>OX637492.1:1270000-2520000 GCA_951800055.1 Cenopis cana | reverse complement strand
GGCAACACAAGACATTGGTCGCTTTTATTATTCGACTGCAGAATATGAGTTATGTTAAACCAAACCAACACACTTCGTTTTATCACAAGATTTTAGTTCCATTGTGATACTCATGTAGAAAATAAACATTTCAATATATATGTTTTTGAATAAAACCAGCGATACTAACGACATCTTCCCCAAAATGCCGTCAATATCCCAGCAAGCATCTCTACCAATTTTTGTAGCCACCGTGGGGAAATCCGTTGGCGTACAAAAGGGTTATTTGCCTGAATTGCATTATTAAACAGAGTTAATCTATAATCACTTGTAACACAATGTACTTGATCATCTGCTTCGCATTATTGTTAGGTACTTGGTATATTATGTGTATGTAAGTGTGTAAGTTATGGTAATAAACATATCTCATACCTTATAATGGAATCTGTGGTGATAGACTTCAACTCGTCTGCTGATGTACAAGATGTGACCATGAAGCTGCGGTGGTCATCACATTCACCACCTGTTTTAAAAGGTTCTTATGACTTCAATGTCACTATGCCCTTACAAAGCTAAATCTGGACCTCAGTCGTCCTTAAGAATAAACCGCTTCTTGGGTTCATCAGAAACTCAATGTACAGACCTTGTTACTACGAAATCTCAACATCGACCCAGGGTTCGACCACATCATAGGCCAAGCCAAACTCATCATGACCAAGATACTTTACTTCACATGCGCATGGATACTAGAGGATTCTTTGTACTTCACGTACCGGCGTGGTGTAACATCCATCCCTGGGAACATGCCACTTACGAGAAGGGGCCTACTGCCCGTTACCACCACCATTCGTGCTCAACCAGGAGCTGCACTAAAACCTCGAGGGACACGTGTACTTTATTGTAGAGCTCAACATATGATTTCAAACCCCCTCGAGGCACCTCTTTACTTTATTAGCTACAAGGTCTGTCCATGCTATACACAAGTCATATTGGTTCTACACTACAATCTTTTATGGGCTACTACTTAGCTGTAGTTCAGCGACCCGGTCAGCACCGATGTCTTCTGTTAAGGTTTGTGTACAACCTTACATATTGAATACTTTATTCCAGCATCAGCTTAGCAGTCAACTTTATCACATTTCTGGCTTACTCTGCATTAAACTATCATCTTTGTAATTACTGTATTTTAGCTTTTATTTGATGTAAAAATTAGCTTTCATTAATAGAATCCAAATGACAGAAACTTTAAATATCTTACCATAAACAAATTAAAGTAAGTCAATCTTTAGTAAGGAGGTTGTCAGATTGTGTTTTCATCAGGGAATATAGGCTACATCGCGACCTCCGTCGCGACACCGATGCTGTGCTGTGCCGGACACCATTCTTGGTTGTGCTGGTGGATCTCGTTATACCCATTTGATTGCCACCGTTTATATCATAAAGCGATTCCATACCTATTTCCGTGGCGGCTTTGATGAATACCTTTTCAATGTCATGTACGGGTTCAGTTACTTCTACGTTTAGGTAGCCGCCTGTGCTGTGGTACGGGGCTGTGTCGTCGTTAAGAATTCCTGTGAAGTTTTCACTTTTCTTGAAGTATGGGAGGACATCGTCATAGCTCCAGCCGATGTTGCCGCTTTCGGCCCATTCGTCGTAGTCCAGTTTGTTGCCTCTGACGTAGAACATGCCGTTGATGGCGCTGCAGCCGCCGAGGGTCTTGCCCCGAGGCCAGGCGCAGCTCTTCTTGGTGTAAGTATTAGAGTATTGTGTGTATGCACCTTAAAGCTTAAGACAAGAATGTGTCTATGGAATGCTATTTTATGAAACAAATGATTTTGTCTCTGCGCTTGCTGTCATGTTTACTTTCCTTCCGGCGCTCTTAGAATAAGCTGCTGTACTTGTCTTGTGTCGTCCCACTTATACAATTTTATCTTTAAACATCGAGTACTGTGATAGTTATTTTTACGCTAATTAATGTGATTTATTTGCCCATATATCTATACAATATATTGGTGCATATATTGGGACTAGTTTCATTTTTCTCTTCACTTCACCACGCTCCTACGAGACGGCGCGGCAACGATCTCCACACGGGTCCCTCTCCAGTGCCAGGCCGTGCACTAATAGGTTATAGAGCCCAGAGAAGTGAAGAAGAAGAAATCACAAAGTTAACAAGTAAGATTGTCACATTCATAACCTCAAAATGACCGGCGAGACGGCTACTTCATCAGGCAATGGTACTACCACATTTAACACTCAAATTGATCGTCTGGATGGAGCTCGCAACTTTTACGCATGGAAGTTCGCCATGCGGATGTCATTGGTTCACGACGGATTATGGAGTTTGGTGGAGGATGGAGCCACGGAGGGTGACGTTCGTGACCAGCGTGCCCTCGCTCGCATATGTTTGGGAGTAAATCCTAGCATGTACCAGTATGTACGGACAGCTAAAACTGCTAAAGAGGCCTGGAAAAACCTCTCTGACGTGTTCGAAGATTCTGGTTTGGTACGTAGAGTTCTGCTGCTTCGGCAATTGCACCGCATGGAGTTCGCCAACTTTACCAGTATGGGCGATTACATTGAATCAGTCATGACAACAGTCCAACAACTGGAAGACATCGGGAAGACCATCGAGGACAAGGAAGTCGCTGAAATACTTCTGAGCGGTTTGTCTTCGGAATATGACTCAGTCGTGTCGAACTTGGAAACAGTTAACATGACCAGCACACTCACTAGTGAAGTGGTGAGGGCTAGGCTCCTGCAAGAGGAGACAAGAAGATCTACAGATGGTAATACAGCGTTCATATCAACCAAGAAGGACTTCAAGGTGAAATGCCACTACTGCAAGAAGATCGGTCACCTTAAGAAGAACTGCTTCAAACTTAAACGAGATCGGAAGCAATCTGTGGATCATGCTCTGTCTGCTTCTGCAATGTTAGTTCACACTGATGATTATTTCCTTGATTCAGGGTCTACGAGCCACATGGTTAATTGTAAGGCATATTTTCTAAATTTTAAACCCAGTTTTAGTAAAATTAAAGTAGCCAACAATGATGAATTGGACTGTGTAGGCAGCGGTGAGATTTATTTAAATTTATTTAATAAGCAGAAACTCTGTAATGTTTTGTATGTACCAAAGTTATCCACCAATTTGATATCTGTCAGTAAATTAATTGAAAATGGTTATGAAGTGACATTCAACAGGGCTGGCTGTGTGATCCATTATAATGGCAAAAAAGTAGGATCTGCTGTGTTACAAAATGGGATGTATCGTTTAAATCTAACAAATAAGTGTGAGGTTTTGCGCAATAGGGAGGATTCAAGGTTCTTGCAAAGGCAAGAAGCCACGAATTCCGCAGTGTCTGATATGGATTTATGGCACGCACCTCTAGGACATATCAACAATAGAGACCTACTTAGTATTAGGGATAGGGTGCCTAACTTTTGTCTGTTACAGGATCAGCAGGAAAACAAATGTGTCCCATGTTTGGAGGGCAAGCAGACCTCCAAACCGTTCCCGAAGGGACCAAGCAAGGTCGTAGACAAGCCCCTTACCCTACTACACTCCGATGTGTGTGGCCCGCTTCCAGTCAGCTTGGGTGGCGCAAAGTATATTCTCACAATAACGGACCACTACTCCAGGAAATCCTTCGGATATTTACTAAAAAGGATAAGCGAGGTTAGTGAACGTTTTATTGATTTTGTTACTATGGTTGAAAAGCAGATGGGTTTGCCAGTTAAAACTGTGAGAACAGATAATGGATCCGAATTTGTGAATAAACAACTTTCTGAGTTTTTTAGGAAAAAGGGTATTGTGCACCAAACTACTGTACCTTACTGTCCACAGCAGAACTCTGTAGCTGAGCGGTTAAACCGCACTTTGATGAATAAAGTCAGGTGTATGCTACAGCATTCGGGCCTAGACCGGCGCTTCTGGGGAGAGGCGGTAACCAGCGCTATTTACCTGCGGAACTTATGTCCTACAGCAGGGTTGGGTGGTCGGATTCCGGAGGAGATGTGGACTGGGTCGAAGGTTGACCTCAGTCATCTTCGTGTTTTTGGCTGTGTGGCTTATGTTAAGGTACCAGATGTCAAGCGTAGAAAGTTGGATGCAAAAAGTAAGCCATTTGTGTTTGTCGGGTATTCCGAAACGTCAAAAGGTTACAGATTGGCTGACTGTAGTGACCCTAGGAAAGTTGTTATATCTAGAGACGTCGAATTTTTAGAAGGAAAGTTTTACAATTTTAATCAAAATGACATTAATAATGTGAATTTTAATTTTGAATTTTTTGAACAATTTAATGTTATTGATAATGATTGTTGTGTGAATGAGAGTAGCACTGTTACAGATTGCGGGAAAGATAGTACTGCAATAGATCCCCTTGTCACATACAGGAATGACAGTACTGTTAGTGATGTTACTTGTGTGAATGAAAGTAGCACTATTCAAACTGACAGGAAAGAGAGTACTGCAGTTGATGCCTGTGTCCCTCACAGGAATGACAGTACTGTGAATGATGCCAGGGTAGCCAACAGGAACGATAGTACTGGAGGTGATTTAACCTGTGTGAATGAGAGTAGCATGGACGGCATAAGTGACACTTGCAAGGCTGATAATTTGGTAGGGAATGATAGTACCACAAATGACGTTGCGAATGACAGCAACGATTACAGTTATATCCGAAATGAACATGATTATTCTATGACATTTTCAGGATCGGGAGACGACAACGACTACTGCACCGTGAGCGAGAGCGAGTCTCTCGCTGACTGTTCTGATGATGACGCGGCCTGGTCACCGGGCGCGGGTGTCGCTCCAGGGGAAGCTGTGACGCAGACGCCTACCCCGTCGCTGACGTCTGCGGGACGTCCTGTGCGTAGTACTCGGTCTGTCCTACCTAAGAGGTATTGTGATACCGATTGGTCGTTATTGGTAAATAATGGTTCTGAACCAACTTCATACAAAGAGGCTATGTCTTGTCATGAGGCTGCCGAGTGGCGGAAGGCCATGCAAGACGAGTACGACTCGTTAATGGTAAATAAAGTATGGAAGTTGGTTGACCGACCAAAAAATACTAATATTGTCAAGTGTAAATGGGTATTTAAAGTGAAAAGTGATGCAGCGGGTAATTTTGTACGCCATAAAGCTCGCTTAGTAGCGAGAGGTTTCACTCAAAAAGAAGGCGTGGATTTTCATGACACTTACAGTCCTGTTGTACGTCATTCCACCATTAGAATATTGTTTAGCCTAGCAAATGAGTATGATTTAAACATTGACCATGTTGATGTAACTACGGCTTTTCTAAATGGTAATTTAAATGAAATAATTTACATGGAGCAGCCAGAGGGCTTTAATTGTGATAATGATAAAGTTTGTTTGTTGCAAAAGAGTTTATACGGATTAAAACAGTCTAGTCGCATGTGGAATGCCCGTATACATAAGGTCTTATGTGACAATGGTTTTATTCAAAGTAAATGTGAACCTTGTGTATACTACTTTAAGTCTCAAAATGATTTTATTGTTATTGCACTGTATGTGGATGATTGTTACTTGTTTTATCGCAAGGGTAGTAAATGTAAACAAAGATTATTACAAGTTTTGGAATCAGAGTTTGACATTAAAAATCTAGGTCCAGTGCAAAGCTATTTAGGCATTCGTGTCACTAGGGATAGGAAAAACAGAACATTAACTTTAGATCAGTCTGTTTATATACAAAATATTCTGAAAAGATTTAACATGCAAGACTGTAAGGCCGTATCTACTCCACTGGTTCCCAATAATAAATTGTTAAGGGAAAGTGAGTGTCTGGAGGACGAGCAGTATAAATACAGAGAGTTGATGGGTTCAATCATGTATCTTTCAGTTTGCAGTCGTCCCGACATCTCATTTGCCTGTAGCCAACTAAGTCAGTTTAATAACTGCTTTGGCAAAACGCATTGGTTAGCTGCAAAACGTTTGCTGAGGTATCTGGCGGGTACAATTCATTATGGTTTACATTATGTAAAAAGTAAGGAATTGATTTTAAGTGCATATACTGATGCCGACTGGGCCAATGATAGTTTTGATAGGAAATCTTATACAGGGTTTGCAATTAAATTAGGCTCTAATGTAATTAATTGGGAATCCAGAAAACAACAGTCAGTCGCCTTAAGCTCAACGGAATCTGAGTATATGGCAATAGCTGATGTATCCAAAGATCTCTGTTTTATTAAGCAACTTTTAACAGAATTAGTACCCAGTGTAAAGGTGCCTATCATTGTGTTTAATGACAACCAGTCTTCTCATAAAATTATTGAAAATAAAGATGTTAGTCACAAGAGAACAAAACACATTGATGTGCGCTTTCATTTCATTAAAGACTTAGTACAGAAGGGATTTATGCCTATTAAATATTTATGCACGGAGAAAATGTTTGCAGATGTACTAACAAAGGGTTTGAACTCTAGACAGCATAGTGTTTTTAGGCATGAGTTATGTGTTAGGCCTTGTTAGTATTAAGTAAACAATTGTTGCTGTAATTATGTAAAATGATCTTGGATGCTATATGAAATGTATAACTAACTATATGCCTGTTATTTATAGGCATGTTATATTGTAGTTTGTATAATAGGAATGTTATAGCTATGTACCTATATGACTGTTGTTATGTGAATGTTAATGTAAAGCTGTGTTATATAGTTTAACATAAGTTTTAATGTGCATAAGGGGAAGTATTAGAGTATTGTGTGTATGCACCTTAAAGCTTAAGACAAGAATGTGTCTATGGAATGCTATTTTATGAAACAAATGATTTTGTCTCTGCGCTTGCTGTCATGTTTACTTTCCTTCCGGCGCTCTTAGAATAAGCTGCTGTACTTGTCTTGTGTCGTCCCACTTATATAATTTTATCTTTAAACATCGAGTACTGTGATAGTTATTTTTACGCTAATTAATGTGATTTATTTGCCCATATATCTATACAATATATTGGTGCATATATTGGGACTAGTTTCATTTTTCTCTTCACTTCACCACGCTCCTACGAGACGGCGCGGCAACGATCTCCACACGGGTCCCTCTCCAGTGCCAGGCCGTGCACTAATAGTAAGACCGACATGCATCGTCTTGGGGAACCGTTCGGTATGCCCAGTCGTCCGGGCCTCCGATGTTGCTGTAGAACGATTGTGGTACCTGAAAAATAACAAAGCACATTTATTGACAAAATAGACAGGATGACAGGATCCAGGAGACAACGATGGAAATCGTCAAAATATAGTAATTTGATTTTTCGAAAATAATCATTTGATTCATCTGATTTCGAATGATTGATTTGTATTTGAAAAAAATATTGCGTAAAGGGAAAAGTACTAACTACTAAGTCGCGTACATCGTAATAAGAAAATAAGTACCTACCTATAGCGTAAGGCTGCGTTTCCACCAGAGATGTGCGAGGATATGTTTTCATATATTTGACACCTCGCTCGGCGCGTTGCGAGCTGTCAAATGTATGGAAACGCATCCTCGCACGTCTCTGGTAGAAGTGGTGGAAACGCAGTCTTAGACTCGTGTGAACAAATCTTTTGAGCAATGGCAGGGCCTTTCCTAAAACTAGTTCCCACGCCAATTCTTGGAATTATGTGTCAAACCGGCTCCTTACCTACTATACGACTTGGAAAATGTTACGTGGGATAAAAATATTCATAAATATTTGTGAAATCTTAGACTAACAAATCGACCTAATATATAATGACATACATTTTAAATGTATTTCTTGCATTTTTCATTCAGATATTTTGTTTCAAATATCACTCCACATCGACCATTTTCGAGCTAAAAACTGCTTTTTCTCGCTTAAATTCTACTACACACAATAAAATCCAAAAAGGGCAATGTTACTATCTAAAGCTTTAATAAAATCATCGTATCCTATACTCACTTTATTGGTATTATCAATACTTTTGTCAAAATTTGAAATCAAAAAAATGTTACACTTGTAAGGCCTCTTAAGGATGATTTTAGTATATACATTGTAGTCTTTGGGATGATTCACGCTAGACCTTTCCGTGTCCGCGCCGGCCCGGACACGGAACGTTCTAGCGTGAATCATCCTTTAGTCCCAAACCAAGCAAGTTAGCTTGGGACTAGGTCGATTTGTGTACTATGGGTACTTATCGACTATACTTACTTAGCCCGTGGAATGTTTTGACGTCAGAGATGTTCATTGCAAATTTAACTCTATGATACATGTCGAGAGCACCTTAGAAAAAAAATAGAATAGGCCATAGGACACTCGACGATACAAACTTCCAAGCACACAAATAAATAAGTAGATGTACTCACCGGGATTCTAACCCGGGAGTCCCGGGACCTCCAGTTCCAGCATGGTGAGTGATTAATAGCTAACTTATGAGTGATGATGATAATGTACCATAGTGGCCACCGAAGGATTGCCGCCCGCTTCAACTAGGAGCACCTTCCAGTCAGCCACTTCGGTGAGCCGGTTCGCCACCACAGATCCGGCAGAGCCCGCCCCGATCACGATGAAGTCGTATTCTGGATCTTAAAACAAACATACAAATAAGTATACCTAGGAAGCGCGGGTTGGCCATTGTTGTAGTTGTGACACATACGAACACATAGTCAACGTCAACTCATAGTTTCTACGCTCACACACACAGACAATGTGCTCCGACCCAGGTCGGGCCTAGCTAGTTTCTTGCTAGACTCTTCTCAGTTAGGCTTGGTTTAGTGAACCAGCGGCAAAACTCCCAGTAGCTCGATTCAATTGACACCTCAGATTCGAAAAAAATGATAATGTGTATGTATAGCTCAACACACAACCATGGCTCTACACTAGTACGTAGGTCACACTGAAAGTTTTTAGAAAAACAAAAACTAAGCTAACTAGCAAGTTATTTATTGTAATTTTGTTTCATGGACTATTGTACGATTACATCAATATATCACTGAATTCGATGGAGCCTCTGAGAAAAACGATTTGCCCACTCGTTCATATAGCTCGGTTCTATGGAGTTTTTGAGTTTCGGCCAAATTATGAGGTGCCCAACGAGTTCAGAGTATCCTAACAGCTAAATACTCATGAACGATTTTCTGCACTTGACTCATACTGATGCCTAAGGTTGCCTGCATCTGCTGATAGGTCAATCTCTTATCAGTCTCTATCATGAGCCGCCCAGCACTGATGTTTTTTTTTCAGTAATCGCCATAAAGTGAAGTCCCTCACGAAGATCATCAGTGTCATTGATGCGATGACATTTGAACCCGTTAAACTAGTTGCAAATAGTCTTAAAGGATGTAGCTTCATCATCAAGGGCCCATCGAAAAGTCTTTCATAACTATATTGTTGATTTCATTGCAATAGAAAGGCATAAAAAATTATCGACCAAAATTTCTCACTTTAAATTCATCTTAACGTGAAACAAACAATTTTCTATTTGACGCCAAATGATATAAACAACCGACAGACGAATGTAATATACTTCATAATGTTGCCAAAGAGTTCCACTTCAAAACGACATTTTTAGTTTTTTAATGTATGGTTTCTATGTAACCGTTTCTAAAAACTTTCAGTGTGGCCCACGTAGCTCTGTGATCTCCAGAGTTTTAAGTTTTCAAACCCCACAAACAACTGGATCGACAACAAATTCCACATAATTATCGATTATCGAAGCTGATCACAAAATTTCATGAGAATCGGCATATTTTTTTTTTAAATTGTTTAACTCAAAAATATATATATTACAGTAGGCATATTATTTGATCTCGCCAACAAACTGTACATACAGTTTGTTGGCGAGTGTTGCGCTCTCTCACTTACAGGTTCGGAACTTACACCTACTTCTTTCCTATGTACTAAATCATGCAATGCTAATGACTAATGACAGACTAATATCTAACAATGACTACCTAAGTTACGCAGTGTGTCTACCAACGACGTCACGTCGCATCGCATTTTTCTATATATATATATAGAGCCTACCGAGCCTGAGGGCCTACCGTTAGTCAAAAGTTGTCCGAGTGAAATGTAGGGCTCTGCTTCATCTTCCACAAAAATGCTTTCATACTTGTAAAAGCCGGCGGATTTCCGGTTATTAAGTCGCATTTCCCAAACGATTTTCGTGAAATTTTGTGAGCTGGGGGCCGATTTTTGAGTGTCGAACGTTCGACTTCTCACTCGAGATCTGTCAAAAAACTATGATGTTTTGAAAGAATGTCGAGTGAAAATTCGTAATTAGGTACGTATATTTTTTTGTGGTCAGTATTTATGTATTTGTGTATGTGTAGTTTATGTAAGTATAAGTAAATTATATGCTGATTATATGTAATTATGATGTATGTGTAACTAAGTATATCTTAATTTTATTGACGTCTGTTTTACACTCAATGTTTCTTTCTACATTTTCCTGCACCGATTTTAAGTGTCTCTGTTTGGCCCTGTGGTTAGACTGGCAGAGAATGCCATTTAGCATTTAGTCCACCGTTTGTACACTGTATTTTTATGTGCAATAAAGTTTAAATAAAAAAGTATATATACCTTGAAGGACCGCGTCCGCGGCATCGTCGGGCCACAAGTGATCGCCGGCCAGCGCGCACTGCGCTGCAAAGAACCCTTGCAACGCTTGCAGGAATAGTGGCCCCGCCGCATGGCAGCTTTGCAGGATCGGCGCCGTCAGCGCTGGGTCGCACGCCCACATTCTTCAACCTGATAAAAAAGACTTAGAGATTTAAAAAAAATAGGCAACCGTACTGTCTTCTCGAAGATCTCACAGTTCGAAATAAATGCCATACGATAAATAAATATAATGGGCGCTTAGTTGTGCATTTTTCCGAGCGTTCCAACCGCAGTGAATTCGGTGGTCGCATTATTAACGCAATGTAAACGTTAGTTATAAGGATTTTAAATAAATATTCTAATTCTAATTCTATTAAAAACATCACTACAGAGCGGAAGATCAGCCTGACACACACCCACACACACACACACACACACACACACAGGACACTCTACTTTACGTGTAAGTGGGGCGCCAATAGTTCAAGGGTGAAATTGTGCTTTCACTCTTCTTACGTTTAATTTCGACTATGAAGAAAGTAGAAGAACGCCTAATTGATTTTAAAATTATAAATAATTGAAAATTAACCCAGCTGGCTCCCTACACGTGTCCGCAATGATTCTCAACCTTGCGCAGAAACACCGTAATCCGAGACAATTTGTGAGGAATTATCCTCAAGCAAAATGCCAGACCATGCAAATTATTGCACCGGACAATACCGCCCGGTGACCTAATAGGTAGGTATTGCTATAATACCAAGTAGTTATCATAAATATAAACAAACACAGCTTGGTCTCCGACTAGGGTTGCCATATGGAAAATTGAAATGTCCTGATTAAAATCCGGACATCCCCCTAAAAGTCCTGACATTTCTTCTAACAAGGGGCGAAACTTCGGTTGCCTCAAAAAAAATATTTAATTTGGTTTCTACTATCACTGTGCAAAGTGGCTTGCTTTCATCAAAAAGTGCAGGATTTTTTTCATAACCCATATGACTATGACCTCTACAATTCAATATACTATTCATAGTTCATAAACCTATTCATACGTTTTATTTTTGCCGTTTTAGCAATGAGTTATTTCTTTTTTTATTTACTTTTTTTGGAAAAAAAATCGATATGTTCCGAGCGCGCTGAGATAAATTTGGCATGCGGGGACTCGCGAATTGATTGAGATCACTTTGGCTGTAATTTATCCTATTTTATATTGTTTTCGAAGAAATATTACTATTTTTGTCGATTACTTACTAATTTATCATTACATTTATTAAAACTGTGTAAACGTTAAAATAAATGTATCGTAAAAACATTTTTTTACTAGGGTTATTCCTAAAAATCCTGACACTTGCCAAGTCCGGCCGCAATCCGGACAAAGGGTCAAAAATCCGGACATGTCAGGACAAATCCTGACGTATGGCAACCCTATCTCCGACCCGTGACCATTTAACAACCAAAAATTAAAATTTAATTTCATACGAATCCCATTTTCATATCAGTGCGTCACACACACATTTATACAAGAGAGAGCGCTTGAATCCTAAATCAAAACGATTCACATCTGAATTTATAGTCGTTTCTGAATTGTGCTCGTCTATCACTTGACCTATCATAAGTGGGAAATATTCCCCCCACGATTTTCAACTCTACATCTGTGCAATATAGTTCAATTCTATGAAAGAAACTGAAGTATTTGTGCTCATTAAAGGGGTATTAATTGGGGAATCCCAGCGCGCAATATTGTATGTCGCGACTCGTATGATTTAATTGATATGTACCTATGACCGACTAGTACGATCTAGACACGCGGTAGCGTGTCAAGCCAAGTTCAAAAAAAGAGAATTGTGCGACGCAGCGGACGTGTAACCATTATCTTACACGAACCATTTGGAGTCACTTTTGACCCTACGTAACTCAAAATCTATTAAACATAAACATAAAATATGGTGCATTAATGAAAACTTTTCAGGCTAGTTTACAACCCCAAATCTCATGAAATTCAATCGGTTCTTAAGATACAAACATCTAAAAAGTTGGGACTTTTCTCACTGACTGACTTATTCACTGAACTAACATGAAAAACTAACCCACTTCCAAATGACCTAGCAAATTAAAATTTGGCATCCAGCTGTTTATTTGATTTTCCGGTAAAACTAACCTATAATATAGGGGTGCATGTATAAACCCAAAGAAATGTAAACTTTTATAATCAGTTGGTATCCCTTATATAAATAAATAACCAAGTTAAATCTTTAACTCTAATTGTGTTCAAGATTATCATAGGTACTTGGATTGGTACTTGGTCGTTTAGATCTCAAATCATTTGCTGGCGAAGTCAACAGCCACGATATTGTTATTTCAACTTGGCTCTCATTTCCACATTTGTGTTTTTGATGGGACACACGACGCGACGCTATAATTTTGCACACGATCAACTTGTATAGCGGCCTCAGACCGCGGCATGTACAATAATTGTACATAAGTCCTATTCCGTGCCGTGCTTAAAGCGCCTACCATAAAAATCGCTGCGTTGCCATATAAACCGTTCATTCAATTCTAATTTCGCTGTCAATTAAAGATAACTATATAAACAAGACATCAACAGTTATCTCATTGAGCAATAACTCGTTGTGTCAGAAGAACGTTAGCAAATATTAAATTGTCACCTATATACTCGTATTAATAAATATGACGCAGATAAAGACAGTGCTTGTGATTTATACTGGTGGTACTTTTGGGATGCTGAAGAATGAGAAAGGAGGTAAGAATTTGCTTTCAAAAAACTAGTTAGTGCTTCGGGCAACCGGAATATCGTTAAGATGACGAAAATGTATTGAATACCTACGTGAGCTACGATTCTGGCCTTTAAGTTTCGCTTGATAACTGACATGACCAAAGATAATTATGGAACAAAGATAATTATGACATAACATAATTATCTTTGTTCCATTATTTGTAGGAAAGACTGCATTTATCTGGGTTTTTTCTCCTACGAAATTAGTTGATAGTAAATGTTATGTTATCTTGTTTGTTTATGTTGATGTTATTTGTTGAAGTTTATGCATAAGCATCACCTAAAAACACAAATGTCTCGAAAAACTTTCTTTTTGTTATATGTAGTACAAAATAGGTACCGCCGTTCCGTGAGTTCTTATGGGGATTTATCCATCTTTAATATTAATGCCATCTTGTGGTCTTCAACAGTGGCTTCTAGCCAGGGGGCAAAGATGAGGCCGACGGTGAAGCGAGCTCACCCAGAAGATGCCTATTCACTCGTGCCTTAAATAGGTCTTATTTTGTTTATGTTGTTTCCTTCTTCTTTTTGTGCCTCTCCATTAATGAAGGTGGGCAGTTGGCTTTTAAATTTCTCTCTGACACGTGCCAATCTGAACATTTGCTCAACGGTCTTAGAGCCTTATCACACTAGCGACATGCGAGCGACTTGCGAGCGACTTGCGAGTGACTTGCGAGCGACTTGGAAGCGAGGCGAGCGCGCAGCGAAATTGCTGCGTACTCGCGGGAAAATCTCTATACTCTATGCGGCGACCACGCTACGCGCTCGCGGCGAGCTCGTTGTGCACTCACGGCGAGCTCGCTGCGCGCTCGCCTCGCTTCCAAGTCGCTCGCAAGTCGCTAGTGTGATAAGGCTCTTAATCCTTGTTTACGGAGCCAAGACATCCTGCGTCCAGGTTTGCGTTTTCCGGTTACTTTTCACATCATTATGTTGCTGTTGTTGTGGTAAAGGTGGTTTTGTTTGCAGTACTGGTGCCACAAAAGAACATAGAAAAGACTTCCTGCGTCCTCCAAAGTTGCGTTTTCCGGAAACTTTTCACATGTCATCATTAACTATGTTGTATATGTTGTTGTGGTAAAGGTGGTTTTGTTTACAGTACTGGTGCCACAAAAAAACATAGAAAAGACTTCTTGCGTCCTCCAAGTTTGCGTTTTCAGGAAACTTTTCACATATCATCATTATGTTGTATATGTTGTCGTGGTAAAGTTGATTTTGTTTGCAGTACTGGTGCCACAAAAGAACATAGAAAAGACTTCCTGCGACCTCCAAGTTTGCGTTTTCCGGAAACTTTTCACATGTCATCATTATGTTGTATATGTTGTTGTGGTAAAGGTGGTTTTGTTTGCAGTACTGGTGCCACAAAAGAACATAGAAAAGACTTCCTGCGTCCTCCAAGTTTGCGTTTTCCGGAAACTTTTCACATGTCATCATTATGTTGTATATGTTGTTGTGGTAAAGGTGGTTTTGTTTGCAGTACTGGTGCCACAAAAGAACATAGAACAGGTGATCCGAAGGCTGCCGCAGTTGCACGACGTGGAATACTGGAAAACGCATCTCGCTAACTCTGAGAGGAAGGAGTTTCTTGCTTTACCAGGTATAGGATAATAGTACATTACTTAACAAGGGAGGTAAAACAAAGAATGTCTCAGATCGCAGGTATTTGACTATGCGATGATTATGCGATCTGAGGCTTTCTTTATTACCGCCCGTGTTAAGTACAAAATTTTATGTCACCCCCTGGCCAGGAAGTGGGATTACCCGCGCGCGAAGCGTGCGGTAATTGCCGCTTTATGGCCAGGTGTGACATAAATGGTTTTTACTTGTCGAGACCGAGTCGTCTAGCTTTAAAACTAAAGTTACTTTTAGAATGAATTGATTTGATACAACTCAGAAAACTTTAATAATGTATATTAGGCACATACTTAGGCAGGTATAGTACTTGGGTTGGCCATATAGTTGTGACATATACCTATACACATAGACAACGTGAACTCATAGCGCCTACGCTGACGCACACATAGGTAGATAATGTGCATTTATAGCTCAACACACAACCATGGCTCACCCTCGTTCGTGACGTGAGATAAAAGTATTAAGTAATGTATTAATGATAAATAATATTATCCTTTAGTTAACATTAAGTGTCATAAATTGCAGATGGCAAGGATACGGACGGCAGGGACTTGAAGATTTTGTACAAAATTTACGAATATGATGAATTAAAGGACTCCTCAGACTTCACCCTTGACGACTGGATCAGACAAGCGCGGGACATCAAGGTATCGTACCTAGTACCTATGTAGCTTAGACCACAGAAGGTTATGTATATGACAGCGAACAAATACGGCCAATTTATACGTGAACTATGTAGACAAGGCATTTAAACAAACGAGAATCTGGAAATAATCAAGGCGTTTGTCTTTTTAAACCCATACTTTAATTAGTGTTTTTGTAAATATAGAAATCCCCAAATCTCAAGAGACTAATTTCATTCTTTTGAAATTTCATATCGTAATTTTATTGACAATTTATTCATGACTAGCTTTTGCCCGCGACTTCGTCTGCGTAGAACTCGCGTCATCGCGTTAGAATGTTATTTAATTCTTCTATTTCATGCGCTTACCTAGTTATCTCTCTTCCATTCTAACTTAAACCCCGTTAAGGGATGATTTCCGGGATAAAAATATCCTATGTCCTTCCCTAGGACTCAAACTATATCCATAACAAATTTCATCTAAATCGGTTGAGCATTTTAAGAGGAAACAGGCAGACAGAGTTACTTTCGCATTTATAACCCGCCCCAGTTTCGCACGGGTAGTCCAGTTTTAAATTTATTTATCTAAGCTTTTGCCCGCTACTTCATTCGCGTGAATATCCATTATCCATATCAACTTCTACACCGTATTTCGCCGGGTTGTCTCGCCAAACATTGCGCATGCCGGCTCAATGCGGCCCACATGAAACATGACAGAGGACTAAATATATGTTATTAACTTATTATAGATGTAGATGAAAACGCTCGCGAGCGAAGTGAGCTCGAAACTTTTCGGATATTCTGATACGGGTGTGGAAAATACTTCATACGCATCAAGTAATGAAGATGAAAACGCGAGCGCAGCGAGCGCGAATTCTTTCAAACATTACGATGTAGGTGCGGAAAATACTTCATACGCATCAAATAGTGTAGATGAAAACGCGAGCGCAGCGAGCGCGAAATGTTTCGAACATTGATGCAGGTGTGGAAAAGACTTCATACGCACCAAGTAATGAAGATAAAAACGTGAGCGTAGTGAGTGCGAAATGTTTCGAACATTATGATGCAGGTGCGGAAAACACTCATCAAGTAATGTAGATGAAAATGCGAGCGCAGCGAGCGCGAAATTTTTCGAGCATTCTGATGCAGGCGCGGAAAAGACTTCATACGCATCAACTATAATGTAGATGAAAACGCGAGCGTACGGCGCTCGAAATTTTTCTGAACGTTATGATGTAAGTGCGGAAAATGCTCATCAAGTAATGTAGAAGAAAACGCGAACGCAGCGAGCGCGAAATTTTTCGAACATTATGATGCAGGTGCGGAAAATACTTTACACTCATCAAGTGATGTGTATGAAAACGCGAGCGCAGCGAGCTCGAAATATTTCGAACATTATGATGCCGGTGCGGAAAATAATTCATACGCATCAAGTCATGCAGATGAAAACGCGAGCGTAGCAAACGCGAAATTTTTACGAACGTTATGATGTAGGTGCGGAAAATACTCATCAAGTAATGTAGATGAAAACGCGAGCGCAGCGAGCGCGAAATTTTTCGAACATTCTGATGCAGGCGCGGAAAAGACTTCAAACGTATCAACTATAATGTAGATGAAAACGCGAGCGTACGGCGCGCGAAAATTTTCGAACATTATGATGTAGGTTGTGCGGAAAATGCTCATCAAGTAATGTAGAAGAAAACGCAAACGCAGCGAGCGCGAAATTTTTCGAACATTATGATGCAGGTGCGGAAAATACTTCACACTCATCGAGTAATGTGTATGAAAACGCGAGCGAAGCGAGCCCGAAATATTTCGAACATTGTGATGCCGGTGCGGTAAATGATTCATACGCATCAAGTCATGCAGATGAAAACGCAAGCATAGCGAACGCGAAATTTTTACGAACATTATGATGCAGGTGCGGAAAAGACTTCAAACGCATCTGTAATTTAGATGAAAAAGCGATCGTAGCGGGCACTAAAGTTTAGTAAAGTGCGGAAAATAGTTCATACTCATGAAGTTATGTAGATGAAAACGCGAGCGCAGCGAGCGCGAAATTTTTCGAACATTATTATGCAGGTGCGGAAAATACTTCATACGCATCAAGAAATGAAGATGAGATCGCGAGCGTAGTGAGCGCGAAATGTTTCGAACATTATGATGCAGGTGCGGAAAAGACTTCATAAGCATCAACTATAATGCAGATGAAAACGCGAGTGTAGGGCGCGCGAGAATTATCGAACATTATGATGTAGGTGCGGAAAATGCTCATCAAGTAATGTAGATGAAAACGCGAGCGCAGCGAGCGCGAAATTTTTCAAACATTATGATGCAGGTGCGGAAAATACTTCACACTCATTAAGTAATGTATATGAAACGCAAGCGCAGCGAGCGCGAAATGATTCGAACATTCTGATGCAGGTGCGGAAAAGACATCATTCGCATTAACTATAATGTAGATGAAAACGCGAGCGTACGGCGCGCGAAAATTTTCGAACATTATGATGCAGGTGCGGGAAACACTTCATTCTCATGAAGTTATGCACATGAAAACGCGAGCGCAGCGAGCGCGAAATTTTATCGAACATTATGATGCAGTTACGGAAAATAATTCCTACGCGTCAAGTAATGTAGATAAAAAAGCTAGTGCGAAATGATTCGAACATTATGATGCAGGTACAGAAAATACTTCATACGCATCAAGCAATGTAGATGAAAACGCGAGAGCAGCGAGCGCGAAATATTGAACAAAAAAATTTGTTGACCTATTAAGTGGCTTTGTAAAGAGGTAGTTGAATAGATATTTTTTTTGTTCATAAATTATTGGAATTTACGAAATTTTGTTCCGATGAATTTAAAATTTGGTAATAATGATTGTTATTACGTATTTTTTACCAACAAATACTAATATATTGATAAATTAGATTTTTTTCTTTGAAATTTCCTTATTTTTCCTATAAAAACCAACTTAACTTTGCGGTCGGTTCGGAACCCTAAATGTGCGAATTCCGACTCGCACTTGGCCGGTTTTTTTTGCTTTCCAATCCGCCTGTTCGAATTTGGTCATACTTGATGTTTATTGTTACGTAGGTATGTATGTTTTAATAACGAATACCAATATACCCTAAATTTATGTCTGTTACGCGCTGAACGTATTTTATACATTTTGCTGACGGAAAACGCAACTAATCGGCACCTCGAAGAACCTCAAAGATGAAACTCATATCGATTATTAAGAAAAGTAAATAAGTAAATGTCCGCCATCTTCAATTTGAAAATGGATAAGTATCATTCTTGTAATGAGCACCTCAAAAAACAATATTTTATACAAAAATGCGCATACTTAATTATAGGTAGTACATGTCGCAAGTGCTACCATGCAACCGAGAGCCCGCCGCTCTGCGTAGGTAAAGTACCCTCCATCGAAAACAAAAAAAAAACCGAGGTTGCGTAGTAAGGTTTGTGAATATTGATAGCGACTGACTGACCATCATAATTAGATCTCTCATTTCAAACAGTTAATATGGTTTGAGGGACTTTTGTATTTTTGTCTATAGCCTTGAGAGGCAGAGGTATTGTTATTTCACCCCCCCATTTTTTCAAATACTATCTGTTTATTATACAATGTTTGAATGAGGTTCTATTTACTTTGCGTCCCTGTATATACTTACCAACTTTCAAGCCTGTAAATCATGAACTGAAAGACTTCTCATACAAAGTTTACCCCTTCTTTTCACCCCCTTTCATCCCTAACCTGTATGATTTTTATAGCCTATAACCTGGCCGAAGATCCAATAAACATATTAGTGAAGGCTGTATTAAAATCCATTCGCTAGTTTTCGCGTGATAGTTAGACATATAAACAGACAGACAAACAGACAAACAGACAAACAGACAAACAGACAAACAGACATGAATTCTAAAAACAGTTGAAACGTGTTCTGTTATCGATTCTTAGACCCCTCCATCGATTTTTTTACTAATATCTTCAATGTACAGATTTTCGACCCTCTTCTGCTTTATTATATGTATAGATTGTTATGTACATTCGGGAAGTGTATTTTTTTCCAACCCAATATCAATTATTAACGTCAATTAGGTAGTTTGATTTGAAGAAATAGCAGACGATAATTATACCGAAATATACCTAGTAACATAACGGTAATTTTAATTGTTTTGTTTTGTAAAATGTAATCATATTCATCATATTTATTTGAATGTTTAGGTTACTTCGAAGGCGGTTGACAAACGTGACATTGGAGGTGTTATTGTTTTTTTTTAAATGGAAATTCTTTTTAAATGGTACTTACTTACCTATTAACAATACATACAGGGAGTAAGGTCAAACTAATGTCGTACACATTATTGTGAAAATGTAATTTCAATCATAGATCATTTCGTCGAGATAAAAGGCTTAATTATTAAGGCGCTACACTGAGAAATTTGGAGACTATGAAACGCTGTCCTGCCCAGACTACCAAACAGTAGGGGCTGATTTTCAAATATATGATTCTTGACTATATGATTGTGGTACTGACAATAGCGAAACATGATTGCTTAAAATTTTCTCGATAGAAAATAAATCCAAAGTCGAGTCTATATTTTCCTTTTCTTCCTCAGCCTACTAAAACAACGCATTATTAAAAGACACGATTAAGTTAATATGATGGTATTTTACCTCATCTAGGTACTGACAAGAGGAAATTTAATAAACCTGCACACAGTCAGATATTTAACGAAATTTGTCTAAAAAGCCATTCTCGGAGAGGGTTGCATCCCGTTTTGTCGTGAGCGAAAAACAAAGGGTGTCTTTTTCAATCGATATATCGCCTTAACTGGTCTTCGAAATATTGTTCTTTTTATTAATAATGCCAAATTAGAATTGTTTGGCGTGTTAGTCAATACGTTTGAATGAAAATGTTACAAAATTTACGATGTCTGATTACCTAAAAAATACCTATTCAGTACAAAATTTTGTAAAAAAAATATTGTACTAAACTTTGGTGGTTTCTAGATAGATAATGGAGAAGTGTTGGTGGTTTCTTATTAGTTTCTTATCCAAAAGTCAAGTTGCCCATTCACTTGGCAATCCTAATCCCAAAAAGGTAGCTTTCCCCAAAGGTTGGAAGTTGCTTTCGTAAAAACTATTGCCGATGCCAAATCTTGGGATAAGGTATTGGACCCTGGTCATCCTCAGGATGCAACTGTACCTACTTACCTGGGATAACGCCATTGGGATTTATCTATTTATCGTATGGTAATTATTTCGAGCCGTAAGATCTTCGAGAAGAACGCTAGTATGATGATGATGGAATGATATGCACTGGTCCCACCGCCGGCGAAGAGCAAGAAGCGATTAGAACAAGAAACTAGAAACGAGTTGGCGAGCAGCGAGAAGCAAGTGGTAGTTCCGATAGTTTTGTCGCTCGGCTGTAAGCGAGTGTTCGAATGCGGCAGGCGATTAAGTACTCGAAAAATGACCGCTGTTTAGTCTCTGATCGCGAAGCGAGCATCGCTGAGCGACTACCGCTGAGCGATGCTCGCTTTTATCGCTGCGATCAACTAGTGAAGAGAGTCCTCGCCGGCATTGAGCAGCGATTAACTGTAAATATATTTGTTACTTTAACTGCCACGGGATCTACATCTTTTGTTCGTTTCTCGAGCGAGAAAATCGCCGATAGCTAATCGCTTCCTCGCCCTTGGTGGGATCAGTGCCATATACCGTCAGGACTATTCCTGTTTTTTATTTTATACATTTTTTTTTAATTTTTCCAGAAATTCTACCACGATTACGACGGTTTCGTGGTGCTCCACGGAACCGACACGACAGCTTACGGTGCCTCTGTCCTGTCCTTCATGTTGGAAACAGTCGGCAAGACTGTCGTGCTGACAGGAGCACAGGTAATACTTTACTGTTCCACCTCATCTAAGTACTGTTGGTTAGGATGGGTTCCACCAAACCGTCCGTTATCGGAAGTGATATCCGTTAAAATCGTATTTTATCGATAGTTTCACAAAATATAGGTTAAATCCAACAATATTCCTTTGCTATTCCGCTGAACGAATGTGTCAGGCAGGGCTGTTAGTGATAGTGAGATGTACCCTTATTGTTGTATTCCGCAAAGTAACGCCTGATTTAATCAATTATTTAAATAAAATATGGGTTGTCACTGTCAGCAGCCTGCGCCATATTTAACGTAGCTCCCTCAATAATAGGGATGTTGACACCAAATACGAAAATCAATGAAACCGAATTTTCTCGAAAAGGGATCAAATTCTCAATCAAATAGCGAAAAAAACAATTCAAAATAATAAATAATTACATAATTATAAGTCTTCAAAGTTTTAGGAGGGGGTATTTTCTGTCCCTGTCCCGCAAAACGCACCTCTGTATTGAACGATCGTCATTTACTATGGCGCTCGAGGTCAGTGACGTCACTGATCTGTAGCGCTTTCTCTCTCAAACTAAAGACATTCTAACGGTTGTAGTTTCCTTATTTTTTGAGATATTTGAATAGGATTTTCACTATTTGGCATAGTTTTATATATTCTTTCGTATGGAGTAATAATAAATTTTGAGTCAACATCCCTATTGTGTATGTATAGTAAGTTGGTGCAACGCGCCATTACGGACGATAGCGATTAGCGACTAGTTAATTTAGTGTGCCAGTTTGCGACCACGTGGGTAGTCTAAAACCTAACCACGTATCACAAAACATCACTTGATTAATGTAGGCACGATCCCTTGTGGTTATGTTTTATGTAATAAACTAGGATACTTTTTTGAGGTATTATACTCTAATTATACGTAGGTAAGAATTTTATTCATAAAACTGATATAGATATTCAAAGTAGGTAAATATGTAGGTTTGATTGCAATTGTGTAACAAAACCTGTTGTTTAGTGTACCTATTGTTTAGTTTAGTGATAACTAGTATTTTTAATGCTTTTTTTTTAAAAGTCGTGCAGTCGTGTCGTAATAAAAATGTCGTAAAATTCTATGTCCTTATTTTTGGGTTACTTATTGGTAAGTAGTAAGTCAAATACATACATACCTTACTTAAATGTGGTATCTCTCCAGTTAATCACACGTCAAAATTATCAAGTAAAACACCTTTATTTACTTCCTCGGCTCAAACATAACTGACAAACTCGCGTCTATGCATGCATTATATATAACTCAAAGGTCATATATAACTTGGCCGCCAAGTTTTTAACAACTACTCCTAATCAGAGGTCTATGCTAGCTTGTGGTAACAGGGTAAACGTGGATTAATCATATTATAGGTAATAATAGAGATTTCTCATTGGAAATTGAACTTTGAATAGTTTACTACAAAGTGTGTTTTTGTGTGACAGGTGCCCATCTTCCAGCCGCGAAGCGATGGTAACAACAACTTTTTGTGTGCCGTGTTGATCGCCGCGACACAGTACATTCCTGAGGTCACCGTATTCTTCGGAGCCAAGTTGTTTAGGGGCACGAGGTACGATAACATTGATAACCCATGCTCATTGATAAATAATGTGACATAATACTACGTAAATGATTGCGTAATCATACTTAGGTAATCAATATTGTGGCAGACAGAGCAGAAGTACACACTTATTGACACACGTACAAGACTTGCATGAGAGTTTTTTTTAATACCACGTCGGTGGCAAACTAGCGTACGGCCAGCCTGATGGTAAGCGGACACCGCAGCCTATGGACGCTTGCAACTCCAGGGGTGTCACATGTCTATTGCCGACCCTATAAAAATTTATACACTTCTTTCTTGAAGAGCCCCATACTGTAGATAGTCCCTCGGGAAAACCTCGTCAGGGAGCTCATTCCACAACCGAAGCGTGCGAGGGAGGAAATTCCTCTGAAACCGGTACGCGCCGCCGGCCATTTAGGCAGGAGGGGCTTACTACCGTGACGTCATCGCGCCGCGCAAAGTACATGCGGCCGCCGGCTCACACATTGTGTGACTATTCAATGGCTGCGGAGCAGCGTTACGGATCGCACGCGCACGCGCTTGTACGATCATAAAAAATAATTATTTTCGTGTAGTTTCGTGTTAAATAATAATGTCAAAACCACAGCATTATTGTATTGCAGCAGGTTGCACCAATAATAATAAGAACGTAGACGTAAGAACGGTCATTGAGTTTGGTATTCACCAACGGTTGACATAAAAGAAAACGAAAATGAAAACGTTGGTTCTAAGAAACCTCTTTTATTTTTTAAAGTGATGCCTTTAAAAATTATATAAAACTTTGTATCCCCTGGTTACATGTATGGAGTGCCCCCTCCACCTACTTTAATATTTTTTCGTCATTTCACATCACTTTTACGTAGCGGTTCATATACGAGTAGAACACACCTTCCTGCTAAATGTTTTAATTGTATTTGTAGTGCTTATAGTCTCCGAGTACATCGGCTGTCACATACAGACGAAAAGACGGACGGACGGGTTCCGTTTTCACCATTTTGGCTACGGAACCTTAAAAGTACTATTCGTAATTGTATTGTAAACAACACTACTAATAATAAAGTACATATATTAAAATAGGTTCTCGCTGGTGGTAACCCTAGCGCTGAGGGCGGGCCCTCTAAAGAGCGCGTTGCGTGCGATAGAAAGAGATGGCCACGTTTAGGCACATTTGGCATACCTAAACGGGGAATTTGTTAGTAGAGAAACTTCTGTACTTGTACTATTACTTATTCTGTGATTTAGGTTCTATGGTGTGAGGAATATCCTGCCGACGGCGAGCGGTGCGGTGCATTACACTGCGGGCCACGGAGGTATAACGAGTTCCATCGCTCTATAAAACCGCGCAATGTAGTTAAACGCATGAGTATGTTGTATTAGGACCTTTAAAGGGAGTTTGTATATCGGTAACCTCGCTTTTCGGTCGCTTCTATATAGTAAGCAGTGCAGGGTCGATAGGTAACCTAAGCTCTAACCGTAGCGACCAGCTATCTTAGCGTGTCGGTCTGCGACCACTTGGATCAGTCGACAAACTGAAATGATATTTTCACGTTTTTTAATGGATTCCCATTCTATTCTATATATTCCCATATATATTCATTATACCCAATACAAATGGATATTACGGATCACTGTTTCTTTAACACTGATCGCATTGACTAAAAACTTTGACTGGCATGAATCTGCCTAGCGGACACTGCGTAACTTTTCTCAGTTGCCACCAGACAGCCTGGTAGTGCCCACTATAGATGGTTTATAGCCCTTCAGACCCACCGTACCCTAACTCCGGGGGGGGGGTTACGGTGATAGTGATTAGTGGTGTGATGTCGACATCTATAGCTGAAAGTAATACCTAAAATCACTTATGGTTGTAGGTACGTACCTACTTACCAATTTGTTTCCTTCTATATCTGGAGTAGGTATAGCGTTGTATTGTATGGATGCGAAACTTGGACATTGACCCAACGCGACAGAGAGAGATTGAGTGCATTTGAAATGTGGGGATGGAGAAGGATGGAAAAAGTATAAGCTGGAAGGAAGTTAAAATTGGTAGGAGAGAAAAGAAGTCTCCTTGAAGTTATTGAAAATAGAAGAGGAAATATGTTGGGACACCTGATACGGCATGACAAAAATATAAAGACCATAATTGAGGGGAGAATAGAAGCAAAGAGAGGAAGGGGAAGGACGGAGACGGACGTTTAAGGACCAAGCCAAGGAAAAAGTTAATGTAACGTCGTATCAGGAGCTCAAGACAGTGGCAGAGAAAAGAATGGAATGGCGATTACTCCACCGACAAGAGCCCAGCTCTTAAATTTATGAGAGAGATTAGAGTTAAACATACGAGATTGGTCACTCCATCGGTTTCTGTGTTAATCAAAATAATCATCAATTGTCCACAGAGTAAAGAAAGTATCCAACACGCGCATCTACGCCTTCGACTCCCCCAACTACCCGGCCATCCTAGAAGCGCGCACGACCCTAGACGTGGACCCCAAGATGCTGCTGCATCCGGCCGGATCCGTGCCGGACGAGTGCCGGATCCACGACCGGCTCAGCAGGAAGGTCTATACGCTGAAGGTTAATCCCACCATCACGGCGGAGATCATCAGATCAGTGTTTCAGGGAATGGAAGGTACCAACTTGCTTAGTTTTCATTATGCTCAGTAAACCCGGCCATCCTAGAAGCGCGCACGACCCTAGACGTGGACCCCAAGATGCTGCTGCATCCGGCCGGATCCGTGCCGGACGAGTGCCGGATCCACGACCGTCTCAGCAGGAAGGTCTATACGCTGAAGGTTAATCCCACCATCACAGCGGAGATTATCAGATCAGTGTTTCAGGGAATGGAAGGTACGACCTTGCTTACTTTTCAGCAAATTCAGTTCAACCAGCATTTCGTCACAGTCATAGGGATCGTCCTAATAGGTGCGCGACCACGCGATGATCGCGCGATCGCGCGACTTTTACTTAGAATATTTACTAGTAATAGTCGCGAGTTTGCGCGGTAATTGCGTAGTCGCGTTTGCTTTAGGACGATCCCTTTAGGACACCTAGTTCAATATTTTCGCGAATTTCACTCGCGCTATTTATTTCGGGGATCATGCCCGGGAAAACGCCGAGCAAAGTTACAGTCGCCCAGATATTGATTTATTTACAGGCGTCGTCCTAGAAACATATGGCAACGGCAACATCCCGATCAAGCGCAAGGAGATCTACCAAGAGATCGAGCGCGCCGTGAAGAACAACGTACTCGTTGTCAACGTCACGCAGTGCATCAACGGGACCGTGCAAGGCAAAGCCATCTATGAGACCGGACTGGTGAGTCCACTCCCCTCCCTCCCCTTCAAACCCTCGTTGATTAGGAGTACGAGCTCGCCAACCAGCGGGGCTAGCACAACTGCTGCTGCAACGCGACGCGAGTAGAGAAAAATCTACCATCCTCTTTCTAATTCACACAGTAAGCGAGAGGGGAATCGCCGAGTCGCGCGAGATACGACTTGGCAGCAAGTTGTGTTGGCCTGCTAGCCCAGCTGCTATGGCAATTTGTGTTGATGGCTGTGTCGACAGCATTCTTCATTTTCTTATCGAGATTGTGCTGGCCCAAAAGCCAGCAACGTAATCGTTAGCCATCGTGGCAGGGGGCTTTCACTCCGTCAGTTCGCCGCGCCGCTGCAAGTACATCAGTGGCGAATTGCTACCGGACGGACGCGTCGTCTCGTCATTCGCTTGGTGTGGTCAATATTTGTTATTTACCTATTATAATTTAGGTTTGTATGTTGGCGATTTGTTAACAGTGCAACTTCTGTACGTAGTAGGTACTATTACTTATTCTGTGCCCCGACGGAAGACCAGCGTTAACCAGTTAGGTTGGCACCATGCTGAGTCGGGACCTTTTTCTGTTATTTAAAAAATTAACTCTTATTGTTTTGTTATAAGGTACTGTATACAGGTTTTTTAAGTGCTTCGAATAAATGTTTATTCTATTCTATTCTATTCCCACCTGCTGTGGCAATTTGCGTTGATGGCTGTGTCGACAGCATAATTACTTTTTTTAAACTGACTATGGCTTTATAGGCCGGGCCCAAGAAAGCGATGGGAGTGCGCGGTTGGAGGGTGGCCAGGGGAAAATGCAGGGGAATTGAATTGAATTGTTTATTGCGTGTCACAACAACGGAACCTGGAACCTCCGATACCGCGCTGTTTAAACACTGTAGGCCTAGCACGTGTTGGCCTCGAGAGTATGTCGGCGTATCTCGAGCTATCTGTCACTTTCTAACAGCACCAATCAGAAAAAGACGCGTAGCTCGAGATAAGTCGAGATACTCTCGAGCGCAACATGTGCAACGGGCGCTGGAATACTCTAAGAGTTTGCGCTTCAGCGAGATTGCACTGAGCGAAAAAAATACTAATTATTAGTAAGTTTTAGTGAATCCCAAGACAAGGAGATTATATACTAACGGTTACAAAACAGTTTAGTCGTTACAAGGGCAAATTTTTTGGTATAAGTAAATGACTACTATTATCAAAAACTGGGTAGTAACCGTTAGTATATAATCTCCTTGTCCTGGGATTCACTAAAACTTACTAATAATAAGTATTTTTTTTCGTTCAGTGTGGTTGAACGGTTTCAACCGAATCTTAGGAAAAAATTGTCACCATTATGCCTATTATCGGTACCTATACAACATAGTCGCAATCGGTAACACGGAGCTACTTTTGACAGCTATAGGAGTCATTTTCAAAAAAATGTACATTGTTAAGGGCTTAATGAAAACCAAATTACGATCGCGTCCTTTGTGTAACGAAAGTTAGCCATACAAAATATTCTAGTAATTCTAATAGT
Source organism: Cenopis cana (assembly GCA_951800055.1). Taxonomy (NCBI): domain Eukaryota; kingdom Metazoa; phylum Arthropoda; class Insecta; order Lepidoptera; family Tortricidae; genus Cenopis; species Cenopis cana. Next base: position 2,492,102 of record OX637492.1, on the reverse strand, counting down.
CATCGTTACACAAAGGAATCAATAGTTAAGTTTTGTTTTAATTAAAGCCCTTAACTATGAATTTTTTTATTGAACACGACTCAGACGACAAACGGCAGCTGCTACGATTTGTCACGACATTTTTTCTTCCAGCTGCTGGTAGAATGCGGAGTGGTCCCAGCATTTGACATGACAGCGGAAGCGGCGTGGGCGAAACTCTGCTACGTACTGTCCAAGACTGAATTAACCTATCAGCAGAAGGTTGAGGTGAGCTGAAATAAACTTATTGAAATATAATAAACGGGCCACTCACGTCTTTAACGTCCAATATCGGTCGACATGTTTCGGACCGGCCTCCCGTCTAGCACTCAGAACCGGGTCCGGTGGCGACTTACGGACCACGTATTGGTCCGAAACATGTCGAGCGAATCTGTTTTTTTTATGTAAATGTTTTATTGCATTCAAATTAACTTTTCGTGCATCATTGGAAATCTTTGTTGGCATTTTTGTGGTCAAACCGTTTGTAACTGTGATTTCTTCTTGTTTAAATTTTAGTAGGTACCTCTAATACTTAATCTGCAACATGGCGAAGGCCAAATAAAATCTTGTCGCAGTTATCACCTGTTTATATATTATTTGTCGCATAGATATATAACATCTTTTTTTTTTCAGATGATGAAGACTAATATAAGGGGAGAGCTGCATAACCCGAACCACGAGAAGTAATTTAGTTATTAATTACTATTTTACCACTAAATGTAGGAAATTATCTACCACTAAATGTTGCCAGTGATTACTGTTCGAATAAAAAACTAATATTTAATGTGGTATCATTTTCTGTGTCCATTCAGAGCGAACTAGTTTATACGTAGAAAACTTACTTCCATAAATTCATTCGCCCTAAATCTATTTCACCGATAGAATAACACAAATACAAACACCTCCTTACTCTTTATTGCATTTTTTACTGAAAATACCTGTGTAATGACAACAGGTATGTTTACGGTTTACCTGAACAATGGCTAAAAATGAGATGATTCTAACGCCTCTCTTAGGCCGGTCGCACATTGGACACGTTTCGTACAAAATTACTCGTCCGAACACGCACGAAGCCGCGCGAACGATCCCGATCTTGCTAGTACTACGGGAGTGCGCTCACTGGATGCGAATACGACCAATTGACAATATTTCATAATTTCCAAAAGTCTTAATTCGAAAACCATTTCGGTAAAAACGTGTGAAGTACACAAAAAACATTTTTTTAGATTTTTTTCTCCGTTAATTTTGGAAAAAATCGCAAATTACTGTAAACGGAAAGTTGACGTCATCTTCCTCGCTGTATTCAGGGAGACCTTAGTACAGACAATCGCTGCTCTGGAGTGGCTCTGCTGGATTCTTGTTGGGAAGATGACGTCATATACGCCCTTACGCCCTTTTGGAATGACCTACTTTTCAACGTGTTTTTTTTTGTATGAAATAATGAGTTAAATTGAAAAAGAAAAAATACGGGTGGCTTAAATTTTTAACTATTTTCTAACTAGTTCATAAAATAAAGTAGTTAAAAATATGAAATGTTGTCAATTCGTGTTCGGACGGGTAATTTCGTACGAAAATTGTAATGTGGTGTTATTTTGGTTTCAATAATTTTTTATCTATCTATCTAAATAACGGACCTGTATAAACGGACATGTGCCTATTATATAGATAAAATATACGTATTTGTATTGCTGCCCATAGATTGCCTTGCCAACCAATATATGCAAAATTAGCACCGAGAAAAAAGTTGTACGTGCGTTGTATTTGAAGAGATGGACAGGTCGTTAAACTAATCAAATGTGTCTCACCAGCTTGGTGTGTTTGGGATAAATTAATGAAAAAAAAATCTCTGTTAATTAAAAAAATATTTTCATTGTACGGCACATTTCAAATTGAAATTACATTAATATCAGAACAAGATAATATTGCCATGCAAATAATCACAAATAAAAATAACCCCGACAAAAATTACGAATTATCAATAATTATAAAATTAAAACAATAAAGGTTTCAATATGTATGTAGTACATACTTATTAGGCATATTATATTTTATTTGCACTCTTAATATTTAGTTCTACACAAAACACCAAGTCATTTCCAAACATTCAGTAATTCAAACCACATCAATTTTAATAACTTCTTTGGTATAAAAGAACATTCTAAGTCGAGAGATACATGCCCCCAAAGTAGCCAAATATTGAGTAAAAATCCCTACACGAATTAGTAATATTTTAGAAAAATCGGTCAAGAATATTTCCATCATAGGAAATCACTATTTTACGTTCAGGTAAATGCATATTAAGTGTTACCTATTTAATAATATGGTAATTTTAACTGGGTCAGGGGGGAAAACATCACTAGATTGAACGAGGAAGGCAAAGACATAGCAATGTCATGTCTCAATACCTTATTTTCTTTATACATATGAAGTCACTATGTTCATTGAAAGTCCGACCAGATAGATCATCAACCAATTTCAATCACTTGCAATTCTACAAGAAATATCATAGACACAGATATTAACTCTCTCACAACACAACGGGCAGTGTTTGAGATTTTTTTAAAGACTGGTACAGCCAGTATCCTAGTTTTTAAGCACCAAAATACAATCAAATTATGATGTAAGTCTAAACCCGTCAATATTGTTCAACGTTACAGATCTACACAGTACAAAATCTAAAGGGTCTATTATTACTAATTGGTATTGATCTAATGATCGCTCATTATTTTAAACTATAGTCTTCTTATGATTAATGTAATTAGGTAATTACTGACATACGGTGGGGTACGTTTACATTTAATATAAAAATACCTACCATTCACGTAATAAATTAATAATATTGCTTGGAACTATCAAAAATGCACTTACTTTCGTACACAATGAGAAATAAACTAAAGATTTTACCTCAATTGACAATATTTCATAATTTCCAAAAGTCTAATTCGAAAACCATTTCGGTAAAAACGTGTGAAGTACACAAAAAACATTTTTTTAGATTATTTTCTCCGTTAATTTAGGAAAAAATCGCAAATTACTGTAAACCGAAAGTTACGTCATCTTCCTCGCTGTATTCAGGGAGATCTTAGTACAGAGTACAGACAATCGCTGCTCTGGAGTGGCTCTGGATTCTTGTTGGGAAGATGACGTCATATTTTACTTACGCCCTTTTGGAATGACCTACTTTTTTGTATGAAATAATGAGTTAAATTGAAAAAGAAAAAATACGGGTGGCTTAAATTTTTACCTATTTTCTAACTAGTTCATAAAATAAAGTAGTTAAAAATATGAAATGTTGTCAATGTTATCTCACCTCCTACTTTACAATTTTGCTCAAAGACTACACTGTTTACAAAGATACACATTCCACTTTCGAAAATATATTTCACGTCGATATACTTATAAAAAATAACGGGCAAAGAGCTCGTCCATACAGCCAGTTGTTGGAGGCATTTGTGCCGGGGTCGAGGGTGTTTAGGTTTAGCAAGCTGCAACCTTCTTGGTCGAGTTGGGAACCGCGGTCGGCTCTTCTGGAACAAAACAAAAGGCTTTGGAAGTAGTCTTTATAGTTATTATAAAATAAAAGCCGATTTACATTGGCAGGAGTTTGCATGCAAGTATCTACCGAGGTGAGAGGAATACGAACAAACACTGCAATGTAATGAAAATTTACTGAATATTGCACGCAAGTCCTTGTTATAGGACTTCCGGTACCAAATTTTGTACATAATAAAGTACACCCGTCAGTCCCCGACATCCAAGCACCTGAGACGCCTGAGACGGATAAACGCCGGTAGTACTTATTTTTGTACATATATTTGGCTATCGCGCGCTTAAATTTGAATTTTCGCGGGTTTATTTTGACAGGCCATAGATTATCAGATAAAGTGTGTTCAGGACTCACGCAGCCAATGATTATTATGTGCAGTCAAGTGCAAAAATATGGGTGCATACAACTTGCTCAAAAGTATGTCCCATAGCTGCTGTTATGTCGGTGAATTAAGGTTTTGGTACATATTTATGAGAGGATTCATTCGATACATATTTTTGCACTTGACTGTACATAAATTTGTACAAGGGGCAAAAATCTGGGTCCCAGGAGGTTAACTCGAGAAGCACATAATTTATTATTTGACAGTAGGTATCTGGGGGCACGGCAGTGCCCCCGCAAGTCGAGCAAAAAGGTGCACGGCCGTACCATCCTTTTCTCGAAGCCATTCAGGCCATTTTCAACATTACAATATTACTCGTAGTAGGATTATAAAGGATCTTACCAGGAGCACCGCCGCTTGCCGGGTGCAGACGTTTTATCACCTGAAACCATGATAATATGACTTTTATTACATTTACACACACATGCCACTTGTAAAAATGATTTATGGGGCAATTACACTTCGTCGTTCGCCGCATGCTGCATGCGACGACCGCGAAAGTGTAAAGGACACGTTAGTCGGCCGCATTCGGCGATCGACAGCTGCCTAGTCGCCGTAGTGGGCGGACAGACTAGTGTAAAGATGACGTTCGTTCACCTAAGTAGTTTAAAATCAATTCGGCGACCGCATTAGGCGAACGATGAAGTGTAATTGCCCCATTATTCTTTTTTTATACAACGACGGCGGCAAACAAGCGTACCTACAGTCCACCTGATTGTAAGCGGACAACGCAGCCTATAGACGCTCGCACCTCCAAAGGAGCCACGTGCGCGTTGCCGACCCTTTATAAAATTTGAGGATTCACTGTGTTGACAGCAGAAGGAGTAGTGTAATATAGTGTAGTGTAATGTACTGTAGTATAGTGTAGTGTGGTGTAGAGTGGTGTAGTAAAGTGTTATGTAGTGTAGTGTAGTGTTGTGTAGTGTACCTACTGACCGCGGAGAGGTCGAGTCCGGTGAGGGTCTTGAGCGCACCAGTAGTGTAGAATAGTGTAGCACAGTGTAGAATAGTGTAGTGTAGAGTAGTGTAGTGTAGAATAGTGTTGTGTAGTGTAGAGTAGTGTAGTGTAGAGTAGTGTAGTGTAGAGTAGTGCAGTGTAGAGTAGTGTAGTGCAGAGTAGTGTAGTGTAGAATAGTGTAGTGTAGAGTAGTGTAGAGTAGTATAGTGTAGAATACTGTAGTGTAGAGTAGAGTAGTGAAGTGTAGATTAGTGTAGAGTAGAGTAGTGTAGTGTAGAATAGTGTAGAGTAGTGTAGAGTAGTGTAGTGTAGTCTACTGACCGCGGACAGGTCGAGCCCGGTGAGGGTCTTCAATGCGGGCGGCAGGCCGCCGGCCAGGCGCGCCACCTCGCCGGTCACGCCGTTGTCTCCCACCAGCACTATCTCGTCCGTCTTGGCCAATGGCGCCGATACTTCGGCTGCGATCTGGAATGTACAAAAATAGGTGAGACAATTTGAAAACAGGAAAACTGTAGAGTGTAGGTACTGTCTCCTCGTACATCGCGTAGGGTCAAAGGTCCGAAGCCGTCAGACGTCAGACGAGTGACAGGAATGTCTCACTTTAAAGTCCATTGCACGCGATGCCGATATCGCTAATTATGGTATTTGTATCAAAAATCCTAGTTCAGTACGAAATACACTATGAATGCATGTAGCATCTGTATTTTGAAATGTTTATGGAACACAAGTACCATAATTAAAAAGCCGGCCTTGTTCACGTCTCCATACTTCTTGTAAACCTTGGCCTTAGCCAGCATACGTTTGACGTCGGTCTTAGCCAGCATACGCTTGGCGTCGGTCTTTTCCACGTCTCCGATAGGTTTTGGCCAGACCCAGCACCTTAATGACTATCTAATTTGGACGTCTAAGCCAGGATCAGTGTTCTTATCTTGGCCAGCGCCTCAAGCATCAGCGCCATAAACGCAGCGTCCCCATACTGCTTGTACACCTTGGCATGAGCCAGCATACGCTCGGCGTCAGCCTTGCCCACGTCTCCGCTGGCCATAGCTTCGGCTAGAGTCTAGGCTAGGGTCTAGCAGCTAGACCGACCATCTTTATGAATCTATCTCAAGCGCCTAGCCAGAAATAGTACAGTCTTACTTTGGGCAGCGCCTCAAGCACCAGCGCCATAAGCGCAGCGTCTTCATACCGCTTGTACACCTTGGCCTTTGCCAGCATACGCTTGACGTCGGCCTTAGCCAGCATATGCTCGGCGTCGGCCTTGCCTACATCGCCAATGGCCAAGGCTTCGGTCAGCCATCTTAATGATTCTATTCTTTATGCTCTTACCTTGGGCAGCGCCTCAAGCACCAGCGCCATAAGCGCAGCTTCTCCATACTGCTTGTACACCTTGGCCTAAGCCAGCATATGCTCGGCGTCGGCCTGGCTTACCTCTCCGATATGGCCAAGGCTTCGGTCAACCATCTTTATGATTCTATTCTTTATGCTCTTACTTTGGGCAGCGCCTCAAGCACCAGCGCCATAAACGCAGCGTCCCCATACTGCTTGTACACATTGGCCTTAGCCAGCATACGCTCGGCGTCGGCCTTGCCCACGTCTCCGCTGGCCATAGCTTCGGCTAGACCGACCATCTTTATGAATCTATCTCAAGCACCTAGCCAGAAACAGTACTCTTACCTTGGGCAGCAGCGCCTCAAGCACCAGCGCCATTAGCGCAGCGTCTTCATACTGCTTGTACACCTTGGCCTTAGCCAGCATACGCTTGACGTCGGCCTTAGCCAGCATATGCTCGGCGTCGGCCTGGCCTACATCTCCAATGGCCAAGGCTTCGGTCAGCCATCTTTATGATTCTATTCTTTATTCCCTTACCTTGGGCAGCGCCTCAAGCACCAGCGCCATAAGCGCAGCTTCTCCATACTGCTTGTACACCTTGGCCTTAGCCAGCATACGCTCGGCGTCGGCCTTGCCCACGTCTCCGATGGCCATGGCTTCGGCCAGACCCAGCACCTTGATGCGTTCGGCGTCGGCCTTGGCACCCTCCACGGTTTGAGTACTGGAAACAACATTCAAGAAATTTATACCCACAATAACTACAATGCAAATACTCTTTATTGTAAACCTCAAAAAGAACACAGTACAGAACATTAGGCTAAAAGTAGAGGTAAAAACAGTCTGTAAAATAGTAATGGACTCCTATATAGGATAATGTACAGAATTGGATATATACAGGAAAATGGGATATCTACAAACTATATACAAATATACAATAGATAGGAAACACAGGAAGAAACGACAATAGAGAGATCTCTCAGGGACCGAAGTCCAATGAGAGTTGGTTGGAAGTTCTATATACGCAACTGACTTAAGAAACTTCGATAGCGCGTTGCAGAACATGTCAGATTTGACGGTTGCTTAGCGACGCCACAAGTCAGTCTTATCGCTAACTAGCTGTTGCCCGCAACTTCGTCTGCGTAGAGCTCGGTTTTTAGTTAAAACATCTTAATATCCAGGAAACGGTATAATAATTGTGGTACTTTTACCCGGTGAGACCAAATTATTAATATGCTGTACAGATATAAATCGGTCAACCCATATTCTCAACCCCTCTAAAAATCTCTTTAGGTACCTACTTATCGGTTAAAAACTCTCATTTACTTAGGCTATTTTTTGTGTGAGTTGACACGTAGGTATCTTGTCGTTTTCTCTTCGTTACTGTACGTATTTAATTAGACCTGTAGAAAATTCGTTTCAAACATCTATCCAAATCCACAAATCCTAAAATCATTTAAACAGTCTTTTTGTGAAATGAAAGTCTCTCAATTAAAATAATGTTGCTCCTCATACAAACTTTGAACCCCTTTTTAACCCATTGAGGGGATGAATTAAAAAAAAAACCGCCGAAATTTGTTTTGTTGTATTTAAACAGAGACTCTGTAAAAAATTTGAAGTCTCTATTAAAAAAATGTTGCTCCCCATACAAACTTTGAACCCCTTTTTAACCCCTTGAGGGGATGTATTAAAAAAAACGCTGAAATTAGTTTTGTAGTATTTAATTTAAACAGTTACTGTAAGAAATTTTAAATCCTTCACTCAAAATTTTTTTGCTTCCAATATAGACTTTGAATCCCTTTTTAACCCCTTTAGGGGTTGAATTTCAAAAAACGCAGAAATTAGTTTTGTTTTATTTAAACAGAGAGTCTCTGTAAGAAATTTGAAGTACCTCACTTAAAAAAAAATTTGCTCCCCATACAAACTTTGAACCCCTTTTTAACCCCTTTAGGGGATGAATTTCGAAAAACGCTGAAATTACTTTTTTTGTATTATTATAAGGAACTTTCATACAAAGTTTGAAGACTCTCACTTTAAAAAAAAATTGCTCCCCATACAATATTTCTCCCCTATTTTCAACCCATTAGGAGACGAAAATTTTGAAAACGCAGATATCACTTTCATTGTCTTATTTTAAGGAGTCTTTGTACAAAGTTTCAAGTCTATACCTTTAAAAAATTATTGCCCCCCATACAAATTTTGCACCCCTGTTTTACCCCCTTAGGGGTGGAATTTCCAAAAATCCCGTCTTATCCCTTGCCTCCGTTATATAACCTAACTATAGTGTAAATTTCAAATTTCTAGGACCGGCAGTTTCGGCGGGGCGGTGATTAATCAGTCACCCTGCAACTTTATATATATAGATGAACGATCTCTTTCAGACAACCTTTGGATAGCGGAGAGAATGCAGTAACAACTTTAATGTTTTTTTTTTCGGTAATGTATTAGGTAATGACTATGTCCTGTATTATGGTGATTTGTACTGTATTTGTGCCACAAATAAATGGTTTTTCTTTCTTTCTTTCTTTCACTCACCGTTTCCCCTCAGCAATGGCCTGGAGACGGTAGGCCTCGGCTTCCGCGGGCAGCCGCACCGTCGACATCAGCTCTTCCTCGCGACGGAGAATCTCCATCTGCTCCACCTACAAACAGACAGACAGCGGCGTTAGGTGTGGGCACAGAATAGTATAATAGTACTACATACAGAACGGCCACGAACCCCCGCACCGAGGTACGTTACCTCGTCCCTGAGAGACCCGCCTGGTGCCATCGCGCCTCGCGATTCGTCCGCGTCACGCGCTACGCACCCGCGCAAACAATTGACGCGTGTACCGACAGCTCGCACTTTTCCAAGTTATTTGTTTGGAATCTTAATGCAAAAGTAACCTTTTGAATACAGGGAAGTATTCTAACCTCAATCTGCTTACGACGCTCCACGATTTCGATTTGGATTTCTTCGTTACGTATCTTCTGTTTGATCTTCGCGGCTTGCAACTCGTACGCTAAAGCTGCCTCGGCTTTCTACAACATAAATGTAATACAATTAAACTCCCTCAAATGCGTCACATAAATTTACAGTTCAAAAAGTTTCAGTCTTAACTGTCATAAGTTACCAATAAACTCACAAAAACTGAAAATATCACGGTTCAACTTATTGTTATTTTAACGATTTACACAAACATTGACGATATTTGAACACAGAAAAGTCGTGAAGTCACTTGTTGCAATTTCCGTATAATATCCTGTTCGGAAAGATACGCTGAAGGCGTCTCCTGTCGATAATGCTCTAAAATTAATATTGCAAGCGGAAGTACCTTTTCAACACCTTTCGTTCGAAAGAAACAAGACTTCTGCGTGTGGTATTAGTTACAACTGTTACAAGTAATTATCAGGGGGCTTTCACTCTGTCAGTTCGCCGCGCCGCTGCAAGTACATCCCCAGGTGGTACTCATTTAGTGGCGGCCGCGAATTGCTACCGGACGGTCGCGTCGTCTTGTCATTCGCTTGGTGTGGTCAACATTTGTTATTTACCTATTATAATTTGGGGTTGGAAGTTGACGATTTCTTGACAGTGCAACTTCTGTACGTAATACTATTACTTAATCTGTGTCATTATGCAATAGGGTCCTAAGCGTGATCTCTTTCTCCCACCTCCCACCATTGGCCGGTCCTATAGCCTTTTTTTATTGACCTGACTATGGCTTTAAATATACGCCGGGTCGAATAAAGCGATAGTATTGCGCGGATGAAGAGTGGCCCGGGGAAAATTCTTTAGCCTTCATAATACAGGTTTTACTTACAGCGGTGTTGACCTCCTGGTCGAATTGCGCCTTCTGCAGCTTGAACAGTCTAGTGTTGTCCTCGATCCTGGTGTCCATCGAGTACTTCACGTCCATAGCGCTCTTCTCGCATTCTGCTTCCTGAAATAAAAAAAAAACTTATTAGTCAACCACTATTTGAATTAATTATTCCAGAAATGTGGAATCATTGGAAAGGCTCGTAGTACAGGGCCAGGTCGAAGGGAAAAGATCCAGAGGCCGATCCTACCCGATGGATGGACCTTTTAAAAGCTGTGACGAAGTCATCCGTAGTCGAGTGCACTCGCAATGGTGGTAGCCGTCAGATATGGAGAGGGAAAGTCTAAAGTCCAATGCCAAAAACAAATCCGGAAGTGAAGATCAGCCGTGTACAGCATTCAAACAGCCACGACCACTGACAAGAGTGTTACGACTGAGAAGAAGATTTGAATTTAAAACTGCAACTGGCCCTGTTGACAACTCGCAGTGCGCCCTGATCCCAGCGTCCCTATTGGCCTGCGCCACTCCTATGTCCGCGTCTCTCTTCACCGCCGCCGTCTGCGCCTTGCCCAAGCTCTGCAGGTACTGGACATCATCGTAGACGTCCTTGATCGTGAAGGACAGGATCTCGATACTTACAACCCTTAAGCCTGAGCTTCACTACCCAGAAACTTCCCTAGTTACTACGGATTTGTGACTCGAAGGGCAATATCTCGATGGGGATGAAGAAAGTGCTTTAATGCTTTATCTGCACCACGCCAAGATTGTAAATATGTTGAACTATTCATCACCACTGAAACGCGCTTTTTTCAGGGTTTGCGGCAGAGGGTCTCAAGGTCGCCATAGTCAACTACAGATACAAGCTCCTTACAAATACAAATCATTTATTGCCTGGTTATGGGTTCCTTAGCAGTACTCACCCTGATCCCGGCGTCCCTATTGGCCTGCGCCACTCCTATGTCCGCGTCTCTCTTCACCGCCGCCGTCTGCGCCTTGCCCAAGCTCTGCAGATACTGGACATCATCGTAGACGTCCTTGATCGTGAAGGACAGGATCTCGATGCCCATCCGGCCGACGTCGGGAGCCGCCACCTCGCGCACCAGACCCGCGAACTGGTCTCTGTCCTTGTACACCTCTTCTACTGTAAGCGTTCCTGTTGACAAATGAGAATAGTATCAAAAATCTGCCGCGAACATGACCGATGCAGCCTATGTCTTATTCGACCGTAGCACTACTCCATAGACGACTTCGTACCTTCGTTCCTAGAGGTCGTGTAAAAGTTGTAGTAAATTTTGCGATTTACAATATCGCTGCATTGAAGTTTGCGTTAAAAAGCACTTATACCTACTATACTACCGCCCCCTAGTGCGGCCCGATGTATAAGGCTATGCACGCACGGGCAACTTCTTTTTAATTTTACTTTTTAATTCTTTTGGTGTTTTTTAATGTGTTTTTGTTTTTTTTTATTCGTGTATATTTGTACTATTTCTTGTTGTTTTGTGTGTTTGTTTCGTCACTGTGCCGTGATTTCACCAAATGGTCACAACGGAAGACCAGCGCTGGCTCTGCCAGCATAACGCTGAGTTGTGACCATTTCGTGACAAAATTCGGTTTGTAATGTCCTGTTTTATAAGTGTTTTGTTTGTCACGAATAAATGTTTCTTTTCTTTTCTTTTCTTTTCTTTCTTTTCTTATAACGTAAATATGGTAGGAAAACTAGAAAAAAGTAACAAATTTTAACAATAGCTCCCCATAGACGATGGTCTACCTTCGTCCCTAGGGGTCGTGAAAAAAATCTTTGTACAGTCAAGGGCACCAATATGTATACACTTTTTCAGCTTATTCCATTGAAATAAGGTCCAAAAGTGTATACATATTTATGCCCTTGACTGTACACAAAAGTTTTAGCAAATTTCGTATTCTATAATATTGCAGAACCATGTTTAGCACTAGAATGAACTTTGACGACAGTACAAGAAAAAATACTGAAAAAGGTGACATTATTTCCAAGATGGCGGACAAAGTTATGGAGCTAGAGTGTTTAAAATTTTGGATCACCATGGCTAATATTGCCCTTTACAACATATCAAAAAACCACAACAATCGGACCTCTTTTAGAGTACCGGAGCAACAACTTACTAAATGTACGACGAAAAATTTTGTATGGGCTGCACCTTTTCCGTTATACCGTACTTCACTCAAATTTCGAGATGGCGACAGGCAGATCCGTATTCTTCAGATATTCTCTGATAACGTTGTCACCCCAACTGTTACATGATTTGCCGCTTGCATCGTTTAGAGACGCCTTTTCCAATTCTAAGCCTAGTCTACTCTAGCTTCTTATATCAATCAATCAATAAAATATTTTGCTCGATATTCTTAGTTTGCTCGATTTGTATGAAAACAACCAATAGAAAATCCATCAATAATGACCAACCGTTATGCGGGCAGAAAATCTCTTTTCCTTGCAAAGGATAAACGGGAACATTTGTGAGGAAGCCTCAAATCGCATATTTATTGCCCTTATTTACATGGAAACGTATTTATATTACACCAATTTCTGGTGAAACTTATCCCTGTCTCCGTGGGGTGGGGGTTGCATTTTTAGAAAGAGAACATGAACCCTTACGTAATAACCCTTGGGCACCATTATGCGCTCCAATTCCAAAATTTTCCCCTGTATTATATTCTTATTCTAACTTTGATACTTTACACGATTTATTTTCGGAAATGTGTATGTATGTACCTTGGATTACCTATGTCATGATGAAATGATGTTGAAGATATGATGATGATAAACTCACTTCTTGACGTTCAAATAGGTGAGTCCAAAGGTGAGTGCAAGGGGCACTAGCGTGAACCGTAGAATTTCCATGATGCACTGTTATTCTTATCACACACACACTTATCATTAGAGTCACTTCAATTCCTTGGCATCACTATAACTGGTTACTTATGGGTACTTAATTATTTATATTTGCAAGGAAGACATATATTTGTTACTTCTTACTTGATAACTTTTTTTTGTTACTAGTTATATCTTATATCTTTAAACGAGCAATTCTTGTATATTTATTTATTTATATATTTATTTATTTATTTATTTCGTGGATCTCGGAAACGGCTCTAACGATTTTGATGAAATTTGGTATGTGGGTGTTTTCGGGGACGAGCAATCGATCTAGCTAGGTCTCATACCCGGGAAAACGCCGAGCAAAGCTCGGCCGCCCAGATATTGTATACCTATATAATATAATCTTTTAAGGAAGGAAGGGAAAGAGAAAGAATATTCATATAAAATTTATACTACGCAATATGACCGGTTTGCATGTCCAATGTATTGCTTATGGAAGTGTGCCTCTGCCTATAACCTAACCATGAAAAAATGGTCGGTCGGTGATGGAAACCATGGCACTCTTTTCTATTACCTCTTATAGGTATCACAATAAGGATTTGAAATCGTTTAGATCGACGAGATGTAATTTTAGTTATTGTTTTATAATAGCAATACATTATTTTTATGTAGTTTTACAATCTCTAACCACATTGCCATTTGTTATTTCAGGAGAAATACGGTTATTGCGTTAAGTCTTATGTCTTCATATCTCAGCAATAGAACTCAAGCAGTTGTTGTAAATGGAACCCAGTCTAGTGGGGCAATAGTAACGTTAGGAGTGCCTCAGGGCTCTATCTTAGGTCCATTTTTATTTTTGGTTTATATAAATGACTTGCCGTCTATAGTAAGTAATCTTTGTGATATAGTTTTATTCGCGGATGATACATCTTTAATCTTTAAGGTTGACCGAAAATCAGTTGACTATAGTAGAGTTAATAGCACACTAGACAAAGTACTTGACTGGTTTACCGTTAACAATCTGTTACTTAATGCTAAGAAAACTAAATGTGTCAGATTTTCTTTGCCTAATGTTAGACCGATGGAAACTAGTATACTCTTAAATAACGAGTGCTTAGAAATAGTAGATAAAGCAATATTCTTAGGTATAACATTAGACAAAAATCTACAATGGAGTCCCCACATAGCCGTTATGGCGCGTAAATTAAGTTCAGCCGCATATGCTATCAGAAAAATCAGGCAACTTACCAATGTAGAAACAGCTCGCCTAGTTTATCATAGCTATTTTCATAGTGTTATGTCGTATGGTATCCTGGTTTGGGGTAAAGCAGCTGACATACAGACAATTTTTGTGTTACAAAAAAGAGCCATTCGCTCCATATATAACCTAGGCTCACGTGAATCTTTAAGAGAACTCTTTAAAGAAATCAACATTTTAACTGTAGCGTCCCAGTACATCTATGAGAATATTGTTTATGTCCTTAAGAACATAGACTCCTTCTGTAAAAATTCTGATATACATAATTTTAATACCAGAAATAAAAATAAAATTGCCACTAAAAAATTTCGTGTCCGTAAAGTATACAAATCTTTTGTAGGTCAATGTGTCCGTTTTTATAATAAGTTACCTGATGAAGTTTTGAATTTACCTTTTCCAGCTCTTAAAAAGTACTTGAAAAAATCATTGATGTCGAAGGCTTATTACAAGGTTGAGGACTATCTAACAGACAGAAAAGCATGGCCCAAACCAGATACTTAAATAGAGTAAAGATTCATATATTGTGTATTTTTTAATTTTATCTAGTTGACGCAGTTCTTGCAAGAAAACATATCAAAAGATTTATAACTAAATTTATAGTCTAAAGGATTCAATTTTTTTTTCCTAAATAGAATTTGATAATGCTAAGGTGTATACAGTTTTGAAATGTTTTCTTGCAGAATTACACACTGTACATAACTGGTTTTTTTCCTCATTTTATTCTTTGTTTTGTGTTGCTTTATATAGATACTTAGATTTCTTGATCTTAAGTAGGTTAAGTATTATCATTTATCATTGTAATAAGCATATTTTTGTGAGAAAATGGCTGACTGTCGAGTTTCTTTCGGCGTTTCTTCTCGGCAGTGGCCTCTGTGAAACGCTAGTAGGGTTTGACTTGTAAAAGTGCCATTGCGGCCTACTTACAGAATAAAGTTCATTTTATTCATTTATTCATTTTTATTTTATTCATAATATTCATGACGATTTGCAGAAACTTATATTTTCTTTTAATTTACATTGACTAGATAACAAAAAATATTAATAAATCTTGTTTCGGATTTAGCAGGGAGGCAAAAATCGTGTTTGGTTATCAAACTTGGCTTGGTTTGGTTGGTGGTCTCACTCAGTCATTATCCTCAATTCTGCCAACTGCGCAAATTGGATATGTAACCCTACTTTTTAATGTTAATTACTTTAATTACATGCACGTTCCTTTCACTGCAAATTTGCTGAATTAGTATCATTAAGAAACCTGACCAGTAGTATAATAACAGCGCAGTCGCATTTGCCCTTGAATGCACTTCCGTAGTTAGTAGTTACTAGTTACTGTATCAGTAACTTGCTTAGATGTAAAAGGCCGTATACGCAAGATGAACATACTTATGTTTTTCTTTGTTATGTAACGGACTAGGCAATAGACTTATTTATTATGCACACGCGTAGGATCGTAAATGACAGTTGCCCCATTAATGTGATAATCTGAGCGACAGAGCTCTGCTCATGACCGATGAATTACATATAAAAATACTACACTCACGAGCAAAAATAATGGCTCCACTTTCTATGGAATTTCCATATTATTATTAATTTTTGCTCGTAAGTATAGTTTCATAGTGTAGATCGGTTTACTTTAAAAATGTGGCAAAAACGTGTACATACTACGTGTAATGGGAAAGCAGGATGTGTATGATAATAATTATCTTTTTTTTTATTAATATAAGATTTATTTAAGATATGTATATACACACACACACCCATGATTCCGTGTACAACAAGTACAAAATTCCCGTATTCTGAATCAAACATGAAAAGTGTTTTTTGAGATTTGCTTATCTTCCTAGCGTTATCCCAGTAAAGTTGCATCCTGAAGGATGCCTGGGGTCCGCTACCTAATCCCGAGATTTGGCGTAGGCACTAGTTTTTACGGAAGCGACTGCCATCTGACCTTCCAATCCGAGGGGAAACTAGATCTTATTGAGATTAAGCTTGTCAAGTGAGTGGGCAACTTTGCTCACCTACATCTATAAGAGTAATAGTTCGATACATAATTTTGTATTTGACAGTATCTACTTACGTCCCGATCATCCTGACAAATCAAGATAAATAGCTTCCATTTGACACATCGTTACCAACGTAATGAATAAAGTTATCGCCGAAATTTCCCAGTATAAATCACCAGTAATGGTAGGATTTCCACAATTCGTTCCCGCTTACACTTGAATGATTCCATTCTTATCATACGCAATTATTTCCATTCACTCATTGTTTCCTTGACCGAAACAATCCGTCGAGGTATATTTTTTTTTTCGGGAAAACAATCTTAGTAATATTTTATTTTATACAACGTCGGTGGCAAACAAGCGTACGGTCCACCTGATGGTAAGCGGACACCGCAGCCTATAGACGCCCACCACTCCAAAGGAGTCGCGTGCGCGTTGCCGAACAGGCTACATGACCTCAACATTTTCGAAGCACATTTGCGTAATCTTACAGAGATCAGATTTTAAGGGGAGGTATCCCCAACGCAAATGTCCCGCTCTAACACGCGTGAGTTTACAATTAACCATCCCGCTCTCTACGCAAGCTCTGCGCGAAGTTTTGTAAATATTTAGCTATAGTGATTAAGCCAATCATTTTATCAAAGCAAACCCTGCGAATTTGTCTATAACTATTTACGACCTTTAATTGAGTACAAAAATTAAATGTTAAATATCAGTAATATGGCCGTAGTATTGAAAATACATTCCAAAAAGGGGTAACTTCGCGATTTTTTTCTATCGAGTCAAATTCATCAGGTCATGTAACTGACTGCGATTTTGACTAGACAATATCCTTATGTAACACATATACCTATTTTTTTTAGATTTTAAGACACTAAATTCTATGTCTCAGATGGTTTTTAAAAACTCAAAAGTGGTAATACACGGCCTTAACACAGTTCTTGCAATTAAAAAGTCCACAAAATAACTGTACACTTTAATCCCGACTGCACATAAGTATGTATAAGTAGCTTAAATTGGAGCGAGTGTAACTGGTAAACTTATGTCACATTATTAGACCAAGCAACCTCGCTGACGCATATACCGGTACTGTCGATGTCGCATTAGACGTGTGTCTTTTTAATAATGCCGAGATGGTAAAGGGGTTATCATTATTTGCATAACACGATATAAATATTGATAAGAGTGCGGCTGATTGCCACTGATATAAAAATAAATCGTACGCAGTGTTATCATTATCAGTTATCATCACACCAGGTGACGTTACCAAAGTGAGTAGATAAAATTAATTTTTCACTTCTCATGCTCGAAAAGTGTGTCATATTAGACTTGTGAAGCGGGGCTAAAGTAGTACATTTAAGCCCTAGGGAAAATATGTATACATATTTATGATTTACAAAACATTTTAATTTGACCAATAACAGAACAGTAATTTGACAGATAAAAAAATATTTGGTAAAAATATCAACCAACCAGAATACAGCTGTACTAAAATCGACTAATCAGGAAAGACGTTTTTCAGTTCTCTAAAGATTAAGCGGTGTCTATGGTCAAAGCAAATGCGCCTCTTAAAAGAAAAAAAAAGCGCATGTTGCATCTCTTTTCTTAATAGCAAAAGAAAGGGAGGGAATACGCAAAGCGAACACGCACAGCGAGGCATGGTGCTGGCCTTAGAAAAAAAACATGCTGTCAAATTAGACATACGCCCGCCAAGAGTTAAATTATTCATTTTAGGTAGATAATTTGTGTTTATGTGTTTTCTCGCAATTGAAGTGAAAAGTAGAGTGTATAACTCGGGCTTAAAAAGCCATATTACCACTCGAACAATTTTCCCTCACTGCGTTCGGGAAAATAACTATCTCGTGGTAATATGGCTTACCTTAGACCCTTGTCAAACAATCTACTATTAAGTAGGGTAACATTTCCTCCAGGCATACAAAAACATTACCTACACTCCTTATTTGGGCAGTCGTGTAAAAAATGCCCACAAAATTTAAACCCAGTGTTTCAGAATTCAGATATTAGTTTTGAATCTTCACAACCTATTTTATTTACCTAACTATTTGCTATGGAAATATGGAAATATTTCTTGCTATGGAAATCTGGGACTCTGGAGGATACGTCTATAAATGCCTCAGGATTCTTGCTGCAACACGTTTTACCAACGCACCACTTCCCATAGTCTGTATTTTCGATCTTGTTTTTACGAATTTTACAAAAACGCGAAAAAAAAACTGAATGCTGTAAATTATTCAAATGATGGTCAATGGTCATTCACAAATCCATATCTAAATGTTTATAAAGTAAATAGAAAGTACTTGACTGTTTTTGCTATAGGTAACTTTCATAAGAAATAATTGGAACTGTCTACGTGCCTAATAACTACGAGCCCTCCCCTACGGCGTTTCCGAAGGGCCAAACGGCGAGCATCGAGAATGACTTTTACAGTCATCAATCTCTTGGGAGACGAGACAGTTTACCCGGTGATAACCTATCTAATCGCATATCCGCAAGCTTTGGGGTCGGTACACACAATTTTATATGCTAGGCGATAAGCGACCCTAGAAATATCTAATGCTGTGATCTAAGCAAATAAAAAAGCAGTGGAGATGGAAGATACATTTTCATACCCACAATCCACAAAGTCATCGGCGTTGAACTCGTTAATATCACAATCCGATACGCCTTCCTTTTATAGGATTGTTTCCAAAAAACAAGGCAGAGGTATATAAAAAAAATCATAGGACTGGCAAAATTTTTCTCAATTTATCTGTATGTCTCTCTCAGAGACCCACCTGTCCACGCCAAATTTCACCTCTTTCGGTTAAGGAGTTTAAACGTGAAAAAGTAATCAACGGACCGAGGTAAGTTTTATATATTAATTTTAACCATGGTCAGACCATAACGATACCTAGTGGTCCGTAATCTATTTATGTATACTAAGTATCACAAATGATTCATCATGCAATAACATACTGCGCCAGGTATGACAATAAGGTATATCGGTTACTAGAGTGGGTGACACAAGCCAGTGACGTCACTTGTGTCACGATCTGAATTGTCAGACTTTGTTTTCATAGACTATGCCTAGATTTAAATACGCAAAAAGCATTGGTACCTGATGGACGTCGATAATTAAATTGCTACTGCGATACCAAACGATTACGTGATGTGGATTTATATTTCAAACTTTACATTTAGATTCCAAAACGCGAATAGCAATTAGCGAAAGAAGGGGTTCAATAATTGGTAATTGATACAGTAATTTGGTTCATTTATATTGTGCCGTAATTCTGAGACACTGTGGAAATCTACAGTGAAGGAAACCTTGTATTATTTTCCGTCGTACGTAAAACAAAAGAAGAACAGAGCTATTCGATTGAACAAAAGAAAATATATATTTAATTAACCCATATTCAAGCAGATTGTAATCTCAGCTATCCGTATTAGGTCACGCCTGGCACGAGGGGCCTGATTGCTTGCGGGAAGTGTAGACAAATGTCTACATTACCGCATGCAATTTACACTTGCAGCTGAAGATGCTGCAGAAACGAAACGAAGGACCTATACATTTGTATCTAGTCACTGTCACTGTCTTCAATTCAGCAATCCAACTTCAGCACGATGTCCGCCGTATCTTTGCCCTTTGCGTGACCTCTTGCACTTATTGGACGAATTTCTTAATTTTTCCGCTAATTTACTCTTTTTAATAAATATAACCGTGGTATGGGCTGCAATTCTTCAATCCGGTTCGAAGGACCATGTTATGGAGTATAACAGGAGTAGAAAATTAAAGACGGTTTCTGATCTCAAAACTAACGTGTAATGTCTTACTTTGACACATACAGGAGGAAAAGTATAAAAGCGCCTTACAAAAACGTAACAGCAATAATTCTTATAAACTAAATTTTGTGGCAAATTTAAACACTGTGTATGCAACGAATCTTCGTATCAAAACGGGTCGGCAGCATTGTTCTGGAGTGACTGCTTGGGAGCGTAAGCGTACCCATACTACGTGACCCGTTTAGGGGAGGGAGGGGGGTTCTCCACAAAATATCCTTCCTTCTAATATTGCTACCTTCGTAGTATTACTTAATAAAAACCTTAATTTCAGTTGTTTGTTCGCTGTCTTTATAGTTGACTGTAAAATGTACTATGTTTGATGTAATGGTACGAGTATCTATAAAATGTCCCAATTTAAATACAAACTAAAAGGGCAGCTTTCAGTAATCCATCAACTCGGTTAACTAGCACCGACAAAGTGTGGCGGCTTAGCTCATACACAAAAGACTTAACCCAAGCAACTTCGACATCATTTGTCTGCACAATAGACTTTGAAAGTTTGAGCTGCCGCTAATACACGCACCCTAACTGATATTTATTACAACTTCTGCCCGGGACTTCGATGTAGAACTCATTAATCGTGCTCCATTACAAATTTCCGTCGCAGCAAAAATGTGGTCCCTTGGGGAAAGGTTTTTGGAATAAAAAAGACCATCGGCTGGAAAATCTACATAAACTATGTTTATGCCCATACTGACGATAGCATGAGGTTTCTTTAACGATTATTAAAATCCCCTTATCCCGTCTTCATTCTGAGTAGATCTATCAATAATTGGCATGGTTATTCTTTGCTAAACTTTGGAAACTCGAAAGTAAAGTAATAATGCTGTAGTCAAAGACTAAGTACAATGTATATACGCTGTAGTGTGCCGTTAATTGCGTACCTACTCGAGAAGTCGCTAGTCAGCCTGTGGTTGTAATAAATCACGAAGTTCCTGCCCTTGACACTACATTAACTTCCTGGAGCGTCGCAGCTAAGGAGCACATTACACGCCTACATCCTATCAAGTAGCCATTCCGCCTATGTCCGCAAAACGGCGTAATTACCAGCAACATGCCTGGAAATGTAGTTCTTTCTGTACTCTTACAATCTTTGTTCTAAATAGAACGCAGTTACAAGCTACTACGGGAGGTTTTACACTTTTTTTCTTAAACATGCTTAAGTAACAAAGCGAGTTTTGTTATAACGATGCTTAACGGAACTGAATAAAGTTTATAATCGTTTGGTAAAATACTTTCTTTCCTAGGGTGCTTTGAAACAAATGTTTGAGACGTCTTTGTAGAGTCTTTTACAGCGGCTTTCAAACGGCGATTTTATGATGGCGTAGCGATGCATATAGTTTACTGATAAAGAAGGACGCTTTTTATATATTTTCCCGGTCAGGGCATTTATTTGTGCTGTGTTGAACATGAATGCGTTCCTGATTCTTGGGTGTTTTCTATGTATTTAAGTATCTATTTCGACCATGCTCCATGCGGCGACCATGTTCGGGAAACTTCGTACAAGGGTATGGAACAACAGGCATCTCACAACGAGGACCAAGATGATCGTGTTCCAAACATGCATCTTGAGCATACTTTTGTACGGAGCAGAAACCTGGACTTCGTACGCAAAACAGGAACGCCGGCTCAATACCTATTACATGCGCTGTCTTCGAAGTATCCTTGGCATTAGCTGGAAGGACAGAGTGACTAATGAACGGGTGCTGGAAATTGCACAGCTGCCCAGCCTGACCGCTCTGCTTAAACAGAGAAGGTTGAGATGGCTGGGGCATGTGCATCGCATGCCACCCACTCGACTTCCACGTCGTGTCCTGCTTGGCGCTGTAGCAAATGCTATGAGGGGTATCGGCAGACCTTTGCTAAGGTTCAAGGACTGCGCCAAGCGGGACATGACAGCATTCTGCATCAATCACCGTTGCTGGGAGCAGATTGCGGAGGATAGACTTAAGTGGCGAAAGACTATCCTAGAGGGGCGCGACAACCACGACAGGGCTTGGTTCGACCTTCTGGAAGACCGAAGAAGGAGGAGACATACCACTACAAGCTCTTCGCTGGCCACTTGTCCCCAGTTCTGCTGCCACCTCTGCGGGAGACAATGCCGTTCCCGCATAGGCTTACATAGCCACACCAGAAAGTGTTCGCAAGTCGCTGCATAAATCGTCTGAATAAGACGCAAAGGCCAATGATGATGAAGTATCTATTTATCTATGTATTTATACCGTCGCTTAGAACCCATAGTACAAGCTTTGGGAGTCGATTTGTGTAAGGTTGTTTATATAGAAGTTACAATCTTATAGTTATGTCGCGGTAAGATTTGAAGTGACAGTACACGTATAACGATATAATTGGGCATTTTCACTTTAAAGTGCACCCCCTACTTTTTTTTTCGAATCTCGGTGATTTTGGGTATTCTGACTCAGAATCACGAGTACTATTGATTCAGATGAAGAAAAAAAATGTCCTTGATTTTCCATACAAATTTTCTGTGTCAGTTTTGTGACGAGCCATATAAACTGTATGAAAAAAGCGTCACAAAACTGACTTTTTTTGGCGGGACACTTTTTTTCTTCGCAGAAATGGATAGTACTCGTGATTCTGAGTCAGAATACCCACTACAATACACCAATGAATGTGTAAAGTACCGGTATCTTTTCATGATATCCTTAAGTACAAACGAATCCCGAGGCCTAGCGCTATAACGTATGCTTTAACTACTTATTAACTTTTTTCTGTTTTAGTTTGCACGCCGTGGAAAACATTTAAGCAGTGCTAATCCGTTCACCCTTAATTATACATAATGTGTCATAATATTACCGAGTACCTTTATTTCTCTAAAAAAAGACTGCAATAAAAAACTAAAACTATAAATAAAAAACATCTTCTAAATCAGCGCCGTGAGTACCTACTTTTCAAAGCCCCTAAAGTCTTATCGTTTTTCATGAGACTAACAGATTTTTTTATACCTATAGGTAAATTAAGGTTCGATTTAGCCGTTCTAGAAAACTAGAATATGTATGTGGTTAATCTTAGATAGATTTTGAAACAGTATTGACTATTAAATACTAGGTAACACTGAAATCAGCATCCTAGTATTATTAAGATTATTGATCTAGCACTCTTTTTTTTCCTTACAGATATTGGTCGATATTGCTATACAGATACATAAAATTAAAGTCATTGTCATAGTCAACATTAAGCCGAACGATATTTCCGCACTGAAATCAGTAACATAATCGCATGGCAGATATTACGTTCATTGACAACTTCGATCCGTCAAACACTACGCGTTTTGTTATCGTAGTGCTCTTAATGTAGGCTACCCCGGGAGCCTCCGCACCCGCCGCTCGCGACGGCCGCGGCGGGACTGACTTGGCTCCTGCCTGCCTCTGCTACCCTGGTACAAGTACAGCAATAGTTGCTGCGAGGATGAGGAATAGTACATTACTTACCAAGGGCGATAAAACAAAGAATGTCTCAGATCGCAGGTATTTTACGCCCGAGCCGAAGGCAAGGGCGATAAATATGCGATCTGAGGCTTTCTTTATTATCGCCCGTGGTAAGTACAAAATTTTATGTCACCCCCTGGCCAGGAAGTGGGTTTTTTCGCGCGCGGAGCGTGCGATAATGGCCACTATATGGCCAGGTGTGACATAAATATTATTAAATCTGGATGGAATTTTCATCGATATACATCGGCAATAAAAGCGGCGGCTTGGCTCCTGCCTGCCTCTGCTACCCTGGTACAATTTTTACAGCAATAGTTGCAGCTAGGATGAGGAAAATTTTATAAAATCTGATAGAATTTTCATCGATATGCATCGGCAATAAAAGTTGCTACCTTATGATGATGGGGAAGAATTTATAAAGTCTGAATATTGGTTCCTGCCTGCCTCTACTAGCCTGATACAATTACAGCAATAGTTGCTGCTAGGATGAGGAAAATTCTATAAAATCTGGATGGAGTCGTTTCATCGATATGCATCGGTAATAAAAGTTGCTGCCTTATGATGATGAGGATAAAATTTGAACAATGTTTCTTTATTCTGCTTATGTTTCCACCATAATAATAGTTGCTAGTTTATAATGAGGAAAACTGCATAACCTATACCTATAACCAATTTTCCTTCGGTTTGCCTCTGGTACCCTAGTAGATTTGGAACACAGGTTGCTATTTTAGGAGAAGGAAAAATATATACAATCTGTGAGGAAACAATGCAAATGTACGTTATTTTATTCAGCATGGTACTCTAGTCTATTCAAACTATAGTCTCCGCTAGACAAGAAGTCAATCCTGACACCATTTCCAAAACATATACAGTTTATAACCTACTAGAGACAAGGTTCAATTCAATTCTTTAAAAAATGGCTTCCATCAAATTTATGACGATTTCGCCAATGTCACGTGTTCAATGACGTTGTTCGGTAACGACGCCATGACAGTAGATAAGGGTTTGTACGGTAAATGGATTCTGCTCGTCGTCGCCCCGGGCACGTGTGCTCACCAACGCGGCGACGATCAAAATCCAGAGACAAGGTTATAAAATGTATGGAAATGACAGGTGTCAGCATTGACTTTTTTTCTTGCGGGGACTAATCTTGGTACTTTAGGACAACTAGGTACTAAAAAAATTATATCTACTCAACCTACGAGCTACGACCGACGCTCATTAGTAAGGAATAAAATTGAAACCGCTCGGTATTGCATCCGCAATATTTAAGTAAGCGATGCGATGTTACAGTAAGCAATGTCCTAGGTTACTTTCACATCCTGTTTTTCAAAATCAGAATGACAGAGACTATCAACTATCACAGATGGAAGAAAAATAAACATTTTACTGCTTAGTATGATATCTGCTCGATCATCCCACTTTCCTTTATATTGTACATACTACACAGTAGAACAACGTAAAAAAATAAGCGAAACAGGGTAGCGCTGAAGTGAAAACAGAGAGGAGACGCAATATTTTATGTTCCGGAAACCTGATAAAGCTCACTAGATTGGTTCTGCTAAAAGAATTCCCGAACCTCAAGACAGCTGAGGACTGCATTCGACAGTTGTATATGTACAGTCAGCAAAAAATGTGGTCTACCACCCTACGGTCGAGGTTCATTTGAACGTCGTGAAACAACAAGGTCGATTTCCCTTTGCAATAATATTATGACAGTGACAATTGCTCCTTTCATTTATTACATGTCTAGAAATCTCACTATTATTGAAGCCCTCGTTATGAAGTGCTTTATTAATTAGCTCGTTCGGCTCTGGTTAAATTACAAAGGCATCACAGCAGTAGGAAATCAAGAAATTAGAATAATATATAATAACACGATTGTTGAATATTACGTTGACAATAATACTTGACACTATTTGTCAGTGATACTTTCTTTTTCAGTTGCAAAAAGATATTATTATATAACACCTTAATGATTTTTTAATATATAACATTAATGCAAAATAATAGCCTATTGCATTGATAACAAAAGTCAAAATAAAATAACCCATTACCTTATATGTCAGGCATCTCAGATAATAGACGTACGTCAATTTGTGCAACTCTTAGTGCCAGTTGCACCAACGTACGACCGGTCTGTGTTCGTACGTTGGTGCAACTGGCACTTACACTCCGTTATAAAGTCAACCCTAGCGATAATTAGATCTCACAGAAACTTTTGTCAAAACTGGTAGACCACTTGGCCGCCTGTACCTCTGTAGGTACATATCAAAAATGGTCACTTGTGCGAGTATTGAGCTGAAAATTTTCTATTACAATTACGACTAAGAAAGAAGCTGTAGCCGCGCACTCTTGTCGCTATATTGGGCCCGACCTGTAAATCCACAGTCAGGTTCAAAAAAAGGATAAGGTGTTCATCCCACATAGAGATTTCCAAAAGGAGACAAGCTACTTCAAAGCCATATACAGGGTGGCTCATTCAAATCGGTCAGTATGGGAATGTCTGAAACTATAAGATATACGAAGATTTGTTCTTAGGAACCATGTCGCCGATTTTGATAAAAAGAAAAACTGCATTCATACATTTGAAAAAAAAAATGTACCCAGCTCGGGAATCGAACCCGGTTGTTTTGAAAAAATAAACTTACACTTTTTCTATTTAAATATCAATTGTGTAGGTCTTAAGCTGTAAAGGTCTCTAAGAAACATGATGTCTAAAATGAATAAAATGCATTGTTTTGACATACTTTAATTTATCATAGTAGGTGTTTGAAGTGATCACCGTTACTTTTTTTTTCAAATGTATGAATGCAGTTTTTCTTTTTATCATAATCGGTGACATGGTTCCTAAGAACAAATCTTCGTATGTCTTATAGTTTCAGACATTCCCATACTGACCGATTTGAATGAGCCACCCTGTATATATGTACATAGGCTTATTCGGCTCCCACATAAACTGATTTAATGGTACTGGAAGCAATTAGCGTTATTACGAGGGCCGTAAAAGTTAACGTGACGAGTTATTGGTTAGGTTTGCTCTCACGTTTAAAGATGCTTTTTACGGCGACGTCAAATACGAAAGAATAGTTTGTGCCACTCAATAGCGAAATAAAAGACATATCATGTTTTTAGCAGCGGGCCGCATAGGCGGCGGTGTGAAAATCAGTATGTGTCACACGGTACTGTGTAGTAGCTCGGGGGGATCCTAAATCTAGGTTTCCTATAACGCTATCCTGAAAATTAAACACTTTTACGATAGAAATACTTTAACATTTCCTGCTATAATGTATACTGCACCACATTACAGCTTATAATGCTAAGAAAGCTAATTCACGTCCAGCTCTGACGAAGTCTGGGATAGAAGTCCCCCCGAAAGCCAACTGTTTTCGAAGGAATGCCGCTTGATAGGTATTCAAATTTCTATATGATATGATTCTGGAACCACATGGCCAGCGTCATATCATAACAACCTCTGAATTGAGCGTAAAAACTTGAATCACTCGCTATGCTCAAGATTCTACTTTGGAATCCATCGCTACTCTCAGGATTCTATTGTAGAATCTTTCGCTTCACTCAGGATTCAATGTACTATATCATTTTTCTCCCTTGGAACACAATCTACTAAATATCAACTGGTATTTTCGCCGATATTTTGACTTCTCCACGATGTGACGACATTTGATAATTTCTCTATTAACATCCTATTTCTCTATTGACATAGATCGTCGGTGTCATCAAAACAAGACAAGAGTCATTTTTGTTGCTTTAATTTCTAAAATTAATAGTTTTTAGTTAAGCTATAGTTTTTTATGAAATCTCCTTATTTCTTATAAAAAATAAGACTAGGGCCGAACAGGAAAAGGCGGAAAAAGGAGGCTGAGGCTGATTGCGCTGAAAAGTGCGCTAGGAAAAGTAATCCGTCAAGTTGTCAGTCGTTTTAAATGTGTAATGTGTATGCTCAGTAGCCCTAGTATAAGTTTTTTCGAAACATTAACTAATTCGAACGCGTTTGCGTTTTGTCTCAAAATGTATGAAAACGCTCTCACCGAGTTTGAAATACGCGCATTCATCGGTTAGCAACAAATGTTATTCTCACTGTTTTAGTTTCCACTAGTGACCACCAGTAGCTCTAGTATAAGTTTTTTCGAAACATTAACTAATTCGAACGCGTATGCGTTTTGTCTCAAAATGTATGAAAGTGGTATGAAAACGTGAACAGCGCCTCTGGTGGTCACTAGTGGAAACTAAAACGGCGAGTATAACATTTGTTGCTAACCGATGAACGCGCGTATTTCAAACTCGGTGAGAGCGTTTTCATACATTTTGAGACAAAACGCAAACGCGTTCGAATTAGTTAATGTTTCGAAAAAACTTATACTAGAGCTACTGAAGCGCTGTTCACGTTTTCATACCACTTTCATACATTTTGAGACAAAACGCAAACGCGTTCGAATTAGTTAATGTTTCAAAAAAACTTATACTAGAGCTACTGTGTTCGCAAGTAGCGCCTGACTATAGTGACTACTTGATGACGTGACGTATAATCTCATCCTACTAATCCTACTAATTTTATAAATGCGAAAGTTAGTATGTTTGTGACTCAATCACGCAAAAACGGCTGAACGGATTATGATGAAACTTGGTTTACAACGAGTTTATAGCCTGGATTAACATATAGGATACTTTATATCCCTGAAATCATCCCTCAAACACAAGGTCACGCGGAGGAAGTCGCGGGCAAAAGCTAGTAATGATCATAATCATAGCCTTCTAGTATCCCTGTAGGATCGCGGTTTAATAGTCGAAACAGACAAATTGATCATTATAGCGATTATAATGTGATATTGAAGCGGTACAAAGCTAAAATAGGATTAACAAAGAAGCCATAAAACGTCCCTTCGTGTGTAACGATACATAAATAACTGCGTTGGTACGGAATTAACGCCTAAGGCCTTATATACACACGTACGAGACTCGCATGCGATTTCCACTACATTGCGCGGTTTGATAGATCGATTGATTTATTTATACCTCGATAACACCCCAATGTAATGAAACTCGCATACGAGTCTCGTACGTGTGTAAATAAGGTCTAAGGCTTGATTTCGTAATAGTACGCCAACGTTGGTCGCTCGCATACAATGTTCTATGGGACACCGCAGAGTAACCATACTACATGTATACGTATTTTAATTTTTTTACCCCCCCTCATTGGTACCCGTAGTAGCCAACCTCAAGTTTTCACGTAAAAAATTGTATATATAGTTTTAAATCATGTTTTGCAGACAAGTAAAAAAAAAAGCGCACGTGACTCTTTTGGAGTTGCGAGCGTCTATAGGCTGCGGTGTCCGTGGTGTAGACCGTACGCTTGTTTGCCACCGTCGTAGTATAAAAAAAGAGTTATCAGTTATCCTTGGGTTTGGTATAATGAAAAGGTTTTGTGACTTGTGACATCGGGAAGGGTGCTGCGAGTTAAAAAACGCTGATATCTTCGCCATAATTTGGATGTTCGAAAAAGCGCCCCCTAAAAATACCCCTACCCTGTTCGAAATACCCCTAGAGACTAAGGCTGGGTTGCACCAAACCTGTTGGTGCAACCGACCCCAAGTGCCAGTTGCACCAACGTACGAACACAGACCGGTCATCGTCAAATATGGCGCCGGCAGCTGTCATCCCATAGAAACTTGTCAAACTTTCCATACAATCAGATTTGACGAACACCGCTTACGATTACAGACGGTTTGGTCCAACCCAGCCTAAGTGACAAAGATCTATTACGAAGGAATTGTTTCTGATCACCATCCTTGTTTCAAACCCCTCCCCTTCTTGTGACCCAAGTAATTAGTGAATAACCTCCTTTGGAATGCGAGATATAAGTGTCAAATTGACCCTCCAATACCTACATATCGGTATCATTTCACTTCTATTCATAGCTATCATCTGAACAGCGTGGTCGCCTTTGTCTAGTTAATGAACACGTTACCATCATTGCGATATTCCGCGCCACAACGACTATAGGTAGATACATGCATATTATCTGAATATGTAATAGTGGCTATCTAGGCGTCATGAATGAATATCGAATGGTACGATAGAATAATTGTAAATAATCTTTATTGCACAACCTCAACAAAAATAGGTAACAGTACGTAATGACAATAAGTAGATGAATAATGGTGTTTTCACACGTTTCGTGTCTTATTTGATATGATTTCAAAAGTAAGAATAGGCGCTTCGGCATTTCTTACTTACTCTATTCTAAGTATTCTATTCAACGTAAGAAACTGTCCTTTCTCACCGCCGTCTGAGGTGGCGGCCTCACCTAATGGGGGGTTGACAACGTAAAAAATATCACTCGTATGTAAGGATTACTAAACTACTAGAGTCTGGCTACGTTAACTCTACCTAGCAAATGAACTGTCAAACAAATATAATTTGGCAACACTGTGCATTATACGTCATATTTCTATGGAAATGTCACGGAAATGTGACGTGTGAGGTAGTGTTGCCAAACCAAATATTTGTTTGACAGTTCATTTGCTTGGTAGAGTTAAAGTAGCCAAACTTCTAAAAACGTGCAGTTGACTATTGTCCTATTATGTGTAAGTTACGTGGGATCGATTATCCATTCTATCCCAACTTTCCCGTATAAAAGTTCTTCAGCAAGCGCAGTTTCAGACTAATCACTGCTTCCTATGTCCAGCGTTTTCACCGCCATTGACTTGATTCAGGACATTAGGTACCTACCCGACACCACACGCCAATGACTTCAACTCGAGTCGATCAAGTCGATGTAAAGGCAAGAGCTACATCTATCAAGTACGGTTCATTTTCAGCCTTTTGCTACGAAGACTTTGGCGTGTGAGTGTAAGACCTGAGTGGACGCTTGAGTTGGGCGTGCAGCGGGGCGTGCATGTTAAACAATTGAAACTCATGCTAGTGTCCTGAGTCGCCGCTGCACAAATATTATGCACGCTCAGGCCTTCTTACACTGAAGCACAACTTACAGAGTCTACTGTGGCGGTGAATAGGTTAAGAGTCTAGTTGAGATATGTAGGTACTGTTTTACCTAATATTTACTGTGGACAGTGTGGATCCATGTCACGGCACGCTGAGTTGCAATGTTTTCACACTAGCCTGCTCCGCTTTGCTATGTAAATCGCCGACAGAGAACGTGGTTGCTTTTTAACTGAATTATACGCAATTTGAGGTAAATCTACCAGTTCTCGGCACTGACCGGATTTCTGACACTTTGAAGTCAGACTAATAGGGGGGGAGATGAGAGGTAGGGCACAGCAAATTGTCGTCTTGCTCAAATTTGGAACAGCCCAACTGGGGAAGTATCTGATGAAACACCATACTACCTATATACCCAATCTTATTTTGGGTATATGTAGTGTTGTGCTCTGGAGGTGAGCAAGGTTGACAGAGCATGTAAGGATGCACTGTGTTGAGAGCACGTGGGACATAATTAAAAACGTTACAAAAAATAATTCTATTGACGGTAGTATTGGGAAAATAGTTGTTAGTGATAATATATTATTAAATCCTGTTGACATTGCGAATGCTTTTAATGACTATTACATAAATTTAACTAATTCGAATACTGATAATAAGCCAAATCCTGACGTGTCCCTGATGAAAGCAAATAACGCAAACATGTTCTTGACCCCAACAGACGAAAACGAAATACGAAAGATCATCAAGGCCCTAAATCCTACTAACTCTGCAGGTTACGACGAAATACAGACTAAAGTAATTAAAACATGTAACGAACCAATTGCTGCAGTGTTAAGTCACTTGGTAAATATGTCATTTGCCAGCGGCATTTTTCCGAAGTCTTTAAAGAAGGCACTAATCAAACCACTTTTTAAAAAGGGCAGCAAAGAATGTATCGGAAATTTTAGGCCGATCTCGCTCATTCCAGTTTTCTCGAAGATATTTGAGAAGGTATTTCATCACCGTTTAACGTCCTTTGTAAATAAGTTTCAAATAATTAAATCTGAACAATTCTGTTTTCAAAAAGGAAAGTCTACATCGTTAGCTGCATATAACCTAACAAATAACATCTTGGGCCATATGAACAGAAGTATGCCAGTTACGGCCATCTTTTTTGACATGAGCCGGGCTTTTGATTATGTGTGTCATGAAACGCTACTTGCTAAATGCGAACTATACGGCATAAGAGGAGTAGTTAACGACTGGCTTAGGGATTACTTGAAGGGAAGGACTCAATTTGTAGAAGTAACCCAAATTAGTTCAGACAATATTGTATCTGTTCATAGATCGTCCACAAAAGTGAACGCAGTCGGAGTACCTCAGGGGAGCATTTTAGGACCCCTGCTTTTCTTGCTGTACGTTAACGACCTACCAAATGCAACAAACTTTGACTGTACACTTTTTGCGGATGACCTATCAGTCGTCATACCGTGTCGAGATGCAAAAACATATAATAATGATATCAATGAGACTATTATCAGTATTGTGACTTGGATGCGGAAAAATAACCTAACTATTAATTTACAAAAAACTACATTTATCCAGTTTATAAATAAAAATGGCGTTAAGCACCGTCTAACTGTTACTTTCGGGGATCATATTTTGACTGAATCTTGTCAGACAATATTTTTAGGTCTTTGCTTGGACGATGCATTTTCTTGGAATGACCATATCAATAAAGTATGTAGTAAGGTGAACTCATTCGCATATGCCTTGTGGAGGTTGGTAAAAATTAGTACTAAGGAGACTGCCATACAAGCGTATTATGGATATGTTTACTCAGTACTTAAATATGGCATTCTTCTTTGGGGCAACTCAAGTCAGGCCAAACGAGCACTATTAGCACAGAAGAAATGTATCAGAGCTATTTGTAATGCAGATATCATGACATCATGTAGACCTCTATTCATAGATTTAAAGATTTTGACTGTACCAAGCATGTATATTTTTGAAATTTGTTTATTTGTTAAAATGCATCCTGAATTATTTAAAACGAACAAAGATACATGTAAATTTAATACTAGATACCCAGATCGTCTCGTTATACCTCCAAAAAAGACAAGATTGTATGGTAAGAATGCGTATTGCATGTCGATTAGCATTTACAATCGTCTGCAAGATGATATAAAAGATTTGCCGCTTAGATTATTTAGACATAAGTTAAAAAACTGGCTTTTACATAAATGTTTTTACTCCATTAACGAATATTTTGATTATTATAAATACAAGTGACGACATTTTTTGTAATTAGATATATGGATTTTGACATTGAAATTAAAAATTTGCTTACCTATTATTTTATATTATTTTGATTAATTTAAGCGACATTATTCTGTAATTAGACATAGGTAGTAAATTTGACTTCACATTGTAACTTAACATTCATGACATTTTATTGTAATTATTAAATAGGACTTCAATGCCACTTATCTCCGCCATTTTTTTATATTTTTGCATGCCAGTTGCTGGTAAAATGTGCAGTTTTCTTCTTTAACAATGTTGCCATCTATTGTACCACATTTTATGCAGAATAAATATATTTGTATTTATTTGTATTTGTATTTGAGCGCGGGACCTAAATGTCCCTTCTGCTGTCAACACGATCCTCAAATTTTATACAGTGTCGGCAACGCGCATGTGACTGCTTTGAAGTTGTGGATGTCTATTAGGTTGCTGTGTCTACTTACCATCAAGTGGACCGTACGCCTGCTTGCCACCATCGTTGTATAAAAAAAAGGTAATAAAGGTAAAACTATCTGGTATTAAACTGACAAACAATAGGACGTTTGACATAGACGCCAGATGCGGGATTTGGTTCAAGGGGGACACTATCCGCCATTCCCCTGTTTGCGAAAGGCTCGAAAAGTTGCAGGCCGTAATTGTACGAACGAACGCGAAGCGCGATTTTGATATCGAACCAGGGGAGTTTTCACTCGAGATATGTCAAAAAACTATGATGTTTAGACAGATGTGTCGAGTGAAAATTTATGGTCGCGCGATTGCGAGACCATAGAGAGATCATAGACCCCCCTGCTCAATAATTATACGGATTTTTTGTCGTTCAGGTTTTGTTTTTTTTTTTTTATTGCGAGTTCTATAGCTCACAGAGCCATACGTTCGGTATAGTATTAGTATATATATAGTCTAAACTACATAGCTAAAGGTATTTAAAGATAAATGGCTTTTGTAGCTGAAGAGCGAAGATGGATTAAACGCCCCGATCTAGCAGAGATTCGGGTGAAAAATGCTTTTTCTCACGCGAAAACCTAGAGTTTTTGACAGTCTTGCGTAGGCGTTAAACCAATATCAACATTGTTATGTTTTATTAGGTGTAAATTGAAAGAAAAATGGAATGCATTGCATTTGTTGGAAACAGTGCTCGATCGATGGCCGATTGGCCAGCGCATATGGTCGGTCGAACGTGTTTTGTATGGCCGCATACGCGCTGAAGGTGAATATCGGTCTGAACTATGGTGTAAACGCACGTATCCTTGCATGCTTGCACACAACGATAGCTACGCCCGACCGACCATACGCGCTGACCGTCAGTCGAGCATTGTTTCCAGCCTCAAATTAAGTTAAATTGGCGCACGTAGGATCGAATGCGTATACGGGCATTAGGTCATCATCATTGGGTGACCGCTTTGAGTGGTTACTAACTGAGCGCTCCCGTGCTTTGGAAGGCACGTTAAGCCGTTGATCCCGGCTGCTGTCTATGACAGCAGTCGTTAAGCCAAGTTGGAGGCCTTCGGGTGGCTTGAGAACTTCTAACAGTCAAGTTGCCCACTCACTTGACAAAGGGGGGTCGAAGTTGCACCACGTCCGTAAGTAAAGTACCCACCGCTACCCTACACGTGACCCCTGGGTGGTTCTAAAAGTGCAACAAAAACTGGCAACCGTACTGTCTTCTCGAAGATCTCACGGTTCGAAATAAATGCCATACGATAAATAAATAGGTCATCATCATAATCATAGTATCAGACGAAAGACATCCACTGCTGGACATAGGCCTCCCCCAAAGAGTACCACAATGCCCGGTCCTGCGCCACCCGCCTCCAGCGGACTCCCGTATTAAGTAGGTCATCAGTTCACCTGGTGGGGTCTACCCACTCCGCACCTTCCGTTACGGTATGGGCCATAGGTCATCATCATCAGCCTATATATGTCCCACTGCTGGGCACAGGCCTCCTCTCATAGATGAGAGGGATTGGGCACTAGTCCCCACGCTGGCCCAGAGCGAGTTGGGGACTTCACATACAACTTTGAATTTCTTCGCGGATGTATGCAGGTTTTCTCACGATGTTTTCCTTCACCGAAAAGCTAACGGTAAATATCAAATGATATTCCGTACATAAGTTCCGAAAAACTCATTGGTACGAGCTGGGATTCGAACCCACGACCGCCGCTTGACAGCCGCATGCTTGAACCACTGGGCTACCGTAGCTTAACTGGGCTACCGTAGCTTGGGCCATAGGTAAAATGTAACAATTCATAACGTAAATTTAAAGACACTGCCGCAGACAGGTTTAAATAACAAGCTGTCACACACAATACTTTATGTCCGCTCGTAACACTATATCATAAACGGCGGCAAAGCAGCAACCATGAAATGTTTCATGGCAAGATTCCAGAACGGATTGCCCTCGAAGGCAAAATATGTGTCAGTTGATGTGTTAACGCTAAACACTAGAGTACTAAGACTACTAAGTCGTGACTAATTTATACAACAATGCACGAAATAGGGATGTTGACTCAAAATTTATTATTACTGCATACGAAAGAATACATAAAACTATGCCAAATAGTGAAAATCCTATTCAAATATGTCAAAAAATAACGAAGCTACAACCGTTAGAATGTCTTTAGTTCGAGAGAGAAAGCGCTACAGATCAGTGACGCCACTGACCTCGAGCGCCATAGTAAATGACGATCGTTCAATACAGAGGTGCGTTTTGCGGAACAGGGACAGAAAATGCCCCCTCCTAAAACTTTGAAGACTTAACTATAATTATGTAATTATTTATTCTTTTGAATTACTATTTTCGCTATTTGATTGAGAATTTGATGCTTTTTCGAGAAAATTCGGATTCGTTGATTTTCTTATTTGGTGTCAACATCCCTATTGTTTTGCTATAATTTTATTTTGAAACTACCACTAACTACTAATTTTATTACTACTAATATTTTTTTTATTGACCATAGGGTACGCTATTTCATCCCTTCGACGCACCATTTTTGGGATAAAAAATTATCCTATGTTAAGCCAGGTTTTTTGTCATCATTGGGTAGTCTGAGCCTTCTGCCCAGGAGTGCCACAGACCCGCCCGGTCCCCCCTTCGTCCGGGCGCACGGTGCGTCAAAGCATTCCCCCAACGCAAAAAAAAAGTAGAGGTGAGACGTACTAGGCAAAACGCGTACTGAGTCTTGCGAGTACGCGTCCACAAAAAGACTAGATCCAAAGATTAGGTCCAAATACGCGCTAAACCGACCCCGACCCGAGGTGCCCCGGAAGAATCCGAACGCGCAGACGAATACGAATAGCGCGGAACATAAAGACTCTTTAGACGTTTCGAGTCTTCAGAGTCGTCGTACGCCTAGTACTCGATACGCTAAAAGACGCGCGAGCGGGATCGCGTACTTACGCGTCCATGCCAAAACCTATTCCAAAAACCTGTTCCCGTAAATACGTCTCACCTCTAAAAAAAAAGGCTTTTTGTCATCATAATTGGCTTTTTGTTACTACTTAAGTATCTATGTTAATTATATTAGCTGTTGGTACTCCTTAAACTAAAAAATAATAATCCGTTTAGCCGTTTTTGCGTGATTGAGTAACAAACATCCAAAACAAATCCCAATAAATTATCGACCCTGCTGTTCACAATTTTTGGACGAGAATCGGTTTAGCACAGCCGGACATCTATAGGGAAAGTACCTTGTATAGTTATAGTCGGCTGCAGAGAAAAGGGTTTGAAAAACCGGCCAAGTGCGAGTCGGACTCGCGCACGAAGGGTTCCGTATCATCCATACTACATACGCTTAAACCGCTGAACCGATTTAGATGAAATTTGGCATGGAGAGTTTGAGTTTGAGTTTGAGTCCCGGGGAAGGACATAGGATAGTTTTTGTCCCGGAAATCATCCCTTATGGGAGTGGAAGTTTGTATGGAAGAGTGATAATGAGATAAGCGCCTGATATAAAAAATAGCAATTAAATTCTATCGCGATAAACGAGTTTTATGCGGACGAAGTCGTGGGCAAAAACTAGTTATTTATAAAAACGGCAAAAAAAACATGTCTATTGTATGGGAGCTCCCTTCAATATTTATTTTATTCTGATTTTTAGTATTTGTTTTTGTTAGCGACAACAGAAATACATCATCTGTGAAAATTTCAACTGTCTAACTATCACGGTTCATGAGATACAGCCTGGTGACAGACGGACAGACGGACAGACAAACGGACGGACAGCGGAGTCTTAGGCTGGGTTGCACCAAACCGTCTGTAATCGTAAGCGGTGTTCGTCAAATCTGATTGTATGGAAAGTTTGACAAGTTTCTATGGGATGACAGCTGCCGGCGCCATATTTGACGATGACCGGCCTGTGTTCGTATGTTGGTGCAACCGACCCTTAGTAACAGGGTCCCGTTTCACCCTTTGTTTACGGAACCATAATAATAATTTAATTCAATTCAATTCAATTTACTTATTTGAAAGATAACAAAGATCTCATTAATAAATCATAATTATCTCATTATAATGAATTACTTAATGACACCTCTCCATAGTGAAATTATGTAGCCAGCTGGTTCTATATGTGAAATTTACGGCACAATGTATTGACATTGGCAATCCATACAATTTACTAGTCTCTGTTCAGAACTTCTAAGGCGACTTCCTGATTTGTCGGTGCGGATGCAGTACGATATGAGAAAAGTGTCAAATGTCAGTGTCAGCTGTCAGTCGACTCGGTACCATTTTTACTGCGCCCCTGCATTTAAATGAGTGCTTCCTGACTGACGCGGAATGCGCGGTAGCGGGACGATGCGAAGGCGGTACTGCTCCGCTTCTGCGCATGATATTACTACTGCGCAAACGTAATACTGACTATATTATGTCAAGTGAGAATCTTTGCGACGTCAGTAAGTTTACGTCAAAGAAGAAAATGTCACATATCGATCCCGCCCCGCCAAGTCAGGAAGACGCCTAACACGATTCAAAGCGAGTTAGGTACAAAGTAGCGCGAATGGATACTGCTGTTACGAGTGACTGCACTTCATTGAACCAGCCCTTGCGTGAAGTGGGTAGGCAGTGAAGGCCGCAGTGTACATATATATACATACTAGCTTTTGCCCGCGACTTGGCCCGCGCAGAACTGGTTCATCGATTTGGCGATTTAATTACTAATCTTTTATTTCAGGGCGGTTACCTAGTTATCGGTTTCCCATACCACCTTCCACACGCTTAATGGATGATTTCTAGGATAAAAAGTATCCTCTGTCCTTCCCCTGGACCCAAATTAATTTTATATTAATATATCATCTAAATCGGTTTAAGCGTGAAAGGTAACAGACAGACAGACACACTTTTGCACTTATAATATTAGTATTATATGGATTCTGTGAGAATACGTCTTAGTAGGTACGTTTATCTCATGTGTGCGAGTGAGCCGTGGTTGTGTGTTGAGCTATACATGCACATTGTCTATGTGTGCGTCAGCGTAGGAGCTATGAGTTCACGTTGTCTATGTGTTCGTATGTGTCACAACTACAACAATGGCCAACCCACGCTCGAGAGATAAAAGTACTATACCACATACAACAAACTATAGCTGAGAAGAGAATAAGGATATATACCTAATAAGCTACACTCTGTGAGAATATAGTCTTAGTGCCAGTTGCACCAACGTACGAACACAGACCGGTCATCGTCAAAATATGGCGCCGGCAGCTGTCATCCCATAGAAACATGTCAAGCATTCCATACAAATCAAATTTGACGAACACCGCTTACGATTACAGACGGTTTGGTGCAACCCAGCTTTAGTCGTTTGAGCAAATACATAAAATCGTATCAATTACGTGTGCAATTCCCATTTTAAACATGCACCGATTCTACTTGCGTTAGCGACAACCGCAACTAAGGTTGAGATTCTTTCTGTTGGCTAAATTTTTCTGAAAATGTTATTGAATATTGAACCTTATGCTTGAGCAGTAAAATAGATTTTTGAACGAACTAGTTTAATGCAACCCGGCCAATTCAAATAATTTCAAATATAAAAGTGACTACTGGTAATCAGAATTGGAATGATATTGAAATGGAAAAGTTATTTGGAGATCCAGGCTCAGAGGTCGTTAGAAAGCCGCAAAAGGTAATATAGAGATTACACGGAGAATTTTATTACGGATCATGTTATTTCCTTCAAAAGCTAAGGTTTACTTACAAGAAATAACGAGAATGTTTCTTTACTACCCGACTGGGCGACGCAAAGGAGAATAACCCACGGTTCCACGACATTGTAGATTCCCTTTTTGTAAAAAGTTTCAAAACGTAATAAATAAGGTATTTGAAAAGAAAAAAGAAAAGAAACATTTATTCGTGACAAACAAAACACTTACGAAACAGGACATTACAAAACCGAATTTTGCCACGAAATGGTCACAAGTGTCACAACTCAGCTTTATGCTGGCAGAGCCAGCGCTGGTCTTCCGTTGTGACCATTTGGTGAAACCACGGCGCGGTGACGAAACAAACACACAAACAACAAGAAACAATACAAATATACACAAATAAAACATTAATAAAGACACAAAACAAAAGCGAAATCTAAAAAGTAAAAATTAAAATTAAATTAAAATTTGGCGTTCCCTAATAGGGCCCATTTTTTTGGCGTTGTAGTTTTTTTTTATTTCTTAGAATTGCATGAAAATTGGTAGGTTGGAAGAGCTCCTGATTCTGAACAATATGTGCACGATTTCCTACACTGTCCCACAATTTTTTTCCATTGAGTGACAAAACGTATGGGATTTTCGTAACTAAGTGGAAAAAATGTATGGGGGGAAAAAAAAATTTTTCGACGCCATGTTGTCATTTTTTTTTACTTGTACAGAATCAGGAGCTCTTCCAACCTGCCAATTTTCATGCAATTCTAAGAAATAAAAAAAAACTACAACGCCAAAAAAATTGGCCCAATAATTTATTCGTCTATTTCAGGAGTCGGATCTTAATAATGCGCACTTCTATGGTTTGGAATTCTCTGCCGGCGTCTGTATTTCCGAGTTGATAATAACCTAGACCATTTTAAGGCACGAGTGAATAGGCATCTTCTGGGTGAGCTCGCTTCATCGTCGGCCTCATCTTTGTCACCAGGCTACATGCTGGCCAAGAGCAACCCATGTATAATTTAAAAAAAAGTCGGCAACCTTCAGCCAAGGGGCACATAGTAGTAGTACGAGATGGCCTTAGCTTTTTTAGGAGTTTTCCATTGTATGGATTGCACTTTTGACTCCGGTGTATTGTGGTGGACCCAAGTCTCGTCCATAGTTATGAAACGACCAAGACAATCTTGTGGGTCGCATTGAAAATCCAATAGCTAGCAAAATTGTCGCGGGCCGCAAGTGTTAATCATTTATGACAATCAGAAAAAAGGTACCTCATTGTTGATTGTCAATCAGGAGGCTCGTGGGCCGCAAGTAACGGCATCGCCTGTTGTTGACCTCAGGACTATTTTATCTCGAGATCTACAGCCCACAGAGCTTCTAATAAGTACTTTTTTTATGGCAAACAAGCGTACGGACCACCTATTAGTAAATAGACACCGCAGCCTATAGACGCTCGCAACTCCTAAGTAGTCACGTGCGCATTATCGACCCTTTATAAAATTACTAGAACTCGGTACCTATATTCAGTCAATCATTTAGATTTCTGGGCCACTTCGTACCTTGTCACAGTAAAATACATTATGAAAGTTGCTAGAGATCTCACATTAAGGCGCTACACTGAGAAATTTAGAAACTTTGAAACGCTGTTCTGCCCAGACGAGGAAACAATAGGGGCTGATTTTCAGATATATAATTCTTGACTATATGATTGTGGTACTGACAATAGCCGAAACATAATTGCTTAAAATTTTCTCGATAGAAAAGAAATCCGAAATTGAGTCTATATTTTCCTTTTTTACTCAGCCTACTAAAACAACGCATTATTAAAAGACATGATTAAGTTAATATGATGGTATTTTACCTCATCTAGGTACTGACAAGAGGAAATTTAATAAATCTGCACACAGTCAGATATTTATCGAGATTTGTCTAAAAAAGCCATTTCCGAAGAGTGTTGCATCCCGTTTTGTCGTGAACGAAAAACATACGCGCGTCTCTTTCCATCAATATATCGCCTTAATGTCACTATGACAAGGTACGAGGTGACGCTGAAATCAAAGGCAAAAAAAACGATAGGCAATAGAAAAAACCGCTCGGAACATGAAACTATATAGCTGCAAAACATTTCAAAAGTTTGAAAGTTTTCCAAGAGCTTGTATCTATTTATATTAATTTAAGGCAATAAATATATTCTGATTCTGATTCAAAATTTACATCAAAGCTGACAGGTAAACAAGTTAAAATGTCATAATAGTCTGTTGCCATATAAATAGTGCCCTCTTGACAGTGGTCATATATCTCTGGTTTACCTTTACCAGCATGTGCCGAATCCTTGAACTTGACACAGGGTCAGCGCGAACTGTGGTCCGGTAAACAGTAACAATGTCAAGAACATGCCTTCACTATACTGCATTGCGTTTAAGGAAATAACGTCATCTTTATTACCTAGATAACAAGACTAGTTTTAATTACAATGTGGATATTAAAAGTCGACAAAGTTTTTTAACCAGAGCCAAATTCAGTAAAAGAAACTATTATTTTGAGAACCTCAGAGAGCGAAAAATACCTAAGTGTTTCAAGTTTTTCACTATCCCATTGAAACCCCGCGTCCTATATAAAGTACATAAATATCGTGAATTGAAAATAAGTCAAATTTCGAAACGGCAGAGTTGATTTTGCTTTCTTTGATTTTATGACAAATAAAATTAAAATTTACTACCTAACGAAATTGCTTGGTTTAAATTCGATTGCAATATTTTTTTGTATGATAGGTCTCAGGACTCTCAGAAGGATATATTATGTACTTTTGTGGATAACTCGAACAGCCGCAGTTTGCCGACCCCTGCTTTAGAGAACCATAGTTTAATTATGAAAATTCAATATTGATACAACTAGAAAATACTCCCTAGAAACGAAATGAAAATCAACGGAAAAGCAACTTCGTTAACCCATCCGACGTCGGTAAACCGGCAGTTTCTCAACGGAAATGAAAAAAAGTGAAAAATTAGAAACAATATGCTTCCCGTCTATGAGTTTGTTATGATTGCGCGAGCGGAATTCCATTGAACACTGGCTTGTGTATAGTTGTCTAATAATTCAATGGAGTATTTAGACTACAAGCTTCTTGTCCAATAGATCATGTTTGAAATAACAGATTGTTTAGGTGAAAGGTTTTATTAAGAGAGGTAGGTAGGTAGGGCACAACAAAATGTCATGTTGCTCGAATTTGGAGCAGCCCAACTGGGGATGTTCCTTCGCCTTGCAGAAGACCACAGCCATAACAACATTATAATTTACTATACAGGTATGTAGTGTTGTGTTCCTGGAGGTGAGCAAGGTTGCCAGAGCTCCCGAGGATGCACTGTGTTGAGAGCGAGGGACCTAAATTTGTCCCTTCTGCTGTCACCACTGTAAATCCTCAAATTTTATAAAGGCTCAGCAACGCGCACGACTCTAGTTTTTGTTTGGAGTTGCGAGCGTCTCTAGGCTGCGGTGTCTACTTACTTACCATCAGGTACCTACTTAAGGGGCCGTTCATTACGATTGGTTTTTACTCTACTATAAGTATTTTTTTTATACTACGTCGGAGGCAAACAAGCTGACAGCCCACCTGATGGTAAGTGGTTACTGCCGCCTATAGTATAGACGCTTGCAACACCAGAGGCGTCACTCACGCGTTGCCGACCCATAAGAACCCTTTTCACGCCTTTTTTGAAGAGCCCCATGCTGTAGCCCATTGGGAATACCTCGGCAGGAAGCTCATTCCACAACCTGAGTGTTCTCGGTATAAAGCACATGTGAGCAACTATTTGAGTGATGCCATCGGATTAATGTGATGTCTGCGTGTGATACTGGAATCCCTACGTTTGCTAAACACTAGGGGTTTTTTCCGTCGGATTTAATCCGGTTGCCGCGAAAAAAGCGGGTCAAATCAGTAGGATTAGTAGGAATATCGCGAAACCTCTAGTTTTTGCGGGAACATACGGATTTCGCTATTCTACGCAGATTTTCAATAAAATAACAAGATTCTACAAATAAAGTTAAGTACTAATACCTATATGTATCTAAGTAAACCTCTCATATAATAGTAGTTTATGCAACTGGTACATAATGAGGGGCATTAAAACACGAGTGTGTTTTATGAAACGAGCCGAAGGCGAGTTTCAATAATAAGGTCACACGAGTGTTTTAATGCCTAATTATGTACAGTTGCATACATTACTTTATCTACACACATATTATAACTACTCTAAGATGGGTTCAGAAACCGTAGTAAATAAATACAATAATTGTGTTAATACAACCTTTTTTGCACGGTTGCGGAAATATTCAAATCAGAACTGGCAACCGATACCTGAATGTTATTTTAAAAAGTAAAGAGTCCCTATTCTGATGTGGCCATGTCGTTCTAGCTCAAATTTCGTGCGATATATACTAAAAAAACATCGAGCTGACATTTTGCATCGACTGAATTTGAATTTTCAGTGATACTAGAATAGGGGCAATTAAAATTGTACTTATTAGAAAAGTGTTATTACAGTGTGGAGGAGTTTTTAGGCTAAGAAACATGTTTTTCGCAATTAAATGTAATTAATGATAGGTATTATTATTTTATAATTAATCTTCTTTGACATTTTTATTGCTAATTTATTGGATTTCGCTGAATTATTTTGATGTTATTTTACTTTGTATTTGTTCTCTGTATCAAATATTTACTTAGTTAATATTATTTTAGTTTATTTTTGTAATGTTCAAACACAATGTATTTATTGTTTATGAATAAATGAATTGAATTGAAGGGATATGTCAACTTTGACATTTAAATTTTGACAGTTTTGTTTGACATTTAATATTTTAACATCATATATGAGATTAAAATGAAAATTATATTACTGCTGTAGCCTTAGCCACAGATAAGAAAATTGCCATAAATTCATTGAATGTTGAAATGAGGGTCATTTTCTACGGTTTCCGAACGCATATTAGAGGATTTATGATATGTG
Source organism: Cenopis cana (assembly GCA_951800055.1). Classification (NCBI taxonomy): domain Eukaryota; kingdom Metazoa; phylum Arthropoda; class Insecta; order Lepidoptera; family Tortricidae; genus Cenopis; species Cenopis cana. Next base: position 2,448,285 of record OX637492.1, on the reverse strand, counting down.
TGTAGATAAACTACCTTAAATACTTGAGATAGCTCATTTTACTTAGAGAAAACATTCTTTTATTTTAATAAGAAACAAAACTATATTCAAAGATTTTCTTTTTTAAGCGCAAAAATATATCCATATTTTTGCACTCTACTTAATTAAAAATAAATACAGCGGCATTTGCATGTGTATTTTTAAATAATATTTCACATAATATGAGTTTATCGCAGTGGCAACTTCATTAAAAACAGCGATAAAATCACAAATTGTAATGGGTGTTATTATAAAGCTAATGGTCAATTAAGTAACTACAAATACTAGCAACTTTATTTTACTATTTTTAAAACTATAACATTATTGACCTAGTGTACCTTAGGGTTAAAAATACAATTCAATTGGCCATGCATAGAATATGTTAATTGTTTATAATACGTGTTATATATTTTATCTTATTACTTATACTTTTTGTTAGCTTGCTTAATAACATTTTAATTACGAAAGTTTAAATGTTTGTTACTCAATCACGCAAAAACAGCTGAACTAACTATAATGTAACTAGGTAGGTACAAGGTACAACGACTTCATAGCCTGGATAAACATAATAGAATACTTTTTATCCCAAAAATCATCCCTTGAATGGAAGAAATAGGGAATGGAAATTTACGCGGACGGAATCGCGGGCAAAAGCTAGCAAGTTATAATTAAAAAAATTATAGAGGCCAATTGAAAAGCGAATAATTCAGCGTGCAACACTGGAATTATAAAGATTTTAAATAGTGTGTATTCCGATAGTATCATTGTCTAAATTGTTTTATTAGGGAATAAAATTATATATCAATCCTCAGGAAAAAATCAGTCGGTTAAAATTGTGGCTGTCTTTTTTAGAAGTCAAATGAAAGAATAAAGATCGAACTTCTATCTGACAGAGGGATTGAGAAATCGGCCCTAAATGCGTATTTATAGCAACTATTATATGTGTTGCACAAGTTTCTTGAACAGTTATTTTGAAGCTAGTCGTAAGAGTTGACTGTCTAAAGTGCAGTATGAACGATCAGGATTCAAGTCACGACATAATGGAACACCATCCCTAAACACAGAGTGCCGTGATTCGGTTCCAGGAGATCTTGACCAGTCAGCACACCGTTTAATCGGTGTTCTTTTACGGGAAACATTGTTACGGGAAAATCTTAGACAAATTAAATCGAACTCGCTCAATAGTGCGGTCAATAAAAATTTGAATCATCATCATCATCATCATCCTCAGCCTGTAGTCGTCCACTGCTGGACATAGGCCTTCCCCATTCAAAAATTTGAATACTTATCGAAAATTTTGAGTTCTAGCTTCAGCCTGCACAAAATTACGGGACATTGAAAATGACCTGAATGGCTTCGAGAAAAGGATGATATGAAAAAAATATATACTGCGGTACCTCTTTTTTTTATGAACCTGTCTGTGGATCTTGATATTTGAAAGGAACTTAGATACAAAATACAGTACATAGCGTTCCCTTTTTATAAATGAAAAAACAAAACCGTTTAAGCATTCAAGAAAAAAAAACAGGCTAGATCACAGACAAACGCTAGACCACTTCCAATAAAAAAAAACTTATTAGCTATGACATTGAGTAGAACCGTTACTGACAATGAAAGGTTATTTGAGTACAAACTTGAGTCATGGAGCTAAGCGCTTCCTATAAAAAACTAGTTTAGCAACTGCAATCGATCAGACAGACAGTCTAACCGATAAAAGAAACTCAAGGATGTTGGAAAAACTAGTTGAAAAACTAATTTACAATATTCCGCAGCGTTTCTTTCAGTCTTTAATTATAAGAATAAGGAAGAATTTATTTCCATGAGAACAAAACCACAAAATACTATCTATGTATCACAATGTTAAAACCGGACCACCAATAGAATAGTAAGATCATATTTAATATCTAACATTAAATTGCTCTGAATACATAATTCGATTCAAACTACTTATGTAAAACTGACGATTTAAAAGTGCTTGTTGCTAACTAGGCCTATAATAAAGAATATTTTGAGTTTGAGTTTCAGTTTGAAAAGGCAAAGACAAAAGGAGCACATTCAGCCGATTCAGCGACTGCTGATGGCGCCCCAAAAATGTGCCACCAGCGCAGGGGGGCGATTTTTAAGTGTCCAACGCTCGACTTTTCACTCGACATCTGTCAGAACATCATAGTTTATTGACAGATCTCGAGAGAAAATTCGAGCGTTCGACACTCAAAAATCGGCCCCCTGGTTTTCAATGTGACCCTGAACTCGGGCCAGTCAAGCCATTATGTACAGTCAAGTCCGAAAATATGTATCGAATTAATCCTAACCGAAAACTTTTTGTATATAAACGTTATTGTATAACTAGAAAAGTTACCCAAGATCAGATATATATTTTGTGTAACGGATCTTCAGAAAACCCTGCAATAAAATACAAATGAATAACGTTGTATTGTTATGTGCCCAAAGATTTCTCGGGACGAGTTGAAAACACTGAAACAATTACTGAAAAAGGATCTCAATGCGGATTTCAATGAAGGTGGTTGAACGTATTTTTAGCACCCAAGCTAACGCTTACCGCTCATTGTCATAATAATAAAATAAATAAAACAATCAAACTTACGCTTTAACAACTGCATAAGTGGCGCCAACTGTCAGTCCTAGATTAAAAGCACTCATCCATAATAGAGACATGGCTCCAGCTTTTAAGTGAACAACGGAACGTAGAGCACTGCACTATGCAAGCATGGCACACTTTTCACAAATTGTTTATTTAGAGGAGAAAAAACATTCAAAATTCGAATCCAACACACGAAATACACGTTCGAATTTGAAATTTAGCAATTTATATTACCGCGCACGAAACTTTTTAATTATTATTTTTTTCTAATCAATGCACGCGATGGCGTAATGACGAACTGTGAATGAAATGATCGACTAAGCGGCGAGTACTGTGAACGAATGCCGAGCTGGTTTTATCCTTTACAATATAAAGTGGTGGTTTCCCCCCGCGCGCCCCACCTATAACCGAATGTATTTTCTCAACGATACCCTATTGTGGTGCAATTTCGTTAAAACTACTATGTACCAGCAACAAGCATAATATTATTGTATAGAATGTACAGTGGCGCGTGCACGTTGGTAAATAATGCTATTTGCGGTACCACATTTACTTTCAGAGGTATTCCGAGACAGAGAGAAATTTGCAGACTGAAAAATAATGTCTTTGTTGCTAAACAACCGCTTATGGTAAGCTCCGAGATCTTACAGCATCCGTAAACTTAGCATAACAATAAAAATATGTCATATCATAATCACAGTATCTAAACAAGGGATGTTACTTCTTAGTGATATAAAATCCTATTAAAATTGTAAATGTTAAAGTTTGGATGTTTGTCTATCTATTCAGCATAAACAGCGGAATCAAAACATAAAATAATTATCACGAATTTACCACGAAATTCATCCCTCGAAGATAACATCGTAACATCATTCCTAAATTAATTCGAGGGCAGGATTTTTACCTATTAAAGTAATTTACAAAAATTTTATAGGTTTTACGAATGACAACTTGATAACATCGTCACAAAAAATTGTAAATACCTAGATGAAATATTAGTCTAATTTTAACACAACATTCATGCAAATGCTATCAATGATGTTGCTCACAACGAACAACAAAAACCTATTACTAACAAACAAACTAGGGTTTTACGCACATATCATTATCACAAACGTCATTACAAACTGTGTTTACAGATAGAATATTGACATAACATAACTAAAATACATACCTAACAGTAAACGACACAAGAGAGTTAAAACATGGTTTTAATTAAGAATAAAAAGTTAACTGATTTGCCGACCCGAGGTCGAAAATTGCGTTGTTTAAGTCAACCCTTTGTTAATTAGTTAATTTAACTTGAACTCATAATTAATAATAATTAATTAACCAATGATTATTTTGACTTGCTTAAACGTATGTTTTTGGATTGCATCTTGTGAAGTTAGGGCGAGTGATTTCCAAATCCTATGGACAATGTATTTAAAAGATCGCAGTATTCGCAATAGTAATTACTAAACATAATCTTAAATAAGATTTATTTCTGTATACTACAACATACAACAATTTTGGAAGAGCGGAGCTTCCTGTCACAGGTAGTTAATACTTACTAGGAAGTCCCAACCTTACAATCATAGTATGTAATGAGGAAAAAAGAAATAAATATTTTTCATTTTCATTTTTTCATTCATTTTTTTCATTTTCAAATCTTCTTTATTAACAACTGACGAGAAATGTTTGTTAAGAGGTCACCTCAGCTATTGTTTTAAGGCTCCGTTGTCAAAGTAGGTACATGCTGGTTTATATATGTTTTATTTTTAAATTGAAAATGGAATTGCTCGCCCAGAAGATGCCTATTCACTCGTGCCATAAAGAGGTCCAGGTACAAAGAACATTGTTTATTATGAAGGTAAATAAACAGCGATGTGATTATTTAGTTTCAAGAAACCATAGGGCTGGCGCTTACCTCTCCCAACATATTTCGTTACAGAGGTATAGGTGAAAAACTTAAGTAAATGACCTGTTGTTTGTAGTTGTGTACAGTTTGTAAAAAACGCATAAGCAAAACTCAGTCCAAATAAAAAATATAGACGGAACGTCACGAACAACAAAATGAAGCCACTTTTGTAAAGATGTGTCAATGTGAGTGTGGCCACTGGAAGGAAAAAGTCCCCATAATTGGGGTGATTTTTAACGTTACATGAACCGTGCCCACCTACCAACCATGTCAGTAGCGGAGTAGCTTTAACAAACATAAAGTCAGTTATTTGTAATTTATTACTGATAAGCAGTCTACTGTAACCAGTAATTACAAGCCATATTAAGTGTAACTTAGTCAATGTCACGGAATATCAAAAAAATGCAATTTGAAGGTAAGCACCTTCAAATTGCATTTTTTTGATATTCTCTACTCACCTTTAAGTTAACTTAATCTTGGAATAATGGTTATCTCAATCAAAAAGGTTGGTTTTTGATAGCTTCATTAGGTTGTTTGTCATGCGTCGTCTATAGTTTTTATGAGAAGCAAATAATGAGTTTGCAAACCATACGTTATATTACAAAATTCAAAAATGGAATATCTATTCGCACACGTTACTCACACATACAACAGGTCATTCACCTATAACGCCGCCAGTGTTATAGGCACCATGCCGCAGACGGAGCTGCTAGAAGGGGTCTTTTTATATGACTGGGTTAGGTACTTTAGTTTAATTTACTTTTTTATATTTGTAATTATTTATTTGTTTGTTTTTTATATGTACTCGTACATATTTACATTAAGTTTTTAAATAAATAGCAGTTTTACTGATATATTTATTAGAAGTAATCTGTAGAATAACCTGCAGAAAATAATATCTTCTTATTTTCGTCCTGAAGTTAGACACTTTTTGTCACCTGTCGAAACTTCCCGATCACCCGTAGCGGGCCTAAAAGAATTTTAATAAACGACGCTGTCCTAGAAACTTCGAAGGCCAATAAGTCTAACTTGAATTTGAAGTTCCAAAAAAAAATTAATTCACAGGTATTCGCTCTGCCAACATTTCTGCACGATTATTTGCGGCGTCGAAGACATAATATTTGATTACCCAGAGTCAACACCGACAAGTCAAGTCTGTGTTTGAGTTAGCTCGCGAGGGAGGTTTGATAATCTAATACACTCGCCACTCGAATTAGAATTAATTGGCGAATAAATCACTCAGCTTTGCCTAAAGACAAGATAGAAAATACCATAGATATTCCTGCGTGGAAAAATGTCCGCCTTTTACAATAAAGATTAAATGATCTCCTGGTAGCGTAAATTGATAGTTTAAGGGTCATAACATAAACAGATTTAGGCTCGTGTTTTTCCTGTGGACATATCAAAAGTTAAGGGTTATAAAGCTTAATTTTGGGTTGGTCTAGTAACCCGCAAAAACGGTGTCTCTGTTTCTATAAATCTATGTAAATAAAAGCTTGCATGCTCATAAGCCGTCAACTATTGACCACAGAAAGGGCAACTTTTGTTTTTTCAAGTGATTATGACCCTTAATAGACGTCGAACCAGATCTTTAAATAATGAATTAGGTACATTTGTTTTATAAATGTTTTTCATCATCATCAGTGAGAAAATGATGCACTAGTAGTAGTCCAAAAGCGCGCAAAATATGTTACTTTATACTATTCTTGTGTACAAATTTTTGAAAACACAATGTATCACAAACAATACCTACGAAAATTATGATACTTAATTACGGCCTTCGTTCAGGGGAAAATTTCTGCCATAAACTTTGAAACTATGAAAACAAAAGAAATATGAACAATCCGTCCCGTTAAAACTTTTTAAGGAAGTTGCAATAAATTATACAGAATTTGACATCGAAAATCATTACCTACTCAGCACCATTAGGTAGGTATCTATTAAGCACTGTTCTTTGTGGAATGTTTTTTTACGACTCGAATCCAGCCAGAAAAATCATAAGTAAGCCGTAAGCCTGTAAGCCGACCCTTTATTGACTTAAGGATTTTTTGCGATAACAAACATAATAATAATGGTTTATAAATAACAACTCCGAGTTATGGAAGAGCGGCACCTTCCGACACAGGCATTGCTATGCTTACTGGAAGGTGCCAACCTTTGCCTCTGTATAACGCCACATGTTAAACCTAATAAAACTATTTTCATTTTTCATTTTCATTTTCAATATGCAGCAATGACGAATCGTTCATACAACTCGATACACATGGGACCCGTTTGCCTAATTTTAAGCCAGTCCAGTTCTTTTACTACATAATTAACCATTTGCAAAAACTCTTCCCACACGCACGTGACAAACATACCTACATATATATATATTTTTAAATTTCAGTGAGTAATAAATTGTGTAAAGATAATTAATTAATATACTTCAAAGTCTTTAATCCAATCAAATAAAATAATAACATCCTTATTGATCGCGGCACACTTTCTCGAAATACTTCGCTGATTCACCACGGAGCCACATTTATTAGATACTAATATTGAATCCATATCAGCCTAAAGACATCCACTACTGGACAAAGGCCTCCCCCAAAAAGTGCCACAATGACCGGTCCTGCGCCACCCGCATCCAGCGGACTCCAGCGACCTTTACCAGGTCATCAGCCCACCTTGTTGGGGGTCTACCCGTGCTGCGCCTTCCGGGTCCGTGGTCGCCACACGAGAACCTTTCGCCCCCAACGGCCATCGGTTCTACGTGCTTATCCATGTGTAATAATAACTTATACTGAATTCTATACCCAATAGTGGGACGGGGCCGGACATGTCTACCGTAGAATCCGGAATGATGGGCGAAGATAAGTTCGGATCTTCGAAGTGGCCCGTAGCAGAGACACACCAAAAACAGATGGCGTGACGATTTAGACGCGTTCTGCTTGGCTAGGCGAGAGCAGGCAAACACAAGGGTTGAAAGTGAGAAATAGGGGAGCCCTTTGCCCAGTGAGACAAATAGAATCATCATCATCATCCTCCTATTATCCCAGTACAGTTGCATCCTGATGGATGCCTGGGGTCCGCTACCTAAGCCCAAGATTTGGCGTAGGCACTAGTTTTTACGAAAGCGACTGCCATCTGACCTTTCAACCCCGAGGGGAAACTAGACCTTATTGGGATTAGGCTTTGTCAAGTGAGTGGGCAACTTGACTATTAGAAGTTCTCAGGCCGCCCGAAGGCCTCCAACTTGGCTTAACGACTGCTGCCATAGACAGCAACTGGGATCAACGGCTTAACGTGCCTTCCAAAGCACGGGAGCGCTCAGTTAGTAACCACTCAAAGCGGTCACCCATCCAAGTCCTGACCGCTGCCCACGTTGCTTAACCTTAGATACCGCAAGCGGTACGCAGGCGCCGCTGGGCCACGAGCGCTCCAGTGAGACAAATAGAATATTTATTAAAAAAAAACAAACAAGAAGCGTGTTTCTTACGGGTGGGATGATCTTCACCAATTTGACTAAAAGTGAGTCCAGAGAGTTTCTAGGCCGTTTCTAAGAAGAAATAAAATACACTCACGAGCAAAAATAATGCATACACTTTGTATTGAACTTCCATAAGAAGTGTACCCGTTATTTTTGCTCTTGTGTGTAGTACCTATTGCTCAAATACTTATAATAAAAAGGAAAACAATTAGGTACAAAACGTTTTAAAAATGCCTAATGAGCTGAATTCTAATGGATGGAAATTGCTAGTGGCAAAATGGAGCCCAAAGGGTGATCGCTCTAAAAATAGGTCAACAGGCTAAAATAACTTATTGAATTTACAGACGATAAAAATTCAAAAATATCACCAATACGTATTTAAACTATGAAAATATACATTAAACGATACACTGAACAATAAATCGCCACGAACTGCAGTATAAAACTAAAGCAGTAAAGCTCCTATTTAATGTCGGAACTACATATCAACTAGTAACTTTCAAAAATTCCCATCTTCATCTAATTTAAAAAAGCAACCTTGAGTAGTAGAACGCAGAGTTCAAAATACCAGTGGGATATCGTAAGTGGTGAAGTATAGATATTTACCGAACATGTTCGAACGACCTTAAACTCGCAGGCGATCTGCAAAGTGCGTTCAACTCGGTCAGAGAACTCAAAGAGCTCGTGAGCACATAGCCTTAAGGCACTAACCAAGAAAAAGTTTTTTTGTGCCTAAACCTTAGAATTCTTGTATCACAAACAGCTAAGTAAGTAAATTATGTATCTGACTATCAGATAGACCTAGTAACAGTTGGGGATATTACCGGCTGCTTCCTTTACGTTTAGGTCAAGGAGAAACGAATAATTATACAGAACTACAGGCAAAGTATAATTTTAGGTCGCTTTTTCACCAGTTGAGCTAGATTACATTTACTTCACGACCGCCGGTGAGCCATGGTTGTGTGTTGTATACCAACGTGCCTTACGCCGTACGCCGCTTGTGTACTGTATTTCGCGCCTAAGGCGACTTCCTGATTTGTCGGTGCGGAGGCGATACGATGTGAGAAAACTGTCAAATGTCAGTGTCAACTGTCAGTCAACTCGGTACTACTTTTTACCGCGCCCCTACATTTAAATGAGTGCTTCCTGACTGGCGCGGGATGCGCGGAGGCGGGACGATGCGAAGGCAGTACCGCTCCGCTTCTGCGCATGATATTACTACTGCGCAAATGTAATATTGACAGTATTCTGTCAAGCGGGAATCTTTGCGACGTCAGTAAGTTTATGTCAAAGAAGAAAATGTCACATATCGATCCCGCCCCGCCAAGTCAGGAAGTCGCCTAAGAGTTTGACGTTTACTTCAACCAAAAAACATAATTAGCAATTACTTTTGCAGTGTTCCTCATTCCGTCTCACTTTAAAACCTGAAAAACCCAGGAGTGAATAAAAAAGAAAAGGCTCGATTCTAATTGCAAGTTGTTTCGTTTCCAATAAATGTACTCTGTTTTGCCTACGTGACCCCATGCACGTCGCAAGCGCAGCGGGTGTGTAGTGACAGCAGAAAAAGTAAAAAAATATATATACAAACAGTTATAATTACCCAACTAATAGTCACTGCCGCGTTTTACAAAGATCGCCAGCGGCGCCACGGCTTAAATAATAGTGTTTCTGTTTTTGCATGCATCTATGTTTTTTTTATTAAGAAGTATCGTGTCATACATAACTCAAATCTGGTTATTCCCGCTTAAATTCTGCTACACTCAATAAAACCAAAAAATGTCTCTTTAGTTACTATCTTAAACTTTAATGAATGAAACGATCGTATCCTTTACCTACTTAGTCAGTTTATGAAAATCAATAATTTCGTCATCATCATCATCATCATTTTCAGCCTGTAATCGCCCACTGCTGAGCATAGGCCTCTCTTCGAGTACGCCACTCGTCCCGTAGCTCTAGTATAAGTTTTTTCGAAACATTAACTAATTCGAACGCGTTTGCGTTTTGTCTCAAAATGTATGAAAACGCTCTCACCGAGTTTGAAATACGCGCGTTCATCGGTTAGCAACAAAATGTTATACTCGCTGTTTTAGTTTCCACTAGTTACCATCAGAGGCGCTGTTCACGTTTTCATACCACTCATAAATGTTGAGACAAAACGCAAACGCGTTCGAATTAGTTAATGTTTCGAAAAAACTTATACTAGAGCTACCGGTCTTGAGCCAGTCTTTTAAGCCAGTCTTTTGAACCGTAATTTCGTCATAAATTGAGTTAATTTTTTTTTTGAAATATGTAACGCTTCTTAACCTGAGTTTTTGATATAGGATGTGTAGGTTCAGAACAATAATTTCTTCTCTTTATAATTAATATCTTCAGACGCCTGTTATCCAACACTTCCTATACAAGTCCTACAACACGTGTCGCTGTCCTGTTTCTCTTTGTAAATGATTCGCGAGTATTTATATTGATGTACTGTAATATTACAATACCTGACTTCACAATTTGCGCAATCACCGGAGATCTAAGCATTACAAATCACAATACAAACTTATTTAATGTGCTTCAACTTATCCTCTACCAGACGTATTATTCCCATAATAATCCTAATAATACAGCAATCAACACTTTTTGTCCCAAGACTAATTCACAGTGCGTTGTCCTGCAAAATTAGTGTAATTTGTTGCTGACGGTACAGCTCATATGTGTGTGTGTGTGTGTGTGTGTGTGTGTGTGTATGTGTGATGCAACGCTGGTAACAATTGCACAGCTGTGTGTATTCAGGAATGCCAAGTTTACGGTGAGTTAGGCGGGGTTCCCTTACCAACGCTGATATAATATATGTGAGTGCAATAAACGGAGTGCAAAAAACTAGTGCCTACGCCAAATCTTGGGATTAGGTAGCGGACCCCAGGCATCCTTCAGGATGCAACTGTACTGGGATAACGCTAGGAGGATGATGGATGCAATAAACGGACTACCAAGTCGTTTCATCAAAAAGTAGCTTCTACGCCAAATAAGTAGTAATATCTGGGCGACCGAGCCTTGCTCGGCGTTTTCCCGGGCATGAGACATAGCTAGATCGATTGCTCGTCCCCGAAAACCCCCACATACCAAATTTCATCAAAATCGTTAGAGCCGTTTCCGAGATCCCCGAAATAAATATATAAATAAATAAATAAATATACAAGAATTGCTCGTTTAAAGATATAAGAATATCTGGGCGTCCGAGCTTTGCTCGGCGTTTTCCCGGGCATGAGACCTAGCTAGATTGATTGCTCGTCCACGAAAACCCCCACATACCAAATTTCATCAAAATCGTTAGAGCCGTTTCCGAGATCCCCGAAATAAATATATAAATAAATATACAAGAATTGCTCGTTTAAAGATATAAGATTAAGCCACTAGTTAGCAAGCGGGCGTCACTGTGCCTACCGAGAATTGAAAACTAACTTTCTCTCCCTGTTGCACTTGCATATTCGAATGACAGAGAGGGAGAGATACTTCAGGCTTCTTGGATCTACGATGTAAAATTTACATTGTACGTTAGCGGATATCAAATGTGATATGATGATCATCATCAGCCTAATTACGTGCTGCTGGGCCTGTGTGCCAGGAAGAAAAGGGTAACCCCCCAACGCTGGCCCAGTGCGGGTTAGGGACTTCACATACATACGACTTTCAGAAGATTCCAAGTTCGAATACTGGCAGGGTCGCCATGAGGTGTGGTGGGGAGTAGGATTGAAAGACGTATGTTCTCGTAAGCGACTGTAATTAAAATACATACTTACATACAGTACCCGGCGATATATATTGCACGTCGGCCTTTGGAAAGAGATTCGGCTAATTTCGGCTTCATATAGCGTTGTCTCACACTACCTATGTGACATTTGTCAGTCATCGGCAAAATATATAATAGAGTTGTTGAAACCCCTCAACTCCAAATGGTTCTATGTACAAAATGATACATGATTGTTTGACAATACTTTTTCTAGTAGTTTTCTAGTAGTTAGTGTAGTTTATAGATATCCAAAGTTTACATGTCACCGAATTGACGTAAACTAATAAAGTCCATAAAGTGCAGTATTTTTTTGACATGAAACGTCAATTAATAAATAAGATAATTGCTGGATGTTTGCCAGTGTTCGGAAATCGTCGTAAATAGCTAATTGTCTCTTTCCAAAGCCCGACGTGCAATGTGCAATATATATTGCCGGGTACTGTACTACAAGTACATAGCAAATGTATGCAAGTCCCCTCGCGAAGTTTTCGTTCACTCAAATGAAATATATATTTGTCCATTAAATCTCAGTGTTATTGCGCTCTTGTCACTTACGAGAATATATTGCAGCAAGTAATATCTCGCGATAAACGTGGCACCTGCTCTGTTACGAGAAACTGTCCTCATTCATCATTTATTGTGCAGGCTGTCAACTAATTTTAATCGAGATACAAATAGAGTATAGTACTTAGGAAAGCAGCATGATGTAATTGTAGGTGTACAAACGTTCTTAAGAAGCTGACAAGACCTAAAAAAGTCCCGCTCTAACCACGCGTGAGTTTCCAATTAACCATCCCGCTCTTTAGGGAAGCTCTGCGCGTAGAATAGCAAATAAATACTATAATAATATTAAAATAAAAAACCGGCCAAGTGCGTGTCGGGCCACGCGCAAGGTAGGGTTCCGTAGTCATCCACCCGTTACATTATGTGGACTAAAAAGTTCGCAAACTTATATTTACTATGTTTTTGACAGAATTAACAACATTATCTAAGGTATCAATGGAAATTGTTCTAAAGTTTGCTTTTGTAAAGTACATTTCTGAAGTTCGACTATTACTCGTTAACTAGTAATGTCTACTTAGCTGTGATAGTTTTCCTTTTAAATTCATCGTATATCCTACTCCCATGATTTTTTTCACATGCCTAGGTGCCACCGTTTAGCTGGCAGGGGGGAGGGGGGGACACTTGACCATAACGAAAATTATCACTTCAAAGCTTAATATCACGCCAACCGATTCTTGAATCAAAAAATACTCCTAGAAACCTTATAATATTTTTAAAAGAGTTATCCAACGATACCCCACACGATGGGGTTTGGAAGAAAAAAAAATTGCACCACCACTTTACATGTAGGGGAGGTACCCTAAAAAAATTTTTTTTTCAAGATTTTATTCTACCGTTTTGTCGGCATCATCAATATCTATACTCATGCCAAATTACAGCTTTCTAGTACTAACGGTCACTGAGAACAACGGGGGTCGGACGGACGGACGGACGGACATGGCGAAACTATAAGGGTTCCTTTTTTACTACGGAACCCTAAAAAGTGTGGATTATTTGTGAAATATGACTCGTTGGCGGTTTAGGTATGAACATGTTGACTTCATGTTTTTAATTGCGGACCCATACGTAATAAAAATAAAGACATAGAACCGTTTAATGATGATTTTAAGACCAATCTTTAAAATTATTTTCTATCCAGCCGATTTCGTCCAATTATATATCGAGTTCGTACACGGTCTTTGAAATATGATGAATATTAACATTTTTTTTTGATGTGCTAGAACAAATAGTTTTCTTAAAAAATTGCTTAAATAACATCAATTTCAACAAAATTAGGTCTTGTCAGCCTCTTAATTCACTTTATTTTACTCCTTATCTTAGCGATATTGATTGCAACCTTTAGAAGTTTTTTTCGCGGTAAAAACCTGCAAGCCAGTTACCCAATCGTCGGGGGACAACTGGGTTATTTTTGCCCAGTAAAAACTGTCTACGTACGAAATCTACGCTTTCTACCAGCAGGGGGCTGCAAACTGACGCCCGAAGACCTCCTCGCTAGCCTCCATTTGCCTCCTATTAAGGTCGACAAAGCTCCCGAGGATGCGCTGAGTTAAGAGTTTTAACTCCAGCTGTCAATACACCGAATCCTTAAATAAATACAGGGGGCCGACTTTTGAGTGTCGAACGCTCGACTTTTCGCTCGAGATCTGTCAAAAAACTATGACGTTTTGATGTGGTTTTGACAGACGTCGATTGAAAAGTCGAGCGTTCGACACTCAAAAATCGGCCCCCAGGATCGGAATCCCAAGCGGCTATAGGCGACGCTGTCTATTCACCATTAGGCTGCCCGTATGCTTTTCCCCGCCGTCTCAATATCAAAAACCTGCATAAAACTCAACCAGGTAAAGCAATAATTACGGCTAGGTACGCTCTTACTTATTTATCTATACCGGCAGGTTATTTCGGGTGTTTTCCGTCACACCTAACCTAGACGCAACCTTGTCCTAGCAAGGCCCTCCGGTATCCACGGCACTGTCAACTAATTCACTATTCACGACGTTTCTTACTGACAAGAATGATGTTCTAGAACCTTTTTTTTTTTACGTGGAGAAAACCTGCGAATCAGGTACCCAGGCATGGGGGGGATGCCTGGGTTATGTGGTATTTCTAGCCACTAAAAACTCCACGGCGACCGCCATCTGCGCTCTCATGCGGAGGGCTCCGGGATCTCATACTGAACGCACTGGAGCCCCCCTCGCGCTTATTCGCCTTTTGCCTTGGGCCACCCTCCCTGGGGCTGATAAGTAAGTGCTTCGGCCCCCACCGCATTAAGCACTTACAACCCCGATGATCCCCTTTAGTCGCCTTTTACGACAGGCGGGGGAGACCGTAGACCTATTCTAGTCCGAGTCTACACGGCTGGCGTCTGCGTCCTATGGTGGACGGTTGCGTACCCGAGCTCAACGCCCTCTTCTTCTATTGGGGTCCGCTCTCTCCCGTTCACGTTCAGCGGTCTCCTTCTGGGGGATAGTGACAAATATAAACCTGAACATTATTGTTACACAGAGCGAGCGATTAAGTGCATTTGTCTTTTTTAAATGTGCTGCGAAGCGTAGATTTAGAATTTTACATATATATTTGGCATTAAGCCTGCCATTTGTACAATTCTCTGTTTTTGTGCAATAAAGTTTAAATAAATAAAAAATAAATATACTATAATGCACATTTAAAAGACGTTTAACTATGTCAACGCAAACGTAAAGGTTTCAATACATAAAACATAATGGAATATCTGAAGGTAATATGCGTCACATGGAGTCAAAGTACGGTGTGGTATTTTCAGTTCAATACCTTTGGGTATGGAACTGAAAATACGACACCGTACTTCGAACAAATTAATCGTAACAAATTAACTGCTCATCACACAAATATTCGCCCTTACCATGATTCGAATCCGGCGTCAGCTTTGTAGGTAGGGGGTACTAAGCCAATATGTACCAGAACACTGTGAGGTCTGTGAGTAACTGAGTGTGAGCTGTAGGGTTACAATGAAACCGCTTGAAACATCCATATGAATTCTATATATAATAAAAAATATATTCTCATCATATAGAGAAATGAAGGATAAAGCTGAAGGCAGAATAAGCTCGCAATTACTCTACCGATAAGAGCCAAGCTCAATACCTATTATTATGATGATGATTACTTCTGTATTCTCGTGCAAGTTACAATCAATCAACTTTCCTGTCCAACGGACACGAGCTCTGATAATTCATCATCATTTTCAGCCTGTAATCGCCCACTGCTAAGCTAGGCCTCTCTTCGAGTACGCCACTCGTCCCGGTCTTGAGCCAGTCTTATCCAAGAGTGACCCGCGATCTTCCTAATATCATCGACCCATCTAGCCGGTGGACGGCCGACGCTCCTTTTGCCATGAATTGGCCACCAGTCTGACACGGTTGGTCCACCTGCCATCACTCTGCCTAGCAATGTGTCCTGCCCAACTCCACTTGAGTTTGGTAATGACATCTCCGACGTCACGCACTTTCGTGCGGCGTCGGATCTCGTCATTCCTCACTCGGTCTTGCAGTCTAATGCCGAGCATGGCACGCTCCATGGCTCTCTGTGCTACACGTATTTTGTGCACAGCCTCATTCGTAAGCGTCCATGTCTCGGCCTCGTCGAGCTTTGATACCGTCTTACTTTTATTCTGTGCCGTCAAGTGCATAAAGTAACTTACTTCTTCTTCTTCTTTAAGTGCCTCTCCATTACTCAAGGTTGGCAGTCAGCTTCACGTGCCAATCTGAACAGTTGCTCAACGGTCTTAATCCCTGCCCACTCCCTAATATTACGGAGCCAAGACATCCTGCGTCCTCCAGGTTTGCGTTTTCCGGAAACTTTTCTCATCTCAGATCATGCCGCAGAACATGTCCGAGGTAGGCGACCTTTCTCTGTTTGATAGTACGGATAGTACGGTAAAGTAACTTACTTATATACTGGTCAAAGTGGTCAAGTGCCGTCAGTTATTTCTCCAAGAAACAGACACAGGACTATTCTAAATTCAAATTTACTGACTGCCAGACTCTATTTCTGAACGAGATCTGTAAAGTTGTATATACAACCTTTAAGTTACACAGGACATTAAACAGGAACAGTTCATTTCACGCCAAAACTCTCCTCTCGTTCGAGCTCTACACTGCCTTAATGAGCTTCTTGCATCAGCACCGAATGTAGATGTTTTTGGAAGTGATTGGGGAATGGTATGTCATGAATGCTTAAGGTTCTGCGAGGCGATGGATAAACGTAGTTCTTCTGTTGTATATTGAAATTGTGTTGTTTTAAATTAAATATGTAATTCACAGTGACTTAGTTTATAACTGTAATACTGTGTTATTATAAGTAATGAATAAATAAATAATTTCCTCCAGATCCCGACATTTCCTGACCGCCCAATAAGCCGATAAAGGTCGAGGCCGAGCCCAATACAATATCACTTTTTCTGTCTTACTTTTGACAAGGGTACGAAATAAGCCTAATTTTCCAAGTGGCTTACAGTAAATAAATGTAATCACATTTATAGTTCCGAGGAGATTCTCCCCGAATGTTAGTGTCAGTGATCTAGTTTCTCCGATCGCAGAAATAATAAAAATATTTATCGGAATCTATAAGTTAAATAGAGATGATCTAACTCACGTGCACATTTTTGCATCGACGTAAATGGGCCCTTTTATGCGACAAATAGAGAAAGCATTATTTTATTAACTACCTGCAAAACATTGGATTTAATAAACAGTATTACACAGTTTTTATTATATCATGTAAAGTGTACCTTTTATATATGTATGATTTTATATGATGTAATAAAAACACGTACATACGGCGACATTAGTAAGCCCTTTAGAAAGTACTTAGTGCGTCATTTTTTGCGCAATCTTATCTACTTTCTAATGATACGGCCCTTAAGGGACGACGAACATCACGTGCCGGCGGATTGTTCCACTCGCGGCATACCTTCGTAAACAGCGGCCCGTTTTAAAAAGTCTGAAGTTTTTATAGGTAACGGACCGCTATTTACGAAGTTTCGTGGCATCCGCAAAAAAGCACAGGAAAATTTTACCCGGAGACTACCAGGAACCGTTTACGTGCATCTGGACACACGTGCATCCGGGATATTTCTGTCCCTTTCACACGCCGGTGTATAACTCTGGCCTTTTCACACGGCTTTTAAATTTTAAAATAAGTGTTGGGGGTAAAAGTAGTTCTATTAAAATTAATAAGTTTCAGTCTAGACAAACAATATCCGAAGTTACATTGGCAATCTCCTGTTCGTAATGAAAGACAATATTAGTCGTTTGTTTTGAAACATACACCTCAAAGTTTTGTCTCGTTTAAGTTAGTTAAACGTTTAAATTATGTTGGCGTGTACCTACCTACTTACTTGTGTAGCATTGGTTAATCTCTGGTACTACTCATCATCATAATCATTTTCAGTCCGTAATATTGATTACGGGCGATTGCGCCCACTTAGGCCACTCTTCGAGTACGGCACTCTTCTTGGAGCAGAACCACAGCAGAACTAAGTAATCTTATCCAGAAGCAGCTCGAGATCTACTGAACTACTCATGGGATATCAATGCCTTCCGAATTCTTAGAATACGCTGGCGTAAGCAGTTATGTTAATAAAAAAGATGAACAATGAATTATTTCTTTCCAGTTTCATAAAATACACATACCATGTTCTCAAAATTATGTAATTTTTTGTAGTCACATGGCCATCATCATCATACCAACCAACACTCTCAAGAATAAGCTTTTTTTCTATCTTTCTTTGACGTAAGTATAATAATGCGAACCCATTACATAGCATAACCTAGTTCTGCAAATCTAGTTTTCTGTCATTTGTTATGTCATGTTTCGCTGTGAATCACACATGGAGTTTCCCAGTTCGCTTTCATCTAGAATCGCGAAATGGATTCCGATCGTTAGTTTCGATTGTCATCTGTCTCGATTGCATCGTTTATTGACTGGCAGTAGGTCAAGCCGGTCAATATGCGACGCTAGCCGCTCGACTAGGAACATAATATGTGCTATTCGAACCAGTTAATAGAGACAATCGAATGCTTGTATGGGATCAACTACAATTAGAAGAACACAAAAGACGAAAATGAGAGGCAAGAGTTACTACTCTATAAAAGATTTTTTAGATGATAAGGATTTTTAAATAATTATGTAATTAATTTCTACTATGTTGACACTGCATGCTCTCAATATTTGTATGCCTTAAGGCGCTACATAGTGAAACTCTCTGAATTGTAAGATCCTGTAACCTATGTTGGACAAATAAACGATTATGATTATGATGATGATGATTAAAGTTATCGAGCCTTGAAAACGCTCCATACTGATTGAAATTGAAATGTGACGTCACATTTAATGACTAATTTACTATTTATTGTGATAATTTGATTGTTTCCTATCGATATATTCAGAATCAGAAATTTTATTGATAAAATGTCATTTTACATGTCAACAAAATGTGAATTAAAATAATGTTATATATTAAAATTAATCATTAAGTTAAGTTCTAAAAAACGATGATGATGATGTTCTATATTACAATACAATACAAATATTCTTTATTGTTCACCAAAAATTACATCGAAATCCAGCTTAAAATTAAACATGTTAATCTGTTTTCTACGACAGGCGGTCTTATCGCTAAAAAGCGATCTCTTCCAGACAACCTTTGGGTGGTGGAGACACAACAGAAAAACAATCAATGTGTTATAAACTTTAACATGTGTCAAATACCCAATTTTAATATTCTAGGATCTGAATTTAAGCTGATGCAAGCTCGAAGTTAGGACTAGGACCCCCACATTTGCATAGTAATTCCCATACCGGCTGGCCGTTGTGCTAGTTCGAGCTACTTTTCGGATTCATGAATTTCTAATTTTGGAAAATACCGCTAAGTTACAAAAGGACTGTAATATATTTTAGTATTAGTCAGTCTAGTTTTTAGTTGTATTTTGTGCATACATTTAAACGTTCGGAAATGTGTATAGCTTGACTCCGTTTTTGAAGTGAAAACTTCTTTAGCGGCGCTGAGCACTTTTTGTGATGGGGAAAAATGTTTAAACTCGCGACAGATTCGTAAGGAGGTCTCAATATAGTGGACGGAAGTACGCCTAGGACGCTCTACGACCAACTAAGTTGACCCCTCCCAATATCGGAAGCGTAGGACGGACGGACGGACGGTTGATTTCTGGGCCACATCGTACCTGCTGCGACAGCAGTGACATTAATGTGAGATCTCTAGCGGCTTTCATATTGATTTTCACTGTGACAAGGTACGAACGAAGTGGCCCAGAAATCAAATTTGGTCAACTGTACAAGTGTACATCGACTGATTGTTTCAAGTCGTAGTCGGTACGAGTATGTTACATGGGCTAAAATATTTTGTTTAGGAATGTTCACGTTTCAAAGCCACATTGCCAGACTTAACGGACTGGTGAAACACTGCTCGTCCTTAATCATTATCATCATATATTACGCTCAACGCCTGCCAGGATATAAAAGGATATATCAGTATCTTATTATTCATTCTTCTTTTCACTAACTGCTTATTTTTCTGTATGTACGGTACGATACGTTATTTGGTACCCAGTAAACTTTGAAAAAAGTCAACAATCATCATCATTCTCCCTAGCGTTATCCCAGTACAGTTGCATCCTGAAGGATGCCTGGGGTCCGCTACCTAATCCCAAGATTTGGCGTAGGCATTAGTTTTTACGGAAGCGACTGCCATCTGAGCTTCCAACCCCGAGGGGAAATTAGACCTTATTGGGATTAGGCTTTGTCAAGTGTGTGGGCAACTTGACTGTTAGAAGTTCTCAAACCGCCCGAAGGCCTCCAACTTGGCTTAACGACTGCTGCCATAGACAGCAACCGGGATCAACGGCTTAACGTGCCTTCCAAAGCACGGGAGCGCTCAGTTAGTAACCGAAGTAACCTCACTCAAAGCGGTCACCCATCCAAGTCCTGACCGCTGCCCACGTTGCTTAACCTTAGATACCGCAAGCGGTACGCAGACGCCGCTGGGCCACGAGCGCGCAAAAAAGTCAACAATCAGCATTCTTAATTCGGTCTTCAACCAATTATTATTATAACTTCCCTTCCCTAATCTGTAGTGTAGTGGGCCGCTACAGATACTGTTTTTCTAATCTATACATTTATTGAATGTCCGTTTATGGTTGACAAAATATAAGCTGCACCGATTCGCCATACAAGTTGTTCGAGGCATCGGTGCAGCTTATATTTCGTCAACTATATTAAGCGTTATACATATATTCTACAACTTAGCTTACTTCACTACATTCAAATCAGCGTGCGCTGTGTCGTGACGTGATCAATCACAAATAGGTACATTCAACGCTGCTTAAAACTCGTATATATGTTTGAATTAACAACTCTATTTCATTAGTATTAAAGTAGAATATCCAATGGAAGAGCTATGTCGGAGTCAAACTCAAAGTAATCGTAGTACACACTTTGGCGTCACATGTCACGAGTGCGGAACCGGAAGGAACGTCCTTCCGAGTGCATAGCACAAGGCACGCTTCCACCTCCGCCAACCTATCTTTGCAACGGCGTCGCTCCTAATCCATTGACTGAAAGTTCAATGTCACTTGATTTAATTAACGGGCAAGTTTGTTGTTAAATATAATGGGAGGTTTTTGTTTTTTAATACAAGGGAAATGCGGGGCAGTGATCTTTGGGCGGAATTTGTTTAGAAGGGCAAAGGAAGGGATGGAAATGAAGGCCAAGTTTTTATAAAATGCTTGGAAGAATGGATTTATAACGGGTTGGGTCTTGGCTAGGGTATTTAATTTTATTCTATTGGATAGCTAACAGAATGAATATAAATTTATGTACTTAAATTGAGGACACTTTAAGTTTTTATTTGAATGTAATGAGACGGAACATTATTGCTAACATTGCATATTATATTTTTCTAATTATTATCTATTGACGAACCTCCTGTGAATTGATTTTGTTTGAAATAATAATGCATCGTTAAAGTTTCAAATGGATTCGATTACGTTGCCTACATCCACATGAGAAAACAATTTTCTTCCGCCTATGTATAACCCGGATCCTCTAATTTTGCTTGCTAAGAGCCCACATATGCACTTTTGCCAATGTTTATCGACGTAGATCACAACATCTAAAGTGATTAAATATCTGTCCTTTCAGTATATTAATCTTGAACTATTTTCCTCCAGTCTGTTAAAAGTGAAAACATAACCCTTTTTCGATGTTTTCGGTTGGATCTTTGAAACCCTCCCATCTTTAACAATGATTTTTGGTTTAATAGTTGTAAAATGATAAGTTCTCAAACCTGATAAAAAATATTATCCTCATAAATGTACACGTTTAGAATAAACATCAATATTTACGAAAAACACGCGCAGAGCTTCCGTAGAGAGCGGGATGGTTAATTGAAAGCTCACGCGTGTTAGAGCGGGACTTTCGCAATACTACGCCCTCTTAATATCTATGAGAATATCCTCATACGCGAGAAGTCACGAAAGAAATTCGTTGTCTTAATTTCTGAACTCGCATCAAGAGCCTCGGGGCGTGACAAAGACAAAAGATCGCACCATGTAGGTAAGTGCATACTTAAAGCTGTATTGCTGATGCACCAATATCAAAAAGGACTGTCGTATTTACAGTCATCATTATGGATATTTAATCATTTTAATTTTAACTTATTTAACTAATGTATTTAATTTTAATTTCAATTTCTCAATGTATAAATATCTCTATTGACTTTGTCTGGATAAAATTATTTCATTTCTAATACCCATAATTAGGTACGAAATAGAAAATGTACATATTGTACGTACCTATCTTGAATGGAACTGACTCTACCAACAAAAAAAGATAGCATTTCGCAATCATTGTAGGAAATAACCATTAATTATGAGCATGATATAAGAGCCGACGTAGGGCATCGTGCGAAACCGGTATGTGCCGGTATTCCGGTATGTGGGTTAAGTGGCAATAACTTGGCCATATCTCCGAACATGCTCCCGGGTCAAGGTCTTGGCCACTATGACTCAGTTATAGTCACACTTACCTTAGACAAACATATAACTTCGTGTTTTTTTAGATTAGAAAAATCGTGCGATTGTCGTCATGCGATTTCAGGGAAAACAATCTTGCACCGGGAAAATATGCGGAATCTAATATCTTTCTTTTTCTTTGTATAAAATTATTCTAGTATAAACTAGAATAATTTGAAAAAATTGATGTCACGTGATACTCACGCGACAAACTACTCGTAATTTCTCAAATTATTTTAGTTTATACAAGTTTATTCTAGGAAAGGGAGCATTTCGCGCAAATGGAAAGCCAATTTATGAAATTTTGTTACATAAGTTTCTTAAATTTTCGCCTTATTACAATGGCATAAGGTGCAAAAGTGCAAACATATTTTTGTCGTCGACTGTACGTGTGTGGGTGGAACGATTCCAATCTACTGGTATGCCCATGTCAAGGTATTGAGCACAATAGACCTCTATGATCCACATTAGATGCTGTTAGTTATTATTACCGCCTTTATTACAAGGCAACGATCGCATAATTGAACCATTGTACGTTGCATATGGAACTAGGAACTAGCACCTTATATAGAAAATGGTTCGAGTAATATGACTACTTCCGCTCAATCACCTAAGTACGAGTATATGTACTAAATATAATAAAAAGGTAAAATTTTATAAGTGTGTAGCTTGATAGTAGTCACCGAAACTAAACTAACATATGACAGAGATGTTTATATGGGCATACGGAGGAATTTTAAAGTTATGTGACAAGATATGAGTGTTGTACGAGAAGGGATACACCAAGGATTAAGAGGGGTAGGGCACAGCAAATTAGGGATGTTGACTCATTTTTTTTAATACTCCATACGAAAGAATACATATAACTGTGCCAAAAAGTGAAAATCCTATTCAAATATCTCAAAAAATAACGAAACTACAACCGTTAGAATGTTTTTAGTTAGAGAGAGAAAACGCTACAGGTCAGTGACGTCACTGACCTCGAGCGCCATAGTAAATGACGATCGTTCAATACAACGGGGCGTTTTGCGGAAAAGGGACAGAAAATGCCCTCTCCTAAAACTTTGAAGACTTATAATTATGTAATTATTTATTCTTTTGGATTACTTTTTTCACTATTTGATAGAGAATTTGATCCTTTTTCGAGAAAATTCAGATTCATTGATTTTCTTATTTGGTGTCAACATCCCTATTTGGGGCAGCCCAATTGGGGAAGTACCTCCGCATAGCAGAGGACCATAACATTATTAACTATACAAGTATATAGTGTTGTGTTGTGTTCCTGGAGGTAAGCAAGGTTGCCAGAGCTCCCGAGGATGCACTCTGTTGAGAGAGAGAGAGACCTAACTAACTAAAACTTGTGCAACTGGAAAAGCCATATTGATATTTTACGCTCAAAGCTGGACCGCTTCGTATACGCTCTTTATCGCATTCGCAATGTGGTTTCCGAAGCAGCTGCTCTTTCGGCATACCACGGGTATGTGTCATCCCTACTGAGATATGGCTTAATTATATGGGGAAATTCAGTGGATGCACATATTATTTTTAAAACACAAAAAAAATGCATAAGAACGCTATGCGGAGCGAGACATTTAGATCATTGCCGACCTTTATTTAAACGTACAAAAATTTTGACCTTACCTGCAATGTACATTTATGAAATAAGTATTTTTGTTAAAAAGCATTTGACATGTTTTAAAACCATTACCACAAATTCGAAAAGAGGGGCACATAGACAGAAATTATTTATGCCCAAAACAAACTTATCACTGAGCAGGAAAAATGTATACTGTATGGCAATTAAAATATTTAATACCTTTACTGATAATTTTAAGGCACTTCCGATGAAACTTTTTAAGAAGTGTTTATTTGACCATCTGGTAGACAATACTTATTATACAATTGACGAGTTTATGAGCACATGTAATTTATAGTTAATAGTAGAATTGAAATGTAAATTTATTAAATAAATATCGATAGAAATGACATATATTTATCTCAAAAATGTATAAAATAGTGTATTATTATTAACCAATGTTAGATAAATTGTAATGTATGTGGTAATGCTAATGTATAATTTTATAACTTAATTCTGTAATTATTTATTTGTTGTTAATAAATTTGTAAGTGACGATTTTATATTAGACATAAATCTAGGACAATTGACTAATTAAGAATATTTGTACGCCCTGTATCATGGCAATATGTAACACCAATTTTTACCCTTTTTTACACAAATAAACGATACATTCATTCATTCATTCATTCATTCATTCTAAATTTGTCCGTTCTGCTGTCAACAGAGTTAATCCTTAAATTTAATGAGGGTCAGCAACGCGCACTTGACTTTGCGAGTGTCTGTGGGCCGCGGTGTCCACTTACCATGTGGGCTAGCACAACTTGCTGTCAAGTCGTATCTCGCGCGGCTCAGCGATTCCTGTCTCGCTCGAACTGTGCGAATTAGAAAAAGGAGGGTAGATTTTTCTCTACTCGCGTCGCGTCGCAGCAGACAGTTGTGCTAGCCGCGCAGGTGGGCCGTACGCTTGTTTGCCACTGTCGTTGTATAACAAAGGAAAAGGTGAATGGATTGCGTGAAAGACGATATGGAGAGGAAGGATGTGAGTGTCGAGATGATGAGCGATACAGAGGTATGGAAGAAAAAACATGCTTCGCCGACCCCATATTAGTATCTTGATGCGAGTTCAGAAATTAAGACAACGAATTTCCGAACTAGTTAATGAGACTGTCTTGACTTCTCGCGTATGAGGATATTTCGTACCTAATACCCATACAAAACCATCTAGTGAAATTGTCGATTATCGATCTGTCTATTAGACCCCTGCATTATTTACTTTGATATCTGGCAATAAGCACATAAATATTTTCCCCGAAAGAAAATATTACCTCTTTGAAATATTTATTAAAAAATGTAACTGTTTTGATTCCTGAAAAGAAAACTAGATGGCGTTAGTAGTATCACGATTTTGTAGTTGAAACGCACACCTATTATATTAATTTAGCATAATATTATTTTGTTATGTATCTCATTAAAAATATGAAAATGATATGTAATTATTAGACAGTTGAAGTTAAACTGTTATATCCTTGATATCATTATTTATTATTCAAGTATTAAATATACTAACATGTACTACTAAACCGACATATGAAAAAAATATCACGGTTACAGAATAGTATAAGAAGGTACGACCACGTGGTAAGTATCTAGGTGACATAGTTCGTGACCAAGAGGGCCATAAAAAGCGAATTAATGAAAGCGAAACTACAAACTAATAGCGAAACTTTCGTGTCATGGCCGCTAAAAAGTTGGTTAATATTTGTATGCAGTCATTGTCATCACATGACAAATCTGTTTGATAAAATGTGCGTTTTATTTCACAACAGAAAATTAATAAAAATAGATATTAAAAATTAGTGAAGTAGTGTTTTTTCCTATTCCAAATTCCAATCAACTGAGGAGTGAGGACATAGTACGCCATCTGTGAGCAGCTAGACAAAACAACATGTCCTGCTCCTTAACGTTAGCTAGGTCACCAGCTATAGAGCTGTTTACATACTCGTAATACTACTCTTCTCTTAAAACAAGTACTTATAGCAAAAATAACGTTTTCATTAAAAATATTATTCCCTGAACGTATTAATTTAGGACATATTACGTCATCTGTGAACACTCAGACAAAACAACTAAGCTACGCATCGCCGCTAGCTAGCTGTATTGCCGTTTATGTAGTATCGCTACTCACCGCTAGGTAGCGCTTATATCAATTCTGCTAAATCGTATATTTTAAAGTACTCACCGAGTATAGCTCTCAGATGGCCCTCCAGCGTCTGCAGTATAGTCATCTTGATCTCCTTGACTGACTTCCCCAGGAACTGCTCGCAGGCAGTCGTGAGGAGTTCGTCCTCGTTCATGATCTTGCACTGGGCAACGCCGGTGACTGTGAGCGGCACACCCTGGGCGGTCTCCACGAATTCGCACATCGGGTTGAGGGTCATCACCTGGAGAAATACACCTGGATTTAGTAGTAGTGTGTGTATAGGTAGTATTAGTGTGACAGTAGTGGAATGTAGGAAGGGTCGCTCGCTAGGGCCGTTACGCGACCAGTTTCGGTTTGCGACCACCTGATGGACTATGTTTTTTCTACCTATTAAAGTTGAGTATAAACATTTATACGGCATACATAGGTACATTACGTTTACCGCAATCAACGCAATGCATTTGTAATAAAACAACCGCGCAGACGTCTCTCTAATTTAACCGTTTTGATTCCTTAAAAGAAAACTAGATGGCGTTAGTAGTATCATGATTTTGCCATTAAACGTACTATTGTATTTAGCGAAATATTATGTATCTCAATAAACATATGATAATAATATATGTAATTATTGCTCATCGTCAGGAGTCGTATGCATTTTGTTTAGAAGTTATTGAATGAGAATCCTTTAAAGCGGTCGCAAACCAGCACACTAAATTAGCAGGTCGCTTACCAATTTTATCGACCCTACCATAGGGAATGCATCAGTGGGCCAAGTTGGTATCGCACGCACAAACATGTATTGACCTGGGGGCCGATTTTTGAGTGTCTCCGCTCGACTTTTCACTCGACATCTGTCAAAACACCATAGTTTTTTGACAGATCTAGAGTGAAAAGTCGAGCATTCGACACCCAAAAATCGGCCCCCAGGTCCGAAAGGATATACAGTAGAGGACGTTTATCTCACAAGCACGGCTGAGCCATGGTTGTGTGTTGAGCTATACATGCACATTGTCTATGTGTGCGTCAGAGCGTAGGAGCCATGAGTATACACGTTGTCTATGAGTTCGTATGTGTCACAACTACAATAATGGCCAACCCGCTCTCGTTAGATTAAAGTACCTACTATAGTAACCTACCTCAAGCGATATCCGCTGCACGTCGGTGACGAGCCACCACGCCCAGCCCCAGCCTCCCACAATGGTCTTCTTCGTCGTGGAGCCGCAACAGCCACCTGCAGACAAACAGACATCTCGTTTATGTCGATAATCTAATAAAACCAAAATTAAAGGGCTCCCAATGACCTCCGATTAGGGAGCCGATTTTTGAGTGTCGAACGCTTGACTTTTCACTCGATATCTGTCAAAAAACTATGACGTTTTGACAGATATAGAGTGAAAAGTCGAGCGTTCGACACTCAAAAATCAGCCCCTGTAACTCTGCGTTTTCACGTATTTTTTATAGCTTATCGTATTAACAACAACGAGCTATACCGAAATAGTATCCCATATTTACTTTAAAAACTCAGTCTTAGAGACATATATGGCATATCAAACTTTGGCAATTTTAGGCCAAAAAACCAGTTTATTGGACGTAACTTTTGTGAATAGGTATTACGATTTAAAAATAAAAATCTCTCTTGCGTTGTTAGAGACGTTGTTAGGAACAATAACATGTAGTTTTCATATAAATAAGTGCAGAAACAACATACTTATATCGAAAAAGACCATGATTTAATAAATCATTTAAAAAAAAAAACATTATTTTCAAAATTCGGCTCTTGCAAATGTAGATAAAGGATTGAAATAACCGTTTGTGCCATAAATATGTCTATAGTTTTGACGAAGGAATATCAACTCAAAACACATCAAAAATCGGCGTATAGCGCATTGAGGCCGTTATAGTTTTTTGTGGCGATTTTTCAACTCGCATATTTTTACAATCGCGATTTTGCCTCTAAGGGTCATTTTCTATACTCGATTTTTTTTGTGTCCGTGCTGAAAATCGTATGGTAGCATGAGATAATACGTACCATTTATTTTTTTTCATATAAAAAACATGTTTCCACGTTGAGGTCCACTCAAATTCACGGACTAATTTGTTTTTAAAATACATTAAAAAATACCTAAACGCTCAAATTAAGACTCCGTGCCCTGTCCGGCATCGAGTTTTGAATCAATCAAAAATTCCTATCAAAAACTGTACATTAGAATCACTGATTTCGTGTCAAAAACTTTAACTCGATTATATTTACTATCACTGAGCACAGACACTATTCACTTCACTGTGGTGAATTACTTGTAATTGATGTTTAAAAATCGTCCGAGCGCGAGAGTTAAATTTTGTCGGCAAAATTCAAAGGTCCCTGGCAGCCATCGTTTACATTTGATCAGCTTCGCGTCCTGCTTCACATGTGCTCTCAAATGTCAGCTATTATATATAAAAAATCTATATATAGCAAACCGCATTAAGTTCGAGTAAACCACCTAAGTACTTCGGTTTCTGGGTGGGCGACAATTTTTTTGCTTTTGCTTGCAATTTCGGTGGCCCTTAGAAATTCAAATTTTACATAAGTAATCATTAACATATGTATGCATTATAAAGCACTTTGGTGTCTCTATATAAACGATAACTTAAAATATTATTAACATGCGATTTGAATTTTTTATGATTTTTTTATATAGATTTCCAATTCCCGTGTCCTAATTCCCATAGCTTGTTTACCCAAAACAGCTGATTTTGGGACACGGGAATTGGGAAAAGTGACTTATTTTGTTAATAAACCTCATTTAATAACAATAATTATGGATGAAATGCATAAATAAATATAATTTGCACTAAGTATATCGATTAGAGTTAAAGTTTATGCGTTTATTTAAAGAAAACAGGCCAACTGCTACAATTACACTTAGCTTCTTAAATATTTGAAAAGAGTGACCCATGATTGGTAAAATTGGGCTAAATAACTTCGATACAACTGAACTTTATAATTCTTGATAAATTAGATGGTAAATAATAATTTTAATACAATTTTTTCTAAGAAAAGGCAATTCCCATGGACAGCTAAATTCCCGTGCCCAGGTCAAATTTTCAAATTGTAATAACTTCCGTAATTTTATAAGTATAAGTACCCCGTAAGAAAATTTGTGTTTATTAATTTTTTTATCAAATTATCAGCATAGAATTTTCTATGTATTATTGGTATTTCTAAATTCCATGGTAATTGGACAAAAATGCCCGTTTGGTGAAATTCACTCCTAAGTAGTGTTTATCGTGACTAATTTTAACTGTGCTCCTATTCTTGGGTACTTAGGCCCTTCGAGCCGGTGCAAAAGTAACCCTAAACCTAACCTAAAATTACCTATTTCTGACTTTACGATCATCAATGAGCCATTAAACGATGTGATTGAGAATACTAATGTAATGAGAAGGAATAGCTAAATATTGATATAAAACTAAAAGATGAACTTGCCGAAAGGTAATATTACATTCGAGAAAAACTGCGACAATATAATTTAACCTTACCTAAATAGTTTGATGTTTTTCAAGTACTTTACCTACTTAACGTTTGTTTATTGCTAACGTAAAGACAATATTTGTTTACTGTTATTTCATACCGTACATTAGTAGAATGTCAACAACATAGCATAGGAAAGGGCATTTACCATCAAGAAACGACCGAGAACCGGGTCCACTTCCCGACAGGACCAGTCTCACTAATCGGCGGTCGACGCTCTATCCTTGCCACTTTCTCTTGTAGTATCTTGTATAGGAAACATTGGACTGGTATAGTTATCGTTAATAGCCAGTGCATATACATAGCCAAGCGGTAAGGAGACTTTCCAGTGGGTTGTTCAAAAAACTTATGTACTAAATATCATTTGATATTTGGGTGGATTGCAAAAAAATTGTACGTAACGCAAAGTAAAATGTTATACAAAGGAAATAAATTGGTATGAGAAAAATATTAGTGTGACGTTTGTGTGACGCGTGTGCTGTTACATATATATCGATTTAAACTTACACGATTTTCACACATTATTATTGGAAAACGGGACTTATGGATTCTTTCCGGGGATTACGTCCCGTTTTCCAATAATAATGCTGTTACATATTTTCCCCATACAAATGAATTCGTTTGTATGACTTTTTGTGTAACATTTTTGTGTATATTCCTTTTCATTACGTACAATGTTTTTGCAATCCGCCCATTTAACAGTGGCTGTAGGTACAGTGAAGGAAAACCTCGTGAGGGATCCAGTTTAATCCCAAAACGGTTTAGTTTTCCGGGAAAACCTTCCAACCCAGCTAGATTCTTTTTTTCAAAGCGGACCCGGGAACTGCCTTTGGCTTTATAGGCCGGGCCCAATAAATCGATAGGAGTGCACGGTTGGATGGAGAGAGGCCTGGGGAAAATCCAGGGGAAACCTCCGACACGACCACGCGGGCGGTTTAAACACTGGAATACTCTAAAAGTCTTCGCTCCAGTGAGATTGGTTGAGCGGCTTCAACCGAATCTGAGGTGTCAGTGGAATCGAGCTACTGGGAGTTTTGCCGCTGGTTCACTAAATCTAGCCTAGCTGAGAAGAGTCCAGCAAGAAACTCAACTAGGCTGGACCTGGGTCGGACTGTTTCGACCTTGACCCGGTATGCGGCGGTACCGGGATGAATAGTGGCTATAATAGGGTATTAAACTAAGGTAAAAATAAATTATTTATTACTTGACTAATAAAAGATCTAACGAAAATACTTGAAAAACATCAATTATTAATTTATTTTAGCTAATTGAAAGATTTTATAAGCATAAAGATTTAAAAAGGACGCTGAACGCTGATTTGAACAAACCTACTCACACTGTCTTAGTGACGTCACTAAGACAGTATTTCCCTACAAACTTCATATTAACAAATCGTTTTTGACATTTAATAAAAAGTTGCTGATTTGACTAGGAGTTTAATACCGTATTATGCGTCTCTGCTATCGCTGTCGCGCGGTGGACGTCCCGCCTCCTAGTCTATTATTATTATTATTATTACTCATACATTGGTGCAGTTGCATAACGATCAATTTGGTCTCCATAGTTTTTATGGACTTTCTAAGTTACGATCAGGCGGGGAAACCGCTCCGCTTTCCCCGGAGGGCGGCAGGGCTCAGGCGCTATATTATTAGTTTATTCAATACTAACAAATAGACGCCCATGAGCACCTTTATCATACACCAGGGCGTATATTATGGCTGCGTGTAGGGAATGCAATCTCGGACCGAGATTGACAATTCGAGATCTCGCGTGCCAAATGTGAGGTCGAGATATATGACATTCGAGATCTCGTCCGAAAAATCTACGAGATCTCGATTAATACAATACAATATAAATATTCTTAATCTCGTTCATATCGAGATTTCTCATATTTCTTGAATAAATGTATGCGTTTTTTCTATAAGAAAATGCCCAAAGTATTGGATATACCTCCTATATTCGGAGTAAAACAGGCGAATTTCAATTAAAATCATAATTAATACCAAAAAAATTACGTGTAAACGTGCAAACGAGTTCGCTCGTATATAAATATAATTTTCACATCACCTATTCGGATAAGGGCTTTTTCTTCCCTGCTAGGAGGGATCAAAATGGCACTTTTCTTCCCTGCTACGAGGGATCAAAGTGGCACTTTTCTGTAACGAGTAATTGTATTGTATCGATTTTGATAGTTAAGTATTGTATCGATTTTGATAAAATAAATGCACAACCATTGTTATTTCAGATCTTTTATTATCCTCAATAGGTGATGTGAAAAGCAGTATGTGTCACATGGAAGCAAAATTATTTCCACCTTGGGCGTTAATTCTTGAATCCCTCACTACGCTCAGGATTCTATTTTAGAATTATATAATCCTTCGCTTCGTTCAGGATTCAATTTACGCCCACGCCGTAAATATGTCATTTTGCTCCCTTGTGACACAATCTACTATTTATTATTTGACAAATTATGACAGACCGACTTCTTTTCTTCTTTCTTTCTAAGCGCACCGTACCGTTTAGAGTTGCTAGTACTTACCGGACAACACAATAAAATCAAAGGCACTAAGCGTTGTTATCTCGTTCGAGATCACGAAAATATTATTCGAGATCTCAATCCAATAATTTATTAATAAAATGTTACATCTTGATCGAGAGATCGAGATTACACAAATCGAGATTTCTCGGCAACGTGATTGAATCTCGAAAATGAGCTCGAGATCTCAGTGATTTCGAGATCTCCCGAGATCGAGATTGCATTCGAGGAACACCGCTTACGATTACAGACGGTTTGGTGCGGTCTGTAATCGTAAGCGGTGTTCGTCAAATCTGATTGTATGGAAAGTTTGACAAGTTTCTATGGGATGACACCTGCCGGCACCATATTTGACGATGACCGGTCTGTGTTCGTACGTTGGTGCAACTAGCACTAAGTCTTAACTGTTTTTCATCTTTCGACTGTCAAGAGCGCACTCTTGACAGTACGTCGTCGAAAGCATGACGAACGTCTCGTTAAATATGTGTCACTACGGAATACCGTTAACTGACGATGACGTCGCGATGCAGTGACTAAGCAACAGGAAACGCAACCAGGCTTTAGCATCATTTCACTTTCCGTCTCGACACAGCGCATTCACAAACCTAGCAGAGTTCGCTACACCCAGCCTTAGTCTAACCTCCGACTAACGCATACTTAATATGAAGTTGGGGAGTCAAATTGTACTAGGGGACTCACAGTCGAGTACTAAACATTTGGTTAATAGATAATCGGATCATGATTGGCATCACGTATCTGCATCTTTTTTCAAAACTAAAGAGGCCTCTTTTAAGTTTTTTTAAACCATCTGAGACATAGAATATAGTGTCTTAAATTATAAAAAAAAAATGTGTTGCATAAACCTGATGAATTTCACTCGATAAAAAAATCGCACAGTTACCCCTCTTTGGAATGTTTTTTTCAATATTACGGCTATATTACTGATATTTTACATTTATTTTTTTTACTTAATTAATTAAAAACCCTAAATAGTTAAAGATAAAATTTCACAATAGTTTTTACCATTTAATTTTCATAGATTAGTCTTAGCAAGAGTAATTTTTAAACGCACTTTTTTACAAAAGTTAACTTTACAATATTAAAAGGAACACGTTACATTGACCATTAATACACTTTATCTCGATTCCATAAGGTGCAGGACTGATTTAAATTAACTATTCAGATGTCGACAATAGTACATTACTTACCAAGGGCGATAAAACAAAGAATGAGTCAGATCGCAGGTATTTTACGCCCGAGCCGAAGGCAAGGGCGATAAATATGCGATCTGAGGCTTTCTTTATTATCGCCCGTGGTAAGTACCAAATTTTATGTCACCCCCTGGCCAGGAAGTGGGTTTTTTCGCGCGCGGAGCGTGCAATAATGGCCACTTTATGGCCAGGTGTGACATAAAATACATATATTCACACTTATGAACCTTATTCCATTGTATTAAAAGCGAATAATGTATAGATACATTTGACGCCGACTCAACTGTACAATGCTGGTTAAATACTGGCATTTTATGGAACCAGCTCAACTCCACGGTTGACTGAACTCGACTAATTGCTTCCGAGTGTACTGTTTACTTTGTATGAAGTATTCGTCTGCAAATAAATAGCACAGCATTGTTTTGGATAATTATAGGTTCCGAAAGCAAACAGAAAAGACAAAATTACAATAAAAATATATACCTATTAATAAACGTAAACCGAATTGTTATCATTTGCTTTAAATTTCAATAATATCAGAGTAATTTAAAAAACCCATATTGTTGCACCTAGTATTACGACGGTTTTTTTGTATACAACGACTGTGGCAAACAAGCGTTACGTAAACATTATCAATATAATTTTAAAACAACATTGCGAATAGTTATTGACGCTTCACTGAAAAAAATCGGTTCGGCCACATTGGAAACCAAAAATTCGAAACCAGTGTCGAAAACAGAATTATTTCATCAATAAATCAATGTCTGTTTTAGAAACTCCTTACGAATACGGAATTTTAAATCTTTTTCGAAACCTCAATAATACCAACATGGTTTATATACATATACAAAGTATAAATAGCAAATGAGTCGGTGTCCTGTCAATATATTATACCTAGAAATACAAACTCCTTGGAAACAATTTCTTGGCCACTTACAACTTAAAAGTATTTTATTTACTATGATGTTAAGGTCAGGTAGGTTGTTAGGTTTTTTTTTATGCGCCTTAAAAAGACACGCACCTAAAGGTACAAATTCTTTTTGATAAACGTACTTTGTATTAAAATGTTTTTTAGTTAGGCTTTTGAACCTTAAAATTCCGTATTCGTAAGGAGTTTCTAAAACAGACATTGATTTATTTTTAGGAAACCCGGTTTCCTAAAAAGAAAAATAATTCTGTTTTCGACACTGGTTTCGAATTTTTGGTTTCCAATGTAAGGAAAACAATACCAAATTAACTTTTCTCCAGAACATCAACCATCAATCTAAGTAATTGACATTTGTCTCCACAAAATCACCTCCAAAACACCTGTCACTATCCGAACATTCCCCACCATTTCTCCACAGTACAACGGCCCATGCGCAGGAGTCTATCGAGAAGCGCCGAAGAAAGCGCCCGTTACATACCGCAACGGTAAATCGCGTCGACATTGCGTTGAGATCACAGTATTTACACACAAACCAGGTGTAAATTACTAGCGATTAGTACTTTATAAAGCAATTACTTACGACTTTCTTTGTAAAGCTGTTGTCACGTGGGGAGTTAAGAACGAACAGCGAAAGTGTATTGTTATTAATAGTAAAAGAAACAAATTGGAAGTGAAATTTGACCGGTGATTGAGTTTCCGATGGTTCCCCGTGGACGGCTCGTTTACATACGTGAAGGCATAGAAAATTAAGGTAAGTTTGAGTATCCTCCGTATTGTATTTGAAAGCAATGTTGCTGTTGTTATGGCAAACTCATATGGCAATACAATACAAAAATACTATTTATTGTACACCTCAAAAATAACGCACTATATAAAGAGCGAATCTCTTCCAGACAACCGCAACCTTTGGGTAGGGTATAACACAATTTTAATTTTGTATGCAACAGGCGATCTTCTTCCAAAATATAGTATGTAATCAATTAACATCATCACTTTATATTAACTTATTAAAAAGAAGAATCATTTATTAACCAAATATGGAGAAATAACACATAGATAAAAAGTATGTAATTAATTTTATAAATAGATCAATTAGGTAGATAAAGTAATTAGAGGGTAAAGGTACTTCTTCCTCTTTAAAAAGGGCTTTCTATCAAAATGATGATTTCGCCAGTCAATACTAGTTTTACAAAGAATGGATCTACATGGCGGCCAAAGTTCAGTGAACATCTGTCAGTACGGTGCGGATATGTTATGCTCTACTAGCTGCCGCCCGCGACATCATCCGCGTGGAATTCTTTATATATTTCAACACAAACACAACACACACACACAACATGTCGATTTTTGACTTTGTAACCACATTTCCCCCTTCTAGGGGTTGAATTTTCAAAAACCCTCAAACACGTATTTACTTATTTATTGTTGTTGTTATTGTTTACTCTTGTGAAAATTCGAATAAAATAGTCTAACTAATCTTGTTTCCCCATACAAACTATGGACCCCCATTTCACCCCCTTAGGGGATGAATTTTGAAAAACCCCTTCTTAGTGGATACTAACGTTATAAAAACTACCTATTGTGAAAAATTCAGCTCTCTAAGTCGAACGGTTTGGGCTGGGCGTTGATTTAAGTGAGTCAGTCAGTCAGTCAGGACTTACGTTTATATATATATATATAGATTTGACTCGGTGTTTTATTAGACTACTAGCGACCCGCCCCGGCTTTGCAAGGGAACCTCTAAAATTATCAGTGTTCCTCTACTTATATGTATTATAAATTATAAACTTTCCTTCTGAATCACTCTCATCATCATCATCATCCTCAGCCTGTAGTCGTCCACTGCTGGACATAGGCCTTCCCCAATTCGCGCCACCACACCCGGTCCTCAGCTCTCCGCATCCAACCGCTTCCCGCCACTCACTCTATCTATTAAAAAAAACCGCATCAAAATTGATTTCAAGATTGATTGATTGATTGGTTGATTTTTTCGGATTTTGATGCGTTTTTTTTTAATAGATAGAGTGATTCAGGTGGAAAGTAGATACCCAGTTACGTATATACAATATTAAACTAATTAAAATTCCCTAGGTATGGTCAACCAATTTGATTGCTGGGTCACTTCGTACCTTGTCTCAGTGACGTTAAGATGACATCTCTAGCGGATTTCATATTGATTTTCACTGTG
Source organism: Cenopis cana (assembly GCA_951800055.1). NCBI lineage: Eukaryota > Metazoa > Arthropoda > Insecta > Lepidoptera > Tortricidae > Cenopis > Cenopis cana. The sequence goes on along the minus strand of OX637492.1, from coordinate 2,411,734 downwards.
ACAAGGTACGAAGTGGCCCAGAAATCAAATTGGTTGACTGTACGCCGCGCCGGTAAATATATGCGGATTTATAGAAAATACTTGCAAAATCAATTCCCGAACGCTTTTCTCTTTCGATGACATCTTGAGAGATAAAAATAAAATAATGTTTTTTGGTATGTAAATAAGTCACGAGTCTTCCTTAATTTGAACCCCCGAGAAAGAATTCAAGAAGACACATTGCCAGCAAGAATATCGTGAAAAATATAGGCGACAATTTAATAGTATTCACCCTTTATAGATATACGAGTAAGCCTGCCCTGCCATTCAGGTGCAATTGTTTACGCCCACTGACATTCTTTTGTCCCTTTCATTTGCATACAAAAGTGCAATAGAGAGGACGCTATACTAACTTGTTTCCGTGGATGGAGTGTATTCAGCTCGAGTACATTCGATACGTAATTAATTTCCATCACTTATTACCACTGATTGGTATGCCACATGTCACTGTTATAACTTGCTAGCATTACGTAATATATTTTCACCGGAACTTCTTGCTATTCTGGACGTGGCCCGGCAAAGTTAGGCGCAAACCGTTGATACACTTTCTACACAAAATACTACACAAGTCGACTTGTTATTCAATAGCTGAATCACGAACCCATCACTTAAATTGACTGCACTCAGCAGTTAAAACGAGTATTAATAAAAGACAGACATTTATTCAAAACTGGGGCCACAGCTTTACACACACACATTTGCTAAAACTGATACAGAGAAGAGTTAGGTACATACCATATTATTTGATACAGAGAACAAAATAGTACTTGAGTAGTTATTCCTTAAAATACTGCCTTTGACTTAGACCGCAGTAAGTTAGTTTTATTTTAATAAAATTCGCTGAGCGTACCAGCACCGTTATCTCCAACCGTCAATACCATGTACCGGATATTTATGTCGATGGCAGAAGAATCAAAATCGTTTATCTATTAAGACTGTAGAATGCAAAATCGTCACGTCGATGCTATTAAGGCCGCTTTTGTGCTGCTCTACTCTATTAAAGTTAACTGTTAGGTTAGGTTAGGTTTAGAGAGGAGCAAAATGTCATCTTGCTCGAATTTGGAGCAGCCCTGTGGCAGTAGCTCCGCCTCGCAGAAGACCACAGCTATAATAACATTACCTATTTATTTACTAAACAAGTATGTTATGTTGTGTTCCTGGAGGTGAGCAAGGTTGCCAGAGCTCCCAAGGATGCACGTGTTGAGAGCGAGGGACCTAAATTTACCTCTTCTGCTGTCAACATAGTAAATCCTCAAATTTTGTAACGGGTCGGTAACGTGCACGTGACTCCCTTGGAGTTGCGAGCGTCTATAGGCTGCGGTGTCCACGTACGTGCGGTGATCATGATCACTATGCCAATAATATCATGATAAATATGTCAATTAATTCAAACCAATCAGTGAACTATTTCTAGAACTAGTCAGAAACTTGATCGCTTGTTACCTTATATCGCAGAATAGTAATAATAGTATTGCATACTTATTTACTTATGACAGCGTCCGTTGTTATTGTGCGCAGTATGTTTTTATTACATGGATTTATAGAAACCAGGTCATCAGCCCTCCTCGTGGGGGGCCTTCCTATCGTCCGGTTGGTCGCTGGCCCCACCGGCCATAGGTTCTCCGGGCAATGTGGCCTGCCCACTGGCACTGAGTTGTGTGCACTTAGTTTGGCAATTCTACGGGCTATGTCTGTTACTTTGAACCTTTACCGGATTTCCTCATTTCTATTTCGATCTCGCATTGTAACGCGGGGTTACGCTGGATGGGCGCCCATGACCCATCGTTGTGGCATTCTCTGGGGGATGTCCGGCAGCAGGTCTTTTTAATAATAATAATAAATATGTGTGGACAATCTTACACAAATCAACCTATTCCCAAACTAAGCAAAGCTTGTATTATGGGTAAGTACTAAGCGACGATATACATACTTATATACTTACCAGTGGCGGAGAGTCCATACAACTCGATTCCCACCGGCTTGCCTAATTTTCAGCCACACCAGTTCTTTTAGTACGGCCCATGAAGAATAAGAAAGGCAAACTATTTCCGGCTTCCCTAAGAATATTTTTAACGCGCCGCCACTGATACTTACATACTTAAATACATAGAAAACATATAACGGATGCGTCCGCTAGCGAAAATCTCAATTTTTTAATCAAAGTGAAAATTGACAAATTCAACACCACACATTCAGGACCTTTTCACATAGAAAACATTCAAGACCCAAGAACAAATATTCGCGCTCATCACACAAATAAATGCCCCGGCCGGGATTCGAACCCGGGACCTCCAGCTTCGTAGGCAGTGAAGTGACCCTCACTACCAACTAAGCTAAAGCGGTCGTCAGGTCTTGGCTGATGATGATGATTTATAGAAACGGCAACACATAAGCTGTTTACGTAGCTTACGATTCAACCAATATTTGCCTTAATATCTCCGAAATTAGGTTGTCTTCAAGATCGCTCGAATCTAAATCTGTGCAGGTATAACCCTATCGAAGTTAGTGTGAGGTTTGGCAACACGCCCTGCGAGTTTCTAAACTGACATTAAACGCAGTGGAAGTGAAAGAAACTCAGTAGCTCTAGTATAAGTTTTTTCGAAACATTAACTAATTCGAACGCGTTTGCGTTTTGTCTCAAAATGTATGAAAGTGGTATGAAAACGTGAACAGCGCCTCTGGTGGTCACTGGCGGAAACTAAAACAGCGAGTATAACATTTGTTGCTAACCGATGAACGCGCGTATTTCAAACTCGGTGAGAGCGTTTTCATACATTTTGAGACAAAACGCAAACGCGTTCGAATTAGTTAATGTTTCGAAAAAACGTATACTAGAGCTGCTGGATTAAGTAAATAACATGAAGGAAGGAAGTTCTGCAGTGAACGGGTTATGGCTGATGATGACGATAGTAATAATTAAGTATTTTTTTTGTGTGTTTGTTTCGTCACTGTGCCGTGGTTTCACCAAATGGTCACAATCACAACGGAAGACCAGCGCTGGCTCTGCCACTGCCAGCATAACGCTGAGTTGTGATAATTTCGTGGCAAAATTTTTGTAATGTCCTATTTGTAAGTGTTTTGTTTGTCACGAATAAATGTTTCTTTTCTTTTTCTTTTCTATTATCATCCTCATAAAGTCGTTTTTCTTTTATCCGAGGGTCTTGATACCCGATTCGTGTTCCACCACTTATTGCTGTTCGTGCGAATCGGACGTTCAATTCAATGTTCCGCGGGTTTTATCATCACGTGTCCGACATAAAATGTGGTAAAGAAAGAAAGAAAAACATTGATTCACATAAACACAAAGCAAAGACAAAAATAAGACATTGAATAAAATGAAAAAATGCCACAAAATGGCCCCGACTTATATGGTCCAAACCTAACTTGTATTTTTCTCGCTTTTCAGGAGCCAGCATGAGTTCCCTGATGACGGCGGCGGCTGACGCCATCGCTGGCACCGCCATATCCGCAGGTATGCAGGTAACTACATCGCTTTCTACAAGTTACAAGATTCCTTTATTTTCATTCTTCTACCTAAATCGTGGACACACGACGGACAAATGCAATCCACGATACGACGGGCGTCAACATCCAGGGGGCAATACAACTAGCCCAGAATAGAGGGGATTGGAGAACGGTGGTGAAGAACTGCTCCTCTGGTGGTCACGACCCTCAGCCTCGAGGAACCGAAGAAGAAGAAGACTTAACTCATACCTTAGTGTGCCTTAACGTATAAGTCCACAACAAAAGCGTTTTGAAATATAAGAGACCTCTTTGTTATTCCACGACAAGTTTAACTCTCTTCATGAAGATAATAAATTGAGGCCAGACAGTCCCACTGCAGACGTCCTGCTCTAACACGAATGAGTTTACAATTAATCATCTCGCTCTCTACGGAAATCTGCGCGCAAATTTCGTGAATATTTAGTACATTTTGATTGATTTTTGAAATATTGGATCATTTATCAAAAATCTATCCGGTTATTGTGTTAGAACAACAAAAAAGCTACCCTTGTGTAAAGAAAAACGTATCACTGCCGATGACAATTACGAAATAATCAGCATGTAAGTTTATTTTTACGATGATATTTAGATTTTTTTTACAGAGTTACCAAAGCATTTTTCAATATTTTGTTCGGTTATTGTGTTACTTTCTTTCTTTCTCAATCTACAGTAATTTTTGTGTAGTGTAATTCTACGAGTATGTTATTTCTACACATTCTAACCACACACTTTAATATTTACAACGATTCGTGAACTGGCCTGCCCTGAAAAGAAAAGCATCTTCGTCATGTCTAAGTAAGACGACATATATTTCACCTAGCTAGGATATGAATCGATGTGAAAATACTTAATAACGGTTTGTCTTCACTATTCCAGATGGCATGGTTCGTCCCGATGCTGGTCGCGACCATAGCATACTTCCAGTACGAGCAGACGGACCCGGAGGGCAGACCAGCCGACGTCGAGGAGTCCCGGATGCTGCCGGAGTACGACTTCATCATAGTTGGCGCCGGCTCAGCTGGTAAATACTCAAGTAGCTGTTCTTGATGGCATGGTTTGTGCTCATACTGGTGGCGACCATAGTAACTTCCAGTACGAGTAGACGGACCCGTAGGGCAGACCAGCCGACGTCGAGGAGTCTCGCATGCTGCCGGAGTACGACTTCATCATAGTTGGCGCCCTCTCAGCTGGTAAATACTCAAGTAGCTGTTCTTGATGGCATGGTTTATGCTCATACTGGTCGCGACCATAGCATACTTCCAGTACGAGCAGACGGATCCGGAGGGCAGACCAGCCGACGTCGAGGAGTCTCGCATGCTGCCGGAGTACGACTTCATCATAGTTGGCGCCGGCTCAGCTGGTAAAAACTCAAGTAGCTGTTCTTGATGGCATGGTCTGTGCTCATACTGGTCGCGACCATAGCATACTTCCAGTACGAGCAGACGGATCCGGAGGGCAGACCAGCCGACGTCGAGGAGTCCCGGATGCTGCCGGAGTACGACTTCATCATAGTTGGCGCCGGCTCAGCTGGTAAATACTCAAGTAGCTGTTCTTGATGGCATGGTTTATGCTCATACAGGTCGCGACCATAGCATACTTCCAGTACGAGCAGACGGATCCGGAGGGCAGACCAGCCGACGTCGAGGAGTCCCGGATGCTGCCGGAGTACGACTTCATCATAGTTGGCGCCGGCTCAGCTGGTAAATACTCAAGTAGCTGTTCTTGATGGCATGGTTTGTGCTCATACTGGTGGCCACCATAGTAACTTCCAGTACGAGTAGACGGACCCGTAGGGCAGACCAGCCGACGTCGAGGAGTCTCGCATGCTGCCGGAGTACGACTTCATCATAGTTGGCGCCCTCTCAGCTGGTAAATACTCAAGTAGCTGTTCTTGATGGCATGGTTTATGCTCATACTGGTCGCGACCATAGCATACTTCCAGTACGAGCAGACGGATCCGGAGGGCAGACCAGCCGACGTCGAGGAGTCTCGCATGCTGCCGGAGTACGACTTCATCATAGTTGGCGCCGGCTCAGCTGGTAAAAACTCAAGTAGCTGTTCTTGATGGCATGGTCTGTGCTCATACTGGTCGCGACCATAGCATACTTCCAGTACGAGCAGACGGATCCGGAGGGCAGACCAGCCGACGTCGAAGAGTCCCGGATGCTGCCGGAGTACGACTTCATCATAGTTGGCGCCGGCTCAGCTGGTAAATACTCAAGTAGCTGTTCTTGATGGCATGGTTTGTGCTCATACTGGTGGCGACCATAGTAACTTCCAGTACGAGTAGACGGACCCGTAGGGCAGACCAGCCGACGTCGAGGAGTCTCGCATGCTGCCGGAGTACGACTTCATCATAGTTGGCGCCCTCTCAGCTGGTAAATACTCAAGTAGCTGTTCTTGATGGCATGGTTTATGCTCATACTGGTCGCGACCATAGCATACTTCCAGTACGAGCAGACGGATCCGGAGGGCAGACCAGCCGACGTCGAGGAGTCCCGGATGCTGCCGGAGTACGACTTCATCATAGTTGGCGCCGGCTCAGCTGGTAAATACTCAAGTAGCTGTTCTTGATGGCATGGTTTGTGCTCATACTGGTGGCGACCATAGTAACTTCCAGTACGAGCAGACGGACCCGTAGGGCAGACCAGCCGACGTCGAGGAGTCCCGGATGCTGCCGGAGTACGACTTCATCATAGTTGGCGCCCGCTCAGCTGGTAAATACTCAAGTAGCTGTTCTTGATGGCATGGTTTGTGCTCATACTGGTGGCGACCATAGTAACTTCCAGTACGAGTAGACGGACCCGTAGGGCAGACCAGCCGACGTCGAGGAGTCCCGGATGCTGCCGGAGTACGACTTCATCATAGTTGGCGCCCGCTCAGCTGGTAAATACTCAAGTAGCTGTTCTTGATGGCATGGTTTGTGCTCATACTGGTGGCGACCATAGTAACTTCCAGTACGAGCAGACGGACCCGTAGGGCAGACCAGCCGACGTCGAGGAGTCCCGGATGCTGCCGGAGTACGACTTCATCATAGTTGGCGCCCGCTCAGCTGGTAAATACTCAAGTAGCTGTTCTTGATGGCATGGTTTGTGCTCATACTGGTGGCGACCATAGTAACTTCCAGTACGAGCAGACGGACCCGGAGGGCAGACCAGCCGACGTCGAGGAGTCCCGGATGCTGCCGGAGTACGACTTCATCATAGTTGGCGCCGGCTCAGCTGGTAAATACTCAAGTAGCTGTTCTTGATGGCATGGTTTGTGCTCATACTGGTGGCGACCATAGTAACTTCCAGTACGAGTAGACGGACCCGTAGGGCAGACCAGCCGACGTCGAGGAGTCCCGGATGCTGCCGGAGTACGACTTCATCATAGTTGGCGCCGGCTCAGCTGGTAAATACTCAAGTAGCTGTTCTTGATGGCATGGTTTGTGCTCATACTGGTGGCGACCATAGTAACTTCCAGTACGAGTAGACGGACCCGTAGGGCAGACCAGCCGACGTCGAGGAGTCTCGCATGCTGCCGGAGTACGACTTCATCATAGTTGGCGCCCTCTCAGCTGGTAAATACTCAAGTAGCTGTTCTTGATGGCATGGTTTATGCTCATACTGGTCGCGACCATAGCATACTTCCAGTACGAGCAGACGGATCCGGAGGGCAGACCAGCCGACGTCGAGGAGTCTCGCATGCTGCCGGAGTACGACTTCATCATAGTTGGCGCCGGCTCAGCTGGTAAAAACTCAAGTAGCTGTTCTTGATGGCATGGTCTGTGCTCATACTGGTCGCGACCATAGCATACTTCCAGTACGAGCAGACGGATCCGGAGGGCAGACCAGCCGACGTCGAGGAGTCCCGGATGCTGCCGGAGTACGACTTCATCATAGTTGGCGCCGGCTCAGCTGGTAAATACTCAAGTAGCTGTTCTTGATGGCATGGTTTATGCTCATACAGGTCGCGACCATAGCATACTTCCAGTACGAGCAGACGGATCCGGAGGGCAGACCAGCCGACGTCGAGGAGTCCCGGATGCTGCCGGAGTACGACTTCATCATAGTTGGCGCCGGCTCAGCTGGTAAATACTCAAGTAGCTGTTCTTGATGGCATGGTTTGTGCTCATACTGGTGGCGACCATAGTAACTTCCAGTACGAGTAGACGGACCCGTAGGGCAGACCAGCCGACGTCGAGGAGTCTCGCATGCTGCCGGAGTACGACTTCATCATAGTTGGCGCCCTCTCAGCTGGTAAATACTCAAGTAGCTGTTCTTGATGGCATGGTTTATGCTCATACTGGTCGCGACCATAGCATACTTCCAGTACGAGCAGACGGATCCGGAGGGCAGACCAGCCGACGTCGAGGAGTCTCGCATGCTGCCGGAGTACGACTTCATCATAGTTGGCGCCGGCTCAGCTGGTAAAAACTCAAGTAGCTGTTCTTGATGGCATGGTCTGTGCTCATACTGGTCGCGACCATAGCATACTTCCAGTACGAGCAGACGGATCCGGAGGGCAGACCAGCCGACGTCGAAGAGTCCCGGATGCTGCCGGAGTACGACTTCATCATAGTTGGCGCCGGCTCAGCTGGTAAATACTCAAGTAGCTGTTCTTGATGGCATGGTTTGTGCTCATACTGGTGGCGACCATAGTAACTTCCAGTACGAGTAGACGGACCCGTAGGGCAGACCAGCCGACGTCGAGGAGTCTCGCATGCTGCCGGAGTACGACTTCATCATAGTTGGCGCCCTCTCAGCTGGTAAATACTCAAGTAGCTGTTCTTGATGGCATGGTTTATGCTCATACTGGTCGCGACCATAGCATACTTCCAGTACGAGCAGACGGATCCGGAGGGCAGACCAGCCGACGTCGAGGAGTCCCGGATGCTGCCGGAGTACGACTTCATCATAGTTGGCGCCGGCTCAGCTGGTAAATACTCAAGTAGCTGTTCTTGATGGCATGGTTTGTGCTCATACTGGTGGCGACCATAGTAACTTCCAGTACGAGTAGACGGACCCGTAGGGCAGACCAGCCGACGTCGAGGAGTCCCGGATGCTGCCGGAGTACGACTTCATCATAGTTGGCGCCGGCTCAGCTGGTAAATACTCAAGTAGCTGTTCTTGATGGCATGGTTTGTGCTCATACTGGTGGCGACCATAGTAACTTCCAGTACGAGCAGACGGACCCGTAGGGCAGACCAGCCGACGTCGAGGAGTCCCGGATGCTGCCGGAGTACGACTTCATCATAGTTGGCGCCCGCTCAGCTGGTAAATACTCAAGTAGCTGTTCTTGATGGCATGGTTTGTGCTCATACTGGTGGCGACCATAGTAACTTCCAGTACGAGTAGACGGACCCGTAGGGCAGACCAGCCGACGTCGAGGAGTCCCGGATGGTGCCGGAGTACGACTTCATCATAGTTGGCGCCCGCTCAGCTGGTAAATACTCAAGTAGCTGTTCTTGATGGCATGGTTTGTGCTCATACTGGTGGCGACCATAGTAACTTCCAGTACGAGCAGACGGACCCGTAGGGCAGACCAGCCGACGTCGAGGAGTCCCGGATGCTGCCGGAGTACGACTTCATCATAGTTGGCGCCCGCTCAGCTGGTAAATACTCAAGTAGCTGTTCTTGATGGCATGGTTTGTGCTCATACTGGTGGCGACCATAGTAACTTCCAGTACGAGCAGACGGACCCGGAGGGCAGACCAGCCGACGTCGAGGAGTCCCGGATGCTGCCGGAGTACGACTTCATCATAGTTGGCGCCGGCTCAGCTGGTAAATACTCAAGTAGCTGTTCTTGATGGCATGGTTTGTGCTCATACTGGTGGCGACCATAGTAACTTCCAGTACGAGTAGACGGACCCGTAGGGCAGACCAGCCGACGTCGAGGAGTCCCGGATGCTGCCGGAGTACGACTTCATCATAGTTGGCGCCGGCTCAGCTGGTAAATACTCAAGTAGCTGTTCTTGATGGCATGGTTTGTGCTCATACTGGTGGCGACCATAGTAACTTCCAGTACGAGTAGACGGACCCGTAGGGCAGACCAGCCGACGTCGAGGAGTCTCGCATGCTGCCGGAGTACGACTTCATCATAGTTGGCGCCCTCTCAGCTGGTAAATACTCAAGTAGCTGTTCTTGATGGCATGGTTTATGCTCATACTGGTCGCGACCATAGCATACTTCCAGTACGAGCAGACGGATCCGGAGGGCAGACCAGCCGACGTCGAGGAGTCTCGCATGCTGCCGGAGTACGACTTCATCATAGTTGGCGCCGGCTCAGCTGGTAAAAACTCAAGTAGCTGTTCTTGATGGCATGGTCTGTGCTCATACTGGTCGCGACCATAGCATACTTCCAGTACGAGCAGACGGATCCGGAGGGCAGACCAGCCGACGTCGAGGAGTCCCGGATGCTGCCGGAGTACGACTTCATCATAGTTGGCGCCGGCTCAGCTGGTAAATACTCAAGTAGCTGTTCTTGATGGCATGGTTTATGCTCATACAGGTCGCGACCATAGCATACTTCCAGTACGAGCAGACGGATCCGGAGGGCAGACCAGCCGACGTCGAGGAGTCCCGGATGCTGCCGGAGTACGACTTCATCATAGTTGGCGCCGGCTCAGCTGGTAAATACTCAAGTAGCTGTTCTTGATGGCATGGTTTGTGCTCATACTGGTGGCGACCATAGTAACTTCCAGTACGAGTAGACGGACCCGTAGGGCAGACCAGCCGACGTCGAGGAGTCTCGCATGCTGCCGGAGTACGACTTCATCATAGTTGGCGCCCTCTCAGCTGGTAAATACTCAAGTAGCTGTTCTTGATGGCATGGTTTATGCTCATACTGGTCGCGACCATAGCATACTTCCAGTACGAGCAGACGGATCCGGAGGGCAGACCAGCCGACGTCGAGGAGTCTCGCATGCTGCCGGAGTACGACTTCATCATAGTTGGCGCCGGCTCAGCTGGTAAAAACTCAAGTAGCTGTTCTTGATGGCATGGTCTGTGCTCATACTGGTCGCGACCATAGCATACTTCCAGTACGAGCAGACGGATCCGGAGGGCAGACCAGCCGACGTCGAGGAGTCCCGGATGCTGCCGGAGTACGACTTCATCATAGTTGGCGCCGGCTCAGCCGGTAAATACTCAAGTAGCTGTTCTTGATGGCATGGTTTGTGCTCATACTGGTGGCGACCATAGTAACTTCCAGTACGAGTAGACGGACCCGTAGGGCAGACCAGCCGACGTCGAGGAGTCTCGCATGCTGCCGGAGTACGACTTCATCATAGTTGGCGCCCTCTCAGCTGGTAAATACTCAAGTAGCTGTTCTTGATGGCATGGTTTATGCTCATACTGGTCGCGACCATAGCATACTTCCAGTACGAGCAGACGGATCCGGAGGGCAGACCAGCCGACGTCGAGGAGTCCCGGATGCTGCCGGAGTACGACTTCATCATAGTTGGCGCCGGCTCAGCTGGTAAATACTCAAGTAGCTGTTCTTGATGGCATGGTTTGTGCTCATACTGGTGGCGACCATAGTAACTTCCAGTACGAGTAGACGGACCCGTAGGGCAGACCAGCCGACGTCGAGGAGTCCCGGATGCTGCCGGAGTACGACTTCATCATAGTTGGCGCCCGCTCAGCTGGTAAATACTCAAGTAGCTGTTCTTGATGGCATGGTTTGTGCTCATACTGGTGGCGACCATAGTAACTTCCAGTACGAGCAGACGGACCCGGAGGGCAGACCAGCCGACGTCGAGGAGTCCCGGATGCTGCCGGAGTACGACTTCATCATAGTTGGCGCCGGCTCAGCTGGTAAATACTCAAGTAGCTGTTCTTGATGGCATGGTTTGTGCTCATACTGGTGGCGACCATAGTAACTTCCAGTACGAGTAGACGGACCCGTAGGGCAGACCAGCCGACGTCGAGGAGTCTCGCATGCTGCCGGAGTACGACTTCATCATAGTTGGCGCCCTCTCAGCTGGTAAATACTCAAGTAGCTGTTCTTGATGGCATGGTTTATGCTCATACTGGTCGCGACCATAGCATACTTCCAGTACGAGCAGACGGATCCGGAGGGCAGACCAGCCGACGTCGAGGAGTCTCGCATGCTGCCGGAGTACGACTTCATCATAGTTGGCGCCGGCTCAGCTGGTAAAAACTCAAGTAGCTGTTCTTGATGGCATGGTCTGTGCTCATACTGGTCGCGACCATAGCATACTTCCAGTACGAGCAGACGGATCCGGAGGGCAGACCAGCCGACGTCGAGGAGTCCCGGATGCTGCCGGAGTACGACTTCATCATAGTTGGCGCCGGCTCAGCTGGTAAATACTCAAGTAGCTGTTCTTGATGGCATGGTCTGTGCTCATACTGGTCGCGACCATAGCATACTTCCAGTACGACCAGACGGACCCGGAGGGCAGACCAGCCGACGTCGAGGAGTCTCGCATGCTGCCGGAGTACGACTTCATCATAGTTGGCGCCGGCTCAGCTGGTAAATACTCTAGTAGCTGTTCTTGATGGCATGGTCTGTGCTCATACTGGTCGCGACCATAGTAGCTTCCAGTACGAGCAGACGGACCCGGAGGGCAGACCAGCCGACGTCGAGGAGTCCCGGATGCTGCCGGAGTACGACTTCATCATAGTTGGCGCCGGCTCAGCTGGTAAATACTCAAGTAGCTGTTCTTGATGGCATGGTTTGTGCTCATACTGGTGGCGACCATAGTAACTTCCAGTACGAGTAGACGGACCCGTAGGGCAGACCAGCCGACGTCGAGGAGTCCCGGATGCTGCCGGAGTACGACTTCATCATAGTTGGCGCCGGCTCAGCCGGTAAATACTCAAGTAGCTGTTCTTGATGGCATGGTTTGTGCTCATACTGGTGGCGACCATAGTAACTTCCAGTACGAGCAGACGGACCCGTAGGGCAGACCAGCCGACGTCGAGGAGTCCCGGATGCTGCCGGAGTACGACTTCATCATAGTTGGCGCCGGCTCAGCTGGTAAATACTCAAGTAGCTGTTCTTGATGGCATGGTTTGTGCTCATACTGGTGGCGACCATAGTAACTTCCAGTACGAGTAGACGGACCCGTAGGGCAGACCAGCCGACGTCGAGGAGTCTCGCATGCTGCCGGAGTACGACTTCATCATAGTTGGCGCCCTCTCAGCTGGTAAATACTCAAGTAGCTGTTCTTGATGGCATGGTTTATGCTCATACTGGTCGCGACCATAGCATACTTCCAGTACGAGCAGACGGATCCGGAGGGCAGACCAGCCGACGTCGAGGAGTCTCGCATGCTGCCGGAGTACGGCTTCATCATAGTTGGCGCCGGCTCAGCTGGTAAAAACTCAAGTAGCTGTTCTTGATGGCATGGTCTGTGCTCATACTGGTCGCGACCATAGCATACTTCCAGTACGAGCAGACGGATCCGGAGGGCAGACCAGCCGACGTCGAGGAGTCCCGGATGCTGCCGGAGTACGACTTCATCATAGTTGGCGCCGGCTCAGCTGGTAAATACTCAAGTAGCTGTTCTTGATGGCATGGTTTGTGCTCATACTGGTGGCGACCATAGTAACTTCCAGTACGAGTAGACGGACCCGTAGGGCAGACCAGCCGACGTCGAGGAGTCTCGCATGCTGCCGGAGTACGACTTCATCATAGTTGGCGCCCTCTCAGCTGGTAAATACTCAAGTAGCTGTTCTTGATGGCATGGTTTATGCTCATACTGGTCGCGACCATAGCATACTTCCAGTACGAGCAGACGGATCCGGAGGGCAGACCAGCCGACGTCGAGGAGTCCCGGATGCTGCCGGAGTACGACTTCATCATAGTTGGCGCCGGCTCAGCTGGTAAATACTCAAGTAGCTGTTCTTGATGGCATGGTTTGTGCTCATACTGGTGGCGACCATAGTAACTTCCAGTACGAGTAGACGGACCCGTAGGGCAGACCAGCCGACGTCGAGGAGTCCCGGATGCTGCCGGAGTACGACTTCATCATAGTTGGCGCCGGCTCAGCTGGTAAATACTCAAGTAGCTGTTCTTGATGGCATGGTTTGTGCTCATACTGGTGGCGACCATAGTAACTTCCAGTACGAGCAGACGGACCCGTAGGGCAGACCAGCCGACGTCGAGGAGTCCCGGATGCTGCCGGAGTACGACTTCATCATAGTTGGCGCCGGCTCAGCTGGTAAATACTCAAGTAGCTGTTCTTGATGGCATGGTTTGTGCTCATACTGGTGGCGACCATAGTAACTTCCAGTACGAGTAGACGGACCCGTAGGGCAGACCAGCCGACGTCGAGGAGTCCCGGATGCTGCCGGAGTACGACTTCATCATAGTTGGCGCCGGCTCAGCTGGTAACTACTCTAGTAGCTGTTCTTGATGGCATGGTTTGTGCTCATACTGGTGGCGACCATAGTAACTTCCAGTACGAGCAGACGGACCCGGAGGGCAGACCAGCCAACGTCGAGGAGTCTCGCATGCTGCCGGAGTACGACTTCATCATAGTTGGCGCCGGCTCAGCTGGTAAATACTCTAGTAGCTGTTCTTGATGGCATGGTCTGTGCTCATACTGGTCGCGACCATAGTAGCTTCCAGTACGAGCAGACGGACCCGGAGGGCAGACCAGCCGACGTCGAGGAGTCCCGGATGCTGCCGGAGTACGACTTCATCATAGTTGGCGCCGGCTCAGCTGGTAAATACTCAAGTAGCTGTTCTTGATGGCATGGTTTGTGCTCATACTGGTGGCGACCATAGTAACTTCCAGTACGAGTAGACGGACCCGTAGGGCAGACCAGCCGACGTCGAGGAGTCCCGGATGCTGCCGGAGTACGACTTCATCATAGTTGGCGCCGGCTCAGCTGGTAAATACTCAAGTAGCTGTTCTTGATGGCATGGTTTGTGCTCATACTGGTGGCGACCATAGTAACTTCCAGTACGAGCAGACGGACCCGTAGGGCAGACCAGCCGACGTCGAGGAGTCCCGGATGCTGCCGGAGTACGACTTCATCATAGTTGGCGCCGGCTCAGCTGGTAAATACTCAAGTAGCTGTTCTTGATGGCATGGTTTGTGCTCATACTGGTGGCGACCATAGTAACTTCCAGTACGAGTAGACGGACCCGTAGGGCAGACCAGCCGACGTCGAGGAGTCCCGGATGCTGCCGGAGTACGACTTCATCATAGTTGGCGCCGGCTCAGCTGGTAACTACTCTAGTAGCTGTTCTTGATGGCATGGTTTGTGCTCATACTGGTGGCGACCATAGTAACTTCCAGTACGAGCAGACGGACCCGGAGGGCAGACCAGCCGACGTCGAGGAGTCCCGGATGCTGCCGGAGTACGACTTCATCATAGTTTGCGCCGGCTCAGCTGGTAAATACTCAAGTAGCTGTTCTTGATGGCATGGTTTGTGCTCATTCTGGTGGCGACCATAGTAACTTCCAGTACGAGTAGACGGACCCGTAGGGCAGACCAGCCGACGTCGAGGAGTCCCGGATGCTGCCGGAGTACGACTTCATCATAGTTGGCGCCGGCTCAGCTGGTAAATACTCAAGTAGCTGTTCTTGATGGCATGGTTTGTGCTCATACTGGTGGCGACCATAGTAACTTCCAGTACGAGTAGACGGACCCGGAGGGCAGACCAGCCGACGTCGAGGAGTCCCGGATGCTGCCGGAGTACGACTTCATCATAGTTGGCGCCGGCTCAGCTGGTAAATACTCAAGTAGCTGTTCTTGATGGCATGGTTTGTGCTCATACTGGTGGCGACCATAGTAACTTCCAGTACGAGTAGACGGACCCGGAGGGCAGACCAGCCGACGTCGAGGAGTCCCGGATGCTGCCGGAGTACGACTTCATCATAGTTGGCGCCGGCTCAGCTGGTAAATACTCAAGTAGCTGTTCTTGATGGCATGGTTTGTGCTCATACTGGTCGCGACCATAGCATACTTCCAGTACGAGCAGACGGACCCGGAGGGCAGACCAGCCGACGTCGAGGAGTCTCGCATGCTGCCGGAGTACGACTTCATCATAGTTGGCGCCGGCTCAGCTGGTAAATACTCAAGTAGCTGTTCTTGATGGCATGGTTTGTGCTCATACTGGTCGCGACCATAGCATACTTCCAGCACGAGCAGACGGACCCGGAGGGCAGACCAGCCGACGTCGAGGAGTCCCGGATGCTGCCGGAGCACGACTTCATCATAGTTGGCGCCGGCTCAGCTGGTAACTACTCTAGTAGCTGTTCTTGATGGCATGGTTTGTGCTCATACTGGTCGCGACCATAGCATACTTCCAGTACGAGCAGACGGACCCGGAGGGCAGACCAGCCGACGTCGAGGAGTCCCGGATGCTGCCGGAGTACGACTTCATCATAGTTGGCGCCGGCTCAGCTGGTAAAAACTCAAGTAGCTGTTCTTGATGGCATGGTTTATGCTCATACAGGTCGCGACCATAGCATACTTCCAGTACGAGCAGACGGACCCGGAGGGCAGACCAGCCGACGTCGAGGAGTCTCGCATGCTGCCGGAGTACGACTTCATCATAGTTGGCGCCCGCTCAGCTGGTAAATACTCAAGTAGCTGTTCTTGATGGCATGGTTTATGCTCATACAGGTCGCGACCATAGCATACTTCCAGTACGACCAGACGGACCCGGAGGGCAGACCAGCCAACGTCGAGGAGTCTCGCATGCTGCCGGAGTACGACTTCATCAGTTGGCGCCGGCTCTGCTGATAAGTAGTCAAGGAGCTCTCTTCCTGAATTTCCTGATGGAATGTTTTTGTCCCAATACTGGTGGCTTAGCCTACTTACTATGAGCAGACCGACCCGACCAGTTCATGGCTTGAAGATCCTTTAGGTCCAATGAGTAGTGTCACTATATGGATAGTGGCAATTTCCACTGCTATGCCTGTTTGTGTGCTCAACTCGCAACTTGACAATTTTTAAACTTCCTGCGAAATTCTGGAACTAAGATTGGACTGAAGATTTATTTCTTGAAACAGTTTCTCTTCTTTATTATGTTGAAAGTAGCCCTTTCTTATGTAGTCCGGTCCACGAGTCCACGACATAGTATTTTTTATTTATTGATATTAAAAGATAAAAAAACACAATACACATTAATTAAGACGCACACAGACACCTGATTAAGGTTTATGCGTGACGCGAAAAGACCTCAAAGAATTTAAGCACTCCAGTGGATCAGGTTCCTGCCTCTTCATCGCCTAGCCTACCAGTGACAATGATATTTAATATCTCCAGATAATCACAAAAAAATCCAACCAACAGAAAATGTGATTCCACTCTTGGAGATTAATATTTAATCATCTAACTTCCAGGTGCGGTGTTGGCGAACAGACTATCAGAAGTAGGCAGCTGGAAAGTTCTGCTACTGGAAGCCGGGGGCCATGAGACGGAGATATCCGACGTCCCTCTCTTGGCCGGTTATCTGCAGCACAGTCAACTGGACTGGGCGTACAAGACTGAACCTCATAACGGCTTCTGTTTAGGTATGTACATTGTACATGTATCATCATCATTTAGAAACGCTCGTGGCCCAGCAGCGTCCGCGTCCGAGTGCGAGGTTAAACAACGTCGGCCGTCGGCCGGGGTCAGTTCTTGCCTTAGCATCGGTTGGACTTACGTATGTTTGCCGCCGTCGTTGTATAAAAAAATGTGTATGTTAGGTGACAAAATCACATCATTATATAAACAAAGCCAGGTGATTTCCTATTCCGTGCACACTATATTAATACGCTTTATTTTTATTTCCAGCAATGAAAGACGGTCGATGCAACTGGCCCCGCGGCAAAGTTCTTGGCGGCAGTTCCGTTCTCAACTACATGCTTTACCTAAGAGGAAACAAGAAAGACTACGACATATGGGAATCTTTGGGCAATAAGGGTTGGGGCTACAAAGATGTCCTATACTACTTCAAAAAATCTGAAGACAATCAAAATCCTTACTTGACGCAAACTCCTTATCACAGCAGAGGAGGGTATTTAACTGTTGCCGAAGCACCTTACAGAACACCTTTGGCTGCTGGTTTCGTGGACGCTGGAGTCGAATTGGGATATGTAAATAGGGATATTAACGGGGAAAAGCAGACTGGATTTATGGTCGCTCAAGGCACGACAAGGCGTGGCAGTCGGTGCTCCACCTCCAAAGCGTTTCTAAGACCAGCTAAGACCCGTCCCAATCTTCACATATCCATAAACTCATTTGTAACTAAAGTTCTGATAGATCCGAGAACAAAAATTGCTTTCGGCGTCGAATTCGTAAAGAACAAAATGATTCACCGCATCAGAGCTCGAAAGGAGGTGATACTGTCAGCAGGCTCAATAAATTCGCCTCAATTGTTAATGTTATCCGGCATAGGCCCGTCGGAAGAATTAACTAAACACAGGATCCCAGTAATACAAGATTTAAAAGTGGGACAAAACCTGCAAGATCACGTGGCCCTTGGAGGGCTCACCTTCATGATTAACAGAGACGTGGCTATAGTCGAAAACCGACTGCAATCAGTTAGCACCATGATGGAATACGCAGTTTTAGGGAATGGACCTTTAACTATTCTGGGAGGAGTAGAAGGGTTGGCTTTCGTAAATACCAAATACGCAAACACTACTGACGATTTCCCTGACATCGAATTCCATTTTGTGAGTGGAGCGACGAGTTCAGACGGAGGCGCGCAGTTGCAAAAGATTCAAGGATTAACGGAAAAGTTCTACGATGCCGTATTCAGACCGATTAACAATATGGACGTCTTTTCTATCCTGCCCATGTTACTACGGCCAAAGAGTAAGGGACACATTCAGCTACGGAGCGCTAACCCTTATGACTATCCGTATATTTACCCAAATTACTTTTCTGACAAAGACGAAATGGATATAAAAACGCTAGTTGAAGGAGTGAAGATCGCAGTTGCTCTGTCGAGGACTAAGGCTTTCCAGCGTTTTGGCTCTGTATTGAATCCGAACGTTTTTCCAGCATGCAGGGCGATACCACGGTACAGCGATAAATACTGGGAATGTATGATCAGACAGTTCACAGCGACGGTCTACCATCCTGTGGGGACAGCTAAGATGGGACCATTCTGGGATCCGGAGGCAGTGGTAGATGATGAGCTCCGGGTGTACGGGGTGAAAGGTCTGCGCGTCATTGATGGTAGTATCATGCCTGTAATGGTGAGTGGCAACACCAATGCCCCCATCATCATGATAGGCGAAAAAGGAAGTGATATGATCAAGGCATTTTGGCTTAAACGCAGAATGTCACGATACTACCATTGATACCGGTTTTGGTACAAATCTTATCACGGAGTGAATTGAAATGTGTCGATGAATACCTACTATGTCCATACACAATACATATATGTAATGTGAATACATTTCAAATTAGTGTACACTATAATTTCGAGGATTTGATGGTTGTTCGAGATAAATTTTCTCAAACCAAATTAACCCAGTATTATGTTTTTGATTTTCATTTATACACGGAGTCACATTAATGTTTCTTATTTATTCAATTTAGGTTTCTATTGTAAATATTAGATATAAGTAGTACTTATTTATTAAATTATTAATTTGTTACACATAATATTTTATTTATTAGCAGCTACTATGTGATATATTTCCTCCTAGAAACTTTGTATTCATCAATTCACAAAACTGAGTAATCCTCTGCGTCGCGTCTCAAGAACTGTTAATTCCGCGCTTGCAAATTACGTTATTGTTAAAGTTACGGTTGACCCATTTATTATTTCAGTTAATTTGAAGAAGCCAGGTGCTGATATCGATTAACTCGCTCAGATAATCGCTAAAATCAATGTTTTAATGATGATGACTTGGGCACTGAGACTCGATTGTAAAGTAGACTTAAAAGGAAGAGGCAGGTTACTGAAGCCCTATTGCTGATGCTGAGCTAGTCTTTCCAAACAAGACACTCCCATAGATAACAAAAAGTCTATTAACTACAACCAGTTGGACAAATGTGTACAGTCAGATGTAGTGTAATGTGTTTCTAATAAAAAAAAATAAAAAAAAAATATTTGTGGACAATCTTACACAAATCAACCTAATCCCAAACTAAGCAAAGCTTGTACTATGGGTACTAAGCGACGATATACATACTTATATAGATAAATAAATACTTAAATACATAGAAGACATCCAAGACCCAAGAACAAATATTCGTGGTCATCACACAAATAAATGCCCCGGCCGGGATTCGAACCCGGGACCTCCAGCTTCGTAGGCAGGGTCACTACCAACTAAGCTAAAGCGGTCGTCAAATAGTTTCATATTAAGGGCATAAACGCATCAGTTATTTAATATGGCGATTGATTTGACACGTCGGGTCCAATCATGTTCCGAGTTTGCCCGATAACAAAACATTATTCACTATATCTGTACCATATCAGCTGCAAAACTGTTTTCACAGTTCACAGCTAATGCTCTAAAATGCCAACTAAGGTGTCTTCCTGCATGGCTAGCACATTAATGGCCTACGCGTCTTTTTGATAGGTGCTGTTAGAAAGTGATGGATAGCTCGAGATAAGCCGACAAACTGACACCACCATCATGTGCTAGGCCTACTGATTCGTCGGGTGCGGAGGCGGTACGATAGGTAAGGGAAAACTGTCAAATGTCAGTATTCAATGTCACTCGACTCAGTACCGCTTTTTACTGCTCCCCTACAATTAAACCTTCCTGACTGGCGCGGGATGCGCGGTAGCGGGGCGATGAGAAGTCAGTACTGGACCGCTTCTGCGCATGATATCACTACTGCGCAAATGTAATAATGACAATAATCCGTAAGTGGGAATCTTTGCGACGTCAATAAGTTTACGTCAAAGAAGAAAATGTCACATATCGGTCTCGCCCCGCCGCTAAGTCAGGAAGTCGCCTTAGTTAAGTATTTTAAGGGCACTGGCATATAAAGGACGTGATATAATAGTACATTACTTACCAAGGGCGATAAAACAAAGAATGTGTCAGATCGCAGGTATTTTACGCCCGAGCCGAAGGCAAGGGCGATAAATATGCGATCTGAGGCTTTCTTTATTATCGCCCGTGGTAAGTACAAAATTTTATGTCACCCCCTGGCCAGGAAGTGGGGTTTTTCGCGCGCGGAGCGTGCGATAATGGCCACTTTATGGCCAGGTGTGACATAATAGTACATTACTTACCACGGGCGATAGAATAAAGAATGTCTCAGATCGCAGTTATTTTATAAATATGCGATCTGAGGCTTTCTTTATTATCGCCCGTGGTAAGTACAAAATTTTATGTCACCCCCTGGCCAGGAAGTGGGTTTTTTCGCGCGCGGAGCGTGCGATAATGGCCACTTTATGGCCAGGTATGACATAAAGAGAATTACGGAACCAAAAATTCTGTGTCAAAATAGTTTTGAAGCAGGTGTTAAGTACACCAGGTTTCATAACTTCACTTGAGATAATCAAGAAATCAATAATAATAATTGAAAATAAAATAAATAATAACAAAATACAATAATAATTGGAATAATTGAGAAAGAAGCTAATCGCTATGAAGATGCGCAGCCGCGAGGTTTAAAGCCAGGGGTGCGGCAGCGCGGTGAGGGGGGAAGCGCTCACGCATCCGTAGCGCGCATCCGTAGCACGCATCCACAGCACGCATCCATAGCACGCATCCGCAGCTCGCATCTTTCCATATAAAAAACATAGCTTAGCTGAACCCTTTTCCACCAGAACTATGCTATGTGAACAAATTATGTGATTGGTGGATTTCAAACGCATTCATAGCAGTGTAGCATAGCATAGCATAGCTCTAGTGGAAAGCCTTATGATATTATTAGGTATCGTTGAAACTCAAGTTCATTCACATTTCGGCTCAGTAAGAACAATGAGTGAAGTAATGCATTGTAAGGGGAGACAGTGTGGCGCTGACACTAGCAGAAAGTATGCGACACAGAGTAAGATAAATATATTTTAAACAAATTGGTTTAAACTTACACGATTTTTCTGTTTAAGGCGCCTGTAGAGGCCTTCGCCATACAAACTCTGTGCAAGTTTTATTCGTCGGTTTTGGCACTCCCGCATATAATTTTTTTTTGCTTGTTAATATTGGATTTACAAGGAATGTCAAGAAAAAAAAAATCAAAAATTTCAAAAAATGAAAAAAAAAAAATATGACGTTCTGGCTGACAGAAAAATAAGCATAGGTACTGACCAAAAATCATAAGTGTTATGGAAACACAAGCAAAGAAAAACTTGCACAAAGTTTGTATGGAGAGTGCTTGCCTCTACAGGCGCCTTAAACAGGGCTTGTTGGGCCCAGCTTATAAAGCCACAGTAAGGTACAAAAAAAAAAAAACTGCCTGCGCGTGCGTCACGAGCCTTGCGGCGGGCGGCGGGGAGATTACCAGTCAGCGAGCGTTACGGATTCGTCGCGAACGCACTTAACAAGAAGAACTCCCGAAGAGTTCGAAACATGTCCCCGGATTGACAGTTAATACGTGAATTTTAACCTTTTAGTGGAATTTCTTTGGACGATTTTTACACATTATTTACCAGTAAACGGGACTTAATTTTTAAGACATCGGAAGGGACGCTTTCTTGACTGTTGGTCGGTTATTCGTGAGCAACAAGCAAGTAAGTCCAGTTTTCTATAAAAACCTCATTAGGAGAATACAAAGAAAATAAATAAATAAATAATAGATAAACTAGCAACACCCAAAAATCAAGGAATCATTATTTTAGTCGTGATTTTAGTCGAGTAGTAATAAGAGAGATAAATTTTCTAAATTATTAAGCGAATAATAGTACATTACTTACCAAGGGCGATAAAACAAAGAATGTCTCAGATCGCAGGTATTTTACGCCCGAGCCGCAGGCAAGGGCGATAAATATGCGATCTGAGGCTTTCTTTATTATCGCCCGTGGTAAGTACAAAATTTTATGTCACCCCCTGGCCAGGAAGTGGGTTTTTTCGTGCGCGGAGCGTGCGATAATGGCCACTTTATGGCCAGGTGTGACATAAAAATACTTAAAGTGAATGTAAACTCTGTATACGCAGACTCTGTAGCATTACCTACTCTATGTAGACGGTGGCGTCTTGAAAACGTTGCAAAAATGCAATCAACACCCAGTCATTTAGTTGTCTCCGACTTTAGCAGTGAATTAATAGCGGTCGAAATAAAAATACTCCACCATGTCGAGCACCGGGGCACCGTCCCTGAAACCCCTCGTCTCCAACACCAGGATCATGTTCAGTCTGCTCCCTGGCCTGGGAGCCCTGATCATCTTCCGCATGGCCATACATCTGTACCGACCGGACATAGAAGACGCCGAACATCGCGTGAGAGACCACCCATTCGAACACCTCAACGACTGCTACGATTTCATCATCGTCGGAGGCGGTTCCGCGGGCTCAGTCCTTGCTGACCGACTATCAGAGAACCCGGAGTGGAATATACTGTTATTAGAAGCAGGCCAAGACGAAAACGTGCTATCAGACATACCAGTAATGTTCCCAGTTCTTCAAACGTCCTCGATAGATTGGCAGTTCGTGACTGAACCAAGTGAGGAATACTGTCTGAGTATGGTGGATAAACGGTGCAAATGGCCGCGCGGGAAGGTACTCGGGGGAAGCAGCGCGTTAAACGCAATGCTTTATATTAGAGGGAACAAACAAGACTACGACAATTGGGAGGCGATGGGGAACCCAGGCTGGTCGTACAAAGAAGTCTTACCATACTTTTTAAAATCTGAGGACATGACCATCCCAGAGTATAAGGACAACCCGTATCATTCCACAGGAGGTCGACTGACAGTTGAGTATTTTAGATACGAGCAGCCAATAACAAAGCATATTATAGAAGCGGGACAGGAGCTAGGATACAATGTTTTGGATGTGAATGGAGAGTATCAAACTGGATTCACACGGTCCCATGCGACTGTGCGTGAAGGGCTACGGTGCAGTACAGCTAAAGCCTTTTTAAGGCCAGCAGCCAAAAGGCCTAACCTGCACGTAAGTGTGCATTCACTGGTATTGAAGGTACTTATCGACGAACATAAAAGAGCTTACGGAGTGACATTTGTGAAACACGGCGCCCAAAAAATTATCAAAGCTAGAAAAGAAGTGATTTTATCCAGTGGTGCTATTCAGTCTCCTCAATTACTTATGTTATCAGGGATTGGTGACGCTGAGCATTTAAAGGAGTTGGGAATTTATCCAATAGTGAATCTCCGTGGTGTAGGGCAGAATCTCCAAGATCACGTCGCTATGGGAGGCAACTCGTTTCTCTTCGACAATCCGTACAAGAACGGAACTGACTACTGCTTTAACTTGAACAGTGTATTCAGCATTGGCAGTTTGGTAGATTTCGCTATACATAAGTCGGGGCCACTGTATAGTATGATGGAAGCGGAAGCGATGGCTTTTGTGAACACCAAGTATCAGGACCCGAGAGAAGATTATCCTGATATTCAATTGTTTATAGCCCCAACAGCAGACAATTTGGACGGAGGGATATTTGGTAAACGAGCCAACGGGTTGACGGACGAGACCTATGCTGAACTTTATGAGGATATTTTGTTCGATTCCTCGTTCTCAGTTGTGCCTTTACTGCTGCGACCGAAAAGTAGAGGATACTTAAAGCTGAAGGATGCAAATCCGTATTCGCCGCCGCGGATATATCCCAATTACTACAGTCATCCGGACGATGTTAAAGTTATTGTGAGTAAATTATTGTAATATGGTTTATACACTTTGGTTTCTATATATTTATTTTATTGTCATAAATACCAATTTTATTTTATTGAAATTTTCCGGAAATTGTATGTTAAATATAATTTGAATAGTACATTACTTAACAAGGACGGTAAAACAAAGAATGTCTCAGATCGCAGGTATTTGACGCCCGAGCCGAAGGCAAGGGCGATAAATATGCGATCTGAGGCTTTCTTTATTACCGCCCGTGTTAAGTACAAAATTTTATGTCGCCCTCTGGCCAGGAAGAGGGATTTCCCGCGCGCGGAGCGTGCGGTAATTGCCGCTTTATGGCCAGGTGTAACATAAAATACTATATAAAATATGTGTAATAATGCAGCCAATGCAGATGACATGTTAGCATGTTATTTTTATAAAAATGAACAAATTTTTGCTAATACAAATACATTACATTCTGTGCTAGTTCTGAAGCTGCTGTATGTATATATTTACTTTACTTTTCATATATCAAATACCAGTAGGACAGCGATTCTTTCTCTCGCACTTACACCTAGTAACGGACGATTAATATTTTATTTTATTTATTAAG
Organism: Cenopis cana; assembly: GCA_951800055.1. Lineage (NCBI taxonomy): Eukaryota > Metazoa > Arthropoda > Insecta > Lepidoptera > Tortricidae > Cenopis > Cenopis cana. The sequence goes on along the minus strand of OX637492.1, from coordinate 2,386,916 downwards.
GATCACCAACAGATAATACACCATACATGCGTGAATAACCTAAGTAATGTTTAAAGTAGATGCTTATCTAATTATATACGTTTAATATACGTATGAAACTGTGGAGCGCTCGTGGCCCAGCGGTGCTTGCGCAGTGCGCACCGCTTGCGCTTGCTAAGGTTAAGCAACGTGGGCAGCGGTCAGGACTTGGATGGGTGACCGCTTTGAGTGGTTACTAACTGAGCGCTCCCGTGCTTTGGAAGGCACGTTAAGCCGTTGATCCCGGTTGCTGTCTATGGCAGCAGTCGTTAAGCCGAGTTGGAGGCCTTCGGGCGGCTTGAGAACTTCTAACAGTCAAGTTGCCCACCCACTTGACAAAGCCTAATCCCAATAAGGTCTAGTTCCCCTTGGGGTTGGAAGGTCAGATGGCAGTCGCTCTCGTAAAAACTAGTGCCTACGCCAAATCTTGGGATTAGGTAGCGGACCCCAGGCATCCTTCAGGATGCAACTGTACTGGGATAACGCTAGGAGGATGATGAATATACGTATGAAACTGTCAAGCTTAACAGGTCATACAAATATTCCAGGTAGAAGGAGCGCGTATAGTAGCAGCCCTGGCCGACCAACCAGCCCTCCGCAAGCTGAACACCCGACCAAACCCCAACCGGACCCCAGGCTGCGCGCACCATGAGAAACTCTCTGATGAACACTTTGAGTGCGTGGCTCGTCATCACACGCTCACCATCTACCATCCTGTGGGCACCTGCGCCATGGGGCCCGCGGATAATCCTGATGCAGTTGTGGATCCTAGGCTGAGGGTTAGTACAGTATTCTTATTATAGTAACCATGTTTGTGCGAAAAAATACTCACCTATTCACAAAGCAAAATAATAAAAGGTTAAAATACAAATTAATGTTACCAGTACCAAACTTAGAAATATATCGATATAGTCCCATTTACGCAGCAGTAAAATATTACAACCACCTTCCTAACCATATCAAAGCAGAGGAGAAAGATATAACATTTTCAAAAAAGTTGAAGGCATTCCTTACAGAAAAAGCTTTTTATACGCTAGATGACTTTTTTGATGATGGCAATTATGAGCTAAGAAGATAGTATGCATATTTCTTTTTTTTAAGTAGTTTTTTAGTAACTGTCCAAATATTATAATTGTGTGCCATAATATAATTAAATGTATATACCTAATCTGTATTACATAGATACCTGCTGTGATTTAAATTTAGGTAAATATGATATTTTGTATATTTAAGTTTGCTACACCCGAACAGGGTCCATGTGAGACTATATCACACTTAATATTGTAACAACTTGTGTACAACCATGGTGCAATAAACGATTCTGATTCTGATTCTGACCATGGATAAGCTGCGGAACTTCCCTCACAAGGACCCAAAGCTAAGCTCATCAGTTTCTCTCACTCATGCACCTGACGCGGCACCAGACAGTCACCATCCTAAGCTGAGGATTAGTACGCCTTATTTGTACAGTCAAGGGTACCAATATGTATACACTTTTTCACCTTATTCCATTGAAATAAGGTCCAAACATGTATAAATATTTATGCCCTCGACTGTATAATATGAGCCTTTTCTATTTCGACGCGGTCTCAGAAGGTATTTATTCTAACAACCTTGGTTAGAGTTGGTGAACAGGTAAACTGAATATTTCGTTACCAAGCCCCATATTATGGTCGCGTGATTGCATGATAAGGGTAAGGCCGCGAATTTTGACCAATGTGACATAAAAAGTTTCCTTTGCTGATTAAAAAAAACTGGTAACACTTGGATGGTTAAGAATTTTTGTATTACATTACGCATAAAAAGTTCTAAGGGGCATATTTCAGGAAATTCATTTAAATCTTTCTCAAAAAATAATAAAAATATATTTGTACCGTTTACGTAACGAAATTAGTAAAAAAAAATCGACCCCGTGTACTTAAAGCCCTCTTATTTTCATGATATTTAACTTCTCATGATCATGCTTTTGTTTAAACAAAATTATATTATATAACGATAGTCCTATCGTCTGCGGGATTATGATATTCATATAAATTTCTTATTTTATCTTACTTTCTTTTATTGACCAAAAATTCCGAGTTTTCGTTACGAATACTTTCGTAACGCTTTTACACGCTAATTTTTAATCACATCATAGTGGAAATGCGTTCTTGTACACTGGCAACTCATGCTTTACTAGGGTAACACCGGTGAGAAAAGCAAATGGCGTCAGTTTGTTGAGAAATGGTGACAAAAGGTGACGCTGCCCAAGTTTACTAAATTTTCGTGTGAAGTGCTTGTGTGGTTTTAAAGGTAAGTAGTGATTATTTTTAATTGGCTGTTTTTTCATACGATAGTGTAATGTTTTTCATGCAAGAAACATACATTATTATATTAAAAATATCGTTATTTCACCATGATATCCAAGTTTTTTTCGAAAATACGTTACGTTTTCGTAACGATTTTGTTAAAATTTTCTAGATTGTAACGTATTTTTTGAGTCACGCAACGAAAACATGTGGTAAAGGGAAGTTCACACAGATAAATACTAACTTAAGCACAGATTTTTTCAATGATGAAACACAATATATGTAACCTAGGTGGGTATTTTTGAGAAAAAATAATTCGAATTTGTAGGTATGGACTGGGATCGGCATTACGAGAATTGTAGCGAGTTCTGTGTTTACCTCCTGATATCACATTGTCACAAGTTTTGGCCATTTCTTAGAGATATTTAATAATCACTCGATATAATAGAACACGAGGGTGCTTTATAATAAATAAATATTAATTTACAACAATAATAATATGTATGATTCGGTGGATTCGATCTTGAAAATTATTTTTTTTAACTCATGTCATGTGTCATTGTGTCAATTTTATAACTCGTTTGATGAATAAAAAATAATAATTATGAATAATTAATATCCATTTTTTTATTTACTATTGCATTGTAAGAAATGTGTACTTCTTCATGCCTGGGTCGAAGAAGATCTGTATAGTAGAAAATATAGTCAACCAATTTGATTTATGGGCCACTTCGTATCTTGTCACAGTGACATTAATATAAGGTTTCTAGCGGATTTCATATAGATTTTCACTGTGACACGGTACGAAGTTCCCAATAATCATATTGGTTGACAAAGTATAACAAAACTCCCGTAAAATAATGAAACAGCAACAGCCTAATAATAATATAACTACAGCTGTTTTATTATTAAACAGTCGTTTTGCTAGATGATCAAAAATGCAAGTACAGTTTTAGTTAATGCAACTGGCAATGTTTTATTCTTGACTTCGAAACGTATGTTTATTTGGAAAAATTTCTCAATAAAACTTCGTTTTATAAAATGTTGTTGTTTTTTTTACCTGCCTTAAATCTTATGAGAATATTCACCAGTATGATCTTAGCTTTATAGCAACTTATGTAACGTTTTACAGTAACGTCACGTATTTTTTTTTATGTTTATTTTATGTCACATTGGTCAAAATTCACGGCCTTACCCATAAATGACAAGACCCCAAATATTCCACGAATATTTATTTATTAATAAGATAAAGCATCTGTCACTTTCTATTGGTACCTATAGGAAATTGACAGATGCTGTATCTTGTTGTTTATCATTATCACGGTATCACGCTACCATAGAGCCCCGGATTGAGGGCTATAGGGTAACGAAACAATTTACGTAGCGTAAAGTAATAATTGCCTTCAATTCACTTCTTTAAAAAAAAATGGCTTTCCATCAAATTTATGATGATTTCGCCAACCACGTGTTCAAAGACGTTGTTCGGTAACGACGCCATGACAGTAGGCAACAAAGACAGTGTACGGTAGTGGATCCCGCTCGTCGTCGCTACGGGCGCGTGCGCTCACCAACGCGGCGACGAGCCAAATCCCAATTGCCTTAGTGTCTCTCCTAACCAAAAACGAGTCTCTCCCGAGATTAGCCTATACAATGTTGACTGTTTTTTTTTTTTGGAGAACCAACAGCTATGTTAATATATTAAATATGAAAGTAGATACAGAGAGGCAATTATAGGAACTCACAGGTAGTGCCATTATCGTATGGCAATTATTTCGAACCGTGAGGTTCTTCGAGAAGACAGTACTGTTAACCATTCGAAGACCTTTTTCGTGTCTGGTCCAGTTTGGCTTTAATCCGCAGCCAGCTACTCATTAAACCCGTAGGGATATTAAACGGTAATGAATTATACATAAACCGGTATCTGGTATCTTTTCCAGGTTTACGGAGTGAAAAACCTCCGCGTCGTAGACGGCAGCATCATGCCCAAGATAGTCAACGGCAACACGAACGCGCCCATCATCATGATAGCAGAGAAGGCATCAGACATGATCAAGGAAGACTGGTCCAACACCCAGGATGACCTCGCCGGCTGCACCGTCGAACAATACAGGCAACACCAACCTGAACACTCTGAAGAACCTACTAAAGTAGACCTAATTCGTCCTGACTTCTTCAACGAAACTAGTAGCCTTTTCCCCAATTTGCCAACTGACAAACGTTACATCCCTCAGAAAGTTAACACCGAAAAGAAATCTCCTGTAGCTCGTGAATACGAACCGAAACATAAAGAGTCAAATATGAAAAGCAGTCCCACTAAATTAAACAATTTAGACCCCGTATTGCAGTTAGTGTATCCGTCTGAGTATTTCACGAATTACCCATCTAAGTATCAGTATCCATACAAGCCTGGTAACCTTTATAGACCTAGGAAACCGAGTCACCGACTGCTGCCACAAGCTAATCCGTTTAAATGGTATAAATCTTCGTATTACCAACCAAAACTGCTGAAAAGGCCTTCGTTATTTATAAATCCTTATGATTATCCAATGAAGCAACAGCAGGAAGAACCTTTTTATGAAACAGAGGAGATGATAACGCCTAAAGGTGAGAAGACCTGTAGAATATGGCTTTATTACGACGGTGTAAAATATGAAGTAACGCTGTAATATAATGAATCATTAAATTCTAATAGAAGTAGTAGTTTATACACGTTCCTTGCGAAGTTACTGCGCGCTCGTAGGTTTTCTTTCATTGCTAAATTAATCGACGTGAGAAATAATACTTGCACATTTTTCACGGCCAGGGCAACGATTTACGGCGGCTAAGTACCTACTGTACCCTTACCATGAGTTTGCAATGTTTGCATTACCGTACTCGCTAGCAACTGCGTAAACGATTTTATGTCACACCTGGCCATAAAGCGGCAATTACCGCACGCTCCGCGCGCGGGAAATCCCGCTTCCTGGTCAGGGGGTGACAAAATTTTGTACTTAACACGGGCGGTAATAAAGAAAGCCTCAGATCGCATATTTATCGCCTTTGCCTTCGGCTCGGGCGTCAAATACCTGCGATCTGAGACATTCTTTGTTTTACCGCCCTTGTTAAGTAATGTATGGACAAAAGAACAGTGCCTCTGGCGGTTGCGCAATAGAACTAAGAATCGCCATACTAAATCGTTTACGCAGTCGCTAGCGAGTACGGTAATGCAAACATTGCAAACTCATGGTAAAGGTGCTGATCCAATGAAATATACGCCTCTTACTTCACATATGAACGCAGCAGAGGCGCACCTATAGTTTATTCATCATTACGTGTCCTATCCTGTAAACAAACTCTTCTTGAAGACATTAATCATTATCACCCTTTTCTCTACGATTACGCAATAATCATCAATTAAAATGTTGTTGTACACATAAAGAAGCTCACAATAGTATTTTATACAATCGTTATATAATGAATGCTTTTTTAGTCGAGAACCGCGTTTAGACCACGAGGCTTGCCGAGTGGTCTAAGTAAGGTTCGAGACTCAAAAAGCTAATTATATAACTATTGTATACAATACTTTTTCTACGAGTCCACGAAAATAACAAAATAACAGAAAGTTGCCGCTGAAACGATCTCATTTGTGCATGTAGGTTACACGGTGATTATTAGCACGTGGTCTGCACAGTATATCACAATACGTATCAGTGGGTATTGATGAATATTGAAAATAAGTCTAAATAATTATGAAATTTACGATAATATCACAAGTATTGTAAATTTGTAATAACATTTCCCACGGGGCCGGTGCCCTGTTAAGATTGAAAAAAAAAATTATCAGTCCATGCCCGCCTTTGGCATCATGTCAAATTTCGACCAATCACGACGCAAGAGAATTTAAGTTTTTTATTTAATGATTATGGCCAGTATCCAGACGACCGTTTAAGTAGGTAGACAATTTGACAAGTGCATTGACGGTTTTACGTTCAGAAGCGCGGGAATCACTATCAATGTTGAAATATTCATAAAATGAGTCTCCTTAAACTTATTTTTTTTCATCAAATTACGGCGTTCTATTTTTGAATGATATTTCGATTCTCCGCGCAGTTGTACAATGAAATATTATATTACTCCATAGAGCATAGACTTTTAGTACAGCTTAAAATGTATAATATTGTGCAATGGTCTATGAAGTTCTAATTGTAATATTGTAGTCGACGAGTATAAAAAATATTAAAAATCCTAGTGTGATAATGATTAACGTGTTCAAAAACCGTTTGTTTACATCATAGGACAAGTAAGGATGAATAGAATGTAGCATTGCCATGAAGTAGAGCTGTTTGCGAAAAGAAACGAAACGGAATAGTTCTATCTAGTTTAGAAATGAATGAATAAATGAAATATCGAATTCAATTTCTTTTAGTTCTTAATACATGTGGGTATACAATCACTACGTACCATTTGCGATACCATAAAACGCAGCAACTGACATATTCTCTACAGTCCGTGTCACATTTGTTTATACTGGTAGGGTTATTAAACAAATTAATCCTAGTGCAATACAGCATAGTACAATACTTAACAATATTATGCGGCAGTATTCATTTATTAGGTTTATTTTCACCAGTATACATACATAGAAATGGACCTTATGGGGTAGACATATATGGTATCAGCACAGTTAAAAGACCACTAGTAGATCTTATCTCGTTGCGATAAGGTTCCAGAATGGATACGATGAACTACGATGTTGATTCGAATTCATTGAGTCGCTAATTATGACACATATTATTGCTCGCAATCGTAACCGTTACATTCAATGCAATAAATGAGACATTAATGCAATACTTGGACAGTCTAAAGTCTAATTTAATAAACTATTTATCCCAGTTTTATAATATATGATAAGTTATTATTCCTGTCATACCTTAAGTACCATTAATGTTTGTTTTATAGTTGATTAATAAATAATTTAAAGAACAAGCACCTTTTATTAGTCCTACCATTATTATAAAACTTATAAATGTTGTACCTATGTTTACAATATACAATATACAATTATTTATTGATAAAAATATTATTTTTACATGTCATTTGATTATTAGGTACTATTATTTGGCATGTTATAATTATAATGCACAATTTGGGTCACCGCACACCTCGACAAATTCGTCAATAGTATAGCATGCGAGCTTTGTGAGTAGTATTTTTAGTTTTTTTGCAAAACATATATCGTTTTGCACCAGTTTTAACTCGACTGGTAATGAGTTATACAATTTTGCGCCCAAGACACCGAGTGATTTTCGATTCATTGCGAGTCTACAGCTCGGGACAACCAGTAAATTGCTTCGACGAGCACTAGAATGAGTGGTGTAGGTATGTAAGTTAGCTCTCACATACTTGCATGCAGTTAGTATGTATACGCTAGGAAGGGTGAGTATCTTGGTCTCCTTAAATAGATCTTTTGCAGGGGAGTCGTGTGCCTTTCTCATGATTGTTCGAACGGCTCGTTTTTCTTTATTCTTGCACAAATTAACGTAAAAATAACGTCTGCATTGTCTGAATGGATGTGGATGAAATTGGGCACACAGATAGGTAGTTTATAATCATCTTAATGGACATAGAGAATGTCAATAAAACTGAAATATAATAAACGGATATTCCCGACAACATACTTAAATAAATAATACCGAGATAGACGATTAATTATTTTATTTTATTTTATTTATTTCATACAAGCAACTATTATTACAGGTTACACCCAATGCAATAGTGCCTAAACCATTATTCTAAAATTATTATAATTAATTAATATTACATTTTACATTTTACTCTACGACATAACATAACACAATACATGCAGATATATTTTACATAAATCATTCATTGAACCATAAAATAAATCAAACCTGTCGGCAACTAACTTTGGCGTGCGTATAGTACGGCTGAGGGGTGCGTTCCGAAGCAAGTTGGTCCGGCCGAGCGGCTCCGCCAGCAGCCATTACTTTTCATCTCACCCGCTCGGAAAGACTTTCTTTATCGTTTCAAATCTGCGTGCAAAAGTCCACTTTCCACGCTAGCGTGGAAATTGATTTTGAAATTCGAACGTTACGCAGTTCCATGAGTTCCAACTTTTTTCTATAAAGTTAAACGACAGGTCATTCCTAAGCGTTTAGAAGTATACATATCATGTACCTAATGGTGCAGTTTATTATTGTTTTGTTTTTTATAATGATTGTTTTGTTGTCGAGTTAGAATAATATCAAAATAATGAATTTAATTAATTGATTTCAGTGCAGAAGATACTTATATTACAATTTTAACTCCTGATAAATTTGGAAATGAGTGAAATATATTTCTTTTAGCCGTTAGCCGTGAGTATTTCGTGCCACAGTACTCAACAATAATAATTAGGCTCTTTGATGCATTTAAATGTTAATTATCCACGAAATGCTTTGTAACGGGTGAAATTTAAACAACCCTTTATAGAACATGAGTACATCTTGAATTATACATGAAAGTATTTCCTCGCTATGGTGAGATGAAAAGTTGTGTGTTGCGCTCGGCAGCAAAGTTGTTCGGCGTCTCGTGCCTTGAGAGCCTCGCTACGCTCAGGATTGTATTTTTGAACCACTCGCTTCGCTCGTGGTTCAATCTTACAATCCTTCCCTAGCTCGGCTCTCAATACCAACACTCGCGCCAAAAATCAACTTTGCAGCCTTGCATAACAAATAACTATTTCTCATTTGCTATGCGGTGCGGGCTCTATATTTTATGTAATTTTTTATTTTTTATACATAATAAAAGAAATATGTAAAGGTTATTTAGTACTTAAACTAAAGACTCATTCACAATTTTTAAATGTTGATAGATAAGAAGAAGATAAGAATTCATTTATTCAAGTAGGATTCATTGAACCGCTATTGCATCGTCAAAAGCTACAACAATCTTAAATAGAGTCTTAGATAGAATTTTTGACATCGTAGAAATCATTATTAACTCTTAATAATATTGATATTATAAATAAAGAACATATATGAACGATAGTGCAAAACATTCCGCCCGAGAAAGACCATGTAGACCGTTTGAAAATTTCTCGGGACATTTTATATTTTGGCTTAATTCGGGAGACGATATGAAATATCGGGAGAAACCAGAAAAATCTCGACCATGGGGGCGATTTTTGAGTGTCGAGCGCTCGACTTTTCACTCGACATCTGTCATCAATATTAGTACTAACAACTGCTTTATACCTAGTATAGATAGATAGACACTACAACCTATAGGGTTGCCAGATAGGCCGATTTTTGAGTGTCGAACGCTCGACTTTAGATGTGTCAAAAAACTATGATGATATATATGATATATCATCATAGTTTTTTGACACATCTAAAGTCGAGCGTTCGACACTCAAAAATCGGCCTATCTGGCAACCCTATAGGTTGTAGTGTCTATCTATCTATACTAGGTATAAAGCAGTTGTTAGTACTAATATTGACTTTATTTATAGCTTTAATGATACCGATAAAGTGCATAAACAAAGTGCAGATAGTATTGCATTCGCTCGTGTGACTTGTAGCTTGCAAACGTGTGCCCACTGTTCTAACCCTTCTCGGATAATCAATTAAATGTATTTGTATCTTTACATTAGTGCATTGCAGTGCAAGTATTAATTACGTGTGTCGGTACATAATAATTACAAAGGTAAGTTAGGTAAATCCACAGAAATTTATTGAATCAGCCCCTGTAGCACAACATGCATTCCGTATCTACTCGCGCGCGAGAAAAGCTACCTGTCACTTTTTGACAGCATTAATCAGACAGTGACAGGTAGCCTATCTCGCGCGCGAGTAGAGACGAGATGCATGTTATGCTAGCCCCACAGGCGTTATTTTGCGGGATTCTTTGTAGTGTTGTGTTCCTGGAGGTGAGGTTGCCAGAACCACAAAATAAAAAATATACAGAAGGTCCGTTCCCGCCGTTCTTGAAAATACATACCTAAACTTGCCCGACTTACTAGGGTTGATTCTGTATTCTGAATTTTAAAAAGGAGTAGGTAATATAAGTTTACAGACATACATACATCTGATACATCGATTCCTTTATACATATATACATCTTATCATGTTTACATTCCTTAGAGATTGCTTAGATGTTAAAGAGCATCAAATATCCATTAAAGGTCCCGACACCGCACATGACGAAGACTGGAGCGTAACAACTTGTTACAACTAACTACTAACTAGCTAACAACTCTAATAAGATAGAACTATGATAGTGATCCCACTAAAAACACAAACGTGAAAAAAGTTCGACAGAAAGAAAGTGTAGGCACAGTTTTTTTTTGTTGTATTTAAACTACCAAATACACTGCAACTGTAATAATATCGGTTCATTTTGACGTACACGTGACACAAAGTACCTACGTAGCGGCGGGACGTCAAGTGATCAACGCGCGCACAACTAGCACTCGCGACAGTCGCGACTAAGCTCTGGCCGAGACTGACCGAGAATGCCTGTAAATGTAACGTCTGTGTGCGTGCGGCGAAAATGGCACTTTGTACTGAGCGGACTCTCTGCTCCGGCGCGCGCCGCCGCCATTTACTTTATGCCAGAACTCCCGAGGGTGCACTGTGTTGAGAGCGCTGCCCTCTCACGGCAAAATAACGTAATCCAAAAACAAAAAAAAAATATGATGGTCCATATGGTAGATGCTAATACCAGGAATGGATTAAGCTTAGTTACGACAAAAACAACGTAACCCGGATTACGTGGTTCTACCATGAGAGGGCAGAGCGAAGGACCTGAATTTGTCCCTTTTGCTGTCAACACAGAGAAAAAAATCCATGGTAAGGCACTAGTCCTACCGTCGGCAAGTAGCGGCTCACCACTCGCTACTCGCCAGCGCGGCGGCGGGACTCTATACTAGTACACTACTTATATTCCTTTGCTATTGCTTATTTTAGCATGCGGTTAAAGTTAAGTTATTAAGGCGCAGCGGTTGGCAAGGCATTTTCCATACAAACTCTGTGCACGTTTTATTCGTAGGCTTTGGCACTAACGAATGTAATATTTTTTTAGGATATAAATATTAGATATGCGAAGAAAGTGATGTGGAAATTTTTAAATATTTCAAAAAAATGAAAAATGTAAAAATTTAAAAATAATATCAATAATAAAAAAAATTACATCACGAAATAGCTAACAGAAAAATAAGCATACTGACCAAAATCATAACTTTAATGCAAACAGAAACGAAGAAAATCCTGCACAAACTTTGTATGCAGAGAGCTTGCCCTACCGCTCCTCTTAAGTTTTAAAATATGGTGTACACGATAAAATCTGGCCATGCATCTTCGTTTACCGATTTTTAAAACCAGCACTTTATTTAATAATGTATATAAATACTAGACTATAAAATAAAACTACCATCATATTAAACGTAGGAGCATTTATATGAAATTTCGCTTTATATTTATCATGACTGAAGCCTAATCCCAATAAGGTCTAGTTTCCCCATGGGGTTGGAAGGTCAGATGGCAGTCGCTTTCGTAAAAACTAAAACCTACGCCATATCTTGGGATTAGGTAGCGGACCCCAGGCATCCTTCAGGATGCAACTGTACTGGGATAACGCTAGGAGGATGATGATTTATCATGACTGACTTCTTGCAGCTCCAGAACTGGACAGTGCAGCTGTCGGAATAATCCCTCCAGCAGGAGTCATCTGAATATATTCCAACTTATATTTTTTTGTCCTGTTTTAACCTGTTTTTGTTTTAAATAAAGTGCTTACATACATAGTTCGTTACTATATTCCAGTAAGTATGTGGGCATGTGATCCTGCGCTGACGTCCACAATCCTGGGCAGCTACCAAGCCGCCGGGCCGTTGTTCGTGCAGGCTTTGGAGACGTTCTTCGCCGCCCAGTGCGCCCTAGTCGGAGACCACGTGTGGCCTGCTGACGCCACTCAAGACCTACTACAAGGTGAAATGTAACACGAATACTCTTTATTGCATAACCACAACAAAAATCCGGCCAAGTACGTGTCGGACTCCGCACATTTAGGTTTCCTAATCAACCAGCAACGAAACACGGCAACGGGTGGTAGGGTCGGCTACGCGCACGTTACTCTTTTGGAGTTGCGAGCGTTTGTAGGCTGCGGTGTCCGCTTACCATCAAGTAGACCGTACGCTTGTTTGCCACCGCCGTTGTATAAAAAAAAATCAGCTGACGAACGCCCGGAAAGGCTTTGGGACAACCGTGAAGTTGCCAACTCAGAAAACTGATACAAGGAAAATTTATTATTTAACAATCGTGCCAGAAGAAATAACTATTCCCCTATAAAAAAAAATTAAAGAAGTAAAATTAATTATATCTGTTCCTCGACGAAACGTATTGTATTTTATATGTAGTACGTCGCTCCATACTAGGGAAGTGCCACAACTGATCTTGCTAATTAATGTAGCTTGCCGGCATCATTGCAACCTAAGCGCATATGATTATGCACACTGGAAGGCAGCATTCAACTTGGATCATAGTATAAATATAGAGTGAATCGTTAACGAAACTATATGTAAATTGCAAAGCTGATTGTGTCAATTTCTCAACAACAAGGTCCAAGATACCTTTTACGTTTGACTGTATAATTGATAATTAAAAATATTAATTCCAGTACCGATACGTATTGCACACCGACCTTTGGAAAAATACTCGGCTCATTTCGGCTTTCAAATTCAATTCTTTAAAAAATGGCTTCCATCAAGATTATGATGATTTCGCCAATATCACGTGTTCAATGACGTTGTTCGGTAACGACGCCATGACAGTAGATAAGGTTTTGTACGGTAAATGGATTCTGCCCGTCGTCGCCCCGGGCACGTGTGCTCACCAACGCGGCGACGATCAAAATTCTAATTTCAGCTTTATAGAGCGTTGTCTCACACTACCTATGTGACATTTGTCAGTAGCTATAGGGGGAAGGGGTTACTAAGCAAAAATGGATGAAAAAAATGCGATGGACTCTCTTGCACCCCTTTTATCAAATATTAGACAGGACCCATCTAAATATATAAAAGAAGAAACTGACTGATTGACTGACTGACATATCAACGCACAGCCCAAACCGCTGGTTCTAGAGATTCCAAATTTGGCACGTAGGTTCTTTATAAGGTCTACGGGTGCACTAAGAAAGGATTTTTCAAAATCTATCCCCTAAGGGGGAAAATGGGGGTCCAAGATTTGTATGGGGAAACAAGATTAGTTAGACTATTTTATTCGAGACTTCACAGGAGTACTCCTAACGATAAATGAGTAAACACGTGTTTGAGGTTTTTGAGAATTCAACCCCTAAAAGGGGGAGAAAGTGACATAGGCTCCGAACTTTTCTTAGGAACGCGAACGTTTAGTACGCGGGCGAAGCCGCGGGCACAAGCTAGTTACAATATATTGATGAAATGAAATATTACGAGTGTCCGGCGATAGGTGCCGTCCGGCTTTGCGGGACTTACCCCTACATATCCAAAGTTTAGATATCATCGATTTGACGTAAACTAATAGTCCATAAAGTGCATTATTTGATATGAAACGCCAATTAATAAATAAGATGATTGATGGACGTTCCCCAGTGTTCTGTAATCGTCGTAAACAGCGAACTGTCTATTTCCAAAGACCAACGTGCAATATTTATTGCCGATTACTATATGTAAACTAGACATTGTTTGCATAAGACCGTTTTGTTCCCTGAAAAGCATTTTTAAATCCTGTGGTACGGGCCGGGATTCGAACACACGACCTCCAGTTTAAATAATATCGTAGCCATATCTAATGTTCGGAAAATTTGATTTTCTTGTGTTGCCAGATAGCCGGGTTGAAAATCGCTTTTTCGACTCTAGGGTGGAAAATATCATTTTTAATGGTTTAATAGGCCGGCTGCAGTGCGTGTTTTTTTACTACCGAATGTTACAATATCATTTACTTTCACTTTCCTTATAGTCGAAATGAAAAGTTGAGTATTAACTCGGGCGAAAGCACCCATTTCACCCTTGAAAATGTCTCGGGTGAAATGGGTCACTTTCAACCCTTGGTTAACAATCTACTATTCTATACTATTTAATTACATTAATCTATTTCAGATCCTAATTACGACTTCATAGTAGTGGGTGCTGGTTCGGCCGGTTCCGTGGTGGCCAATCGCCTCAGCGAAATACCAGAATGGAAGGTTCTGCTGATCGAAGCTGGCGGGAACCCCACTTTGGCTACTGAGGTAAATAATTAAATATATTTACGATATACCTAGCCATAAAGTGGCAATTATCGCACACGTATTCGCGTGCGGAAAATCCCACTTCCTGGCCAGGGAAGACATAAAATTGTGTACTTACCACGGTCGGTAATATAGAAATCCTCAGGTTAAATCAGTGTTTAACACATTCGCCAAATTTCACCACCACCGTCTACCATCAACATGTTTAATTTTAATCTTGTTTTCTATGTATTTTTGGTGAACAATAAAGAATATTTGTATTGTATTAATTTCAAAAATATAATATACCTAATGTACCTATGTATTTCATATATTATTGTACGGTATACGATACTTTCTAGACTCGCCTTTGTCGGTTTTTACATCATGTGCTCGAGAATACTATCTCTCTTTAAGATCTAAATACCTATGCTCATATTTTTTACTCGTCTTATTTTTGGACTTGTCTGTTACAGGCACCGCAACTAGCTTACTCAAACCTCGGGACTCCAGAAGATTGGAACTACAGACCCGTACGACAAGAAGGGTTTTGTCGAGCGTACAAAGGCGGGCAATGTACATGGCCTAGGGGGAAAACCTTGGGAGGGAGCAGCAGCATCAACTTCATGTTCTATATAAGAGGAAACAAACTTGACTACGATGAATGGGCGGCTGAAGGTAACTATGGCTGGGACTATGACAGCGTTTTACCGTATTTCAAAAAAAGTGAAAACTTCTCCGGTAACCTAAGCAATGAAAACACTAAATACCATGGTACCAAAGGATATCTGAATGTAGAAAAAACTCCAATTCATCCACTGGAGAACTTGATACTTCAAGCTGCTTCTGAAATAGGCATTGACGTAAATGATGATGTCAATACTGAGAATCAAATGGGGATGGTGAAAAGTTACTCGAACACTAAAAACGGCGTCAGACATAGCACTGCGAGAGCATTCTTAAATCCTGTCAAAGACAGACCGAACTTACATGTGGTCAAAAACGCATTGGTAACTAAAATTTTATTTAAGCCTTCCTCCAACATTGTTGATGGAGTAATAATACATAAGGAAGGCCAAGATATTACGGTAACAGCAAAGAAAGAAGTTATCTTATCAGGAGGTGCAATTAACAGTCCACAACTGCTTCTATTGTCAGGAATAGGACCACGAAAACATCTGGAAGACTTAGGTATAGATGTCATTGCTGATTTACCTGTTGGACAAAATCTGCAAGATCATTTGTTCGTCCAAACCTATTTCAAAGCGCCGGCCGATGAGAAACAAAGAATTTTAAGCTCGACTGAAGGAATCATTGAACATTTCAGTGCATTTATACTCAAGCAGTCTGGTATATTTGCGGATGTTAGTCCCCATTTAGTCACCGGTTTTGTAAATACAACTGACCCTACCGCTACTAGTCCAGATGTTCAGTTTCATTATTTATTTGTACCTCCAGGATTGAGAAACGTAGTAGATGTATTTACAAAACACAATTTGAACGATAAATTCCGTAACTACATGGACCATATCAATCAAGATAACACTATTTTGATGGCTTACAATATTGTCCTTCAACCTAAGTCCACGGGAAGAATTTTACTTAAAAGTAAAGATCCGAAAGACCACCCTCTCATTTACGCGAATTTTTTTGATAATGACGATGATATGCGCACGCTTTTAAGAGGAATGAAGAAAAATTTAGAGCTGTCCAAAACAAAAGCATTCAAAGAAGCAGGGTTTGAACTGATTTGGCCTGAGTTAGATGCCTGTAGTTCATTTGAGGAAGGTGGAGACGATTTTCTGGAGTGTTTTGCAAGAGAATTAACATTTTCCTTATACCATCCAACAAGCACTGCTAAAATGGGTCCGGACAGTGACGACAGTGCTGTAGTAAATCCTGAACTGAAAGTTCGGAAAGTAAGAGCTTTAAGGGTTATAGACGCTAGTATTATGCCAAAGATTGTAAGAGGAAACACAAACGCGCCGACAATAATGATTGGCGAGAAAGGAGCTGATTTGATTAAAGAAGACTGGTTGAATGTGCATACTGAACTATAAAGTATAAATAAAAAGGGATATATGTAGTGAACGGCCTTTTTTATTATTTACTCGTATTTAACTTTACTGCACAATACTAGAAAATACAAACGGTGGAATTATTTGATTACACAACTGCCCAAAAAAACTAGCCCAAAGCACAGAATAAGTAATAGTACAAAAACTAAACTAAACTATTAATAATTACAGTTTTTTTTACTAGATATCAATCAAGCACGTGTCGTATCAATAAGCAAAATCGTCAAGAACCCGATCTCTGATTAGATACATAATTTCATTCACATTTCAAAATAAACAATGATAATAGGAACGTCACATGATATCAAACTTTCATAGTAAGCTTGTACAGTAAAATTTTGCATTATATACCTAAGTACCTTTCTGTGTGTTGCACAAAAATACCTCCCGTACTTGTTTTCTTTTCAAATAAAATACACTTAAAGTTAGAATGTCGAGAATATAGTTATCTTTTTGTTCCGTACACGGGAATATTGTAAAACCAACGTGTTAAAAACACACCATTCCTGAAAGAAGAACCTGGTGGCGTCGGACCGGTCATTGTGGCACTCTTTGGGGGAGGCCTATGTCCAGCAGTGGACGTCTTTCAGCTGATATGATGATGATGATGATGATTATGTAGGTTATTATACGGCTGCGATTTTATATTAGGTACCGACTTCTTTATTCGGGCTTTTCTAAATAATTAATTAAGTCCGAAATCTGAAGCCAAATCAAGGACCGGATACAAGCATGAATTAGATCTGCTCTCGCCGGTGGCAGCGAGCTGCAAGCGCGCCGTTCACGCTGCGACGGCGAGCTGTCCACCCACCGTCAGGTGGTCCCGAGCTGGGGCGATGCCGTCACAGAGTGGATAAGAGGCTGACAAGGCCATGTAAATGTCCGTCTCTAACACGCGTGAGTTTCCAATTAACCATCCCGCTCTTTACGGAAGCTCTGCGCGTAGAATAATAAATAAATATTATAATAATATTGAAATAAAAAAAGTGTGGATTATTTGTGAAATATGACTCGTTAGCGGTTTAGGTATGAATATGCTGACTTCATGTTTTTAATTGCAGACCCATACGTAATAAAAATAAAGAAATAGAACCGTTTAATGATGATTTTAAGACCAATCTTTGCAATTATTTTCTATCTAGCCGATTTCGTCCAATTATGTATCGAGTCCGTCCACGGTCTTTGAAATATGATGAATATTAACATATATATGTGCTAGAAGAAATTGATTTTCTTAAAAAACTGTTTAAATATCATCAATTTCATCAAAATTAGGTCTTGTCAGTCTCATAAGTGTGCATTGCAGTACGAAGTTTCTAACAAAGAATACTGACGTACTATACTGCGAGCGCGCCGGTCGGGTGCCGAGCCGTTATGTCTGCGACAACCTTTATATTAACTTTATTTATGAATGATACCGAAATAGTGCATAAACACAGTGCAAACATCGATAGTACTACATTCGCTCGAGTCACTTAGTAGCTTGCAAGCGTGTGCCCTGCCCTTACCTTTCCTAGATAATAAGCTAAGTGTTTATCCATACATTAGTGCATTGTAAGTTGTCTACGCGTATCGGTATAATCATTACAACGGTAAGTACATCCACAGATATTAAGTATTCCCAGGTTTAATTACACACGACACTCGACACTTTCTTCAAAAATATTCTCGAAGGCAGGATTGAAGGATCAAGGGGTAGAGGTCGACCGAGGAGAAGCTTTGTACAGCAACTGAAGGAAAAAGTAAGTGTCGAGTCTTACCGGGACCTAAAGAACTTGGCCGAGGACCGTGAGAACTGGCGCCAACTCCACCGACAAGAGCCGAGCTCTTAAATTTTGATGATAATGATGAGGTTTAATTAAAGAATTCTGAATTCCCCGGGTTAGCATTTTACAATCTTAGGACAATACTTGTCAGAAGAAGTATAGATTCTAACGTTTAAAAGGTGGATTTTCTTTTTGGATCAGTGAGGGCAGCTACCAGATCCCGTGTTGCTACGCGAAAATGGTCTTAGAAGGCCTTCCCTCGATTTAAAACTAATAAAGGTTGGCGTTTACAGATTTTGAAAAAGACGTACAGGATGCGAGAAAAAGGTCATTTGATCAGATTGACAAACTGATTCTTTTTTATACCAATCGATCCCATTCCTATCCAGGATCAAAAGCATGTATGGAACTAAACAAAAATTCGGGATAGAAAAGCCACAAATCGACGACAACTTTTCCTTACCTTGATACCTTGTACACTTGCAACTATACTGGGATAACGCTAGGAGGATGATGATGATGATGATACCTTGTACACTTGAGGGTTCACGTTCCTTCCAATGTTGTACGTTACTGCGTCCCAACACTCCCAACGGTATCCCACATAAAAGCGATCATATGTTAGCTACGCTGACGTGTGGATTATGACACGAATGGTATTGGCCAATAGTTAGTTCTCTCCACAACAGATTTCGGACGATCGGTATTCGGCACGGTACGTGCGGGAAATAATGGCCGCAGGCAACCCTTATTGCTCGCACCCTTACAGAGGCTTGCCAAGCTCAGAAAGTCGCTCAGTGTCATTGGCCCCAAAATATATAATAAGATTCCGAGTGACATAAAATCGTCCCAAAGTGCCGCAGTATTTTCCAAGAAACTCAAATCCCATCTTGTAAAACTTGCTTGCTACAGTGTGGAGGAGTTCTTGCAAGGCTGATTAGATTAGGTTAATTTTAGAATTAAATATAATAATCAATAATGTAATGAAATAATGTGACCAAAAGATAAAATAAATATGTAATTAATTTAAACAATATGCTTAACTAGTTATAGTACTTAGAATTTAATGACTTGTAAATTGTATTTACCAATAAAGAAACTGAACTGAACTGATCTAATATAAGTATGATACCGATTTTTGTTACATAGTTCTTTTTTTTAACTATATTCTAGTAAGGATGTGGGCATGTGATCCCGCGCTGACGTCCACAATCCTGGGCAGCTACCAAGCCGCCGGGCCCTTGTTCGTGCAGGCTTTGGAGACGTTCTTCGCCGCCCAGTGCGCTCTAGTCGGAGATCACGTGTGGCCTGCTGACGCCACTGAAGACCTACTACAAGGTACTCACTGATTTATCAGTCGTCTCGACGCGAGTAGTGGTGGGCCACTCGTCGTCGGCAGGGCATTTATCCTCACAACTAGACCCTAAATGGTCGCGTCCGATTTCAGAGGAATTTCCTCCCTCGGACGCTCCAGTTGTGGAATGAGCTCCCTGCAGAGGTTTACCAGACGGACTCTAAAGGCCGTATGCTTGTTTGCCACCTACGTGGTATAACTTATCATGGCCACTACCAACTATAAGCGATCAGTAACTTAACGGATATCGCAATTCGCAATCCTTCTGAGGTTCTGGAGACATCTTTTGCTGGCGAGTGCCCTCTGGTCGGAGAACACGCGTGGCCTGCTGACGCAACTAAAAACCTACTTCAAGGTACTCATTTATTAGTCATCTTTTGAGTCTTGACAGTGGTCGTAGTCACTAGGTACTGGCGTTCCAAATGCCACTATGCCAAATTACAGCTTTCTAGTACTCACGGTTACTAAGCTAAGTCGGGGACGGACGGACGTAACGAAACTATAAGGGTTCCTTGTTTACTGCGGAACCATACAAAAAGTCAGTAAGTTTCTCCCAAAAATATGCGCATTAAAATGACACTTAACCTATGCTTAAAATAAGTAAATCTGAGTATGTACGAGTAAACAACAAAAACATCGAGGAAAAATATTTACAATGTGTAGTTCCACAGGAAAACAAGTTGAAACTGTATACAAATTACCAAATTCGAGATATAGGATAAAATACTGAAAGTAACTTCCCCTAGGCCTAGACTAAGGCGATTTCCTGACTTGGCGGGGTGGGATCGATATGTGACATTTTCTTCTTTGACGTAAATTTACTGACGTCGCATAGATTCTCACTTGACGGAACACTGTCAGTATTACTTTTGCGCAGTAGTTGTGAAGGAAACTATAATTATGATGAACACGCAGTATATTGTTTAACAATTACAATTATTTCACACCAGTCACATCTTATCACTAGAGCATAATTTAGAACGACGTTCCAGTCAAGAATGCCCTCCTCAGGCATCGAGGGGTGCTTATAATACCTGCCCCTCTGATCGGTGGAGGGGCTAGCTGGGAGAGAGCACGATGCCGGTCTAGAAAATAATCAACTACCCACCATTTGTATTAAAAATCATGACATTCGGCCATCCGACAACGTGCTGACTCCTGGCGCACGGCAAATGATTTAAATAACTAATAATCATGACATTCGACAAGTCGAATATAAGTTTAAACAGGATATAATATTGCAATATGAGTCACAATTAATTATAGCTACCAAATCTTGTTTCATATTGATATAAATAGAGAATATCCTAATTATTATTGTACACAACAATTAACACAATCACTCAATCAGTTCATGACATTCGGTAAGTCGAATACATAAGTTTACACAGGATTTTTAATATTGCAATATGCATCACAATTAATTATATCTACATAATATTGTTTCATATTGATATAAAGAAGGAATATCCTAATTATTATTGTACACAACAAATAACACAATCAGTTAAGTACGAGTACATGGTTACAATAAATGTATTTGTATAGATATAGATACGAGTGTAGATTGCGCTGTTGACACAATAAAATTGAGCCCGCGTCATTTAATAGTTAAAGTTGCTTAACAGTAAAAACGGTAGTTATAGGTATATACATTTTAGGGTTTCTAATGAAGACAAGCGTTATCCCGAAAAACTATTACGATTTATAGACATTAGCAAAATTTCAGTGAACTCTAACCAGTGTTATTATTGACTTTCGTGTAAAAACTTCTTTGTTATTTTAGCTATGTCAAGCCCTTTATACCCTTTCCTATGAATGAAGCAGCGAATATGTGCAAACATCCGAACCGAGTGACCAACAATACTTTTAAAATTAAGTTTACTGTTTAAAACTAAGATATTTAACATAAGTTGGAGAGGAGTAAGCATCCATGCGTTCCCATAACAATATTCAAGGTGTTCCAAAGTTGTTAAGAAAGTTAGAGTAAATGATAAATTGAAACTTAGATGGATAAATAACCAAAGGTATCAAACAGCTAGTAAAATGCTAATTTTATTAATAGTTATAAATAAAACAACTCCCGATGCAACCATTTTACGTTATCGTGAGATATATATATATATATATAAATGTACATAGGAGATTGTCAGTCTTGCAAAAAGATTCGCTGTACAAATGGGAATATGTAAAATTAACGCTGTACAAACGGAAATAAGTAAAATGCCGGTTCTACGAAAGGCATTGGGATGTCGTAAATAGGCACAAGAATAAATCAAATGGTCAACCTCTGCATGAAATGTTGAAAATGAATGGCGAAACCCTACTGCTGCATAAAATGTTGAAAATGAATGGCGAAATCCTACTGGAAACTCAAGACATCAGTAATACGCCAACTACTGTATTAGTTTCTCTAAGAATAACTACGAGGCCATCATCTGGGTGTCATCATTGCTTTCCGATCTCTAGGCAAGAAAAGATTCACCACGACCGTTGTAGACATCCTGCTGGAAGCCTTTACTTCGAACGCTTTGCTTTTCGTCTGGGAGGAGTACCGGGCGGCGCGGCGTGCCGCCGTCACTTATCGCCAGCCATCTCTTGGAGGCTAAAACAAACACAATATTCCGAGAAGTAACATATCTTTAATTAAATCACTTGAATTGGGAACCAATTAGTAATGAATTATATAAATGATTATGACCATGACCATGACAGTGCCCAGGTAATGGATTCATTCAATACCCAGTGCATATGCACACCCAATCTAATGTGCAGTTAATTACTCAATAACTTCATATAATAAAATCATTGTTTACACGGTGTATCATTGTCTCCTCAACAATTATCCGACTACGATACGCAGTTCGCTTAAGTAACCGGCGGGAACCTTGCCCACCCAAAATCCAGCGAACACACGTATCGTGCCCCTTCGATGCATCTAGTTAATCCGACGCAGATATGTAGCTCACTCAGAGCATACACATCGCGCCCACACTTAATCCGACGCATGTAGCTCACTCAGAGCATACACATCGCGCCCACACTTAATCCGACGCAGACATGTAGTTCACTCAGCGGAAACCTCATCCACCCAATAATCCAGCGAACATACACATCACGCCCATCCTTAATCCGACGCCGATACGCAGGGCGCTCTGTGGAAACCTCATCCACCCAATAATCCAGCGAACATACGTATCGCGCCCATAATCCGACGCTGATACGCAGCGCGCTCTGTGGAAACCTCATCCACCCAATAATCCAGCGAGCATACGTACCGCGCCCATAATCCGACGCAGATACGTAATTCGCTCTGTGGAAACCTCATCCACCCAATAATCTAGCGAACATACGTATCGCGTCCACTCATCATAATCATCATAAAATCATTACCATCATAAAATCATCATCACCATCACAAAATCATAATCACTATCATAAAATCATAATCACCATCAAAACCAAAATAATCATTATAAAATCATAATCTTATTCACCACCATAAAATCATAATCATAGTCATCATCATAAAATCATAATCATGATCATCATCATAAAACCAATCATAATCATCATCATAAAATCAATCGTAATCATCTTAATATCCTAATCATCATCATCAAAATAAATATCATCATCATCAAAATAAATATCATCATCAAAATAAATATCATCATCATCAAAATAAATATCATCATCATCATAATAAATATGATCATCATCATAATAAATATCATCATCATAATAAATATCATCATCATCAAAATAAATATCATCATCATAAAATCATAACCATAATAACCATCATAATCAACATAACATCATCATAGTCGTGACAATCATAGTCGTAACAATCGTAGTCGTAACAATCGTAGTCATAACAATCGTAGTCATAACAATCGTAGTCATAACAATCGTAGTCATAACAATCGTAGTCATAACAATCGTAGTCATAACAATCGTAGTCATAACAATCGTAGTCATAACAATCGTAGTCATAACAATCGTAGTCATAACAATCGTAGTCATAACAATCGTAGTCATAACAATCGTAGTCATAACAATCGTAGTCATAACAATCGTAGTCATAACAATCGTAGTCATAACAATCGTAGTCATAACAATCGTAGTCATAACAATCGTAGTCATAACAATCGTAGTCATAACAATCGTAGTCATAACAATCGTAGTCATAACAATCGTAGTCATAACAATCGTAGTCATAACAATCGTAGTCATAACAATCGTAGTCATAACAATCGTAGTCGTAACAATCGTAGTCGTAACAATCGTAGTCGTAACAATCGTAGTCGTAACAATCAGTCGTAACGATCGTAGTCGTAACGATCACAGGCGTAACGATCATAGTCCCAATGATCACAGCCCCAACAATCACAGCCCCAATAATCACAGCCCCAATAATCACAGCCCCAATAATCACAGCCCCAATAATCACAGCCCCAATAATCACAGCCCCAATAATCACAGCCCCAATAATCACAGCCCCAATAATCATAACCCCAACAATCATAGCCCCAATAATCATAGCCCCAGTAATCATAGCCCCAATAATCATAGTCCCAATAATCATAGTCCCAATAATCATAGGCCAAGTCATTAAAATGATAGTCATTAAAATCATAGTCATTATCATCATCTCTATAGTAGTCATCATCTTCATAGTAGTCATCATCTTCATAGTAATGATTTCCAAAGTAATAATCATCAGCATAGTAGTGATCATCACCATAGTAGACATCACCATTGTACCTGTACCTGTATACCCTTTTTCTGCAAATAAACTATTATCTTATCTTAGTAATTATCATCATTATAGTAGTCATCCGCTTCATAGTTGTCATCATC
The DNA here is from genome assembly GCA_951800055.1 of Cenopis cana. Lineage (NCBI taxonomy): Eukaryota > Metazoa > Arthropoda > Insecta > Lepidoptera > Tortricidae > Cenopis > Cenopis cana. The sequence goes on along the minus strand of OX637492.1, from coordinate 2,362,321 downwards.
TTCATAGTAGTCTTCGTAGTAGTAGTCATCACCATCATAATAGTATCCAACATAATAGTATTCATCACCAGCATAGTAGTATTCACCATCATCATCGTAGAGTCATCATCATCGTAGAGTCATCATCATCGTAGAGTCATCATCATCGTAGAGTCATCATCATCGTAGAGTCATCATCATCGTAGAGTCATCATCATCGTAGAGTCATCATCATCGTAGAGTCATCATCATCGTAGAGTCATCATCATCGTAGAGTCATCATCATCGTAGAGTCATCATCATCGTAGAGTCATCATCATCGTAGAGTCATCATCATCGTAGAGTCATCATCATCGTAGAGTCATCATCATCGTAGAGTCATCATCATCGTAGAGTCATCATAATCGTAGTCATCATAATCGTAGAATCATCATAATCGTAGAATCATCATAATCGTAGTCATCATAATCGTAGAGTCATCATAATCGTAGAGTCATCATCATCACCGTAGAGACATCATCATCATCATCATTGTAGAGTCATCATCATCATCGGCGTAGAGATCATCATCATCGGCGTAGAGATCATCATCATCGTCGTAGAGTCATCATCACGATAGTAGTCATCATCACCATAGTAGTCACCATCACCATAGTAGTCATCATCGCCATAGTAGTCATCATCGCCATAGTAGTCATCATCGCCATAGTAGTCATCATCGCCATAGTAGGCATCATCACCATAGTAGGCATCATCACCATAGTAGGCATCATCACCATAGTAGGCATCATCACCATAGTAGGCATCATCACCATAGTAGGCATCATCACCATAGTAGGCATCATCACCATAGTAGGCATCATCACCATAGTCACCAACACCATATTCATCACCACCATAGTAGTCATCATCATAGTAGTCATCATCATAGTAGTCATCATCATAGTAGTCATCATCATAGTAGTCATCATCATAGTAGTCATCATCATAGTAGTCATCATCATAGTAGTCATCATCATAGTAGTCATCATCATAGTAGTCATCATCATAGTAGTCATCATCATAGTAGTCATCATCATAGTAGTCATCATCATAGTAGTCATCATCATAGTAGTCATCATCATAGTAGTCATCATCATAGTAGTCATCATCATCATAGTAGTCATCATCTGATATAGTCGGCAACAGCATAGTCGGCAACAGCATAGTCGGCATCATCATAATCATCATCATTATTATAGATGGACTCACCCTATATCTATTCAGTTAATCCGACGCAGATATGTAGTCCACTCGGCGGAACCCTCATCCAATCAATAATCCAGCGAACATACATATAGCGCCCATGTTATATGCCCTCAGTTAAGATAAGAAGAGATAATTTACATGTCATAAAAATAATATAATACGCCTCATGATTGTATATTCAGTTATATATTATATATTGTTGTATATTCGGGAAGTTTGCTTACTAGTAAAAGACCGCCCTGATCTATTCAAATTGAGATCAAAAGTCTATATAAGAATCCAAATAGAAATTATCGAAAGTACTACATCGGCCTTGAGGTCGTTCAGCGATTTACAAGAAAAATGCTTATAATATGTGTTTAGTTTTGTATCATAACATAACTTACCTAATAAAAATATTATGTCCAACGATTTTAGGAAGAATTTAAATAGTTATTTATTAGAAAATGGTTTTTATAGCGCTTGTGAATTTATTCAAGATAATAAGCAGCAGGAACATTTTTAATTTATTATTTTAATTGTGCAGAGATTAATAAATATATATACAAGAATTGCTCGTTTAAAGATATAAGATTTAAATTAATGAATGTACTAAATACGGACTGTATAACATTAAACGATTTGCATGTCGTTTCATTACGATAGAATACTGTACCGCAATTCACAATAACATTTAACTAGAAATAAGTATTCTTGCAAATAAATATGTTCTATTCTATTATACAAACAGTCTGCCCATTTCGGATGTACAATATTAATAATACAATGAAAATATGGATAAGTAAATTATTGTTTCAAGGAATATTCATTTAAGTCATAAAAATAAAAACATTTACAAATTACCAGTCTCGCAGTGTTTTCTTGAATTTTTGCCTATCTAACGACGCAGATGTGTAGTTCACCCAAGTAACCAGCGGAACCCTCATCCACTCAATAATCTAGTGAACTTGCACATGCGCCCAATCGCTCATAGTAATCATTTTAATACTGTTTTACAAATCTAGTAAATCTTTTTCTCAGATGGCGTAAACAACTTGTAAAATGACCAAAAACAATACATATATGTAGTTATATGATGATAATATTAAAGGTGTGCTGTTAAAAAAAAATAACCCCACCGACTATCATAAAAATATCGTGTTACAATTTAAAACATGTTTCATATCATCGATAGTATCGTTTAATAACCCCATGTAAAAAATAAGAGTTCAGTGTCATAATAAATTAGTAACAGTATCACGTCCCAAATAGTAAACAGTCGGAAAGTCAAACATGTCCATCTCCAGGGAGTGCCCTGGCAAGATAACCATGCATGATTAACCGCATAAACCTCCGGAACATATCCGTTACGGTAAATACAGTTGTTCGGGCCCTAACTGGTCAGTAATCAGAAAATCAAACATGTCCATCCCCAGGGAGTGCCCTGGCAAGATAACCATGCATGATTAACCGCATAAACCTCCGGAACATATCCGTTACGGTAAATACAGTTGTTCGGGCCCTAACTGGTCAGTAATCAGAAAATCAAACATGTCCATCCCCAGGGAGTGCCCTGGCAAGATAACCATGCATGATTAACCGCATAAACCTCCGGAACATATCCGTTACGGTAAATACAGTTGTTCGGGCCCTAACTGGTCAGTAATCAGAAAATCAAACATGTCCATCCCCAGGGAGTGCCCTGGCAAGATAACCATGCATGATTAACCGCATAAACCTCCGGAACATATCCGTTACGGTAAATACAGTTGTTCGGGCCCTAACTGGTCAGTAATCAGAAAATCAAACATGTCCATCTCCAGAGAGTGCCCTGGCAAGATATACATGCATGATTAACCGTATAAACCTCCGGAACATATCCGTTACGGTAAATACAGTTGTTCTAATTATCAATCTAAATTGTCAAACGTCATCAATTAGTGTCAGGAATAAATTCCATTTTAAAGTGCATACATTGGTATCTTTAAGTGGGCGATATAAATGTTCACACAGTTATATAAACGAATAAACTAAAGCATGAAAATTACGCACCCTTTTGGTTCTTTCCACTGCTGATATGTGAAGGAAACTATAATTATGATGAACACGCAGTATATTGTTTAACAATTACAATTATTTCACACCAGTCACATCTTATCACTAGAGCATAATTTAGAACGACGTTCCAGTCAAGAATGCCCTCCTCAGGCATCGAGGGGTGCTTATAATACCTGCCCCTCTGATCGGTGGAGGGGCTAGCTGGGAGAGAGCACGATGCCGGTCTAGAAAATAATCAACTACCCACCATTTGTATTAAAAATCATGACATAGTAAGATCATGCACAGAAGCAGAGCAGTACCGCCTTCGCATCGTTCCGCTACCGCGCATCCCGCGCCAGTCAGGAAGCACTCATTTAAATGTAGGGGCGTAGTAAAAAACTATAAGGGTTCCTTGTTTACTACGGAACCAAAAAACGGTACCGAGTCGACTGACAGCTGACACTGACATTTGACACTTTTCTCATATCGTACTGCCTCTGCACCGACAAATCAGGAAGTCGCCTTACTATGAAGGCAATAAGCGGTTAAATTCAATAGTCGACAATGCCGTAATAAATGCATCTTGCAATAAATAAAGCCTTATTTACGCAAATCTCGTTCGTGTGTAAATAAGGCTTTATAAATGATCATGATGTGATCGAATCGAATGTCAACTCAGTGTGTCGTCATCGTCAACAAGACGTGTCGATAGACGATGCACTTGAATAAAACAAAAACAATTCATATTATACTTTGGATTTCCCATTAGCGCTAGTAATCATATCCGCTTATATGACTATGAGCGGATTAAGCTTCACTTATTTATTTAATTATTTTTAATTTATTCATATTAATAAATAAAAAATACAATAATAACACGATTGAGACTTGAGACGCGTCACAAAAACCTGTTTAACGTTTTATACGTATCGCGAATGCGAATGTTGTTTTCTTCGTTAGCAATAAATAGTGTTTTTATTGTATAACTTTTATAGCTGTGATCAACAAGTATAAAACAAGGGTCATGAATGTCATGATACTATATTTTGCTGATATATGAAGTGCCCCAACTGGTTTTGCTAATGTAGCGTTACGGCCTCAAATGCAACCTAAGCGCATGTGATGTGCTGCGTGCAGAGTTGCAGACTAGAAGGCAGCATTCAACTTGGACCATAGAATATAGGTGGCGCAAAAATACGTTGAACAAGAATTTTTAGGATATTTTTTATTACGACACGACTTTATATAAAAGCGTTAAAATATTATTAATAAACTAAACAAAACACTAGTTATCTGCAAAATATCCCTTCAGCTTTGACACACAATTGAAAACGTACGTTAAAATGCCGCACGCCCCTTTTAAGTTAGATTCTTTAACTTTAACAAAGATTATTTCATGTACGTTTACTAATAACAATAAATTTCAATTTCTACGTTTTAAAAATACCTATTATATATTTCATTCATTTAACTTTGTTTCATTTTTGGGATATCCTGTAAACTGATTTCAAAGCTGGTGTCAAGTTATCAACAATAACAAGGGCACGCTCTAGTCCAAGATAATCCTAAAGATACGAGTACATTTAAGTGTGTAATTGATAATTCAAAATATTAAGTGTGTAAACTTGACAATTGACATTGTTGTTCGTTTCGTTCACGGAAAAGCTTTTTTTTTAATCCTGTGGAAGGAGCCGGAATTGGAACACACGACCTCCAGATTAATCCTCCTGTTAGGATAGTTTGATTTTCATGTGTAGATAGCAGGATTGAAAACCGCTTTTTCAACCCTCGAGTGGAAAGTATTTTTTTTTAAATAGTTTAATAGGCCGACTGCAGCGCGTTTTTTTATTACTGAATTCTTACTATATCATTTATTTTTAATTGATCTTTAACTTTCCTTATAGTCGAAATTAAAAGTTGGAGTGTTTAATTAGGGCGAAAGCACACATTTCACACGTGACAATATCAAGAATAAAATGAGTCACTTTCAACCCTTGATTAACAATCTACTATTCTACTATTTAATCACATTGATCTATTTCAGATCCTAATTACGACTTCATAGTAGTGGGTGCTGGTTCGGCTGGTTCTGTGGTGGCCAACCGCCTCAGCGAAATAACAGAATGGAAGGTGCTGCTGATCGAAGCCGGCGGGAACCCCACTTTGGGTACTGAGGTAAATTTACGGCACACCTGGCCATAAAGTGGCAATTATCGCACATTTCACGTGCGGAAAAAATGACAGCTCCTGACCAGTGGGACGCGTAAAATTTTGTACTCACTCGCCAGCTCGCCACGGGTAGTAATCTGGAGCGAAGACAAAGGCAACGAAGCATGCTTCATTAAAAGACTTCTCTCTTTCTCTTTGTAGTCGTTCCTTCATGACTGAAGATCGTGATCATCTGTAGTCTTCCTTGACAGCACGACTTACTTCCATCGACTTCTATTGGTGGCCATCCGCGCCACATCGTAAAACTTGCTGGTCTTATCCTTGATTTGGTCGGTCCATCGCGTCGGAAATCTACCACGGGCTCGTTTACCTTCCACATTTCCAACTTAACGAACTAAAATACGAGTAGGTTCCATTTATGATTTCGGGATTCTTTCAAACCCCCTACCATCCGTAGTTAATAGTAATAATACACATTTGTCCGTTGTCTCCCCGATAGCCCAGCTATTAGTCCATCATATACACCTGGTTCATTTAGACTCCATCAACCAGTAATAGTCCCTGTACAGTGTACACCCAGGCGGGTGCTGCATGTGTGCGTCCCATGAGACGGTTAGGGACAGTATCCGCTCGGTGTATCTCTTGCATTTCATTAAAGTGCCTAAAGGCCCTCTACGTGTTGGCTATGTGGTACTTGTTTGGTACTTCGGTGCCTCGGTACTTCGGCTCCACGCACGCCTCCCAAAGGTAATACCATCGTCCCGTGAACGGGATCTTTTCCATACATATTTAAATTCACTTGTCTTATTTTTGGACTTGTCTGTTACAGGCACCGCAACTAGCTTACTCAAACCTCGGGACTAAAGAAGATTGGAACTACAGACCCGTACGACAAGAAGGGTTTTGTCGAGCGTACAAAGGCGGGCAATGTACATGGCCTAGGGGGAAAACCTTGGGAGGGAGCAGCAGCATCAACTTCATGTTCTACATAAGAGGAAACAAACTTGACTACGATGAATGGGCGGCCGAAGGTAACCATGGCTGGGACTATGACAGCGTTTTACCGTATTTCAAAAAAAGTGAAAACTTCTCCGGTAACCTAAGCAACGAAAACACTAAATACCATGGTACCAAAGGATATCTGAATGTAGAAAAAACTCCAATTCATCCACTGGAGAACTTGATACTTCAAGCTGCTTCTGAAATAGGCATTGACGTAAATGATGATGTCAATACTGAGAATCAAATGGGGATGGTGAAAAGTTACTCGAACACTAAAAACGGCGTCAGACATAGCACTGCGAGAGCATTCTTAAATCCTGTGAAAGACAGACTGAACTTACATGTGGTCAAAAACGCATTGGTAACTAAAATTTTATTTAAGCCTTCCTCCAACATTGTTGATGGAGTAATAATACATAAGGACGGCCAAGATATTACGGTAACAGCAAAGAAAGAAGTTATCTTATCAGGAGGTGCAATTAACAGTCCACAACTGCTTCTATTGTCAGGAATAGGACCACGAAAACATCTGGAAGACTTAGGTATAGATGTCATTGCTGATTTACCTGTTGGACAAAATCTGCAAGATCATTTGTTTGCGCAAACTTATTTCAAAACGCCGGCCGATGAGAAACAAAGAATTTTAAGCTCGACTGAAGGAATCATTGAGCATTTCATTGAATTTATACACAAGCAGTCTGGTATATTTGCGGATGTTAGTCCCCATTTAGTCACCGGTTTGGTAAATACAACTGACCCTACCGCTACTAGTCCAGATGTTCAGTTTCATTATTTATTTCTACCTCCGGGATTGAGAAACGTAGCAGACGTATTTACAAAACACAACTTGAATGATAAATTCAGTAGCTACATAGATGATATCAATAAAGATAACACTATTTTGACGGCTATGGGTGTTCTCCTTCAGCCTAAGTCTAAGGGAAGAATTTTACTTAAAAGTAAAGATCCGAAAGACTACCCTCTCATTTACGCGAATTATTTTGATAATGACGATGACATGCGCACACTTATAAGAGGAATGAAGAAAAATATAGAGTTATCCAAAACGAAAGCATTCAAAGAAGCAGGGTTTGAACTGTTTTGGCCTGAATTAGAAGCCTGTAATTCATTTGAGGAAGGTAGAGATGATTTTCTGGAGTGTTTTGCAAGAGAATTAACATTTTCCTTATACCATCCAACAAGCACTGCTAAAATGGGTCCGGACAGTGACGACAGTGCTGTAGTAAATCCTGAACTGAAAGTTCGGAAAGTAAGAGGTTTAAGGGTTATAGACGCTAGTATTATGCCAAAGATTGTAAGAGGAAACACAAACGCGCCGACAATAATGATTGGCGAGAAAGGAGCTGATTTGATTAAAAAAGACTGGTTGAATGAGCACAGTGAACTGTAAAGTATGAATTAAAATTTGCTATATCAATTGAACGGCCTTTTTATTTATTTAACTTTATTGCACAATACTAGAAAATACAAATGGTGGTTGATGCCATAAGGCATTCACTATCCACCACCACCACCACTAACCACTAACCACTAGGCTAATTATAAAAATTAAAAACACGACTGCATTAAAAAGATAAAAACAAGTTTCCTAATAAAGAACTCGAGGAAATATATTTTGTTTGCAGTCGTGGGACCTAATATTTTGGTTTTACTTGTATGTAGTAGGTCCCCCGACTGCAAACAAAATATATTTCCTCGAGTTTTTTATTAGGAAACTTGTTTTTATCTTTTTAATGCAGTCGTGTTTTTAATTTTATAATTATTATTTTATTTCGAACTTTTTTTGCTTGAAATAGTATGTATTTCAAGCAAAAAAAATTCGAAATAAAATAATAATTATAAAATTAAAAACTATATATATTTTTGGAATCGTCTCTTCAAATGCTTCATTTTGATACGTCACTTGCTAGGATAGAAAAATGATTTTTTTACGGAACACTCAAAATGGAGTCTACAGTCCGCCATATTGTTTTTATTGCAACGTCACATATCCTATGTTACCCGGGATGACGTAAGGATTCCAACGATACCTCACACATCTAAATCGTTTAAGGGGAGGTATCCCCAACGCAAATGTCCCGCTCTAACACGCGTGAGTTTATAATTAATCATCCCGCTCTCTACGCAAGCTCTGCGCGCAGTTTTGTAAATATTTAGCTATAGTCATTAAGCCAATCATTCTATCAAAGCAAACCCTGCGAATTTGTCTATAACTATTTACGATCTTTAATTGAGTACAAAAATAAAACGTTAAATATCAGTAATACAGCCGTAGTATTGAAAATACATTCCAAAAAGGGGTAACTTCGCGATTTTTTTTTATCGAGTGAAATTCATCAGGTCATGTAACTGACTGCGATTTTGACTAGACAAGATCCTTATGTAACACATATATTTTTTTTAGATTTTAAGACACTATATTCTATGTCTCAGATGGTTTTTAAAAACTCAAAAGTGGTAATACACGGCCTTAAGGCATTGAGAAGTTCTGATGGAACAAAAAAAATTCACATACATATATACATGAAACCTGAATTACACTCCTTTTTTTGGGCAGTCGTGTAAAAATAGACATTTGTTCGTTGCAGGATATAAACGTAAAGACAAAGACAAATAGATACACACACACACACACACACAAACAATTTTCAAGCATAATGGAAACTATTTATAGTGATGTTGATGACTGAACTATTTATAGATTTATAGATATGTATGACATAAGCGATGTTGTCTTTATCTATTCGGCATGCACTATTGAAATTTCTTATCAATCCATCAATTGTTACCTATGTAGATGATTTACACTTGGGAGTTTAAGAATTATCAGCCAAGTACGAATACAAAATTTTGCATGTTCAACGATCTATCTAGTCATATAGAATGTATCATGTCTATAAGCTACGGTGTCCGCTTACCATCAGGTGCACCGTACCCTTGTTTGCCACCGTAGAATAAAAAAAAAAAGCTTCTAAACATATTTCACATTATAAAGGTTATCATTAATAAGTTTGTTTATTATCTTGCCCAAAAATGCAAGAATCCACGTGAGAAATAATAGGTTTCATTACTTTATCTCTTTTTATTACACTACTAAAATAATTTAGTAATAGTCTTTTGATTCTTTTAAATCCTTACATAAATATTTTGCGTATTGTTAATTCAGACGGCGTCACGTAGGGTAAATTAATAGATAATATTAATATGAGAGTCATATTGAAATCAAAGTTAATTAAAAACAGTAGGTAATGATTAAACAAAGAACGTACAGTTAGGCTGGGTTGCACCAGACCGTCTGTAATCGTAAGCGGTGTTCGTCAAATCTGATTGTATGGAAAGTTTGACAAGTTTCTATGGGATGACAGCTGCCGGCGCCATATTTGACGATGACCGCTCTGTGTTCGTACCGTTGGTGCAACTAGCACTTAGGCTGGGTTGCACCAAACCGTCTGTAATTGTAAGCGGTGTTCGTCAAATCTGATTGTATGGAAAGTTTGACAAGTTTCTATGGGATGACAGCTGCCGGCGCCATATTTGACGATGACCGGCCTGTGTTCGTACGTTAGTGCAACTAGCACTCAGTCAACCAAAATTGACATTTCTATTTCAACCTGCCGGATCTTGGCGATGCACTACCTTGCACGAAAAAAATTTACATCCTTGAAGCAAAGCAGGATCACAATAACAAAAGACAAGGGCAGACCTATTGTCATTGTAATACAGCATTGGAAAACAAGTTCTCTATTCATAAATCTTCCATATGCCTGAAGACCAGAGGGCCGGCAAGTTGTCTAGTAACACAGATGCGAACGTACTGTAAGTAGATAACTTGGGAATGTTTAATAGTACAGTAGATTCCACTTATAACGACTTCGCTTGTAACATTTGACCGCTTAGCAGTTGTTACTAAATCACCGACGTTAGGATTCATACCAAACATTTTTAAGGAAAATCAGTCCGTTTTGTACGACGTCCTGTTAGTGCGACGTAATATCACCGGTCCCTTGATGGTCGCTGTATCCGGATAATACTGTAGCTCTAGTATAAGTTGTTTCGAAACATTAACTAATTCGAACGCGTTTGCGTTTTGTCTCAAAATGTATGAAAACGCTCTCACCGAGTTTGAAATACGCGCGTTCATCGGTTAGCAACAAATGTTATATTCGCTGTTTTAGTTTCCACTAGTCACCACCAGAGGGGCTGTTCACGTTTTCATACCACTTTCATACATTTTGAGACAAAACGCGTTCGAATTAGTTGATGTTTCGAAAAAACTTATACTAGAGCTACTGTACTTTACTTACCTCCCATGAGTTTGCAATACCGTACTCGCTAGCGACTGCGTAAACGATTTAGTATGTGCAGAAAACAATGGATAATCTTACGAGAAATGTGACCGCGACGTGTCCATCGGCGTTCGCGGGTGCGACTGGCCAATTATTCGCCGGAGCTATAGCAGCAGTGGTTGCTGCGCACTGCGCCTTCCTCGCAGAGCCCTGGCCACTGGACAACACTCAGCACATTGTGGATAAAGCTACAGGTAACCAGTAGCTAGAGCACTAATTGTTGACAGAGTAATCGAAACGATCGAAGGTCTCCGTTTCAGCTTCGGCAAAAAATGCATTAGTATGGCTTTCGGGTTTCCGGATGCCTAACCGACTGTTCTTGGTTTTAAACACCTAAAGCCCGTCACAGACAGAGCTATAATATATATTTTGGTATATTAATATACACTCACCGGCAGAAAATTTGGCCCTATTTGTATATATATTATAGCAAGGCTTATTACGATATCCTATTATCTTACGTCATTTTTTTAACCTGATTGTAGTTATAGCGGCCTATAGCCGGGCTCAATAAAGCGATAGGAGTGCGCGGTTGGAGAGGCCTGGGGAAAATCCAGGGGGAACCTCCGACCACGGGGGCGGTTTAAACACTCGAAAACTCTAAAAAATTGCGCTCCAGTGAGATTGGTTCAGCGGCTTCCTTCCACCGAATCTGAGGTGTGAGTGTAATCGAACTACGGGAGGTTTGTCGACTAAACCTAGGTCCTAGCGAGTTTTGTCGCTGGCTCACTAAACCTAGCCTAGCTAAGAAGAGTCCAGCAAGAAAGCAAAGCCCGACCTGGGTCGGACTGACTCTAATTCCTTAGGCTGGAAACAGTGCTCGACCGCCGGTCAGTGCGTACCGTCGGTCGGCGTAGCTGTATCTATGCAAGTCTATGGCTGGAAACAGAGCGCGATCGACGGTCGGCGCGTATGGTCCGTAGCTGACGGTGAGGATCGCTCTGAACGCACGTATGCTTTCGTACAGCGATAGCTACGCCCGACCGACGGTACGCACTGACCGTCGGTCGAGCACTGTTTCCAGCCTTAAAGCACAACGTAGAAAATACTAGGAGAATTGATTGTCTTGTATGATTGCAGAGCTGTCCTACGACTTCATAGTGGTGGGCGCGGGGACCGCTGGCTCACTGGTGGCCAGTCGGCTGAGCCAGCGCTGGTCCGTGTTGCTGGTCGAAGCTGGTGGCGACCCGGGACTGGATAGCGAGGTACATACTGACATCCTACAGATCTCCAGTTAAAAAAAAAAAAGAAATGTAGGCCGAATTTACGAATTTATTGAAAACTAGCTTTTGCCCGCGACTTCGTCTGCGTAGAACTCGGTCATCACGTTAGAATGTTATTTCATTCTTATATTTCTTGCGCTTACCTAGTTATCTCTCTTCCATTCTAACTTAAACCCCGTTAAGGGATGATTTCCGGGATAAAAGTATCCTATGTCCTTCCCTAGGACTCAAACTATATCCATACCAAATTTCATCTAAATCGGTTGAGCATTTTAAGGGGAAACAGGCAGACAGAGTTACTTTCGCATGTATAACCCGCCCCGGTTTCGCACGGGTAGTCCAGTTTTAAACAGTTTAGATCAGGATCACAGGGAGAGGATTTTTTATGATTTAAATTTATTTATCTAAGCTTTTTCCCGCGACTTCATTCGCGTGAATATCCATATCAACTTCTACACCGGCTGTCTCGCCAAACATTGCGCACGCCGGCTCAATGCGCCCACATGAAACACATGACAGAGGACAAAATATATATTAAGAAGGAAGTATATGAAAAAGCGCGCGAGCGGAGCGAGCGCGAAATTTTTCGGATATTCTGATACGGGTGTGGAAAATACTTCATAGGTACGCATCAAGTAATAAAGATGAAAACGCGAGCGCAGCGAGCGCGAATTCTTTCAAACATTACGATGCAGGTGTCCAAAAGACTTCATACGCACCAAGTAATGTAGATGAAAACGCGAGCGTAGCGAGCGCAAAATGAAAAAAAAGAACATTGTGATGCAGGTGCGGAAAATACTTCATACGCATCAAGTAACGAAAATAAAAACGCGAGCGTAGTGAGTGCGAAATGTTTCGAACATTATGATGCAGGCACGGAAAAGATTTCACACGCATCAACTAATGTAGTCGAAAACGCGAGCGTAGGGCGCGCGAAAATTTTCGAACATTATGATGTAGGTGTGGAAAATACTTTATACTCATCAAGTAATGTAGTTGAAAACGCGAGCGCAGCGAGCGCGAAATTTTTGAACATTAATATGCAGGTGCGGAAAATACTTCATACGCATCAAGAAATGAAGAGAATCGCGAGCGTAGTGAGCGCGAAATGTTTTGATGCAGGTGAGGAAAATACTTCATACGCATCAACTATAATGTCGATGAAAACGCGAGCGTAGGGCGCGCGAAAATTATCGAACATTATGACGTAGGTGCGGAAAATACTCATCAAGTAATGTAGATGAAAACGCGAGCGCAGCGAGCGCGAAACTTTTCGAACATTCTGATGCAGGTGCCGAAAAGACTTCATACGCATCAACTATAATGTAGATGAAAACGCGAGCGTACGGCGCGCGAAAATTTTCGAACATTATGATGTAGGTGCGGAAAATGCTCATCAAGTAATGTAGAAGAAAACGCGAGCGCAGCGAGCGCGAAATTGTTCGAACATTATGATGCAGGTGTGGAAAATACTACATACTCATCAAGTAATGTGTATGAAAACGCGAGCGTAGCGAGCGTGAAATATTTCGAACATTATGATGCCAGTGCGGAAAATAATTCATACGCATCAAGTCATGCAGATGAAAACGCGAGCGTAGCGAACGCGAAATTTTTACGAACATTATGATGCAGGTGCGGAAAAGACTTCAAACGCATCAAGTAATGTAGATGAAAAAGCGAGCGTAGCGCGCGCTAAAGTTTTTGAACATTATGATGTAGGTGCGGAAAATGCTCATCAAGTAATGTAGAAGAAAACGCGAACGCAGCGAGCGCGAAATTTTTCGAACATTATGTTGCAATTGCGGAAAATACTTCATACTCATCAAATAATGTGTATGAAAACGCGAGCGTAGTGAGCGCGAAATGTTTCGAACATTATGATGCAGGTGCGGAAAATATTTCATACGCATCAACTATAATGTAGATGAAAACGCGAGTATAGGGCGCGCGAAAATTATCGAACATTATGATGTAGATGCGAAAAATGCTCATCAAGTAATGTAGAAGAAAACGAGAGCGCAGCGAGCGCGAAATTATTCGAACATTATGATGCAGGTGCGGAAAAAACTTCATACTCATCAAGTAATGTGTATGAAAACGCGAGCGTAGCGAGCGCGAAATATTTCGAACATTATGATGCCGGTGCGGAAAATAATTCATACGCATCAAGTCATGCAGATGGAAACGCGAGCGTAGCGAACGCGAAATTTTTACAAACATTATGATGCAGGTGCGGAAAAGACTTCAAACGCATCAAGTAATGTAGATGAAAAAGCGAGCGTAGCGCGCGCTAACGTTTTTGAACATTATGATGCAGGTGCGGAAAATAATTCCTACGCGTCAAGTAATGTAGATAAAAAAGCGAGTGCGAAATGATTCGAACATTATGATGCAGGTACGGAAAATACTTCATACGCATCAAGCAATGTAGATGATTGAACAAAAAGAAATTGTTGACCTATCAAATGGCTTTGTAAAGAGGTGGTTGAATAGATATTTTTTTGTTCATAAATTAGTGGAATACCTTTCAAAGTTCAAAGTGTTTTATTGTTAAACATAGGTATAACTGAATACCTACTTTGGTCTGCACTTTCGAAGATGGAGTAGGTTGATAGCGCACCCACCCTGGTTGCTTCTAAGAGTTATGTGATTTTCTGAGAATTGTTTTTTTTTTTTGCTTCCTATCCGCCTATAACTTTCGAATTTGGTCATACTTGATGTTTATTGTTACGTAGGTATATTTTACTAACGAATACCAATATACCCTAAATTTATGTCTGTTACGCGCTGAACGTATTTTATACATTTTGCTGACGGAAAACGCAACTAATCGGCACCTCGAAGAACCTCAATGACACCCATATCGATTATTAAGAAAAGTAAATAAATAAATGTCCGCCATCTTCGATTTGAAAATGGATATCATTCTTGTAATGAGCACCTCAAAAAACAATATTTTATACAAAAATGCGCATACCTAATATATAGATTATAGGTACATGTCGCAAGTGCTACTATGCAACCGAGAGCCCGCCGCTCTGCGTAGGTACCCTCCATCGAAAACAAAAAAATAAACCGAGGTTTCGTAGTAAGGTTTGTGAATATTGATAGAGACTGACTGACCAACATAATTAGATCTCTCATTTCAAACAATTAATATGGTTTGAGGGACTTTTGTATTTTTGTCTTTAGCCCTGAGAGGCAGAGGTATTGTTATTTCACCCCCCATTTTTTCAAATACTATCTGTTTATTTTAAAATGTTTGAATGGGGTTCTATTTACTTTGCGTCCATGTATATACTTACCAATTTTCAAGCCTGTAAATTATGAACTGAAAGACTTCTCATACAAAGTTTAACCCCTCTTTTCACCCCCTTCCATCCCTAACCTATATGATTTTTATAGCCTATAACCTGGCCGAAGATCCAATAAACATATTAGTGAAGGCTGTATTAAAATCCATTCGCTAGTTTTCGCGTGATAGTTAGACAAATAAACAGACAGACAAACAGACAAACAGACAAACAGACAAACAGACACGAATTCTAAAAACAGTTGAAACGTGTTCTGTTATCGATTCTTAGACCCCTCCATCGATTTTTTTACTAATATCTTCAATGTACAGATTTTCGACCCTCTTCTGCTTTATTATATGTATATAGATAGCTTTTGCCCGCGACTTCGTCTGCGTAGAACTCGGTCATCACGTTAGAATGTTATTTCATTCTTATATTTCTTGCGCTTACCTAGTTATCTCTCTTCCATTCTAACTTAAACCCCGTTAAGGGATGATTTCCAGGATAAAAGTATCCTAAGTCCTTCCCTAGGACTCAAACTATATCCATACCAAATTTCATCTAAATCGGTTGAGCATTTTAAGGGGAAACAGGCAGACAGAGTTACTTTCGCATGTATAACCCGCCCCGGTTTCGCACGGGTAGTCCAGTTTTAAACAGTTTAGATCAGGATCACAGGGAGAGGATTTTTTATGATTTAAATTTATTTATCTAAGCTTTTTCCCGCGACTTCATTCGCGTGAATATCCATATCAACTTCTACACCGGCTGTCTCGCCAAACATTGCGCACGCCGGCTCAATGCGCCCACATGAAACACATGACAGAGGACAAAATATATATTAAGAAGGAAGTATATGAAAAAGCGCGCGAGCGGAGCGAGCGCGAAATTTTTCGGATATTCTGATACGGGTGTGGAAAATACTTCATAGGTACGCATCAAGTAATAAAGATGAAAACGCGAGCGCAGCGAGCGCGAATTCTTTCAAACATTACGATGCAGGTGTCCAAAAGACTTCATACGCACCAAGTAATGTAGATGAAAACGCGAGCGTAGCGAGCGCAAAATGAAAAAAAAAAACATTGTGATGCAGGTGCGGAAAATACTTCATACGCATCAAGTAACGAAAATAAAAACGCGAGCGTAGTGAGTGCGAAATGTTTCGAACATTATGATGCAGGCACGGAAAAGATTTCACACGCATCAACTAATGTAGTCGAAAACGCGAGCGTAGGGCGCGCGAAAATTTTCGAACATTATGATGTAGGTGTGGAAAATACTTTATACTCATCAAGTAATGTAGTTGAAAACGCGAGCGCAGCGAGCGCGAAATTTTTGAACATTAATATGCAGGTGCGGAAAATACTTCATACGCATCAAGAAATGAAGAGAATCGCGAGCGTAGTGAGCGCGAAATGTTTTGATGCAGGTGAGGAAAATACTTCATACGCATCAACTATAATGTCGATGAAAACGCGAGCGTAGGGCGCGCGAAAATTATCGAACATTATGACGTAGGTGCGGAAAATACTCATCAAGTAATGTAGATGAAAACGCGAGCGCAGCGAGCGCGAAACTTTTCGAACATTCTGATGCAGGTGCCGAAAAGACTTCATACGCATCAACTATAATGTAGATGAAAACGCGAGCGTACGGCGCGCGAAAATTTTCGAACATTATGATGTAGGTGCGGAAAATGCTCATCAAGTAATGTAGAAGAAAACGCGAGCGCAGCGAGCGCGAAATTGTTCGAACATTATGATGCAGGTGTGGAAAATACTACATACTCATCAAGTAATGTGTATGAAAACGCGAGCGTAGCGAGCGTGAAATATTTCGAACATTATGATGCCAGTGCGGAAAATAATTCATACGCATCAAGTCATGCAGATGAAAACGCGAGCGTAGCGAACGCGAAATTTTTACGAACATTATGATGCAGGTGCGGAAAAGACTTCAAACGCATCAAGTAATGTAGATGAAAAAGCGAGCGTAGCGCGCGCTAAAGTTTTTGAACATTATGATGTAGGTGCGGAAAATGCTCATCAAGTAATGTAGAAGAAAACGCGAACGCAGCGAGCGCGAAATTTTTCGAACATTATGTTGCAATTGCGGAAAATACTTCATACTCATCAAATAATGTGTATGAAAACGCGAGCGTAGTGAGCGCGAAATGTTTCGAACATTATGATGCAGGTGCGGAAAATATTTCATACGCATCAACTATAATGTAGATGAAAACGCGAGTGTAGGGCGCGCGAAAATTATCGAACATTATGATGTAGATGCGAAAAATGCTCATCAAGTAATGTAGAAGAAAACGAGAGCGCAGCGAGCGCGAAATTATTCGAACATTATGATGCAGGTGCGGAAAAAACTTCATACTCATCAAGTAATGTGTATGAAAACGCGAGCGTAGCGAGCGCGAAATATTTCGAACATTATGATGCCGGTGCGGAAAATAATTCATACGCATCAAGTCATGCAGATGAAAACGCGAGCGTAGCGAACGCGAAATTTTTACAAACATTATGATGCAGGTGCGGAAAAGACTTCAAACGCATCAAGTAATGTAGATGAAAAAGCGAGCGTAGCGCGCGCTAACGTTTTTGAACATTATGATGCAGGTGCGGAAAATAATTCCTACGCGTCAAGTAATGTAGATAAAAAAGCGAGTGCGAAATGATTCGAACATTATGATGCAGGTACGGAAAATACTTCATACGCATCAAGCAATGTAGATGATTGAACAAAAAGAAATTGTTGACCTATCAAATGGCTTTGTAAAGAGGTGGTTGAATAGATATTTTTTTGTTCATAAATTAGTGGAATACCTTTCAAAGTTCAAAGTGTTTTATTGTTAAACATAGGTATAACTGAATACCTACTTTGGTCTGCACTTTCGAAGATGGAGTAGGTTGATAGCGCACCCACCCTGGTTGCTTCTAAGAGTTATGTGATTTTCTGAGAATTGTTTTTTTTTTTTGCTTCCTATCCGCCTATAACTTTCGAATTTGGTCATACTTGATGTTTATTGTTACGTAGGTATATTTTACTAACGAATACCAATATACCCTAAATTTATGTCTGTTACGCGCTGAACTTATTTTATACATTTTGCTGACGGAAAACGCAACTAATCGGCACCTCGAAGAACCTCAATGACACCCATATCGATTATTAAGAAAAGTAAATAAATAAATGTCCGCCATCTTCGATTTGAAAATGGATATCATTCTTGTAATGAGCACCTCAAAAAACAATATTTTATACAAAAATGCGCATACCTAATATATAGATTATAGGTACATGTCGCAAGTGCTACTATGCAACCGAGAGCCCGCCGCTCTGCGTAGGTACCCTCCATCGAAAACAAAAAAATAAACCGAGGTTTCGTAGTAAGGTTTGTGAATATTGATAGAGACTGACTGACCAACATAATTAGATCTCTCATTTCAAACAATTAAAATGGTTTGAGGGACTTTTGTATTTTTGTCTTTAGCCCTGAGAGGCAGAGGTATTGTTATTTCACCCCCCATTTTTTCAAATACTATCTGTTTATTTTAAAATGTTTGAATGGGGTTCTATTTACTTTGCGTCCATGTATATACTTACCAATTTTCAAGCCTGTAAATTATGAACTGAAAGACTTCTCATACAAAGTTTAACCCCTCTTTTCACCCCCTTCCATCCCTAACCTATATGATTTTTATAGCCTATAACCTGGCCGAAGATCCAATAAACATATTAGTGAAGGCTGTATTAAAATCCATTCGCTAGTTTTCGCGTGATAGTTAGACAAATAAACAGACAGACAAACAGACAAACAGACAAACAGACAAACAGACAAACAGACACGAATTCTAAAAACAGTTGAAACGTGTTCTGTTATCGATTCTTAGACCCCTCCATCGATTTTTTTACTAATATCTTCAATGTACAGATTTTCGACCCTCTTCTGCTTTATTATATGTATATATAGATGTACAGATTTTCGACCCTCTTCTGCTTTATTATATGTATATATAGATTTGAGGCCGAGCGTGATTGAGTGGCGGTAGCCAGGTAGCTATGTAGCTAGCTAAATTAATGGGCAATGCTGGGCCAACCTCCTTCTTTAGAGAACGAGAGAAAAAAAACTAGGCCAATAAGCTTAACAATTGTCATTCATTTTGACGCATATACTTGCTCAGACGTTTAAGACAGGAGGTACCACAATTTTCGAGTTTACCGAAAAATATAGTTTGAGTCAGCAAATATTTACGACGAATACGTGCATGAACTCTGCCTTAAAGAAAGAAATAGCAACAACTATGACAAAAAAATAATAACCACGTCTTCAGCGCTAGGAGTATTTTAATGTCTCTTATTTTATGATATAAATGATATTTATTCAGACATACATTACAAATTGTTATCTGGGCCAATTTTTTTGGCGTTGTAGTTTTTTTTATTTCTTTTAATTGCATAAAAATTGGTAGGTTGGAAGAGTTTCTGATTCTGTACAAGTAAAAAAAATATGACAACATGGCGTGGAAAAAAATTTTTTCCCCATACATTTTTTTTACTGAGTTACGAAAATCCCATACGTTTTGTCACTCAATGGAAAAAAATTGTGGGACAGTGTAGGAAATCGTGCACATATTGTTCAGATTCAGGAGCTCTTCCAACTTACCAATTTTCATGCAATTCTAAGAAATAAAAAAAAACTACAACGCCAAAAAAATTGGCCCATCTAGTATTTAAACATAAAAACTAAATTTCTAAACAAAACACGAATTACTCAAATAATCCGTCCCTTGCCGTTCCCGGTGCAAAAGTGCCCATACTGGATATGCTGCATGCTGGATATGGATCTAGATATCTATCGACAACCTTTGAACAAGAAACGACTTGGAGCGTCCCTCTTTTGTCTAAAATAAATAGTTGTGTAATTGTAACTTTACAGATTCCCGCGTTCCTGTACAATAACCAGAACACAGTAAACGATTGGAATTACAAAACTGACCCAGACGGGACGAGCTGCTTGGGTCTCAGACACAACCGCTGCATTTGGAGTAAAGGCAGATGTCTTGGCGGTTCCAGTTCCATCAACGCCATGTTATACATCACAGGACATCCTGCAGATTACGACAGCTGGGAGCATCTCGGAAATACTGGATGGGGATACGATGAACTATCATCATATTTCAATGAACTTGAAAAGAAACTCAACCTAGACGCTTATAGGTTTAATGACAATCCTTTTTACAATTTATTCGAGGGAGCTTATAAGGAATTAGGTATAGATAGTGATAAGTTAAGCAACGAAGCCGTTTTAGGCACAAGAATAACCAAACTCCTTACAGCTAACGGTAGACGATTAAACACTGGTAAAGTATTTATGAATGATGCTATAAACCTGCATATCATGAAAAATACCGTAGTGAGCAAGTTGATTATAGACCCTGAGACTAAAATTACCGACGGCGCAGAGCTGCAGTTATCAAACGGTGATATTATGCAAATAAAAGTTAGGAAAGAAGTGATTTTATCCGCTGGCTCTATTGGCACACCGCAGATACTTATGTTATCAGGCATCGGCCCTAAAAAGCACCTTGAGGACATAAATATAAAGCCATTAATAAACCTACCTGTCGGTCAAAATCTCCAAGATCATATTTTCTTCCCAATATACCTGACAATTAAAGAAACCATCTCGATACCTCCAGATGCTTTTACTCTTTTTGTAATGCAATACATCTTAACAGAAACTGGTCCCTTGTCGACTATAGGCGTCACTGATTTCATGTCGTTTATCAATACAAATGATGAAAAAATTCCGAACATACAATTCCATCACATGTACATTCCCAAAAACGATCGAGTTATGTTGACGACGTACATGAACAATACGGGATATAAAGGCGATGTTATTGAAGCTATCGCAGAGTTAAACAAAGAAAACGAATTAATAGGTGTATATCCTACTCTACTACATCCAAAATCTAAAGGAGAAGTGTTATTATCTGATAATAATCACACATCGATGCCAGTAATCAAAGCCAACTACTTCCGCAATCCAGAAGACTTGAAACAGCTAATTGAAGCTATAAAATTTGTATCTAAGCTACAAAATACAAACGCTTTTAAGAGTCTTGACGCTCAGCTTATGCAAATCAAGCTGCCATTTTGCTCTGAATTTCCATTTAACACAGAAAATTACTGGGAATGCTACATAAGACATCTGGCAACCACTGTCTATCACCCAGTCGGAACTGCCAAAATGGGCATAAAAGACGATCCAAGTTCCGTAGTGAACCATGAACTGTTAGTGCATGGAGTGAAGAAGCTACGAGTCGTGGATGCCAGTGTGATGCCAGATATCGTGGGAGCTAATACGATGGCGACTACCTTGGTAATAGCTGAAAAGGCAGTAGATATGATTGCTAAACTTTACAATGTGAAAGACGAGCTGTAGTATAGTATAAAAGTGAATTATTTTATAAATTACTAGTTTTTTCCCGCGAATTCATCCGCGTGGAATTCGTTTATATCGTGAAAAAAAATAATGGCTACTGTGTTTTTATCAGGCGCTCACCTAATTATGGCTCTTCCATACAGACTTCATTTCCCTTAAGGGATGATTTCCGGGATAAAAAGTATCCTATGTCCTTCTCCGCGACTCAAACTATCTTCTTACTTAAACTTCATCTAAATCGCGGGTGTAACGCGGGATATTTTCAATTTTGACTTTGATTTAGCTGAAAGCACTCTTTCTACGACTTCTTTCAAAGGCCGTTAAGTTTTATCGCTGTCTTTTAAGTAAAGTCAGGTTTTACAGTAATAATAACAGATTTCGTTAATTTATTGCTCAAATAAATAAAATTGTAACTTGTTTTAACTTTTTATTAATATTTTCTTCTATCATAGACGCTGAAAAATTAAAAATTATATTAATAAATCGTGGTGCACCCAATGCAAATCGCATCTGCGCATTCTGCGCGCGGTTTTCTTTGGCTAAATTTATATTTCCTTCCATATTACAAGCTAAGCTTTGTTTTTGACTACCTCCAAGTTGATTTGCGTAAGACTGTCCCTCAATATTTATTTATTCATTTATGTATAACTTTTCCAAGTGGGGAAGCCACTCGCCTCGCCACTTCACCCATATCTTGACCCCGAGCTTCGTAACAACAAATCGTATTCGGAGGTCAGACTTACACTGGTTGTTTGAGGTGAAGTGAAGCGTCTAATATAGTTGAAATTATTTTATATGTCCGACATCTTATAAAATTGTCATTAGATTTTGAATCTTCTGGCTTGGAAAGTAAAGTCGCTTTTTGAACGGAGAAATTTGATTCAACTGGGCCAGTTTATATGATTTTACGCATACCTTGCACAGCCTTGGTGCATGTTGTGCGTGCGCGCATGTCGAAACTCTTTAGTTTGCGGGGAATACCATGAATGAACATAAATACATTAAGGAGTATTTAACATGTGCTAAATAATTAATTGATAGAGAAACTATTACCTAATTACTTTCAATGCTTGACAGAACCGCATTTCTCTATAATTTTAACATCAGGAATCATTAAAGGAGGAGGTTCTCAATGAGGGCTACCGTTTTTGTGCTCACCAGCTGGCGCCACTATCGAGTAAAGTCCAGCTGTCAAAGAGACGGCTAATTTCGCTTTCATAGAGAGCGTTGTCACAAAATAAAGAATATACAGAAGGTCCGTTCCCGCCGTTCTTGAAAATACATACCTAAACTTGCCTGACTCACAGGGTTGCTTCTGTATTGATTCTGAATTTTAAAAAGGAGCAGGGGGCCGATTTTTGAGTGTCGAACGCTCGAATTTTCACTCGAGATCTGTCAAAAAACTATGACGTTTTGACAGATGTCGAGTGAAAAGTCGAGCGTTCGAAACTCAAAAATCGGCCCCCAGGTATATTAAAAATTCTTCAACATGACATTTAAATATGAACCAGCGTATCTTGGTAAAAAACCGGCCAAGTGCGAGTCGGACTTCGCACATTTAGGGTTCCGAATCAACCTCAAAAATATGATTTATCAATATATTAGTATTTTTTGTTAAAATATACGTAATATTGAACATTGTCACCAAATTTCAAGTTCATAGGTCAATGAGAAGTCTAAAAATTCTTCGGAACAAATTTTGTGACAGACGACGGACGGACGGACGGACGGACGGACGTCTGGGCGACACCAATAGGGTTCCGTTTTGACCCTTCGGGTACGGAACCCTAATAAATTGATGCGTGACCCGCTGCGAGTTGTGACTTGTGACGGGCGGCGGTCGAGAGCGCCAACAAAGAATATACCTAATTAATTAGGTACCTACTTAACTAAACCATAGTACTTAAATACTGGTGTTTTACCAGCGAACGATAAGATGAATGTGTAATGGTTGATCGTCGTTATCAAAGCGGCTAGTTTCAAAAAATCACCTAACTACCTAGGTATTGTAACTACCAAAATGAGAAAACCGTTTTATTTACCTTTCAATATCGATTGAAAATTTGAAGAAAGTGTAGGCACAGTTTTTCGTTGTATTTTAACAATAAAATACATTCCAACTGTAATAATATCGGTTATTCATTTTGACGTACGTGACACAAAGTAGCGGCGGGGACGTCAAGTGATCCACGCGCGCACAACTAGCACTCGCGACGCGACAGTGACAGTCGCGACTAAGCTCGTCCGAAATCAACCGAGAATGCCTGTAAATGTTACGTCTGTGTGCGTGCGGCGAAAATGGCACTTTGTACTGAGCGAACTCTCTGCTCCGACGCGCGCCGCCGCTATTTACTTTGTGGCGTTGTTTCACACGACTTATGTGACTTAGGTAGGTATGTCAGAAGCTATAGATATCGCCAACAAACTGCTGCGCAGTTTGGCGAAAAGATTCGAAATGTCTGTTTTTGTATATTGTGGCTTTAATAAAAAAAAAATATCCAAAGTCTTACGTACAGACTTGCACGTGCGACAGAGAGGGAAAACTTCGTTTGTGATTCGCGGTAGAGCCCCAGCTTGCATTTCTCATCCGATTCTCATGAAATTTTGTGGGGGTCGATTTTCGAGATCTGTTAAAAACTATGGTATTTTGACAGATCTCGAGTGAAAAATCGAGCGTTCGGCGCTCAAAAATCGGCCCCCAGGTTCGATAAATTGAATTTTACTGTTGAGTCGGTATTTGGAAATTTTCAAATACAATTTCTTTTTTTAAATAAGACTCGCTAGGTCTACAGTTTACCGAGCTCATCTGTGTCTGTCTGTCTGTCTGTTCACCGAGCTCATCCATACTAATCCATACTAATATTATAAATGCGAAAGTGTGTCTGTCTGTCGGTCTGTCTGTTACCTCTTCACGCTTAAACCGCTGAACCGATTTACATAAAATTTGGTGAGATATATTGACTCCCAGGGAAGGACATAGGATACTTTTTATCCCGGAAATCATCCCTTGGGTCATTATTCGCGCGTTTCAACCGCCTCACTTTCGTGGACACGATTTTGAAGAATTGGCTGTAGATTTAGTGGAATTTCTAAGTTAGTTGGTAGATGTCCCGTATTTCTACCAAATAACCGTTAACGGCATTAATTTTTTTATCCGAACTCGACAAAATAGTGACCACGAAAGTGATTTGGAACAAACGCCAAAATAATGACCCCCCTTAAGGGGTGGAAGTTTGTATGAAAGAGCGATGAGTAGGTAAGCGCCTGATATAAGTTAATAGCAATTACTTAGGTACTTAAATTCTTTCGCGATGAACGAGATCCACGCAGACGAAGTCGCGGGCAATAACTAGTAAGTAATATAACAAATAACAATACAAATCCGAGATAACCAAAATATTATTTCGTCACGTACCTAAAAGGGTCAGAATGCGAGTTTTCTGTCCGACAGGTTAAGGCTTGGTCACACCGCTTGCGCGACGCAAGCGGGACGCTGCGCTGCGCGCCAAAATGTATGAAACCGTCCCGCTCGCGTCGCGCAACCTGTGTGACGTCGCTAACCTGTCAGCATACGTTCCGGCGCGCAGCGCTGTGTTACTCGAACTTGTCCGGTCAAGGATATTTTATAACTTCATCTTTTATTAAAATAACTGATGCAAGAATCGATGTTTTCACCTTTGATACTTGCATGAGGTGTAGTACCATAAATAAAGAATATTTGTTATTAGAATATTATCTGTACCTATGTCTTTCCCGTTCACCGGAAAATGATATCCCGGACCTTGTGGAGCCAAAGTACCGAGGCACGTAAGTACCAACAAAACCACATAGCCAACACATAGATGCCTTTTCGACACTTTAATGAAATGCAAGGGATATTTAATTTATTATTATAAGAATTGTTATCGATTCAGGATCGTCAAATGAAGGAAAACAACAATAATAACAGAAGAACTTTAACAAAATTGAATGAACAATTCAAATCAAAAAGAAAGTCAAATATATTTCCTAGGAAATCGTAATATGTATATCCCTCCCCCCAGGGTTCTGATCAGGGCAATTTAATTTCAACTAAATTATATATTATATGTATTGTATTGTTATCAATTATCTTATTTATAATTATTATAAATACATCTGAACAAAAAAAAAACATGCTGGAAATTATGAAAATTCGCGAAAAACGTAATCTACGAATGTTGTGCTTGTGACAAATCTATTAAATTTCCTTGTATGACATGTCTCTTGCATCGTGGATCGTGGCAAGCGTTTTGCGTAACGGTAATAACACGTAGCCAGATGGCCGGCGGCAGCTGCAGTATTTCTTATCTTGAAGATAATATTGCCTAGCGGCGTGAAGACACTATTAATCCCTTTTAAGGTCCATTTACATTATGTAAGAACTTGCATGCAATTTTCAATACATTGCAAAGTTTGTTAGTTCGCAGGTTTTCTCCGCGTAAAAAAATACTTCATTGTACCTTTGGTGACCGCTCTTAAGTCTACATTTGACAGCATTTACAGTTACACCCGTAATTCTCCTCTTTGGAGAAACTTTGGAGGTTTAGGAGTTGGTGTGAAGAGCTACAAGCTATTTACAGAACTATTTCTCACTTACTCTGCGACTCGGTTTGCGTACCCAGTAACATGGGTATGTAAAAGCCTGCCCTGCCATTTAGGTGCAATGGTTTACGCCCACCCACATTCTTTTGTCCCTTCGATTTGCATACAAAAATGCAACGCTGTACTAACTCTTTAAGGCGATATATCGATTGAAAGAGACACCCTTTGTTTTACGCTCACGACAAAACGGGATGCAACCCTCGCCGAGAATGGTTTTTTAGACAAATCTCGTTAAATATCTGACTGTGTGCAGGTTAATTAAATTTCCTCTTGTCAGTACCTAGATGAGGTAAAATACCATCATATTAACTTAATCGTGTCTTTTAATAATGCGTTGTTTAAGTAGGCTGAGGGAAAAAAGGAAAATATAGACTCGACTTTGGATTTATTTTATATCGAGAAAAATTTAAGCAATCATGTTTCGCTATTGTCAGTACCACAATCATATAGTCAAGAATCATATATCTGAAAATCAGCCCCTACTGTTTGCTAGTCTGCGGCAGGACGTGGATAGAGTGAAGTTATTTAAGAGTGAATATTTAAAATCTACTGTCATTAAAATAGTTTGGATCTGCCCCTCTAGCACAACATGCATTCCGTATCTACTCGCGCGCGAGTTAAACTACCTACCTGTCACTTTTTGACAGCATTAATCAGACAGTGACAGGTGTTTTAATAATTATATTTGTAGAATTAAAGACTTTGAATACTTGAAAGCTTGAGATTTATTATTTAGAAAAACACAAGCACACTTACATAGCAAGCCATGACAGTAGAGAGAGAGAGCCACAGATTATCCAACATAAACAGCTTACAACAAATGCGTTCCAAAATACATCACCTTCCCCTTCAGCTTGCTATCATGCAGCTACAGGTCTAATATATCTCGGGGCTTTACAGTCCTGCCACATCGAGTAGTTATTTTTGGAACATTACTTAAGGCACTAGCATTTTCATTATTAATACTAGGAACAATTTTGTCTGGCTCAATATTACAATTATTTTCATTGTCTACAGGAAATAAAGGAATGAGAGCACGTTTTATTGGAGTGCTAAAAGATTTTTTTATATGTTTACTAGTTCTTCTTATCTTTGAACTATCTCCTTTTTCTATCCAGTAAGATCTTGGCTCCTTACATTTTCCCACTATCATTCCATTTTTCCAGTAATTCTCTTTATCTGTTTTATGCACAATTTTATCCCCTATTTGAAATTCAACCTCTTTCTTCCTCACAAGTTTTTCCTTCTTATTAATTGACTGTTTTAAAATTAACAATTTATGAATATTTCTTTCAACTTTAGGCTGCAAAAGTTCTAAAGTAGTAGGCAAGAGTGTTCTCAACCTTCTACTGTTTAAAATTTGTGAGGGAGAAACATCCAAACCTGACAGAGGAGTATTATTATAGTTTAACAAATAATCTCTGTAATCAGCATTATCCTCTTTTGCTTTTTTTAGAATATTTTTACTTATGTGGACTGCTTTTTCCGCTAAACCGTTACTCTGAGGATAGTGTGGACTACTTGTGATTATACTTATGTCCTTAGTCTTATAATACTTATGACATTCATATGAGTTGAAAGGATTGTTATCGGCTACAATTTCCTGCGGATAACCAAATCTGGTAAAAGCTTCTTGAAAAGCATTTATCACGGAAGAAGATGTCTTGTCCTTTAAATACAATATTTCCAGCCAATGAGAAAGGTAGTCTACTATAACAAGATAGTATTTTCCATGAAAATCTAGTATATCTGTTGCAACTTTGTTATACCTACAGTTTGGTATTTTATGAGACATCAAAGTATCAGGCTTGTTTGCAGACCTAAATTTCTCACAGGTGCGACACCTCATAACATATTCTTTGATATCTTTAGAAAGTCCAGGCCAAAAGAATAGTTGCCTTGCTTTATTTATACATTTACTGATACCATTGTGACCTTCATGAATTAAATTTAATATATATGTTTTCAATGATGTTGGTGGAATAATTTTATTCTCATAGAAGGCAAGTCCACTCTCAAAATATATGTCATCTTTAATCTTATAATATTCTTTGCATTCAGTGGGAACTTTTGACATTTCTGGCCATCCATTGAAATAAAACTTTTCCAGCAATTTTAAAACAGAATCAGATTTAGTTTTGTTTTGAAATTCCACTTTTCTTTCAGGTGACATTGGTAAGTGTACAGATACAGAATGTACTATCTGCAACATATCATCATCATTTTCAGTGACATTTAGGCTGTTTCTAGATAACATGTCAGCAAAGTGTAACAACTTTCCTGGAACATAATACACATTCAGATTGTACATTAATAACTTAAGTCTTAAACGCTTCAGTCTGGGTGATCCAATTTTACTTATTGGTTTTGTCATAATTGACACAAGTGGCTTGTGATCAGTCTGGACATCAATGCTAGAACCATAAATGTATCTGTGAAACTTTTTGACTCCATAACAGATTGAAAGCATTTCTTTTTCAGTCTGACTGTAGTTATATTCAGAGTCATTCATGGTCCGTGACACACAAGCTACCAGTTTTAATACATTTTGACCATCCTCTTGAAATAAACAAGAGCCAAGTCCACTTTTGCTGGCATCACACTGCAAAATAATTTTCTTTTTAGTGTCAAAAGGTGTTAAGGATGGTGCTGTACACACTTTTCTTTTCAGCTCAGCAAATGCTAACCTATGAGCTGGCAACCATGAAAACTCTACATCCTTTTTTAACAGTTTGAACAGCGGTGACATTAAATATGCCATATCAGGAACATATCTTCGCACATAATTGAATGAACCTAAAATTTGTCTAAGCTCATCTCTATTAGTCGGCTCTTTTAAATTATACAGCGACTCAACCCTATCTCGGTCTATTGACATTCCATGCTCACTAAATATTTGACCCACATATTTCACTTCAGTCTGCTTAAATTGAAATTTGCTTTTGTTGAACACAACACCAAGTTCCCTAGCTTTTTGAATTACATTTTTCAAAGCCATATCATGTTCATGTTCTGTGCTTCCCATAACTAGAATGTCATCTGCCCATACTATGACATTTGGAATATCAGCAAAATGACTCTCCAGCACATCCTGGAACAGTTCCGGAGCATTCATCAGGCCATAAGGCAATACTAGGTATCTATAGACCCCTACGGGTGTGGCAAAACAACATTTCCATGATGAAGCCTCAGACAGTTTCAGGTGATGGAAGCCTTCAGAAAGGTCAAGCACAGAGAAATACTTTTTACCCTGTAACTTAAAACTTAGATCCTCTAATGTAGGTAACATTTTAGGCTTCTTAACAATTCTTTTATTTAGATCAGACGGGTCTAAACACAACCTAACATTTCCATTGGGTTTCTCTACAATGACAATTCTATTTACATGAGCATTTTCCTGTATATTTTCAACTTTTATTATACACTTACGATCTTCTAATCGCTTTAATTCACATTTCAGAGGCTCTAATAAACAGGTAGGTAGCCTGGGAGAAGGGTAGCAAACTTGTTCCTCTGTAGACTTAGTAGGAATCTCCACTTCCCCTGGCAACCTGCCTATTCCCTCAAAAACATCTTTATTCTTTTGAATAAATTTTTCTTTGTCACAATCATTTTTTACAGAATGTACCCGCTTTATCAAATTTAATGACATACAGCCCGGCAAACCTAATAGCATACTAGCACTATGCTCTACTACCACAAAATTTTCATGGCACACATTGTCTTTATATTGACACTTAACATTTACAATACCAAGTGGTTTTATATTTTCCCCACTAAAGGACTGAACTTTGAAGTCCGTGTCATACATTTTGACCTTTACATTCTTGTTAATCACATCAAAAATGTGTTTGGGCATCACACTAATATCTGCTCCCGTGTCCAATTTACACTTGATGTCTTTGTCCTCAATTTTTATATATTCCGACCACTCCATTTTGTTGACACTGTTACACTTCACCTGTCCACAAAATAAGCTCTCACTTGAACTACATATGGCTTCAGCAACATTTTTGACTCTACAGCTCACCGCAAAATGATTCAATATACCACACTTTGTACATTTCTTTCCGTATGCAGGACACTCTCTCGGCCCATGCATTTTTTGACACCTCCGACATTGAAACTTATTGTCCTTATTATCACAATTCCTATTGACTGTCACATTTCTCTTTTTATTATATTTATGATTCACAGTATCAATTTCTACAGACGGATTCATTTCCTTCACCTGAGATCTGCTAATTTCTGAGGCTCTGCACATATGTGCGGCCTTATCAAGCGTCAGATTATCAATCCTGAGCAGACTCTCTTGCAATCCTTTATCTGCAATTCCCTGCACTATTCGGTCTCTCAATAATTGATCTTCTATTGGAATTGCTGCCGATGTGTAGTTGCAGTTTTCTACAAGTTGTCTAAGGTTGGTGTAAAAGTTTTCAAAACTCTCACCTTCCTCCTGTTTTCTTTCGTTAAACTTAAACCGTTCAAATACTTCATTACACTTTGGATTCACATATTTTTCTATTTCCTCTAAAATTTTGTCATACTTAGCATCTTTTGGTACCTTAAATGATTGAATCACCTTGGTCGATTCCGGCCCCATCATATTTCGCAACAACGACAACTTGATTTTATCCGTGGCTTGTTCATTCCCTGTTGCCACTAAATAGTCTTCAAATAGACATCTCCAAAATTTCCACTCGGACGACGCCGACTGAGATCTAACATCAAAGTTCGGTGGCAGCTTCACGGAATTAAACTCCATTTTCTTACACGCGACGCGATCTCCAAATTTGCATAAATTTGCTATATTTTACCCAACTACCACTTTAAATTTAGTGACTTTCCGACTGCGCCATGTTTTAATAATTATATTTGTAGAATTAAAGACTTTGAATACTTGAAAGCTTGAGATTTATTATTTAGAAAAACACAAGCACACTTACATAGCAAGCCATGACAGTAGAGAGAGAGAGCCACAGATTATCCAACATAAACAGCTTACAACAAATGCGTTCCAAAATACATCAACAGGTAGCCTATCTCGCGCGCGAGTAGAGACGAGATGCGCATGTTATGCTAGCCCCACTGTGGTGTTTAACCGTCACCACTGTCAATTGTCAATTCCTTCACTTATATATTTTTTTCTTTTGCTCTGAATAGTTATTTACATATTTACAAATATATATACAAACTTAACTTTAAGACTTAATGTGTGAAGAATTAGTTAGTGTAAAGACATAAATATAGGGGTCTCGGCGCTGGCTATTCTTTTGTCCCGTTCGGTGTCGAGACCCTCGGCCAGTGGGGTCCCAGTGCACGGCAACTTTTCAAGGAGCTGGCGAAAAGGCTGAGAGATTCGACTGGGGACCGTAGA
Source organism: Cenopis cana (assembly GCA_951800055.1). Classification (NCBI taxonomy): domain Eukaryota; kingdom Metazoa; phylum Arthropoda; class Insecta; order Lepidoptera; family Tortricidae; genus Cenopis; species Cenopis cana. The sequence continues at coordinate 2,330,555 of OX637492.1, read as the reverse complement.
GCTGGCAGCTTCCTCGCTCAACGGATCAGCATAGCGATTCAGCGAGGAAATGCTGCCAGCATCTTAGGGGCGAAAGAGATGGTCCACAAATTTGTGTTTATATGAAGGAATGTGAGGATAGCCTGAGACTTGTTGATTTTCCAACGGAGTGTACACGATGTGCAGATAGTATGTGTAATAACACTGGCCACAGGTTAGTCATAGATAGGCTATACCACTCTATTATTAATACATTAAGGCGGTCTGCTGAAATCAGCTATGATGCCAGGAAACGTCATCATGGACGGAAACAAATAATAGGATGGAATAGACATGTTAAGGAGGCGCACGCGCAGGCGCGACTCAGTTTTCAGATGTGGGTGTTACATGGCAGACCTTCGGTAGGTTACGTGTTTAATACCATGGTGGAATCCAGAAAACTCTTTAAGTCTAGACTCAAGTGGTGCCAGGAGCACGAAGAGCAAATTAAAATGGATATACTGGCATCACGACATAAGAGTAAAGACTTCAGGGGTTTCTGGAAACATACCAAGAAGCTGGGTGCTGGATCGTGTTTGCCTGCTAGTGTAGAGGGACAGTGTGAGCCTAAGCTTATTGCGGAGCTTTTTAAGAAACATTTTAGGGTTCCATCTCCGCTAGGAGCAGCATCAGCTTTGTCCAGCACTGAGGCTGTGGTGGGGGGTGTATACGAACGTTATACTGCCAAGCAAGTCGCTGCGGCGATTACAGATATGACCAGGGGAAAATCACCTGGCCACGACAGCCTCAGTGTTGAACACCTACGGTTTGCTGGAGTGCATCTGCCAAGAGTGTTGGCGATGTTTTTCAATTTGTGTATTGGCCACACTTATCTTCCTCAGGAGCTTATGAAGACCATAGTTGTACCAATACCGAAAAACAAGACCGGAGATGCTGCCGATAAAAGTAACTATCGTCCAATATCACTGGCAACCGTAGTGGCGAAAGTATTGGACCGTCTGCTTGATCGTCAGTTTGCGCATCATATTCAACTCAATGATGCGCAATTCGGCTTCAGACCAGGGTTGTCTACAGAAACAGCGATCTTACGACTTAAGCATACGGTTCATTACTATACTTCGCGAAATACGCCGGTATATACGTGCTTTTTGGATTTGTCGAAGGCATTCGATCTTGTTTCGTACAATGTACTATGGGATAAGCTCCTGAAGGAGACATCTACACCCAAAGAACTAGTTTATATCACTAGGTATTGGTATCATAACCAAACGAACAGTGTGAGATGGGCAGGCACTTACTCGGAGGAGTACAGGCTGGAATGTGGTGTGAGACAAGGGGGTTTGACGTCTCCACGGCTTTTCAGCCTGTATATTAATAACCTGATCGATGAGCTCAGCAGGGCCAGCGTAGGGTGTTCAATTGGTGGCCAAATTATGAACAATATTAGTTACGCCGATGATATGGCGCTGCTGGGTCCATCGATAGGGGCCCTCGAGATTCTGATCGGCATATGCGAGAGGTATGCGGAGGTCCACGGCCTCAGATATAACTCCAAGAAAAGCGAGCTACTAGTTTTTAAGTCGGGGAACAAAAAGCCGAAATACGTGCCACCGCTAAGACTTGGAGGAACCGAGTTGACTAGAGTCACAAAGTTCAAGTATCTGGGGCACTGGGTCACCGAGGACCTCTCAGATGACCTTGATGTGGAGCGGGAGCGTAGGGCATTGGCAGTGAGGAGCAACATGTTGGTCCGCAGGTTCGCACGTTGTACGAGGGATGTCAAAATAACCCTTTTTAAGGCATTTTGCCAGACTTTTTACACGTGTAGCTTGTGGACCAAATGTACGCAGAGATCTCTCAATGCCTTACGTGTCCAGTACAATAATGGTTTCAGGATGTTGTTGGGGCTGCCTCGCTTTTGTAGTGCATCAGGTATGTTTGCAGAAGCGAGAGTGGATAGCTTTCAGGCTATAATTCGCAAACGAGTTGCCTCCCTGATGCGCCGCGTGCGAGACAGTACCAACAGCCTCCTGAACACCATCGTTGATAGATTGGAGTGCCCAGTCGTGAAGCACTGGAACTCCTTACATGTTGACTCACAAAAGTGTATGGCATTGATGTAAACTAATAATAATATCAATAATTTATTTTAAAATGATATACTTTTAAATGTAACTTTAATGTAATTTGATTTAATGTAATTGATTTATTTAATTTAATTTAATTTGATTTAATTTAATTTAATTGTAATTGTGTTTCTTTCCTAAGATATGGACTGTATGGTTCGAAATAAATAAATATTTAATTTTAATTTAATTTAATTAGGGACTATGCCTCGGGGACCCAATTTTTTAAATATGTTTTAGTTTAGTATAGTTTATTTTAGTTTAGTTTTAATTTTTAGTTTTATAATTAGATTTTAGTTTGTAGTTTACCTTTAATTTTAATTAGATATATTTTAAGTTAATTTTATATTTAATTTATATCTTTGTCAGTTATTTTAGTTAGTTTGTAACTTAGTTTATTTTTGTATTTTGTTAAATAATAAAGCTTTCAGTTAGTGTAACTAGTGTAAGTACCCAAAGGTTCACGTGGACAAACAACCTCGTATATCGCGTCGCGTAACGCCACGCTAGTCCATGAACATGTCTTTATTGTGATGAGCGCATGTCACGTCACGTCCTTTACTTACGGTTTTCTCCTCAAACCAGTTGTGTTGTATGGACGTACCTGCAACACAATGATTACATGTAACTTATGCAATGTACACTACACGTTGTGTGACCATCACGTTACTCTGGAGACAGGGCAAACTGATTTAAATATTGGGACATATTAATATACATGAAGTTTATGCGAAAGCTTGTACCTACAAAAACATAGTAGGTAAATGCAACACAATGCAATACAAATATTTTTTATGGTTCACCAAAAAATACATAAGAAAAACATGTTGATGGTAGACAACAGGCGGTCTTATCGCTAAAAAACGATCTCTTCCACACAACCGTACCTAGTAATAGAAAAAATGATATTATGACGGTGGCAGACAAGCATACGGCCTGCCTGATGGTATGCAAATACTATAGCCTATGGATGGACACTAGCGACTCCAGAAGCAACAACAAGCGCGTTTCCCACCCTTTATTGCCTTAAGGATTCCTTGTGTTGACGTCTCTCTCTCAACACAGCGCATCCGCATGAACGCGTTTGCGTTTAGTCTTATTTTGTAAGGCAACGCGAGAAGCGCCTCTGGTGGCGTTTGGTGGTAACTATTTCTTGCCATATATATTAGGATAAGACTAAACGTGTTCGTTAGCGTTTTGTTTAGAAAAAACTTATATTAGAGCTGTAAATGGGTCGTGATGGTCGTTATTTGAAAGTGTCCAGGACCTTCGGCGACTAAAATCGGTAGGACATGACACGACGCACGTACGTGTAACAGTTATTGCATGTCGAAAGAGCCTAGCTCTATGGACAGGCAATAGCTATGAACTTTCAACTTAGTGTCCGTAGTACTTGGCTTTCGCAAACTTACATGCAACATAGTGTCACTCTGATAAGGGCTTCTAAACATGTAAAGGCCAGTCCAGGCAGGACAATTTTCATAAGATTTCCTGCCATTTTGTGTTATTTGCGTACTAGTAAAAATTAAGACTGATTTTACATATTTCAGTTATTTTTATTCTTTAGTATTTTCCTTGCTTTAGTAAGGTGAAAAGATTTGTGTTACACACGGCTGCAAAGTTATTTTACGTCTCGTGTGTTGCACTCGCTTTGCTCGGGGTTCAACCATAGAATCCATTCGCTGGCTCGTAGTTCAACCCTAGAATCCATTCACTAGATCGATTTTCAATTCCACACTAGCAGTTAAAATACAACTATGCACCCTTGTATAAAAAATAAATATTTATACTTTTTACACGACACGGAAAGCACGAAAAGGAGTGTAATGTTTTCAGGTTTCATGTATGTACGTATGTATGTATGTGATTTTTTTTGTTCCCCCAGAACTTCTCAACGCCTTAACCGATTTAGATGTGTGAGGTATCGTTGGAATCAGGATATGTGACGTTGAAATAAAAACAATATGGCGGGCTGTAGACTCCATTTTGAGTGTTCCGTAAAAAAAAAAAAATTCTATCCTAGTAAGTGAGGTATCAAAATGAAGCATTTGAAGAGACGATTCCAAAAATATATATAATGTATGTGTTTCAAGCAAAAAATGTTCGAAATAAAATAATCTATTAATTAATCTATACAAAGGGCTTTGCTTATCAGTGGGGCCCTTAAACAGGCTATTTAAATAAAATCTAGGTATACAAAGCCGACGTGTCTCAACAAACACAATACTTACTAAAGGCGGGTCCTCCAACCTTAAAACGTTTGTCACATCCCTCAATGGATTACGAAATATTCTACGGAACATAATCGGACCTTGAAAACGTCACCCATCCATAAGTTACAAAATTCTAAACCGCCTATTAACATTGACCGCCATCGTAAGTACGTATACATATACTCGTATTCAACAACTTGTTTCACACGTCCATATTACTTAGACCCCTTTCTTTATAATGAATAATTGTAAAGCAGGTCAGAGTTACGCTGGTGCGCAAGCGCGTATATTCAACAACTTGTTTCACTCGTCCATATTATTTAGACATCTGTCTTTATAATATGTAAGTGTTAAGCAGGTCAGAGTTACACTGGATACCGTGGCGGGTTGGCGTGGTGGTCTCAACTCCTGCGCTCAGAGCGCAGTTGGCTGCGTCGCGCTGCATACTCGTCTAGTGTCTTGTGGCAAGTTTAGTGTAGTGTAGTGATATTGGATTGCGTTTGATGAAGGTATATAACATTTTAAACTCTCGCGCTTTCTAAATATACTGAAAAGATTTGTTTAAACGGGTCTAACGCGATATTTATGTATTTACCATTGTTACCGGCGTTTCGACACGGGTTGCATTACTTGCATTGCACCGGTTCGCGTTAGACCCGTTTAACAAATCTTTTCAGTATGAAAAAGGTATAGTTTCGATATTGGTTTCGCTACGTTAATTAGGTAAGGTAAATTGCCTAGTGTTGGGCACCTCCCAATAACTGGCCCTTATACCACAAAAATTTACAAGTCTACAAATCGACAAAATTGTATAATTTTACATAAATAGAAAGACTTGTCAAATTGTACGCTTGTAAAGTTTTGTGGTATAGGTCCCTGGTTACTTCGCAAAAATATGCACCATAGCAAACCAATTGTTGGTATTTCAGCAATAAAAAAAAATAACAGTACCTAAAGTTCAAAATTCATACGTATTAATTTATACATGCGTATCATTCACACCCTGTTCACACCACACATTGATATGTATCGCTCACTCAGAAGAAACGTCATTATCTTAGTGATAGCTAAGAGTTATATATCTGGGTTAGGACCAGACGCGCGGTAAAAGGTATTGGATATATACATGTTGTAGGTATAGTCTCTTGGCATTTAGCCTTCGAAGCTGAGCTAAAAGCTAACCGGAGGCTAGTCATTTCAAAGATTTAACAGCCAGGTTACGAAACTTAAAGCATCTCATTAAAATCTTTGATGCAAGATGCAGTGCTGTGTTTTCTCAGAACGATAAAATACTCCGTACATTTATCCATACTAATAGTATTACAAATGCGAGTGTGTCTATCTGTTACATCTTCACGCTTAAACCTCTCTTAGCCAGGATGCCATGATTCATAAAATAGGTTCATACACATCTACGGATATACCTAACTTTAACTGGTAACTGATGAGCAAACCTTCAGTAATTCTATGCTGTTCGCTAATGCTATTATTACCTATACGAAACCGCACGATATTGTTATGTCTTGAAGATGGAGTAGTAATTATTACGTTGTGGATGATATAACACGATACTAAATTGCAATTGATAGTGCAACAACTTCCAGGTTAGGTATACCTACCTACTGCTACACCGACCGTCTTAATGAACCCTCGCCTGTGACGGGTTAGGGGTACGAGGGGAGATGTTAACTGGGCCATTTTACGGAAAGTTGTACACTCGACTTTTTTTTTAAATTTGGATAAAATCGGGTTTTTTCTACTCAGAATCGAAAGCACTTTCGAATGATATAGGGGAAAAAAAGTGTCCCAATTTTTTTTTATTCCATTCCGTTACCGTTTTCATACTAAGTTTGTAATGCTTGTATGGTGGTAACGGAATGGAAAAACTGAAAATTGTATGAAAAATTTGGGACACTTTTTTTCTCCTATTAGGTTCGAAAGTGCTTTCGATTCTGAGTAGAAAAAACCCGATTTTACCCAAATTTAAAAAAAAAGTCGAGTGTACAACTTTCCGTAAAATGGCCCAACTACGACTGTAGCTACGATCCCGAGGGTCCTTTTAGTCGCCTTCTGCGACAGGCAGAGGTTACCGTAGCCGTATTCTATGCCCGGACTACAGTGGCCTGCAAAATATGTTGGGGTTAGACCGGATCGGGTCAAGATCGGATAATTCAATTTTCTACTAAACTAGAAGAGATTTTCGATTTGACAACACACCTGCCTACCCCATTTTTGTTACGCCCCACACCTCAGTCAGCCGCGTTGATTTAAAGCGACAGGTTGTCTGTGACAGCGTGAAATATAAAGCTAGTGTTTTTTGTAGTTTTGACAGGAAAATACCGGATTATTTTTTTAAACGAACCATACGCGTAACTGCACAGAGTTCATTTTTCAACATAGTCCGATGTTACCCGTTTACGTCCGATGTTTTCCGATGAAAAAAAATGTCAAATACTGTCTTTAAACGTATGTTAAATACAAACGGTTGCATATATGAGGACATGAAAAATATCGGTTAAAATATATTTCATAATTATTTATAACAAACGATAACAATTCAAGGAATCGTTAGATAAGTTAGGAAAAAAAAAACCGAGTGCTTACCAAAGTATCGAAAATTAGTCCGATCTTACCCCAACATACCTTACCACAAAACTTTACAAGCATACAATTGGAAAAATTTGGCAACTTTTTCTATGGAAAGTTGTACACTTGTAAAGTTTTGTGGTATAGGGGCCAGGGCGCGTGCTATCTCCAAATCCTGACCTAGAGAGAAGTGCTGCAAGATCGGGCTGCAAGTAGCGACAAGTCGTGCCAGAAGCTAGAAGACTCGCTTTAGGTCGGTGAGCCATTGTAGTTAGTATTAGTAAAGCTAATATTAGAAGCTCCATGGGCTCATACCGCCTTCCCCCTTCTTCCATCAGACATCCAGACGTACGGCAGGTTACCATCCTTACCTGGTTGCAGAAATTCCTCTTACTCGAACCAAGCGCTTTTCGTCATCTTTTATAATGCGCACTGCTAAGGTTTGCAATTCCGTGCCGCCGTCTGTATTTCCGAGTTTATATAACCTGGACCTATTTAAGGCAAGAGTCAATAGGCATTTTCTGGGTGAGCTCGCTTCATCGTTGGCCTCATCTTTGCCCCCTGGATAGATGCTGGTCAAGAGCATTCCCATTATTTTTTTTTTTTTAAGTTGATGCGTGGAGTAAGATCGGTCCTAAACTGAACGCGCCTCCAGTGCCTTTCCGTTTACATCTGACTTAAGGGGAGGTATCCCCAACGCAAATGTCCCGCTCTAACACGCGTGAGTTTACAATTGACCATCCCGCTCTCTACGCAAGCTCTGCGCGCAGTTTTGTAAATATTTAGCTATAGTCATTAAGCCAATCATTTTATCAAAGCAAACCCTGCGAATTTGTCTATACCTATTTACGATCTTTAATTGAGTACAAAAAATAAATGTTAAATATCAGTAATATAGCCGTAGTATTGAAAAAACATTCCACAAAGGGGTAATTTCGCGATTTTTTTCTATCGAGTGAAATTCATCAGGTCATGTAACTGACTGCGATTTTGACTAGACAATATCCTTATGTAACACATATATTTTTTTTAGATTTTAAGACACTATATTCTATGTCTCAGATGGTTTTTAAAAACTCAAAAGTGTTAATAAACGGCCTTAATCATACAGGTGCAAACACCGAAGCTCACACCACACATCAAAACAATGACTAGAAGAGAGAAATGGATTTATATCTAATCTGGAGGCCAATTCTCGGGCCGCTCGAGATGATGTCTATTAGACATATCTCGAAAAAAAATGGCGGATGTCGATCGAAAACCAAGTTTGCGTATTCTCGAAATCTCACACTCGAGATATGTCTACTCCCAGCGTTCGAGATACATCGAGTGGTCAGTAGCGATCGAGATGGTTTCATCACTATTTTTTTGACATTAAATGTCAATCAATCAAATTTTGATCTGTCAATGGCGGGAAAGATTGTTAGAATTCTAGGTATTAACCCAATATACGAACAAATTGAGGGACTCAACCATAGATATTGCAATTTTTTATGTTACTAGATGAGTCCGAAACATGTCGCGTGTCAGTCCAAAACATGTCGCGTGTCAGTCCGAAACATGTCGCGTGTGTGTCCGAAACATGTCGCGTGTCAGTCCGAAACATGTCGCGTGTGTGTCCGAAACATGTCGCGTGTGAATCTGAAACTGTTACTCGATGAGTCCGAAACATGTCGCGTGTCAGTCCGAAACATGTCGCGTGTGCGTCCGAAACATGTCGCGTGTGAATCTGAAACTGTTACTCGATGAGTCCAAAACATGTCGCGTGTCAGTCCGAAACATGTTGCTCGCTCACGCTTGCGCTCCGTACGTAGGGGCATCATAGCCATTGCGTGTAACCGGCATTACCTCGCACAGCTACGTAGCATAGCACATCTTCATAGCGCATCTTCCTCGCACAGCTACATAGCGTAGCTTTAGTGGAAACGGTCGCATAGCTCGTAGCGCATCCTCGCAGCATAGCTGCTTAGCATAGCTCTAGTGGAAAACCAGCCTTAATCATTTATAATTGTGGCGGTGGCGATACCGATGACGTAGACAGTGGCGCCGCGGTGGTGGCCGATATGTGTAACTAATCTATTACCGCGTCGTCCTGTCTGACGGGAAAATTAAAAAGTTAAGGAAGCAGTTGGCATAATTATCGATCGGTAAAAAATGGTTGTTGTAATGTTGTAAATTAATATTATTACAATAAGTATACTTGTACAAGATCGACTGTTTCAGATAATGTAATACAGGTATTGTAGAGAAATGTGGAATTTGATTTACTTAACTACAATACTTTAAGTGCGTTTAAAGCAGCAAAAATTAACGAAAAATATGTCAATCTATTTAAATAATTTAATCGCCAACGCTGTGGACGTCGCAGAAGTTTTAGCGGCCGAAGATGCAGCGCGGGGTGCAAGGCGAGGCATACAGTGGCGCGAAAACGCGTTTGAAACGCGGGACACCGCGCTTGTAAAAAAATGCTTTCGAGGAGCCTTGCTCTAAATTAAATTACCGAATTAAGTTGGCGGAAAATATTGTATTGAATTGACAGCTTACAAATATACCTATTGAAAGAAAGTAGTCAAAGTTATTATGCGTTCCATTTCACGTAAGTATATAAAAGAGCAAATATACTTAAATATACGTATATTTGATGTGTTAAATCACCATATTTATTTATTAGTTAATTGTAAATGAATAAAGCTTTTGTTTTTGATATAAGATATATTTAATTAAGTGGAAAACCTTATAAAATTATTTATTGATTTACACTCGATTGTAAACTAACACAATCGAAAAAAACGGAACGCGTATTGCAATAGACATCGAGATTATCGTTCGACATAATCTCGATCGTTCCCCAGAATAAGAAATTTAGCTGTGTTCGACATTTTGGTGAGATTTTTCGATAGACATTGCGTCAATCGAGATCATCTCGAATAGACATCATCTCGAGCGAACCGAGAATTGGCCTCCTGGTTTTAAAATACAATTTCTAACGTGAATAATTGTTTTTTAAACTTAGCTATGATCTTTAGACATCGTTCCACAATCACCTTGACTAGTAGATAGTTGCTCAATGATCGTACGCATACGATCGATACATACTAATATAACATTTTATCTGAACAAACATGGCTTACAAATAAATATAATTTACCTCGACATTTCGAAAGTTTGGCAACGCTATAGTATTGAATTTGAAGGTGATAATGTTTATTAATACAGTATATTTTACTAACAAAAACCAATATATTGATAACTCACATTTGGTTATATAACGGAACCATAAATTGCGAAATCCAACATTTTTCGGTTTTTACAAAAATAATTATTACAAAGAGAATATAAATCACTACGTTGTAGAGACGGTGAAATATTAGGTGAATTTCTCGTCATGACAGCGAAGTCGTTTAGTTACTTGTCATTAACTGTCACTGTATTTAGTTTAGCGTTCGACACTCAAAATTCTCAAAAATCGGCCCCCAGGTTCAAAAAAAAGTGTCGCAATTATTACATCAAAATTCGTCATTGTTAATTCATAAACCTGATCGTTAAGCTAAGTATATGCAATTGCCGCTAGTTTCTACACGCCGCCATTAAAAGTGTTATTAGTGTAGGTACATTAAGGTAGTTGGTAATTAAAAGCAACAACTAATAAGTCGATTTCATTTATTTTCGAAAATACCTTTATAAATATTTATTAATAATACGGTGACAATATTTAAAAACTAAACTCTAAAATTATAAACTAACTTACAAATAAAAAATTTGCCCCAAATCACCTTGTGGGGGCAGCGTGCCCAGAAGGCTGGCAGCATTGCCACGCTGGATGGCAATGCTGATCCTCTGCGCCAGGTATGATCCAGCCCTCCGGTCACGCGTTACCTCCACAAGGCGTTTGGAGCATTATTTAAAAACTAAATGTGCGCTTTCCCCCCACGGACCCAAAGTCTCTACCCCAAACGGTGCAAATTGGTAGCCAATGTTTAGGGCTGCATATTTGCGCCGCTTGAGGAGCTCGGCTGAATTTGCAGCAGAGCCGGCTTTTGTGGCGGTGCCACGAAGATGAGAAATGTGTTCTATTTATATAGGAAGTAATATAGTCCAACAGGGAAAAATATTCAGTTTCCCGTACATACTTACATAAAATATTAAATATAGCGAAATAATACTTACATAACTACTCCACTAGATGCTCTTAAGGGCGTGCAAGTCATGGGGAAGTAATTCCCATTCTATTTTTTTCCTACTCTCGCATAGGGTAATATTACTAATATTAGGTACGTATACTGTTCTTGTGGAACTACACGTTGAATATACTTATTGTTTTCTTCTTCGCTGTTTTTACTTTGTTTTATGTTGTTTACATTCTCAGATTTACTTATCTAAATAAGTATGTATTATCATTGTAATAAGCATATTTTGGGAGTAAATAACTGTCGAGTTTCTTTCGGCATTTCTTCTGGGCAGTGGTCTTTTAAGAAACGCTATTAGTTTTTGACTCAGAAGTTCATTTATTGCATTATCGCAATAAAAATATCACGTTTTCTGAAAAGACTATAAAGCTGGAAACGCACCGACAGGCGGTACCGGTTGTAATGTTCGAACTAATATGAAAGGGTCCGCACAGAACGCTTTTTTCCCGGCCGGTTTTCTGTGCGGACCCTTTCATATTAGTTCGAATATTACAACCGGTACCGCCTCCGCACCGCGACGCCCCGTCCCGCTACCGCTGTCAGTGCGTTTCGGGCTTAACGATTGATTTTCAGATATTAAGTTTTATGACTTTATGGTTGTCTTTCTGGTTAAAGCCGAAACATGATTGTTTGAAACAAATATTCACGCACGTCACAATATTATAAACACAATAATATTCGAACGTAAATTGTAATTTTCGAAAATTTCCGAGGGACAGCCAAAAATTATGTTCATTGCATCTGGGTTAGTGTACCTACAGTCATCCAAGGAAGTGATCAGCCACTTTTAAACCTTAATACAGTAATAATAGAGCCAAAAAGTAGTAGACCAATTTCTTTGCTTACTGTACTTAGCGTTGTTTATATTTTCCAAATTTCTAATCGATAGCATACGTAGTTGTTGATGATATTAAGCAATGTGACAGATGGACGGTCGGACAGTCGCACCATAAGAGTTTCATTCTCATCTTTTAGGTGCCGGACCCTAAAAATTAATAAAAGAAAAAACAAACCACGCGCGCTGATCTCGCCGGCGTGGACCACAGAGGTTGGTGAGCACGCCGCCTAAATGATCGCCTGCATAATGGTTATGGTAAACACTATTGCATAGTGATGTGATGTTCCTAGCGCGGTCCATGAACTGTGCCCATCCATAACCCATTCTTCTGCATTTCATAAGTGTCCACAAATACGTCGTTTCCGGCGCTGAACAATGACAATCGCATTTCTCATATACGCACTGACCTTGCTTATTATAATAACACTTTAACACTGATGTTTGGACAATTTTCAATTTAGAACTGTTTATGAAATCACCGTTATGAAGATAACAATACAATACAAATACTCGTTATTGCATACCTGACATAATAAAGCAGCATACAAAAGAAGAACAAAGTAACAGGGAGACATTTATTTACTGCATGGCAAATATTTCGAACCGTGAGATCTTCGAGAAGACAGTACGGTTGCCAGGTTTTGTTGCACTTTTAGCACCACCCAGGGGTCACGTGTAGGGTAGCGGTGGGTACTTTCCCTACGGACGTGGTGCAACTTGGACCCCCAACAGGGAGACAGAGGTAAAACAACAGGAGATAAGACCCTATAGATCACCTATTCCTATTGATTTGACTAAGTGCCTTAGAGATGTGGTGTTGGCGGCGAATGGAAGCTATAAGCTGGACTGAAAGAAAAACGAATGAAGAGGTTCTGAATTTGGTAGGAGAGAAAAGAATGCTTTTGAGGACGATCGAGAACAGAAGAGGAAATATGCTGGGGCATCTGATACGACATGACAATTACATAAAAACTATTATCGAAGGAAGGATAGAGGGGAGACGAGGCAGGGGAAGACCGAGACCTGCGTTTATGGATCAAGCTAAAGAGCTCAATGTAATGTCGGAGCTCAAAGCATTGGAAGAGAACAGAACTGAATGGCGATTACTCCACCGGATGATGATGAGATGACTGCGCCCCTCCACAGCCCAATCCGTATAATTGCGCATAGATTAGCATGAGACAGTGCCGGATCTAGAAATTTTTCGAGGGAAGGCAAAAACAACAAAATGCCGCCCCCGTTTGCATATATTGTCTTACAAATTGTTACCTCTAACCATTCCAGAACAGTAAAAGTAGCTACTAGCTATCTACTCTAAGGGGGAACGGGTCATAAAGTCGTAATACATCTACGTATAGATGAAATTTTCAAACATATGATGCAGATACGGAAAATACTTCATACGCATCAAGTCATAAAAAAACGCGAGCGCAGCGAGCGCGAAATTTTTTTGTCCCGTCAAGACGTATTTTGGCCTGTAAAGAAGTTCGAATTGCCGCCCCCCCTGCCGCCCCTAAACTTGCCGCCCGGGGCATGGACCCCGGCTTGCCCCCCCTAGATCCGGCTCTGGCTCATAGATTCGCTGTGGAGGGGCGCGTCGTCATGGATGGCACGCACTTATACTTATTTTTATGGACAGTCAGTCAGGAAAGTAGTTTACTTTTGAAACATCTTAATTCTAGCGTTTGAATTTTCCCTTTTCTGTCTTGAGGAGCCCGTAACCTAACCCCAATATTTTTTTGACACATAAACCCAAGAGACATGGGTTTGGTTTAGGTCTAGAACCATAATGTATAAATAATAGTCAAAAAGTAGAATAGGAGTTTATTGTCAGTTTTTATCAGTGTAGTGACTAAATCATTATTATCCATTCAGATGATATTTCCGCAAGTTGACGGAAATTGATTGATCGATTGATCGGATTTATATAAGCGTAATAAAATACGTGTTGTAGGAAAAAATTAAGTATTCCAATAAATTACAAACCAATGAAGTGTGAAATTGCCTTTATCGCGAAATTTGGAAATACTGTATCGATATCGGTACGGTAAAAGATTGATGTAGAATACAAATCGTTACACAAATGCGCAGTTTGTCGATGTTTGGAATTCCCTGCCGGCATCTGTAGGTATTTCCGAGTTCATATAACCTGGACCTCTTTAAGTCACAGTGAACAGACATATTCGCTTCACCGTCGGACTCAAGATGCCGGCCAAGAGCTTTTTTTTTTTAAAGTTTCCCGGTTGTATTTATTTATTCATTTATTTTAGGCAACAAGGGCCCATAGATAATAGTAGGTACATTACTTAACAAGGGCGGTAAAACGAAGAATGTCTCAGATCGCAGGTATTTGGCGAAATATGCGATCTGAGGCTTTCTTTATTACCGCCCGTGTTAAGTACAAAATTTTACGCACGATAGGTTCACAATAGTCTTAAAGTTGGTATTTTAACAGTCTCTATTCACTCAATATTAATCTTAATAAGTGTGGCTATAAAGAAAATGGAATTACACATTTTACTCGTAGTACTTAAATTAAATACATCATAATATGTGACACTACACACTCTTACCTCTAAAATTATGAGAATACTTGAAGAAATGTAAAAACAGTCGATAATTAGTAACTCCCACTTAACTATTATGAACGTTTTCATTAAAAATCAAAACAAAGGAGCTATGAGAACTTATTGTTCAAAATAAACAAAGGGCAATCGCCATTAGTGGTTAACTTTAACAGAATATCCAGGAAAATTTCGTCTATCGACCATTGTGTGTTAAAATGAACAATCAACCAACCAGCCTCAACCATACCACGTAATTTCATAAAATGCCGATTTCCCATAGAATGAATGTGCAGCAATAATGCAGAGACTATTGCAGTTTTTTTTAGTACTGACAGCGTAATTAATATACATTCTAGCTCTTTATTGTTTAGACATAAGGTAGAAAAGTGTAGTATTGCCGAGGCACGGAAAGTAAGGGGCCAAAAGCCAAGTCAGGCAACCCCGGTTTCCGCCGAGGTAGATATACAGGACAAATCGCCAAACGTGAAATTTTCGTCGTTGAAGAGTTCTGTTCTGATCATCATCAGCAGTTCCACTTCATCAAATGTCACATTTTTGTATGAGAATGCTTTGTAATGTTTTTCTCAAATAATGTGAGGAAATAACGCAAAGATATTACAATAGACATTTTGGGATGTGATGGTGATATTAAATAGTACATTACTTACCAAGGGCGATAAAACAAAGAATGTCTCAGATCGCAGGTATTTTACGCCCGAGCCGAAGGCAAGGGCGATAAATATGCGATCTGAGGCTTTCTTTATTATCACCCGTGGTAAGTACAAAATTTTATGTCACCCCCTGGCCAGGAAGTGGGTTTTTTCGCGCGCGGAGCGTGCGATAATGGCCACTTTATGGCCAGGTGTGACATAAAAGATATTCTTGGTTACAACCGAAATAGATCTAGGTTCACAAGTCACTGGCGACACGCCTACATATCGTCACAGTATACACTCGTATTAGCTAAAGCAGTCTCAACTAAAACCTTGAAAGTCACGGGTCCCAACTCCAAACCAAACCCAAGACTGAATTTTCAAAAAACTTCATCGTACAAAATATCACCTGATATTGTGGCTTAAGGCACGCTTAGTCGTTGATCCCAGCTGTCTATGATAGCCGTCGTTAAGCCAATTTTGAGGCCTTCGGGCGACTTGAGAACTTCTAACAGTAAACTCACTTGACAAAGCCTAATCCCAATAAGGTCTACTTTCCTCTCGGGTTGGAAGGTCAGATGGCAATCGCTTCCGTAAAATCTAGTGCCTACGCCAAATCTCGGGATTAGGGAGCGGACCCCAGGCATCCTTCAGGATGCAACTGTACTGCTATAATCAATAATTATGTACTGTGAACTGCAATATCGTTCAATATGTCAACAATGCAAGTCGACACGCGATCGCTGACGCAACAAAACCTTATTCCCATGCTCAATGTTGCCGATACTGGGAAATGGGAATATGAGTGATAAACAACTGTAATCAGCTTCAATTGTCACTTAAATACAGAGTTGTATGCTCTTATTCATTGAGTCTTAAGTCACTATCGTTTCGTCACAAGTGTCACAACACGTATGCTTTCATTATATTGTAAGTATATGCTTATTTATTTATCGTATGGCAATTATTTCGAACTGCAATGTGAGATCTTTGAGAAGACAGTGCGTTTGCCAGTTTGTTGCAATTTTAGCACTCAGGGGTCACGTTTAGGGTGGCGGTGAGTCCAGGCCTCTAACTTGGTTTAACGACTGCTTTCACAGACACCAGCCAGGATGAACGGCTTACGGTGCCTTTTCCAAAGCACGGGAGCGCTTAGTTAGTACCACCCACTTAAGTCTCCACGCATCTCCACTCTTATTCCGCATTCGGTACGTGATCGAGGAGACTGATACCTAAGCATGGCTCTTTGTGCTTCTATTATTATTAGGAACCTGTTTATTATTTATTATTAGTTTTTGTGGGCCTTCTATGCCGCCTCGACCAGTTATTGATCTATTGTGGCAGCCTTTAAAGTTCCTTGCTTAAACGCGTTGCTTCTAGGAATTTCCAGACTCTTTGGGTAGCAAAATCTCACCAAAGATCACCAAGGGGGAGGGGGGGTCTAAAAGTGGCCCAAAAAACCTCGCGTGATTTCTGGATAAGCCCTTGTGAGCTGAGCATCCATGTTTCCGATCGTTAATTTTACCTCAAGGTATCTAGCCTTAAGTACACAATCCGACTAATTAAAGAGGAGAGGCAGGAGCCGGTAATTATCAACACTTGCATGCCGCAACGCCCGGGTAATTTTACGTTTGCACGAAGAATGCGTTTCCCTTGTGTTTCGTACAAGCTAATGAGTCATAGAGCATTTAATTATTATTGCATTTGTTTGTTTAAACGAACTATACTATTAAGCGGCGGATTTTAAAATTTATTAAGCATAATGCAGCCGTACGCACCCTTCATGCCTTCAATAGTTAGTCATCACATGTCATGGATCATGGACAAGTCGAAGAGCGTTCCAAACATTAATTCTTTTAATTACTTTTGCATAAAATCTTAACGTAATTATGTGTCCTTGCAAACATAGTTTTGTTACTTTGTTTCATTTCAATTGTTTCAAAGTTGTCTCTTTCACTTGCAAGGGGCTCTACCCAGTACCCATATTCTCTGACTTGCTCAGCCTAGCACATGGTGGTGGTGTCAGCTTTCCGCTCAATCTTCGCCACTTCGATCCATCCTTGACATCTTCTTCGGATGCCTGACACTCTATCATGTCTTTTAGCACTACATCTTTCCACCTTGTTTTGAGTCTGCCACTGGATCTTCGACCGGGGATGGAAAGCTGTAGTGCTAAGTTTCCAACGTAGTCAGGTGATCTTCTCTTTATCTGGCCATACCATCGCAGCCGACTCTCCTGCATTTGATCGGCGATGTACTGTACCCATATGCAAAATTATGGGACTTTTTAACGGTGGGTCGGGTCTACAGTAAAGATTGTACAGGCATTAGGCCGCACAGTGCGCGGTGTCTTTCCCATACATTACATGCTTTTTATACCACGTCGGTAAGCAAACAAGCAAGCGTAGCGTGCAGTAGCATAATATGGAAGCTTGAAACTCCATGGGGGTAACATTTACGTTGCCGACTTTCATTTGTGTGGACATATTATCCGCGATCCGAGTCGGTTTCGCCACTGAGTCCCTGTTCCCTACAATTTAGAGTGCAAAAAATAGGTATATGAGTTGAGAGTTGAGAGACTTGGTACATTTGCGGCAGATGTAGGAGACAAAAACAAGAACAGAACTTAGGCACTCAATAGTTCATGCAATTTAAATGTTTAGATTAAACGGATTAATACTTCGGACCTAAAAGAAAATAAAAAGTTAATGCAATCTTGCAACAAGATTGCACATTTCACATGTCAAAAGGTGCAAGTTTCAAATCAGTTGCCCGGCTGTGTTTGAGCACATCAACCTCAAAACAATACAGCACGTCCCGCTGCATCACGCGATAATAGCCTTTATTACAAGGAGATAATGATCTCATCCCATATACATGAAGTTACGTTAGCGTTATGTCACACTTGTGCAAGCGCCGACGACAACAAATACATTATATGTAGCATCCTTACAGCCTCGCCACGACTGCGCGAATTACGGTCGGCAATCGTTTTATCTATTCATTGCACGGTTAAGACGGGCAAAGCACTGAGGTTAGTTCGGATCACACGCAATGTAGATGTACCTATTAGGAAAAACGGCCGGGCGGTTAACGCTTTGGTAACTGTATTTAAAATGCGACACGCGTTCTTTGAAAAATGTACGCACAGTAAGGGTCAGGTATAGTCAAGGCAAATGGATTAACCAATGGTTACATTATACAGTCAGCCATTAAAGTCTACTTTCGAGCCTTTACATGCACACTATGGGTTCTGTGGGCTGCTCGCAAATGTTTTTATTTATAATTTCCATAGACTGTATCGACAACAAAATTCTATAAATATCGAACCTGCTCACAAAATTTCATGAGAATCGGTTGAAAAATGCGACCTGTAAAGGACCGGCGACGGTTTCATTCGGTCAGAAATAGAGTCAGAATGGGGGGGAACAACTTTTGGTTGATTGTTCTTAGCTCACTCTTGAACAATAGGGGCGATAATCCTTTGATGTATAATTAATAAAATTATATCACGAATGTTGCGTAATATAATAACACTTGTTTACACTAAATAGAGCGGTATAGGTATCTAACTAATCTAAAATCAGTCATCTTAAAGTAAATACCCATTCAAATCAAGTTCAAGCATACTACATTGTTATACAAGGATGCAAATTATGTTGTTATGTTAAGCGATTGATCAATATGTATTTTCAGAAACCCATTGTATGCCTAATGGTTAGCGGTTTATTGAGCAATATGATAATTATCTAATTGCTATTACGAGTATTACGTTTTGTAGCAAAATACCTTTGAACTACCATGAATTACGCTTAACATGTGTTAAAAAATTCCCATCAATAAAGGTATTGAATTTAAATAACTGTAATTTTTACTGATCATACCACCACAACATATGAACCGTCGGAGCCATCTACTTGCCTTGCAAATAAATATATAACATATATATCATTGTAGCATATTGGATGTCCCACTGTTGGGCAAAGACCTCTCCCCTTGTTGTCCAGATATCCCTCTTGAGCACTTCTTCCTCTCAATTGCTGACAAATGCATTCAGATCATCCCGCCATCTCCTCCCGGGCCTACGGGGATGCATGCGATAGACGTGGCCGGCCCAGTCCCACTTGAGCCAGGCAGTTTTTATACCTATCACCTGACTACGAAACTAAGTTATGGCCATTGCAAGACAAATTACTATCCAGTTTAGCTACCCATTTATAAGCTTTAGTTTCAGAGCAAATTTTTTACACAACGCTAAAATATGTCTTTATTTCCTTCCAGTATGAACTGAAGCTATGGGCATCCTCACAGCGGCTTCCACAGCCGCGAAGTCCGCTCTAACCATCGGGGGCATCAGCAAGCTCTCCTTCATCCCAGCCATGCTGGCCACCATAGCTTACTTCAACTACGAGCTCCTCGACCCTGAGAGCCGCCCCTTCAACCAGAAATACCTTCGAGAACAATACGACTTTATAATAGTTGGTGGAGGCTCAGCGGGATCAGTGATGGCGAATAGATTGTCTGAGATTGAGGGATGGAATGTTCTGCTGTTGGAGGCTGGAGGACATGAGACGGATATAAGCGATGTGCCGTTACTGTCGCTGTATCTGCATAAGAGTAAATTGGATTGGAAATATAGGTGAGGTTAAGATAAGGTTTACATTACACTGAAATTTATTCGCAGTAGCTTCGGATTTATTCGATTGAATGTAGTAATGATTCGAGTTTTTTTTTATACCACGTCGGTGTCGGTCGCAAACAAGCGTGCGGCCCGCCTGATGGTAAGCGGTCACCGCAGCCTATGGACGCTTGCAACCCCAAGGGAGTCGCACTTGGTTTCCGACCCTTTTAAAAATTTATACACTCCTTTCTTGAAGACCCCCATACTGTAGTGTTGACAAACCCCAATTTTATCCCGATTTGCGAGTTTCTGCACGCGGGCGACTAGGACAGCATACAGCATATCGAACTAACACTAGCAAGCGAAAAAGACAAAATGTTGGCCATGTAGTTAACTTCGACAGCCTGGTTACTAAACTATACTATTTTGTTAAAACAATACTATTTTGTTCCGGTACAATTGTACATATTAAATGTTGACTTGTATAGTAAATGTATTACTACTAGTAACACATTTTAGAATATGCGAGGACGTCTATTGTGGACGGATGGCCGAATGTTAGACTCATATAGGGATGTATACTATTTTACGTATTATCCAGTATGCGAACAAATCGAAAGATTTAAGACAGCAGTTATATATGGTTTCCTTTAACATTTTTCAGAACTCAACCACAAGACACAGCCTGTCAAGCCATGGTCGACAAGCGCTGCTGCTGGACCAAGGGGAAGGTCCTGGGCGGTTCCTCCGTGCTCAATACCATGCTGTACATACGAGGGAACAGACGGGACTTCGACCAGTGGAAGTCCTTCGGGAACCCGGGCTGGGGATACGACGATGTTCTGCCGTATTTCAAGAAGTCTGAGGACCAGAGGAATCCTTACTTGGCGAAAGACACTAAGCATCACGCTACAGGTAAATAATAAGCGTGTTGATTAGATTTACTCGTTAATTACATGGGACAATGATACAATGTAAAATGCACAACTATAGGCATTTACAGCAGTGGGCTATCTGAGGCTGTTTTCTATCTTTATATCACAAATCACAATCATTCATACAGCCTGTTTGGTAAGCTATTACCGTACCGTAGCTTAGAGTCACAAGCACGTCGAAGACCCTTTATTGAAGTGAGGATTGGTCGTGTTGACAGCTTGAGATACACAAAAGAAACATTCTCGAAAGCACCATGAACACAAATCGGTATAGGCTCGTTTGGAATACCGGACGCACAGACCACCAGAGTGGAAAGATTAACCTTGAATAAGGTTATAATTACTTCCAGGGAGCATCTAGCGAATCTGCGAGTCAGCAACTCAGCATTATATGCCTAATCGACAGCGCCCTACTCTCTGCTTTATATCATCACACGAGTCTATTTAGCAATATTAAAAAATTACGATCGTAAATATCTCAGATCAGATCAGTCAGTTCTTGGATGTATAAAACTAATCTAATGCCTACATATTCCAGGTGGTTACCTCACAGTTCAAGATGCCCCCTACAACACGCCTCTCGGTGCTGCATTCCTGCAAGCTGGCGAGGAAATGGGCTACGATATTGTCGACGTAAACGGAGCGCAGCAGACCGGCTATGCCTGGTACCAGTTCACCATGCGGCGGGGAACCAGATGCTCCACCGCCAAAGCCTTCCTCAGACCCGTCAGGCTCCGCCAGAACCTTCACATCTCTCTCTTCTCCCACACAACGAAAGTACTAATCGACAAAAAGAGCAAGAGAGCATTCGGAGTTGAATTCATAAGGGACGGGAAAAAGCAAGTTGTATATGCTAAACGCGAAGTAATATTATCAGCCGGAGCTATTGGCTCCCCTCAACTGCTCATGCTGTCAGGAGTTGGACCCGCGAAGCATCTACAAGAGGTCGGCATAGAAGTGATCCAAGATTCTCCTGGAGTTGGGAGAAACTTGCAAGACCACATCGCGATCGGCGGTCTTGTTTTCAAAATCGACTACCCTGTAAGCTTAGTCATGAATAGACTTGTAAATATTAATGCTGTTGTACGATACGCAGTGACTGAGGATGGTCCCTTAACTTCAAGTGTCGGTTTGGAAGTGGTCGCTTTTATAAACACAAAATATGCTAATGGCACTGATGATTGGCCAGATATAGAGTTCATGTTGACGTCAGCTTCCACTCCGTCAGACGGGGGAACCCAAGCCAAAAAGGCCCACGGACTCACTGATGAATTCTACAATGAAGTGTTCGGTGAAATCAACAATCACGATGTCTTCGGTATATTCCCGATGATGCTTCGTCCTAAAAGCAGAGGATTTATCAAACTTCAATCGAGGAATCCCCTGGACTACCCGCTAATGTACCATAATTACTTGACGCATCCTGATGATGTCGGAGTTATGAGAGAAGGTGTGAAAGCTGCTGTGGCGGTGGCTGAGACCAAAGCAATGAAACGATTCGGTGCCAGGTTCCATGATAAGCCACTCCCGAACTGCAAACATCTCCCTCTATACACCGATGAATATTGGGACTGTCTCATCCGTCAGTACACTATGACTATATACCATCTTTCTGGGACAGCAAAGATGGGACCACCGAGCGATCCAATGGCAGTCCTAGATCCAGAATTAAGAGTGTATGGTATTAATGGTTTAAGAGTGATAGATGCTAGTATAATGCCGACTATAACGAACGGCAATATCAACGCACCTGTAATTATGATAGCAGAGAAAGGAGCGGATCTTATAAAAGCTAGCTGGCTTACAAAACGCACAAAGAGATCCGTGAAGTGTAGTAGATTAGAACAGTTAGTAATAAAAAAGAATAGCACACTCTGTCGAATAGAAAGATGACGATATAATTAATAGGAATTCATTAGGCCATAATAAAATAACCAAAAGTACACGAAGAAGTATTAGTAGGTTGGACAATATTGTTTCTAGTCTTGAAATCTACAAACTAATACTTAAATAAGAAGCCAAAACACAAAAATACGATTAATGTCAAGTGATCAAGACTGCTAAGACTTAGTTTTCTAACTTTATTGTAAATAAAAATTGTAAATTGTTTATTACGAATGATTTCTTCATTTATCCTACATTGATTTTAAGTCTTTCTGTGGTTGACTGGTTTGGAACGCCATTTGGTATTAGATCCGCCTGTATTTTTGTGCAGTAAAGTTTAAGGCGCTACACTGAGAAATTTGGAGACTTTGAAACGCTGTCCTGCCCAGACTAGCAAACAGTAGGGGCTGATTTTCAGATATATGATTATTGACTATATGATTGTAGTACTGACAATAGCGAAACATGATTGCTCAAAATTTTCTCGATAGAAAATAAATCCAAAGTTGAGTCTATATTTTCCTTTTTTTCCTCAGCCTACTAAAACAACGCATTATTAAAAGACACGATTAAGTTAATATGATAGTATTTTACCTCATCTAGGTACTGACAAGAGGAAATTTAATAAATCTGCACACAGTCAGATATTTAACGAGATTTGTCTAAAAAGCCATTCTCGGAGAGGGTTGCATCCCGTTTTGTCGTGAGCGAAAACCAAAGGGTGTCTCTTTCAATCGATATATCGCCTTAAATAAATATTACTAATTTACTTCTCCTAATCTCATCATCTCATCAACCTCCAAGATTTTGTTCGACCATTGTCAAGTTCAGTCCGAATTACAGACATCATTACATAAATAAGAAACACAAACGAGCCTGACATTGACATTGATTCTCGTAAGCTCGTAACATAGATCATTACATTAACACAAACAGAAACGCAAGTGTTAAATAGTTAGAATCATGTCGCATTCTAATGCAAAAATATACATAAAGCAAATCACTTTCAGGGTCTGTCTGTTTATTATGAAAAGGCATCAAATGCGCAAGTATTTAGTGAGGCATCTGAAAGTATGTCACGTGTAAAAGTTCATACTTACATTATATTTAAAATAAAAATAAAAGGGCATCTATTAAGAAACTGCGGTAACTGGTGGCAAAAAGCCAATAATTAAACTGAATAATACTAGATAAAATAGATAAATAATAAAATAAAGTGAAAGTTCATAAAGTATGACAAACCAACGCCACCTATTGATAAATTAATGTAACTTGAAGCTAGAAGCAGAATAGAAAGTGCTATCAACCGGTTGATGCACAGGTCATCCAACGCACGGTCCAGCCATTCCAAGTAACCTAGCGTTACTTATAATATGAAACAGATGGCGCTGATTTGTGCTTTTTTTAGGGTTCCGTATTCTTTAATCTGTTTAGTCAGAAAGCGACTTAGCTAGACTTATATATTATAGTTAGCTATGGTTAGGGACCAGCAGCGGCTAGAGGCAGGGGGAGCCTTATATTCACTCTGCCCGGCTTCTGGAGCTAAGGGCCTAGCAACCTAGATGTATGGAAGTAGCCCAACTTGCGTAATGAAATTATGAATAAATTACAACGTATATTTATTACACCCTCATAACGATGACTTGCTGTCTGGACAGGTTAGACTAGGCCGGTTTAACTGTTTTAACATTTATTAGATAATCTATGTACTATGTTGCAATTGCATACAATCTTTCCAAACTCGTATCTCCATGACACTTGTATTGTAAAAGAAATCTTACTGCTTCAGAAATTTAGTTGAGGTTTAAACACAATGAAAGCGTGTGATATAGAGATAACCTAAAAGGATACAGAAATACTCGTAATGTTGGAGCGAGCGTAATCAAGTAAGCTGAAGTGAAAATCACAAAATGGCTTCAATAATCATAAAGTAATCAACAGTTTTTCACCGGGAAGCTGCTAAATCACATCTTTATGGAATATTAAGTTATTCCGTCATGCACTCATGCTTATTAACCGCTCTTACTCGTATGACCCGCAATTTTGAAAAAACGGCACTTGTCTGCCTGCGGTTAACATACTTTTTATTAGGAAGTTTAGGTAAGCGCCTGAAATAAAAGAATAGCAATAACATTTTAACGCGATACACGAGTTTTACGCAGCCAAAGTTGCGGGCAAAAGCTTAGCTACGATCCGTCAACCGTCTTCATATTCTTCATAGCAAACGTTGCATGGTGCAACGCAGTCAAGCATATACAAAGGTTTAATATCCATTATATATGTAGTACAGTCGACGTCCGAATATGTTTACACTTTTGCACCTTATGCCATGGTAATAAGGCGATAAATGTAACCATATCTTTGACAGTACACTTACGTCTATTCAGCAAAGACAGGATTAGGTAACACAGGACAATACATGTGCTTAGTCACCGTTTATCAACTTCTCGGTTTATGGGGTCGCATTACGCAACAACAACAATAATAAACCCGGTTAGACTACGTAGACTGAGGCATTGGGACAACTCAGTACCCTTACCGTGAGATTGCAAAGTTTGCATTACCGTTCTCGCTAGCGACCGCGTAAACGATTTAGTATGGCGATTCTTAGTTCTATTGCGTAAACGCCAGAGGCGCTGTACTTTTGTCCATACTAAATCGTTTACGCAGTCGCTAGCGAGTACGGTAATAAAGTCGGTAATGCAAACATTGCAAACTCATGGGAAGGGTACAGATTTTACAATGGAGAACAACAGGAACGGAACATAAGCACTCTTATTCATAATCGCTCATCAAAACTATTTTAGCGGTAATTCGTTTGTCCTTATCTGCCATATTGACATTAATGAATGAGAAATGAGAAAGGGAGAAAACACATTTTAGTATTATAGTCGATTTCGACTAATCCAGGCGAGATGGCGGGACGACCTTGACACATATTGTACTGAATGGCAGGTGCTGCTGCTGGCACACGACCGAGACGAGTGGCGAAAAAGAGGGGAGGCCTTTGCCCAGCAGTGGGACACTAAATAGGCTATTGAAAAAAAAAATGTGGTTCAAAGTTACACGAGTCACGCTCATTTTACAGGAAACATCACCGGTAAGTTAGACCGACTGTACACGAGACATTTGGCCCGCTCAAAGGTAACTGGGTATGTAGGCGGGTGATGTCACCTCCGGCGTTTGACATGTTATGATACATAAGTACAATACATACGAGAAAAGTTACACACGAATAATGCAGATGTAATGGATGGTATAATAGCCTTCTCTCAAACATTCTCGAAAAAGTAGAACTAAGATTAGACTGCGAAACCCATCGTTGCCTGGCGTCGCGAATTTCTAGGTCAGTAATGGGATTTGTAATAGGATTTGCCGGCCAGTTTGAACATTGCGGGCGCGGGCAGAGGCCTGCAATGCTCATGCAACTGTAGTAGGGACTTTTAATTTCGTCATTTGTTTTTTTTTTTAATAATTTTAATGTTCTCACATTTTTTTGAGAATAACACATACAAATTGCCGAAATTACTTAGTGTTTATAGCTATGCTAGCCCTTACATCGCGATAAATAGCACACTTAGCGGCCACGCCTGTTTAGAACAGGTTGTCTACACTACAAGACAAATGTTATCGCAGTACCTACTAATGATGTTTTCCTGTTTTCCCTTGCACTTGTGCATTAAACACATCCCGTAAATCAACACCTTATAAATAGCAAACAATAATAACTAACAGCCATTAGGTAACTTTCTATTTTACAAGGGCTTTCCCATTCGCTCAATGAGAGGTAGATATGATGTATGGATTTATTATATATATTGATTGTTATAACCTTGTGGTTTTATTCTGCGGTCTGCTGCAAGGTGGAGGTACCCAGTTAGGCTGCTCCGAATTCGAGCAAAATGTCATTTTGCTTTGCCCTGCCTCTCAAGATATTTTTAATCAAAACAATTCAATACAGTAGCCGTACAAATACGTCATTCCGTAAATTTATTCATTTCCGGAAATTACCGGTACACGTAAAATCTCCTAGTAATGACGGATAATCCTAAATAAGGTCGCTAAATAAATTTCCGGTGCGCGGGTAAACGCTCGATTTTTACTTTCACTCAGCGCCGGCGCAACGTGCCGTCTCGCAACGACGATTGGTACTTTTGGTACTACATTTCCCGGTAAACATCTTGAACCTGATTGATTTGCGCAGTAGCGTAATTTGTACGTAAAACCGCTACTGCGCACACAAGGTTAGGTTCAAGATGTTTGACGGCAGCTTTATAAGGGCGCGCACTAGCGACTTTCGTCGCCACGACTGTATGTCTGTCTCTTTAAGTAATCATAGGGTCATCATCATCATCTTCAGCCTGTAGTCGTCCACTGCTGGACATAGGCCTTCCCTAATTCGCGCCACCACACCCGGTCCTCAGCTCTCCGCATCCAACCGCTTCCCGCCACTCTCTTCAGGTCGTCGGTCCACCCGGCGGGGGGTCGTCCCACAGGCCGAGTCGTTCGCGGTCTCCACTCCAGAACTCGTCTGCCCCATCGGTCATCGGCTCTTCGACAAATCATAGGGTAATCAAAACAAAAGGTAATCATCATCTACGTCGGTAGATATAATGGCCACGACCACTCGGTGAAGAGTGCACTCTTTAGCGAGTGGTCGTGGCCATTATGTATGTTTTTGACTGGCCCGTTTCACGACACGCAGCCACCATTCCCTACGTAATCGCGGTCTTAAAGGCCTTAATTCGTGTCAATGCGCCGGTACACATACGCAGGCAATGATCGTCGACGCGTACGGCGCTCATTACTGTTGCGTAAACCTTTGTGAGCTGCATCTTCGGAAGGCTGGCAAGCTGCACAACAGTAATAAGTACATTACTTACCAAGGGCGGTAAAACAAAGACTGTCTCAAATCGCAGGTATTTGACGCCCGAGCCCCAGGCAAAGGCGATGAATATTCGATCTGCGGTCATATTCAGCCCAGTTCAAATACAACGATGCCAAAATTCGCTTATAAACGAATTATTTCCGCCAATTGACAGTTATTGGAGTATGTGGCATTGGAGTCTGAAAGAAGTATTTAAAGACAAAAATGTCCATAATAGAACAAAAGGCAAATTATTCAACACCCGCGTCCTACCCGTTCTAATGTACGGAAGCCAAACTTGGGCCCTAGCAAAACAAACCACTGCCAAATTAGAAGCATGTCAACATGCAATAGAAAGAAGTATGTTGGGAATCCGGAAAGGACACAGAGTCAGTAACTCCACTATTAAGTCAAAAACAAAAACAGAGGACATTACAACCAAAATAAAACGACAAAAGTGGAAGTGGTCCGGCCACACGATCAGGGGAGATGATAAATGGAGTAAGCGTGTAACCCAATGGTATCCGAGGGAAGGCAAGAGAAGTAGAGGAAGGCTCCTGAAAAGATGGGATGACGACATCCGCCAAGTCACCGGAGGGTTGCACGCGACCGGCACGAATGGAGAAGGCTAGAGGAGGCCTTGGCCTACTGGCAAACAGATGGACAAAAAATCAGGAAAAAAGACATACTACAACACTGACACAAAGAAGCACCTGTCGAAAAGGCTATAATAATAAAAAAAAGACAGTTATTGGTGTTCGTTGGATGATGACTAAATTTCTTAACGGATGAAAGCTACTTATGAGGCCGAAAGTACCTACAAAAGATTTACGATAACAAAAAGTAGACATCGAGGTTATACACGTACCCGTCATAAATCTCATCCGATTGCGTAAACATGGCATACAATTAACATAAGAAACACATATATTTCACTTTATAATGCATTTGTGGTGTTAGTTTTTACGTTCATAGAGCTGTGTTTTTTAACAAGACTATGGCTACATAGTCCGGGCCCAATAAAGCGATAAGAGTGCGCGGTTAGAGAGTGGCCTGCGGAAAATCCAGGGGAAACCTCCGACACGACCACGCGGGCGGTTTAAGGCCGCTTATAACCACTTTTGAGTTTTTAAAAACCATCTGAGACATAGAATATAGTGTCTTAAAATCAAAAAAATATATATGTGTTACATAAGGATCTTGTCTAGTCAAAATCGCAGTCAGTTTACTTACATGACCTGATGAATTTCACTCGACAGAAAAAAATCGCGAAGTTACCCCTTTTTGGAATGTATTTTCAATACTACGGCTATATTACTGATATTTAACATTTAATTTTTGTACTCAATTAAAGATCCCAAATACTTATAGACAAATTCGCTGGATTTGCTTTGAATACAAAATTAAAATTACAACTGTCTACTTTCATCTAACTATCACGGTTTTTGAGATACAGCCTGGTGACAGACGGACAGCGGAGTCTTAGTAATAGGGTCCCGTTTTACCCTTTGGGTACGGAACCCTAAAAAAACGCGGCTTACACCAGCCCTATAGTAGTTAGTTACAAGGCTACTATTTCTGCTTGGCATGGGCAGACCGTACACTTAATTACGACTTACGAGTCTTACGATTGTTTAAAAAATGCAAATTGTTCGTTAATGAGTACATAATTAATTAATTATAATATGCTAAACAACACATAACAACGTTATAACTTATACAAATCCGCAGAACCCATGTCTACAACATTTACATAGATAATACGCGAAACATAACGCAACATACTAGCATCACACAATTAAATTACCGAATTACGTGTTTCAGACCAAAGTGAATAATCACTATATTAAGGCAAGCAAAAACGAACCATTTAAAACACTGGCGACATAAAACAAACGATTATAGACTTTACATTCCTGACATAAGTTTCCTAACCTAACAAACGCGTGCGAAAATAAATACATTATGCATTCGAATAATCCATCGTTATGTAACGCTCTCAAAATGTATTGGACAAAACTAAGTACGAGTAGATACAGTAATACATATTTATGAAGCATAACATTTGTACGCGACTTTGTCCGCGAGTGAAAGACCCCATAACTCCTGCGCCGATGTTCTATAAAATAAATAAATAAAATAAATATTTGTGGACAATCTTACACAAATCATCCTAGTCCCAAACGAAGCAAAGCTGGTACTATGGGTACTAAGCGACGATATACATACTTATATAGATAAATATATACTTAAATACATAGAAAACATCCAAGAACCAAGAACAAATATTCGTGCTCATCACACAAATAAATGCCCTGGCCGGGATTCGAACCCGGGACCTCCAGCTTCGTAGGCAGGGTTACTACCAACTAAGCTAAAGCGGTCGTATTTGCTATATATTATGATACAAGACAAGTCCCAACATTCACGTTTCTGTCTTTCAAAATCATAATGAGTCAAAGGAGCGCCGCTCGTGACCTAGCGGCTTGTGTTCTTTTGTGAGAGACGACGGACGGACGGACGGACGGACGGGTGAGTGACAGCAATAGGTTCCATTTGGACCCTTCGGGTTCGGAACCCCTTCAAATTGCAACTGAACTTCGTCAAGAGGCCTGCATAATGAATAGTTTTGTAAACTCAAAGTTAACATTTAAAAAATGCTTCATTTTGATACCCCACTTGTTTAAAAAGTTTTTTTACGGAACACACAAAATGGAGTCCTCAATCCGCCAAATTGTTTTATTGCAACTTCACATATCCTATGTCACCCGGGATGACATAAGGATTCCAACGATACCTCACACATCTAAATCGGTTAAGGCGTTGAGAAGTTCTGGGGGAAAACAAATATATTCACATACATACATGAAACCTGAAAACATTACACTCCTTTTTTTGGGCAGTCGTGTAAAAATAAAAATATGTACAACTGCACTTCGGCTAGAGGCTTGAATAATTTCGTGTACGATCAGACAACGCTAACAGTTACAACACTGTCAAGCTCCAAGCCTACACTTCTGAATACAGAAGCCAACATAAAACGATTACGTTAAACATCGCGTAACATCATCATAACAAACATACGTAAACCGTCAATAAACAATATTAATGAGAGCTTAACACGATCACTTAAACGTCAGTGATGTTGCACTAAGGTGTACAGTAAGTATTGCACATCGACATTTGGAAAGATATTCGGTTAATTTCGGCTTCATAGACCGTATTGTCTATGTTCTGCATGTGACGTTTGTCAATCGTCGTCAAAATATATAATATAGAGATGTTGAACCCCCAACTCCTCCCAATTGTACGAATTACGAAATGATACATGATTGTATGACAATATTTTTTCTGGTAGGCAGTTGTAACAGCTTTCCAAAGTATCTAAAGATATCTAAAGTTTACATGTCACCAATTTGACGTAAACTAATAAAGTCCATGAAGTGCATATTTATCTTATTGGGCCTATAAAACCAGTCATTAAAAAAAAAAACAGTCAATGTTAGCATTGTTAGCCTATTGACGCCCTGGGGTGCTACCGCGAGCCACAAACGAAATTTTCTCTCTCTGTCGCACTTGAAAGTATATAAGTAAGAGCGACAGAGACGGAAAACTTCTTTTTGTGGTTCGCGGTAGCAGCCCTGAAACATACGCGTTGCCGAACTTTTGAAAATCTGTATACCTACGCCTTTCTTGGAGAACCCTATACCTACTGTAGTCTCTTAGGAAAACTTGCCACGGCAGCTCATTTTTAGAGCGTTGGCGATAGAAAATTCACATATATACATATACAATCTTAAGCCTCTATATACCGTGTTAGTTTATTATCAGGAAACTAAAACTGTCGTAATAAAACAAGAGACATAATAACGGCCCGGCGAAGACAGCGCGAATTGCGGCGCGGCAAGCCTATCTGTTCATTGCACGGTCGAGACGGCCAACGCACTGCGGTTAGTTGGGATCACACGCAATGTATTAGTGAAACTGCGGCCGCCACGCCACCACTCGATGACCGGGAAGTAAGTTTATAGAAGGAGAATATATCTACTTAGGCTTTCTGTCAACTAAGCGAGTAACGCACCCACAGTCTGAACCACTTCAGTTGCTTGTCGATCACAGGAAACAGGCTAGTATTTCCTTGTTTAGAAATCTGCTAGCTTACTAGTTATTGCCCGCGACTTCGTCCGCGTGGAACTCTTTCAAGTAATTGCTATTAACTTATATCAGGCGCTTCGGTAATCATCGCTGTTTCATACAATCTCCCACCCCTTAAGGGATGATTTCCGCGATAAAAAGTATCCTATTTACTTCCCCGGGACTCAATCTATTTCCATACCAAATGTCGTGTAAATCGATTTAGCGGTTTAAGCGTGAAGAGGTAACAGACAGACAGACACTTTCGCATTTATAATATTAGCATGGATTAATAAGTTGATGGTTCAGTTAAATACTATTACATACCTGTGGTTCTAACAACCTTATCTTTAACGTCAACGAAAGTAGCTAGTATTTGAAAGATATTAAATTTTCTTGGATATGAAATGCTTGATTGAAAGTTTAACTTTTATATGGAAAACGTGTGAGTGCTCAACTGTAGAACAAGAATTGCTCGTTTAAAGATATAAGATATAATATATATATATCTATTCTACGCATTTGTAAGAATGGGTATGCATGTGCCATGTGCTCGTGGTAGTCGTGGCTCATGTCAAAGTAATCTATTTTCGAGATACGAGTATCTTAGTAATTTACAACCGTGAACAAATTACAGTATACGTACATAATGTTACACGTCGCACGCAATGGAATTACTTTTCGAGATACAAATCTGTTTTATAAACGTACAACTTGATCAAAATCTGAATTGTTGCGCTTTCTATCTATAGGCATATGAATATGACTACATTTCTGGGTAAGCTGAGAGACGGTGCTCAATTGACCAACGTCATCTAATACCCATATTTTTTATTAATGTATGGCCTATACTGTACTTAGTCGCAATTTAGCACTTTAAGAATATTTGCATGCTATCAAGAAATGGCTGAAGAAGGCTGAACAATTCTGTTAATCTAAGACCTGTACCTGTATACTTGCTCTTTTTCTGCAAATAAATTATTATCTTATCTTATCTTATCTTATCTATTATAGGGATGGAACTGGGCTGTCAATAAAACTGTACGTTAATGCCATCAGCTTTTTTTCGTTTATCGAAATTATTCGATCTCAGAATAGCAAGTACAACACAAGAATGTATCTCAATAGCGGTCGCATCGCATCCCAACTCCCAACTGGCCTGTCTACCATTCCAGCAACAGTGCCGGTTACAATTCTAAATACAAATTTAAAATAACAGCTAGCCAGTCCGTTTCGCAAGGAGATCTGTAAAGGTGATTATACAACCTTTACGCTATATGGCTGAGGCCGAGACAAATGTAGAACTGTTCTGCGAGCCCTATGTCTAGGGTTGCCAACCGTCCCGCCTCGGGCGGGACGTCCCGTTTCCAATACCGTAGAGGATGCGTCCCGCAAAGGATGCGTGCGGGACGCCGATTGTCCCGTTTTCAGGCCTCGGCAGATTTATAAGAACTGAAGCGAACATTTTGTTTCATTTGAGCAAAGAGCATACAAATTCGATAAAGGAAATAAGTAATTTGTATCCCGCTAACGGAGAATCGTACTCGTAAGATAACTTTAGCTCTAAAAACATCCACTAAGAAGGTATATATCGCGGGAATGAATAATGTACCATACATAATATTGACATTTGTGATAGAGTGCGCGAGTCCCGCATTTTTTAGCCAAGTCCCGCAATTCTACAACAAATGTCCCGCAAATCGGAGCATATCCTACCTATGTCCCTAAAATGAGGGATAACAGGACCTCATTATATATATGGGTGTGCTACTGTCGCCGAGCGGAAAATCATGCGACTTTCAATCTAGAACGGCGCTGAATCTGAAATCTAGAATAATCTAGAAAAAAACGTACGTACGAGTATATACGAAATATCATTTGATATTTAATTGTGGCTTTTCGGTGAAAAAAAAAATCGTGAGGAAACCGGTCTAACCCTAACAAGATCTAGTTTTTTCGCCTGGGTTGGAAGGTCAGCAGGGTAGTCGCTTTCGTAACACTAGTTCCTACGCCAAATCTTGGGATTAAGTGTCAAAGCGGACTCCTTAGCGCACAACCGGCAAAACCCTAGCATAATTAACAAGTGAGAAAATCCGATTATTTATTAGATAGTTTAAATATTTAATGACGTGGACCAGTTTAAGGCAATCCCTCGGCCTAGGATCGCAGCTGATTGTGGAAAGAGGTATACTAAGTCATCACCCAGACGGAAGAACAGCAGAACAGCGATAGCCATCATGCGCTTGCGACTCCAATCGTAACAGGAAAGACTAAAAAAAGGAAAATATAGACTCAACTTTGGTTTTTTTTTCTATCGAGAAAATTTTAAGCAATCATGTTTCGGCTATTGTCAGAAACACAATCATATAGTCAAGAATCATATATCTGAATCAGTCCCTATTGTTTCCTCGTCTGGGCAGAACAGCGTTTCAAAGTTTCTAAGTTTCTCGTTGTAGCGCCTTAAGAGCCTTAGCGTTTCATAACAACCCGCGTGGTCGTGGTGGTGTCGGGTTTCTCCTGGATTTTCCCCAGGCTACTCTCCAAACGCGCACTTCTATCGCTTTATTCGGTCTGGCCTATAAAGCCACATTCAAATGAACTATAGTGCGCGCCATCCACGGAGGCGCGCCCCTCCACAGACCAAGCCGTACAACTGCGCACAGATTAAGGCCGGTGCACATTGGTTGCGTGCGCAGCACGTAAGCGTCGACGTGCACGTGCGCGTTGTAAAGTATGAATCTCCATAGTAGAAGTCACACCGCTTGCGTGCGCACGCGCACGCACACGTCACGCAATCGGTGTGTTAGTATGAGATTCGCTGTGGAGGTGCGCGTTGTCGTGGATGTCGCGCACTCACTTACGTAGACGCACACTTAAGTAGATAGGAATTTAAAGAAGTTATTAAAATAAATGCATTCAATTTTGCTGACTCCATAATTGTTACCGTAACGAGCTGTTAATTACTTAATTATTAAATTTATAATTATGATACTTTCAGTCTTCAGTCAAGTTTTTATTCAAGTTATTCATACACGACATTACTTATAGGAAATAAAAAACACATGAAAAATTATATTTGGTGAAATTATCACTTCGGAAATGGTTGGAATCCTAGATTCGGAACTGAGCAACTATGTAAATTCCTACTTGCAGGTTTTTATAAAATACAAAATTAAACATCTTTTTAAAAGATACTAGAATAATTCAATGATTGGTTTTGTTTCATATGCCAACAATACTAAATTTATTTTCGATTTGCACCAAAAATGTTTTTTTGATTTGTATCAAAACAGATTTTTCTACCTATATTGTGCGCCTTGATAACCATAAATTGATAACATAGTGCCTACGCCAAATCTTGGGATTAGGTAGCGGACCCCAGGCATCCTTCAGGATGCAACTGTACTGGGATAACGCTAGGAGGATGATGATTGTGCGCCTTGATAACATAATATAGAGTATTCTAAACCTACTTATGCTGTCCTTTGGAAGGCACGTTAAGCCGTTGATCCCGGTTGCTGTCTATGGCAGCAGTCGTTAAGCCAAGTTGGAGGCCTTCGAGCGGCTTGAGAACTTCTAACAGTCAAGTTGCCCACTCACTTGACAAAGCCTAATCCCAATAAGGTCTAGTTTCCCCTCGGGGTTGGAAGGTCAGATGGCAGTCGCTTTCGTAAAAACTAGTACCTACGCCAAATCTTGGGATTAGGTAGCGGACCTCAGGCATCCTTCAGGATGCAACTGTACTGGGATAACGCTAGGAGGATGATTCTAAACCTACTTATCTTCATCTGACCAACCTACACGACCATCAAACGCCTGTTGACATTATAAAATGACCATTTCGCAACGCCGAAAGGTTAGACGCCGGACACTAACAGTTGAGTACATACAATTATTTGAATTGGCCGACTTGTATCATATTAGTCCGTTCCAAAATCGACTTTAACTCCAAGCGAGAAGATTCAAAAGCGAATACCAGTTTTATATAATCTCAGACATTTTGAATCATTTCAACAAGCCGCAGGGATGGTAGGAGAGCACCGCGCAAGCGCAGTAAACATTGAACGCGAGCGCAGGCCGCCGCGCGCACTCTCGATTTCGACAGTGAAAACACGTGCATGAGTTCCAAATCGATCGTATAGATCGTGTGTTTCGATCTAAAGGATTGATCCTATAGTACATTGGTGAGTTTTTGTATCATATAACTTAATAGTACGGTGAGGTTTGTGTGGATGGAAATGTAGTTGTTTTCACTTAAAGATTTATTTTATTTAGGTGCGAGTTCTGTTAGGCCTATTATAAAAATAAAAATAAAAAAGCCTTTTATTTCTCAATATTGAAATACAAAATCTAATTACTAATTAATATGCTATTCTATGAGAACCCCTGGGCGGGTTAGGCCTATTAGAAATGTGAAATTTTTAAGTTTCGTCTGTTTTATAACGGTGAGTTAACAATTAATAATGTACATGTAGTGCAGACCACAAAAAAGTGTATAATTATAATGTTATAAGTACTAGATTATTAGAATGTTTAAAAAAAAAATCAATAAAAATTACACTTAGATACTACATGACAAATAAAAAGGCCGAGAAACTTTTATATAGCTCTCGTATCCTTATTTGATATATACTCTTAGTTAACATACCTACAGATTACAGATTACTTTTATGTAGAGTAAGTACCATGTACTTAAGTGACCTAGCATGAGCATGCCCTAGGTATATATTTCAGTTCGTAGGTATTTTAATATTAAAACCCGAATTATAATAACTCTTCGAATATTCATTCAATGGGTTTACGTACTTAAAGAATCATATTAAAGGTTTGCTATATTTACTCGTAGATTATTGAAACAAAAGAAAAGTAGTACATGAGCCGTAAAATATTTGACCAGATGACGAAACAGAAAAGTATGTTAATCTTGTATATTAAGTAGCTCACGCATAAACGCGCCTGCTCATGATCATGATATGTAATCATGATGAAATTGACACTTATTTATTACTTATATCAAACTCTAAAAACGGGTGTAAATGTTGGCTATGAAAAAAGTGCACTGTAGGTAAGTATACTTAAAATTATTTGAACTGTCCGATTTGTATCAAATTAGGTCGTTCAAAAAACGACTTCACTGTCCAAGCGAGAAGATTCAAAGTCCAATGACAAGTTTTACAAAATGTCCGTCATTTTAAATAATTTCTACTATAGTAGGTAGTATAGGTTGAAATTTTTTTTAAAGGGTACCGACCTTAATTTGTGTCCCAAAACCTCCAGAATTGCCACAATGTAACAAATGCTTTTCTGAAAACCGCATCAAAATCGGTTCAGCCAAACGCGATATAATCGCGGTCAAACATACATACTCGTACATGCATACAGGTCAAACTGTGAAACTCCTTTTTGTTGAAGTCGGTTAAAAACACTCAACTAACGCGATTCAAAAGATAAAACTCCATCATCATCCTCCTAATAGCGTTATCCCAGTACAGTTGCATCCTGAAGGATGCCTGGGGTCCGCTACCTAATCCCAAGATTTGGCGTAGGCACTAGTTTTTACGGAAGCGACTGCCATCTGACCTTCCAACCCCAAGGGGAAACTAGACCTTATTGGGATTAGGCTTTGTCAAGTGAGTGGGCAACTTGACTGTTAGAAGTTCTCAAACCGCCCGAAGGCCTCCAACTTGGCTTAACGACTGCTGCCATAGGCAGCAACCGGGATCAACGGCTTAACGTGCCTTCCAAAGCACGGGAGCGCTCAGTTAGTAACCACTCAAAGCGGTCACCCATCCAAGTCCTGACCGCTGCCCACGTTGCTTAACCTTAGCAAGCGCAAGCGGTTCGCAAGCGCCGCTGGGCCACGAGCGCTCCTAAAGATAAAACTCCATCAAATATGAAAATAAGCGCTCCGTTGCGCGCGTTAAAATGATACGTTACACAGTTACACATTTAACACTTAACGAAACCTAATTAAAATTAATGTTGTTTAATAACTAGGTAAAGCTGAACGCACTTGGCTTGAAGCAAGCACAAACAATGACACGCTGGAGTATCCAAATAGAACTTTATAACGTTGTAATAAAGATTACGAACGGTCAGTTAACGGTGTTGGTTTGGTGGCGCTTCCCGATTAAATTGGTGCTTTAGGGCTTTACTGTTTTTTTTTCATCGTTTGATTCTTTGTTTTTGTGTTGCTTTATATAGATACTTAGGTTACGTATTATCATTGTAATAAGCATATTTTTGTGAGAAAATGGCTGACTGTCGAGTTTCTTTCGGCGTTTCTTCTCGGCAGTGGCCTCTGTGAAACGCTAGTAGGGTTTGACTTGTAAAAGTGCCATTGCGGCCTACTTACAGAATAAAGTTCATTTTATTCATTTTAGGGTTACGTACCCGAAGGGTCCAAACGGAACCCTATTGCTGTCACTCACGCGTCCGTCCGTCGCCTGTCACACAGTAGCTTTAGTATAAGTTTTTTTGAAACATTAACTAATTCGAACGCGTTTGCGTTTTGTCTCAAAATGTATGAAAGTGGTATGAAAACGTGAACAGCGCCTCTGGTGGTCACTAGTGGAAACTAAAACAGCGAGTATATGATTTGTTGCTAACCGATGAACGCGCGTATTTCCAACTCGGTGAGAGCGTTTTCATACATTTTGAGACAAAACGCAAACGCATTCGAATTAGTTAATGTTTCGAAAAAACCTATACTAGAGCTACAGGTTTTACACCGAAACGGTTGGTGCTACAGTCTTCAAATTTTCACAGTATATCTGGTTGGCCCAAAGCTAAGACAAAACTTCTTTATAAATGTTTTAAAACTTAATTTTGAAGTTGCTTCGGAACCCTAAATGTGCGAAGTCCGACTCGCACTTGGCCGATGTTTTTTTAAAGCGATAGGAGTGCGCGGTTGGAGAGAAGCCTAGGGAAAATCCAGGGGAAACCGACACGATCAAGTGGGTGGTTTAATCACTGGAATACTTTTAGAGTTTGCACCCCAGTGAGATTAGTTGAGCGTGGGCATAGAATAGTATAATAGTATTACATACAGAACGGACACGAACCCCCCGCACCGAGGTCAGTCACCTCGTCCCTGAGAGACCTGCCTGGTGCCGATCGGGTGCCGTCGCACCTCGCGATTCGTCCGCGCCACGCGCTACGCACCCGCGTAAACAATTGACGCGTGTACCGACAGCGCACGCACACATACTTAGCGCGCACATACAAGAGCTCACTAGCCAAGATGCGTAATCGCAAAGGTTCGAAAAAACACGTGTAATGCCTTTGTGTTCTAGAATTTCTAGATTATGTAGCTAACGCATAACATCCTAACGCATAAATAAAGAGAAATAATAATAAAATCCCGTAGTAGGCGACTTCCTGATTTGTCGGTGCGGAGGCGGTACGATATGAGAAAACTGTCAAATGTCAGTGTCAACTGTCAGTCGAGTCAGTACCGCTTTTTACTGCGCCCCTACATTTAAATGAGTGCTTCCTGACTGGCGCGGGATGCGCGGTAGCGGGACGATGCGAAGGCAGTACTGGTCCACTTCTGCGCGCATGATTTTACTTCTGCGCAAATGTAATACTGACAGTATTCCGTCAAGTGAGAATCTTTGCGACGTCGAAGAAACCGCCAAGTCAGGAAGTCGCCGTAGGTAACTCAAAGACTCGTACTCAGCTCAACTTAAGAGGAATGCCTAGCTGCGATTTTCCCATACAAACGCTCTCGACTGTTTTCTCTCTGGTTTTTGAACCTAGAGCAATGATTTTTTCAAATAAGATCAATATCATCAATATCTATGCCGCTACGTTTTGTTTTTTTGGATATTTTTATTTTAAAGAAAGTTACAGCCCTCCAAAAATCGCAAAAACGGCTTAGTTGAATTGGCTCCATAAAAAGGCGCAGTATACAAATATGACAACAAATATCCAAAAAATCAAAACGTAGCGGCATAGATTAGTTCTTGCTCTTGAAGTTTCCAAAATTTTATAATGATTGGTTGCGTTTTGGATGAGGAAACAGTCGAGAACGAAACCTCGATTTTTCAGTTTTTTGCAAGGGAATTTTAGTCCGAGCTGCAGTTGTCCTTATCGCACGAATTCGTGGCGGAGTTAGTTTCTAAATATACGTATACAGAAGGAATAGGGATGGGCAACAGTCGTTGACATATATTGTCGATACGCTAGTGGTGAAAAATTATCGATAAATCATTATTACCAGAAAAGTTATTAATCACAAGAAAAACCCTGAGTCACAATGGAAGAATATTGAATAGAAAGGTGACCTGGGAACCCTTGTCTTTGATATAGGAATAAATGCTACTTAGTTAGTGGTAAAGTTATTAACGAATCATAGGTTTTTATAACCCACTAGCTTTTGCCCGCGACTTCGTCCGCGTAGAACTCGTGGCGATTAAGAGTAAGAAAAATGTCATGTAATAGAAATAAACCTAATTTTTTTTATAGATCTACATATTATATAATAAAAAAACTGACTTCAATGGGGGAGACCGGTGAAAGATGATTATACTTAGATGGTGCACTCTTAAATTCCATACAATGAAATAAAGATCTACATATTACCTAATATAATAAAAAAAAAACCGACTTCAATCGGGGAGACCGGTGAAAGATTATTATACTTAGATGGTGCACTCTTGGATTCCATACAATGAAATAAAAACCGGCCAAGTGCGAGTCGGACTTGCGCACGAAGGGTTCCGTACCATTATCTATAAAAACGGGAATTAAAAAAATATGTTTGTTGTATGGGAGCCCCCTTAAATATTTATTCTATTCTGTTTTTTAGTATTTGTTGTTATAGCGGCAACAGAAATACATCATCTCAACTGTCTAACTATCACGGTTCTCGAGATATAGCCTGGTGACAGACGGAGAGCTGAGCATTAGTAATAGGGTCCCGTTTTATCCTTTGGGTACGGAACCCTAAAAATGGCTATAAGTATGTTTATAATGGTACAAGAGTAAGTATACGCTCAATTCATCATGGAATCCAACACCAGAACTCAAGTTTGTCAAAAATGTAAAAAACAAAAATATACGTGGTTGAAGAGTTCCATTCTGATCATCATATACTTACATACAGTTCTACTTCATCAAATGTCAATTTATTTAAATGTACATGCCTGATTTGTTTGTTAAAATACTAAAATGTGTAATGTAACTTATGTATGCCTTTAACATTTGAGGAGTTCCCTCGATTCCTCATGGATCCCATCATCAGAACTCGAGCTTGACAAATGATTGTCTTGAAAATCTAACTCGCTTAACAAACACAGCAAAGAGGACAATTCGCCAAACGTGAACTATGCGTCGTTGAAGAGTTCTGTTCTGATTCTGAACATCATCAGCAGTCCCACTTCATCAAATGTCACATTCTTGTATGAAAATGCTTGATTTGTTGATAAAAACACAAAAATCACTGTATGTTTGCCTATAAGATTTGAGGAGTTCCCTCGATTCCTCATGGATCCCATCATCAGATCTGCATTTTGATGAACCGAATTGAGAACATCCTCTTTTGAAATCTTGAAATGGGTTCAAAAGAAACCCATACTATAAAAGAATCACACATTGCGCACGTGAACTTTCAACCCTCGCTTAAACCCTTTAGGGGATGAATTTAAAAAAAAATGCCATAATCAATGTATTTCACAATACATAAGAAGCTTGTGACCGAAGTTTCAAACTTCTTACTTGAAAAACAACATTTTTGCCATACAAACTTTCATCCCTTTTTTGAACCCTTTAGGGGATGAATTTTTATACTCAACTCTATATCATTTATCTTATTTTTTAATAAGTAACCTTTGTACAAAGTTTCAAGTCTAAGACTTTCCAAATGAACGATTTCCACACAACGGTTCAACCCCTGTTTCACCCCCTTAGGGGTTGAATTTCGAAAAATCCTTTCTTAGTACACGTCTACGTACCCTAAAGAAT
The DNA here is from genome assembly GCA_951800055.1 of Cenopis cana. Classification (NCBI taxonomy): domain Eukaryota; kingdom Metazoa; phylum Arthropoda; class Insecta; order Lepidoptera; family Tortricidae; genus Cenopis; species Cenopis cana. Next base: position 2,288,999 of record OX637492.1, on the reverse strand, counting down.
ATATGTTCCAAATTTCATGGTTATATCTTCAGTGGTTTAGGCTGTGCACTGTCTGTCAATAGTTGTCTAAGTAACGCAAGTTTTATATTTTAGCTAACCAAAAAAAAACAATATTGTTATTTGTTCTTATTTCTGTTTATTATTTTGCTTAGATGTGTAAAATAAAGAGAGATATACATATTTTTATGCCAAGATAAAACGCTATTATTTTCAATATGATATTGCTAAGTATTTCAAGTTAATAAAGTAAAAAAAGTTTAGGCGTTATTTTATTTCATTTTCCTATTAATATATTGACGTAAATAAACATTTATTATAAAAGCATTACATCAATTTACTTGGTAAAAAAGCAAAAAGTTCTGTCAATCTCTGGATTTGAACCATGAACCTCTTGATTGCGTGTCAACCATGTTATCGTCTGAGCTAAAGTGGATTCATTTTAGTTGACGAAATTATTGTACAGTTTTCATAAAGTGCTCAAGGGGGGACTTTTTCTATGGTGCGATCTGTACCTACAGCCTAATTTATCGTATGCTGGGTCAGTAAGTAAATTCGCGGGCTCGCGTCTCGCGCCTGTGTGCGTGCGCTCACACATAGACAGCGCCCGCTCCCGCTCCCAGCAGCGCGACAGAAACATTATGTCAAAAATTCAAGATTTGAAAAGTTGGTCAGCTAGGCATTCCTCTTAAGTCTCTGTTTAACAAAGATGAGTTACTTATGCCAAATGTTAGATAAAATGTTGGTAACTCAGTCCATTTTTTGACCTAATTTACCGACATTAGATATTTTTAAAATCAAGCATGTGTATGTGATGAGATATATTTTTTACTTAATTTTCTGCGGATGCGTGTGTACACTAGGAGATAAGACGAGGCAGATTATGAATCGGTTCACAGCCCTGCGATAGCCCGCGTTACGGTGCGCTTGCGTCGTTACCGAACGTAACCCCATTCACTCCGTTACACTTCCGTTGCCATAAATTCTTCACATCTGCGTCAGAGTGTACGAGTATGTTGGTCATGGACCATGGTTGTGTTCATTGTGACATAACAATAACACATTATAGGTATAGTGGAGGGGTGGTAGGGGTAGTAGACTTTCTTGAACAGCGGCGTTTGGAAAATCTAGACGCGAAGCGGCATATCCGTAAGACTCGGCCGAAGTCCTCCTACACCTCGTATACATGGGCATTTTCACTTTAAAGTGTACCCCCTACTTTTTTTCGGATCTCGGTGATTTTGGGTATTCTGACTCAGAATCACGAGTACTATTGATTCAGATGAAGAAAAAAAATGTCCTTGATTTTCCATACAAATTTTCTGTGACACTTTTGTGACGAGCCATATAAACTGTATAAATAAAGCGTCACAAAACTGACTTTTTTTGGCGGGACACTTTTTTTCTTCGCGGAAATGGATAGTACTCGTGATTCTGAGTCAGAATACCCAAAATCACCGAGATCCGAAAAAAAAGTAGAGGGTACACTTTAAAGTGAAAATGCCCATCTACAACTTCACGGGGCAGCTCCACTGCGCACACTGTAACCGCATATTCAGGCAGCTCCACTGCGCACACTGTAACCGCATATTCAGGCAGCTCCACTGCGCACACTGTAACCGCATATTCAGGCAGCTCCACTGCGCACACTGTAACCGCATATTCAGGCAGCTCCACTGCGCACACTGTAACCGCATATCCAGGCAGCTCCACTGCGCACACTGTAACCGCATATTCAAAACTTGGCTTTGCGAGCTACGTTAGGGCTTCACGTATTTTTAAGTATATGTACTCGTATTTATTTGATATAAAATTATAAATAAAAAATGTAAATACGTGAAGATAGTCTCGTTCTATGCGAGTTTAGAATTACAACTCCAATCTCAATACCTCGGGTTATTCACAAGTAGGTTAACTATACTAAGTAGACTCACTGTAATGACATTCCATTAATCTTAATGACCGAGTTGTGCAACGCGTGTAACACCGGTACACTTTTGCATATTTAAGGCGCTACACTGAGAAATTTGGAGACTTTGAAACGCTGTCCTGCCCAGACTAGCAAACAGTAAGGGCTGATTTTCAGATGTATGATTTTTGACTATATGATTGTGGTACTGACAATAGCGAAACATGATTGCTTAAAATTTTCTCGACAGAAAATAAATCCAAAGTCGAGTCTATATTTTCCTTTTTTTCCTCAGCCTACTAAAACAACGCATTATTAAAAGACACGATTAAGTTAATATGATGGTATTTTACCTCATCTAGGTACTGACAAGAGGAAATTTAATAAACCTGCACACAGTCAGATATTTAACGAGATTTGTCTAAAAAGCCATTCTCGGAGAGGGTTGCATCCCGTTTTGTCGTGAGCGAAAAACAAAGGGTGTCTCTTTCAATCGATATATCGCCTTAACAATTGACATACAATTATTCATACATACCGAGTAATTGTATTCTACGATTTATTTTATTCTACGACGGTGGCAAATGCCTGCTGTCAAACAAGATACCGTAGTATATGGACGCTTGCGGCTGTAGAGCAGTCGCAAACGCGCTGCCGACTCTTCTTTGATATGAGGATACGTTGTGATGGTTGTTATTCAGCTAAAAAATCACTCGGCATTGAAAATATAAATTCTGTTCTTTTGTGTCTTAAACTGTAGTAACTGTAATTAAGTAGGTACCTAGCAGTTTTTTCATAACATATGGTATAATCGTCTGCCAATTTTTTTGCTGTCAATAGATTTTTTTGGATTCAATTAACATTTCCAATACAATGATATATCTCGATTTAAACTTACACGATTTCACACATTATTATTGGAAAACGGGACTTATCGCGTACACTTATAATTTTAACCGTCGGGCAAAACTTTACAAAAGGTAAATAAATTATAAGTGTACGCGATTAAAGGAATATTTGGACATTGCACGAAAATAATTTATTACTTCTTTTTATTTGTTATTTTACTATAATTATTAATCGATTTTAAATGGAAATTGTGGATTTATTGTTCTTCTTATAATATTCTTCTTTTTATAATATAATTAATTTTGTTATTTGAAATGTGTAAATAATATGTGTAATTAATAGGCTATAATTCTAATATTTGCATGCCGTTTAGGGCTGAATACTGTGACTTACCATATAATGTTAACATCTCTTTTACGTATTCTAGCAAATAAACGTTACTTTACTTTACTTTAAGTCCCGTTTTTCAATAATAATACAATGATATATCTACAATGCATTGCTTAGTTTTAAAATACATATACACAATCCACACATACTGCCAGCGATTTCATAGCTTATAACATGCGAAAAACCGTATGTAGCGAAAAGCGGCTACGAGTCGAGCACCCACCTAGCGGACTCCTGGCTCTGAAAACATGAATAAGATTATTACAAAATCGCATTAGATTAGATTGCTTTCGACTTGCATAAGACACAATTAGAGGTTACCGGGCGAATTGGTTCTCAGACTAATGCAGGCGAGCGATTAACAGGACAGTTACGATTGTAGTGTGCTCATTACAGTAATTCTCATTCTTCTAAATGAGACTAAACGCAAACGTTGTTCGTTGGTGTTTTGTTTAAAAAATTAATTCTTTTAATCATTCTCTATACAGATAAACTATTATTATAAACAAACATTTTTTGTAATTAGCAAAAGACGCTAGGTGTGAAAATAACTGGTTAAGAAAATATACGTTAGTGAATCCGTATCGACACCTACTAGTCCACATTTCAAAACACTATTTAATACCTTGAATCAATGAAAAAGGTCGTATCTTCATAGGGAAGTCACGGCACTTACGTCCATTTGTTTGGGCAAGACAGTTTTTCAGTGATAAGTCAAAAGCCCTTAATCCCATCTTGTTCAAAAATCGTTGAAAGTATTTTTTAATGTACCGTGTGTGTGTGTGTGTGTGTGTGTGTGTGTGTGTGTGTGTGTATTAGTGTACCGTCTCAATTGTTTTCAGAATTTTAATCTTCATAGTTTGGGAATTAGAGGGGAGGGGGGGACACATTTTGTACGACTTTGGGACCTAATATCTCACCAACGACGATTTACTTAAATGGAAAACTTTCTTAGTAACCTCTATATCATACAACTTTGTACTTGCATTGAAAAAATTTCGTCCCCCGGTTATTTCACATCACATTTATATAGCGGTTCATAGAATGCATCTTCCTACCAAATTTCATAATTGCAGTACTTATAGTATCCGAGTAAACCGGCTGTGACATACGGACGGACAGACAGACATAACGAAACTATAAGGACTCCGTTTTTGCCATTCTTTTGGAACCCTAAAAATGATATAAGTAGGAGTATTCACATGAAAAAATGTTGTGAAGACGACAGTGGTGGAGCGTCCATACAACTCGCTTCCAACCGGCTTGCCTAATTTTCAGACAGTCTAGTTCTTTTACTACAGCTAATGAAGAATCATCATCATCATCATCATCATCATCAGCCTATATACGTCCCACTGCTGGGCACAGGCCTCCTCTTAGATGAGAGGGATAGGGCAGTAGTCCCCACGCTGGCCCAGAGCGGGTTGGGGACTTCACATACAACTTTGAATTTCTTCGCGGATGTATGCAGGTTTCCTCACGATGTTTTCCTTCACCGAAAAACTAACGGTTAATATCAAATGATATTCCGTACATAAGTTCCGAAAAACTCATTGGTACGAGCTGGGATTCGAACCCACGACCGCCGCTTGACAGCCGCATGCTTGAAGCTACGGTAATGAAGAATAAGAAAAGCAAATTATTTCCGGCTTCGCTAGGAATATTTTAGACGCGCCGCCACGCCAGTGCCGCCACTGGAAGACGATCCAATTACATAAGTAAATCAAAAGTGTAAAATGTTGATTATCATTAACCTCTATATCTCCAAAGCAAGTTATGATTTATGACAGGCTTATCGCATGTTTAAAATTAATTAATTAGTCTGATAGATCGACTAGCCGCCTGATCTATAGCTTTGATGCCAATCGAATTATCTAATTATCTCGAACATTGTTGATTTATCTCGTCCATCTAAATAATTACTGGCAGAAGTCATTCCTCAAAGTTATAACATACTTAAATCGGTTTAAGAGGAATTTCCTCCCTCGCACGCTCCGGTTGTGGAATGAGCTCCCTGCCGAGGTTTTCCCGAGGGACTACAATATGGGGGTCTTCAAGAAAGGAGTGTATACATTTTTAAAAGGGTCGGCAACGCGCGTGTGACTCCCTTGGGGTTGCAAGCGTCCATAGGCTGCGGTGACCGCTTACCATCAGGCGGGCCGCACGCTTGTTTGCCACCGACGTGGTATAAAAAAAAAAACTTAAACTTAATAAAACCAGATATAACTTAAACGACCGATAAAGTTGAATAATCTAATTTATATGTATAAAAGTTAATTAAAATTTAATAATTCATATATTAGTTCCAATTTTAGAAAGGATGAGGCCTTCCGGAACCATATATTAAGAAATTTGGCCAAGTGCGAGTCGGAATAGCACACAAAAGATTCCGCGGCAATAAATAAATATTAGTGGACAATCTTATACCAATCAACCTAGTCCCAATAATCTAAAGACTACTTACCAAGGGGCTTGCAGTGGGAGGCGCGCGTCGCTTTAAATGCCTACCGCTTGCTCGGCCCGGGGCCGGCCGTCAGTCGAGGGCCGCCCGCCGCCGCGCGAACGCGTCTATATGCACGTTACCGCTGCCGCCGCAGACTAGAACGCGACGAGCGACGAGTCGATAGCCCTAGCGCTACACGTGCCGCGTGTGAATGAATACAAGTTATACAATAGACAGAGATGCACAGAGTAGGCATGTTTTTATGCCTAAACGCCGTTTTCGTTAGAAAGTGAAGCTTCTGTACTTGTACTATTACTTATTCTGTGTACTTACTACTAAAGACTAGACTGTGCCTTTATGGACCGGGCCCAATAACGCGATAGAAGTGCGTGGAGAGTAGCCTGAGGAAAATCCAGGGGAAACCTCCGACACGACCACTCGGCAGGGTTTTTCGGAACCCTGATATATCATCTATATATGTAGTGACTTCGCTTAAAATAAACAGAATCTGATATTGATTTTAATGAGTACCCCAATTCTCCTTTATTGTATTTTAATTAGTGTGTCAAATAATAATTAGTAAACATAATCGAATCTATTAACATAGTATAATGAGATAGGATTATAATATAGTGACTAAACTGGCTATGGCTGTTTGTGTGTTGTTATTTAAATGTATTTCGGTTGGAATGCTTCATAATACAAAATTCCTAGTTATTATGCTATGCACTCTAGCTAGAGCAATAAAAAATGTATACCCATTTTATTTTCTCGTTGGTTGAGTATGAATGTCCCCTTATCAGTTTAACACGGCGAAGTCGCGCGATGAAACATACTAGATATGAGCGCCGCGCCGCCGCGCCGCCGCCGCCGGCCAAAAACCCCACGCCGCCGCCGCCGACACATGGCGATCGGCGCGCCGGTCTCTGTCTCGCGCGCGTTTCAGATACTGTGTAGCTTATCTTCTATCGTCTATCGGCAAACTAGTTTGGAATTTGATATTTTACGTTTATATAGGGTTATTTATTTTAGTGTTCAGTAGGTACCAAAAATGCACAAAAGGGATCCTTAATGAGCGATTCTAAACAAAATCCGACAGACTGTCAACTTTGTGCCGATGTTCTAGTTTACTTAATTTACTTTACTATTATATTTGCCGAAGTTGAGAGTCGAAAACAATATTTCGCCGAAAAGCCGGTAATCGGCACGATTACATCTCGGAAAGTAGGGGTCTCTTTTGCCTCTTTTTGGCGGAAATTAGACACGTCTGAGTTTTTGTGGCATTGAACCTAACCAGACTGGACTGGCATCACTCTAATCGAAGAGAGAAAGGTTCACACGCATAACCATAACTTCCCATTAGGCCGAATTCTGGTCATACTGGTTCGTGCAGTGGATATGTAGCTCTCTACAACAGTACTGTAGTCTGCATACCCAAAAATACCGGGCGCATAGCAGAAAGAGTAGCAGAGAGCACTCACCCATGGGGGACAACGGCATTAATACCATCGGATCAGACGAGCAGCCATCAATAACCACTCCAATCGATTCTATACCTCAGGAAATCCGATATCCAATCCAAGCACAACAACCAGGCAGCAATAGACTTGCTGTTTTCATTGGCACTTACATGTTACATATACAGCAGAGCATACCTAGTCTTAATACATAATGTGTAAACCACCAAGCATAATCGACTAGGACGGGATAAAACGTAGAACATCGATATCAATAGGCGTGTATGTCATCCTGACAGTAAAAACGACGTTGACAGGCGTGTACGGCATCAAATAAGGAAAAATCGAATTTTTGTTTTGAACCTAAGGTTTTTGCAAGGTCACGCCGCCGACGCCGCCGCCGCCGATCAATTTTGATCGGCGCGCCGCCGCCGGCCAATTGCCCATCGGCGCTCATATCTAAAACATACGTATAATTGGTTGCAAATATTTTACATACTAGAAGCCCCTATATACAACGACCGGATCACGATTAATCAGGCTAAAATAGCTCTTATATATATATAAAAATACTGTCCAAGATTTTAGACTAAAATGTTCAATGATATAACTGAAATAGTTTCTAAAAATCTCGAAAAATCTGGCACTGTTAAATTTAGACTTTCACTATAATTCATGAGTCTTAATGAGTTTAGGTAATTGGCAATCCATCGTTATTAGGGTTCCGTACTCGTACGGTCCAAACGGAACCATATTCCTGTCATTTAAGCGTCCGTCCGTCGTCTGTCACACAGGTTTACAGGCAAAAGGTTGGAGCTAGTCTTCAAATTTTCACAGTATCTTGTCAGCCCAGAGCCATACAAATAGTCAAAACTTATTTTTAAATATTTTTAAGGGTGGCTCCCATACAATACACCAACCAAACCAAAAAACGATAAAAAAAAAAAACAAAAAAAAAAGGGGGCAAGAAACTTCATTCTTACACGGTCGGTATTCACGCTGAATGAATAATCCGTGAAAATGAAAAACACAAACTGTGGGCCTATACAAATTCATACATACTGTTAGTGTTTACATCTGTTAGATTAATAGATAAGTAAAGTATCTAAGTATTTATAACTATTTTAAATGCCTCATTTTTTCGGAAACATAATTTTGCTTTTATCATAAGTTTGCTTTTATCATTAGTTGTACTAGATAATAAGAATTAAAATGTTTTATATTTTGTAGATAAATAGTAATTAATTTATTGGCCATTTGCCTGAAACACAGGAAACATCCTAGTTCAGGCATGTGATATATGTTATCTATCGATAAGTTGTAGACTATAAGAAAATAATTGTAAAATGTATATTTAATAAATTATTCTTATTCTTATTCTTATTCTTATTCTTATTCATACAGCCTTGGCCAAAAGTGTTGAGCACTCACACGTTTTCTATATAAAAGTTAAACTTTCAATCAAGCATTTCATATCCTTTTATTAAAGAAAATTAAATATCTTTCAAAAACTAGCTACTTTCGTTGACGTTAAAGATAATTGCACGGATAAAAATGCAATTTGTCCTTTTATTGCAAACCCATCTATTTTTAGTCCTCAGTTAGCAATAGCTACTTCGAAATGATATTATCTAAAGTTCTCTAGATGTTCTTTAGTATATACCTTTTCATATTTTACGTCAATGTGCATTTTTGTAATTAAAAAAATAATAGTTTTTTTTATAAGTTACAAAGGAAAATAAGGGGTGCTCGACACTTTTGGCCAAGGCTGTATTTTTTAAACACCACCTAATTAAAAAAACACGCTTAAAAACCACAGCATACAACATGATTAATGATGAAAAATGACAATCGCAAGGATGATATTCTTCTAGCTGGCCGAATTTCTATAAACATGTTATATGATTTTGAATCTTATTATTTGAACCGTTAAATCGTTTTTTGAACGAATTACTTTGATGGTATTCGGCCAACTGAAGTGATTACGAGGATCGCAAGCGTGCAGGCAACGACGGCCAACCGATCCGCGACAACAACATTGACAAATTAACTTTCAATAACAAATTGAGCGTAATTAGATACGACACGAGATGAACGTGCGTACGGACCTACGGACAGTTTAAAGGATGATTCACGCTAGACTAGTAGACTAGTAGATTTCTGGTACTAGAAAACGGGCCGGCCCGGATACGGAACGGTCTAGCTAGCGTTAATCATCTATAAGACAATATCTTGTACTGCCAAAATTAACCTTATCTATTCGCATCACATTTTACATACTAAAATGATCGAACTTTTGCTCAATCTCTAGCGTATAGGTATTATTCATTATCTACATATTCTTAAATATATTGAGTCCACAAGCGTCTGAATCTCAAATACAAATAATTTTATTTGTGAAGCATAGGTATGGTAGGTGTTAATACATTTATATAGTTCAGCTATGTTCTGCCTTGCGGCGTACAAAAATGTTCCTTAAATCTATCATCATTAATTACATATTATTGTTTACATTCAAATTACATGAATTATTTAATTATTACCATTCAAATATTCATTCACCGAATAATAGGCTTTTTCAAGTAGATAATTGCGTAATGCTTGTTTAAATTATTTAGTGCTCTCCTAGTCTCGAATAACGTTTGGTAGTTTGTTCAGAATTTTTGGGGCCATTCCTAGAATCTCCAAAGTGCATAGTAAAAAACAGATACGTACCTATACGTAAATCTGCACACACTTCACACTTCAGATTTTTACGTTCGAAAGATGGTTAAGTTAAGATCGGTACCAATGAGGGCAAGTCAAGTACTTAGGTACGAGTATTTCTGTGATTATCATATTTGTTTCTGACTCTAGCATGTTTTCTATGTACATAAAACTGTATTTAAGTATTTATATCTTTCAAATACATTTTTCTACGTGAAATGACAAGGTTCTTTAATAATGCTCAATGTTTACGTTACGAGGCCGATTATCCCGTTACAAAATATACTCACTACTACAGGCAGAAAATTTGGCCAAAATTAGATTTTTTTTTATATATTAAACATTATTTAATTAATTCAATTTATAATTTGAAATCAAGAAAAGTTTATGGGCCAAATTTTCTGCCGGTGAGTGTATGTATAATTACTTATCTAAAAGATTCAATACAAATTACATACCGAAGATCAAATGGCGACACGTGTAAGATGTATTGTTTTACCTGTAATCAAAAACAACTTATATAAATGAAATTAAACATTATACCCGTAATATAAATAATCAAGATAATATTGAGTAAGAGATAATTACAATGATTTAGCATTGCGTGAGCTGTGTGCGCGGATCGATCGTAGCAGTTTTGTGATGATACTGCTGATAAGATTTGACATAAGAAACTTGCAGTGAAGGTTACCGAGAGTCAAGAAGCACTATAATTAACAAGTCATCATATCATTAGACAAGTCATCAATGAAATCTTAGAAAAACCTAAAGGCGTTAAAAATATCACTAAGAAGGCACTCACCAATATAATGTAAACATAACACATAATAATAAGTATAATAAGCTAACACATAATTTATAATTAAATACCTAACAAATAATTGTACCTATAACTAAAAGTGACGCAGAGGGCGCCTCCCTCCGCACTCCTTAGTTAAAATAAAATCTTAAAAATTAAAGATTATCATTAACTAAGTAATTGTAAAAATGTAATATGATTTGCTTCAGTGAAATAAACAGTTTAAATTTTTATTTTTTTAACAGTAGATTGCGTCCCAAGGGAGCAAAATAATATATTTACCGCGAGGGCCGTAATCTTGAGCGTAGCGAGGAATGCAATCGTTAACGCCCAACACGAAAATATTTTTTCTTCACAAACGCATGACGTATGGAAAAAGTTTTCTTTAATGTGTGGCTTTTTAGTGTTCCGTAACCACAGGTTAAAACGGGACCCTATTACTAAGGCTCCGCTGTTCGTCTGTCCGTCTGTCACCAGGCTGTATCGCAAAAACCGTTAGATAGTTGAAATTTTCACAGACGATGTATTTCTGTTACCGCTATAACAACAAATACTAAAAAACACAATAAAATAAATATTTAAGGGGGCTCCCATACAACAAACATGATTTTTTTGCCATTTTTATAGATAACTTTAATAGTTATGATTTTTGGTCAGTATATGCTTATTTTTTTGATAGCTATTTCCTGAAATATTTTTTTCTTTTTGATTTTTTTTCTTTAATTTTTACATTTTTATTTTTTTTGAAATATTTGAAAATTTCCAGATCACTTTCTTCGCATATCTAATATTAACAACCAAAAAAATACCTTAGAGCCAAAACCTACGAATAAAACGTGCACAGAGTTTGTATGGAGAATGCCTTGCCCGCCCCTGAATGAATAATTCAACATTGAATAATTCAAACAATACTTCAACTCGTCTCTACCATCATCATCCTCCTAGCGTTATCCCAGTACAGTTGCATCCTGAAACATGCCTGAAGTCCGCTACCTAATCCCAAGATTTGACGTAGGCACTGGTTTTTCAACTCATCAACTCGTCGCCTCTACCAACGCGACAAAAACATAAAGAACTTTTCACCTCACTAGCTCGGAAAGCCCTTTTTTATTCTTTAAAAACAGATAGCAAAACTGCATTTTATCCACATGTGTGCAAAGTAATTTTGAAATCCGAACGTGTACCTAGTTACTTTTTTAACAGAATAACATGAAAGCGGTGTTCCCACTATCCGATACAATATCGGTGTAGGTTTCGTTACCGATAAAAATGTATGGAAAACTGCTTAGTGCTCACACTATCCGATCCGATATCGGTCAAATTCGTATCGGATCCGATATCGGTTAGTGTGGACACAAAACAGCCAGGACAATTTTCGCCATCCGATTTTTTTTTTCAGGTGGTGTGAAAAAAATTAGGCCTTGGATTTTATATTTCAGATTTTATATTTATTTTTAATTAAAAAAACATATAAAATTTTTTTTTGCAAAAGTTCGTCATTTCGACTAATTTAGGGGTAGGGATTTCAAATTTTACATTTATTTAGAATTTTAAGTCCTAAAAAATATTTTTTTGCAAAAAATCGTCATTATACTCGATATCGACTAATTCAAGGACAAGGATTTCAAATTTTATAACTATTTTGAATTTTAAGCAAAAAATGTTTTTTTTGCAAAAAATCGTCATTATACTTGATTTCGACTATTTCAAGGATAAGGATTTCAAATTTAATAACTATTTTGAATTTGAAGCAAAAAAATATTTTTTTTTGCAAAAAATCGTCATTATACTTGATTTAGACTAATTCAAGGATAAGGATTTCAAATTTTATAACTATTTTGAATTTTAAGCAAAAAAATATTTTTTTTTTCAAAAAATCGTCATTATACTCGATTTCGACTAATTCGAGGATAAGGATTTCAAATTTTACATTTATTTTTAAATAAAAGCAAAAAAAAAATTTTTTTTGCAAAGAATCGTCATTATACTCGATTTCGACTAATTCAAGGATAAGGATTTCAAATTTAATAACTAATTTGAATTTTATGCAAAAAAAAATTTTTTTTTGCAAAAAAATCGTCATTATACTTGATTTCGACTAATTCAAGGATAAGGATTTCAAATTTTATAACTATTTTGAATTTTAAGCAAAAAAAATATTTTTTTTTTTCAAAAAATCGTCATTATACTCGATTTCGACTAATTCGAGGATAAGGATTTCAAATTTTACATTTATTTTTAAATTTAAGCAAAAAAAAATTTTTTTTTGCCAAGAATCGTCATTATACTCGATTTCGACTAATTCAAGGATAAGGATTACAAATTTTATATTTATTTTGAAATTTAAGCAAAAAATATATTCTTTTTTTCAAAATTTCGTCATTATACTCGATTTCGACTAATTTAGGGATTGGGATCTCAAATTTAACATTTATTTTGAATTTTAAGTTGGAAAAAACATTTTTGCAATAAATCTTGATTATACTCGATTTCGACTAATAGAGATTTCAAATTATGTATATTTTTATTTGAATTTAAAGTAATACATTTTTCACGCAATTTTGCTTTATTTATTTGTTTTTGAATTTTGCTTAATTTTTTTATGCGTTTTTTTTGTTCTTATTTAGTTTTTATTTTCTATTTTAATGAAATGAAAAATTAGAAGAAACCCTATTTTTTATTGTTTTACTTTTGTTTTTTTCCTTTTTCTATTTCCTCGCTTTAGTGAGGTGAAAAGATTTGTGTTACACACGGCTGCAAAGTTATTTTACGTCTCGTGTGTTGCAACACTCGCTATGCTCAGGATTCTAATTTTGAACCACTCGCTTCGCTCAGGATTCTATTTTCGAACCACTCGCTTCGCTCGTGGTTCAACCATAGAATCCATTCGCTAGCTCGTGGTTCAACCCTAGAATCCATTCGCTAGCTCGTGTTCCAATTCCACACTCGCGGTTAAAATACAACTTTGCACCCTTGTATAACAAATAACTATTGTAACTGTCAACGTGCTAGCTTTTTACACCGCCTCAAATACAGAATATTAGAACATAACAGTGGGCCACTATCTTGGGTTTAGGTAGCGGACCCCAGGCATCCTTCAGGATGCAACTGTACTGGGATAACGCTAGGAGGATGATGATGATGAACAGTCACAAAATACACTCACCGGCAGAAAATTTGGCCCAACAACTTTTCGTGATTTCAAACTATAAATTTAATAAATTAAATCATGTTTAAGGGGAGGTATCCCCAACGCAAATGTCCCGCTCTAACACGCGTGAGTTTACAATTAACCATCCCGCTCTCTACGCAAGCTCTGCGCGCAGTTTTGTAAATATTTAGCTATAGTGATTAAGCCAATCATTTTTTCAAAGCAAACCCTGCGAATTTGTCTATAACTATTTCCGATCTTTAATTGAGTACAAAAATTAAATGTTAAATATCAGTAATGTAGCCGTAGTATTGAAAATACATTCCAAAAAGAGGTAACTTCGCGATTTTTTTCTATCGAGTGAAATTCATCAGGTCATGTAACTGACTGCGATTTTGACTAGACAAGATCCTTATGTAACACATATATTTTTTTTAGATTTTAAGACACTATATTCTATATCTCAGATGGTTTTTAAAAACTCAAAAGTGGTAATACACGGCCTTAAGAGGCTGACAAGACCTAAAAAAAGTGCCGCTGTAACACGCGTGAGTTTCCAATTAACCATTCCGCTCTTTACGGAAGCTCTGCGCGTAGAATATCAAATAAATACTATAATAATCATCATCATCCTCCTAGCGTTATCCCAGTACAGTTGCATCCTGAAGGATGCCTGGGGTCCGCTACCTAATCCCAAGATTTGGCGTAGGCACCAGTTTTTACGAAAGCGACTGCCATCTGACCTTCCAACCCCAAGGGGAAACTAGACCTTATTGGGATTAGGCTTTGTCAAATGAGTGGGTAACTTGACTGTTAGAAGTTCTCAAGCCGCCCGAAGGCCTCCAACTCGGCTACTATAATAATAATGTTGAAATAAAAAAAAAAGTGTGAATTATTTGTGAAATATGACTCGTTGGCGGTTTAGGTATGAATATGTTGACTTCATGTTTTTAATTGCAGACCCATACGTAATAAAAATAAAGACAGAACCGTTTAATGATGATTCTAAGATCAATCTTTGCAATTATTTTCTATCGAGCCGATTTCGTCCAATTATGTATCGAGTCCGTACACGGTCTTAGAAATATAATGAATATTAAAATATATTTATTATGGTGTGGTAGAACTAATAGTTTTTCTTAAAAAACTTGCTTAAATAACATCAATTTCAACAAAATTAGGTCTTGTCAGCCTCTTAATATATGAAAATGCATTTTTCTAATTTGGGCCAAATTTTCTACCGGTGAGTAGGTATATATTCATTCGCATATTATTGCGATATTGAGATAAGGAGAAGCGAATGATTATGATTATTGCGATACTGAGATCATTCTCCGCGGTTTCTAGGTCATCTATTTCTGACCATTCAATATGCAAGTTCAAAAACATAACGAGTTTCCATATCGATTACGTAATCGATCGGCTCGGAGCATCGATCTTTCTCTGATTTCTCGATTACGCGGCGCCGTTCAGGAACGGCGCACACGCAATTTTATGCGATAATTTAATGACAAAATATAATAAAAGTGCAATCAGAATATGACATACCGAGACACGATTTTGGAAAAGAATATACATTGTACTTATTTTGTTTAATATTATGAGAGTGACAGCGTTTGTAGCTATGTAGCTAAGCGGAGCGCGCACCGAGGGTTAAGCCGTTAATCCCTGCTGCTGTCTATGACTAGCAGTCGTTAAGCCAAGCTAGAGGCGTTCGGGCGGCTTGGGAACATCTAACAGTGAATTTGGCTATACAACAAACAACTTTCCTTGACACGCCTAATCCCAATAAGGTCTGGTTTCCCCAAAAACTAGTGGTTGGCGGTGGCTTCCACGTGCTTCCACAATATATAACTAGTGCCTACGCAAATTCTTAGAATTAGGCGGATCGCAGACACCTTCGTCTCTCAGTTCAGCAATAATTAATATAAATGTTGGTCCGTCGAATCGATTTTCATAGCATTTTGTATTGCAAACTGTGGCCAAACTAATGAAATTGTTATAATTGATTAACATTACCGCCATCTGCCGGTATGGTACAAAAATAATATGCGATGTCAGCTATGCCGCGTAAACTTTACACGTGAAGTTTGACTACTCGACGGCAGATGGCAGGACCGACGCCGAATTTATAAAGAACTGTGACGGTTAGCGTCAACACAAATATAGGTAGATTGTAGCCGGTTGAAAGATCAAACTACCCGGAATACAATTAACAATAAGTTTATTTTAAAAACTTAGATAGAACCGACTAGGTCGCGGGTTTACTACTGGCTGGCAAATCGTAGGGGAAACAAGTCCTTGCGATTGGGGTCACTTCCCTGCACCGTCTATCGGCACGCGTCACGGCAGTCTTCGGGGTTCAGGGTCTGGAACCCGCTGCGCAGACATCACCAGGGATGCTCAGGATCATGCGCCAAAAGGTTGGTGAACTCCAAATTAAGTCCCGGACTTAGTCCCCGATTCGGGGAAACACTGAAATTTAACTTTACCACATTGGTGAAATGTATTTATCACTCCCAAGTATCCGTCACACCACAATTTAGAAAAATTACATATTCATTTTGAAATAAATGTTCAGTTTATAGTGGTTGACCTGTCGCGGTCCTGGCCGCTATGCAAATGTCATGACCGTATGTGTCTTGTCCGCTGGGCGCAGAGCTGCAGCGCTTATCGCTAACCGTGACGTAGTCCATTGTATTTGCAACTAGTTCGTTCAATAGTAAGACGCGTAGTCGACTCTGTTTGTGTGTAAATTTATTTTATGTAGCTTTAGTTTTATAGTTGTAATAAGTGTAAATTATGAGTTTGTGTTGTAAATATATCTATAAAGTGTATTTTGGGTTTTTAAGGCTATTAAAACTTACCTATTTTAATAGAATTAACGGTAAACCGTTACATACCCCCTTTTTTAGGTTAGGATTTTTGCTAAGAAAATCCGCTATCTTTGCATGCAGCTCAATAGCTATACTTATTCTCATTCATGCCTCTCTCAACATAACTCCCCTATTCATTCATACGTCACGCTAACAAACAGGCAATAGACACGTAGAAAATGTGTTATTGCGTCCGTACAGATTGAGTATTTCACCGTAGTACGTAGGTAAGATACTCTTATATAGCTATTGATGGTTGTAAGGTCGGTCTAAAGATTGCTTATATTATTAAAGCCGTATAACATGCATGTTTATTTTGTAGTTAGTCTATGTAGTAGAGTTGAAATTTAATTACTATAGGAAGATAGTTTGATATCTGGTAGAGGATACCAAAGTTTATTTTTTAACGTAATTATTTAACTTAGACTCTATCAACTCTACAACTAGTAGTAGATTCTTAAACTATAAAACTAATAGGTTTTTGGCTTAACTCAGACCGTGTGCATAGAGATAGTAGTGCGGCATTCTTGTTTTTGTATTAATCTTTGTAGTTTGTTAATTTAAAATCTTTAACATGCCAGTCTCCGATATTATTTCCATTCATATCTTCAAGTTCGTATACTAAATTTGATTTTTTGTTTATTATTTTACATTTAATATACTTCGGAGCAAGCTTCTTAGAAAACATTTTGTTTTTGTTACTTAGATAAAATGTCTTCTTCCAAATAATGTCACCTACTTTAAAGTGAGCGTCCTTACGACGTAGGTTATAGTAAGCACTATTTCTAGAGTGTGCTTTTGCTAGGCAAGTCTGAACTTTTTCGAATACTTTTCTCAAATTACCCAGGTTTTCAGCATATTCGTCCCTAGGAGTAAAAATTATGTCGTTACTAATATCTGCGTCGATATAATGCAAACCAGTGGTGACTAGTTCACGCCCGTATACTAAAAATGCCGGCGTATAACCAGTTACTTCATTTACCGATGAATTCATGGCAAACTGAATTTTAGATAGGTTACAGTCCCATAACCTATGGTCATTTTCAATGTAGGTAGAAACTGCTATCATTAGGGACTTATTATATCTTTCGACGCTGTTTACCTGGGCCGTGTATTTAGGTGTATACTTGACATTAGGGATATCGTATTTCTTAAATAGTTGCTTAAGAGTGTTACCTATAAATTGTTTCCCGTTGTCCATTAAAACCGTACTGGGTACACCGTGAACAAGGAACACTTCTTCTTCGAGTAACTTAGCTATTATCTCGGAGGTAGCACGACGAATAGGGAATAGTAAACAGTATTTCGAAAAGCAGCAAGATACAACAAAAACAAATGTGTTTTGTTTTCGTGATGGTGGTAACGGACCTATTAAATCCATGCTCAACATTTGGAATGGGCGTGAGCAGTCTTTAGGACGACCCATGACACCCAGAGTAGCGTGAGTAGCATGTTTGTGAGCACAGCAAGTATCGCAATTGGTTACAAATTTAGAAACTTCGCGATGCATATCAGGCCAAAAATAATTTAAAGAAAGGCGTTTGTATGTTTTATAAATGCCGAAGTGGCCTGAAGTAGGATCCGAGTGGTTTTTAGTGATTAAATCTAGTCTGAACTCAAGAGGAATAACTTCTTTCCACTCAAACTCACGAGTTAAAGGGTTCAAAGACTTTTTATACCTATAGAGTTTACCGTGCGATACTTTATAGTTTAGGAAGGAAGTTGGAGCGTTTTGGCATCCGTGATAGACGTTAAGGTACCAGGGGTCCTTAGTAGTGTAGAACATGTCGCGTTTCGAAGAGTCCTGGTCAATTACGGCTATTAGTACAGAGCGAGATAGGCTGTCAGGGACTACATTATCTGACCCTCGACGATGTTTGATATCTAAGTTAAACGATGACATGCGGACACCCCAACGAGCTAAACGACCTGTGGGATTGTTTAAATTTAAAAACCATCTTAGAGATGAGTGGTCAGTAAATACGGTGAACGTTTTGCCGTTTTCCAAGTAGCATCGCCAGTGTTCGATGGCTGTCAAAACCGATAATGCTTCTCTCTCTGTCGCGCTGTAATTACGTTCTTTGCTAGAGAGCGACTTACTCATGTAGGCTATGACTTTCTCCTCATCGTTAATAATTTGAGTTAGAACGGCACCGACACCGTAGTCACTTGCATCCGTATGCACTTGGAAAGGTTGAGAAAAATCTGGACAAGATAGAATAGGTGAAGATATTAAAGCTTCTTTTAAAGTGCGGAAGGCTTTATCAGCATCTGAAGACCAATTAAATGGGGGAGTGTTTTTGGCTTGCGAAGTTAATTTATTTAGAGGTGCAGCTATTGTGCTAAAATTTGGGATAAATCGGCGATACCACGATGCTGTACCAATGAATCGTCGAACCTCTTTACGGTTAGAAGGAGTAGGGTAGTTAACGATGGCTTCTACTTTTTCAGGATCTGGCTGTAGTCCGTTATGATCTACCACGTAGCCCAAATATTTTAGTTTTTTTCTAAAAAATTGACACTTTTTGTAGCTGATAGTTAAGTTAGCCATTTTTAGCCTTTCTAGAACGCGAACTAGTAAGGAGATATGTTGTTCGAAGGTCTGTGAAACAATGATAATGTCATCAATATAGACGAATACTTTATGTTCGAACTCAGGACCATAAAACAACATGTCAACCAATCGCTGTTGCGTTGCAGGGGCGTTAGTGAGACCGAAGGCCATTGAAGTAAATTGGAAGGTACCTTTAGAAGGAATATAGAACGCAGTTTTACACCGGTCTTCTTCTCTTATAGGGATCTGCCAGAAGCTTTTTGACAGATCTAGACTAGAGAGGTATTTGGCGTCACGTAAGTTGTCGAGTATTTCAGAAATGTAGGGAATACTGTAGGCATCTTTCACAGTAACTGCATTAAGCTTACGACTGTCTAAGCATAACCTTAACTCTCCATTCTTTTTAGGCGTCAATAAAACAGGAGACGACCAAGGGCTTTCGCAAGGTTCTACCACATTTTCACGTAGCATTTCATCGACCTGGTTACATAGTATTCTCTGTTTTTCCGGTGACATTCTGTAGTACCTCTGACGTATTGGAGCAGCATCTCCAGTGTCGATACTGTGGGTAATTAAAGTTGTGCGACCAAGACCACGTTCTTCATAAGAGATGTCACGAAACTGTGCCGTGATATGATCAGCCGTAACTTTTTGTTCAGGAGAAAGGTGGTCGTAATCACATACATGTGTAGGTTTTTCAATTGTTAGAATACCTCGACTATCAGTATCTTGACTAATCATGACCGAGTCTAGATGTTTAGGGAACAAATTGAAAAGTCGCCAGAAATCCATGCCTAAAATCAATGGATTTTGAATTTCTGGTACAACGTAGACTTTTAGAATATGTAGTTGGTCCAAAAACGAGATAGGTAAATTTATTACGCCCACATTATTTAGATTTTGTCCACCTGCAGCAACAAAATTCAAAGTTTCCGTAGTGTTTAGTTTGAAGCCAGCATCTAGAAAATGCTCATGATAGTTTTGTCCGAGAATTGTGACACTACAACCAGTGTCCAACAAACCATTAGTAGTGATCCCATTTATATTAACAGCGACATAAGGTCTACCATTAACACTTTCCGTACTGTTTTTCGAATCGTGGATTGAAGTGACAGAATAGCAGGAGAAAAATTTTGATATAAAATCTAGCCAAGATTTCCATTCTGCTTTATCAAAGTTACCATTAGATTTATTGTCAGCTTCACGTTCACTACAATCCACTGTATTTAGTTTTTTGAATGACCAGGTTTAGGATTGCAGGTTGTACAGTCCGGAAAACGAACGTCTTTTTTACCGCACTTAAAACAGATATCGAAATGCGGCTGCTTGCATTCTTTTAGAGAATGAGTATCGCTGCGACACCTTGGACAATACCTGCGTGATGTAGGAGTATACTTAGAGCTGCTAGGAGTCACATGTACAGCATTGGTATTTGTAGGCCTTTCTTGTGTCGTTTTAGGTTTATTATTGTAGTTGTCATTATTTGTGTAGTTAGGGTATTTGTTATACGTAGTAAAACTCTTATATTTTTCATTATTATATGTATTTTGGTAGTTCTTATTAGGATAGTAGTTATGTGTGTTTTTTTGTTTAGTGTACGCAAATTCCGGTGCTACTGTTTCTGCAGTCACCCTAGGAGGTTCATGAAAGAAAGATAAGCGTGATTGTATATTCTCGTAGTTAGAGCATACACTTTTCAAGGACTGTAGGTCTTCGATCTCTGGAGAAGCTGCTAGGGTGCTTGCATAACATGGTCTGATATTATGTAGTATAATCTCTAATTTATCAACTTCAGACAGGGGTTTGCTTAGCCTCGAAAACATGCCATGCATAATTGACAAATAGACAGATATGTTTTCGAGCTCACCCTGCGTACGAGCCCTTATTTCAGCCAGTAGGCGATAGTCATAGTCCTTTTGACTAAAATCTTGTTTTAGTTGTACGACAAGGTCGTCCCAAGTTTCTACATTTTGTCTGACACACCGGAACCAATGTAACGCGTCATCAGTAAAGATTTCGTACGCGAACTTCAGCAACCGGTCCTTAGGTATGTTCCTAGCGTCTACAAACTCGTCGACCCTTTGTATGAAAGAGAAAACACAGGATTTGCCGGAATATTTTAATTTAGCCAAATCAGAGGTCAGGCTGCGTTCGCAAGTAGTCACGATTGTAGGTTCAGGTTCTAAGCTCGTCCCTGCGCTTGAAGTTGAAGCTGGCCTCAATCCTGTGATTTCCTTGTAGTAGTTATTAAATGTAGTGCAGTTCGCTTTGTGCTGGTCGACTAACTGGGCACTGACATTAGTAATGCGTCTTAGTCTGTGGTAAATGTGATGCAGTAGATTCTCAGCGCGCAAGAACAAGGTTTTGTCAAATTTAGTCTTTAGCGATAGTAGCAAAGCTTGAGATTTTGCTAAGCTCTCTTTGACCGCGTCAGAGTCAACCACAGGCTCTAGGTGAGATTCCAAAATGTCCTCAGGAGGTATGGCTAATTTTACAATTTGACTGCGGAGGTCTTGTACAGAGCCGGCTGTACCACCTCTAAGAACGACCTCATATTCGAGCTCAGCCTTTTGGAGTGACAGATACTTGATCGGATACGACATTTTATTTTCCTTAGAATGGGTGATTGTTGAGATTACAATAGATTGAAAAGCAGTGGTTATATAGTTGCTAAGTATGTGGAATAGTAGTAAATTACAATTGTATAGATTATTTTAATTTAATTAGTTTTATAATTTAAGTATTGTGGGTAGACACGTTTAAAAATTGCAATTAACTGTAGTAGAATTTTACCACGTACCAAACAACTGCTAAAATCAACCTTAAAATTAGATTTAATAACACCAAGCCAACTTAAAACTAGAAATAAGACTATTTATTACAAGTGTTATATTTTTATTATTTATTGCCAACACCAATGAAAACCCAAAGAGAAAAGAGATGCGAAGGACCTGTTTCGTTAATGCTCAGCTCAGAAAATACCTAGATTGGGCGCCATTATGTGACGGTTAGCGTCAACACAAATATAGGTAGATTGTAGCCGGTTGAAAGATCAAACTACCCGGAATACAATTAACAATAAGTTTATTTTAAAAACTTAGATAGAACCGACTAGGTCGCGGGTTTACTACTGGCTGGCAAATCGTAGGGGAAACAAGTCCTTGCGATTGGGGTCACTTCCCTGCACCGTCTATCGGCACGCGTCACGGCAGTCTTCGGGGTTCAGGGTCTGGAACCCGCTGCGCAGACATCACCAGGGATGCTCAGGATCATGCGCCAAAAGGTTGGTGAACTCCAAATTAAGTCCCGGACTTAGTCCCCGATTCGGGGAAACACTGAAATTTAACTTTACCACATTGGTGAAATGTATTTATCACTCCCAAGTATCCGTCACACCACAATTTAGAAAAATTACATATTCATTTTGAAATAAATGTTCAGTTTATAGTGGTTGACCTGTCGCGGTCCTGGCCGCTATGCAAATGTCATGACCGTATGTGTCTTGTCCGCTGGGCGCAGAGCTGCAGCGCTTATCGCTAACCGTGACGTTGTCCATTGTATTTGCAACTAGTTCGTTCAATAGTAAGACGCGTAGTCGACTCTGTTTGTGTGTAAATTTATTTTATGTAGCTTTAGTTTTATAGTTGTAATAAGTGTAAATTATGAGTTTGTGTTGTAAATATATCTATAAAGTGTATTTTGGGTTTTTAAGGCTATTAAAACTTACCTATTTTAATAGAATTAACGGTAAACCGTTACAGAACTATGTATTAAAAGCACAGATTAAGACAGATAAGTGAAATTTAATTGAACGATTTGTCATATAGTTGTCTCTTAAGATTCTTATGGTTAACCAAGATGAGTTAGAGTGGGACAAATAATGCGTCATTTTTCGGCTATCCCCGAGTTGTCCCCCATTTGAACGAAAACCTAAGTTGTCAAATCACTGAAGTTGTCAAACGGAAAACCACTTATGTCACTACAAAACGGCACCAAGGACGGTTTTTCGCAATATTATATTAATATTTAAAGGAAAGTAAAGTTTTGTGCGAGTGTTATTAGTACTCCTGTCTAGGCATAATATACTGAGCAGTGCCGCAGTGCCGGATCACGTTTAAATAGGCGAGGAAGTCTGAAGAAAGTACCAGTTTTCATCGGTAAGAAACTATTGCTATTATTTTAAAAATTACAAGTTCAATATGCAATGTAATAGTCTCAGATTAACTTAAGACGCTTATTAGTATGAAATAAGTACCCTTTACTTAGTAAAAAGTTGATTTTAGAACGTTAATTGGTATAAAATGAAACTTTCGTAAACCAGCTAGTGCTGTAATAAATATGTCGACAAATTATCGATAAGAGTTATTTATGTGGGATTGGAGACAAAATGACCATGCCACAGGGGGGCATTTAAGAATGTAATTTATATTTATTGTTTCATTTATATTTAGATTTCCGGAAAACAATCTTCGTCAAACATGGATTGACGCGGCAGGGCTCAGAAATTGGATGCCGAGCAAACACCACCGGACAGACAGAAGAGGGGCTAAGATGATGGTTTAGCTTATACAGTGATGTTTTCATACATTTTGGCCATGTAACGGGACGGTATAGACTATCGTGCTAATGCGCAAGGTGGCTATAGTAATTCCTAAATTACTCAAGATAAACTCGTTGTGCTTGGGCTCATTAGAACCAAAACCAAGTCAACAAGTAGTTGAAAACTATGGAAAAAAATGTACGTACAGTTGTAATAAAAGCTTGTATCAAAAAATTTAATTTTCATAGAAAATTATTTTACAAAGAGACGATTATTACTTTACACTTTGTTAAAATATCTTTTAACATATACAAAATTGGGTACTTGTTAAGATAACCAGCCTAACATAAAACTGATCAATAAAAGTCAAGGAGCTTCTGTAAATAATTAAATATGTATAAACAAATGTTTGGTATTTCATTTCACTATTTGTCCTTTTTTATAACATTTGCAGATGGGTCTTTAATTAGTCAACCCTAAAGGTTTAAAATCAGTCAACCCTAAAAATTATAACTTTTGATATAGATGAAATTATTTAAAATGTCTGAGATTTATATAAAACTGTCGTTGGATGTTAAACTTTCTAGCCTGGACGGTAAAGTCGCTTTTGGAACGGACTAATTCGATACAACTCTGACAGTTCAAATAATTTTAAGTTACAGGTAAATTACTTTTAAGTTTACCCCTTAAAAGTAATTTACCTGTACCTGTTACGAATATCAACAGTTGGTAAATATCGATGTCGATATTTTTTAAAGAATTTATCTGCCGCCGCACTAACTCTCGCCACGAAGTGATCAAAAGCGGGGACAGTGACAGATGAAGACCTGTCAGATAGCATGCGAACTATCTCCTTCTTACTCACTGACAAGTACGTTAGTGAGAATAGATCAGAAGTATAGAAAACGTTCAATTAAATGGCACTTATCTGTTAGTTCTGATATCTGTGATTAAAAGTCATGAAATATTTTAATAATATAATAATAACGTACATGTATAAATAACATTTGAATGATTGTTGATAAAGAACGTCAACCATAATGATACATTTGACAAGTTATTTTATTAAAAGAGAATAAAATATTTCACGACAGATGGCAGTAGCTGTCCATACATAATTATATTAAATTTGACTAAACCCAATTATAATTACAAAAATCTTTCAATTATGATAGGATATTATAAAAATAATTTATTTTGCATAATTAGACAAATTTTCATTGAAAAATCAGACACTAAAGAATATTAAGTTCAAATATAAGTGTCGTAGTGGAATCTGCATTTTAGTATTAAATTTTACTGCAAAGGGAATAATCATTATGAATAGCAATATTTATTACCCTTTACTAACGTCAGTATAGGTACCTATGTAAAAGAATCAGAAATTAATGTGTATCAGGAAATTAAGAACGCTAGTTCTACTACTCACCGATAGATGGCACTAACTTACTATCATCGTATCATCCATTCACCAATCTATAAAAATTAATAAACTTGAAATTACTCATGCGCATTATGTCATGCAATTGACAATTACTTAATGAGCTGAAAATAATGTGTTTTATTATCAGGAGTACATATAATTATTTTAAATCAAGTATAACTTACATGATTTCTGTGCTTACATGTTTTTAACTACCTATGATAGGTGGCAGTACTGGGCGCCGATTTTTGAGTGTCGATCGCTCGACTTTACACTCGTCATCTGTCAAAACATCATACTTTTTGACAGATCTCGAGTGTAAAGACGAGCGTTCGACACTCAAAAATCGGCCCCCTGTCCTCATTTATTTACAGTACATACACATTTTAATTAAGGCACCTGTAGCGGCAAGCGCTCTCCATACAAACTTTGTGCAAGTTTTTCTTTGCTTGTGTTTGCACTTTACACTTATGATTTTTGGTCAGTAATTTATGCTTATTTTTCTGTTCGCCAGAACCTCTAGATTTTTTTTTCTTTGTATTTTTTAATTTTCATGGTTTGAATTTTTTTATTTTTTTTCTTGACATTCTTCGTATATCCAATATCAACAAGCAAAAAAATATATATGCGGGAGTGCCAAAACCGACGAATAAAACTTGCACAGAGTTTGTATGGAGAAGGCCTTGCCTCTAAAGGCACCTTAAGGTAGTATGGATTTCGGCCGTTTTGAAATACATATTAAGACAATATACGAGTATCCCGCTAAAACAAGACAAATGCAATTCGAAAATTTTTAGAAGTCAATTTTTCGAATTGAGCATGATAGAATATGTAAATGTCCTAAGATAATTTTATGACAATGTAGCGTAAATTCTTCAATAATAATAAGTAAAAGTATTCCTACGTTTCACGGCAAAAGCATTAAAAAATTAAAAACAACATACTTATATGCAGTTTGTAAATATGACTACAGAACAAGACGCCTTACGCCATCTGTCGTCAAGTAAACAAACTAATCAGTCGGAAGTCATGATGAAGAATAAGATTATTTTTGCCCGTAGAAAAATAACAAACAATTACAATAATAACATATACTCGTATCTACTCACCAAATGTGCGAAGTCCGACACGCAAATAGCCGGTTTTTTCTTTGCACCTTTTATTTAAATCTCTGTTTGGCCCAACGGTTGGCTGGCAGAGAGAGAATGTCATTTGGCATTAAGCACGCCATTTGTACAACCCTGTTTTTCTGCAATAAAGTAAAAAAGGCTCCTCTCAAAACGTCAAAAAGCGACCATGAAGATCACTTCTACCTTCTACGCGCATATTCCAGTTGCCACGAACTTTTGGAACGTCCCGTATATCTGGGGACACGGTAGTGCTCCCGCCAAGTCGAGCTTTTATGGGTCATTTTCTATACTCGATTTTTTTTGTGTCCGAGCTGAAAATCGTATGGTAGCATGAGATAATACGTACCATTTATTTTTTTTCATAAAGAATACATGTTTCCACGTTGAGGTCCACTCAAATTCACGGACTAATTTGTTTTTAAAATAGGGTCCCTAGGCCAGTTGGCGGCCTCTTAGCCGAGTTGCGAACTTTAGACAAGTAAAAAAATATGAAACCTATATGCATATTGGATGGCAGTCATATAAATAAGTCTTGAGTATTGTCAAGATGCGTACTTAACAATAAAAGTTAGTACTTTCATCCGTAAACTTGGGAAAAAAGTAGAATATGTGTCAAAATAGCGAATGCGGCAGTTAGCGGCCGTCTACGCCAGTTTACGGCCCCCTGTGAGCTAGTTTGCGGCCCCCTTAAATATGGTACTAGAATGATTATAATATAATTTTTAATAAGTTTTTTATATCAAAGGCGCATAATTATGTAATGCAAATATTTTTAAATATTTGTTCCGGTTCCGGAAACGCTGGAGGAAGGTAGGTATACAATTATTCGGCAAAACCTAGGTATGGGTTGATTGTCTTTTTGGGTCAGTGAGGGCAGCTACCAGGTCCCGTCAAGTCCCGTGCTGCTACGCGAAAATGGTCTTAGAAGACCTTCCCTTAATTTCGAATTAAAGAAGATTCTCATTTATAGATTTTGGAAAAAAACATACAGGGTGCGAGAAAAAGGTCATTTCTGACAAACTTTTTTTTTATGCCTATCGATCCCATTCCTGTCTAGGATCAAAAGCTTGTATGCCACCCAAAAAATCGAAGATAAATTTTCTCATACAAATTGTATGAAAATGAAAACTTATTTTTCACATGCTATTTTTTTATGCCAATCGATTCCATCCTATCCATTATCAATAGGTTCCTAGGGGTCAACTTCCGGTAATGTACTAAAATGCCACAAAATAAATGTATGGAAAGATAATTAATATTTTTTCCCATACATTTACTAGTACTATATGTATTTACTAGTAACAGCATTCAAAATATCAAGAAACTTACTGATACTTTAATTATTTTAAGACCTTGTATGTAACGTATTCAAGCAAATAAATATTTCAATTTCTATTTCTAAAAACGGGGATTATGATGAGAATAAAATTTCACTATTTCTCCGTAGTAAATGTATGGGAAAAAATATTAATTATCTTTCCATACATTTATTTTGTGGGTTTTTAGTACATTACCGGAAGTTGAACCCTAGGAACCTATTGATAATAGATAGATTGGCATAAAAAATAGCACGTGAAAAATAAGTTTCAATTTTCATACAATTTGTATGAGAAAATTAATCACCGATTTTTTTTTGGTAGCATACAAGCTTTTGATCCTAGACAGGAATGGGATCGATAGGCATTAAAAAAAAGTTTGTCAGGAACGACCTTTTTCTTGCACCCTGTATGTTTTTTTTTCCAAAATCTATAAATGAGAAATTTTCCTCGATTTATGGATTTTCTAGCCTAATTAGGCATTAAAACACTCGTGTGACCTTATTATGAAACTCGCCTGGGATCGATAGGCATTAAAAAAAAGTTTGTCAGGAACGACCTTTTTCTTGCACCCTGTATGTTTTTTTTCCAAAATCTATAAATGAGAAATTTTCGTCGATTTATGGATTTTATAGCCTAATTAGGCATTAAAACACTCGTGTGACCTTATTATGAAACTCGCCTGGGATCGATAGGCATTAAAAAAAAGTTTGTCAGGAACGACCTTTTTCTTGCACCCTGTATGTTTTTTTTCCAAAATCTATAAATGAGAAATTTTCCTCGATTTATGGATTTTCTAGCCTAATTAGGCATTAAAACACTCGTGTGACCTTATTATGAAACTCGCCTTCGGCTCGTTTCATAAAACACACTCGTATTTTAATGCCCCTCATTATGTACCAGTTGCATAAACTACTATTATTCCACATTTCAGTATGTAACATCTCAAAATCAATGGTCTTTATAGTGGGGCCGCAAACTGACCTTTTCGGTAATTGTGTATACCAGATACCGGCCACCACAATTTTTTGATAAGAAAGTTTTAAAAATGCCAAAATCTAACGAAATCATATCAAAAACTTAATTATTTAACTGATCAAACAAGAAATTTATGAATGAAACCAAAATTAAGTAACATTAATTAGCTTTCAATGTCAGCTGTCTCTTTATTTTTTGTACAGATTCACTATAATTCCACGCTTCGCACGCACTACGGATTCAATGCGGGAATTGTAACGTTTTATCTTGTTGAAGATCAATCTTTTAGTTACAAAATTATATAGATTCTTATAGCATTTCTAATCAAGTTTAGCTTACGGTTTACACTTTTTCTTAAATTAGTTTATAATTGTTATTATCTTTAGTTGAAGGAACCTAGTCGGTCAGGGGGCCGCAAACTGCCGCAGGCCGCGTAACTGGCCTAGCGACCCTACATTAAAAAATACCTTAACGCTCAAATTAAGACTCCGTGCCCTGTCCGGCATCGAGTTTTGAATCAATCAAAAATTCCTATCAAAAACTGTACATTAGAATCACTGATTTCGTGTCAAAAACTTTAACTCGATTATATTTACTATCACTGAGCACAGACACTATTCACTTCACTGTGGTGAATAACTTGTAATTGATGTTTAAAAATCGTCCGAGCGCGAGAGTTAAATTTTGTCGGCAAAATTCAAAGGTTCCTGGCAGCCATCGTTTACATTTGATCAGCTTCGCGTCCTGCTTCACATGTGCTCTCAAATGTCAGCTATTATATATAAAAAAATCTATATATAGCAAACCGCATTAAGTTCGAGTAAACCACCTAAGTACTTCGGTTTCTGGGTGGGCGACAATTTTTTTGCTTTTGCTTGCAATTTCGGTGGCCCTTAGAAATTCAAATTTTACATAAGTAATCATTAACATATGTATGCATTATAAAGCACTTTGGTGTCTCTATATAAACGATAACTTAAAATATTATTAACATGCGATTTGAATTTTTTATGATTTTTTTTATATAGATTTCCAATTCCCGTGTCCTAATTGCCATAGCTTGTTTACCCAAAACAGCTGATTTTGGGACACGGGAATTGCGAAGGGTGACTTATTTTGTTAATAAACCTCATTTAATTACAATAATTATGGATGAAATGCATAAATAAATATAATTTGTACTAAGTATATCGATTAGAGTTATAGTTTATGCGTTTATTTAAAGAAAACAGGCCAAATGCTACAATTACACTTAGCTTCTTAAATATTTGAAAAGAGTGACCCATGATTGGTAAAATTAGGCTAAATAACTTCGATACAACTGAACTTTATAATTCTTGATAAATTAGATGGTAAATAATAATTTTAATACATTTTTTTCTAAGAAAAGGCAATTCCCAAGGACAGATAAATTCCCGTGCCCAGGTCAAATTTCCAAATTTTAATAACTTCCGTAATTTTATAAGTATAAGTACCCCGTAAGAAAATTTGTGTTTATTAATTTTTTTATCAAATTATCAGCATAGAATTTTCTATGTATTATTGGTCTTTCTAAATTCCATGGGAATTGGACAAAAATGCCCGTTTGGTGAAATTCACTCTTATATATGCAATGTTAATGCCCATGTGCATTTTTCACACATCTGGGAAAAAAAATGATGTTCACACTACATTGTTTCTGAACAGGGGCCGATTTTTGAGTGTCGGACGCTCGACTTTTCATTCGACATCTGTCAAAACATCATAGTTATTTGACAGATCTCGAGTGAAAAGTTGAGCGTTCGCAACTCAAAAATCGGCCCCCTGTTTTGTATTTTTATTGAGGCGTATTGGTTTATTGTATTGTATTATTTTTTTCCCGTTGGTACTTGGTTTACACCTGACAGTCTCTGTCCACGTCTGTCGCTATGTGTACCCGACCTATGTGACAACAAGGGGATTCCAAAATCAAACTGAGAATAAATAATCGAGGCAACTCTCTATTGCTATCTGTGCCGGCCGGCTTCACTCGCAACAGACCAAAGCGCGGCCGCGCACGCGCACACACCCACGAACTTTCTACGGACGCGTTCGAAATTCAAAAACTATTTAAAAAACAAAGACTTTTTTATCATCTGTGACGTTTTAAAATTGGGAAAAGTTTTTTCAAATATAATTTAAATAGTGAACGCGTAGAAAATTTGGTGAAAAGAAAGTGATTATTGGATAGTGGCATGCAATAAAATTTGGTGTTGGCCGAGAGGTTGCTCTCACGATTTTAGTTCCGGCTTTAAGATTGTGGATGTAACAATGGGTGCCAGGTAGGTGAAAAAATTATAATTGATAAGCAGCTGTTAAGGCTTAACTAAAAAAAACAATGGTGAACGACTGCAGCTATTTAATATTGAAATAAGTAATCAATTTAAAAGCAACTAGATTTAAACACGGTTCCGGCCATTTACAGCTAAGCTACTTAGTGGTATGTATATTTTTCCCACGAGTACCTACCTACAAAACACAAAACGCTTCTGTCATCAGTGTCACTTCTGCAAAAAAACACTTAAAATTCAACTGTGATTGCAATTCTCTACCTCTAACACCTTTCTAATAAGCATGACAGATTTTCATTTATAAGCCGGAGCGGGATCGATATAAAATGTTCTTCTTTGACGTAAACTTACTGACGTTGACGTCGATAAGATTCTCACTTGACGGGATACTGTCAGTAGGTATTGCATTTGGGGAGTAGTAATATATCTTGCGCAGAAGCAGAGCAGTACCAGCAGTACTGCCTTGGTCAGGTCAGTCAGGAAACATTCATTGTAGGAGCGTAGTATAAAGCGGTACTGACTCGACTGACAGTTGACACTGACATTGACATTTGCAAATTTATGTCGTTTATGTAGTTTATATCGCACCACCTCGACAAATCAGAAAGTCGCCCGATATAGATTAGGTATAGATGTTTATGTAAACATTATACAGATATCTATGTTAACCTACTTTTAAGTGTACCGAATAAAACCAGTTTACCTAGTTTCGCCACGTTCCAAATAATTAAAGGAATAAATCATCCATAAGAAAAGATATTACAAGAAACTTCCTAATAACGTGATTTGTCTAACTCTTTCGAAAGGGCATGAATAAATATTTGTGGACAATCTTACACAAATCAACCTAGTCCCAAACTAAGCAAAGCTTGTACTATGGGTACTAAGTGACGATATAAATACTTATATAGATAAATATATACTTAAATACATAGAAAACATCCAAGACCTAAGAACAAATATTCGTGCTATTCACACAAATAAATGCCCCGGCCGGGATTCGAACCCGG
Source organism: Cenopis cana (assembly GCA_951800055.1). Lineage (NCBI taxonomy): Eukaryota > Metazoa > Arthropoda > Insecta > Lepidoptera > Tortricidae > Cenopis > Cenopis cana. Next base: position 2,257,162 of record OX637492.1, on the reverse strand, counting down.
GACCTCCAGCTTCGTAGGCAGGGTCACTACCAACTAAGCTAAAGCGGTCGTCTATGAAGTTGATAGTACATTTGTAGGGACACATAACTCCCAATGCTATTTATTATTGCCGTGGCCGTGAAGGAGGCAATTCACTTTGCGGGACATTTTTTTATAAAAAGGTAAACTCCTTGTCAACACCATTACCATCACCATATTTGGTATTAAAAGTGAAAGGAATCAAGTATTTTTATTGTTTTCTGTTCAGTTAATCTCCTTCGATAATGAGACAAATTAAAGATTGCCTAATTAAGAAATTATATTCGATTTGCAAATTATTAACTCGTAAAGTTACTCAAGTACCTACTTTATTACAAGAACTGTACATAATACTCTGACATAAGGTTCTTTTAAGAGACCCTTGCAAGATTTTCATCTCTCAACCTAATTTTATGTGAATTCGAGTTTATAACAAATCAATCAAAAATTGCGACATAAAATAATAATTCAAAAATTAAAACACGACTGCACTAAAAAGATAAAAACAAGTTTCAAAATAAAGAACTTAAGGAAATCTATTTTGTTTGCAGTCGAGGGACCCCTACATAGATAAACGTCCCTGTGCTCGACACTGACCGAATACATGGCACTTTTAATCTTACGTCATGATGACAGAACAGAAGTTAATAATAGGTGTCATCCAAGAAGTTTAGATACATCCTGGAGGTTGCGTGCCGAAAATACGGCCTTGAATGACGTCACTGTTATATTGCATCTCTTTCATTCTAATATAAGATGGATTTAATGAAAGAGATGCAATACAGCAGTGACGTCATTCAAGGCCATTTTTTCTAGCTTCAAACCAATGTTCGGCACGCAACCTCCAGTATGTATCTAAACTTCTTGGTGTCATCTATTGGACACTAAGGTAACGGTTATCCAACTTGACATTGTAAGAATCATCAAAGCCTTGATGGAGACATACAACACAAGATTGAATTGAATACCGTAATATTAGGTCCCACAACTGCGAACAAAATAGATTTCCTCAAGTTCTTTATTTTGAAACTTGTTTTTTTTTTCACAATGTAAAAGCGATTGCCGATGCCCCCGGAACCTGGCCTACGTGACTATGCACCATGAGAGCAAGTGCGGGCAAGCTTTCATTAATGCATATAGCTACTCCGCATATGTACACTCACGCCTTTCTCCGGACCGGCATGCCCCATAGACTGGCCAATGCGTCTTAACGAAGCAGACGATAAAAAAACCCATTCTAATTCTTATAATGATAAGACACTGGTCTTGAGTCCATCAAAATCAAACCATCAAAATCAAATATTTATTCTGCAAATAGGCCACACACAGGGGCACTTTTACATGTCAATCGGTAATTATTAATTGACAATACTCACAAAGCTACGTCATTAATTAACAAATTGAATATCAATACATAAACAAAATCGTTACAAAGGAAAATAGAGATGTATATTATGGTCTCTGTCGAAAACATGAATACATGAAAGTTGTTTAAAATGTCACCGAGATGTATAAGGTCTCTGAGCGTCATGTAGTTGTGACACATACAAAAACAGACAGACAACGTGAACTCATAGCTTCTACGCTGACACACACATAGACAATGTGCATGCATAGCTCAACACACAACCATGGCTCATCTGCGCACGTGAGATGAGAGTAGTCTACCTCTTCACGCTTAGACCGCTGAACCGATTTAGATGGGTATGGAGTATGGAGATAGTTTGAGTCCCGGGGAAGACCATAGGATATTTTTTATCCCAGAAATCATCGCTTAAGAGGGTGGAAGTTTTTATGGAAGAGCGATGACTAGATAGGCACCTGATATAAAAAAATAGCAACTAAATTCTATCGCGGTGAACGAGTTCCACGGGGTCGAAGTCGAAGTATGTAAACTAGTATAATGATAATACACTAATCTAGAGTCAACTAATATAGTAATAGATGCAACCCCTCGAAAAATAAAATGTTCACGTCCTTGAGTTATCTTTTTGTGAACAAAAGCTAAAGCTCGCTTCGGGTCGGTCGCTGAAAAAATTAAGTACAGCGGCCATCAAATCAGATCAGGTCAAACAAGGACCTCATAAATATCTATTACCTAGACCTCATAGATCTTTTGAGCGTCCTACAGAGTACAGATATATTTGATGCCAGTGTACTCGTACTATATATTGGATTGGAGAGAGAGTCCATTAATCTAAGTCGTCATTAAAGCCTTGCCTTCCCGACATCCCGACTTACCGCTTACCGGTTATTCCAGATTCCTGGGCACATCCTGAATAACAACTCCTCTTATATTAAACAAGTAATCGGTGAACATACATAAAAAAAGATTCCGACTAATTGAGAACCACCACCTTAAATAACCAGTGGCTCTGTGAGCTGTGGATATTTCTTATGTGGAAAAAATCTAAAAATTGACTACTAAAAAATCTATATAATCAAAACTGCTCACAGAATTTCACGAAGAGCGGTAGAGAAATGAGACCTGTAGTGGACAACAGCCGGAAAAATCCCCGAACTGAGCTGGCACGATCAATTACCTCGGCATTTCGGCACTGGTGCTGATATCTCGACGCATTGGCGCCATAATGCTCGGCTCTGCAGATCTCCCCGCAGATCTTCGCAATTTTTTATGCTCCTGACGTACTTAAATGAAGATTTTATTTGTCGCCAGCGTATAGAAAATGAGAGTTATTAAATGTAGAGTAAATATTATAAAAACATGCATTATAAAGCAAGGGACCTAGGTGTGACCCTTGAGGCACACCTGAAGGGACATCCACAAACTCGGATCTGCAACCACCAAGAACAACTGCTTGCCGCTTGTTTCTGTATTGTAGAATTTAAAAAAATGGCAGTATACTCTACCGTAGCAGCAATTCTAATATTGACAGGTAGCGAGTAGTGTACTCGTACATATCCAGTCCTAATGTTATTTCAACCGCATATCACGAGTTAATTTTAGTGCATACGAGTATGCATTCATTTTAGAATTTTTTGGGCACCCTGCATAGTAGATATGCTGCCTATATTTGATGGCGATTTTACTCATTTCACGCTCAGCAGTGTTACGGACACGAACGGAAGTCAAAGATGAGCATTAATCATTTGAATTTAATGTATCGCGTGCTCAAAAATAACTAATCTTGATTGATTAAGTAAATATTGCGTGTGCAATAGATTAGGTCTAGAAAACGCACTTTGAAGGACGTAATTTTATGAAATATTCCAATTGCATATTCATATCTTATTCGCTAATCATTCTGATACATACTAATTTCATCTTCGTGTCTTGAAGCCAAAATAGGTTGATTGTGTTCATAATTTAAGACCATTGTGAATTGTGAACCTATCGTGCGAGAACAGGTATTTCTGAATATTCTTTCTGTTTCACCGGTCAGGGTCTTGCGCCCGCATCGTGCGATATAGAGTATTTAATGATATCTACAACATATCCAACAATCATTCAAATTAAGTTCAGGATTACGGGAAAACCTTGCCCCTTTTTGTATGGAAAAAAAATACTACACAATCACTTGGCTCTTGTCGAAGAAGTAGACTTCAGTTCTATGGGTCCTCTCTGCTAAGCTTTTTCGCATGGTATTTATTAGTAATATCTAGACAAAGCACAACCTTTATTTGTCTTTACATTGCAAAATCTGCATTACAGTACATTTACCTATTATCTATTACCGTTCATTACCGTAATGACGGATCTTTGAATGCTATTTCGTCACGGTACGTCGTCTACGAAGTCGGCTAAGCGAATAATTTATTGAAATTATATGCACCTAAACTATGATTAGTGATTACTAGTGACCCCAAACACATTTGTTTTAACTGTTCTTGACCTGCGCTTTGTGGTTGATTTCGTAAGTAAACAAAAATATCATTGTATGTACCTAAGTATGTGTTATACTTTACTTACACAACGAAATTTGTCCCTTCTGCTGTCAACACAGTGAATCCTCAAATTTTAAAACACGTCTGGTTTGATGTTATGTCTATTTACCGTCAGCTATACGCTTGCTTGCCACCGTCTTTGTATTCAATAATATTAATAGTACAGTCGGCTTCTTAAGTAACTGGACAAGTGGACACTTAGGTGCTATGTCGCCTTCATTCGTTGGAAGTATGACAGTTCATATATGATGACATGACATATGACAAAGGTGTAAAAGCCCCATGTAAGCCCCACCCATTTTTGTAATTGGCTGTACAAATACAAAGACATAGGTACTTTGTAGCGGCGTTATTGGATAATCAGTCATTCCCATTGTTGAAAAAGTACTTAGTTCATTATTAAGTAATTTCCTTGAGTTCCTGACATAACAGAGTATAATGAAAGGACACTTACGTCTCTAATTGATTAAATAATGAAGTTTTCTAAACTTTCCTTCTAAAATCCTTGGACATAAATATTCAAAGAGATCTCGAAGAGGCTTAAAGACTCCACCGGTGACCGAAGAGCTGGCAGCTATCTCGCACAAAGAATTAGTTTAGCTATTCAGCGAGGGAATGCTGCCAGCGTCTTCGGTACAATGCCGCAGGGGCCATTTTTAGATTTAGTTTAGTTATAATTTTTTATTTTATAGTTAATAGATATATGTAAGTATTAGCATGTAGGTATTTGTTATTGTATTTTTGTTTCTTAATATTATTCTTTCATCTTACAATAAAATTATGTACTTAATATTAAATAACTTCTCATTAACTAAGACAAAAATGGAGAGTACGAGCAAAGATTTTTAGCTTTGAAGTAGAGCGTTGAGCGTGGTAAAAAATAAATAAGTGCTTCAGAAGCATAAAAAAAAGATTTCTAGTCAAACAGTCACGTAATAAACTAGGTTGTTAGTAGTAGAATCAAAGTCGCAGTGCATACGTAGAATTATATATGTACAACCCGGAAGACAGCTTGTTGATGGAACTTTCACTACGACAACATAAATTGTTGACAGATAAGTGCCCACAAAACATAATGCATTACGCCACGACTTCGTCCTAACATCGTCCTGTTATTACATCACTTAGTACTAATTATTCTTTCGTCAAGTGTTTTAATGTCTCCAAAGTACGTTGCCATCATGTATGGGTTCAAATCAATGCTGCAACATCACCTAAAATGCAAACAAAGAAATTGAGAGTGACGTCCATAATTCGTGGTTACGCCACAACAAGCACGGTGGCTATCTAACCACTGCGTCCACAACCATCCTCAGCTTTCCCTGACACGAGCAAAGAGCAAATCGATCACTTACGTCAACCTTAGACACCAGCACTATCAAAGGACTATAGACTCTAAACCGTTAACAATAAGAGGAAGAAAACCGTAGCAACGTTTGTAGGAGGCAAAGTGCACGTAGGCACATCGAAACGAAGCCACTGTCCCACTTGGGCTTCGCATTTCGTGTTGGTCATGAATTTAATCGTGGTTAATGAGGGTATTATTAAACTTGGCACAGATATGACTGGATCCACGGGGTCAAACGAGGCTTGAAGTTCGTAATTGCAACGCTGATTATACATCAATCATTGGTAATTGTTTTCGTATAAACGACTCCAAAAAAAACCAGCATAAGTTAGGAGAAGATGCATGTCCGATTGTTTACAATGTGTATGCTGTACTCTTCATTATATAAACCTTTAAAGAGGGTAGAATTTGCATATTTTGTGGCAATCTTTGCACCTGAATAAAATATAGGTTAATTGATTATTCAGGTGCCGTCGCCAACGCCGATGAGAATACGGTAAATTGACATAGATATTGGCCAACCAGTTGTGGTATAAATGCCAAAGATTGAAACAAACACTAAAGGAAGCATACTAAATAATAAAATGGAATGGCGTTTGGGGTTGAGACCCTGGGGCCATGGGGTCCAAGTGCTCGGCGCCTCTATAAGGACATCTCGACGCGCCTTATAGAAGCGTCTGGTGACCAGAGGGCTGGCCACTATTTCGCACAACGGATTGGCATTGCTATCCAGCGTGGCAATGCGGCCAGCCTTCTGGGAACCCTACCGTGCACCGAGGACCTGGGGCAAATTTTTTATTTAGTATAAGTTTTTATTTAGTATAAGTTTTCGTTTATATTATTTTCTTCCCTTTTCATATTATTAATTATCCTCATTTATCGATCGATATACGATTAGCACGATAAGCGGAAGATAATATGTTTTATAATGTAATTGTATATGGAGATGAATAAACTAAACTAAACTATAAAATGGAATACTTTTGAAATGGAAACTGCTGATGACGATTCTTTAGATAGGTACTCTTCAAAACTTAAGTCATTAGATAGAGCACACGAACACAACAGATATCCGAGATGAAGCGATAGCTTAAACCAGAAAGAGGCTAGTAGAGACTATAACCTTAATATAATGTTCCATGACACGTGTGATGAATGGTGAGTGATGAGTGATGGTGAGTGAGTGATGAGTGTGTGTGTGTTCTCGGTTACGGCGTTACATTCAAACTAGTTTAAAATCGAAACGCGTTGAATACGTTGTTTACGGACCAGGAAGCTGTGATATTCCGTGAACTGAGTAATGAATTGTATATTTCAAGGTACATACAATACTTTACATGCAATTCGGATCCTCATAAAACCCAAGCCAAGTCGAACAACCAATTATATTATAGTCGTAATGCCCCCATTAGGAATGCGCTTCACGCGCTGCGCGACCGACGGCACACATACCCTTTGATTGCGATATGTGCCACCTTACTAGCCAGGTCTTTATAAGGAAGGACCAAAAATGCATGCTAAAAAATTGTGTAATCAATTATTAGGTCACTTAGTAACGAACATCAACTAAGTTGTTGTTGTGTTGTGGTTTTTCAAACATCAAAAAACTGCATTTGTTGACCAAGCAAGTAGACAGCCCTATGTTTGCTCCGTATTTTCTAAAATTTTCATCGTTTTACAAAAAACAAAATAAACTAAGTTAAGTATTAAATATAAACAAACTTTCAATCGCAACGAACTATACTATTGACATCACTATTATCACTATGCCATTATTGTTAAATCTCGCAACTCGCAAACTATTTAACTCGTTGGCTACCGGTGTCGCCGATGTAGGATTTTATAACAAAATATTGTTTTGTTTTTTTTTTCGCCGTCAACCCAATGGGGTTCGCATTCCATCATAAACCGAGCAACTTGTTCATAATTTTAAATACTTGTTATGGTCTTTAATCGCCATGTTATAATCGATTTATTCCACTGGAAAGTATTCAATGTGTCCATAGTACGTGCTGAGATTCCACGATCTCGTCAGTCAATTATGCTATTCCACAATTCCCCTTGCAATTCAGTATTTAGCGTCTGCTGCTGTCGACATCGCGAGGTCAAGGAGGCAACTATCTTAAGCAATCCACTGCGAATCTTCACTAGCACCTTTCTCTGCTACGCCTTGTGTGCCTAATGAATAAGATGAGCAATAAAATGTCATCATGATCATGACCTTGGACTGATAGGAACTCAAGGTTTGCAAATGTTGGAAGTGTTGTACCTGCAATTTTGACCAAAATCCAAGACAATAGCTAATGAACATGATCAATGAACTCCCCTTGGGAGTCGTACGGCATGTGGACAAAGTTATTGAGAACTCCCTATCACTGAAGGTTTTTTTTATTTCCTCCGTCAGACGCTCTGTTTGTGAGTGGAATGAGCTCCTAGACGAGGTTTTTGATAAGCTTTCCCATTCCCAAACTAAAAACGGTCTCATATTAAACGTTTCACTGCTAGACGCTTCCTTTTATGGTCGAATATTACGTGTCAGTGTCACTTCAACCTGCCTCAAACGTACACAAATAAATCTTGGTTTGTCTACGATCTTACCGTATATATAAATATTGGCAAAAAAATTACGCCACTGGTTAGAGTGGTTAGGCAGGCTGTTTGTGAGGTCAGCTCGGAAGCATTCTTTAACTGTTTCTCAATACTATTAACATTAACCCACAACCCACAAAGATTATTTAGTTCGATGACTTTTGCTGTGAACTTTCAAATATTGGAATTATAGAAACGTTTTTAATAAAATAAACACAAAAGAGCCCCATTTTTGAAAGCATATATTAGTCTAATAATATTAGTGTTTTGGCTAAAAAAAATTAATTACCATTAAAATTCTTCGAGAAATTGGCCTGAAAAGAAAATATTGGAAGATATTACAGTGGTTCAAAACAGCGGGACCAAATAACTTGCGTTTCAAGGAAATACGCGGAAAAGCAAACATTGTTCTGTTATACATTTTGCATCAGAACTTTTATTTTAATGATACTGGGTATCCTTCAACTAAAGCCCAAATTAAAACTGCTATTGTTAATGTATGTCTGATGAAATTGCATTTCTGACACGTATGTACCTATTCGTTGTTAAGCGACCCGAGTTAGAACTTCGGTTGAAAATAAGACACCTTGTACGGAATGTTGAACCAAGCAAAGTTCGGTTGGAGCATGCGTGCTAAAATAAGGTTTCGGTGGAATCGTTCACAGATACCCAAGTATCATGTCATTAAAACAAAGTTGATGAAAAATCATTGTCACAATTTATAAACGGTTCTCCCATGCCTTCGAATAAAATTCACCTAAAAGAGGATAATGACCTGACACCTAATTTTATTTATCACATGATAAATAGAATATACCGTCATACTCAATAGGTGTCTAATTGTCTATATAATTTCGGTGTCATTGTAAACAGTCGCTTTAAGATTCTCACGTGAATGGAATGACACAGTGCCTCCCATTTTATTCTGACCCGGCCTCTAGAACGTACCCTACGTTCAAACGAGTTTTCGTTCGAAAATGGAATCGTCCAGTACAGTTATTAATATAATTTCCTCCAAGGGCACAGCTGTTATGTGGCCAGTGTAATATAAAAAAGATAGTATTTCGTCGTTTTGCGTCCGAACAGTGAAGTAACGGCGCGCACTGCTTATTATGCTCGACCAGAACTACGATTATAAACAAACCGTTTAAATGAAAAAAAGAAAACATATGGTCATCCAAGACTTTTTATAAATCCTTTCACATTCCTGCTTTAAATGTCTAGAGACGTAGTATCTTCTAAATAGTATGTGGTCTAGAGATAAATTCTACAGCAGGAGTTCACTTCGATAAGCATGAATTTTCCAGAGATAACCGTTACCAATTAATAGTCAAACTTTGCAATTCCTAATGGCAATGTAGTTGCTAGGAATACTGTTGTCATAATTAACATCTCATATCAAATCCCTAATGATAGGTATAAATGATTAAAAACTCTACCAGCCTTACTTCTTATTATACATACTATGTATATCATGAATGACACTAATAACACATTCAAATAAACGAAGACTTTAAAGAAGATGACCAATAAGTACCCTAATTAATATAAAACGATTCTTACATAACCTACAAATCTACAATAATTTCAATTACAAAAACATGCAAAACAATGCTTCAGTTTACAATCAATGTTCATTAGTAGACCACGTTATGATAAAATAATTTGGATTGGCCGAGTCGCATCTAACTAATTCATTCAAAAAGCTATTTTACCGTTAAAAACAATAAGGCTCAAAGTATAATAACATTTTTATAGGATTTCGGTCAACTTCCTTGAACTTCCGTGAACTGAGTAATGAATTGTATATTTCAAGGTACATACAATACTTTACATGCAATTCGGATCCTCATAAAACCCAAGCCAAGTCGATCAACCAATTATATTATAGTCGTAATGTCCCCATTAGGAATGCGCTTCACGCGCTGCGCGACCGACGGCACACATACCCTTTGATTGCGATATGTGCCACCTTACTAGCCAGGTCTTTATAAGGAAGGACCAAAAATGCATGCTAAAAAATTGTGTAATCAATTATTAGGTCACTTAGTTACGAACATCAACTAAGTTGTTGTTGTGTTGTGGTTTTTCAAACATCAAAAAACTGCATTAGTTGACCAAGCAAGTAGACAGCCCTATGTTGGTTCCGTATTTTCTAAAATTTTCATCGTTTTACAAAAAACAAAATAAACTAAGTTAAGTAGTAAATATAAACAAACTTTCAATCGCAACGAACTATACTATTGACATCACTATTATCACTATGCCATTATTGTTAAATCTCGCAACTCGCAAACTATTTAACTCGTTGGCTACCGGTGTCGCCGATGTAGGATTTTATAACAAAATATTGTTTTGTTTTTTTTTTCGCCGTCAACCCAATGGGGTTCGCATTCCATCATAAACCGAGCAACTTGTTCATAATTTTAAATACTTGTTATGGTCTTTAATCGCCATGTTATAATCGATTTATTCCACTGGAAAGTATTCAATGTGTCCATAGTACGTGCTGAGATTCCACGATCTCGTCAGTCAATTATGCTATTCCACAATTCCCCTTGCAATTCAGTATTTAGCGTCTGCTGCTGTCGACATCGCGAGGTCAAGGAGGCAACTATCTTAAGCAATCCACTGCGAATCTTCACTAGCACCTTTCTCTGCTACGCCTTGTGTGCCTAATGAATAAGATGAGCAATAAAATGTCATAATGATCATGACCTTGGACGGATAGGAACTCAAGGTTTGCAAATGTTGGAAGTGTTGTACCTGCAATTTTGACCAAAATCCAAGACAATAGCTAATGAACATGATCAATGAACTCCCCTTGGGAGTCGTACGGCATGTGGACAAAGTTATTGAGAACTCCCTATCACTAAAGGTTTTTTTTATTTCCTCCGTCAGACGCTCTGCTTGTGAGTGGAATGAGCTCCTAGACGAGGTTTTTGATAAGCGTTCCCATTCCCAAACTAAAAACGGTCTCATATTAAACGTTTCACTGCTAGACGCTTCCTTTTATGGTCGAATATTACGTGTCAGTGTCACTTCAACCTGCCTCAAACGTACACAAATAAATCTTGGTTTGTCTACGATCTTACCGTATATATAAATATTGGCAAAAAAATTACGCCACTGGTTAGAGTAGGTCAGCTCGGAAGCATTCTTTAACTGTTTCTCAATACTATTAACATTAACCCACAACCCACAAAGATGACTTTTGCTGTGAACTTTCAAATATTGGAATTATAGAAACGTTTTTAATAAAATAAACACAAACGAGCCCCATTTTTGAAAGCATATTAGTCTAATAATATTAGTGTTTTGGCTAAAAAAAATAATTAGCATTAAAATTCTTCGAGAAATGGGCCCCTGAAAAGAAAATATTGGAGGATATTATAGAGTGATTCAAAACAGCGGGACCAAATAACTTGTGTTTCAAGGAAATACGCTGAAAAGCAAACATTGTTCTGTTATACATTTTGCATCAGAACTTCATTTTAATGATACCTACTGGGTATCCTTCAACTAAAGCCCAAATTAAAACCGCGATTGTAAATGTATGTTTTTCTGATGAAATTGCATTTCTGACACGTACGTACCTATTCGTTGTTAAGCGACTCGAGTTAGAACTTCGGTTGAAAATAAGACACCTTGTACGGAATGTTGAACCAAGCAAAGTTCGGTTAGAGCATGCGTGCTCAAATAAGGTTTCGGTGGAATCGTTCACAGATACCCAAGTATCATGTCATTAAAACAAAGTTGATGAAAAATCATTGCCACAATTTATAAACGGTTCTTCCACGCCTTCGAATTAAATTCACCTAAAAGAGGATAATGACCTGACACCTAATTTTATTTATCACATGATAAATAGAATATACCGTCATACTCAATAGGTGGAGCGCTATTTGAGGTTAAGCAACGTGGGCAGCGGTCAGGACTTGGATGGGTGACCGCTTTGAGTGGTTACTAATTGAGCGCTCCCGTGCTTTAGAAGGCACGTTAAGCCGTTGATCCCGGTTGCTGTCTATGGCAGCAGTCGTTAAGCCAAGTTGGAGGCCTTCGGGCGGCTTGAGAACTTCTAACAGTCAAGTTGCCCACTCACTTGACAAAGCCTAATCCCAATAAGGTCTAGTTTCCCCTCGGGGTTGGAAGATCAGATGGCAGTGGCTTTCGTAAAAACTAGTGCCTACGCCAAATCTTGGGATTAGGTAGCGGACCCCAGGCATCCTTCAGGATGCAACTGTACTGGGATAACGCTAGGAGGATGATGATGACTCAATAGGTGTCTAATTGTCTATATAATTTCGGTTTCATTGTAAACAGTCGCTTTAAGATTCTCACGTGAATGGAATGACACAGTGCCTCCCATTATATTCTGACCCGGCCTCTAGAAAGGGTACGTTCAAACGAGTTTTCGTTCGAAAATGGAATCGTCCAGTACAGTTATTAATATAATTTCCTCCAAGGGCACAGCTGTTATGTATAATGCCTTAAGTGTAATATAAAAAAGATAGTATTTTGTCGTTTTGCGTCCGAACAGTGAAGTAACGGCGCGCACTGCTTATTATGCTCGACCAGAACTACGATTATAAACAAACCGTTTAAATGAAAAAAAAAACACATGGTCATCCAAGACTTTTTATAAATCCTTTCACATTCCTGCTTTAAATGTCTAGAGACGTAGTATCTTCTAAATAGTATGTGGTCTAGAGATAAATACTACAGCAGGCGCTCACTTCGATAAGCCTAAATATCCCAGAGATAACCGTTACCAATTAAAAGTCAAACTTTGCAATTCCTAATGGCAATGTGGTTGTTATGAATACTGTTGTCATATCAAGTCCCTATGATAGGTATAAACGATTAAAAACTCTACCAGCCTTACTTCTTATTATACTATATCATGAATGACACTAATAACACATTCAAATAAACGAAGACTTTAAAGAAGATGACCAATAAGTACCCTAATTGATATAAGACGATTCTTACATAACCTACAATAATTTCAAATACAAAAACATGCAAAACAATGCTTCAGTTTACAATGTTCATTAGTAGACCACGTTATGATAAAATAATTTGGATTGGCCGAGTCGCATCTAACTAATTCATTCAAAAAGCTATTTTACCGTTAAAAACAATAAGGTTCAAAGTATAATAACATTTTTATAGGATTTCGGTCAACAATTACAATGTTACTAATGTAAGAAAAAGTAAACATAATGGCGTGCAGTTGCATTGCGTGTAACAGACAAACTTCCTCCTTTTAAACAATGACTACTGACTCCCTGGCCTACACTGCAGACATGATGAATAAACTTAATATTTAACTTACTTGGAGCACGATGGTTGCCAAATTTATACCGTAAGAAGAAAATCGGGTGAAATAACGGGTCCTCTGATTTTTTGCAGACTTGATTGTGATGTCGTCCCAATGAATAATCCAAGTTTGTGACCTCGAGAGCCGAACGCAATTTTGTAAAAAAAAAAGATTATAACTCTAAAGAACTGGTTGCTTATAGTACCTAGACGTTTTTAAAGTAGACTCAATTTAAAGTTCATAATTTTTTCGAACTTCTCAAACTTTGGAATGAATTATCTCGGAAACTATTGGGTCTACGGTACATGTAGTCTCATAATAGCAAAAGTCTAATTTAAAAACGCCTAGGTACTAATATAAGCAACTAGTTATGTAGGGTTATAAACTTTATTTTTCGAATTCTGGCAAAATTATGTACGGCGCTCGAGGTCACAAAATTGCGATTATTCATTGGGACAACATCGTAAACAAGGCTGCAAAAACTCAGAACTACCGGATTTAACGCAAGCTCTGCATGTAAAAGTTACTGGATTATCAGGCGAAACAGAATAAATCATGGCCGATGTAGAGCCCTTCCTGAATCTTGGAGTCAAGTGAATCTAACATCAGGCCATCAATCATAATGGATCCTTTAAAGGTATACAAGGATCTGCTCTGTTCATAAAAGCAGGCTCTCAGCTCACGCAGTGTACTCGCATTATTTTTTCATCCCCACTTTCGCAAAGAGAAAGCCTCAAAATTTGGCAAAACAATGTTATCTATGCTATAAGCAGTGTAATAAGATTTTACAAAGATCTGGCATCGTGTTGACCTTAGTAAGTGACCTTAGTAAGTGGTACTGGTACCTACTTATCTTGAAAATTTCGGACACTAGTTTGGCAGCCGACATTACGTTTAAATCGTTTAACCTTTTTATATTTGGACTGTCGCGAATGTAGTAACGAGCGTAATTAACCTTAATAAACATCTGAAATAAATAGCATTTATTTATTCATTTAAACTTTAAACCATTATTATTTTTTAGCATTTATTTAAACTTTATTGTACAGATACAAAAATAAAAGTACAATTGGCGGACTTAATACCAGTCAGTCAACCATTGGGCCAGAAACTATAGTGGCATTGCTCATAAGATGACAGTAAATAATCAATATTTTAAATTTGTCAAAGCTTAAGTATTAACTAAAAGAATTTTTGTTATTCAGACTGAGACCTTATACATCTCTCAATTTTACTATTATTGTAATGTTTGTAATAGATAATTAATATTTTGACTTAAAAAATGTATTAAATTCTTATTGATATATTTCTTAAATTGTAAATTAAGTAATATTTTCTCATGAAAAATCTGTCATATGCTTATATTGTAAGACTTTTTTAAATTGTACATTAACATTATGACATGTGAAAGTGCCCTTGTGGCCTATTTGCAGAATAAATGTTTGAATTTTGAATTTTGAGAATAATAATAAACATACAGTAAAGGAAGATTACTAGATGAACTTCGTGAATAGGAAAACCACGAGTAAAACTTTGGGCTTAATAACATAATAAAATTATCATAATGACATTTCTCAAGATATAATAAAAGAGCATTTAAATTTTCACTTGACTTATAATTGCAGCATATTATTATAATTACCATGAAAGTGAGTAGAGCTACTAACACTTTATGCTATTTAATAAGTGAGGCTGCCCCTCTAGCACAACATGCATTCCGTATCTACTCGCGCGCGAGATAAGCTACCTGTCACTTTTTGACAGCATTAATCAGACAGTGACAGGTAGCCTATCTCGCGCGCGAGTAGAGACGAGATGCATGTTATGCTAGCCCCACTGGTTACCCAAACCCACTCATCTCACAACTAATCCCCAGCTAAGATTGACCCAAGATCCGTAACAAATATGTGTAATCGGAGGCCGGTCTTACACTGGTAAGCCTAAGTCGAATTGTCTAGAAGCTCCTGAATACCTGCCGTCTCTTCAGAAACAAGCGCTGTGTCGTGCTCTAGTAAATTCAGAACGGTTCCACTGCAACGCAACAATACCCTCATCAACATCATGGAATATAATGGCCTTGGATGAAAAGCCTTATATTCTGACAGAATCATAATAGAACATGACATTATTGTAATAAAATGAGTCTGCAATGAGACAGATAATAATCTTTTGTTTTAACCAAATAATTATAAGACAATGTCACTGTCAGAATTGAGGACAATAAAAAAGTAGATTAAGTATATGGAGATGTGTGAAGATTCTGAGGAGGGTTATTCCTTAAGGTAAGAACTTAGAAGGTTTTGAACGAAGATACAGAAATTAACAATAATAAGTACAGAGTTACATATGATCAATTTTTAAATGATGTCTCTAGGTTTTTCCATAATTATTTTGAAAAAATGTTTCGTCATTATCAATAATTTAAGAGACTACCACTTGTCGGTGGAGCAATTTCCATGTATCTCTTTATTGAGCCTAAAGTATAAATAAACTAAAACGCTTATTATTTCAAAGACAGCTTCAATACCTAACTAGATCACTTTAATAATAATTGTACAATACTTTTTCAAGAAGCAATGTTTCGCAACAAAAAAATAAAGTGAATAAAATTGTCGTAAATGTAAAGCGTGTATTTTAGAGGAGGATTACCAGTTATGTACAATACAGTTAGCAAACTGACGTCACCTCGGTTCGGTATGCTTAACGGTACGCCGAGTCCTGACCTGTCAGGCCCCTATACCACAAAACTTTACAAGCATACAATTCGAAAAAATTGTACGATTTTCCATAGAAAAAGTTTACAAATTTGTCGAATTGTACACTTGTAAAGTTTTGTGGTACAGGCCCCAGGTCTCTCGCTGCTTCCTAGAAGGCACGGGGTCGGGGACCGACTGAAGACATTTTAATCAATACTACAATTATAATCTGACAAACATAATTAAATGTACATTGATTTCAAAAAAAATCGTGACATATATCTATTGTATACAGCTTTATTCTGCTGTGAATTATTATTACGTGTGTCACGAATAAATGTTTTTCTTTTTCATTACTATTCCATGTATATGATGAACTGAATTGTAATTAGGATTAATTTTTGACCTGTAATGTGTTATTACGAATAAATAATGTCTATGTCTATTAGAAAGATATTCCAGATCCAGATACGGCTGTTTTCAATGTTCCGACTTCATAATTTATATATAAACTTCGAAAATTGGTTTAAATATATTTGAAAGTTTGTGTATTAACCTCGTGTGATTTTATTATAACAGAAGTGTCAGAATTGAGACGTGATTATAGTTCATAAGGCATCTGCGGAAATTCTCGTAATTTTATGTCTATGGTATCATAATATAACTTTATCGTGTTCCATTTTTATTTGACTTCAATTCTTGATTCAAAACATGCTTTAAATTCTTTCGCATTCAATGTTTTACAACAGTATTAACCTTTCTTAACAATTCGTCATCCACATATTTATAAAGCGACTAAATTTATACACACAATGGTTCAATGGTTCAAAGTGACCGCACAGACGGAACAAGCGAGCTCGACGCACGGTAGCGCGGTTGTTTCATATATTGTGTTTCTGTATGTTGTGACGGTCATGGATATTAGTATGAAAACACTGACGTTACGTGAATTTACACGGTTGACATCAGCATCAGCGTGGCAATCAATACTAACAGCAGGCCCCTATTTCACCAACTTGACAATTGTCACCTTACAATTACAATTCGGTTTACATTGCCGGGCCGGTAAGTATCGATTCTATCCAACGACCATCTTTACGTGACGACTCAGAAGTGTACTTGGAATACGGTATTAAACCCCTAGTCAAATCAGCAACTTTTTATTAAATGTCAAAAACGATTTGTTAATATGAAGTTTGTAGGGAGTAGGTTTGTTCAAATCAGCGTCCTTTTTAAATCTTTATATGCTTATAAAATCTTTCAATTAGCTAAAATAAATGAATAATTGATGTTTTTCGAGTATTTTCGTTAGATCTTTTATTAGTCAAGTAAAAAATAATTTATTTTTACCTTAGTTTAATACCCTATTAAAATAAAGTAAAAAGATAAACCGATAATCATTATGATCATGATACAATAATCAATAATATACTGCGCCAGGTATAGTATGGCAATCCGGTACATCGGTTAGTAGTGTCGGTGACACAAGCTACGGCATCGGCATCAGCCTATCGATTATCGATGGTATGCGGACGTGTGTGACGTCGACAGTGAAGTCACTTGTGTTACGATCCCGATTGTCACACCTTGTTTTCATAGACCAAAATCACCAAATAATACAATAAATAAAATAAAAAATACACACTATAATATAGGATTAGACTTATGTAATTTCAGGCTTCAGATATATTTTCAAATAGCATTTCTGGCTCAATTGTACTTACGTTGACATTTTGTCGATGCAAATGCTTTCGACTTTCGAAAGACAATCCGCCTCATTATACGAGCATTGTGACAGAATGTCATTTACCGGCTCTCGACAGTCGACTTGATGTATGTGGTAAGACGCTAATTCCTAATGCTTCTTAACTTAACGCGTGTTTACTTTACTGCAGGTTAGGTAATAGGTGTACATACTTACTCTCTCTCCTATTGCTTTTGTTTATGTGTAATTACATTAAGGCGATATACCGATTGAAAGAGACACCCTTTGTTTTTCGCTCACGACAAAACGGGATGCAACCCTCTCCGAGAATGGCTTTTTAGACCAATCTCGTTAAATATTTGACTGTGTGCAGGTTTATTAAATTTCCTCTTGTCAGTACCTAGATGAGGTAAAATACCATCATATTAACTTAATCGTGTCTTTTAATAATGCGTTGTTTTAGTAGGCTGAGGAAAAAAAGGAAAATATAGACTCGACTTTGGATTTATTTTCTATCGAGAAAATTTTAAGCAATCATGTTTCGCTATTGTCAGTACCACAATCATATAGTCAAGAATCATATATCTGAAAATCAGCCCCTACTGTTTGCTAGTCTGGGCAGGACAGCGTTTTAAAGTCTCCAAATTTTTCAGTGTAGCGCCTTAAATCTCCGAAATAGACTAACTAAAAACTAACTGGGCTGGCACGACAACCCAAAATGAGTCTTGGTCTCCGACACAAGAGCACGTCACTTTGGTCGGTCCTGCGTATTTTCTTGCTAGCTCTCCGAAATAGACATTACATAAAATTTATAATCCGCATTAAACAAGGAATTATAAGTTTGCGTTAATGTTATAATTTTTAATTATAAGAAATTCGCGTCATCGTTATTAATCTGTTCATTTAGATAAATAAATAATTAATAACGTCAACACAGAATATTATATTTAATCCATCGAGAAAGTAAAACGTGTCAAATTAGAAATAATACTTACCGAAATAACAACAATAATTTAAAAAAAGACGAGAAGATTTTGTGGACTGTTTGTGCCTAGGTAATTTATTTTATGAATAAATGATCATTTAAAAAGGCAACATGTTAATTAAAGTATTAAAAAAAAAATTTATTCTGTGACATTTCGGTTTGAGTGCCAGTTTTCTTGACTGGACAACCTCGCTACATCATTGTAACCTACCTAGACCTACTTGAAAGCGCGATTAACCCGAATGACTGCATAGCCGTTGACTTTTTAAGCTTTTGACTTTGCCAAAAGATATTCAATAATTAATTACCTATTTTAGGGTTCCGTAGACAAAATGGCGAAAACGCTACCCTTATAGATCAGTGACGTCGGAGTTGACAACAGGCAGTCTCTTATCGCTAAAGAGCAATCTCTTCCATACGACCTTCAATCGCCAACAGCATCAATCGCTGAAAGATCTGCCGGCTCCCTAAAACGCTTTTTTTTAGTATAGAATAGATCAGTGGCGGCGCGTCAAAAATATTCTTAGGAAAGCCGGAAATAATTTGCCTTTCTTATACTTCATGAGCCGTAGTAAAAAAACTGCACTGGCTGAAAATTAGGCAAGCCGGTGGGAATCGAGTTGTATGGACGCTCCGCCACTGGAATAGATACCTAGTTCGTCACGTATAAATGTTCTTTTCTTTCTTTCTTTCAATCTTCCCGTAGTTCCGGCCCATTAGAGTGCTAAATCGTGCCTGTGTGCGTGTCTCGTCCGCTGCGTCTACCACTCTACCATTCCTACTTTCGCCTTACGTAATGCTACACTTCTATATTACTTGTATAGATATAATTGATTGTTAACAATAAGATATCCATTGGCTATGAGATACTTTCTATATTTTTTTAAATTATATACTGCTTTAGCAATATTTTCATTTAATTAAGGCCGTGTATTACCACTTTTGTGTTTTTAAAAACCATCTGAGACATAGAATATACTGTCTTAAAATCCAAAAAAAATGTATGTGTTACATAAGGATCTTGTCTAGTCAAAATCGCAGTCATTTACATGACCTGATGAATTTCACTCGATAGAAAAAAATCGCGAAGTTACCCTTTTTTGGAATGTATTTTCAATACTACGGCTATATTACTGATATTTAACTTTTTATTTTTGTACTCAATTAAAGATCGTAAATAGTTATAGACAAACTCGCAGGGTTTGCTTTGATAGAATGATTGGCTTAATGACTATAGCTAAATATTTACAAAACTGCGCGCAGAGCTTGCGTAGAGAGCGGGATGGTTAATTATAAACTCACGCGTGTTAGAGCGGGACATTTGCGTTGGGGATACCTCCCCTTAAAAGCCATTGTTTTAGATGACAGAATCAGACGTTTTGAAAACAATTTTTACATTTTTAAATACTCGTACACTTCATGTAATGTTTTTGTCCAGGCTTTAATTATCATCATACTACCTATATAATTTACTTTTTCTGATTTTTATGTTAACCCATTACGGGATATTTTTGAGTAATTCGTTGATTTCATTTTTAAATATTATGTGTACCAACTGGGCTTATTTCACGTGTTATTATTGGGAAACGGGACTTAATCGCGTACAATTTTATAACTAATTTACCTTTTTTAAGGTTTTACCCGACGTTTAGTTTATTTCACATGCTTATATCAGTTATATCTCTTTAGGAATTATTACATAAAGATATTTTTGCTAAATTTCGTACACTAGGGGCATAATCTCGTCGATAAAATTATTACTGAAGTTTTATTAATCACACAAAATGTGAATACATCGTGTTAAACTGTGACTACATCGGTAATTAAGATTAAAATAATGAGCAAGAGTTTATATGTCTCAACAAAAGTGATAGTTCTTTACCAAAGAGAATTAACACCAGATGTAGCGACTTGGTAACAACGGAGAGTGAAATTTCACGTCGTCTCTAAGTGACCCTAATTTGTACGTTTCTTTTGTCACTTCGCAATCCATTGCTTCATTATCTCGGGAGATAATCCGAATCTTCACAATAAGGAAGTATTGTTGTCGCATTTTTGTTTCGAGGGGAATTCACGCCACTCTTTGGATTTGATGGTCATTTAGAGTACCTGTAGTAAACTTTGCATTACGAGTGAAAGTTTAACAGTTACAGGCAATGTGATCAAGTTTTTAAAGATTATCAGCCTCGTTCCAATTGAGATGTATTTTTAAATCAAATCGTGTAAGTTTGATTGAAGAGTGGAAATGCAAATCCAGGGGGAAGGCTTTCCCCAACAGTGGAAGACAACCCATGCCTAAAAACATTCTTTTCGCGAAAATCGTGCTCATGTGTTTCAGTGTAATAGATTGTATGATTGAATGCTTAGAAATCATAGCAAATAAACATGACTATCCTTGTAAATATCCCGCGCACTGCACTTGTACCACAATAGTACATTACTTAACAAGGGCGGTAAAACAAAGAATGTCTCAGATCGCAGGTATTTGACGCCCGAGCCGAAGGCAAGGGCGATAAATATGCGATCTGAGGCTTTCTTTATTACCGCCCGTGTTAAGTACAAAATTTTATGTCACCCCCTGGCCAGGAAGTGGGTTTTTTCGCGCGCGGAGCGTGCGATAATGGCCGCTTTATGGCCAGGTGTGGCATAAAATAAAATAGAATAGCGGCGTCGCACGTATTTTTTTTGTACTTGTATTAATACAAATCAAGTTTCGAACTCTAATAGAATTAACGAAGGTTCCAAATCCAAATCATTCTAAGTAAATCGAATCCGTAAGGTGTGTCGTTGGACCGCTATTTATAAACCACGATACATATCATACATTGTGATAACAAGGCCAAGGGCGACGACCGGCTGGCGCTCCTGTTTACCCAATTACACGCTAGATGTCGCTGTTCCGTCCAGCTCGATTTGTAGATCACGCGAACGTTTGTTTCCCGTAAAATGTACTAGAGGTTTGGACGATGTTTGTACAATTGCCATCAGGAGGGTCTTAACTGACTCGACTGTACAGCGAATGATGAATTCGGATATGAATACCATGATTCCAACCCGCTCGCTTGCAAGTCAACTATCGCAGACTTGCAGGTCGATGATCTGACGCTGTTTTTGGCCACATTTAAAACTATAAATCACATAATCAAAATAATCAGCGGTGTGTGACGTAATGATGTTGTTTTGCGTTAGAATTTATAGCTGGCTGACTGAAAATATGGTTTATCTACACACATATCATAAATCCTCTAATATGCGTTCGGAAACCGTAGAAAATGACTCTCATTTCAACATTCAACGAATTTATGGCAATTTTCTTATCTGTGGCTAAGGCTACAGCAGTAATATAATTTTTAATTTTAATCTCATATATGATGTTAAAATATTAAACGTCAAACAAAACTGTCTAAATTTAAATGTCAAAGTTGACATGTCCCTATTCAAGTATCACTGAAAATTCAAATTCAGTTGATGTGAAATGTCAGCTCGATGTTTTTTTAGTATATATCGCACGAAATTTGAGCTAGAACGACATGATCACATCAGAATAGGGACTCTTTACTTTTTAAAATAACATTCAGGTATCGGTTGCCAGTTCTGATTTCGATATTTCCGCAACCGTGCAAAAAAGGTTGTATTAACACAATTATTGTATTTATTTACTACGGTTTTTGAACCCATCTTAGAGTAGTTATAATATGTGTGTAGATAAAGTAATGTATGCAACTGTACATAATTAGGCATTAAAACACTCGTGTGACCTCATTATGAAACACATTCGTGTTTTAATGCCCCTCATTATGTACCAGTTGCATAAACTACTATTTATTTCTTGTTTTGTACGTCTATTATTTTTTGTATCTGTGTGTCTTTTGTGCAGTAAATAAATGTTTCTTCTTCTTCTTCATGGTTGTCTGTGTCTTCATATTAATAAAAGTACAACAGTTACGATACATGCCTCATCAAGACCGTGGTGGGCCAGGCGCTAAAATCGTTGTACAGTGGTGGTGTACACTGTACATGTTTTCATCCGCGAGGAAATAGATCATCGTGACCTAGTGTTGGCCCACGGTCTAATCGATGATTCGGGTTCGGCGCCGTTTTAGACAAGAATTAAAATATTATAGTTTTCTTATTTTATAAATACAAATACAAATGCGTTAATTTTTATATTTTATTAAGATTTCATTTATTTCGTTAATAATATACATTGTGTTTAAATTTTTACATTGTGTTCGAAGTTTTGCAAATAATTAGATAAATAATATGCAATGCAATCTTAATAAAAGTTTATTATTAATAATTGTATTTCAAGTTAGTGAGTGGTGACTTGACTATTGTAATGGAAATTATTGTAACAAAATGTTAATATTAATCTCATCTTATAAATTCTCAAAAAGTTTATTGTTATTACCTGATTATTTTGAAACATGATTATTTTCTTGGCCTACTTTTACAAATAATTTTAATATTGTTATAATAAATAAGTAAGTAAATAAATATTATGTCTATATAAATCTTTTTATGTTATTAATTTTAAGGTTACTTTTTAAATAGTTTGTGTGTGAAACAGTTTAATATAAACGTTTAGGTATGTATATAACATGATAAAATTTGAAAATTTATACAGACCCTTATTTTATAGAATTATCTAATCACAGAATTCATAACTGTTAGAAGATACAAATAATAAATGATAGTAAATAAATAAATAGTGAATAAATAATGTATTAAGCTATTTTATTTTGATTTGCGATTAAAAGTCAAAGGAATTCAGGGGGGACCGATTTTTGAGTGTCGAACACTCGACTTTTCACTCGAGATCTGTCAAAAAACTATGATGTTTTGACAGATGTCCATTGATAACTACACTCAAAAATCGACCCCCAGGTCCCCCTCATACTTTTGAATATAAATAATTTTAGTTCGTACCCGTACCACATCAGCGACAGTACTGCAAAAGCTGTAATAGTATTTTACCTGAAACAAAAAATAAAATTATAAATAATCTATGGACAAAAATACATGAAATATGATAAACAAGATCATCATCCTCCTAGCGTTATCCCAGTACAGTTGCATCCTGAAGGATGCCTGGGGTCCGCTACCTAATCCCAAGATTTGGCGTAGGCACTAGCTTTTACGAAAGCGACTGCCATCTGACCGTCCAACACCGAGGGGAAACTAGACCTTATTGGGATTAGGCTTTGTCAAGTGAGTGGGCAACTTGACTGTTAGAAGTTCTCAAACCGCCCGAAGGCCTCCAACTTGGCTTAACGACTGCTACCATAGACAGCAACCGGGATCAACGGCTTAACGTGCCTTCCAAAGCACGGGAGCGCTCAGTTAGTAACCACTCAAAGCGGTCACCCATCCAAGTCCTGACCGCTGCCCACGTTGCTTAACCTTAGATACCGCATGCGGTACTAGCGCTCCACATATCATAAACAAGTAATGAATATAAAACCTCCACAGTCATTCACACAATCCTAATAATATTATAAATGTGAAACTTTAGATGTTTGGAACGGATTATGATATAACTTTGTGTATACAACGAGTTTATAGCCAACATATAAGACTACTCTAATCCCAAAAAAATCGTCCCCCGAAGAAATAAAATCGGGAGTAGTTGTTTACGCGGACGAAGTCGAGGGCAAAAGCTAGTATACAATAGGTACTAAATGAAAACCATTATCAACATATAACATAGTATATTACAATTAATAACGGGATATTTATCATGTATATTTGTGTTTTTCAGTTTCCGATATTTCGGCACTGTTGCAAGCGCCATTATCACGTAAATAGGGGCAATATCCCGGTATTAATAGTAATTCTAACATGTGAGCTTGAAATCTTATATTGTATGTATTTTCATTCCAGTAATCAAACGTCGCGACAGCGCACCCGCGCCTCTCACCATGGGTCAAGAGCAGTCGTACGCAGCGCACGCTAGCGCCGCCCAGGTCTCCCGCTACAAGGAGAACTACTCAAACCCCATCCTACGCCGCTCCCCCATCATCACCACAGACTTCGAAGAAGACTACAAGCGACACAAGGCCCGCAGGAGCGCGGACAGCTTCAAAAGCGACTCGTCAACCAAGAGCAGCGGCTACAGAAGCGGTTCAAGCGGCTACGAATGCCGCTCCGAAAGATCCTCCGAAACCGACTACTACTGCACCTCTTTATACAAAAACAACCATTACAAAGACCTCAGCAAAGAACTTTATAAACCGGTGAAAATACCGAAAGAGAAACGATATAAAGCCCAGCTTTTCGATGATAAAGACGAGCTGAAGACTCCAAGATTGAAGAGTTACCACAGCGAACCAGAAACCACGAAGCCTAAGGCAACGCAAAACAAGGCGGGAATAAGGAACTACACTCCTAAAATCCTGTCAGAGGACGATCAGAGAAAGAAAGCGGATAATTGGATATAATAGAGCTAAGACTCGTAGGATAAGTTGTAAATATTAGTGTAGTAGTAGATGGGACGTAAAGATGGAGGCGGCTGGAGCGTTGGCAAGTTTGGCGCCGTCCCCCATCACTGTGTTGGGTCTGATACCACTCCTAGCACTCGGGATCACGTACTTCAGATACCAGCAGTTCGACCCAGAGTCACATATTACCGATGTCAATGCTGTGAGTATTTTAAATTTATTTTGTTTAGTCTATATTGGGATCGCTATTATTTAATTTGAATTGAAATGAGTTTTTTTTGCGGAATATGGGTCACATTAGTCGTTTACAATGATAATAAATACATAATACAGATCTTCATATTCTATTCTTGTTAAAGCATCCAAAAAAATAATCTATATTTCACACTTTAAACTCTCGCGCTTTGTAAACATACTTAAAAGGTTTGTTTTAACGGGTCTAACGCGATATTTATGTATTTACCTTTTTTGCCGTAAAAAAGGTAAATACATAAATATCACGTTAGACCCGTTAAAACAAACCTTTTAAGTAATCTATATTTCTTTAATATTACTAATAAAAAATATATAGTCTTACACTATTTCTTACTATTGGTTTGAAAACAAACACTTATTTCCAAAGCTTACTATAAGGTAAATGATTACATTATGGACAGGGATGTTTGGCAGTGATAAAACCTCCTGTACGGGTAATCTGACACAAAGTATTTAATACTAAATATTTTCAACTAACATGTTTTCTACTGTAAATTGAGTTTTTTTTTATTCAGTCTACAGTAATTTTTGTACAGTGTAATTCTACATTATTTGTACTCAAACTTGAGTATTTTAAATCGGTTACGCGTCAGTGATGTTAGATGACTGTGTAAGCAATTAAACTGCAATATTTTTATCCTGGTCTACCAATTATGCTAATAACTAGTGACGTAAATACGATCCTACTTATTTAACCTGTTTTCACTCCACACACGAACTGAATAATATAATAAATCACGGAACGACTCGTATCTACACGCAATTACGTTACGCAATCTACATTAAAAATTGTCTCATTCCAGGTGTTGCCGCTATACGATTTCGTGGTAGTGGGCGGCGGGTCGGCGGGCGCGGTGGTGGCGTCACGGCTTTCCGAGGTCGGAAACTGGACGGTGCTGCTGCTCGAGGCTGGCCAGGACGAGACTGAGATCTCCGATGTCCCCGCCCTGGCCGGTTACACCCAGCTGTCGGACCTTGACTGGCAGTACCAGACCACGCCGTCCGCGAACCGCTCCTACTGTCTCGCCATGAACGGGGACCGCTGCAACTGGCCTAGAGGCAAGGTCCTAGGCGGCAGCAGCGTCCTCAACGCCATGGTGTACGTGCGCGGCAACCGCAACGATTACGACCTCTGGGAGACGCTCGGCAACCCCGGCTGGTCCTACGACCAGGTTCTTCCGTATTTCATGAAGTCTGAGGACAATCGGAACCCGTATCTGGTCAATACGCCTTACCACGCGGCTGGGGGCTATCTGACGGTTCAAGAAGCTCCTTGGCGCTCGCCGCTCTCGGTGACTTTCCTGAAGGGCGGCATGGAACTTGGATATGAGAATAGAGACATAAATGGGGCGAAACAGACTGGGTTCATGCTGACGCAGGCGACCATGAGACGCGGCAGCCGCTGCAGCACGGCCAAGGCCTTCCTCCGGCCTGTCCGTAATCGGGAGAACCTGCACATTGCGCTCGGAGCACAGGTCACTAGAATACTCATAAACCCGATCAAAAAACAGGCTTACGGTGTCGAATTCATACGAAATGGGCAGAAGCAAAAAGTGAGGATCAAACGAGAAGTCATCATGTCGGCCGGTTCATTATCAACCCCTAAATTGATGATGCTCAGCGGCGTAGGACCCGCGAGCCACTTAAAGGAACACGGCATCCCGGTTATCGCAGATCTTAAAGTCGGCCACAATTTGCAAGACCACGTCGGCCTGGGCGGCCTGACATTCCTCGTCAACAAACCTGTCACGTTCAAAAAGGATCGGTTCCAGACATTCGCAGTAGCTATGAATTATATCCTCTATGAAAAAGGACCGATGACTAACCAAGGCGTTGAAGGATTAGCGTTCGTCAATACGAAATACGCGCCCAGTTCTGGCAACTGGCCTGATATACAGTTCCACTTTGCTCCGAGCTCCGTAAACTCTGATGGTGGCGAGCAGATCCGCAGGATCCTGAACTTGCGGGACCGAGTGTACAACACAGTCTACAAACCCATCGAGCAAGCCGAGACGTGGACCATACTGCCCCTGCTGCTTCGTCCAAAGAGCTCCGGCTGGGTGAAGCTGAGAAGCCGCAATCCGTTTCATCCGCCCGACATAATCCCCAACTACTTCGCATACAAGGAAGACATTAAAGTGCTCACCGAGGGCATAAGGATTGCCATGGCCCTGTCCAATACTACGGCGTTCCAAAAGTACGGGTCGAGGCCTCATACCATTCCTTTGCCAGGCTGTCAGCAACACGTGCTGTTCAGCGACGAATACTGGGAGTGTTCTTTGAAACATTTCACGTTTACAATATACCATCCTACGGGGACTTGTAAGATGGGTCCGAAGACGGATCCTGCGGCGGTGGTGGACCCGAGGTTGCGAGTCCACGGGGTGGCGAACCTGCGAGTAGTGGACGCGAGCGTGATGCCCACGATCATCAGTGGGAATCCCAATGCACCCGTGATCATGATCGCCGAAAAAGCCTCAGACATGATCAAGGAAGACTGGCTTGTATTATGACAGTGTTCAGTGCTAGTACTAATAGTGGAAGTGGTTGAAATTGTGAATAGACTCAAATACTCAGCTCAATTAGCGAACTTTATGCGTTTTTGCTTGTAGAGCGTAAGACTATCTGAATGATAAGCTTGTAAATAGTTTTTATTTGTTGTAGAAATAAGTGAGCGATGTGGTATTTTATTTTACAAAAGAATATGTATGTAAAAATTTAGATAAAATAAAACAATATAATATATTTGCTTTTCCGTAGAATATCTAATCCACCAGCCAATAGTGAATTACAACAAAAAAACCCAACCAGAACATCCCATTGGTCACGCAAGGAGTCTTTACATCTGTGAATATTTATATCTTCTATTAATTAAAGGAAAGTACACTAAAACACCGTAAAGTTGAAATAATTATTGCTAGCAAAGTATTTAATTTAAAACTCACCAAGCACCGTAATGATAATCCCAGAGGGAAATGATTACATCAATGCAGTACAATGCAAAATGAAGGTGAAATTGAATCTCGCCGCACAATAATAATAATACAATAAAGTGAAACTCAAAGTCAGGACGTGGTTTACATTATTTGCTTTACAAATCGACGGCTGACGGTCTGTTAAGTTCTTATTTGTACGTGATGAAAAACATCAAAGAACTTTAAAAGTCATCAAAGAAATTAAGATACGTTTTCAGTCTGCAGATGTGTAATTACTTACATAAAAATACACATTATCAAATAAAATACACTAAATTGTCGGCTGAATGCGATGTGTATATAATAGGTTAAACATGTAAATATTTAAAAACGTGTAGTAAGGTACTTAGTTACATTTTAATTGCTATTGTTTTGTCAATTTAATAATGCCACTGCTCTATATTTTCTAAAAACAGCCAAAAGCAAAATTATATCTAGAAAAGAGGTACAGCTAGTGACATCCAACGATGACTAGCAGAACTAATAATGTGAAAACCGAGGACTACTAGCGCCATCTAGTGAGGAGTAGGTTAACTGTGAAGTGCCATCTGCTAACAAAACTATCTCATGTTGTGTGAGTGACCTCCATTTAAAAACGTTACTAAAATAAGCGGCGATAGAGGGCGCTAAAACAGAAAAGTCAACATGTCTGTAGCCTGAAAATAGGTGAACCTTTCATTTTTTTACTAAAGTCAGACAATTGTATTTTTCATAAAAAAAAAACGAAAAATTAGATTTTTATTATTTTAATGATATTCTATATTTAGTTATTCAATGTATTAATGTGAATGTCCACATTATGTACATTTATAGTTATAGCGAATTTATAATAGATTTGCAATGCAACTTGCTATCAAATCCACTTGATAAATTGTATTCACTTTACTCTGAGTGCTCAAAAATATTTGAAAACGCAATCTTTTACGCTTAGCATAATTCGCATTGCATAAAATTGACGACCGCTTTAGCTTAGTTGGTAGTGACCCTGCCTATGAAGCTGGAGGTCCCGAGTTCGAATGCCCCGGCCGGGGCATTTATTTGTGTGATGAGCACGAATATTTGTTCTTGGGTCTTGGATGTTTTCTATGTATTTAAGTATTCATTTATCTATATAACTAAGTAAGTAGGGTCGCTAGGCCAGTTACGCGGCCTGCGGCAGTTTGCGGCCCCCTGACCGACTAGGTTCCTTCAACTAAAGATAATAACAATTATAAACTAATTTAAGAAAAAGTGTAAACCGTAAGCTAAACTTGATTAGAAATGCTATAAGAATCTATATAATTGTGTAACTAAAATATTGATCTTCAACAAGATAAAACGTTACAATTTCCGCATTGAATCCGTAGTGTGTGCGACGCGTGGAATTATAGTGAATCTGTACAAAAAATAAAGAGACAGCTGACATTGTAAGCTAATTAATGTTACTTAATTTTGGTTTCATTCATAAATTTCTTGTTTGATCATTTAAATAATTAAGTTTTTGATATGATTTCGTTAGATTTTGGCATTTTTAAAACTTTCTTATCAAAAAATTGTGGTGGCCGGTATCTGGTATACACAATTACCGAAAATGTCAGTTTGCGGCCCCACTATAAAGACCATTGATTTTGAGATGTTACATAGTGAAATGTGGAATAATAGTAGTTTATGCAACTGGTACATAATGAGGGGCATTAAAACACGAGTGTGTTTTATGAAACAAGCCGAAGGCGAGTTTCATAATAAGGTCACACGAGTGTTTTAATGCCTAATTATGTACAGTTGCATACACTACTTTATCGACATCCATATATTAAATCCTCTTTCATGTGTTTCGTGTGGGCACGTCTCGCCAAAAAGGTCATTTTTGACAAACTTTTTTTTTTTGATGCCTATCGATCCGATTCCTGTCTAGGATCAAAAGCTTATATGCTACCAAAAAAAATCGAAGATAAATTTTCTCATACAAATTGTATGAAAATGAAAACTTATTTTACACATGATATTTTTTTATGCCAATCGATTCCATCCTATCCATTATCAATAGGTTCCTAGGGGTCAACTTCCGGTAATGTACTGAAATGCCACAAAATAAATGTATGGAAAGATAATTAATATATTTTATTTTCCCATACATTTACTACGGAGAAATAGTGAAATTTTATTCTCCTCATAATAATCGTTTTTAGAAATAGAAATTGAAATATTTATTTGCTAGAATAAGTTACATAAATAAGGTCTTAAAATAATTAAAGTATCAGTAAGTTTCTTGATATTTTGAATGCTGTTACCGTATTTTTTTCTTATAGTATTATGTTCCTTAAACGAAAACAGGACAGAACAGGAAGATAGAAAAATGTGAATAAAATTTCACTTTTTCTCCATAGTAAATGTATGGGAAAAAATATTAATTATCTTTCTATACATTTATTTTGTGTGTGCGCCTTTGATATAAAAAACGTATTAAAAATTATATTATAATCATTCTAGTACCATATTTAAGGGGGCCGCAAACTAGCTCACAGGGGGCCGTAAACTGGCGTAGGCGGCCGCTATCTGCCGCATTCGCTATTTTGTCACATTTTCTACTTTTTTCCCAAGTTTACGGATGAAAGTACTAACTTTTATTGTTAAGTACGCATCTTGACAATACTCAAGAATTATTTATATGACTGCCATCCAATATGCATATAGGTTTCATATTTTTTTACTTGTCTAAAGTGCGCAACTCGGCTAATAGGCCGCCAACTGGCCTAGGGACCCTATGTATATCGTCGCTTAGTACCCATAGTACAAGCTTTGTTTAGTTTGGGACTAGGTTGATTTGTGTAAGATTGTCCACAAGAAATATTTATATTCATAAAATATTCATAGGTTAAAGGGTTAAACAAACCAATAATTAAATGCAAATAGAAATCGACTTCAGAACAAATTCGATACCGATGCAATCCTTCGCACGTTACGTTATACAACGCCTAAATGCCCAAAATTAAATAATGCATAATTTAAACACGTCACGAGGTAATGGAAGGCAGATTTATAATTATTAGTATTACGTTCATAAATGTGTATAACCCGACCGCTTGGTTATTTACGTTCTGATAGGTATTTAAAGTGCTGTATATATATAATATGAATCAACAATTTTCAGAGTACTTTCAGCCATATTCGTAACTACTAAACAAATATTTAATATGTTTAAAGAAGTGGCTACCCATTGTTTTATATCCGACAAATCGGGCGCGAAAAAGATGTAGGTTTCATAAATTGTTTAATTGTTAGTTTAGACGTCCCGAACTTCAGCGTTGATATTTGGTCATGTCCCGCAATTCGGGACATTGTCCTGAATTTTAGCAATCATACCAAAAACCCGAATTCCATGTAAAAATTAGGAAATACTCGTAGGATCTGGTAACCCGATCTCTACCTAACCCCTTTGTAAACAGACGTGATTTTATATTTTTGTATATAGGTAATGCTATGTAGGTACTTACTTCAAGTTCTTCAAGATTATATAACGATGGTGTAAGCTACGGCCCTAGAAACTACAAAAACCGCTAAAGCCCGAAACGCACTGACAGCGGTAGCGGGGCGGGGCGTCGCGGTGCGGAGGCGGTACCGGTTGTAATATTCGAACTAATATGAAAGCGCACAGAAAAGCGACCCGGAAAAAAGCGTCCTGTGCGGACCCTTTCATATTAGTTCGAGTATTACAACCGGTACCGCCTCCGCACCGCGCCGCCACCGCTGTCAGTGCGTTTGCAGCTTAAGCAATATAGTGCGTGTTATCGACGAAGGCGCGCCCCTCCACAGCCCGATCCGTACAATGCGAGCTACCGCGTATGAATTCGCCGCTAGAGGCGCTAGTGTGATGTCAGTCCTTCGAAATGTCAAATTTCATAGTTTGTGGGTGGGTTACGCGGATTTATTTCAAATTAGATTAATATGGTGACTATTTTGCATTAGCTGAGATTGATTATAGGAAATATGAGTTACGAGTCAACAAATTTCAGTGCTTTGAGGAAATTTTATCGTTCGTAAACTTATGTCACAACGAGACGAGTGGCGAAAAAGAGGGGAGGCCTTTGCCCAGCAGTGGGACACTAAATAGGCTATTGAAAAAAAAAAACTTATGTCATACTTTTTTCCCAACAAAACGAAACTACGATGCAATACGGGATATACGATAAAAATATTTACGGTATGGTTTTAATGTATTAAATGCGATTTCAACGTAAATTTGGTTTTTATACTCCTATAATTACCAATTTAACAAACTTTGACAGCTGGACTGAAAGTGCAGTGCCGCCAACTGGTGAGCACAAAAACGGTATGCGCAATGAGGGCGCGCATAGATTACTATGAGATTCGCTGTGGAGGGGCGCATGGTCGTGGATGACGCGCACTATACTTAAGCGGGTATTACACTGTCCTGAATTCAGAATCCTGACTAGTGGAGGGGAGTTGAAGCATCTCGCTCTAACGTATAGGTCCGAACCTTTCTAAATGTCCTGAATTCAGGCCAGTGTAATGCCGGCCGCACACGCACGGAATTCAGAACGGAATCTGAGGGAAGGGGAGTTGAAGCCTCTCGCTCTTAGAGGGAGAGGCGTCAACTCCCCTCTCTCTGAAAACTCATACGGAAAACGTGCGTCTGCGGCCAGCCTTATACCGGCCAAGCCAAGCCAACAAGCCAAGCCAAGCCAAGCCAAGCCAAGCCAAGTAGCCAAGTTTTTAGAGTGGAGTGGGTGAAACCAGCAATGTGGCAACCGCGGAAACAAAATGCAAACCTCATTAGTTATTCCACTAAACACAAGTTCCTTGTGACCTCATTAACCATGGGCTATGTGGAGCGACGCGGGTTCGCCTGCACTACAATCCCTCAACCATCATATACAATTAATAAGCTAGTTGCAATATCAACCTTAATACTTCCGTTTTCAAGTTCAAATTTCAAAGAAACGTTAAGTGAAATACGAGTTATTGAAATTACCAATAGTTTTAACATTCAGCGTTGCGCTTGCGTCCACTGACAATGCACGAGTAATCACGTACGCAGATCTTATATAACATCAACACAGTCCAATAGGGCTTATGTAAATATGAATGTCGAAGTAAATACGGCAATTTGTTAGACAGAATGCTATGGTATGTTTATACAAATCCGTAAATGCTCTGCAATAAGTGGTGGTAAGACTGGGATTGCAAAATAAGGGAGCGGTGAAATCAGCCCTATGTACTGATTGCTTCACATTCTTTTGAAGTTGACTTTTGCTTTATAGGAACCAATAAAGCGATAGGAGTGCGCGGTTGGAGAGTGGCCTGGTGAAAATCCAGGGGTAACCTCCGACACGACCACGCGGGCTGTTTAAACACTGGAATACTCTTGAGTTTGCACTCTCATTGGTTGAGCGGTTTTAAGCATTTTGGATAACCATCAGTGGCGGAGCGTCTATACAACTCGATTCCCACCGGCTTGCCTAATTTTGAGCCAGTCCAGTTCTTTGACTACGGCTCATGAAGAATAAGAAAGGCAAATTACTTCTGGCTTCCCTATTAAGAATATTTTTGGCGCGCCGCCACTGATAACCATGTAATATAGCCGCATTTGCAGCTGACTCATAAATTGACTATACCAACATTACCAACTATACCTACTCACCGGCAGAAAATTTGGTCCAAATTAGAAAAATGCATTTTTATATACATATTAAACATTATTTAATTTATTCAATTTATAGTTTGTAATCACGAAAAGTTTTTGGGCCAAATTTTCTGCCGGTGAGTTTATTTACGTCTAGAATATTCTTTTTCTCATCTCCTAGACGCGGTTGGCGTAGTTAACCCACAAAGGTTACGCCACCTTATTTCCGTATTTGCGGGAGGTTTTCCGCGAACGCGCTCTTCACGCAGGATCTAATTTCATCGTGTTGCCTATTGTATAAGAGCCCTATTTCCTTTGTATATATAATTTTGCTGACATCAATTGATTTTTCATTAATATTCACATAGTTCAACGAACGAACCAGCGTCTGTACTTCGCGCTAAATCAAGAGTATGGGAGACAAGGGTGCCTTTCTAAGTATCAGAGATGTTACATTGCTATGAATGCGTTGATATCCACCAGTCAAATTCATTGGTTCACATAGCACAGCCACACCCACACCTGTGACACGCGAAAGAAGGTAAGCGCTGTGGGTAAGTATGTGTGCGTGCGCTATCGGTACACGCGTCAATTGTTTGCGCGGATGCGTAGCGCGTGGCGCGGACGAACCCGATCGACGCCAGGCGGATCTCTCAGGGACGAGGTAACTGACCGCGGTGCGGGGGGTTCGTGTCCGTTCTGTATGTATTAGTATTATACTATTCTGTGGAACAGCACAAGTGGAAACGGAAAGCTATCACTTCCTCGCAGCATAGCTGCATAGCATAGCTGTGGTGGAAAGGCTCCTCTTGCCGCTTCAGGCAATCTCGGCTCTGGCACACCCCCGAGCTGTCCAGAACGAAAGAGCACGTGCTATGCGGCAGCGCGTGCGAGCGGAATGCAATGATTCGCTGTCAAACATATAGATTTTGTGAGACAGTAAACCTTCTGTAACCTTAGTACTATTAATTACATATTCAGTGTAGGGAATGCAATCTCGATCTCGCGAGATCTCGAAATCACGATCAAAACACAATCATGGCCCACCCGCGCTCGTGAGATAAAAGTACTCTTCTAGGTCTATCTTACTCTCCTAGCCACATAGCGGAAGGCGATTACGTGTAAATAAACCGTTTTATCTCCACTTTTATTACAAGCAAAACGTTGCTTAGCATTTTGCTTGTAAAACATAATGTACAATGGCGTCGATAGCATGACGGCATAAGGCGAGCGATGACGCAAGCGACCCATTACTGAGGACTTTCGATTTCTGGATGAAAACGACTGTGTTGGCTCGGCAACAATGTAGTCATTACTCCGCTCCTCAAGGCAAATTGTTTGCCATTCTACCATTGAGTCTACATTACATTTCACACTACTGTACGACATACTTAACAACAATAACTTAAACTAAAACAGGCCCTTGAGCCATTTTACCGAGGATGCAAGCGGCATTTCCTCTCTGTATCGCATTGCTGATTGATTGACATTGTGCGAAGAAGTCACCAGCTCTTCGGTCAGCAGATACGTCAACCAGACGCTTCGCGATTTCTGAACTGTAAATAACTTGTGCGCGCTGGGAACCCAAACCCATAGACTTAAGAGTTCCGACGCCGTAATATTATCTTGTCAATAAATACATATCCGGAAGGGCGATAACGCGGCGCCTGAAATAAAGAACAGCTATTAAATTCTAACGCGATGTGCGAATTCCACGCGGACAAAGTCACGGATAAAAGCTAGTATGTATAGGACATATTGCATACTACACAGTAGTAGGTAATTATGAGTAATTTGTAAGCATTTCGGCCGCAGAATGCATTATTCTTTTGTTGAAATTTGCGACCGGAAGGATTACCGGAGTCGATTCACTAAGTACATTGCACAACATAGACTAAGTAGCTGATGAGATTTTATAGTGATAGGTAGTGTCGGCATGGCAGTTAACTGATCATGAGTGAACCTTACTGCAACGAGATAAGGTCTGCCAATGTTAGTTCAATTAACTGCGCTGCTGACAGTACATCAAGCACAAAGTTAGACTAGTTGAATGGAAGTGGGTCATTATGACTTGCTAGATTAGCAGAATGAGTTTACGTTTCAGGTGGTTTGTAAATAGGGTTACCAAATCCTTAATAATACATAAATTAATTACACAATAATACATAAATTATTTTCAATTTCAATTTCAATTTCAAATCCGATTTCCCAATTTTTGGGACAGTGTGTTTGTCTATCTGTCTGTTACCTCTTCACGCTTAAACCGCTGAACCGATTTACATGCAATTTGGTACGGAGATAGATTGAGTCCCGGGAAAGGACATAGGATGCTTTTTATCCATTTATTTCATTTCTACGCGGACGAAGGGCCAGCAAGCATATAGGGGGAAACACGGCTGGTTGAATGAAGGTTTGGTCCCTTTGTTATTAAGTACGTATTTGTCAATAATGACGATTTATCTCGACGACTCATTTATTTAGGCGATTTTCTGTTTAATTAACACGTATTTTGACATTTTATTGATGTTACTATCTAGAACAGGACCATTGCATCCTAATGACATACATTTTGAAGGTATTTATTTGGGTTTTTCATTAAGAAATATTCAAACATCACTCCAAATCGACCATGTTCGAGCTAAAAACAGCTTTTTTCCGCTTAAATTCGCACTAAAATACACAATAATACAAAAAAGTGCAATGGTACTATCTAAAACTTTAATAAAATCATCGTATCTTTTAATCACTTTATAGGTATTATCAATACTTTTGTCAAAATTTTTGGCCAAAAAAAGGCCTCTTGAGACCTGCACATTTCCATATTTCAGTAATAACTCAAATCTAAATGAGTGCGTTGTATCGTATCTAGTAGTGATAGTGACACAGAATAGTAGTAAATAGTAATATATTCAAGAGCAAAAAACCCTTTCATTTGCTCTTGAGTGTAGTATTACATGCAGTGGTACACTCGCATAGGACATAAAACGTAAGAGCAACGAAAAACGAAACGAAAGTTTAAATTCAAACGAAAACATTACTTTATTCCTGAGAAAAAATATAAACTACCTACATTAAACTTAGTAAATAAGTAAACTCGGCTACAAACAGTTTGCCAGAGTAATCACAATTCTAAATGCTGTCACTAAATGCCCCGGAAGTTGCCTAGTTTGTAGTGAACGAAACAGTATACAAATAAATCTTATACATCATAATTGTACGTTGGTCTTCATAATAAATGACGCCAATAACGTTTTACAAACACGGTTCCATCAACAAAGAGAGCCGTGACATAATCCGTCATGACATGATGTATTCGGAAGAGTCACAATTATGACATCGATGGAGCATATCGAATCGATGCCGGGTGATGAAAATGTACGTGAACGCACACAACAATTAATACGATTATTCGAATACGATTATTCGAATACGATTGTGACACGATCGGTCGCAAATAGATTGTGAAATAGGTGATGTTCCTGGCAGAACGGGTTTTGAGTTGTTTTGGCCCCGCCTTCGGCTGGTAGATATGCCCAGGCCCACGTGTTATTGTGTTACGCAAAATTGCAAATTTGCATGGAACTATTTCTTGTGAAGCGAAAGACATGGATTTGAATCAAATAAGGCATGATTTGATCAAATGAGGCATGAAGGGCTACGGTAGCCCAGTGGTTCAAGCATGCGGCTGTCAAGCGGCGGTCGTGGGTTCGAATCCCAGCTCGTACCAATGAGTTTTTCGGAACTTATGTACGGAATATCATTTGATATTTACCGTTAGCTTGTCGGTGAAGGAAAACATCGTGAGGAAACCTGCATACATCCGCGAAGAAATTCAAAGTTGTATGTGAAGTCCCCAACCCGCTCTGGGCCAGCGTGGGGACTACTGCCCAATCCCTCTCATCTATGAGAGGAGGCCTGTGCCCAGCAGTGGGACGTATATAGGCTGATGAT
Source organism: Cenopis cana (assembly GCA_951800055.1). NCBI lineage: Eukaryota > Metazoa > Arthropoda > Insecta > Lepidoptera > Tortricidae > Cenopis > Cenopis cana. The sequence continues at coordinate 2,219,348 of OX637492.1, read as the reverse complement.
GATGATGATGATGATGATGATGATGAAGGCATGATTTCATCAAACTTGAAGGTATGTTGCACAAGTATGTTGCTTAATACTATTCTATTTTTTCTAAATGCGGATCACAATGCGATCTTTTAGATTAGAATTAGATACTTAACATTTCTTTAAGTAAAGTACCTTGAAGTTATGGTATGTGTATTGATCCTATGTCTGAAAAGGATGTTGTACAGTTTTAACCAATTGAATATATGAGTACATTATCCATTTTTTATGATGCTTCCTAATCAAGAACTTAAAATTATAAATGCATGAACATTATGAACAAACATAAACAGTCTTAAATCTAAAAATTTCATCATTTAATGTGAGAAAAGAAATGTGTATCAGCACAAGGAGGAATCACTTATCCATACCAGTGGTGGAGCGTCCATACAACTCGATTCCCACCGGCTTGCCTAATTTTTAGCCAGTGCAGGTTCTTTTATTACGGCTCATGAAAAATTAGAAAGGTGAATTATTTCCGGCTTCCCTAAGAATATTTTTGACGCGCCGCCACTGATCCATACTAACCGTTTGTAATGTTTTGTAGCCATTCTGAAATAAGTACATTTTTAATTTTATAAAATAAAGAAATAAAAAATAAGCCTTTTATTTCTTGTCCTGTAAGTTTTTAAATGATCATTTTTAGCTAACTTGTATGTTAAATGAAATATTTACGTCTTTGGACTGTATGTCCACGTCATTTTATATATTGATAATACATTATATAGTCTATCAATCATTAACTAAAATTACAATGTCAATTAAATTAATTAAGCGATAACTGTTGCGGACAAGAACCCCTCATCAGATGAAGGCCTCCTCCAAGGACTTCCACTGTTCTCTGTCTGTAGCTGCTTCTTGTCAGTGAGGACCGGCTATCTTTTTTATGTCGTCTATTGGCCACAGGAGGGACCACTTTAGCTTTTTCAAGAGTTTATGATAACCCAAATAAAAGTACATAACAAAATCACGTACACGAAACTACGACAAACGATTATCACCGCACTAAAAACCGACACAACCAAAACGCATAACAACACATAACATTACACATATTGGGTATGTAGGTCCCCTCTGTTTTAGTAACCCCGTTTCTGTTTCACGCGCAAGCGCAAGGCTGCGCCGCGTGGGGTGCGCAGTACGCCCCGAACCGTCGCACGCGCTGCTTTGCGCACAACGTGACTTTTCACTATCGGAATCTTTTGTTAGTACTGTTTTGATCTTCATTTATTTTTCACAGACTGATTACAGTATTTTTTTTTTAATTATGTGTGCCAGTGTTTTTTACGCTTTTCATTTTTTTTGTAATTATATCGGAAGTGTGAAACGTCAAGATTTTTTTACGCGTTTTCGTTTACGCGAATAGCGAAGATAATTTGTTGTAATTATTCGCAACTGCGTGTGCTTATAAGAGCTTAGGTAATGCAACGTAACTATTACTAGAATATCCAGTATATCCACTGGTTGTGTAAGCGTGCACATAACTAACGTAAGCGAACGAATAATAGGGAAAATGCATTTTCTTACTGGTAGTTTCAAGATCAAAAATAACATGCCACATAAAAAGCGATACTAAATTAAAAATGCGCGATTGAGTTCCGACGATCCCAATTAGATAAAATACGTTTAGAATGATACAATCAAAGGATCGAATAAAAAATGAAATATAAAAAAGTTGGGATGATGAAACACAGTCAAATCAGTAACTTTTTAAAAAAACGTTATAAATGTTTTTTATGAAAAGTTAGGGAAGTTGCATCAAGTCACGTCACGATTTTCACGTCTATAGTTTTTTCTTATAGTTTCTATAGTTAAAAGCGACCGTCGTTTCATCTACATTTATTTAACTTTAAAATATTGGAAAACATACGAATGAAGAGCCAATAATTTCAGCTTTTAAAAAAATCGCCTAATCAAGGCATGAAAGTGGCGTCCATCAACCAAAAACGAAGACGCAATATCCCAAATGCTCTGCTTCTAACCAGTAATCAATCTGCCAGATAACCATCTTGGACACTTTAACATTATCTTCACTATCGTTCTATTACGCTTTTATAACTAATGCAAACGAATAAGAGAGATTTTGTGGTTAAACGTTATTGCTTCATATTGTACTCTGATGTCCCCTTATTTTGCAGAATAATGTTTCATAGAATGTATTGTTTCGCAGAATTTTATTTCATAGAACCTTTTTTTTAGAAACAGTTAACATTTTACCCAATTAGATCTACCGGAAAAGTAGGTTAGGTTAGAACTGCGACCCTTTTTTATGTAAAAAAATGTTTTCTATGAAATGAAAATTCTGCGAAACATAATAATCTATGAAACTTATGTCTGCGAAACAAAGTACAACCATACATACATTGCTGGCTCGATGAGTAACGATGTTGTCCAACGATTGTAATTGACAGATGACAAGTGCCAAGTTAATGAAATAAGGGCCAGCTCAGTGTCAGAGGAAATACCGACAGTGATATTTTTGTGACATTGACATAAGATGTAGATTCACCTAGCTCGTGGAAAAAGTTTGCTCACTTAACCTGTACGGGATACTTTCAGAACTAAAAAAAGTAGAGTACAAGGTATATGTATGTAGAGTTGTAGTTTTCAACTTGTCAAATGACAATTTTCAAGTTGTTGAAATAGGCTCCTATTAGAATATTAATTAGCATAATGACAATAAAAACAATCAACCGGCATATTTTAAAGACTTGTAGTCGTAATGTTATCACATTTAAATAATCTTAATCATAAAGTTTGTCCTCTTTCTCAGGTAAAATTTTATAGAGTAGGCCCATTTTTGAAGAAGTAGAATACAAGAAGCAAATCGTGTAACAGTTGGGGTGACAACGTAATCAGAGGGTTTAGACCCTGCAGAATACGGATCTGCCTGTCTCCATCCCCAAATTTGAGCCGGAAGAATGTTATATCGGAAAAGGTGCAGCCCATACAAATTTTTTCGTTGTACATTTGGTAAATCGTTGTTCCGGTACCCTAACTATGGTCCAATTGTTATGGATTTTTGATATGCCGTAAAGAACAATATTTGTCATCGTATCCCGAAATTTTTGACACTCCAGCTCCACGTCTTTCTCCGCCATCTTGGAAAATCTGTCACTTTTTTCAGTTTTTTGCTTGTACTGTCGTTATAGTTCATTTTAGTGCTAAACATGGTTTGGCAATATTGTAAAACACAAAATTTGCTGAAGTTTTTGGGTACAAAGAATTTTTCCATGACCCCTAGGGACGAAGATATGACAGGAGATATCATTATAAATTACCACTTTTTTCTAGTTTTCCTCTTATATTTACGTTTAAAGTGCATTTTAGCGTTAACTATAGTTCAGCAATATTGTAGATTACAAAATTGTCTACAACTTTTGTATTGAAATATTTTTTCCACGATCATCAGGAAAGAAGATACGATGTCACCTATGGGGTACTACCGTCGATATTTACTATTTTTCCAGTTTTCTTCACATATTTTTGTTTTAGTGCATTTCTCGGTCAGCAATATTATAGAAGACAAAATTATATGCAAATTCAAAGTACCTACGATCTTCTAGGTATCGTGGAAATAGACGATTTTGTCTTCTGAGGGATTGAAGTGGTATAGATCGGAAAGTGACAGATGCTTTATCTTGTCGTCTATCCCGCTATCACTCGACCATCATAGATCCCCTACAGATTGCGATTAAATGCACTCAAACCTAAATATGAGAAGAAAACTGCAAAAGTAGCAAATTTCAACGGTGCTACTCCATAGATGACTTCATATCTTCTTTCCTAATGGTCGTGGAAAAAATATTTCAATACAAAAGTTGTAGCAAATTTCGTGATCTACAATATTGCCGAACTATAGTTAGTGCTAAAATGCACTTAAAATGTAAACATGAACGGAAAACTAGAAAAAAGTGGCAATTTTTAATGATATATCCTGTCATATCTTCGTCCCTAGGGGTCATGGAAAAAATCTTTGTACCCAAAAGTTTTAGCAAATTTTGTATTCTACAATATTGTAGAACTATGTTTAGCACTGGAATGAACTTTGACGACAGTAAAAGCAAATAACTGAAAAAAATGACACTATTTCCAAGATGGCTCCATAACTTTGGCAAGTTATGGAGCTGGAGGGCCGAAATTTTTAGGTTACCATGGCTAATATTGTCCTTCACAACATACCAAAAAACCATATCAATCGGACCTCTTTTAGAGTACCAGAGCAACAATTTATTAAATGTACTACGAAATTTTTTGTATGGGCTGCACCTTTTCCGGTATACCGTACTTCCGGCTCAAATTTCGAGATGGCGACAGGCAGATCCGTATTCTGCAGGGTCCAAACCCTCTGATAACGTTGTCACCCCAACTGTTACATGACTTGCCGCTTGCATTGTTTAGAGACGCCTTTTCCAATTCTGTTCCTCCTCTATTATCTACGGGTATTGATGACCTGCCGGTATTGCCGATAAAAAAGAGTAATATTGTTGTTGCAGCAATTTAAATTAATTTCGATTGCAATAATTATACTTAACTACTTTACTATGTTCCTATAACACACGTGGTATCAAAAACAACACAATCAAGTTTCGCACAAGTTGAGGGTATGCAAATATTACTTGACCTATAACAACATTGTCCATCCTAACCTATTACACAACGTAATTGCTTCCTTGAGCCGCCTAAACGGTCTAATCACCGATGTTAATTAGTTTACGGAGTTACCTAACTGCGGAACGCCAGTAGAAGCACTCGGCTTGACGTAAAAACGCTGTTTTTGACCTAGTCATGTTTTGCAATGGCCGTACTAGTTGTTAAACTCCTAAATTTGTAATAAAATAACGTATATCTCTGTAGTTTTGTTGCCTAACGTATTGCGGCATTAAAAAGTTATGAGGTAAATTTATTATTTTATAAATATTGGCAATCGGGCAAAGACCGGTCAACATATACAGCCGCATTCGTGACTATCCATTTTTTCTCAGTATACCGGCGATGCTGGCCGAAAAGAGAGACAGTAAAAACACTTCCACTGTCGAACTGCAATAATGATCTTCATTTGTTTTTGCTGCAACGAATCGAGTAAAATGTGACAGTTTTCAATGCCCAAATTACTCATTCCGGATAAGGCTGAGTGTAAAAATATGTTTTTATTTATGGTTTTATTGAAGTCTGGTACATCGTCGTAGCGTCGTTGTAATGTGTGGTTTTTATATTTATAACAAATAATGATAAAATGGAGACGGCTGATTTCTTGTACCTATCAATGTTCCTAACATTCTGCAAGATTATTGTATTGACCATTTGGTGGTTCTAAATATTCGACAACCGCGACATTCAAATAAACATACTAACCAAGTCCACTCCACACTTTATCAATCTTATACATCTCCGATATAATTATAAACGCGGAACAATAATTATAACAGCTAATGATATGTTTTAACAGATCAGTCTGTGAAAAAGTGACGATTGTATACTAAACTGACGTCTAAATTACTAGTGCTTGTCTCAACAGTTTACAATCGATTCTTGAACCTGGTGAGAAAATCGTGGGACACAGCAACAATACACACATATACATACGACATATGACTTTCCAACTGATAGTGAAGGTTTGAAGTAAAGTCTTTAGTGAAGTGAGTGATCTTTGTGGAATTTTAATTGTGTTGTAAACAGTCGAGGAGGGCAGTTCGAAGATATTGTTTGGTACAAGTGTTTTGAAGTTATCGAAATGAACGTAAGTACACCCACTTTTTTCTTCTCTTGTCCCATTAGGCAAAGGACTCTTCCCGTCTGGCTATCAACTTCTGGACAGTACCTAAGTAGGTATCTTAATTTGAAAACATTCTTAAGTTTCTTAAAGAATAATTGTGTATTTTGTCACTGTTTGGTACACGACTTTGTAGGATCTTCCATAAGTTCTATTTATAGCTACTAGGAGTTAACGAGAATTCTAGTATGCCAGTTGTAAGCTAAATATTTGTACCTATGACTTGTGGCAAAACGTAATCACACTAACCTCTTAAAAACAACTTGTTATTGTTACACATGTATGTTTTACAAATAAATAAATGATTGATTGACTAATTCATAACAAGTCTTGCCGTAGCTAACATAGTATACATGTTACTTTTAAAGATGTACCGACTAGTCGGGACAGTCGGGAAAGCCGACTATCCGCCACATATTTATAGTTGGCGATTAGTCGGCAAGTAGTCAGCCACCTCAGCACCGATTAGATTAAATGTATAATACGAATCTCGATATGTCCGGGAATCATCCACATTTCTATCCCTTTCATTATATTTATATCTTTGCTGAACTTAAGATGCTGACAACACACGTGAGTTTCCAATTAACCATCCCGCTCTTTACGGAAGCTCTGCGCGTAGAAATAGTAAATAAAAACTATAATAATATTGAAATAAAAAAAAAGTGTGGATTATTCGTGAAATGTGACTGGTTAGCGGTTTAGGTATGAATATGTTGACTTCGTGTTTTTAATTGCAGACCCATACGTAATAAAAATAAAGACATAGAACCGTTTAATGATGATTTTAAGACCAAACTTTGCAATTTTCTATCGAGCCGATTTCGTCCAATTATGTAACGAGTCCGTTCACGGTCTTTGAAATATGATGAATATTAACATGTATTTTTTTCGGGGATTTCAGGGTATAACTAAACTACGTTATTACTTGTTTTTTTGCCTGGAGGCAACAATTTCGATTTTTCAATCATGAAGCACTAATTTATGCATAAGATGCATTTGCAATTATTGCTTGATAAAAGATCAATGACCGCTCGTGGCTAGCGTTACGCCATTAATTATAGATATTAAAAAGCAATAACTGGCATACGGGATGTGTGCCAAGGCCGGCTTGTAATGTGCTACGTTGCCTAAATTTATTTGTTACCAACCTCGGTGGTCTAATGAATACTTCAAGTTTCGACATGCTGTCAATATTAAATAGTATATTGTAAATATTATTATAAACAAACTAATTAAATTCTTATTCTGTAGAATTAGTATTCATTTAGTTACAAGGCAGGCTGCAATGGTTCCCTTGTTTATAACCCTTTGGGTACCTACGGCACCTGTAGGTATACGCAAGCCACAGAAATATATATTTCTGTGACGCAAGCACTCTCCATACAAACTTTGTGCTAGTTTTTCTTCGCTTGTGTTTGCATTACACTTATTGTTTTTGGTCAGTATGCTTATTTTTTTTTTAGTTAGCTAGAACCTCAAGAAAAAAATGTATTTTTAATTTTTTAGATTTTTTTAATTTTTAGATTTTTTTGAAATAGAAATAGAAATATTTATTTGCTAGAATACGTTACATATATAAGGTCTTAAAATAATTAAAGTATCAGTATTCAGTCGACTTATATGTCAACATGCAAATTATTGTTTCACATTAAATTGTAGAATTCGAATCATAAAAATATAAATAATTAACATGTCAAAAATATAATATTATAAAAAATAGAAAAATAATTGAGCCATTCGGTAACAGTAACAAGTCCAGCCTTATCCATTAAAATTTCAAAAGTCCTTCACACTGTAAAAACAATTGTCCTGAAGCCACTTCATTAGCTTCGTCTTGAATAATTTGCCATGCAACATTCTCAACTCATTTGGGAGCTTATTGAATAAAACAATACACATATTAAACGAATTTTTCCTATATATATCACATCTACATGCTGACTGATATAACCGATGTTTATACTGCGTTCGCAGTTCTTTTGTGAACATTTCGTCAAGTTCCTTAAAATATTGTGGATGGCTTTTGGTAAATACGCATGCCTTTAAAATGTACATGGAAGCTAAGGGAAGAATTTTGAACTTATGGAAAAGTGGTCTACAGCTATCATCAAATCGAGCGCTGCCTATTGCCCGTAAACATTTTTTCTGCATTACAAATGCCCTTTGAACGTCTACAGAATTCCCCCACAGTAAGAGTCCATAATTAAGGGTAGACGACACATACCCGTGGTAAGCAGTGCGCGTTGCTTGACATTCTTCGTATATCTAATATTAACAAGAAAAAAAAAAACAACGGGTTGCACTCCGGGAGTGCCGGCAGAAGTGAAAACTCAATAAGGTAAATAACAAAGATATTCATATCCGTATCCATATCGGTATCCGTACTATCGGTAGCGGTATCGGTATCCGTATCCGTATTCATACTCATGTTCATATTCATATTCGCATAATCCATTTACATACAATACATAATATGTCCCGAATATCATAGTTGGTCTTAGAATCTGACGCGAGTTTAACAATTTTTCCCCATTACAAAAGTGCTCAGCGCCGCTAAAGAAGTTTTCACTTCAAAAATTATATGCGGGAGTGCCAAAACTGACGAATAAAACTTGCACTGAGTTTGTATGGAGAAGGCCTTGCGTATACAGGCGCCTTAATAAACGCTGTTAGTCAACAGACCTTTGCCTTGGTTGAAACAAGTGTATCTTGTCATGTCATTCTTGTGCAATATGGCCGGTCCATGTATCACGTGTTGAGTCCGCATAAAATTACGCCCAAAGGTGACCCGGCAAGTTAAATTGCAACATGAGCTTTTAATCCGAAATTCTAAACATTTGCTATCGCAATAGAGAGCAGTATGATGCCTGACTTGTGTATAATTTTGTAATTTATAACAGAATCAAGGCCGGTTGTAAGTTGATTGCATCTATGAAATCTGATTGTTTAGGAAGTTTTGAAATTAGACGAGATGTCAACTTTTGGCACCATATTTATTTAACCCTATCGCTTAACTTCTTTGATACGTATTTTTTTATTGGAATGCATTTTTTTAGGCATAAGTGTGTGTGTGTGTGTGTGTTCTTCTCTACCAGTAGCTCTAGTATAAGTTTTTTCGAATTCTTTCTTTTTCTTTCTAATTCGAACGCGTTTGCGTCTTGTCTCAAAATGTATGAAAGTGGTATGAAAACGTGAACAGCGCCTCTGGTGGCCACTAGTGGAAACTAAAACAGCGAGTATAACATTTGTTGCTAACCGATGAACGCGCGTATTTCAAACTCGGTGTGAGCGTTTTCATACAAATTTGAGACAAAACGCAAACGCGTTCGAATTAGTTAATGGTCCGAAAAAACTTATACAAGAGCTACTGGTCGCATTTGTCAACCAATTCTCGTGAAACTTTGTGAGGAGGTTCGATAACTATATATGTTTTTTTTTGTCGTGTCGCCTTTTTTTATAGCGGAATCCTGGGTTGAAAACGTAAATTATCTCACTATTAGCTAAGTCTACAGCTCAAAGAGCCACTAGTTTTAAATTAACAGGCAAGATTTACACATAGACAAAGTACAAAGTAGTTCACACACAGAATACTTAGTATCAGTCATCGGTCGGCATTATGCAAAGCCTAACCAAGCACCTAGCGCGGTTATGTCAGAGCGTGTGTTTTCCAGCCGTGATGTAAACTAGTACATACTCCCTATTCACCGTGTATTTACTGACCTAACCCAAGTCTCTCGCATAACCAGCACAGCGATATAATGATGTACTAGCTTTTGCTCGCAACTTTGTCCATCAACTTCTTATCATTTCATATTCATTTCATTTATTCAATAACAATGTCAATTGTATTTGAAATACAAAAACTTAATCTAACACGTGGGAAAAAGAAAATACACATTAATTGATAAGAACAAAAAAAAAAAAAAAAAAAGAGTAATTTTTTACATTATATATATGTATAGATATGTCATTTATTGCATTCATAGTATGTACAGATCTTAAACAATAAGTTAACATATGGGCTTATCATTAGGGTTCGAAATTATCAATCTTATACTTAATGATAATTATCGCATATTTATTGATAGTTATCACGACAGGCTCTGTGGTAAACACATATTTTTCAAGTTATAGGTATGCCTTGTGTTCGATTTTGATAGCTTTTGTACTTGTTCTTATAAAATTGATAACTATGAAGATAATTATCATCGATTATGAAGGTAGTAACAGTACCTAATCCAGTCAAGTGTATGCGGCCCATACTGACTTCATACCAATTAACGTCTGCACATTTCTGAGTGCTAATGAACCATTGTCATACTTACAAAACTGGCACTCATCTTTCAGTACTATTGCGCGAGTCGTATGCCACAATACCTATTTAGTGGTAAAGCTGTAATACTTGACCGTTTCTCAAACATTTCACAAGACACCAGCATACTTGTATCTATTAGACCTCGCTTGGAATTTGACTAACCTTGGATCTTTAATACGACTAAAAAGCCTTCAACAACATTTCCAACCATATTCGATGACCCAACAGCGCGATTAACATTGTTGAAGTTGATGTAAGTTTCGAGTGACATTCAATTCAACGTAGGTAACCGTTGAATCGTGTCTGAAAAAATTGATAAGGTAAAAAAAATACAAAAACATTTTTGAATCATTTGACTGATTAGACTTTTTTAAAGTTACAAGCGACATTTATTTTGGACATGTACTTGGGCCCTTAACGATTAACTATTATTTTGTCACTGAATATCCTGTCGGTGGTTATAAACTTTTAAATTTCATGTGACACGTTTGATGTTGCAAGCGATCAAATTCTTTGTAGAATCCAGCCGAGTGGTACGCTTGTTCGCAACCATTGCGGTTTACTTCAAACGCACTAGGAAGGAAACTTTGACACCGCGAAAGTTCCTATCACCCATTATTAAAAGATAATTCTGTCAACAGCCGTCTATGTCATGCACTGGTAACCGCAAAAGTAATGCAATCATGCCCATAACATTATTTAACAGTACGGTACGTAATGTGCGAATTTATGCATAGTACATTACTTATCTAGAGCGGTATCTATATGGGTAATATGGGTATTTGACGCCCGAGCCGAAGGTAAGGCAAGGGTGATAAATATGACATATCAGGCTTTCTTATCACCTGTGGTAAGTAAAAATCTTTATGCCTCCCCCTGGCCAGGAAGCGGTATTTTCCGCGCGCGTAGCGTGCTGTAATTGCCTTGCCTTTGGCTCGAGCGTCAAATACCTCCGATCTGAGACATTCTCTGTTTTACCGGTAAATAATGTAATTGCACACACAACAACAACATCAACAAAAAAATACAGTTAAATTTAATTAATCTTATCACTAAAGTTTCATAAAGTTCGAATCCAAGATCTCTTTGACATTCGCATGTATCATGTATTATCGCTCGGCTGCAGTGGTTTCATTTTGTAGAAAGTAAATGAGACTTACATGACGAAAACATAAATGTGCATGTTAACTACGGGTCTACAGGATTGAGGAGAGACAGCAACTTATGTTTCCAATTTTAATCTAAGTACATGCTGCACTAAATGCTACATACATGCATATAACTTACTCGCTTACTCGCTACCCTTACTTAACACCGCAGATTAAGGCCGATCGCAAGATCACACTTCCCTGTTTGTTTTAGCATAACGGAATTTAAGCATAACTTACATTTTCGTATCGTAACCACGGCAAATATTGCATAAGCGCATAATTATATGTTTAAACACAAAGCAGCCGCGGAAGACGTATATGCAAAGCAAACAATAAGTAATGAGTTCGAGCAAGTTCAACGGAAAACGTATCTAAATGCTTGACGCACTTTAAAAAACGACCATCAAGACGTAAAGTGAAACACTGTTCCACAAGCGAGATGAATTATCATAAAGATACGAAGACTTTTCTCACTTTATCGATGTATACAATGGCTGTAATGAGAATGTGTTTATACATCTACCGAGGAAGTATCTTGTATCGAATAAGGAACTATTCGTCGAACCAATGAAAGCAAAAGTAAACAATACTAGACAAGACAGTACGGTGGTCGTACTAACTTATAGCTAGGAAAATAATGATCAATGAAGTAACGTTTCCAATAAAACAAACGAATTCAAGATCAATTCTTCCGGTTAGGAACTATAATAGCCAATGGCTAGCACTATGCTGATTTGGGGCCATTTCGTGGCTATGTTCTGTATTGTGGTGTTATGTTTATATTTGTACTGTATTTTGTGCCACGAATAAATGTTTTTCTTCTTCTTCTTCTTCTTCTTCTTATAATGCAGTCAAGAGTCTACGTCTGGAGATAAAAACGCCATAGTTTTTAATTAGCTGGCAGTGCCATTTCTTCATATCAGTAGAAATCATTCACTGCTGAGCGTACTCAAAGGCCACATATAAAATTATAAACTAGCCGCTGACACAAATTTCCTTATTCATGTTGCAAATTATGAAATAGTTTGTTAATTTTTGAATACATAGTAGATTCAAACGACCATAAAAGAGGATACTCACTAACCGTGCACCATGAAATGCTAAATAGTGTATCTAGTGACCCTAAAGAACATGGAAAGTGGAGCCAATGGCGTGACATAACCGACTCTAGGCAACGCAACGCAAACTGCAAGGCGGCAAGTACCTCTAAACTGTTTATTGCTACTTGCGACTCACCATGCCGTGGGAACAACGGAAGATTTTGTGAAAAACTACGGCTAGAGACGAATAATATGTAAGTCTTAAGAGAGGGTAATTTAAATGGATCAAGTACTGTTATTTAAATTGAAGCTACCGAAATATAATTCAGGTCAAAGCATCTCAATGTAGCTTGTCATGCAAGATCACGCCAAACAGACGAAGGACGAGTACGACGAACCCATCATTGGTCGCTTTTATACTTTACCGTGGACGTCCACGTCCAATTAGTCTAAAACAGTTTATGGTCTATTTATGAATCAGGTCAGATGGCAGTCGGTTTCGTAAAAACTAGTGCCTACGCCAAATCTTGGGATTAGGTAGTGGACCCCAGACATCCTTCAGGATGCAACTGTACTAGGATAACGCTAGGAGGATGATGATTGTGTGAATTTATACCTTAACTAAGGGACATAAACTTTACTCCGAATTACATCCAAAATTAATATTATCTAGTTAACTTTTAGATTTTATAGGTAGAGTTAAAAAAATATGCGTAAAGTAAACTCACCACGAAGACAAACGATTCTGGTAAACAAGGTGTAACAAAATTCATAATACATCTCCATAAATACCACTGAATTCATAATACATGTCCATAAATACCGCTGAATTCATAATACATGTCCATAAATACCACTGAATTCATAAAGCACCGCACGTTTATATAAGTAATTCTAACAATTCGATCGATAGATTGTGTGTGGAGAACAGCTACAGTATTATGTATTCATACTATTGTATGCAATTCCGTGCTGTCTAAATTAATTATATGATTTCAGATTATTAATTACGTAAGATAAGCATTCAGACTGTGTGAGTCCAGCCTTAAAGCGATAAACTATCAAACTGCCCTTCTTATAAAGAAAGAAACAAATAAAATAGAAGAGGTCGTGGGTTCAAATCCCACCTGGTGGTGTTGAATTTTTCAATTTTCACTTTGATTAAAAAATTGAGATTTTCGCTAGCGGACGCATCCGCTTAACAAACATATTAAATAAAATACGTTTACACCACACCTTGCCAAAAAGCGCGTTTTTCTGCACGCTGCGCGATCAGAAAAACCCACTTTTTGGCCAAGTGGTGACGTAAAATTGTGTACAAAACACGGGTCGTAAAACAGAAAGCCCTCTCTCGCATATTTGAGACCCTCGCCTGCGGCTCGGGCCCCAAACATCTGCGATATCGGCCTTTCTTTGTTTTACAACCCTTGTATCGTAAATAACTATTATTTAACGTCATAATTTATTTAATTTAAGGTATGCTTCGGTGGTTTGGACATGTTGAGAGAATGTGTGAAAGCAAACTGACTAAGCAGACTTATGATCAGGAGATGGAAGGAAGGGTCGGAAGGGGGCGACCAAGGCGAGGGTATCTTGATCAAATTTCTACGATACTGAAATAAGGCGCGGGGGCCGATTTTTGAGTTTCGAACCCTCGAATTTTCACTCGACATCTGTCAAAACCTCATAGTGTTTTGACAGATCTCGAGTGAAAAGTCGAGCGTTCGACACTCAAAAATCGGCCCCCAGGTCAGAAGTTCCCGCAACCGACGAGCTTGTATGAGGAGATGTATGGATGTGGTTGAAGTAAAAGACGTATGTAAGGGCCGTAGTACTTGGCGTTCTTTGGTCTCTCGCTACCCCAATGTGATACGGGCGTGAGTATATGTATGTATGTGTATAATTTACACATTAAAATAACAAATCAATTTAAAAAGAAGACGTAAAAAAGGATCCCTACTCACGAAGCCACGTCGAGACACACTAAGCTGAGGCGCTAGACATGAGTAGTTCACCTCGAGTAACTCTTTCATTCATCAGTTCAGTTGGGATTGATATACTTCAATACTTCAATGATTCATATCTTTTACCTACTCATTCGCTCCGAGAGTGACATAGACGACATGATTGAATGACTAATTAACTAACTAACTGGGCTGGCACGACGACCCAAAATGAGTCTTGGCCTCCGACACAAGAGCACGCCACTTTGCTTGGTCCTGCGCAATTTCTCGCCAGCATCATGATTGAATGAATGACTGATATGTTTATATACCCAATCTATATCGTAGATGGATCTGTTGAGGTACTGAACGAAACTGAACTAGTGAACTAAATGAGTGATATACTTCACAGTGAAGGAATGAAGTATATCACTCTTTTCTTTTTAGTGACACATTTTGCGCATGTCTATGAGGCGCCGACTTGAAGCTTTTTATAAGTTCGTCTGTACCTACGGCTATTTGATACCAACGCGCCGCATGATTAGTAGAGAGGCCAATTCGTCGAAAGTGCCTTATTTACGATTTCGTAGGACTGAAAAGGTTTATACCGACAAGTGGTATCGTTGGAATCAGCATCGTTTACTGATTTTCAAAATGCATGTTGTCGCTTCCTAAAGTGGTGGAATGAGTTTTTATGACGTAATAAATTTTATGTACGAAAAATAATATTTTTTTCTCAAAAAACCCATCGAGTGGGGTATCAAACTGAAGGGCTAAATGAGCTGATTCCAAAAATATACCACACTTGCCCAAACGTGTTGTGTTTTGAAAATGAATTTTATTTTTTACACCAGTGGCCGAAATCTAAAGGTGTGGTATATTTTTGGAACCAGCTCATGAAGCCCTTTCGTTTGATACCCCACTCAATAAGTTTTTGAAGATTTTTATTTTATTTTTCATACATAAAACTAATGACGTCATAAAAACTCACTCCACTACTTTAGAAAGCGACAACATGCGTTTTGATAATCAGTAGAGCATGCTGATTCCAACGATACCACTTGTCGGTATAAACCTTTTCAGTCCTACGGAAATTGCGTTTATTTTCAACTTGGCCTCTCTACTATGAACCAAGATGCGGACATCTAAGGCGACTTCCTGACTTGGCGGGGCGGGATCGATATGTGACATTTTCTTCTTTGACGTAAACTTACTGACGTCGCAAAGATTCTCACTTGACATAATACTGTCAGTATTACGTTTGCGCAGTAATAATATCATGCGCAGAAGCGGAGCAGTACCGCCTTCGCATCGTCCCGCTACCGCGCATTCCGCGCCAGTCAGGAAGCACTCATTTAAATGTAGGGGCGTAGTAAAAAATGGTATCGCGTCGACTGACAGCTGACACTGACATTTGACACTTTTCTCATATCGTACTGCCTCCGCACCGACAAATCAGGAAGTCGCCTAAAATCTCAATGCACTTTACAAATGCGTAAGAGGCGGCCTCTAGTTGTTACGTCATTATTTTATAGCGGTCGTGAAAAGAGGAGACTTGAATGCAAATTGTGTTCCATTGTCGGCAGCAAATGGTCTGCAACGGGCGCGCGGAGGCTGCAGTCGTTTCTTTCGACATGAGATAAATACGATAGCCTATAATGACTCTTAAAAAGATTTTGGATCAATCGCATGTGATCATTCTTCACTTCTAACACATTCAGCGTCGGCATAGTAATTAACCATACAGTAGCTCTAGTATAAGTTTTTTCGAAACATTAACTAATTCGAACGCGTTTGCGTTTTGTCTCAAAATGTATGAAAACGGTCTCACCGAGTTTGAAATACGCGCGTTCATCGGTTAGCAACAAATGTTATACTCGCTGTTTTAGTTTCCACTAGTGACCACCAGAGGCACTGTTCACGTTTTCATACCACTTTCATACATTTTGAAACAAAACGCAAACGCGTTCGAATTAGTTAATGTTTCGAAAACACTTATACTAGAGCTACATAAGTGACCATACAGATTTAAGCTGTCGATGATATAATTTACGAAAGAAGATAAGCTAAAGCTATCAGAAATTACTAGCCTATCGAATGTAGATATTAATAGCACGGTTTTTTTCCCTAGTGCTTTTGCATAGTGCTTTTTTTTTCATCTTTTTATACCAATGTTAGCAAATGCAAATAAGCATACTCTCCGCATTATAAGTAGGCACCATTGCCTAACGCACGTATTACAGACATCCTATTAGGATGCACTCACTCGAGTCGCGTTGCAGACACTCTTTGATAATTCGAGTATTCGTTGTGTCGACTGAGACAAGCGCAGTTCCCTCGTTCTCAACCCAGCACGTTCTCCGGAGCTCTGGCAACCTTAACTCACCACAGCACCACACCAACATATACTACAGAACAGACTAGACTAAGGTCTTGGCATGATCTAAGGTTTCCTTCCCAGTTGGTCTGCCACATGATATTACGCTGCCCTACTCTAACTTAAAGATTTAAATTGCTTCATGTTTTAGTTCAAATTAATTTCTGTTATTCTGTCACATGTCAAAAACCTCCGCCCCTAACCGGTTGACTGGCGCCACTGACAGATCGCCTTTGGCGTTGTTTGTAAACATGTAGCTTGCAAATTCGTACCGGTATTAGAATTGCAACAGAGCCCGGTCCAGTTGAAAAAAGTTCGACTTACGTAACTAACGACATTGGTGATTCCTCTAAGATCATTGTACAGGGTAATATATTATTGTGATTTATGGAAGAGTGATTAGCGGATATTACGGAAGCGGCAGTTTTGTTTAAGCTGACCTTAATAGTTTAAACAGTATACATAGTTCCATTATGGGCAGTTGCGAAGTAATGGTTTTGACAATAGTGGCCTATTTGTAAAATAAATATGTGATCTTTAAATCCGTCTCTATCAGCAGCAACGTGATTCCTAGGTCTGATTGTTAAGGCAAGGCAGTCCCACTGCAAACGTCCCGCTCTAACACGCATGAGTTTACAATTAACCAATCCCGGTCTCTACGAAACTCTGCGCGTAGTTTTCGTGAATATTTTGTACATTTTGATAGATTTTTGTGTTACTGGATCATTTATCAAAAATCTATCCGGTTATTTTGTTAGAACTAAGTTTCCTTACCTACAAAACCGACAAAAAATATATTCTAATGGAGAAAGGGCTGGCGCGTTTCTCGGCCAACGTATAGGCATTGCGGTGCAACGAGGAAACGCAGCCAGCCTTCTGGGAACCATTCCCTGCAGCGGGGATCTAGGGGATATAGGTTTTGTAGGTTTACATAGTTTTTAGTTTTTAATATTAAGTTTATTTTTAGGTTATTTTTAAGGTCAATGTACAACGAATTTTGTGGAGAAAATTATTTTTACAAAGATAACAGAAATTACACAATCATGTTTGCATAACCCATATACGAAAATAAACACAACATCTACCAATACAAAATTGTTTACTTTAAAATTTAAACAGTGAAAATAAAATCATAAAAATACATGTAATATTTAGTGGGAGGTAACCTCACCAAAGATCACCAAGGGGGAGGGCGGGGGTCTAAAAGGGGCCCAAAAAACCTCGCGTGATTTCTGGATAAGCCTCTAGGTGCATTATATCATTGTTTTCGATCTTAGCTCAATAAATTACAAAGGAAGTTTGACGCAAACGCAACCGCTCCGCTCCACCGCACCGCTCGCCGTCGGCAGAGCATTCATCCTCATACCTTAGAACCTAAACGGTCACGGTACGGTACGGTTATTTCCTCCCTCGGACGCACCGGTCGTGGAATAAGCTCCCTGCCAAGGTTTTCCCAAGAGACCACAAAATGGGGCTCTTCAATGTGACACGCCCTTTTTTTGACGCAGGGGAAATGCATTTATGTCACACCTGGCCATAAAGCGGTAATTACCGCACGCTCCGCGCGCGGTAAATCCCACTTCCTGGCCAGGGGGTGACATAAAATTTTGTACTTAACACGGGTGGTAATAAAGAAAGCCTCAGAACGCATATTTATCGCCCTTGCCTTCGGCTCGGGCGTCAGATACCTGCGATCTGAGATATTCTTTGTTTTACCGCCCTTGTTAAGTAATGTACTATTGTGCATCACTCCGGGCCCGGGGAAGGCCCTTGGTGGGAGGTACGTGGGACTCGCCCTTCCACAGGGGAAGGGAATACCCACTAAAACCTCTGCGGCGTTAACCCTCGCTGCCGTTTAATAGGGGGCATCGTGGGGTCGCTGTAATTCTACCGCAATGCCCCCCCCCCCCCTGCTGCCTCGGCCATGTGAAACCACTGGAGTTGCAGGCGTCCATAGGCCGCGGTGACCGCTTACCATCGGGCGGGCCGTCCGCTTGTTTGCTACCGGCGTGGTATTAAAAAACAAACTTTTTGGTGTCAAGAACGACATAGGTGCTCAAAGAAACGAACGCTGATTCACACCGATTTCGTAACAAACGTAACCGTTACGAATTCGCCTAAACAGGCTAATCCAAAAGACTACTTATGTCAAATTGTGTCGTGACCGCGAATCCTTTTGGCCGTTGCAAAACTGGCATTGGAAAGGAGCAAATGTCGCGCCGCTTACATAAGCGACCGGACGGTTGCAACACGGAGTGCACCCGCTGCACTTTGTTGATTGAAAGGGCGAGTTAACACTTGCGGTCTGTACACCTCAGATTAGGTTGAAACCCCTTAAGGCGCAGGCAGGGCTCGGAAACCGGTTAATTTTTCAAACCGTTATGATATACTTGCAGCAAAACCCTTATATTTCGGTTTCGGTACAAAAACCGCTATTTTTAAACCGGTTTACGGAGGAGCTTTATATAAAGGTTTCGTTCGATTAACCGGTTTAGAACGATATAATACGGTTAAAACGAACCCACGATTACCTACCTATCGGATATACCCAAGCCGTTTGCATTTGTGTATGTTCATTGATTTAACGGAACTTCGCTTTCGGGACGGACGTTTACGTTTGATAAATAACATTGCATGAAATAGTGCCTTACCAAAATTAGTACGACTCCTTAGCTCGAAAATATAACGAATACGGTCCCATCTGGCAGAAAGCATGAAACTGGGCATGCAGGTAGCTTTCATATTTGTGCTTCAAAAATGTTAGGGAAACATGTTGACAGACTTTTGTTTCCCCCCCTTCCCCCACTTTTGTGTGCCGAATAACAGTTTTTTTTTAAATTTTATTGAAAACGGCTGAAGCTAGGAGAAAACTGTGAAAGGGAAAAATGTTCCTTATAAAATTATCTACAAGTCATTCTTTGGATGTATTTCGATAGGACCTATATCTTTCAAAATCTACGAGCATTCATTAGGGTAAGTACAGCAGAAAAGATGCTAGAGGGCAGATTACTAACATTTCTGTGGGCATGAAATTTGTACCAAAGATAAACTGTTCCGCGGTGATTCTTTTCAGATGTGGAGATTAGTTAGATTCGTCCCCTGTGCGAGGGGAGAGCGGGGTAAATTGGACCAAGCACACCTCTTTTTAGTCTTTTTCTCACTGATCAGTTAAGGCTACTATGGCTTGCGGGGTATCGTTTTTTACCCACCCCAACGAGAGGGATATCGTTATTTAGAGCTAATTAAATAGATAAAAACTGTATTTTGTGTTTAAAAAAATATTTAAAAACAAGGGCGTGAGAAGTCACTAAAGTCCGCTATTTTACAAAATTTGTTCCTAATATTTTTTTATACTTCTCATTGACCTACGAACTTTCAATTTGGTTATAATATTTAATATTACGTCCCTTTTATAAACAAATACAAAAAAAGAAAAATATTTTTTACAAGATTTTTTTTTACAAAAAATGGTTTCAGTTATTTTTTTGTATTCGTTAGTAAAATATACGCCATAATAGACATTACTACCAAATATCAAATTCACAGGTCAATGGGAAGTTTAAAAAATCTTAGGAACAAATTTTCTAAAATAGTGGACTTTAGTGACTTCTCACGCCCTTGTTTTTATGAAGGACATCTTATTGAATCAGTTAATATAACAAAATTTTTAGGACTCACTATAGATCACAAGCTAGCTGTCACGGAGGAAGTTTGTAAAAAGGTCAACAAATATGCATATGCGCTTTACAAGCTATCGAAGCAAGTCAGTATTGAGGCGGTTATATCAGCATATCACGGATGTATTGGATCATCCCTTCGCTATGGTCTTATTTATTGGGGGAATTCTACCAATAGAGATCTCATCTTTAAAGCACAAAAAATATGTATTAGAGCAATGTCTGGCCTAAAGCAAACTGACAGCTGTGTCCCGTACTTTAAAAAACTGAATTTGTTAACGTTGCCTTGCCTATACATCCTCGAAGTGGCCATTTTTGTAAAAACAAATCCAACATTATTCAAAAAAGTGTCTGAAGTATTCAATAAAGAAACCTTCCGGTCTCAGAATCTGTGCTCAGTATTTTCTCGCACTGCCCTTATGCGAAAAAGACTGTTTTGTTCTGCCAGCAAAATGTACAATAAATTACCAATTACATTAAGAAGGACGCCAGTACATTTGTATAAAATGAACCTCACCAAACTCTGGACTTGCAAATGTTATTATTCTTTAGCGGATTATTTTTTGGACAGTTAAAATTATATTTTGTAACGTTGACTATTTTTACTTTATTAATTATAAGCAATTTGATTTTATTTTCATTTTTGATGTTATCTAATACTAATTTAATAATTGACATGTTTATCTTCAATATAATGTAATTTAAAAATGAATTTGTATGCCTAACGGCGAAACATAGAGCACATATTTTGTACCTACCGCCATATATTGTATTACCTATGTTTACGAATAAATCACTTTGACTTTGACTTTAAATATTTTGTTAAACAAAAAATACAGTATTTATATTAGCTCTAAATAACGATATCACACTCGAAGGGGTGGGTAATTATTTAAAAAAATTGTTTACAATTGGTGTGGCTTTGGGTCAACAAGATGCTTATACTGTGAAAATTTTAAGCCTGTAGCTCAAACCGTTTGACTGTAAAACCTGTAAAACAGATCAATGCGTAAAAGACTAAAAAGAGGTATGCTTGATCCAATTCACCCCGCTCTCCCCTTACCTAGGGGACGAATCTAACTAATTTCCACATCCGAAAAGAATCACCGCGGAACACTTTATCTATGGTACAAATTTCATGCTTGTAGCCCGATGCGCACAAAAATGTTAGTAATCTGCCCTCTAGCATCTTTTCTGCTGTACTTACCCTAATGAATGCTCGTATATTTTGAAAGCTATAGGTCCTATCGAAATACATCCAAAGAATAACTTGTAGATAATTTTATAAGGAAATTTTTTCCCTTTGACGGGTTTCTCCTAGCTTCAGCCGTTTTCAATTTAAAAAAAACTGTAATTCGGCACACAAAAGTGGGGGAAAAGGGGGGGGGAAGGTCTGTCAACGTGATTCCCTAAAATTTTTGAAGCACAAATATGAAATCTACATGCATGCCAGATTACATGCTTTCTGCCAGATGGGACCGTATTTCGAGCTAAGGAGCCGTACTACAACTCGCACGCGTCTACAAAAGTTACCCGACAAGTTGCAAGTTGCAACGCGTGCTTGTGTGTGTGTACGTAAGTACCTACCGACACCGACCCCCGCCAGGGGCCCGGCCGGGTCGCCGCGGTCGCGCCACTCGTGGAATAAACCGGTTTATATAAAGTTCCTAAAACGTTCGCGCTCTCAATAAAGTTCGGAGCTAAACCCAAATAAACCGGTTTTAACCGGTTAAAAAAAAACCGGTTCCGAGCCCTGGGCGCAGGGGTGGGCAAGGCATTCTCCATACAAACTCTGTGCACGTTTTATTCGTAGGTTTTGGCACTAACGAATGTAATATTTTTTTTGGATGTAAATATTAGATATGCGAAGAAAGTGATGTGGAAATTTTCAAATATTTAAAAAAAATTAAAAAAATCTAAAATAATATCAATGAAAAAAAAATACATCACGAAATAGCTAACAGAAAATTAGCATACTGACCAAAAATCATAACTTTAATGCAAATACAAACGAAGTAAATCCTGCACAAAGTTTGTATGGAGAGAGCTTGCCCTACCCCTCCTCTTAAGAGGCTGACAAGACCTAAAAAATGTCCCCCTCTAACACGCGTGAATTTCCAATTAACCATCCCGCTCTTTACGGAAGCTCTGAGCGCAGAATAGCAAATAAATAGAAATAAAAAAAGTGTGGATTATTTGTGAAATATGACCCGTTGGCGGTTAGCTTAACCAATCACACTGGAGCGTAAACTCTTAGAGTACCCCAGTGTTTAAACCGCCCGCGTGGTCGTGTCGGAGGTTTTCCCCTGAATTTTCCCCAGGCCACTCTTCAACCGCGCACTCCTATCGCTTTATTGGCCCCGGTTTAAAAAAGCCACAGTCAGGTTAAAAAAAAACTTGCGGTCTGACACATTAATCCTGCTAGTTAACATCTACTGTTCGCCTCTATGGTGTCGAGTCTGTACGTAAGTAAAGAAAGAAAGAAAGAAAGAAAGAAAAACATTTATTCGTGGCACAAAATACAGTACAAATATAAACATAACACCACAATACAGAACATAGCCACGAAATGGCCCCAAATCAGCATAGTGCTAGCCATTGGCTAGCGCTGGTCTTCCTTTGGGACCACGTGAAGCCACGAAGGACAAAAAAGAAACAATATAAAAACATAAATAATTAACAAATTCGCACGCAATCGCTATTCACTAACAACACAACAAACATGAACGCGACCATAAACAGATAAACATTTACAGACATCTGTGGTAACGTATACCTTTTTTTTTCTAAGGCCTAACCTAACCTAAACCTGTAAGGTGTCCATTGCTGGCCAAAGGCCTCCCCCTCAACTTCCAACCCGTCCTGGCTCTGAGCAGTTTCGGGCCAGTCGTTTGCAAAAGCGTCTAGGTCAATCCACTATTCGTGGGGACTTCCCATACAACTTTGAATTTCTTCGCGGTTGTATGCAGGTTTCCTCATGATATTTTCCTTCACCGAAAAGCATAAGTACCGAAAAACTCATTGGTACGAGCTGGGATTCGAACCCACGACCGCTGCTTGACAGCCGCATTTTATTTCGTACATATAAGTTTTTTGAAAATATTAGTGGTATGTACGAGCAGCGACCTCTCACCGATTCGTATTAACTCAGTACGCGCGCATTATGAGTGGTGTGCAATGAAAAGTATTTGTATATTGAATACCAACACATAGTTCGGTTTCGATTAGAGGGCGTCCATTAAATACGAGAGGCGTTTTATATACCCCAATCCCACGTGAGATTTTTGAAAATGTGTTTTTGTAGAGTAAATGTGTTGGATATATAAAAAAATACCATTTGATATTAACCGTTAACTTTTCGGTGAAGGAAAACATCGTGAGGAAACCTGCATACATCCGCGAAGAAATTCAAAGTTGTATGTGAAGTCCCCAACCCGCTCTGGGCCAGCGTGGGGACTACTGCCCAATCCCTCTCATCTATGAGAGGAGGCCTGTGCCCAGCAGTGGGACGTATATAGGCTGATGATGATGATGATGATATAAAAAAAAATACTTGCATACAATACAAATACTCTTCATTGCACAACTCAAAAAGAAAACTGTACAGAACATTAGTCTTAACTTTGCTTAATATTTTTATTTGATTAGTTAAGACTAGTACAGCTGCCGGCAAACATCTTGAACCTAACCTTGTATGCGCAGTAGCGGATTTACGTACAAATCACGCTACTGCGCAGGTCAATCAGGTTCAATATGTTTGCCGGCAACTATATTTAAGATTGCTGAGAATGAGAATTAATATTATTTTCACAAAATTTTACTGTTTCTTGCGGAATAGTACATTACTGCAGAGACCAGTAAGTAAGCCATCCTGGACGAGTATGAGTTAGCCGGCCGAGCCGAAGGCGAGGTCAGGCTATAAGACGAGGCCAGGATGGCACTTATGGTCGAGGCATGTATAGTGCTTTTCTCAAAAATAAAACAAGTTGTATAAATAGCGGTAAAAATCATATTTTTCGCCAATTCCACCTCGTTTGTTCTAAAACCGTGTGGTCGGACTAGCTTTTGTTTATGCGGGCGCGGGCGCCCCCCGGCACCGCCCCCCGCCCCGCCGCACACCCCGCTGCTGCTGCGGGCGCTGGCAGGGAGGCGCCCGCGCCCGCAGCAGCAAGCAGCTAAACTTATGATATGTAATGGGATTTACATACTTACTTCCTGGACAGTAGGTGTTACTTCCTGGACACTTCTGGCAACTGTCCAGGATGACCCACTTTCGGATACTATCTTCACAGATGTTATGAGAACATTACATACTATTTTTGAGAAAAAAAAATTACGTGATGTTTGCCGAAACCTCGCCTCTCCCCAAATTAAGATTAGATGAGATTCGGCTCGACCCCTCCCCCCTAGAAGGTCTCACGTAATTAATGCATGGCCCCCTAACAGAAGTTTGCCAAACTGTAATCGGAACTAAGTTACGTTTTACGTTCATTGTCGGGATGTACAATTATATGTAGAGATTAGCCAATTAGTCTTTCCTGATCCTCACAACTACTGAGCGTCCGACAGGTTTCAAATTTCATACAAAGCAGTAATGCGAGTAGCCGAGGTATTCATTAAATTATTTATTTCTCATAGACTTCATTTAATTATCTTTTGTGTATTATCTAAGTTTGTGAAATAACAATATGAAATATTATTACACTTAGGAGAAATTAAAACAGGTCAATTCGTAGGGAAATTCGATACAAACTGCTATTTGTGCTATATATTTTATTGGCTTGGAATTCTTTTTCTAGAACGGGTCTTATCTCAAGGACCCATCAGTCCATCAAAGCCTTTGTTTAGCCACGTGCCACAAACGCTTCGAAATGAAAAGGACATGCTTCATAAATACTTTACGTTTCCGGGAATATAATCATAACATAAAACTAGCGGCATCCCCAATTTTGTGTAGTGTCAGTACAAGTACAACGGATAACATCACAAAATACGCCTTATCCACCACTTCATAAAATTGGCTTTTTGTTGACACGAAATCGTTGTGTCCCTGGACATATTTTCAGAATAGGGTCAGTCATTCACATAATGACGCAATGACCATGTCGCATTTTCAGCAACCTGTCACTGTGTTTGCGTAATTGAATTTGTCACGTTACACGTGTGAATTAGTATAATTTGCTCAAATTGTTGATGAAACATGAACACGCGAGCATGCGCCCGTTGGGAATACAGAAGCTACAATATATTATCTACATAGAGTATACATACGACATATACTAGTATCATACCATTATCACCCTTATCTATAGGATTACAATACTTTGTGACCTTCTTTAAGTGCACAACAACATTTTAAGTGATGATTAGAGTGTAATCCTAAGAGAAAAGTCTGATAGAAATGCTTTTTACAGACTGTATTTTTTTCATATCAGTTTTTAAGGTTGCGGTTCGCGCCGCGACAGAAACCAAATACTGAGACAGAAGACCGCGACCGGGGACCGCGACCGGAGACCGCGACCGTCACTTGACTCGCGTCTCTGTCTCCTGTCTCTGTCTCGCTCGCGAACTGTCGCTTATAAATATGTTGCCTACTCGGTCTTTGGTCTCTGTCGCGGCGCGAACCGCCACCTTTAGACATCCATTTCACAGGAGCCACTAGTCCATTTCCGTAGCCTGCCAAACCCCAAGTAATAAATGTTTACTTACGTATACGATGACGCGCAAACAGTAAGTTACGCGACGTAACACGTTACGTTGGTATCGCACGCGCATTGCGTCAGCGGTGCCCATCGGCCTGTTTGATCGACCCTTAAATGGCTCATAGACAAATTGGATGTTGCATGTACCTAGGGATCAGACACTGGTTAATTTTCAAACCGTCATCATCATGAGTAGGGTTTGCAGTGCGGGAATGGCTTTTCAGGAAAGTCCCGGAAAGTAATAAATGTGTGTATCAATTTGTCTAATTACGTTATTGTGTTCACCGAACAAATGTTAATTTTAAGCCCACTGGTTGACTGGTAGAGAATGCCTTAAGGCATTAAGTCCGCCATTTGTACCTTTTTTAATGTGCAATAAAGTTTAAATAAATCAATAAATTTCCCTTTATTCCATTCAAAGGTACCTACGAGGATGCAGGTGTGACGTCACGCCTGTGTGTCAATCAGTATGGAGCGTTTTCAATGATCGTCCGCTATTTTGTAGTTCTATACTTTGCCTCTCATTCTCGTTTTTTGTGTTGCTCGAATTGTTGGTGGTCCCATACAAACATTTGACCGTCTCTAAAAACTGGTTTCATTAGCATGAGAAAAAATATAGTTATCAAGCCTATTACAGATGGTTTGGTAATCACCCTTAAAAATGCTTTCAATGAACACAATCACATTGTGTTATTAAGAACACACCTGCTCACACCTCAACCACATATCCAAACCGCAACCGAATTATAATTAACCACATACAATGGGGCGTCCATTAATTACGTGAGACGTTCAAGAGAGGAGAGGGGGTCGAGCCGAATCTCATCTAATCTTACTTTGGGGAGACAGGGGTTTTGGCAAATATCACGTAATTTTATTCCATAAGAAACAGAGTAAAATTGCGAGAGTAAATTATTCATTCTCATTCTCAGCAATCTTAAAATACCTACTAGCCTTAGCAATAAAAATATTAAGCAAATTATACTTTCCTTTTTCCGGGTTCCGTATCCAAAGGGTAAAACGGGATCCTATTACTAAGACTCCGCTGTCCGTCTGTCACCAGGCTGTATCTCAAAAACCCTGATAGTTAAACAGTTGAAATTTTCACAGATGATGTACGTATTTCTGTTGCCGCTATAACAAAAAATACTAAAAGACAGAATAAAATAAAAATAATATTTAAGGGGGCTCCCATACAACAAACGTGATTTTTTAGCCGTTTTAAAGATAATGGGACGGAACCCTTCGTGCGCGAGTCGCTGGTTTTTTGAATAAATCTGATAAAATTGAAGCAAATCCAAGGGATACCTCCGACACGACCACGTGGGCGGTTCAAACACTGGAATACTTCAAATACTTGTAAATATTGATTGAGCGGCTTAGGTGTGGTCGAGATCTATATGTTTATTGCCATAAGCCCTATTACTTCACCACCAAAACATATGGGCGTAACCTCCCCAAGGTCGCCGGCTGCGCGGGCGCCGGTCAGCAGTGAAAGCGCGCGGCCTTCACCCGGTGCGCCACTTGATGATATCGCACGCACGTATGCCTGACAGAAGTGGGTTGGTCATCGCAACAACCTGACACGTTCGATGCTACATCGTATATTTAAGGCCGTGTATTACCACTTTTGAGTTTTTAAAAACCATCTGAGACATAGAATATAGTGTCTTAAAATCTAAAAAAAAATATATGTGTTACATAAGGATTTTGTCTAGTCAAAATCGCAGTCAGTTACATGACCTGATGAATTTCACTCGATAGAAAAAAATCGCGAAGTTACCCCTTTTTCGAATGTATTTTCAATACTACGGCTATATTACTGATATTTAACATTTAATTTTTGTACTGAATTAAAGATCGTAAATAGTTATAGACAAATTCGCAGGGTTTGTTTTGATAAAATGATTGGCTTAATGACTATAGCTAAATATTATTTTACAAAACTGCGCGCAGAGCTTGCGTAGAGAGCGGGATGGTTAATTGTAAACTCACGCGTATTAGAGCGGGACATTTGCGTTGGGGATATCTCCCCTTAATTTATAGTGATAATCGTACAGTCAACCTCACAAATAAACAAAATAAATAAATATTTGTGGACGATCTTACCCAAACTAAGCAAAGCTTGTACAATCGGTACTACGATATACATATTTACCTATATAGAAAGATAAATATTTTAATAAATAGAAAACAATCAAGACCCAGGAACAAATAACGTGTTCATCACACAAATAAATGCCCTGACCGGGATTCGAACCCGGGACCTCCAGCTTGAGGTGTCAGATGCTGTTCCATAAATAACGTTGCAACTACAATCCGTCTCTCTTCAGGGACCAACTTTTAAAAGCGATGTTTAAAAAAAACCGTCTCTCTGGCGAATTGTCCAAAAAATCCCGAGAACCAACTTGCAGTGAGAGCTTTTAGATAATAGATATTGCCGACAAACAATTTCTATAATTACACATCAACACCACACACTAATATGCTCATAGCTGTCAAACATAATAACACGTTCCTCGATAAATACTACCTTACGATTTTAATGACACACAACAGATAATTAAGCCTGCTAGTTAAACAACCCAGTTTGGGCAGCGGCCTTCGCCTATTGCCACACATTCGCCAATTGGTTGACTGGATGACATAACACATTGTTTATTAATAAGCCGCATCGCGGATGCAACGAGTCAGTATACGTAATTTCCAATTTCTTAACGTCATATAACATCTCCTAAGTTGGATTAAAAAGAGACCTTAACTTTAAAGAGATTAAGTGGTTTTTGCTTAAAAATAAGATACGAGGTTGAATTATTATGGTTCCCGTAGTGCTGCATTCATTCGGACTTCCCTGGGTTTATGTATTCAAAGGACAGAAGGGAAAGTTAGGTGATGCTAGCTGGTCAGCGTCAGTCTGTGTTATCATTATCATACAGAATCACGCAATCAAGAAGATTATCGTCATACGTACAGTCGAGGTCATTAATATGTATACAATTTTTTACCTAATCGAATGCGTTTGCTTACAAATTGTGGGCGACCGCATTCGATTAGGTAAAAAAGTGTATACATGTTAATGACCTCGACTGTACGGTCAGCCTGACAAAGGGCTTTTGTATTAGCTCCCGCACACTGTTATAGAATAATTCTGACTCCAACAGTGTGCGGGAGCTAATACAAAATGTATGCACCGAGTCCCCCTTCCCGCGAGCGTCAAAAATTTTCTGTTCGTGCGGGGTAATCACGTAACTTTTCGAACGTACGGTAGGCTTTAATGTCATTTTTGTATGAAATTTGACATTTAGATCAACCTTACGAACGGTCGAAAACGTTCCGTACTTGCACCGCTGGTATACAAAATTTGCAACGTTTGAAAGCGACGAAATTGGTACCAGTGTCCCGATACATGAGGACGACTGTGACATTGCCGATTTTTAAAAGTGACCATGATATTGCTATATCAAGAATATCATCAATAATCATCATACTACATTGTGCTTTTGATTCAGCTAGAATAGAACTTTTTACTGTTTTTTTTTATTATATAATTTGTAGAGAATACTTGAATTTAAACTTTCGTGAGACATGTTATAACTTTATTTTACTAAACGGTTAAAACTCACGTATTAATTGTCACTTCGGGCGACATGTTTCGAACTCTTCGGGAGTTCTTCATCAGGATGAGTGCGTCCTGATGAAGAACTCCCGAAGAGTTCGAAACATGTCGCCCGAAGTGACAATTAATACGTGAGTTTTAACCGTTTAGTAAAATAAAGTTGTAGAGAATAGTTTGTTTTAGGAGTGTTTTTTAACATTACATAATTTGTATGGATAAAAATAAAATAGAATTTTATCCTTGGGTTTTTTTTAACAATAGGCACATAATTTGTACAGAATAGAATAAAATGGACCTATTTACTGTTTTTTTTTGTACTGGGATAACCGCTACCGGTGTCACCATACCCAAGCTATATTAAAAGATAAAAACCGGCTAAGTACGAGTCGGACTCGCGCACGAAGGGTTCCATACCATGATCTATAAAAACGGCTAAAAAATCATGTCTGTTGTATGGGAGCTCCCCGAAATATTTATTTTATGTCACACCTGGCCATAAAGTGGCCATTATCGCACGCTCCGCGCGCGAAAAAACCCACTTCCTGGCTAGGGGGTGACATAAAATTTTGTACTTACCACGGGCGATAATAAAGAAAGCCTCAAATCGCATATTTATCGCCCTTGCCTTCGGCTCGGGCGTAAAATACCTGCGATCTGAGACATTCTTTGTTTTATCGCCCTTGGTAAGTAATGTACTATTATTCTGGTTTTTAGTATTTGTTGTTATGATGATGTAAATCATCTGTGAAAATTTCAACTGTCTAATTATCACGGTTCACAGCCTGGTGACAGACGGACAGCGGAGTCTTAATAATAGGGTCCCGTTTTACCCCCTGGGTACGGAACCCTAAAAAGTATTTTATGTCACACCTAGCCATAAAGTGGCCATTATCGCACGCTCCGCGCGCGAAAAACCCCACTTCCTGACCAGGGGGTGACATAAAATTTTGTACTTACCACGGGCGATAATAAAGAAAGCCTCAGATCGCATACTTATCGCCCTTGCCTTCGGCTCGGGCGTAAAATACCTGCGATCTAAGACATTCTTTGTTTTATCGCCCTTGGTAAGTAATGTACTATAAAAGCACAATAGTTGAATCGAGCCTGTTTGTCTATCGTGCCTATCTGCGTGCTCTAATCGAGACGACCCAGATCCGATGTCCGAGGTGCAACGAATCGTTCCGCAAACAACGGCATCCATTCGTCAAGGGGCTGACGATTAATAAAAAGTGTTTCTGATAGTAATCTTACATAACAATCGTAATGGAAGATCCAGTTGAGTTGAGTCTCAATGGATTTGAATCTTGTACCGCCACATCCAAGGTGACGGCTGCCGGAAGTACTAAGACCTATTTTGACTCAAATGAAATAGGTACTCTAAAAAAGCGTGCAAGTTGCCTGTATGTTTAAGGGACTACCTGATTAAGGCCGTGTATTACCACTTTTGAGTTTTTAAAAACCATCTGAGACATAGAATATAGTGTCTTAAAATCTAAAAAAATAATATGTGTTACATAAGGATCTTGTCTAGTCAAAATCGCAGTCAGTTACATGACCTGATGAATTTCACTCGATAGAAAAAAATCGCGAAGTTACCCCTTTTTGAAATGTATTTTCAATACTACGGCTATTGAGATATGTTGAGAGTTGGTCGAGGGATGAATGGAGGTTTTAAGTGAAACCAGACATAGTAACACCGGAGATGTTGTATTCTCGGTAAAGTATTAGGGAAAGAACAACGTTCATCTAAACATACGGTACTTATAGATAGTTATTGCTTACTTGCTAAATTACTCAATTACGTGCATCACATGTTGCAGGGCGTAACGGTGAAGTTACCGTTAATGTGTTAATTAGGCATATAGTACACCTCCCCTGAAAAGCTAATCTTCACCCCCGCAAACAAGAAAAAAAAAATGTGATAGACGTAATTGCGTTTAACATTTTTTTTAATGGATAAAACTTAATTATTATGTTCAAGCAAGTATACATAGGTTAGGTTAATAAATTATATCTAAAAATCAATCGATTTTCACAATAATATATATTTTTAATGTTTGAAACTAATTAAAATACAATTTAGTATTATTCTTATGAGTAATGTATACCTGATTATTTTTTTAAATCTTAACATTTGGTGACATATCCTCTATGACCTCATAAGGTCCTGTATAAATAGGATCTAGTTTGTTTCCTACTTGGTTCTTTAAAAGTACTAAGTCACCTGGTTTATATTTTACAGGATAAGTTTTCTTATCATACGTTAATTTTCTAGTAGTTTTACATGACAATAAATTATTTTTAGCGTCTAACTGTGCTTTCTGTAACCTATACTTAAACTCTTTAGGATAACTTTCATAGTTATAGAGAGGGTCGACAGAAGAAGAATCTAGATTACTTGGCAATTTACACGGTTTGCCAAAAACTAGTTCGAATGGCGCATATTGTGTCTCTGTATGTACAGTAGTGTTGTATGAAAAACACCAATAGCTTAGCCAACTGCTCCAGTCGGTGCTATTATTGCTACATTGAATCCTGAGATACGCTCCTAGACTCTTGTGCGTGTTTTCAAGTGCGCCTATTGTTTCATGATGATAGGCTGTCGAGTGTAACTTATTTATTCCTAATAATGTACAGATTTCGGCGAATACACTAGACATAAATTCGGTACCTTGATCCGTTATTATATCTTTCGGTACTCCGTATCTTAAAATAAAATTATTTACAAACACTCTACTTACAGATTCAGTATCTTTTCTTTCCAAGGGGTATGCCTCGACGAACTTAGTTAGTTCACACTGAATTGTTAATACGTATTTATAGTTATAATTATCTATGTCTAAAGGACCTAATATATCTAAAGAAATACGTTCAAACGATGTATTTGGGGTTGTAGTTATAGTCATTGGCTCTTTAGTATATCTGTTAGTATATTTGTTATACTGACAATGTGCACATTTCTTAACGTATTCGTAGACATCATGGCTCATTTTCGGCCAGTAATAATATCGTTTAATATTATTGAGCATCCTGTTTACCCCCGCGTGGCCACTGGTGGGTAAAAGGTGAAAGTCGTTTAAAATTACTCTAATTTCTTTTCTATCATATATTCTCATGACACCTTTTGCTACTAGGATCCTAGGAATATCACATTTATAATCGGCTAAGAATGCATTCACTTCCATTTCATTTTCTTTATTTTTTATTATAATAACTTCATTTATATTTAGCCTTTTGCAAAATACTTCTAATTCCCTCGCTAACACGCCTACGGTAGATAACGATCGGGTGATTAGATAAATGCATGATTTGCTTGGTACGTACTCAAAATTTCCTTTATCGCTTATAAATTCATTCTGACTTGTTCTGGTGAACTTGTAATTTGCGCTTATTACAAGTTCTGTACAATCCTTGGGTGCTTTGATGATATCCACAACTCTAGGTTGATCAAGCCTAGGGGTTGCGGGTACATCTGGTACTACATTACTTTTATCGCTAGTTTGTTGAGCGCGTAACTTACGTGATTGCGCTCTCGTCATGACTGATACAACGTGTTCCCTGATATTTTTTAAATCTTCGATATTCCGCGGTAAACGGCTCAATGCGTCTGCAGCTGCATTGTGTCGTCCCGGGATATACTCAATATCAAAAGTAAATTCTTCTAAATCTAATCTGAATTTGGTTAATCTACTCGAAGGATCAGTCATTCCGAAGAGATAAATTAATGGTTTATGGTCAGTTACAATTTTAAACCTTCTACCATATAAATACGGTCTAAAATGCTTTGTAGCCCATACAATGGCTAAGAGTTCTAACTCTATAATTGGGTATCGAGTTTCTGCTGGCTTCAAATTGCGGCTAGCATATGCGATTACTTTTCCGTTCGTATTTGACAATACAGCGCCTAGTCCAGTTTTACATGCATCTGTGTGCAAGGTGAAAACGTTATCTCTAGAAAAATCTGGATAATCTAAAACGTGTGGGCTCGTAAGAACTTGTTTTAATGTTAAAAATGCCGTTTCACACTCTGGAGTCCAATTAAAAATTGCATTTTTCTTTGACATTTGGTTCAAAGGATAAGCGATGTTCGCGAAGTTAGGAATAAATCGTCTGTAATAATTGGCAAATGCAACAAACCTCTTGACCTCGTCTGTGTTTGTCGGTCTTGGGTATTTATTTAATGTCTCTACTTTTCCTGGATCAGGTTCTACTCCTTGCGATGTAATTTTATGACCTAAATACATAATATCCTTACGTAAAAATTCACACTTCAAGGGATTAAGCTTTAGGTTGGTGTTCCGTAATCTTTGTAAAACTCGAGTGAGGTTCTGGTTATGTGTTGACATGGAATTTCCTATTACAATACAATCATCTAAATATATGAAACACTGTTTATAATTTAATCCTGACATGGCTATGGTCATGAGCCTGGAGAAGACACTTGGACTCGTTCTCAGTCCCATCGGGCATCTCTTCATCTGGTACATTTTATCGGTTGTGAAAGCTGTGTATTTACGGGAATCTTTGTCTAAAGCAAGTTGATAATAACCTTGAGAAAGGTCAAGCTTTGAAAAATATATGCTACCTGCGAGAGAATCTAAAATTTCAGTTATATTAGGCAAAGGGAACTTGTCATCTTGAATTCTGTTATTTAACTGCCTGTAGTCCACAACTAATCTCCATTTCTTTTCTCCTGATTTGTCACACTTTTTTGGAACAAGCAGAACAGGGCTGGACCACTCTGAAGTAGCCTCTTCAATAATATCGTTATCAATCATATTTTGTATTTGAGTGTTGAGTTCCTTGCGTAAAGCGTGTGGTATCCTATATGGCTTTACATATACCGGACTTACGTTATCTTTTAATTTAATCTTGTGCTGTAGCAAGTTAGTAGTGCTGAGCTTGTCGCCGGGCAGATGAAAAACATCCGCATATTTGGCACAAATTTGTTCTATACTCAACTGCTCTTCTTTATTTAAGTAAGTATGTAAATTTAATAATGTTAGCAATGTGGTAACCCTATTTACACTATTTTTCCCTGAGTCAAAGTTGCAAATATCAAAGCTAGTTAAACTGTGTACCTGTAAACGTGATAAGTCTAGATTAACTGTCTCATCCGTCGTATTGAGTATTCGTAGTGGGATTCGTCCTTTTTCTGGTTTCGAAATAACACCTGCTATGTAAACACCAGTTTGTATTTCTTCCGCCAATACTACGCAGTCTTCACGCAGTGGTGCGGGTACGCGCGTGATAATTTCACAGCGTGGAGGAACGCTATGTACATAATTGTACTTGTTGCCTTCAATCGGTATCAAAATGGATTGTCCTTGGTTTTCTAAAGTCAAAATATCGTCTTTATAGCTTATAGTTGCGTTATAATGTTTAAAAAATGTTTGGCCTAAAATTCCATCGGCAAAACAAGACAAGTTCTTAAAAACATAAAACTTTTCTTCGCAAATAAAATCATTAAAATGTAGCGTTAAGTAAATAAATCCCTCAGACACTAAATCTCCACATATTCCTTTTATGGTAATTCTATCTCTCTGTAATTGCCTAAGAAGGTCTAGTCTATTTTGTAAACATTCATACTTGAGAACACATAAACTGGCACCGCTGTCCACTAAGAGATTTAATTTATTCGTATTATCTATTCTACAAGTGACTGTACTAAAATTATTATAACTAAATATGCCTTCATTCGTGTTATTCACGAAAAAACTGCATTTCACGACCATCGGCATTATTTGTATTTGTCGGCGTAGGCAGTGCAGTGTCATCGCGTATATGCTGGACACGTGCGGGCGCGGGGCGCGGTGACACGCGCGGTCGCTGTCCGCCGCGTGCTGAGCGCGCAAAATATTGCCGAGGACGTTGCACCGGGTCGGGTTGCGAAACACGTCTATTATTAGAATTGGAATAATACTGCGTTTTGTATGTATTCCTACTGTTATTTAAATTCCCTCTATAATTGGAACTATGACCCCTATTGTTCCTGTAATTATGACGAGGCTGGGAACGTCCGTAAAACATAACCTGGTCAACTTTTGGTGATGAGGTTTGCTCATCAATCGCTGTCCTGATGGCTTCTGGCAGTGACGTAAACTGCCTAGAACTTATAATAGTACTCAACTTGGGATCTGAGAGTCCATCAGCAAAGCGCTTGATAGCTGACTTCTCATTCATTGGACGTAGTATTTTATACCTACTGTCGTCACCATCGGCTTGAGATATGGTCAAATTGACGAAAAGATCCTCTATCTCAGCTCCAAACATTTCTATAGATCGACGTCCCTGCCTAGCTCTATACAACTGAGCTTGTATGGATTCGGCTGACTTTTTGGGCAATAAAAATTTACGCATATCGGTTACTAAATCGTCTGCGCTACTGTACGTATTTAGTAATCGAAGTTTGGCACTGGACGAAAGTCGCGTTTTCAAAACAAAATCTATAAGGGTTTTTTGAGAATCAGTATCGATCAAGGAACTATACATTAAAATACCATCGATTAACTGTTTCGTATCGTCTTCTCGTCCTGTCATGATAGGTAACAAGGCGATAGCCGTTTTGATATCGAACCCTGATTTAGCCATTTTATCGTCCGTTTGAGTTTGCGTGTCTACAAATGCTAGTAATGTCTTAATCTTAGCGTAAATATCCTTAATTTCGTAAACTAACGTATTACTAAACTGTATATCCGAAGGAGAATAATTTATTGTTTGTTCTTCTAACTGAGACACAATATTCGCAGCTCGGCTAATTAATGCTTTCGATTCCTCTAATTTCTTTTTACCGATTTCTTTCTGTCGCCTCTCTGGGCCTAACTTGACAATATTTTCTCTAAGCTTATTCAATTGATCCCGTAAACTCTCTAGTTCTCGTAACATAATACATATGCCTATACTGCGAAATGGCTAAAATTAATATTAATCTTCACAAAGTAAATCAATTACATTATAATACAATATACATAAAAACTTACATTAGAAGCGGTTAACGCGCACCGGTAGGTAGGTCATGCTGACGCTGCACGACGACGACGACGTTGCGTTGCGCAAGAGCGGGCGGGCACGTGACGCTGGCGGGCTCGTGGCATCGGGGCTGCTGCTGGTCTCGATCATGGGCCGGGCTAACCCTGGACTCCCCGGAACATGGGCCGGGATATCCCTGGACACCTCTTGAAATGGGCCGGGAAAACCCTGGACACCTCTTGCTGTGCGAGCCGGGATACCCTGGACAACGCTCTTCTTTCTTGTTAGTCTTCTTTAAGATTTACTTGTTTCTTCATAATGTTTCCTCTTCTTTCTTCAAAAATAAATTCTTCAAAATGTGTCTTCATTAAAATATTGGTCTTCATTTAATTTCCGCAGTCTCTTCGTTCTAATTATTTTAATTTTCCGTCTTCATTCTTCAATTATTTTAATTTGCCGTCTTCATCCTTGGTTTCTGATTCGAAGTTTCTTCATTTTCCTTGGTTCGCTGGTATGGGTCGCCATGAGATATGTTGAGAGTTGGTCGAGGGATGAATGGAGGTTTTAAGTGAAACCAGACATAGTAACACCGGAGATGTTGTATTCTCGGTAAAGTATTAGGGAAAGAACAACGTTCATCTAAACATACGGTACTTATAGATAGTTATTGCTTACTTGCTAAATTACTCAATTACGTGCATCACATGTTGCAGGGCGTAACGGTGAAGTTACCGTTAATGTGTTAATTAGGCATATAGTACACTATATTACTGATATTTAACGTTTAATTTTTATACTCAATTAAAGATCGTAAATAGTTATAGACAAATTCGCAGGGTTTGCTTTGATAAAATGATTGGCTTAATGACTATACCTAGCTAAATATTTACAAAACTGCGCGCAGAGCTTGCGTCGAGAGCGGGATGGTTAATTGTAAACTCACGCGTGTTAGAGCGGGACATTTGCGTTGGGGATACCTCCCCTTAAACATTATATTGAGAATGAAGCGACGAAATATAATCAAATAATTATCAGTACTCGACTATACTATTTTATTACTAATGAGTAATCAGTTTTCAAAAATCACTGGCGTAGCCTAAAATTCTGGAACTTTTTTCTGGTGCTAAGGGAGGTTATTCCTATCACCAGAAAAAAAATCAAGCACTTCTGATATTTTCATCCATTCCCAATTGCTCGTTTAAAGCTATAAAATATCTGTGCGGCCGAGCGTTTTCCCGGGCATGAGACCTAGCTAGAACGATTGCTCGTCCCCTAAAACCCCCACATACCAAATTTCATCAAAATCGTTAGAGCCGTTTCCGCGATCCCCGAAATAAATAAATAAATATACAAGAATTGCTCGTTTAAAGATATAAGATATCCCGCCTTGAGCCTAGAGACGTAATAATGCCACTGTTTGCGGGTAAACTCAATGAAAAAACCAATTTTACGGTCACCGAAACTGAAATAGACAACTCGCTCAGTACTACAATGAGCTTTAGAGGATATACTCACGACTTAAATCGATTTGCCTGCGATTGTGTTAAATCTATCTAAAGAAGAGTTGGTAATCGAGTGAAAACCAGACGAAAATGGACGGATGATGACGACTGAAAAGAAGATATGGTTTTCTGGTATCAATATCAAAGTTTATTTGCGAGAATTATGGTACTGTATACGGGATGACAAAACACATTAAATATAGAATTTTACAATTCACCATTACAATGGCATGCAAATATTCAGAATAATATTTTATATTTACATAAATAACACTAATTATATGTATGTTATATTTAGTGATAAGAAAAAAAGACTAAATTATTTTAAGCTATGTAAAATTTATAATCATGTCAAAAAATATCGTCCGACTCCAACTTAGCCCGTGGGCTCAGTGCTCTGCGGGCCCAGTTGACCACCAAGTCATTTTTTCGTTTAATTCTTATTTCGACTCTTTCAGTCTCCCGCCGGAGACGTGTCGGTACTCGGCGTTGACATGGGATAGGAATCCTATCCTATCATAGGATATGAAATTCTGTCAAATCCCAACTCTTTTAAACTGTCGTAAGGTAGCCATTATTCTACCTGTTTAGATGGGATATTGTTTGAGTTTGAACCACAAAAAGATTAAGATTATAATTGGTGGCTACGGCCCTTTACCACCTTTATTGATGGAATACTTTACTAAATCACAAAAACTCAGCGTATGAATGGTCGGTACACAATTTGAATGGACTCCATTTCAAAAGGCACATACACAGGCATCATAATAAGACAAGAACAGACCAAGCAACCACATTGTTTTGCAATATCATAATTGTAATGAATAGTTTACGGTTGTGCAAACTTTACGACACGTTATTCTGTAATTGAAAACAATGGGGTAAGTTCCGGGCTTTTTATGATGCATTATGTTGAGTTTGTGGGGAAGGTATTTGTTTGTTGGACAGCGTCGTTTAAAATTATGAACGGAGTCCTATCATTTGCTTAATAGGTCTTAAAAGTTATAAAATAATGTGATTTCAAATTTTGACAAAATTATTGATAATGCCAATAAAAAGATTATAGGATACAATGTTTTTATTAAAGTTTTAGATAGTAACTTTACTCTTTTTTATTTTATTCTGTAGTTAGTAGGATTTAAATGGAAAATAACAGTTTTTCGTTCGACAATGGACGTTTTGGAGGGCTGTTTCTTAATAAAAAAAATCGAGAAAATACATTTGAAAATATCTGATATTACGTCGCAATAGTCCTGTTCTACATAGATTAACAAGTAGACCGCGCTTTGCTCGGCGTTTTCCCGGAAATTAGAACTTTTTTTTTTTTTAACGTTGGGGAAATGCATTTACGCATCCCGTCCTGTCGGGGAGGCAGGACGGGTATGACGGACTAACCGCGGCTGGAAGGCCTTGGACTACCGTCTAAAACCACCAACGAAGACCGGCTCCGCCTTGAATTGGGGGGCGTCGCAGGATCACTCATCGCATTCGACCGCGTACGTCCCGGCGGGCGGCCTACCGGCTAGTAGGCCGCAGACATAATGAGGCAGCAGCTAGGTGAGTGCCTCCAGTCCTGTGGAAACTTTTCTTACAGGGCTTGTCCCCGACTCCCTGCAAGGTTCCACTACGGCGGAGGCATCAGATGCGCATAGCGTCTAGCTCTGCCTCCATTCCGTCGTCGACGGAGCGGATCCGCGAGAGGATCGTTCTCGCGAGCCCGCTCCGCAGCCTCCTTCTGCGACATAACATCGTCACAAAAGGAGACCATCGCTCTCCATCCCTCTTCGCTGCCGAGCATGGCGTCAGCAACACAAAGCAACGAGAGATTTGCGCCTATTACCGCCTGTAGAGCCACACGCACGGCACCCCGGAAATTAGACCTAGCTACTAGCTAGACTAGACCAATTGAATTCTTCCGATCCGTAAGGCGCTCGGTTGTTTTATACGTCAAACGATTATATGGAAACGCATGCGTTTGACGCATAAAACAACCGAGCGCCTTACCGAGATCACTCATAATAGGGATGTTGACACCAAATAAGAAAATCAATGAATCCGAATTTTCTCGAAAAAGGATCAAATTCTCAATCAAATAGCGAAAAAAGTATTTCAAAAGAATAAATAATTACATAATTATAAGTCTTCAAAGTTTTAGGAGGGGGCATTTTCTGTTCCTGTTCCGCAAAACGCACCTCTGTATTGAACGATCGTCACTTACTATGGCGCTCGAGGTCAGTGACGTCACTGATCTGTAGCGCTTTCTCTCTCGAACTAAAGACATTCTAACGGTTGTAGTTTCGTTATTTTTTGACATATTTGAATAGGATTTTCACTATTTGGCATAGTTTTATGTATTCTTTCGTATGTAGCAATAATAAATTTTGAGTCAACATCCCTATTCGCTAAAACATATACACAAACACCGGATTGTCCAGTTGAATCGAAGAAGTTAGCTCGATCCGCTCGCTCGTCCAATAAACGTGACTAACTGCTCCGTTTTCCGTTTCGCTTTTGTTTCTTGTTTTTCTTTTGTAACTTTTGGTGAGAATAAATCATACTTGTATTGTATTATATTTAATACTAGCTTAGCTTCGTCTGCGTAAACTTCCACTCCCTATTTCATTTCTTCGAGGGACGATCTTCGGGATAAAAAGTATCCTATATGTTAATCCAGGCTATAATCTCGTTGTATAACAAGTTTCATCATAATCCATCCAGCCGCTTTTACGTGATTGATTAACAAACATCCAAACATCTAAACATCTCCATCTCCAACCTTTCGCATTTCTTATATTAGTAGGATAGAAGTCTTCAATGAGCTGTCAATATTGACGAAGAGGAAGTACTCAAACTTAACATACTCGACTTTAACGTAAACAAAACCACGCGCTACCATTACATAACATCAAGTTAATGTTTGAAAAATGTTGCCCCGCTTTGTCCCGGCAAAATGAACCATAAGATAAAATTATAAAGTCTCATTTGGAATATAACTGGTGTAAGTTATAAGCCGTCTTAGCAGCAAGTGGTTCTTAAAATAAAGCACACAGTTTTGAGTAAATTACGTGAACGCTCTGATAACCCGCTGACAATGGCGGTCAAATTAACCGAAATAACCTCGATATTCGGAGTTATTGTAGTAACTTTTAGGAACGGATTAGGTCTAAATCTAGAAATAATGGATCACTTGAATTTAAACTTTCGTGAGGTATGTTAAAACTATACTCATTTACTATATAGTGTATATTTTTATAGTGTTTATAGTGTTATATAGTGTAGTTTATGTAGTGTATATTTTTGAGTAATATATTTAGTATATGTAGTATATGTTTCATTGTATGTAACCTCTTTGCAATAATATTGTCTTCACCTTTTGTTGGTATTGGTATGCACTGCCCAATAACTTATTTCTATTCGCCATATCGCTATCTGAAGGTTGTCTGGAAAAGATAGCTTTTAAGCGATAAGACCGCCTGTTGTACCTACTTACCTTAAGTCCTGATCATAATGTATTATTGTATTATTTTCCTGTAGTGCACAATAAAGCATTTTTATTATTATTATTATAGTCCACAAGTACTGATACTGAATATAGTATTCCACAACGATAAGCGACTCATAAGGAGACTTGTACTGGTACCGTACAGAAAAAATCCAAAAGATTGCCTACCTTAAAGCCTTACCTTAGCCTGAAACGCATCATTTTGTATACCTATTAATATCCCAGTCTGAGTACACAAGCTACACAAATAGTAAAATATAATTTCAACTAAGAGTAGCTGTTTGTATGTATATGTCGCAGCCGGATTGTATAATCCGCCGTTTTACATTACGGCTAGCCGTATTACAAAACAGAGCCGTTTTGTAATACGCCGGGTTAACGATTAGCCGGATCGTCATTGCAATACGTTCTACAATATGGCGGCTCACGTTTAGCCGGATTGTATTTGCCGGATTGCATAATCCGCCGTTTTACATTACGGCTAGCCGTTTTACAAAATGGCCGGATTGTCATTGCTAAACAGCGCTGCGAGTGTTAAAAATGGGAACTAAAAGCTGTCAAAGAGGTGACAGCTAAAACGACGCTATTTTGTGAAAAAGCTAGCCGTAATGTATTACGGCGAATTATACAATCTGACTGAACCGCTTTTTTACATTACGACTAGGCGAATTGAAGAACACAAAGCGCCGAACACATTTCGGCGGATTTTCAATCAGCTATATTCAATCCGCCTAATCGGTGACTCGCCGTAATACAAAACAGCTCTGTTTTGTAAAACGCCTAGCCATTATGTAATACGGCGGATTATACGATTTGCCTGCGACATATACGTAACATGTTATGACCAGGGTATCAACAACAGTAATAGGCAATAGATAGGAAATCAGCAGCTAATAACATTGAGAACACTTTCACGATCTGGGGGTAATGTCTGGAATTAGATCATATCTTCCGCGCGCGCAAGGAAACGGACCATTCACTCTTCGTACGGCCGACGACAAAGATATTGTTAAAATTTTGCACCTTATTGCATTGTAATAAGGGGAATAATGTAGACATCTCTTCGACATTGACTGTACAATCGTGACCGGTGAAATGTACACCGTGATGTAGTTGATAGATTTAAGATGGCTGGCACCAAACCTTCGGTAATCGTTAGCGGTGTTCTTTTTTTAACCTGACTGTGGCTTATTATATAGCCCGGGCCCAATAAGGCGATAGGAGCGCGCGGTTGGAGAGCGGCCTGGGAAAAATCCAGGAGAAACGTCCGACACGACCACGCGGGCGGTTTAAACACTGGAATACTCGAGTTAGCCCTCCAGTTGAGCGGTTTCAACCGAATCTGAGGTGTCGATGGAATCGAGCTACTAGGAGTTTTATCGCTGGTTCACTAAACCTAGCCCGGCTGAGAGTCCAGCAAGAAACTCAGCAAACTCTACGAATTTGTCTATAACTATTTAGGGTCTTTAATTGAGTATAATAATTAAATTATGTAAAATATTAGTAATAAAGCCGTAATATTGAAAAAAAAAAACATTCCAAAAAGAGGTAACTTTGCG
This sequence comes from Cenopis cana, assembly GCA_951800055.1. Taxonomy (NCBI): domain Eukaryota; kingdom Metazoa; phylum Arthropoda; class Insecta; order Lepidoptera; family Tortricidae; genus Cenopis; species Cenopis cana. The sequence goes on along the minus strand of OX637492.1, from coordinate 2,176,192 downwards.
ATTCTTTTTTAAGATTTTGAGACACTATATTCTATATCTCAGATGGTTTAAAAAAACTCAAATTAGGGTCTACCCAGCCTTAAAATCTGATGGTATGGTAAGGGTACCTGTCCACCACAGATGTGATGTGCTATGCTACATTGCCATGGATGGTTTGATATCCACCAATCTTATTCAATGGTTCACATAGAATAGCAGTTTTTCGCTCACGACAAAACGGGATGCAACACTCTTCGAGAATGGCTTTTTTAGACAAATCTCGTTAAATATCTGACTGTGTGCAGTTTTATTAAATTTCCTCTTGACAGCGTGTAGATGAGGTAAAATACCATCATATTAACTTAATCGTGTCTTTTAATAATGCGTTGTTTTAGTAGGCTGAGTAAAAAAAGGAAAATATAGACTCGACTTTGGTTTTTTTTTTCTATCGAGAAAATTTTAAGCAATCATGTTTCGGCTATTGTCGGAAACACAATCATATACATATATAGTCAAGAATCATATATCTGAAAATCAGTCCCTATTTTTTCCTCGTCTGGGAAGAACAGCGTTTCAAAGTTTCTAAATTTCTCGTTGTAGCGCCTTAAGATGTCATACTATAATAATGAATTAAAGCGACTTAGTAATTAAAATAGGCTTATTATTTTCGCGGCGACAGAAAAATTAAAGAGCAGCAAACTATTTGCAACTAAAATAATAACTTGTCAGCGATTAAATATTTTGGCAATCATTTATATTAAATGAGCTTTAAACTAAGGACATTTTAAAATTCAAATAATGGCAGCTATTTTAAGGTAGCAGAAATAATAAACAAGATTACTGAAATCATAGGCGAGGTACTATAAATAATGACTTGGCGACTAATCAACTTTCCTCAGAACCGAAGCTGTCAACCCCGATTCCACGTGGTCTTGTCTGCCCTACCCCTAGAGTGTATATAAAATTCCGGAGGCGCGGAGGGAGAGCAGCCCTCGCCCGCCGTGACAAAGCTCGGGAGCCGTGCGGAGCGGAGTACGGGCGACCGTGCTTTGCCACGCAACGCAAGGGCGGAAGGGCTGCACTTCCCGCAGCGCCGGAGCTAAGGCAGAGTTTGACACAATATCCAAAAAATATTGTCGGTTTAGGAGTCCATATCTCGGTAGTTATTAAGTTTAGAAAAAAGTTGTCCATACAAAACACGTTTATTTTAACGTATTATATACGATAGAATACGTTACGATACGATAGAACTTTGATTAAAGCTCTTAAAGTGTCGCCCAAAGTATTTTTTTATGACCTTGATTTATTTTATATGCAATCTCCATTGAACAATTAGAGTAGGCCATTTTCAAGTTTTTATCCGCTGTCATGTTTCCGCTTAATTAGTTAATTCAGTTGCCAAAACAATAACTCGATGCTAGTTTATATTGAAACAAAGCCGAAAATTGATTATTTAGCTGCTACTTTTTACTTTATACTAGTCTCCGCAATTAGTCGCCAAGCCAACTTATTATTTTTGCTACCCCCTTTAATTTTTTATAAATCCCTAAATCAGATTAATTTGTCGCCGCGTTAAATGCATGCCATTAAAATATGCTACTAAATAAATAGGTAAATGAATATAATACATTAATTATCACTTTATGATTAAAAACATTTACTTTCCTCACATTCAACGTTCAACACTCCAAAAAAAAAGTAATGCGAGTACTACACTTGCATTAAACCGAACCGAACTTATGCAAGCTACCTAAAGTACCAGAATTTAACAAAGAACCTTATTAAATAACTGTCAGCTGAATAAGTTGTCAATTTCCTACCTCAAAACCACTTACGATATTAAAACGTAAAGCTTTGTTCGCGGCTCAATGCACTTTCCTTACCTGCAAAAGACAAATTATAGTATTAGCTCGTTGAGTAACAATACAAAATTGACATTGTAATGGCCCATTGAAGCCTGCAAAATGTTTTATAAATACAGTTACGAGTGGTGGCGACAATGTACGATTTATGATTAGTTAGTTGCGTCAATAGAATTAAGTTAGCATCAATTATTACAGTCGATGAAGTTATGCAATGCTAAAGATTTATTTAAAGGGAGATGTTTAACAATCATAGAAGTCTCGACTAATAGAAAAATATTACCAATAAGTTACTCGAAATTGGAAAGCAATACTAAACATTTGAGCAAGTGGGTGGGCCTGAGTCCATTTACATGGTTCATGAACTTGCTTGCGTTTTTCAGTATTGTTTGATCGACCTTGTCGTACAGTCGAGGTCATTAATATGTTTACACTTTTTTACGTAATTGAATGCCTACAATGGGTTGCCTACAATTTGTAAGCAAACGCATTCGATTAGGTAAAAAAGTGTAAATATATTAATGACCTCGACCGTACCTTGCTAACCCGCACCTCGCAATGTAGGTAATAAAATAAATAGGTATTTAATCTCTGCACTCGCAAAATGAAACATTCTAAATAGGCGCTACAATCTTACCGATAAAGCCGACCTATATCCATAGAATTTTAAAACTTTCCAAACGTAGGTCATACGTAGAGGAATTGGGAGATTTGCATAAATAAATCTTTATGGTAATCAATTCAGAACCCCCAAGTCCACGAGACCACCCAGCAGCGTCCATACAACTCGATTGGGAATCGGCTTGCCTAATTTTCAGCCAATGCAGTTCTTTTACCAGGGCTCAGGGCCAAGAATAAGAAAGGCTAATAATTAACTCCAGTTTCTCTAAGAATATTTATGACGCGCCGCCACTGCCACCCAGTGTATGAATAAAGCGTATCACACACTGCAGCGGCCTGCGGTGGCGGCCGCGGTGGCAGCCAGTTAACATTATGACAACCAAGGCCGCATGAGTCTGAATGAATGTTAAGATAGGTATAGTGTACAACTGACATCCGCCGCGGCCGCCACCGCAGGCCGGTGCAGTGTGTGACAGGCTTTACGACTGAACATTTTATAACCAGTAACTTATCACATTTCAGGTTCGAGAAACGAGCAGCCCCAACAGCCAGCATCTCGATGTTATCTAACATGGTCGTGCCCCGCCGACCGACCAGCTGCAAGCCAATGAGAAGGAGCAAGCCGCCAGACAAACACTGGACAACACTAGTCGACCGACCAAAGCTATATCCCATGTGGCTCCACCACAAACACTTGCATATACAAATACTGGCCGCACACACTTAGAAACAATAGGAAAACAAAAGAGTTCTAAATAAGGAAAACAAAAGAGTTCTAAATTCAAAATACTTGAAAGACACAGACAATAATATCCGGCCGAAAAAGAAAAGAGTGCCAAAGAGAATCCTGAAGTCAATAACCTCGTAAAGGAGTTGGCTAGAAAAGATAATTCAATAATCATAAGTACCCATTTGTATAATAAAAAGGTGAAAAGAGTGAAACCAAAATACTTCATAAATACTAGCCACATAAACCGAGTAAAAAAGAAAAGAGGAACGCGACGAAAAACCTGAAAACAACAAACTTATAAGATACTGGCATCATAATCTGACCAAAAAAGAAAACCACAAAGCATTGAGTTCTAAAATCAAAATATTTAAAACACTGGCCGCACAAACTGGCGAAAACAAAACAATTGAGCAACGAGACATTCTAAAATTAAAATGGGTGTTCAAGTGCTCCTAGCTTCTACCGCCCTGAAGACCGTTAGTGTGACGGGTCTCTGGTTGATACCACTATTATTAGGGGCACTCACGTACCACAACTACAACTCTTACGATCCAGAGTCAAAGGTCAAGGACAAAGAGCCGAGGAGAGAGTACGACTTTATAGTAGTTGGGGGTGGTTCTGCGGGAGCGGTTGTCGCGAATAGACTGTCGGAGGTCAAGCATTGGAGCACTCTACTTTTAGAATCTGGTAAGTTACTAAGTTTCTCAAATATTGAACGAAATCATCATCGCTCCTTTGATCTCAATTCTCAAGTCATCAATTATATCACATCATCTAGCTATAATTTTGAATTCATAAGTCCTCGTATTTATAAATTACGACCATAAATTTTTGTGTAAGCACTGGGAGATTATGACTGAACATAAATATTTAATTTAAATTAATTTAATTTTTTTTAATTTAATTTTAATAACGTAATTTTTATTTGAATGCACAATACTTGTTACGTATATCTACACACACATGTATGAGTTTCAAACAACACAAGCTGTATGAGTATCAAAACTTTATAAAGCGATTGACACAAACAGGGTATCAAATCCTAATCCTATATATCTAGATTTATTTGTCTGTTTTAAATTTTCGTTGTGCATTGGTCATTTCAATAATGAGTTCATTTAATGTAAATTAAAAGTTAATGTGAACCGGATAAGCGATCAGTTACCCAACTGATAATTGAACTAAAATTAAGATAATTAATTAATAATTGCGATTTTGATCAAGTTTATAAATACCTTAAAAGCTAACATGGATATTATCATTATGACATAATTATCCGTGAATAATCCTGAAAGCAGGCTTTGCGTTGATTATATACGGAAGTACGATCCAGTAGTAGGTATTAAAGCTTTCAATTTACTCAATACTTGTTGTGATACATAAAAGCAAGTTTATAAAAGTAATGCAAACACTGAAAAAAAAAACCGGCGCGTTCATTGTCAAGTCAAAAACTTGATCCTAAATTGACGTAAATGGAAAAAATATAAGGTCACCTTTAAAGGCCGTGCAAGCAAAAGTGTATTTCAGATATTATGGTTCTTGATCTTGGCATATACTAATTGTAATTCTGACAATAGCCAAAAAATAAAATTACTCGATAGAAAAAAAATTAAGTTGAATCTTTATTTTTTCTTGCAGGGTTCTGTACCCGAAGGGTCCAAACGGAACCTTATAGAAATAGAAATATAAATAGAAATAGAAATTTTATTTGCATAAACATAACTTATTGCTATCACACAATAAGGTTCCGTTTGGACCGCCCGTCCGTCCGCCCGTCGTCTGTCACAAAGTTTTTTTTTAACTTTCTGTTGACCTATGAACTTGAAATTTGGTAATGATAATGTTTACTATTACGTATATTCAGTTCTCCAGAATGGCAAGAATGGTCTTTGTCGCATTGAGTCAAAACTGTAAAACTATCTCAAATTTGAAAATTCCGTTCCAGGCCCTGACGAGAACGAGATCACAGACGTACCCTCGCTGGCGGGCTACCTTCAGCTGACCAAGCTGGATTGGCAGTACAAGACAGAGCCGACAGCACACGCCTGCCTCGGCTTCAAGAAGCGCCGCTGCAGCTGGCCTAGAGGAAAGGTAAAGAGTGAAGACCTAGTGCTTGCATAAGCCATTGGCCATAAGCATAAACCCAAAAGAACTGAGTTCTGAATTGAGTCTTTCTACGATGGACAACACTAGCAGACTTATTCTGTGCTAGAAGTGCCTCATACCTACGGCGTCATGTCATCTGTCAGATTGGTTACCGCGCTTGAAGAGAATTTAGAGAATCGTCCTTTAGCTCTGTCTGTTTTCTGTATTCAATTGTAATAAATCAGGTAATTACTGAGGATGGAAATTTTATATCTGACACTTGATAAAAATAATTAAATGCGGTCTGCGTATGTAAATGTATAACAAGTGGTCAAGTACAGATTCTACTTGAGCTTCGTACTCTAAAGAAATTGGAGAAGGTTCCTAAATTCAACGGGATAAAATAAAAACAATGAAATTTAATACCGCGACGCAAAAAATTATGTATCTAGGAAAACCGTAAATTCTTGTATACAATAAACTTGTTACTACATTTACTTAAGCTTTGAACATTTTTTTTTCATTTTGTTCGAGTAAAAGACATCAAAGAATCCTAAGCCCAGCATTTCATAGTGATGAGTGGTATTAAATTAGTATAATGTAATTACCGTCTGTCTGCGCCCTCTTTCGGCTCTGTAGGCAACACGGCTTATTATGAGCGCTATAACCAACTACTTCCGTTACTGTTTTTAACTCCCATTCGATTCTTACATGCCAGTTCGGAGAGTCTCCGCTAGATGGCGACAAACACAAGATTTTTATAGCTTTGTTTTATTTTATTTCAGGTGCTCGGCGGATCCAGTGTCCTCAACTACATGATCTACGTCCGAGGAAATCGATACGACTTCGACCAGTGGGAGCAATCCGGGAACCCTGGCTGGGGCTACCGGGACGTCTTGAAATACTTCATCAAATCTGAAGACAATAGGAACCCTTACTTAGCCAAGAGCCCATACCACGGGCGGGGAGGCTACCTCACCGTCCAAGAAGCTCCCTGGAGGACGCCCTTAGTCGCTGCCTTCGTTGAAGCAGGGGTCGAAATCGGGTATGAGAACAGGGATATCAATGGAGAAATACAAACTGGGTTCATGATAGCTCAGGGTACAATACGTCGTGGCTCGCGATGCAGTACTGCCAAGGCATTCTTGCGACCTGTGCGGACTCGGAGAAACTTGGACATTTCTTTAAACACCCAAGCGACGAGGATTCTGATCCATCCTGTCACAATGAAAGCGTACGGAGTTGAGTACGTCAAACACGGGATGAGGAGAGTTGTTTATGCCAGAAAAGAAGTGATACTATCCGCTGGTGCTATCAACAGTCCTCAGCTCCTTATGCTCTCAGGAATAGGTCCCAAAGAACATTTAAAAGAAGTTGGTGTTAAGGTCTTAAAGGACTTGCCAGTCGGCGAGAATCTGCAAGACCACGTCGGTGTGGGAGGATTAACTTTTCTAGTCGATAAACCTGTTGCAATAGTCCAGAACCGCTTCCAAGCCTTCCCTGTAACTATGAACTACGTTGTCAACGAGAGAGGGCCCATGACGACATTAGGCGGCTTGGAAGGAATTGCCTTCGTCAATACAAAGTACGCGAACAGTTCTGGTCTCTGGCCTGATATCCAGTTCCATATGGCACCAGCGTCTTTCTCCTCCGATAATGGACAGATAGTGAGGAAGATTCTAGGTCTTACAGATGAGATATACAATACAGTTTACAAGCCTATAGCTAACAAGGATGCTTGGACGATCATGCCTTTGCTGTTAAGGCCGAATACTCGAGGCTACGTGCGTTTGCGGAGCTCCAATCCATTTCACTACCCTATTATGAACCCTCGATATCACGAGGATCCTTTAGATGTCGCCAGACTTGTTGAGGGGATAAAAATAGCAATGCAAGTGGCAGAAGCATCTCCGTTCAAACAATTTGGCAACAGGCTATACATGAAGCCGCTGCCTACTTGTAAACACTTAAAATTCATGTCTGACGAATACATTGAGTGTCAGGTCAGGCATATTTCAATGACTATATATCACCAGTCCGGGACGGCTAAGATGGGGCCTTCTTGGGACCCTGAAGCTGTGGTAGATCCTAGATTAAGGGTGTATGGCGTGGAAGGTCTGAGGGTCATAGACGCAAGTGTGATGCCAACTATAGTTAGTGGGAACACCAACGCAGCTGTCATCATGATAGGTGAAAAAGGTGCGGATTTGATAAAGCAAGACTGGCTTAGTAAGAATCGATGACATTTATTGTATAAGTAGGCTTAAATATCGAGTTACCAATAGAAATAATTAGATTCAAATTGCCAATTTTAGAGAATATTTAAAATAAACAATTAACCTTTTCGACGCTAACGACACGTATATTGGTTCAACGGCGACGACTGGATATATGGGTATGAAAAGGCGTACATTGCGATTTTGCGATGTCAACCTTCATTCATTTCTATAGATCAACTTTGCGTTTGACATTTCCATAATGCCATTGCTGTGAGTGACAGCTTTTGTATTTGACGTAGCGTCAAAATGGTTAATTTTTTTTTCACCTTAGTAAAGTTACCTTAAGATTAATTAAAGAAATAAATATTGTTACTGTTTGTCTACGTTGTAAATTATGTAAATATGCTTCTACTGTACATATTGCTCATGGGCACTTGTAATTATTATTATTAATATTTAAATAGCTAGTTTAAAGCGTAGTTTTATTCGCAGAGCGTAGGGTGGGGTTATATAATGATCCGTTAAACCAAATGTCAGATCAAATTTGGGTACAGTACTTTTAACTCACCAGCGCGGTCGAGCCATGGTTGTGTGTTGAGCTATACATGCACATTGTCTATGTGTGCGTCAGCGTAGGAGCTATGAGTTCACTTTGTCTATATGTTCGTATGTGTTCCAACTGCAACTATGGCTATCCCGGTATCCCCGCGCTCGTGAGATAAAAGTACTACACTGGGAGTCGATTCTTTGACTTTGACACTATTGTAAATGGTTTTTAATCTAAATGGTGAAACTCCCTGTCCCTTTTGGATTACACCCTGTATATGTTATAATCCACATTAAAAGGGACCTTATGGCTTACCTATTCACTATTGTATTCGAACAACGGTAATAAGGGGGGGTAGAGATCGCTCATTAGCGATAAGACCGCCTGTTGTTTGCCTCTACTCATTGTCATTATGTACTGTTATGTGTTACTTTTGTTGAGGTTATGCAATAAAGAGTATTTGTATTGTATTGTATAAGGGCGTAAGTGCCGGCCGTCATAAGGTCCCTTGACTCACATATACTTTACTCTCCTGTACTATACCTCAAGTATAAGTTTTTTCGAAACAAAACACAAACGAACGCGTTTCAATTTAGTCTTAATTTATATGGCAAAAACAGTTACCACCTTAGGCCACCAGAGGCGCTGCACGCTTTGCCTTACAAAATGCGACTAAACGCAAACGCGTTCGTTCGTATTTTGTTTCGAAAAAACTTATACTAGAGGTACTGGTACAAACAAGTACTCACATAGAAAAACTAAGACATGTTAGGTACAGTCAGCCGCAATGGTTGCGACGCGGGCGAGGTGCTCAAAATCTTCACACATCTTTATTATAAGGGAAAACGAGCGTGTGAACATCATTTTGAACACCTCGCCCGCGTAGCAACCATTGCTGCTGACTGTACTATGTACTTGTATAAAACCAAAAAGTAATTTAAGTGCGTTCTATAATATTTAAGGATCTGATCCATTATAACAAAAGAAATTGAATTTATGCTCGCCTTCTCGACTTCTTTTTGTTTATCCAAAGTTTAAATGAATAATCACTCACTTTCGTGGTCACTATTTTGTCGACTTCGGATAAAGCTTTGAATGCCGTTTTCGGTTATTTGATAGAAGTACGGGACATCTACCAACTAACTTAGAAATGCCACCAAAATATACAGCCAAGCTCAAAAACGTGCCCACGAAAGTGAAGCGGTTGAAACGCGCGAATAATGACCCAATAACACTGTTCTCTGGACGAATTTACTTCTAAAGAGTATAGAAACAATACAAATAAATTTAATGCTAAAAATAAAACAAAATCATTATTTGTATTTTAGGTTGACTGATAGAGAATGACATCGTGAGAGAGAGTGACATACGGCATCAAGTCCGCCTTTTGTAGGATAAGGGCCCTGTGTGCAATAAAGATTAAATGATTAAATAAATGTTTCAGAGAAATAAGGAAAACAAATTCATCTCAGTGTTCGCAAGCTAGCATACAAAATTAGATGATCGTTATCCGGCACAATGACCCTACTGCTCTGAAGAAAAAACATTGCTATTAAAAGGATATACCAAGAAGTTTAGATACATGCTGTAGGTTGCGTGCCGAACATTCGTTTGAAGCTAGAAAATATGACACATATCACGTCACCGTTAACTTGCATCTCTTTCATTCTTATACATTGGAATGAAAGAGATGCAAGTTAACGGTGACATCATATGTGTCATATTTTCTAGCTCACCGTCAACTTGCATCTCTTTCATTCTTATATATTAGAATGAAAGAGATGCAAGTTAATGGTGACATCATATGTGTCATATTTTCTAGCTCACCGTTAACTTGCATCTCTTTCATTCTTATACATTAGAATGAAAGAGATGCAAGTTAACGGTGACGTCATATGTGTCATATTTTCTAGCTTCAAACGAATGTTAGGCACGAAACCTCCAGTATGTATTTAAACTTCTTGGGATATACAAATGATAAACGTCCGCGACTTCGCATAAAATTCAGTTTCTAAAGCACGGTTTAGACTAGCAAGAAATTGCGTGAAATTTTCAGTGAATTTTCATTACATTGCAGGGTTTGATCGTATTCATCTTACCTCACTAGCCCACAGCCCCGCAATGTAAAGAGACTTGCACGCAAGCTCTTGCCAGTGTAAATCGGACTTAAGGCGCAGGGGTGGGCAAGGCATTATCCATACAAACTCTGTGCACGTTTTATTCGTAGGTTTTGGCACTAACGAATGTAATATTTTTTGGATGTAAATATTAGATATGCGAAGAAAGTGATGTGGAAATTTTCAAATATTTCAAAAAAATGAAAAAAAAAAAATGAAAAAAAAAATTACATCACGAAATAGTTAACAGAAAAATAAGCATACTGACCAAAAATCATAACTTTAATGCAAACACAAACGTAGAAAATCCTGCACAAAGTTTGTATGGAGAGAGCTTGCCCTACCCCTCTTAAGTGATGGCGTTAAAAGGGTCGTTCTTCCTTTTTACCGACAATGCCATACATTTTGATCGAAGGTTATTCTTGTTCACGAGTCCCAGTCCCAATCCCAATAAAAGAAAGTTGCATTTTTATTGGGATTATTTGATATTTCCTTTAATGCAAATAAAGTATTTCTCCTTTTAGCAGTGGCGGCGCGTCAAAAATATTCTTAGGGAAGCCGGAAATAATTAGCCTTTCCGAATCATCATGAGCCGTAGTAAAAGAAGTGGACTGGCTGAAAATTAGGCAAGCCGGTGGGAATCGAGTTGTATGGACGCTCCGCCACTGCCTTTTAGTTAGTTTTGAGTTTAAGAAAACGCTGTGACAGTGTCCCGTGGACACTGGACAGCACATCGACTTACCACTCTGTCACAGGATTCTACAAAAATTAAATTTATTAAAAAGATACAGGTTAGAGAAAATGAAGATTTATATGGTACTAATTAACGTAGTATATTAAAAGGAACAACGAAGTACATTTATTAATAAAACATAATAATCAACACTCTAATGACTAGCAACATTTATGGGTAAGGCGACTTCCTGACTTGGCGGGGTGGGATCGATATGTGACATTTTCTTCTTTAACGTAAACTTACTGACATCGCAAAGATTCTCACTTGACATAATACTGTCAGTATTACGTTTGCGCAGTAGTGATATCATGCGCAGAAGCGGAGCAGTACCGCCTTCGCATCGTCCCGCTACCGCGCATCCCGCGCCAGTCAGGAAGCACTCATTTAAATGTAGGAACGCAGTAAGAAATGGTACCGAGTCGACTGACAGCTGACACTGACATTTGACACTTTTCTCATATCGTACTGCCTCCGCACCGATAAATCAGAAAGTCGCCTAAGGGACAGGCTATTGTCGGTAAAAAAGAAGAAAGACCCAAAAAAGGTGGCCATTAAGGCTTGGTCACACAAATTAGCTGTGCACCTGTGTAACCTGTGTTCCGGTAACAAGACAGGCTGCGTGACGTGATCAGCGGAACTAGGTATGTTACATACCTATATGTATACGGGTTGTAACTTGTAACATTTAAATCGGTCAGTATAGTGCGCGCCATCCACGAAGGCGCGCCCCTCCAAAGCCCGCGCCGTACAACTGTGCATAGATTAGTATGAGATTCGCTGTGGAGGGGCGCGTCGTCGTGGATGGCGCGTACTATTTATATGGGAAAGTCTGAAACTATATAAGACATACGAAGATCTGTTCCTTGTCACTAAAATCGATGACATGACTCTTAAGAACAGATCTTCGTATGTCTTATAGTTTCAGACTTTCCTATTATGACCGATTTAAATGTTACACCCTGTATATCTATATTGAAGTGTTGCGCGGCTTCCCGCGTGCGTCGCGCACGCTGTGTGACCAAGCCTTAATAATTTGAATAGTGCCATAAGTTATAGTTTGATAGTTATAATTATAAGTATTATGCTTAAGAGGAGGGGTAGGGCAAGCTCTCTCCATACAAACTTTGTGCAGGATTTACTTCGTTTGTGTTTGCATTAAAGTTATGATTTTTGGTCAGTATGCTTATTTTTTTGATAGCTATTTCGTGATGTAATTTTTTTTTATTAATATTTTTTTTTTTTTTTGAAATATTTGAAAATTTTCACATCACGATCTTCGCATATCTAATATTTACAACCAAAAAAAATATTATATTTGTTAGTGCCAAAACCGACGAATAAAACGTGCACAAAGTTTGTATGGGGAAGGCCTTGCCCTACCCTGCGCCTTAAGCCTTAATGCCAAAATTCGTACTCGATACTTACCTACAGCAAAAGCGGAGCACGCTAGTATACTTAAAATTATTTGAACTGTCCGAGTTGTATCAAATTGGGCCGTTCAAAAAGCGACTTTACTATCCAAGCGTGAAGATTCAAAGTCCAATGACTAGTTTTATAAAATGTCGGACATTTTAAATAATTTCTACTATAAACATCACATTCATCTTAACTTTTAAGCATTTATTCATGAAAACAATACTAATATATAACTTCCGCCAAACTGTATAACTGTAAAAAGTGTCTTTATGTCACACCTGGCCATAAAGTGGCCATTATCGCACGCTCCGCGCGCGAAAAAACCCACTTCCTGGACAGGGGGTGACATAAAATATTGTACTTACCACGGGCGATAATAAAGAAAGCCTCAGGTCGCATATTTATCGCCCTTGCCTTCGGCTCGGGCGTAAAATACCTGCGATCTGAGACATTCTTTGTTTTATCGCTCTTGGTAAGTAACGTTTAGCGTTAACTCCGAATGAAGCTTTTGTAACGATAACAACATAAAAACGTATATTGTAATTAAATTAGGCATAGTGTCCAAAAAAAATCTGTATTGAAAACAACGCAAAGAAGAAGAAGGGTGACCCCTTAAACAAGCTTTGCGAGTTATGAGTCACTTCACAAAAACTTCATTAAAAAGTTGACCACAAGAAGGTGTTCGTAAGAATATTCCACGCCTAATCGACCACCCGGTTTTTCCTACCTTGCCACTATGACGTCAAATCATTATATTCAAAAGATAATCGTTAACAAAAACAAGTACAGTCGAATTCAAAGGTATAGTTGAACACTTGGTACGGTCAACTAATCTGATTTCGTACCTTGTCACATTGAAAATGTTTAGTTATGAAAGCCGCAAGAGATGTGATATTAATGACACTGTGACAATGTACGAAGTGGACCAGAAATCAAATTAGATGACTGTAACTGTACTTACGTTGAAGGTTGTTACTTTCACTCGTTCAGGGTAAAAATTAAGCCCTTTGTGCAGGGCCGGATTAACCATCTCGCGGTCCTAAGCAATGCAATTCTCGGGCCCCATTTCAACCGTTTTTGAAGATCATTAGCTCTTTTTTAGGGTTCCGTACCAAAAGGGTAAAACGGGACCCTATTACTTAAGACTCCACTGTCCGTCCGTCCGTCTGTCACCAGGCTGTATCTCATGAACCGTGATAATTAGACAGTTCAAAGTTTCACAGATGATGTATTTCTGTTTCCACTATAACAACGAATACTAAAAAACAGAATAAAATTAATATTTAAGGGGGCTCCCATACAAGAAACATGATTTTCTTGCCGTTTTATAGATAATGGTACGGAACCTTTCGTGCGCGAGCCCGACTCGCTCTTGGCCGGTTTTTTCTTTTGTGCGCGCCCCGGGCCCCTAGCTGATGAGGGGTGGGGCCTGGGGCCCTTAGGCATAGACTGCTAGATGGTTACTCCGGCCCTGCCCTTTTGAGGCTAGCCGTACCTATTAAGTACTGTAATTAAAAAAAAACCTAACAGATAGGAATGTAAATAAATATTGTATTGTAATTATTATCAATGTAAGTGTACCATTGTTTGTAAATAAATGAGTGTTACCATTATCCTGTTTTTGTTTTATTAAACGCTATTTGTTCTTATTGTTAAAACGCTAAGAGACATTTCACATAAAAGACAGTTTCCTTGCTAAAAAAATCCAATTGTATTTAATTGGAATCGATGTGACACCATGGAAGATAAAGATTATTTATTCAAGTAGGATTTAGAGGTAAGGATTTTACCATTATTACGGACCAGAAAAAAAATATATTTTTACGTTTCCAATCTTCGCCTTTTCCTAGGATTCCGTACCTGAAGGGTCAAAATGGACCCCTCTTGCTGTCACTCACGCGTGCGTCCGTCCGTCCGACTGTCTGTCGTCTGTCACACAGGTTTACACGCAAACGGTTGGAGCTATTGATTGAATTGAATTGCTACAGTCTTAAAATTTTCACAGTAAAAGCATCTTGGTGGCCCAAAGCCATACAAATAGTCGAAACTTATTTTTATAATGTTTTAAGGGGAGCTCCCATACAGCTTAAGGGGGCGCGAAAACAAACCAACTTAAATTTTGCGGTTGGCTCGGAACCCTAAATGTGCGAAGACACGCACTTGGCCAGTTTTCATTTAAATTTCCTAAAACTGGATCGACAAAAAAGTCTATTTAATAATTAATCATCGAACCTTCTCAATCACGATAATCACTCACATTTATCAAAATATCTTCGCGCATCCGCACCGACGCATCGCCTATGTACCTATTAGTTTTGAATTATTACGGTAGGTACATATTTAGACAGCACGCGACTATAGGTATCTATATAAGGTATTTTTAACCACAGCAAGATTGAAGCAACCTGGCTTCTTTAATATAGTTTAAACCACAGTAACAAAATCCAGTTTCATCAATAAGTTACAATTAATGATGCAATAGTGCAAATCATCTGGCCACCTCGACTGACTGGTATTACGAATGTATACTTGGTTCTAATTGATAAATTAAACGCGACAGGTCGGACCCTTTACAAATATATATGTACACTCCTTTCTTGAAGAGCCCCTCATTCCACAACCGGAGCGTCCGATGGAGGATTTTTTTTGTTCTAGAAAATCACTAATAACATTGCCCATAATCAACTAATCATACACTTAATCCAAATGAGTACCTATAAACACGGAATCCTAATCAAAACAAACTAACATTACGTCAATTCATTTGCCAAAGAACTAATGACAAACCACATAAGTGCCTAAATGGCGTGAATTTTCCAGAGGTAAGTTATAAATGTTATTATGTTGAAAAACGAGATTTGGTTCAATAATTGTTGCACTACTGTTATGCGATCAGTCAAATTATTGTCTCTGACGTGAAAAGACAACAGAACAGACATGAAGAATCAGTGGAGTGCATACTTAAGGTACTTTATCAGGAATCATAATCATTTAATCAAAACAATTGGGAATAGGTATGCATCATTTTTCTCTACAACTACAATTAGAACAAAACAAAAGACAAAAATGGTTTTCAAAGTACCATAACGGAAGAGTTCTGAAAATACTAGTTGAGCGTGTTTTGTGACGTCACATACTATGTGCCCTTTTTTTATGTGCCTATGGATGTACCTATGGGAAAATTAGTAATTTGGTGTTTTGGTCGTGAAATATTGCGTTTAAGTACCTACACAGTTGAATTACAAGTTTTTTGTTTGTTTTCACATAATAATTCTTATGGTGGTTTTCAATGTAAGTACTATAGTAGTTAATAAAAAAAAAACCCTAATTTTCGAAACTTGCTCAAGTGTCATAATCATAACTTAAGATATTGAACGTATTCATTTAATTTTTTTCGTGATAATTTGATGGTTAACTGTCCATACATATAGTGCCATCTTATTACTATTAATTCCGCATGCATAATTCTCTATTCGCGAGTCATGTGTAAAGCTATATTTTACTAAACGGTTAAAATTCACGTACTAATTGTCACTCCAGGCGACATGTTCCGAACTTTCCGGGAGTTTTTCTTCAGAATGAGCTAGCGATGAGCGATCTTGATTACATTGCGGGGCAGCGGGCTACCGAGGTAAGACTTGAACGATCGAACCCCGCAATGTAATGAAAATCGCATGCATCTTCTTCTTGCATCGTGGAAATCAACCTTGATCCGCGACAACACATACAGTCGAAGGCATAAATATCCATAACGAATTTACATATTATCTCTCTTACGCCTTTGTCATTAAATTCATGTTCGCGTATTTTGTCACTGCTTATAGATATTTTCAATGTTCAAACTGTACACCTGTTAAATACGTGAGTTTAAATTTTTAACCGTTTATGTCGATTCACGAAAGCTGGCGCGGAAAATGTTTCAAACTGTAATTTCATCGGCCCGGCCTCGATTTTGCGCGAATTTCGGCGCGGCAAGCGTTTTACCTATTCATTGCGCGGTCGAGACACTGTTTTATAGAGCGGTTTAACTCGCTATACATATGTGACCTGCAGTGTAAGTAAATAAACTCGCATGCGAGTCTAGTACTTCTGTAAATAAGGCTTAACTCGTGCAGACGCACAGAGCGAGTGGCACGCCTAACCTATCGAAAAATAGTATGAGCAGCGCTGACTATCGTGAACGCGTGCTCATACGATACTCGATAGGCGCGCACCCGCTAAATGCCTCCGCTCCGTGCACTCGCGCGAACCTGCGGAGGCCCTAAATCCGGCATTACCCCTGTCCTGAACTCAGAACCCTTAGGCTGCGTTTCCACCAGAGATGTGCGAGGATGCGTTTTCATACATTTGACACCTCGCAACGCGCCGAGCGAGATGTCAAATACATGAAAACACATCCTCGCACATCTCTGGTGGAAACGCAGCCTTAGAGCGAGACGTACATATATGTTACAGCGAGATGCTTCAACTCCCGTCCCCTATCCAGGATGCTAAATTCAGGACAATCTAATGCCCGCTTTTAAGAGACAAACAAAGCGCCTCGGACGGAAAAGACACATTTTCTTACCCCGGCTTACGTATATCTAAGAAGATTTATCGCTTACTTCATAAAATCCATGCGGAACTCCGGCTTTTTAGCCAACAATGACTCAACAGATATCATAAAATAAGTGATTAAGGCAGCAATGATTTTTAGGGTCCCGTAGTTTCTTTAATCAAAGGTCAAAGTTACGAGGTGCCTAGTTAACTACTAATCTAAAAAAAATCTGTCTCTAACATTAAAAGGTGTGTACTTACTTTTGTTTCTGATACTGGTCTGTAGTTCATTTTTAGAGGTTTCTCTTAAGTTTGTGGTAAATCTTATGCATTTATGTATGTGTGCATGCATGTGTTTATTATATGTTAATTTTTGTTATTTCTATCCTTTAGTTTTTTTATAAACTCCATTAAGTAGCCTTTACTTTTGCACCACCCTCTGGTAATGTTTGTTAAGCACTCTCCACTACCCAAAGGTTGTCTAAATGAGATCGCTCTTTAGCGACAAGACCGTTTGTTGTTGGCCTCTACTCATTGTCACCATGTACAGTACTATGTTATTTTTGTTGATGTTGTGCAATGAAGAGTGTTTGTATTGGATTGTGTATCATGGTACACAGTCCTAGTTTCACCAGCTCACGTCCGCCTTTTGTTTCAGTATATCATGCTTTCTCAGCATCGTGGCCTCCCAACAGCCGTCATTTCTCGAGGCCGTCTCGGGCCTACTCAGAGACACAAACAAACTCTACAACGGGGAGCCCCCTGACGCCAACGAACTGTATTCGGAATACGACTTTATCATCATTGGAGCGGGTACTGCCGGCTGCGTGCTCAGTAACCGGCTGACGGAAATCGAGGAGTTCAAGGTATTTATTATCCCATATCTATTAAAAACTATGCTGCTTTTAATCATCTTTATGTCACACCTGGCCATAAAGTGGCCATTATCGCACGCTCCGCGCGCGAAAAAACCCACTTCCTGGCCAGGGGGTGACATAAAATTTCGTACTTACCACGGGCGATAATAAAGAAAGCCTCAGATCGCATATTTATCGCCCTTGCCTTCGGCTCGGGCGTAAAATACCTGCGATCTGAGACATTCTTTGTTTTATCGCCCTTGGTAAATAATGTACTATTATAACGCGCACTGCTAAATAAATAAAACTGGCTTTTGCAGGCGACTTTGTCCGCGTTAACTTCCACTCCCTATATCATCCCTTCGTAGACGATTTTCAGGATAAAAAGTCTTCTACGTATATGTTAATCCAGACAACTTGTGTTAGATTTTGTGGACTGTTTGTGCTTAGTTAATTTGTTTTATGAATAAATGATTGTGTTTTATCCAGACTATAAACTCATTTTTAATTAAGGCGAGGTTCTTCCATTGCAAATCTAACACGCGTGAGTTTGCAATTGACCATCCCACTCTCTACGGAATTGTGCGCGTAATTTTCGTTAATTTTTAGTACATTTTTGGGTGCGAAAAATACATGGCTTACTATATTAACAATATTAATCCCGACATCGCTCATTTGATAGTATACGTTACTAAATTAAACGTATTTTCCACTCATAATGTTACCTAAGATTGAAATAAAATGAGTTTTAAGATAGAAAATAGAGGTATGTTTGGCATTTTTTTTCTATCGAACAAAGTTTTGCAAATTGTGTAACGGACATCCGACGGCACTAGATAAAGGTCTCAAATATAACATCGTATTTTTTAATTTTTTTTAGTATGTAGTATTTCGAAATAACACCGTTTACCAAATCAGATTTTTACTATAACCCGGCCTTAATTCAAGACAGCCTTCCTAACTAACGGATTCCTATGATGAGAAGGGGCGATACGAATGCTGTATTGCTTTGCTTCTGCGCATGATTTTACTCTGCGCAAATGTAATACTGACATCAAGTTAAGTGAGAAACTACAAGGGAGCGCGGTCGTGGCCCAGCGGCGCCTGCGTACTTGCGTCAGTGACAGTACTTGGATGTGTCACCGTTTTGAGTGGTTACTATCTGAGCGCTCCCGTGCTTTGGGAGGCACGTTAAGCCGTTGATCCCAGCTGCTGTCTATGGCAGCAGTCGTTAAGCCAAGTTGGAGGCCTTCAGGCGGCTTGAGAACATCTAACTGTCAAGTTGCCCACTGACTTGACAAAGCCTAATCCCAATAAGGTCTAGTTCCCCTCGGGTTGGAAGGTCAGATGGCAGCCGCTTCCGCAAAAACTAGTGCCTACGCCAATTTTGGGATTAGGCAGTGGACCCCAGGCATCCTTCAGGATGTAACTGTACTGGGATAACGCTAGGAGGATAATGATGATGAAGTTAAGTGAGGAACAAAATATCATCGACCCCGCCCCGCCAAGTCAGGAAGTCGCCTTGCTTGAAACTCTTACGTCATGGCCGTCAATTTAAATGTATGTTTTTATATAAACCACATGAATTAGATATGTACCTAATTATCTATTTATAGGCTTGTTGTGAGTCCTCGATGCCCTCAACTATCATACAACGGATTACGATTATCCTTCTAATATTATAAATGCGAAAGTTAAGATGTTTGGATGTTAGTTAATAAATCACGCAAAAACGGCTGATCGGATTATTATGAAACTTGGTATGCAACTAGCTTATAGCCTGGATTAACATAGGGAACAAATAAAATGATCACCTAAATAACTTTTGATATCATCAAATTTACGAACCCTAAAATAAGGTTGAACACTCAAAAAAAATTATCGATCAGCAATTCCGAGTCACCAAAAAAATTCTACCTATTTTTGCAGCACTTACACCTATTTTACTTATTGCGTTCCTATAAATTTATAATCGCATCAAAAAAATTGTCAAGTACCACCAAAAACACTAAACTACCACCTAATCTCATGCACCTTTTTTCATTAGAATTACATCCAAATATTATACACATCGCATGCTACATTTTAGTAAACAGTTACAAATTAATTGTTTTTAGCACTATAAATATTTTAGTCATTTCCAAAATGTTATAAATTAGATAGTAAAATTCTAAATTAATTTAAAAAGCAACGCGCAATGTGGCTGTGTGAAATAATAACACGTATACTGCTATCTCACTCAATCAAATACAAAGAATTGTCTGAAGCATAAAACCTATTGATATGTCGTTAGAGTGAAAGGTACCTATTGCTGTTTCATTCTAACTACCTATTGCTGATGGTTTACGAACTGCAAGAAGTTTTATTATTAATTTTTTAATTGGTTGACGTGAGCGCGTTTGATTGAAATCTTTTATTTGAATATGAGTTATGTTGATTTATTAAATTGTTAGTTTGTTATGAAAATGGATAAAGGTCCTCAAATGAGTTTACTTTATTAATTTAGATAGACTTTCATGGAAAAATTAAAGGAAGTTAATAGGTAGAAATAGGTATAGGTAGGTTTAGGTTATGTTAGTTTTGCATCGGCCCGAAGGGCCAAAAGAACTCAAAATAGGAGCTCCGCGCCAGCGGAGATCCGTCAATACTGTTCCAATGTCAACTAGTTTGAAATAAAAATAGATGTCATAGAAAAATACTACTACCTAGGCAAATTGACGATTATCAGCGAATAGAGTAGAGGCAAAAACATCTGAGAACAAATAGCTGTATGCGACCAGTAAGGAAAGCACTGTTGAAAATATATTAAATTAAATTATGTTATGTACGTGTCTCATTAAAGTTACAGAAATTTTGAAGCTTCTATAAAATAAAATCATTTAGCGCTGTCTTGCTCGCACGCGGTGCGACGTGCGAGCGAGACGGACCGTATGGAAAACCGCATCAGTGTGCTAGCAATGAGGTTAGACTAGATTGGAACTGCTTTGCGCGACGGGCGTTAAAAAACAATTGCCGCATGAAATTTGGTGATCATGTAGTATTTCTGGGTATCGAAAGAATTATTTGGGTGTAAATAATTTTAATAGGATTACGAGCCCTGTAATATTTGGATGTAAATTATATGAAATTTGGTGTTTGAAATTAGGTGATCATTAAGTATTTTTGGGTAGTGACTAATTTATTTGGTAACAATTTAATTTAATAGGTTATCGACATGTTACTTCTTTGAGTTGCACTTTATATTTAAAAGGAGTTGAAAATTTGGTGCGAATCTAGTATTATTGGTAATCAATGTAATTTTTTAGAGCATCATTCGGCAACTTATTTGGTGGTTCGTTAAATGCTACCCATTAACATATAGAACCATCACTCGATGAGATGATATAGGGAGTGCAAGTTTACGCGGGCAAAAGCCATAGTTAACAATATATATACATTCACCGGCAGAGCATTTGGCCCAAATTAGAAAAATGCATTTATGTCACACCTGGCCATAAAGCGGCAATTACCGCACGCTCCGCGCGCGGGAAATCCCACTTCCTGGCCAGGGGGTGACATAAAACTTTGTACTTAACACGTTCGGTAATAAAGAAAGCCTCAGACCGCATATTTATCGCCCTTGCCTTCGGCTCGGGCGTCAAATACCTGCGATTTGAGACATTCTTTGTTTTACCGCCCTTGTTAAGTAATGTACTATTATGTCACACCTGGCCATAAAGCGGCAATTACCGCACGCTCCGCGCGCGGGAAATCCCACTTCCTGGCCAGGGGGTGACATAAAATGTTGTACTTAACACGGGCGGTAATAAAGAAAGCCTCAGATCGCATATTTATTGCCCTTGCCTTCGGCTCGGGCGTCAAATACCTGCGATCTGAGACATTCTTTGTTTTACCGCCCTTGTTAAGTAATGTACTATTATGTCACACCTGGCCATAAAGCGGCAATTACCGCACGCTCCGCGCGCGGGAAATCCCACTTCCTGGCCAGGGGGTGACATAAAATGTTGTACTTAACACGGGCGGTAATAAAGAAAGCCTCAGATCGCATATTTATTGCCCTTGCCTTTGGCTCGGGCGTCAAATACCTGCGATCTGAGACATTCTTTGTTTTACCGCCCTTGTTAAGTAATGTACTATTTTATATAGTAAACATTATTGAATGTATTCAATTTATAGTTTTAAATCACGAAAACTTTTTGGACCATATTTTCTGCCGGTGAGTGTACTATGTCGAAATAAATATTCAAACCACGTAAAACCACTTTAAACCGAGATTATCAGTTCAAACGGTCATTTCTTGGTGTCCACCTTGTACAATATGCAAAGATTTAACATGAGTCACTGTGATCAAGGATCGAGGATAATAGCTGAGGGCTTTCTAAACCTTGGTTAAACTATCAAGATGCATGACAGTTCACTACTAATTAGTTCTCAAGGGTCAACCCATTTAACGAATATGAATCACAAGTTTCCTAAGAAACTATAAACTGGTTTTTTTGGGATTATTCCGCAGGTCAGGGCATTTTCACTTTAAAGTGCACCCGCTACTTTTTTTTCGGATCTCGGTGATTTTGGGTATTCTGACTCAGAATCACGAGTACTATCCATTTCTGAGAAGAAAAAAAGTGTCCCGCCAAAAAAAGTCAGTTTTGTGACGCTTTTTTCATACAGTTTATATGGCTCGTCACAAAATTGACACAGAAAATTTGTATGGAAAATCAAGGACATTTTTTTTCTTCATCTGAATCAATAGTACTCGTGATTCTGAGTCAGAATACCCAAAATCACCGAGATCCGAAAAAAAAGTAGGGGGTACACTTTAAAGTGAAAATGCCCATAAACCACAATAAATAGTCTGCGTTGCTGTTAATTATTTATTTTCACACTTATGAATGTCGAATTCGTCTAGGAACAAATTTGTATGGACGTAAACGCCAGTATGCGTTGCCGACAGTGAATGTCTTAAAGAAATTTTTGCTTTAATACACGCAAAAGGCTCTAATTATTGAAACTAAGGCACATGAAAAAAATTCTACTTTGAAAGACTCAAACCTGCAATGCTGTGTTTTATAAATCAAACTACAGGTTCATGCAGGTCTAGTTTAATTTTGTTCTAAGTGTTTTCCTAAGTTTTATTCCTTTGTAACGTAAAAATAATATACTCACTGGCAGAAAATTTGGCCCAAATTAGAAAAATGCATTTTTATATAATACTTATAAGTTCGAGCGCTCGTGGCCCAGCGGCGCTTGCGAACCGCTTGCGCTTGCTAAGGTTAAGCAACGTGGGCAGCGGTCAGGACTTGGATGGGTGACCGCTTTGAGTGATTACTAACTGAGCGCTCCCGTGCTTTGGAAGGCACGTTAAGCCGTTGATCCCGGTTGCTGTCTATGGCAGCAGTCGTTAAGCCGAGTTGGAGGCCTTCGGGCGGTTTGAGAACTTCTAACAGTCAAGTTGCCCACTCACTTGACAAAGCCTAATCCCAATAAGGTCTAGTTTCCCCTTGGGGTTGGAAGGTCAGATGGCAGTCGCTTTCGTAAAAACTAGTGCCTACGCCAAATCTTGGGATTAGGTAGCGGACCCCAGGCATCCTTCAGGATGCAACTGTACTGGGATAACGCTAGGAGGATGATAATGATATAACACTTATAAGTTATAACCTATTTAATTTATTCAATTTAGAGTTTGAAATCACGAAATGTTTTCGAGCCAAATTTTCTGCCGGCGAGTGTATTTTTGCTGTTTATTAACCGAATAATGTAAATGTCTTTACTGTGTTATTTTTGTTGAGGTTGTGCAATAAACAGTATTTGTATTGCCTATTGTATGGTCGCAGTAAAGGTGTAGAGTAAAATAACGTCTAATATACCTACGGTTAATTAGTGTTGGGTCGGCAACGCGCTAGTGACGCCTCTGGTGTTGCAAGCGTCTATAGGCGATGGTGACCAGTGACCATTCACTACCAAGTGTACTGTTTGCCAGCCTGTTGTTTTCTGAAGCTTGTTTGCCACATTATTGTACCCGTGTTGTACCCACACTATTTTCTGCAAATAAATTACTTACTTACCGACGTGGTATATATTTTATGTCACACCTGGCCATAAAGTGGCCATTATCGCACGCTCCGCGCGCGAAAAAACCCACTTCCTGGCCAGGGGGTGACATAAAATTTTGTACTTACCACGGGCGATAATAAAGAATGTCTCAGATCGCATATTTATCGCCCTTGCCTTCGGCTCGGGCGTTAAAAATACCTGCGAATGAGACATTCTTTGTTTTATCGCCCTTGGTAAGTAATGTACTATTATTCAACAGGTGCTTCTGATCGAGGCTGGCGGCAGCGAGCAGCTGTTCATGGACATCCCGGTTATGGCCACGATGCTGCAGTTCACTGACGCCAACTGGGACTACCACACTGAGCCGCAGGTAACTACAGAACATCCTTAACACTTTCAGTGCCATGAACTCCTCTGGCGAGTTCTAAATAACCTTGTTCATAGGCCGTACGACTCCCGAATGCAAACCAGTTGACATACGCTTTATTGGGCCCGAACTATAACCTAGTCAGGTTCAAAAAAAATTTAGTTCGGATATTTTTAAAGAGAAAGTCTTGATGGCGGAGCCGGTTCAAGTCATGGTTTGTGTCTTTTTTTTATCTTATCAATTAGTCGACAACCTGCCGCGCTGTATTAGGCCTACGTGAGGACTCACCAACATTGCAAACGCGTTATCTCAATGTTACAGTATCAATACCAACCGATAGAAAGTTTTGTAACTATTACTAAACGTATGTGATGGCACGAAGGGCAGGGCTTGCGTGACAGGAGACATCAGGTATTCAGGTCATTCCAAACATCAATGACAATGACTTTTCCTCGACCTATTTGGTGTCAAACTAGGTTTGAATCGAGATATAATGAATCTATGATCGATTACGAATTTGATTTGTAATTTAAAACCTCTTTGCAAAATACGGTATCACTGTTAAGTTTATTATAATAGCATTTTATGTAGAACTAAGTTTGCACAAAAGATCCCATTGGGTCGAAGTGCATCCGCAAGGGCCCTCATCTAGATAAGATAAGATAAGATAAGAACTAGCTATTGCCCGCGATTTCGTCTGCGTAGAGCTCATTCATTGGGTTAGAATATTTTATTTGAGGCGCTTATCTAATTTATCACTCTTACATACAAACATCCACCCCATAGGTTTGAATCGAGATATTATGAATCTATAATCGATTATGAATTTGATTTGTGAACCTGTTTGCAAAATGCGGTATCACTGTTAAGTGAAATTCTATATCAACAAAATCTCGGAGGCACGTTAGAAAAAATCGGCCAAGTGCGAGTCGGGCCTCGCTCAATGTAGGGTTCCAGTTGTCCAATCGTTACATTAGGCGGAATTAAAAGTTCGCAAACTTATATTAACTACGTTTTTGACACAACTAACAACATTATGTATCAATAGAATTGCACGAACGTTTGCTTTTAACACAGTGAATCCTCAAATTTTATAAAGGGTCGGCAATGCGAATGTGACTCTTTTGGAGTTACGAGCGTTTATAGGCTGCGGTGGCCGCTTACCATCAGTAGCTCTAGTATAAGTTTTTTCGAAACATTAACTAATTCGAACGCGTTTGCGTTTTGTCTCAAAATGTATGAAAGTGGAATGAAAACGTGAACAGCGCCTTTGGTGGTCACTAGTGGAAACTAAAACAGCGAGTATAACATTTGTTGCTAACCGATGAACGCGCGTATTTCAATCTCGGTGAGAGCGTTTTCATACATTTTGAGACAAAACGCAAACGCGTTCGAATTAGTTAATGTTTTGAAAAAACTCATAAGTCATACTAGAGCTACAGATGGACCGTACGCGAGTTTGCCACCGTCATAGTATTAAAAAAATCCTCATTAAAAATGTAAAAGCAATCAAATAATTAGTACAAATCTGGGTCAATTTCAAAGTCGTGGCCATGCAGCTGACAATGGAAACGACATTAAAGTTATGATCGTAGCTCCTTTTACATGCACGGTGCAATACTATGGGGAAACTCGACTGATGCTGGAAGGGTAATGCGAATACAAAAACGGGCGCTTCGTACCATGTTAGGTCTAAGCCAGAGGCAGTCCTGCAAAGACTTATTTGCCGAGCACCGGATTATAACACACTATTCGCATTACCTTTCCGAGATCATCATGTTCACGAGGACACACATAGCCCAGTTTAAGCGGGTGGAGGTAACGGGGAAGTGCCTTCGTACCTCAGGCAGATTGCGTACTGTCCCACGTCGCACGGTACTACATGCAAAAAATGCGCGGGTTATAGGGCCGACATATTACGAGCGCCTACCCTCTGAAATAAAAAATGAATTATGCGAAAAAACGTTTAAGCGTAAACTAAAGAACTTTTTGTTGGAAAAATCATTCTACTCAGTCAAGGAATACATTGACATTATAAAGTAATAACTTATGAAATTATTTTATTAGATTTCTATTTTAGTTGTTTTGTTTTTTTGGCAGTGTTATAATGTTATTTGACAAGTACCTACTTACTTGTAGGTACGCCATCTTAATATTAATTTTATCAGTGTAGATTTATGACATACCTTTATTGACATTGTTTTTGTTTTTATCATTACTATTTATACCTAGGTACTATTTTTCTAAATTTGTTTAACATTTCTATTTTATTGTACGTGACATTACTATTATTATTTTTTATTTTGTCTTTTTAAAATGTTTAACTTGTAGGTATATACAAAAATGTATATACCGCAAAGATTTTATGTCAATCTTTTATTTACATTATTATTACATAAAACGATAACGATCAATATACGATAAGTAATATAAGACATGAAACTGTATTGTATGAACATGGTATAATGAGATATAAATAAACTAAACTAAACTAAACATGTTTCCCCAAAATAAACAGATCAGGGCCGCCATTCCATTCGTCAGAATTGACAGAAGACATCCCTTGAACATCACTGTTGCGGGTTGCCTCATGATTCTTTTTTATTTATATAAAGGTGTCTTAAAAGTGAAAAAATTAATAAATGTTGAGTGCCTAACTACACGTGAAGTTTTATCAGACCAATAATATAGTCAAAGGCAATTCATCTATTTGACAGAAGGATAAATGTCGCCGCTATTTGTTGCTAAATCACACGGCTGAATGTTTTACGATGAAACTTGATGTTACAAAAAATCTATAACCTGGATTAACATATATGATACTTTTTAGCCCGAAAATAATTCCTTAAGGGGAGGTATCCCCAACGCAAATGTCCCGCTCTAACACGCGTGAGTTTATAATTAACCATCCCGCTCTCTACGCAAACTCTGCGCGCAGTTTTGTAAATATTTAGCTATAGTCATTAAGCCAATCATTCTATCAAAGCAAACCCTGCGAATTTGTCTATAACTATTTACGATCTTTAATTGAGTACAAAAATAAAACGTTAAATATCAGTAATATAGCCGTAGTATTGAAAATACATTCCAAAAAGGGGTAACTTCGCGATTTTTTTCTATCGAGTGAAATTCTTCAGGTCATGTAACTGACTGCGATTTTGACTAGACAAGATCCTTATGTAACATATATTTTTTTTTAGATTCTAAGACTCTATGGCCTTAAAGGGATGAAATAGGGATTGGAGTTACGTGGCAGCCGCGGGCTACAGTTAGTACAGTCAAGGGCACCAATAATATGTATACACTTTTTCACCTTATTCCATTTAAATAAGGTCCCATTGACTGTACCTAGTGCATAAACGATCTGCAACGAGAATTCCTCTAGTCTAGACTTGAAAGACCGCGATATTCCTGACTCCATGCTATATTTATGAACGCATGTATACGTCGCAAATTGAATATATATTTACCTACTGAACATATACTTGACTTGTTTATCGTAGCACGATTAAAAGTAATTTGTAATGCAAAGCACAGCGGCCATCACGAGGCCAGTACGGTCCATTATCCCATTATAAAGACATTGTTCTTTTATTAGAGCAACAATGTAACAGAATCTAGTTCGCTAGGTTTTTCTACAAGGATTCGAATACAAACTACAGCGTAACTACAGCGTATCACGGAATAATTAAAACTGTTAAAAAGAAACCCATACAGATTTCACGATCATATCACAAATGGGTGCATGTAAGCCCAAAGAAGTGTAAACATTTACAAGCAGAACTATTAATAATATGTACTCTGTTGGTGTCCCGATCTAAATGAACAACAAATATACCATGTCACAATATGCTAAAAAATAAATATCGCTTTATGCTCTCAGTTTTTAATCATCTCTACTTTCTACGTGAAAATATTAGAATTCGTTTGAGTCCTCCGATTTTAAGATATTTATCTACACACATATCATAAATCCTCTTGAATGCGTTCGGAATGACGAGCATTACAGCAGTCAATGTATTTATGAAATTTTCTTATCTGTGGTAGAAGGTTACAGCAGTAACATAATATTATTAAGATTTTATATCTGATAACATAAAAAAAATTATGTCACACCTGGCCATAAAGCGGCAATTACCGCACGCTTCGCGCGCGGGAAATCCCACTTCCTGACCAGGGGGTGACATAAAATTTTGTACTTAACACGGGCGGTAATAAAGAAAGCCTCAGATCGCATATTTATCGCTCTTGCCTTCGGCTCGGGCGTCAAATACCTGCGATCTGAGACATTGTTTGTTTTACCGCCCTTGTTAAGTAATGTACTATATAAATTTGGAACATCATATAAAACCAACAAAATTAAAAGTCAGTCGATACGAAACGTCACCTCGGTATTTTTTTTCTTTATATAGCCAGCCAGCTAGTACTGACTGATTTCGCCATGTTCGCCATTTTGTTTATTGTGCAAAAATTGTTGTCAATGCAATTATTTTATTTATTTTTCATTTCTCATGCTCGAAAAGTGTGTCATATTAGACTTGTGAAGCGGGGCTAAAGTAGTACATTTAAGCCCTAGGGAAAATATGTATACATATTTTTGATTTACAAAACATTTTAATTTGATCAATCAAAATACTTCACCGATTAAATCCACAAATCACAGAAAAGTAATTTGATAGATTAAAACATATTTGGTAAAAATATCAACCAACCAGAACACAGCAAAATCGACCAATCAGGAAAGACGTTTTTCAGTTCTTTAAAGATTAAGCGGTGTCTATGGTCAAAGCAATTACTCCTCTTAAAAGAAAAAAAAAGCGCATGATGCATCTCTTTCTTTGATATAGCAAAAGAAAGGGAGGCGAATACGCCAAGCAAACACGCATAGCGAGGCATGGTGCTGGCCTTAGAAAAAAAAACATGCTGTCAAATTAGACATACAACCGCCAAGAGTTAAATTATTCATTTAAGATGGATAATTTGTGTTTATGTGTTTTCTCGCAATCGAAGTGAAAAGTAGAGTGTATAACTCGGGCCTAAAAGCCATATTACCACTCGAACAATTTTCCCTCTCTACGTTCGGGAAAATAACCATCTCGTGGTAATATGGCTTACTTTAGACCCTTGTCAAACAATCTACTATAACATTATTATAATAAGTAAATAGAATTTAGATAAATATCAAATTTATTAAACATAATAACAGTGTAAATTTAAGATTAAAACTACTATTAAAATAAAAACTAAACCCTAAACTTAAAAATAAAATAAAATAATTAATTTGAAAAAAGGGGTGGGCCTTTTGGCAGGGTGCCCATCACGCAGGCAGCATTCCCGCGCTGAACTGCGATTGCGATTCTTTGCGCGAGAAAGCTGCCGGCGCGAGGGTCCCCTGTTGCCTCTCTCAGCCTCTTACTGAGCTCCCTGTGGAGCTCCAGCGCACTTTTACCCCAAGGACCTAGTGTCTCGACGCCGAAAGCAAAGAATTGGTATTGGGCGCCGAGACAGCTATATTTGGTGACCTTGAGGCGTTCCCGGGCGTCCGCCGCCGCCCCCGCACGTTTGGTAGTGGCTGGTAGGTAGGACGCCGCCAAGGTGTCTGTGCAGGTGGCGTCCCACACCAGTGCACGGCCCGCCTTCCAGGGTATCAACGACATTCCGTCAGGGCGCTTGCCATCACTCCGCACAATCTGGGGCTCCAGAGCAGCGGGAACGTTGGCACTGACGAGCGCCCTTCTGAGAATGTCGTTGAGAGCGGCGTGGCGGGACAGGCGGCCGGCGCCCGAGGAGCAGGAGAGGCCATGGTGGCCGAATCGGTCCACTGGGGCCCCACAAGAAACACATCTGTGTCCTGTGCAGATCCCAGCTCCCAACCGGAGACCGGCAGCTATGCGAAGAGTATCTGGGTCGAGAAAAGTTCCGGTGTTGGGCGAGGGATATGAATGGAGCCAGTAACCAGATTCTGGCTTGGACACAGCTAACAGTCTGGCCCGGTCTTTGCCTGTGGAAGGCTCTATTAATGTTTGTAAGGTGGCTAAGGAGGCTATTGAATCCCAGGCCCTTTGCCTGTGTGGTTTGGACGGAATATTTGGGCTCGGTCCAGCTAGCCAGGCATTCGTGGCCTCGTCCAAGCAAGCAATCTCGCAGTTAATGCCCGCTGGGGCTTTTAGTATTTTACCTGCGAGATCTAGCGTGCTGTGGATCGAGGACAGGAATGCCGGCAACGCCACATTTGAAATTTTGCGGGTTCCCAAACCGCCGTTCCTTATCGGCAAGGTGGCTTGGGTCCATGCCTGCTCGCTGAGGTGAATGTTCAGAATGTTTTCAATTTGGGATTTCATGAGACTGTCAATGGGTAGGATCAAATGGGGGAATTTCCAAATGGGGCAACAGCGAAGCAGGTATGTGAATTTAGGAACAAATAGGCAGAATTTCAAAATAAATAAGGCTGAGTGACTACTAATTTTGACAAGGCGGTCCGAATACTTGCTAAATTTTGTGGTTGATTTATTTAAGAGAAGAGGAATGGCCTCCTCGAAGATAGGGGAGCCAAGGAGGTGCAGACTGTCCTTCGATACTCTTTTTATGTTAAGGGCAACATTGTTAAAATTTTGAGCGATTTGGGGGGCGGTTAGAAGGTTTACTTTGTCCGAAATATATAATTCAGATTTGTCACAATTTAATTCCAAACCTATGCGATTGAAATGCTGTTTAATATGTACTAAATCTGCTAAAACCGTCTGCGCGTCTCCGGCTAAGGTCCCATCATCGAGGTACCAAATATTTAATTTTGAATTTAGGTTGTGGATTATCGGATTTATAGCCAAACTAAATATCGCTGGACCGAGGGGATCACCCTGCTGACAACCTACGGCCGAAAGAATCTCATTCGATTTATGAACTAGTTTTGAGGGGCAGTGGTAGCACTGGAGAAGAAAGTTATAAATTTCCGGGACATGGACTTTAATTTCGTTTAGCAGGGTGTCCCTATTGACTGAATTAAATGCGTTTTTTACGTCTAATTTTAGAAGAACCTCGCACGAATCGCTTTTTACGAAGGTACGTACAGCGTGGACTGCTGCCTCGCAACCTCCGCGGGTTCCAAAGCCGACTTGTACGGGTTCAAAGAGGGCCTGTAATTTTGATCTAGTGAATTTTGATAAGTAAATATGTTTTATTAGATTAAGTCCCGTTCCCCAATAATAATGTGTGAAAATCGTGTAAGTTTAAATCAATATAAATATGTTTTATCTTTGTTTTGATTTATATCTTATTTCAATTTGAATATTAGATTAGGTAGCATCTATAAATATGTTACCGGTAGAACTGGCAGCCATGCAGGTCATTTGCCTTCGGCTTCTGAACCCATATTAGAGTATTTATAATATGTGTGTAGATAAAGTATTGTATGCAACTGTACATAATTAGGCATTAAAACACTCGTGCTTTAAAGCCTCTCATTATGTACCAGTTGCATTCACAACTATTATAAGATAGTAGATTCCATAGGGTGATACGACGGCTCGATGAGATGACGACCGACAGATCACGGGTCACTTCCGGATAAGATTAATTTAGGACCGGGACGATGGCTTACGGTCACAAGCATATTGATGCTGTTCTCGAATAGATGCTTTATGCTAGGCGTCCACAGTTCCGCATCGCACACATCGCATGCAATATTTTGTACTGATTCGCACCGTACGGAGTTGCGGATCAGTGGACGCACTTGAGTGACTTTCTATACAAATAATACTAAAATCCGTTGCGTGCGATGCGTAGGTACGATGCGTGCGATGCGGAACTGTGGACGCCTATACCTTTATGCTCAACAGTATTTATAATGTAATTCTTATCATGAAATAAATGAATCTAATCTAATCTAATCAGTGAGAGATTGGGATGAAGGACGTGTAGCGTAGCTATTATTCTTCTCCAGGAGTTTCAGTCGACTCCCTATTGGAGGGGTGCATTCACCGGCATTTGTAGATGCTCCGACTCCTGATTAAGCCACCGTTCGGAGTTTCGGCCTCTTGGTTTTTTGCCTTCTACTATTCCTGTTACCACCAGTTTCTCCAAATTCTCAATATACCTACCTTTGAGCTACGTAGCCAAAATACTGGAGGATACGGTGTCCTAGATGACATAAAGTCTGTGAAATTAGGGCTAAAACTGCTTTGCCACCAGAGCTATGCTATGTTGCGAGGATGTGATAGTATAACCAATGAATATGTTTGGAGGATATCAACGCGTCCATAACAACGTAGCATACTTAACTTTGGTGAACATGCAACCAAGAAAGTCCATTTAGAATATGATCTGGCAGCTTCTTTTAATTTCAATTAGATAGCTCATTTCTCGACAATCAAATACATGTTTCAAACGAGACATCGTTACCGGCGCCACAATAGCGTCATTATCATTACTGTCGCAAATTTCCCGCCGTTTGTTTTCTTTTTAAGGATTCCCAAGTACAAACCGGATAGTGACGATGAATACCAACGTAATTGAAATAAAAGCAGACAGGCAACTACCGCCGGTGGCAAGGTCGTCAAGACATTGTTTAAGATTTAAAATTAATACATGGATACAACATACTAGGCTGTGGTTAGAGTTCAGACGTACCTAGGTAGGGTACGGTAATGAATTTTCAAATAATAGGGAATATGCATGTGGAATCAATAGTAATTAAAATATCATTATATGGATAGTAAATCATCAAATTGTCATTGAAGTGAATTAATAAATTTGCTCATAACCTTAAACATATTACAATTGAGTTTCATAAAATATGTATTTTCTTTATTCACTGAAAGTAAATTAAAAACCACCATCAGGATTCCTACAAAAAAAAAAGAACGACGGTGGCTAATCGACGACCGCTTTAGCTTAGTTGGTAGTGACCCTGCCTACGAAGCTGGAGGTCCCGGGTTCGAATCCCGGCCGGGGCATTTATTTGTGTGATGAGCACGAATATTTGTTCCTGGGTCTTGGATGTTTTCTATGTATTTAAGTATTTATTTATCTATATAAGTATGTATATCGTCGCTTAGTACCCATAGTACAAGCTTTGCTTAGTTTGGGACTAGGTTGATTTGTGTAAGATTGTCCACAAATATTTATTTATATATTTATTTAATGATCGTACAGTCCACCTGATGGTTGGCGGACACCGCAGCCTATAGACGCCCGCAACTCAAATTAATATTAGTAGCATTTATAAATCATCATCATCATCTCAGCCGAAAGACGTCCACTGCTGGACATAGGTCTCCCCTAAAGAGTGCCACAATGACCGGTCCTCTGCGCCACCCGCATCCAGCGGACTCGCGCGTGGATTTATAAATAGTAGTTTTGACTTGTAAAAGTGCCCTTGAGGCCTATTTGCAGAATAAATGTTCTGAATGTTTGTTTAAATTTGAGTAGGATTAAAAAAATGATAATTTAATGTCGGTTACAGAGGGCAGGCTGCATGGGCATGCGCGGGGGCAGATGCGCGTGGCCGCGCGGGCGCGTGGTCGGGGGATCCTCGGTGCTGCACTCCATGATGCACACCCGGGGCAATAGGAGGGACTACGACCGATGGGCCGCCAATGGGAACCCAGGTAACACCAAATTCCAAGGCCCAGCCACATTAAGCGCGGGCCCGCGCTCAAACTGGCGCACGTTATGAGCTATGTCACACATTTTACAATACAGATATATATGTAGCAGAAAAAGAAGAAAAACAATTATTCGTGGCACACAGACAGTACAAAACAGAAAAACGTTACAATATACAACACAGCCACGAAATAGCCCCAAATCAGCATAGTGCTAGCCATTGGAGAGTCTGTATGGTTACTACACAGTACACACTACTAGTGAACAACGAAAGTTTAGTATTTGTAGGATTTATTTTGTGTTAGCGTCTAGTTATCAATTCAATATGCTGCTCTATTTCAACCGATTTCTGAAAGGGGAGAAAGGCTCGTCGGAAGTATGTATCATATTCCTATTGTTTACTTTAGTATCATGCTGCTCTTGTTCAACCCATTTCTGAACACAGGGAAAAGGTTCTCGGTTACCTCGGTAGTATGTATCACAGTTTCTCGCTATATCCGAAAGGAATGATCCCAACCTAAATTTGGTAAAAACTGATGATCGAATCCAGGAATCCACGGTACCTACTGATCCAACACATGTAGGTAAATCAAAAATGCACATATAGTTTCATATACTTATGCATATTTTTATTAATAAAAAATTATCGGTGTGTTCTGTAGGATGGGACTACGCATCAGTGCTGAAATACTTCAAGAAATCCGAAAACATGCAAGTGCCAGAGCTGAGAAGGGATAAAGTATATCATTCCACACGCGGGGAGATGACTCTGCAGTACCCCAGCTGGAGAACGCGGCTCTCAGACGCATTTCTCCAAGCTGGCGTAGAGACTGGCGGGAAAATAGTGGACTACAACGGAGAAAAACAAATAGGTTATTCCATTATACAATTTACGATGAGCAACGGGACCCGTATGAGCGCCAGCCGCGCTTTCCTCCACCCAATTAAATACAGAAAGAACTTCCATGTGACTAAGAACGCAATGGTAACCCGAATATTAATCGACCCTTTGACCAGACGAGCATACGGTGTTGAGTTCCGCAAAGCCGGACGTCGCTACATCGTGAAAGCAACGCGCGAAGTCATCCTGTCGGCTGGTGCTATCAATTCTCCTCAAATACTAATGATCAGCGGAATAGGTCCAAGAGATCATTTAACGGAGAAGAACATCACAACAATCGTCGATTTACCCGTCGGCTATAACCTGCAAGACCACTGGGCTTTAGGCGGCCTGACCTTTGTGATCAACACAACTGATTCTATAAGATCTGAACGCGTGGCTACATTCAGCAACATTCTTGAATATTTCAGCCATCATACAGGGCCTCTGTCAGCACCGAGCGGTACTGAAGCTATTGCTTTCATAGACACTAAGAACCCGAACGACGCTGATGGCTACCCTGACTTGGAACTGCTGTTTGTAGCAGGCTCCCTAGTCAGCCAACCCTCATACAAGCAAGCCTTTGCTATTGACGATCGTTTATATAACAAAGTCTACGGACCTATCCAAGATCGTGATACCTGGATGGTGTTTCCCATGCTGCTCCTCCCAGAGTCAAAAGGCAGGATAATGTTGAAGAACAAGAACCCATACACGAAGCCGCTTATCTACGCAAACTACTTCTCCGACGGGGGACATGACCAGAAAGTAATATTACATGGAATAAGGAAGATAATTCAACTGTCGCAGACGAAGGCTTTTCAGAAATTCGGGAACAGATTGCACGATATTCCTCTGCCTAACTGTGCGCATCATAAGTTCAACTCTGATGCGTACTGGTACTGCGCAATGAAGACTATAACTAATACGATTTATCATCACTGCTGTACTGCTAAGATGGGGCCGAGGGAGGATCCTGGAGCCGTGGTGGACTCGAGACTCAAGGTGTATGGTGTGAAAGGGTTGCGGGTAGTCGACGCGAGTGTGATGCCTCACGTCCCTGCGGCCCACACCAACGCGCCCACTTTAATGGTTGCTGAAAAAGCGGCCGACATGATCAAGGAAGACTGGGGGCTCCGTATCAGATGAATAATAGACATATGCCCCTATTCCATCAAACTTAGCTAAAATGCCGTTGAAATTCGTTAGTCTGTCACTCTGAGATTGTGTTTTGAGAAATCAACACATTTCAGTTACAGAACTTCTATCTCACGAGCGCGGGTGAGCCATGTTTGTGTGTTGAGCTACCTATATACATGCACATTGTCTATGTGTGCGTCAGCGTAGGAGCTATGAGTTCACATTGTCTATGTGTTCGTATGTATCACAACACAACTAAAACCCTAACCCTCGCTCGTGAAATGAAAGTACTGTGACAGAGGTTCATTAAGTTTTATGAATAAGGGGAATATCTACTGTCTAATATCGTACAGATCCCAGTCTAGCGGCAACGAAATGACTTTTTTGAGCGATCGATCGATCGTCGAATTATTGATTGTATATTTATTTATTTATGGAAAGCTATGTTATTCAATTACAGTATGGAATACCATAAAAACAAGAAATACCTAACATTTTATCGTACTATTGATTGGAAAGATCTCATTTCGATAATACGTCATTGTAAGCATATTTTTAGGTATTTACTACTACTAGGTACCTACTTTTGTCTACAGGGTGAGAATCTCAGCACTTTATATATGTGTCACTGATGCATAAAAAATGGACCGTTTTAGATTTGTAAACTGAAGTACGACAGTAAAAAGTAAATAATAACCTAACTGGATTGTCTTTCATTTATTCTTGATTCTTGATTCTTGAATAGTTTGTCTGATATACTATACAAAGTAGTTAACTGATCTAGCGAAAACCGAAGGTTCGGTTTTCATAGGATCGATTCGACCTGCTCAATCGATTGTCCCGTGACAACTAAGAAACAAAATGTCTTCCTTTGCATTGTAGTGGAAGGAATAGCTATCGGAAAAAATATCACAACGTAATATTAGCTGTAAGAACTCGACTAATGGCTTTGAATAGGAAAAATCCGGTGATAGGGTAGACCCGGTGAAGGGTACATCTAACTTATATTCTCTGTCTCAGATAGTTTTAAAAAACTCAGAACTAGTAAAACCAAGCCTTAACAGCCCGGCCACGAGTTTGAATTGCGGCGCGGCAAGCGTTTTTTTTTCATTGCACTGTCGAGACGCGCAACGAACTGCCTTTAGTTGCGATCTCACGCAATGTATTAGGAAAACCGTTGCCGTTCGAACTTGTGGCTGGCCGTTAGACGACATCGCAACAAGCGTCGTTTGGGAGGCACAGGCTCACAAATAAACTGTGGAAATACCAGTTTTTTTTACTTTTATAAAAAAGTTATTCTTTTAAAACAGGTGGGCAGACTTTGAGTGGATAAGGTCAATGAATGTCTCACTGGCTTCCTTATGTGTCTCATTAAGTAATAACTGTATCTATAAATAACTAAATCTATTTACATTATGCAACAAAGGAGCTGGATTCGGTCTGCACGGATTTCTTTAAATAAAACTTTTATCCAGTATACCAATATTTTTAAATTTAAAGTGGCGATCTCAAGCTTTCTGAGATTAACATTCTGTCGATGTCGTCAGGCAAATTCTGCGGTCAAAATCGGCATGTTTTCGTACGTCTTTTACGGAAGTTTATCCATCAACGAGGAAGATCGCAAGCGTTCATAGGATACGGTATATACTAACCACCAATCAGTCCGTATTACACATTTCACGAGAATCAGTTGAGGAATGCGACCTGTAGAGGAGACTCGCCTTCTAGTAAATAACACGCGAACTAGCAGAAAATAATATTAATATTATAGAAGATAAAGCTGGAAACAGTGCTCGATCGACGGTCAGCGTGTACCGTCGGTCGGGCGTAGCTATCGCTGTACGAAAGCATACGTGCGTTCAGAGCGATGCTCACCGTCAGCCGACCGACCATACGCGCTGACCGTCGGTGGTGCTCTGTTTCCAGCCATAGACTTGCATAGATATATCTACATCGGTCGGCGCCCGACCGACGGTACGCGCTGACCGTCGGTCGAGCACTGTTTCCAGCCTTAATTTGAGATATCAGAAAATACACAGCCAGAAAACGCGGATGACAACGAACGTAATTTTCAATGCTTGACGCATTAAGTCATCTAGCTAATGACAGGCACACTGATAGTATGTAAGCAAGGAGTATGTTTATACTATTCCAACATCCCTCCTTAAACATATCATCTTGG
Organism: Cenopis cana; assembly: GCA_951800055.1. Classification (NCBI taxonomy): domain Eukaryota; kingdom Metazoa; phylum Arthropoda; class Insecta; order Lepidoptera; family Tortricidae; genus Cenopis; species Cenopis cana. Next base: position 2,138,261 of record OX637492.1, on the reverse strand, counting down.
AGCAGAAGGCCAGCTTCGGGGGTGACGTAGCTTTAGTGAGCGCGTCTGTCACATTAAGTCCGTCTGAACGTATCGGACATCGACGGCGCCTTGGTGTATTCCTACTTTGTCAGGCACAAAATGATGCCTCACATCAATGTTTTTGGTTCGCGAATGATAGCCATCAGTAGGTACCAGAAAGTTTGATACTGCTCTGATTGTCACTGTAGATAACCAAGGCTTCATTCTTCAACATTGGCCATAAATCCTCTAGAAATTGCTTCAACCACAATTGTTCTTATCCTGAAACGAAGACCAAAGAGGACAAAAAACGTAAAGGAGAATAATGGTTATCTCCGGAACTAGTTCTAAGACATATATTTCAAGATGGACATTGGACATGGCCATATTTCACCGGCCTACGACCGCGGCAATACCTACTTGCATTTTTAGTAACGCAGGCGCAGCCGAGCGTCAGTCAGTAGGTATAAATATAACTATAAAATCACAGATATTCTCCTCGATCAAAAGTATTCCTAGTAACCGGATCAGCATTTACATTTATATCTTTTGTTTTCTGAATTTTTCTTGCGTCGAACTCGCAAACAGCCTTGGATGAAAAAGTTGACGCACTTCACCAATAAAAACAAAAATCCTACTCATACGGATCTTCTATAAAGGTATTTAGCCAAGAACGAGAGTGTTGTGGAATGAATGGTTCCGTACGTACTAAATTAGTTTTAATGTAACCTAAATTAACTTGAATACAAATCTCCATGCTTACCCTAAAAGAGTCTATGCCGTACCTATTCCATATTCATAAGCATAATACCTACTCGTAAAAGAGTCATTATCAGATTTAGGCTCGCGTCTTTTCTATCAAAATTTAAGGGCTACAAAGTTTAATTTTGGATTGGATTGGTCTAATAATCTGCATAAGTGTCTCCATTACTATCATCATCATCATCATAATCAGCCGAACGACGTCCACTGCTGGACATAGGCCTCCCCCAGAGAGCGCCACAAAGACCGGTCACGGGCCGCCCGCATCCAGCGGATCCCCGCGACCTTAACCAGATCATCAGCCCACCTCGTGGGGGGCTCCAACACTGCGTCGTCCGGTACGTGGTCGCCACTCGAGAACTCGCTGGCCCCACCGGCCATCGGTCCTCCGGGCAATGTGGCCTGCCCACTGCCACTTAAGTCCATCCTTAAGTGCTCCATTACTATAAATCCATGTAATACAAAAATAACTACATGCACAGCATAAGCCGCTAACTATTGACCACCAGGAGGGACTAAGTAGAGGTCTTTTGTTTTTCAACTGTAAATGAACCAGAATTCACCAACGAACCAGACTTCGGTGGTTCGGCCACCTACTGAGATTGGGAGAGGATCGAGCCGTCAAGAAAGCATACTTGGGGCGACTGAGTGGGCGCCGCCCGGTTGGTCGACCCAGGTATCGCTGGGAAGAGTGTGGAGGCGGATCTGCGGCAGCTTCAGGTCGAAGACTGGCAGGAGGCTGCGCAGGATCGGGAAATTAAGGTGGCGTGCTCTCGTTTCGGAGGCCAAGATCCTCTTTATTGGGTCGCTGCGCCGTTAAAGTAAGTATAGTACTTAGTAAGTAAATGAACCAGAATAAGATTCTTCTTGTAATACCACAGTTGCAATGGAATGAATTAATAAACGGATATACTTTGTAAATGCGCGGTTGGAGAGTAGCATGGGGAAAATCCAGGGGAAACCTCAAACACGACCACGCGGGCGGTTTAAACACTGGAATACTCTTAAGAGTTTGCACTCCAGTGATTGGTTGAGCGGCTTTAATCGAATCTGAGGGGTGAGAGAAATCGACCTACTGGGAGTTTTGTCGCTGGTTCACTAAACCTAGCTGAGAAGAGTCCAGCAAGAAACTCTGCTAGGCCGCCACCGGCGGGAATGCTAAGTCAAAATAGGAAATTAAAGACCAAATTTTAGTTTCCATTTCAGTCGGGAAATTTTGAAACAATGGAGTTTTTAGGTACTGAAAATAAATTAATTTTGTTTCCAAGTTTTAAAAACTTCGTAATTTCCTGTGAGAGAACAGTACCTACTAGGTATAGTGCGCGCCATCCACGACGACGCGCCCCTCCACAGCGAATCTGATACTAATCTGTGCGCAGTTGTAGTGTGGCTTGGGCTGTGGAGGGGCGCGCCTTCGTGGATGGCGCGCACTATACTCAAAATTTTCCCTCGAAAGAGAGTTGTGCCTACATAAACTTGGCATTTGGAAGCTACGGCCGATGGTAAATGCGTATTTACGACGAACAATAACGCCAAATATCTGAAGGAACCCTTTCTAGAAATCAGTTAACCACAACTTTAACAAAAACTTAATATGATGATTAATCAAATCACTTGGGACTTGGTTTATTTTTAAAGTATTTTTTACATGATGATGCGTGTTGCGCTTCGGAGATGTTTTGAATTGTTGTTATTGACAATACTGCTTCTAAGGATCTACATCGTGCAAGAACTTGGCTGTGATATGGAAACTCAAACCCAAATACAAATTGCATGCTGTTTCTTGCATCGTGTAAGAGTCGTTTGCAAAAAATTTAAGGGCTTCATGAAAACAAAATTACGATCGCGTCCTTTGTGTAACGAAAGTTAGCCATACAAAATATATGAGCAATAGTTACACAAAGGAATCAATAGTTAAGTTTTGTTTTAATTAAAGCCCTTAACTATGTACAATTTTTTTGATAACGACTCGTGAATGGCCTTTAAATATCCGTATTCGTAAGCACGTGGTAAGTACAACATTTTATGTCACCCCCTGTCCAGGAAGCGGGATTTCCCACGCGCGGAGCTTGCGGTAATCGCCACTTTATGGCCAGGTGTGACATAAAAATAATAACCTACAGGTATCTATCCGAAAAGTTGAAAATGGAACGACATGGAGACCTTACCGTTACTGGTGATTGCTGCCGCGACATTCGCGACCGTCAGTCATGAGGAATCGAGGAAGAAGAAGTAGAAAACTTTTAAGATTGTCCAAATGATTAAAATAGCTAACTACCTAATGGTTTATTTATTTATCGTATGGCATTTATTTCGAACCGTGAGATCTTCGAGAAGACAGTACGGTTGCCAGTTTTTGTTGCCCTTTTAGAACCACCCAGGGGTCACGTGTAGGGTAGCGGTGGGTACTTTCCCTACGGACGTGGTGCAACTTCGACCCCCCTTTGTCAAGTGAGTGGGCAACTTGACTGTTAGTAGTTTTCAAGCCGCCCGAAGGCCTCCTTGGCTTAACGACTGCTGCCATAGACAGCAGCCGGGATCAACGGTTTAACGTGCTTTCCAAAGCACGGGAACACTCAGTTAGTAACCACTCAAAGCGGTCACCCATCCATGTACTGACCGCGGCCCAATAACGCTTGCGGCACGCAAGCGCCGCTGGGCCACGAGCACTCCTACCTAATGGTGTATGTAGACTCTACACCGAAGAGATTCCGTTTTGAGGGTTCCGAACCTCAAAAGGAACAACGGAACCCTTATAACATCACTTTGTTGTCCGTCTGCCTGTCTGACCGTCAAGACCCTTTATCTCGGGAACGCGTGGAAATATCGAATTGAATAAAAACCTATACTGATCTACAGTCCCTTGAACCTGTGAAAAAATTAAACTTTCAAGTTAATATGTCAAAAAAAGACGGCCGTTTATGTTGCCAAAAACGGATGTTTCGACAGTCATTTATCATATATACTTTCCGTTGACCTAACCTAGAACTATGAAATTTACCAAGTAATATTGTCTTATACCTACTACAAGTACAGGGATAAGTCTGAAAACTATACATTTGTAATTAAATCATAAAAAATATTGGTTTCAGGTTATGGAAACTGAATTTCGGGAACAGGGGACCGATTTTTGAGTCTCGAACGCTCGACTTTTCACTCAAGATCTGTCAAAATACTATGGCGATTTGACAGATGTCGAGTGAAGAATCGAGCGATCGACACTCAAAAATCGGCCCCCAGCTCGGAAAATATGGCGAGTCTCGATTCCTAAACTATTCATAATATACCTACAAAGTAATCGGTTGGTGAATCCCTCGCACTTGTTTTCTTCACCTTGTTTAGACTTAAGAACTTTAATTACTGACCCATTTAAGTGTCAAACTAATTTTGTTACTTTAATAATTATTCTATGAAGTGTCCAGTATACAATGAACTCTAAATGGCTCATCAATTAAAATCCGTTACCGCACACGCAGCGCACCCACAATCCGGTATTCCGGATGACGTTGGTTATCCCTTTATCGCAGAAAACTCTTGCAAACATAATGTAAACAATAATGAATCTTAAAAGATCAGATTACAGTACAATTTCCTATACATTGTTAAACTATCAGTTTAAAAAAAAGTTCACGGGCATGGCTACGATGAATCGCGACTGACTGCTTTACTTCTCAAAGGACCAGTGTCGAGACAGGACGGATCGCCGCAGACGGCGTAGTGATAGTGTTGTGCACAAGGATATTTAAGGATTAGAGATGTAAGTGATGAAACAATCCTACTTACTTAGCATACTCTATTCATTATACTCCAGTACAATTCATGTGAAAAATCCTATTTCAGTACTTTAAAGGGACAACTTCAAGTTAATAAAAGAAAAAACATCTTCCCTAATATTTTGAATTACTAACATTCATCGGGATATCAGTTAGAGAGTAAATATCCGTATGTGTATCTGTTTTATGGCACTATTTGCAGCTCAACTGGTTCAATTCGAATAAATTGGAATTAGCGATAGTATTGAACACAATAAAAAGTTAAAGCAATACATATACATGCCATATCCATATAAGATTAAAATACAAAGGCGAACTTATCCATATGACGGATCTCTTTCAGCTAAGCTTCAGAAGTCATCGTAGTCGCCGGCATAAGTTAAAACAGAAATACTTTTTTAAACTGTGTTAAATCTATAATTGATATAAGGTACTTGACATATAATAAACAAAACGTTTTATAAATCTCTCATCTCTGATAATCAAACTCAAATATATAAAAAAAAAACAAAATCACACATTAATTCTGCAATTAGGTCTGAAGGTAGTATTAATAACATGTCAGAAATTAAACTACATTTACAATAATATAACTAAGTGACATGAATACAAAAAAACATCAACTAACAGACAAATACCTGGCTACATGTGCTGAACTGATATACCTACTAATTAGTTTGACACCCTATCATCAGCACATTTTCGCGACGGGCTATCGATTCTTCTTCTTTATCCCGTTACCCTCCGCTGGGGTGTAGGGCTCGAATCAATTCTCTCCATTTGCTTCGGTCTTGGGCAACTTGGGTTACTTCTTCCCAGTTCATCCCCATAGAACCCAACTCTTGATCCACGGAACGCCGCCAAGTTGTTCTGGGGCGACCTTTTTTCCGCTTGCCGGGTATCTGCCAAGTTAGAGCCTTCTTGGATAAGTGGGAGTTCGGTTTACGAATGATATGACCGATCCAATGCCATTTCCGTAGTAGTATCTCTTGTTGTATGGGTTTCTGCTTTGAGATTCTCCACAGCTCCGAGTTTGTGATTTGGCCAGAAGATGCGAAAAATTTGCCGTAGACACTTGTTCACAAACACCTGGGCTATCGATTATTAGGGCTATATGTCGAATATTATTGACTCTGGTTTATTATTGAAATCGATTTAAACTGATTTGATCGTGTGTATCCTGTATTAACATATTTACTGCCAGGCTATTTCACGTTTCACCAACTTGACAATTGTCGCCTTACAATGACAATTCAGTTTACATTGCCGGGCCGGTCAATTGTGTAGAATGTCCAGAATCGTATGGACAACTCTTGCCCAAACGCTTGATTGATATTCGCGAAAAATTAGTTTTATTTCTTCACCCTTTTTTGGTTTTTAGGAACCTAACATAATAATAATTCAATTCTTTTTTAAACTAGATTAATGTTTATAGTTATTTCTGCAAATCGGAAAAGATCATTATTATTATTTATTTAGTATTTAAACTAAGGACGTTAGTATATATATTCTTTGACTAAGGCTAGGGTTTTTCGATTTTTCGATCATCAGTGGCCTTCTTTTGAGAAACGCTAGTAGATATTGACTTGAGTCCCATTGCGGCCTACTTGGAGAAAAAACTTCATTTATTTCTTTTATATCTTTAATATCACTATTTAAGCGATTACTCAGAATATTACGTCACAATGAAAAATAAAAGTTACAACAACCTATAAACGCAATATTTAATAAAGGAAATAACTAAAGGAACAATTCACTTGTTTCCTTATTGGTAACATAACACTCAGGAAGTCAGGACGCCACTAAGTATAAATTTATACTATGTGCACATACAGCCGAGTTAATAATTAAATATGTGTAAAAAGATTAAAATGTATAATATCTAAACAATCTTATACTCGTAACAATAAAGAACTAAATAATAATCTCACAATATAACGAACATTATGAAAAGTACAGATTAACAAACCTGCCATCAAATAAACACACAAATTACAAGATATTATCCATTACAGGGCGGGTTTATATGGACCTGTAAAAAAGTGACAAATGTCATTTGACACTTTCCATATAAAAATGGGCGAGCTGTGAGGTGACAGTTTGTGAGCAGTTTCGATAATTTTATAAAATTGTTTCAGTTAAATTCAGCTTTTGAAATTACCAAAAAAACACTCGGGAGGTCTGCAGCTCATAAGATAAGATAAGTTAAGAACTCATTTATTCAAGTAGGATTCATTGAACCGCTTTTGCATCGTCACTAGCTACAACAATCTTAAAAATGTACAGACATTCAAGTCTGTAAACATCTAAAACGATAATTAATCTTATATCTTTAAACGAGCAATTCTTGTTTATATGTTTCTATATTTCCGGGATCTCGGAAACGGCTTTAACGATTTTGATGAAATTTGGTATGTAGGGGTTTTCGGGGACGAGCAATCGATCTAGCTAGGTCTCATGCCCGGGAAAACGCCGAGCAAAGCTCGGCCGCCCAGATATTTACATTTTATATAAGGTACATAGATAGATCCCAGTGGCGGAGCGTCCATAGCCATATAACTCGATTCCCACCGGCTTGCCTAATTTTCAGCCAGTCCAGTTCTTTTACTACGGCTCATGAAGAATAAGAAAGGCAAATTATTTCCGGTTTCCCAGAAAATATTTTTGTATATCTTTAGGTACCCTATGGGTCTACCTCGAACCAAAAACCACAACCGATTAGGAAAAAAATAAACATTACGTCAAATAAGTGAGTTCAAGGAAAAAATCATAACCTTTAAAAATAATATTCACAAAACACATTGACAGATTTGACAAGCGAGTCAAGGATGGCCAATTTGGCCTTAACAGTTTCTGAGTATTAGTAAAAAAAATACGAAGTAAGTAATGGGAAAAATATACTCCGGATTAATTTCATAGGGTGAAACCTCGAAGTATAACAAATACATTATTAAAATAAATGCGCATGAGATTATATTGAAATTTTCTGAATTTGCTCCAACACTGCCATTCCAGGGTATTTTCTCTATAAAGTGTACCCCCTACTTTTTTTTAGGATCTAGGTAGTTTTGGGTTTTCTGACTAAGAAACACGAGTACTATTGATTCAGATAAAGAAAAAAAGTGTCCTTGGTCTTCCATACATATTTTCTGTGTCAGTTTTGTGACGAGCCATAGAAACTGTATGAAAAAATGCGTCACAAAACTGACTTTTTTTTGGGGGACAATTTTTTCTTCGCCGAAATGGATAATACTCGTGATTCTGAGTCAGAAAGGTACCCCCCTACTTTTAAGTGAAAATGCCCTCCAAATATAATGAACGTCTAGTAAAGTCGACTCCAAAAATATATGATATGCGCTGACAGTGACCAAAAATATGCAGCACAACTTTATCGAGAAGGGCATAAGGCTGCTCACGTATTATAATTTATCAATTGAATATAGGTAGCTACAAGTTTAATGTTGACGTTCGATGCGAACTATTGGTAAAAAAAACGTACTACATACGTGCTTAATTATAGAAGATGATGAATATGAACAAAAAGAATTAAAGAAGTTAATGCGAGTCAAGGATCTCATCAGTGTAAAACGCTAGCAGACTCAACAATACTGCTGTACTATTGCCTGTTTTTTTAGGGTTCCGTAGGTACTACAAAAGGGAAAAAAAGACGGTACGCTTATATGATCACTTTGTTTCCCGTCTGTCTGTCTGTCAAGACCCTTTATCTCGAGAACGAGTGGAGGGTATCGAGTTGAAATTAAAAATTCAAACTCCATTCGGGCGTTCCTTATTCATCATCTAGCAGCCAGCAAGTTACCACAGAATATTATAATAGTATCACATACAGAACGGACACGAACCCCCCGCACCGCGGTCAGTTACCTCGTCCCTGACAGACCCAGGCTGACAGACCGGGTTACCGTCGCGTCTCGCGATTCGTCCGCGCCACGCGCTACGGACTCGCGCAAACAATTGACGCGTATACCGACAGCGCACGCACACATACATACTTACCCACAGCGCTTACTTTCCTTCGCGTGTCACCCCCGTGACCTTACGCAGTCGTCAAAACTTACCAATACCACAGGTTTCCGAGTTTATATAACCTGGAGTACCTCTTTAAGGCACGAGTGAATATGCATTTTCTGGGTGAGCTCGCTTCACCGTCAGCCTCATCTTTGCCCCCTGGCTAGATGCTGGCCAAGAGCAATCCCATTTCTAAAATATAAAGTTTAATTTTAAAAAAATGTATACATAAATACTATCGGACATTCTTACACAAACCCAACTAACGAGGTAACGTGCTAACGAGAGAGTAAAACAAAGCTCTTCCAACCTACCAATTTTCATGCAATTCTAAGAAATAAAAAAAAAACTACAACGCCAAAAAAATTGGCCTTAAATGTCAATGATATGAACCTAATACAGGTTCTACGCCTCCTACGCCGTAGCTCGTAGCGGCGATTACCCGCAATGTAGCGAAAGTCGTCCGTAGACCCGTGACGTAGTATCTTCTCGTTGTATTTCCAGGGAAATAGCTTCTCGACCTATGTAAAAAAAATATGATAGCCAATTATCGATGCTCTAGCTCAGTGGTTCCTAACCTTTTAAATATCTGATTATAAAATCTATTTAATCGTTTTTTTTTATTATTAGAAATGGTAATTGCTCTTGGCAAGCATCTAGCTAGAGGGCAAAGTTGAGGCCGACGGTGAAGCGAGCTCCCCAGAAAATGCCTATTCACTCATGCCTTAAACAATTCCAGATTATGTGAACTCGGAAATGCAGATGCCGGTAGGGAATTCCAAACCTTAGCAGCCTATTTAAATAATCGCTAATAGCCTAATCTAGGTGATTATTTTTAACCTGATAATGGCTCCGTAGGAGTCCGTGTTGGAGAGTGGCCTGGGAAAAATCCAGGGCAAACCTCCGACAAGACCACGCGGGCGGTTTAAACACTGGAATAATCTAAGAGTTTATACAAGTTACAAGAGATAACGTAATAGACCTCATAGGGTGACACTACCAGTAATGGACAAGGCCCAGTAATGTACATTAATTCTTATGTAAAAGAAAATAACAGTCATTCATTTTTTATAGAACAATCAATTTAAAACCGTATCATCTCTGAAAAAAATTATTCTATTATTCTAGTCTGTGTATTGTTCTGTGTGTGTGTGTGTGTCTTCTATTATTCTGTGTAAATAATAATTATTAAATTTGTATTAAATTGATTTATATTTTGTAATGGACTTGAACTTGTATTTTGACTTGATTAGTATATTGGAATTTGTATTTTGAAATGGACTTTGACGATCCCGAAAGGGAGATGCAATTATTTTATTTTTACTATTTATCATTATCATGTGTGTTTAATTTTGGTTGACATTATGTTATTATCCTTTTTTATTTTTTATTTTTCCTGTTTATGACGATCATGATAACTATTTTTGTAATTTTGACATGTGTACAAATTTATAATGTAATTCTTATCATGAAATAAATGAATCTAATCTAATCTAATCTATAAGGATTGAAGTGTCCATTATTGGTGCTTGCGCTTAAAGTGTCCATAATTGGCGGTGTCACCTTATTTAGGTATTTTTTTTCTTGCTTAACAATAGTTTTTCGTGTTGTATGAAATGTATAAAAACAACACCGTCCTTACCTGTCACCTGTCAGCTCACAGCTCACCCGTTTTTATAGAAACTGTCAAATGTCATTTGACACTTTTTGACAGTTTCCGTAAAAAAAACGGGACAGGCGAGGACGAGTCGGTTTGTGAATAACATCAGCTAAGTCGTCATCTACGTTCACATACAGTCAAGGGCACCAATATGTATACACTTTTTCACCTTATTATTCCATTGAAATAAGGTCCAAAAATGAATACATATTTATGCCCTGGACTGTACAATATTAAAGGCGATATATTGATTGAAAGAGACGCGCGCGTATGTTTTTCGTTCACGACAAAACGGGATACAACACACTCCGGGAATGGCTTTTTAGACATATCTCGATAAATATCTGACTGTGTGCAGGTTTATTAAATTTCCTCTTGTCAGAGTATAGATGAGGTAAAATACCATCATATTTACTTAATCGTGTCTTTTAATAATGCGTTGTTTTAGTAGGCTGAGTAAAAATGTAAAATATAGACTCAACTTTGGATTCTTTTCTATCGAGAAAATTTTAAGCAATCATGTTTCGGCTATTGTACAATCATATAATCAAGAATCATGGTAAGCCGTCACCGCAGCCTATGGACGCTTTCAACTCCAGGGGTCTCATATGCGCATTGCTGTTGTTGTTTTTTTTTAGCGGCATACAACGGTACGTCACTAAATACATCTAAAAAATGTTTAAACCAAAAATAGAATTAAGTTATTTGTACACAGTCCTCGTCACAAGGCGGGTCGCGTCAAGCAAGCCCGCGAGAACCAAGAACACTGTATCTGCGGCATACTAATGTTATGAGGAAAAATAAACAAATAGAAAATCGTTTCATTGGTAATAAATACCTGTATATGCATGCGGATCTTGAGAAAACCGTACCTACCGGTTTGTTGGTAGTTACTGGCAGATTTTTAACATTATAAATAAATAAATAAATATAATAAATAAATATTTTTGGACATTTTTACACAAATCAACCTAGTCCCAAACTAAGCAAAGCTTGTACTATGGGAACTAAGCGACGATATACATACTTATATAGATAAATAGATACTTAAATACATAGAAAACATCCAAGACCCAAGAACAAATATTCGTGCTCATCACACAAATAAATGCCCCGGCCGGGATTCGAACCCGGGACCTCCAGCTTCGTAGGCAGGGTCACTATCAACTAAGCTAAAGCGGTCGTCAATATAAGCTAAATCGTTATATTTTTGAAGTCAAAACTTCTTTAGCGGCGCTGAGCACTTTTGTAAGTACTGGGGAAAAATTGTTAAACTCGCGACAGACCCCTCCTAGTATCGTGATTGCGATGTTAGGAGGGGTCAACTCAGCTAAACTCAGCTGGTCTTAGATGCGTAAGACACAATGATACTCGGGACATATTATCTATAGAATCTTAAGAACATAGACTCCTTCTGTAAAAATTCTGATATACATAATTTTAATACTAGAAATAAAAATAAAATTGCCACTAAAAAATTTCGTGTCCGTAAAGTATACAAATCTTTTGTAGGTCAATGTGTCCGTTTTTATAATAAGTTACCTGATGAAGTTTTGAATTTACCTTTTCCAGCTCTTAAAAAGTACTTGAAAAAATCATTGATGTCGAAGGCTTATTACAAGGTTGAGGACTATCTAACAGACAGAAAAGCATGGCCCAAACCAGATACTTAAATAGAGTAAAGATTCATATATTGTGTATTTTTTAATTTTATCTAGTTGACGCAGTTCTTGCAAGAAAACATATCAAAAGATTTATAACTAAATTTATAGTCTAAAGGATTCAATTTTTTTTTCCTAAATAGAATTTGATAATGCTAAGGTATACAGTTTCGAAATGTTTTCTTGCAGAATTACACACTGTACATAACTGGTTTTTTTCCTCATTTTATTCTTTGTTTTTGTGTTGCTTTATATAGATACTTAGATTTCTTGATCTTAAGTAGGTTAAGTATTATCATTTATCATTGTAATAAGCATATTTTTGTGAGAAAATGGCTGACTGTCGAGTTTCTTTCGGCGTTTCTTCTCGGCAGTGGCCTCTGTGAAACGCTAGTAGGGTTTGACTTGTAAAAGTGCCATTGCGGCCTACTTACAGAATAAAGTTCATTTTATTCATTTTTTATTTTTATAGATATATGTACCTAAATGGATTATGCGAATATGAATATGAACATGAGTATGAATATGAATACGGATACGGATATCAATACTGATACGGATATGAATATCTTTGTTATTTACTTTCTTTATTGAGTTTTTACTTAAATTCTGCCGGCACTCCCGGAGTGCAACCCATTGTTTTTTTTTTATTGGAACGACGGTGACTAACAAGCGTATTATATACGGTCCACCTGATTGTAAGGACCACTCGGAACTCCAAGAGTCATGTGCGCGTTGCCAACCCTTTATAAAATGTGAGGATTCACTGTGTTGACAGCACAAGGGACCAATTTAGGACCTACGCTCTCAATACAGTGCGTCCTCGGGAGGTCGGGCAACTTTGCTCACCTCCAGGATCACAAATCAGTATGTAGGTAGGTTATCAGTATGTAGGTAGTGGGTAGGTATGTATGTATGTGTGTGTGTGTCTGTATGTATCAGTATGTAGTGTTGAGTAGTGGCGGCGCGTCAAAATTATTCTTAGGGAAGCCGGAAATAATTTGCCTTTCTTATTCTTCATGAGCCGTAGTAAAAGAACTGCACTGGCTGAAAATTAGGCAAGCCGGTGGGAATCGAATTGTATGGACGCTCCGCCACTGGTAGGCACGGCAGGTGCCTACCTACATATCTGCCAGTATCCAATTTTAAATTCTAAATCGTGTCGTGTGGGTGTGGGATGAATGCTTGCCACGTCCTATTATGAAAGGTATTATAGAAACTAACACTTAGTATTTGGAGCCTGTGCTATCGGCTATACCATATATCCAGGCCCGGACTTAAAGACCCGGGGCCCCTAGGCACTTGGCATCTGGGGCCCTCTCCACCCTTTTATACCCTTCCATTGCTGGGGCCCCTGGGCTGACTGGCCCCTGCCTTGGAGGCCTTGGCGTAAATCCGGCGCTGCATATATCGTGTCGTACCTGTAACAATATACAAAATGTTTAGTGAGATATAACATGGCCGGGCAGCGTGTTAAAAGTGAAATCTATCACGATCTCGCCCTTAATAAGCAGTATACCCCGTTTTTTTCAAAATGAGAATTTGAAGGTAATTTTCGCCTACAATTCTTCGTTTCCCTGAGACATCAGAGGATGATATTGTACTAATTTCACTTATTTCAGTAGCTTATCACGTCTCAAAGATTAGCGCGCCGCATTTTTTCCCGTTTCAAGATTGTTTTCCCTGAAATCGCATGACGACAATCGCACGATTTTTCTCATCTGAAAAAAACGGAGTTAGATCAGGCGCGAAGGGCGGCTGTGAGAAGTGAATGCCTGAGGTTCTGTGAGATTATGGATACCGGGCCTAACTACTACTGTGCCTAATTAGTGTATAATTTGTGATGATTGCAATTTATTAAGTTTAAGTTTCATGACGCATGAGCGCTCGTGGCCCAGCGGCGCTTGCGAACCGCTTGCGCTTGCTAAGGTTAAGCAACGTGGGCAGCGGTCAGGACTTGGATGGGTGACCGCTTTGAGTGGTTACTAACTGAGCGCTCCCGTGCTTTGGAAGGCACGTTAAGCCGTTGATCCCGGTTGCTGTCTATGGCAGCAGTCGTTAAGCCAAGTTGGAGGCCTACGGGCGGTTTGAGAACTTCTAACAGTCAAGTTGCCCACTCACTTGACAAAGCCTAATCCCAATAAGGTCTAGTTTCCCCTTGGGGTTGGAAGGTCAGATGGCAGTCGCTTTCGTAAAAACTAGTGCCTACGCCAAATCTTGGGATTAGGTAGCGGACCCCAGGCATCCTTCAGGATGCACCTGTACTGGGATAACGCTAGGAGGATGATGATGATGATGATGAAGTTTCATGACGCATTGAACAATTACCTCATGTCGACCGGTGACTCGAAAACAAGTCAAGTAAACAAAAACATTGTTTTGTTGTGTTTTTTTCGCCGTTAACCCAAAGGTTTAATAAAATTTAATAAATTCAGAGACTGCAATTTCCACAGGCAAACTGTTAACTTTACAGTTGTGTGGAAAAGTTTTGTATTTCAATTTTCAATAGCAACTAACTTTCGCCCGCGACTTAGTCCGCGTAAACTTCCATTCCCCATTCATTCTTCCAGTTTCGGGACAAAAAGCATTGCTAAATGTTAATCCAGACTATAAACTCGTTGCATACCAAGTTTTATCATAATCCGTTCAGCAGTTCATTAGCATGGTTGAGTAACAAACATCGAAATATCCTAACATCTAAACTTTATTCGCATTTATGATATTAGTAGGATTAGCACGGGCTGTTATTCACTAACCCAGTGTTTTTCAAAGTGTGGGTCCAGACCCCCAAGGGGGTCGCGAGATACAGTTTAGTGCCGTGCCTTCATAGAATGGAGATTTCATTTTAGGAAAATTACTAACAAAATGATATATTTAATAAATTAAATAAAACAATAACCAAACTACAACCGAATTAAAATATCCCCTTTTTTGAGTCGGTTAAAACAGAAATCATTCTTAGATCCTATGTATATTTTACGATAAGAAATCTCAGAATAGTTAGAATGAATGACAAAATTCTGCGTTCCAAATCTGTAAATTATGGATAGGGTCCCGAGGGTTAACCATAGACATCTCTTTTGGGGGGTCGCGAAGAAATTTTGATATCATTAAGGGCCGTAATACCAAAAAGTTTGAAAAACACTGCACTAACCGAATCGTCCTCCTCACCAGTCACCTCACCCCTCACCCGTTTTTATATGGAAACTGTCAAAATGTGACAAATGACATTTGACAGTTCTGTCAAAAACGGGTAAGGTTCGCATGGGATGTTGGTCGGTATGTATAATTGTAGTCTTTGGTTGGTCGTCGCCGCGTTGGTGAGCACACGCGCCCGGGGCGACGACGAGCGGAATCCACTACCGTACACTGTCTTGCCTACTGTCATGGCGTCGTTACCGAACAACGTCACTGAACACGTGACATTGGCGAAATCATCATAAATTTGATAGAAAAACAATTTTTTAAAGAATTGAATTAAGGTTCGCATGCCTGTACTAGACGATGACTGTTTATCTCGCACGCTGACAGATCTCTGTGGCTATTTTGTGGGGTTACTGCAATCCGTAATGTCAGATGTTTCAGTTTGCTACAGACATCGAGCAGTTCTCTCCCGGCGAAAAAAAAATACAATGCCATTCTTTTGTTATCTGCCCTGGGATCCCAGGGGCTGGTAGACGGCTGGTTATGAGCGGCGCGTGTCGCCTCAATCCTTCACTAACTATATAATGGTCAATTGATACTCAAGACAATCAAGAGCAGATAATTCAAATCTTATTGCAGTAGATCGCGTAAATACTTTGGTTATTGCTAAGGATATTTGTGACTGATGACATGTGGTTTTAATAAACTTATATTACTCAATAAAAGGCGAATCGTACAATTTACTTGATACCTATTATACATGGAAATTGGAATAGTACATTACTTACCAAGGGCGATAAAACAAAGAATGTCTCAGATCGCAGGTATTTTACGCCCGAGCCGAAGGCAAGGGCGATAAATATGCGATCTGAGGCTTTCTTTATTATCGCCCGTGGTAAGTACAAAAATTTATGTCACCCCCTGGCCAGGAAGTGGGTTTTTTCGCGCGCGGAGCGTGCGATAATGGCCACTTTTTGGCCAGGTGTGACATAAAAGTATACAACAAAATTTCCCATAGATATTGTCTGAAATAAAAATTATTTCATTTTATAACACTACGCAAAGCCAGTACCGGGAACAGTCTAGTCTATACATGACGCGCTCATCACTCGTCTTAGGGATTAATATTTCATAATTTCACTAAATTTGAATAATGTTATACACACTGCCTTTGTCTAGATTCAAGCACTAAGGCTGGGTTGCACCAAACCGTCTGTAATCGTAAGCGGTGTTCGTCAAATCTGATTGTATGGAAAGTTTGACAAGTTTCTATGGGATGACAGCTGCCGGCGCCATATTTAACGATGACCGGTCCGTGAAGATAGAAGATAGAATAAACTTTATTTTATATAATTGGTTTTACAGATTTTGGCCCGCCAAGTACGAGCAAAGCTATTATTTTACACATATGTCTTAAGTTAAAGATCTAATTGTAAAGTTAATGGGGCCGAGCTCAGGCATGAGCTGGCTCACGCAACACTGCTATATATTTTACATTTAAATGACAGGAATACGAGGAGGGACCAGTCGCTTGGAGAGTGGTTTGCCTCTTTGTTGTTTGCATACATAATCAATATCACCAGCGCGCAAACTAGGTAACATAGGATTATGATGGTTTCGTTTATCATATTTATCACCAGGTTGTGTAAGACCGGGAATTTGCAGATCTCTTAACTTGAGTAGCATGTCTTCATGGAGGTCCCTAGCACGTAGGTACCATGGGTCTTCATCAAGCATCTCCCAGATCACTCTTGAACTCGTATTACGAGGAAAATTAGCAGCAGTTTTCAATGCCATACGGTATTGTCTCTCTAGTTCGGTCAATTTGGATTTACACACCCGAGGGTAAAGTTGCACTATGCCATAGTCTATGATCGGTAACAGTGTTGCTTTTATAACTTTAATCTTTGTTTCGAGCGATACCTTGCTATACCACCCTATAATCGGTGCCAACATACCACGGACTTGTTTTACTTTTTTTACAGTATTTTTAGCGTGATCTTTCATTACTAGTCTCTGGTCAAGGTGTACTCCGAGATATTTTATGCACGTTTTTATTGGCAAATTCTCACGGTCAAGTCTAACTGTTCGACTATATTTACGTTTATTGGTGAACATAGCGCAGTCCGTCTTACTGACGTTGCACTTCAGACCCCACTCCTTGTAATAATTGATGACCGTTTTGGCAGCCCATGATGCCCGTCGCGATGCAGTATCTGGATGGCACGCTTCATTAAGAATACAGAGGTCATCAGCGTATTGTGATAACGTAATACCAGCTATGCGATTTTTCGGCATGTCGCTCACATATAAATTAAACAGGATTGGCCCCAAAATAGAGCCTTGTGGCACTCCATGTGGTACTGGCATCTTTTTTCCATACATCGTGCGGTATTTACCACGAGTTTCTCGACCTGCAAGGTAATTCTCAATGAGCTTAATAACGTTATTTGCCATTCCTGCGTCGAACAGTTTTTTACTCAGCCCAGCGTGATTAATGGAATCAAATGCTTTGCTAAGGTCGGTAGAGATCATTGCTACGCTGTTCCCTATAGCCAAAGCATCAGTAATAATTTTGCCAGTTCGTAGGATTTGGGTGCCAGTTCCTTTATTTTTTGTGAAGCCATGTTGATACTCTGGTATAAGTTCCAGTCTATTAATTTCTGGCAGGATTCGACTGTACATAATCCGTTCGCAGAGTTTCCCCATGATACAAAGTAAAGTAATCGGACGATACGACGCAGCATCTGTGTTCGTTTTTCCTGGTTTGTGGAGGAAAATACAATCCCCCAACTTCCATCTTTTAGGATAGTATCCAGTGCGCAGAGTGTAATTGATGATACGTACTAAGGCATTATGATACGCTGGCCCGGCAAGCTTCAGTGCGTCGG
Source organism: Cenopis cana (assembly GCA_951800055.1). Lineage (NCBI taxonomy): Eukaryota > Metazoa > Arthropoda > Insecta > Lepidoptera > Tortricidae > Cenopis > Cenopis cana. Next base: position 2,120,344 of record OX637492.1, on the reverse strand, counting down.
CCCTGAGTTGATCAGGACCCGGTGCCTTCTTATTTTTAAAAAGACGAAGGGCTCGCACCACTTCGTCTAAGTCAGTTTCTGGTAGTGGCTGGTACGGTGTAAATATTTCAGAATTTGTGTGATCCTGTTCAATATTTGCATCCTTTACTATTGCGGTGTCAACTAAGGCGTTGATTGTGTCCTCCTCAGTCACCATACCGGGCAAGTCAGGCAGACGCTGTGGCTTCGCTTTCAGTGTTCGTTGAATTTTCCACATCTTGGTAAAGTTATTTTCAGGATTTTCAATAACAGTGTTCCACTGAGTTTCACGGTATTCTTGTAGTGCTCGTTTTAGGATGTTTTTGGCGGCATTATATATACGTCGTAAAATATGTCCTCTCGGTGCATTTTTGGCTCTCAATTTGCTTCGGTTACGATGTTGTATCATGTATTGGATGTTCATCGGCAGTTCTTCTCTTCGTTTTGCCTCTCGCAACGGTGCCATTTCATCTAATGCCCCAGTCAGTATATTCTCCATTTTCTCTACATATAGTTCCGCTTCAGCGTCGGTTGTTGGGTCCGGATATGGCAAATTAGCCTCAACGAGTTCTTGAAATTGTATACGTGATTCTTTAGACTCTGTGATATTACTCATCGTTCGCCTAAGTTGTACGTATTCTGAAGTTTCTATATCAACCTCCAGTTGCCATGGGTAGTGATCCGATGAAATGAACTCAAGTTGTTTAGTTTGATAAGTTAATTCCATAGCCTCTTGTGTAACTAGTGCAACATCGAGTATTCCATCTCCTCGGTGGCATGGTCGTGATGGTAAGTTAGTATGGATTAGCTTAGCCTCTCTATTGTCGATGGCACGTTTTACCAAGTTGCCTGCAGCCTGTGTTTGAGAGTGTCCAAGTTCCTGCATTCTTAAGTTTAAGTCGCCAACATTGATTGAAGTAGTGTTATCTTCGAGTAATGCTTCCCAATCTGCTCGTATCTGACTGAAGCGTAGATGTGGATTGTATAGACCACGCACGATAATTCCGCCATTTAATGTCTCCAACCTGATGGCAACCCCCTCAATACACCTGTTCACGTCATCCACACCCGGAATTACACTAGTAAGATTCCAACGGAGACCATGCCTTACGTACATAGCTGTGACGAGATGAGCTGCTCTCGCATCATAGATCTTATTGAAACCCGGTATATTATACTTGCTCTTAGTGAAGTCAATTTTGCACTCATTTAATATCAAAATATCCGGATGATGTTTGATCGCCATTTGTTTAAGTTCTATGTATTTGTTTCGAATGCCTTGAATATTACAGTGCACAATTCTCAAGCACTGTTTTCGACTTCTAAGCACGTTTGGCAACTTATCCATTGATGAGGTCTAACATAAAATCAAGAATTGTTTCTGCGGGATATCCTTTCGCTTGTAGACTTCTCATTAGGTCTTTAGCCTTGGAGAGTAAATCTGGTGATGCTTTTACACTTGATTCCCTCACACCAGATGTGCACACAGCATTTGGGTTGTTAATTGCGCCCGTTACAGCTGCATAACTAGTACCATCTGTCTTTGTTTTGGACTTTTCTAGATTTACTCTCTTTTCTGTTTGTTGTTGTTTCGCTTGTTGGATATTTTTAGCAAACGCCTGTCTCCTATTTTTTTGCTTTTGGATTTCCATCTGAAACAGCGGACACTTGGCTTGCCTCGCTGTGTGCCCAATCTCGTGACAGTTGTAGCATACGTGCCAAACTTCTCCATCTTCCCGTCGCTCAATAGACTCTGGCTGCTTAGGTCTGTGGCAGTGAGCTTGTACATGGCCAAATTGCCAGCACCGTTTGCACTGAGTTATCGCTGAATCGCGGACTTTATACTTTTCAATGGTCGCACGTTGACTCAGTATGTATTTAATGTCACGAGCCTCACGCATGTCAGTCTCCCCGGGAAAAATTAGAATCAACGCCGAATTTTTCATAATGATTACTCTTTCTAATTTAATTCCGTACTTCGCTAGAATATCAGCTTTGATTTCTTCTTCTGTGTAACCTTCTGCACGAACTCCCTTGGCTACAAGCTTTTTTGCTGGGCGTCGATCGTCTTTGCAACCGTGCGTGTAGTGATTGTATTTAGTTGGATTTTCATCTAACTTTGCATCTATTGCTTGGTATGCTTCCCTACTTTTCGGTATATATGTAATTTTTTTACTCTTCGGATCCGCTCGTATTTCACAGTTGGTAATTCGAGCTAGTTCATTCGCAGACTTCCACTCATCCTTATTAGAGATCCACTCGTCATATTGGCAGACAAAAGGTGGGTATCGCTTTGTCCGTTTTATTTTATCAGTAGTACCTTTTTCATGTATTTCAGGTGGCGCTGTGTTACCCGAAGTGCTCGGTTGCGGGTCGTCTTTGGACTGGTGACTCATGGTGTCCATGGATAATGTTCTTGGTTTCAGAATACGACGTCGCTTAGTCCCTCCATTCTCACTTAAGACTGAGACCGTATCATCCGATTCCTCATACTGTTCGCCTTCATTCATAGGAAGTATTGAGAAGGCGTTACTCGTTTCTATACCAGCTTTAGGTACTATTCTCGGTCGGTCTCGGTTTTTAGTTATTTTCGACTGTGGTCGTGTTTCGGTACTTTGAGGAGCCCTGTTGGATAATGGCTTATCAGTCTTATCACGTGACGTGTTTTTTGCCTCCTTGGCCACTGCGGTTGTGATACCCCGAGATTCGTTGTATTTTTTCTGGTTATCTTTGGCTTGTTGTTGTTTCGTGTGACTCACTCTTGCAGCAGGTGTCCATGGACCCTCGACTTGTTTTTTTGGCATAGATTTTATACTATCACATCTAAATTCGACGCGGCTCAATTTCTTGCAATAAGTACATATTATTCTCTCGCGAATAATGAATTCATTTTGCGGAATGACTTGCACAAACAGCGGTCCCGAACATTCGCACAAGGGACCCTTACCTTGTTTAAGTTTATTCACATTTGCGAGGTAATGCACATACCTAGTGTTTAATACTACGGCACCGTTAGAGTTCCTTTCCAATTCGCTGCGAATAAATATTTTCACAGCACTTATTTGTCCACATGTACACTTGTGGTTTTTGCACATCGATTGATCGCCAATCCAGTCATAAAAGTTCGCTTCTTCAGTCGAGTTATTACAATAGTAACACTGCACTGTGTCTAATCCGTTATCGTTGTTTATTGGGGCATTGTTTACCTCAATCGTTTTTACCGGCGACTTGTCGCCTGCTTTGCACTCACTATCTACCTCCATTCTTCACTTTAAGTAAGTCCCGCACGGATCCGCAATAGTAGGCGATCCTTGCGGTGCACATAGGCCTGGTGCTGCCTCACGCAGCCCCGCTCCAGGCGGGGCGTCAATAGAGCAACACCCTCGTATGCGCACGTGCGTTCGCCTTGACTGCCGGCGCGCGACCTCCCGGTCCGTGTTCGTACGTTGGTGCAACCGACCCTAAACACACCGTAGGCCTATTTTAGACGAAAGCGTCAAGTCATCTATGTCACGTGAAAAACGTGATCAAAATCTGGTTTAATAATAATATATTACACCAACGACTTAAGAGTGCTTTCGTTGCCGGGCACAAGTCAAATCTAGGTATTTTTTGACGTTTTTTGCTGCACACAAACGAGCACTGTACACGGTGCGTTCCAATGTGTTCGTAACAACACTATCGCACATAACTTTTCATTTAAATTTAAACCCTTATATAGTGCAATAAGGTATACAATGATATCTGTCATGTATCTTCGTATGCTGTAACAAGTTGCCGTATAGTGTGTGTATGAGCCTTGATACTTTTGCAGAGAAAATTTTGTGTTTAGGGATATACAACTACATTCATATTATTATCTTTTTTGTATCAGACTTACTATTGAATGTCAAAATATAATCAGTTGAAGATAAATTAGTGGGAAAATCATCCACATGCGTTTTGTAATATTGAAGGAAAATACAAGTCAATGAAATAAGTATATTCTCGTACCTACCTACTTATACCTATGATTCATCAATACTTCGTATTTGACCAGCTATCTAACGAGAGTGTCTTGAGGCGTCTTGATCGAATCTTTTCAAGAGACAACGTGAAGAACATGGCGGCGGCTTTCAAGTTTTAGGGTGCCTTTCCATCAAAGTTGTGTCATTGCTATGAATGCGTTGATATCCACCAATCATATGTTCACATAACATAGCATTGGTTTAAACGGAAAACTATAACATCCTCGCAGCATAGCTGCATAGCATAGCTCTGGTGGAAAGGCTATCTTAGTCTTGCTAACTATGTCCTTCTCGGCCCTTTACAAGGTTCTCGCCATTGGGGATAATGATGTCATCGAGCGTTTTGATCGATCTGTCAGTAGTGGTAGGTGTGTAACCCTGGCTACCAAGTTATGCCTACGCGAGTGCATGCTTGCCGTTAGCAAGAGAACTGCAATCGGAAATGATATTCAAGGTGTAGCCAGTAACAGGAGCAAATATATAAAAGGACGCTTCCTTAGAGCATCCGCAGGAGCCCCTTGTGTGTGTATTTCAATTCGGCTTTATAATTTCAAGCAATTTATTAGTTCAAGTTACGGTAGCCCAGTGGTTCAAGCATGCGGCTGTCAAGCGGCGGTCGTGGGTTCGAATCCCAGCTCGTACCAATGAGATTTTTACGGAATTTGAGCACGGAATATCATTTGATATTTACCGTTAGCTTTTCGGTGAAGGAAAACATCGTGAGGAAACCTGCATACATCCGCGAAGAAATTCAAAGTTGTATTTGAAGTCCCCAACCCGCTCTGGGCCAGCGTGGGGACTACTGCCCAATCCCTCTCATCTATGAAAGGTGGCCAGTGCCCACCTGTGGGACGTAGATAGGCTGATGATGATTTCAATTCGGAGAAACTTTAATCTAAACATAAGACCCTCGACTTAAGTGCCGTGAAAGTCCACGGTAAAGGATAAAACTACCGTTATTGTGTAGATAAACATCGTATATTAAAATAAAATAAGTATATGAAGAATAGGAAGTTAAAAATTGCATCAAAGGAAAAAGGTGATTTTTGTGGACATAAATCACATATGAACCTGAAATTTGGCGATGAAATGTTTACTTTTTTTTCCTAAGCCTATAAAGGTGTCCCACTATTGGGCAAAGGCCTCTCCCCTCGACTTTCACTCGTTCCGGCTTTGAGCTGTTTCGGGCCAGTCGTTTAGAAATGTGTCTAGGTTATCCCGCCACCTCTGCCTCGGCTTGCCACGTCGTCTCCGAGCATATTGCGAAACCCACTCTGTTGCTAATTTTGCCCACCTCCGTGGATGCATACGGCAGACGTGGCCGGCCCAGTTCCATTGCAGCCTGGCAGTCTTGCTCCAACATCCTCCAGCTCTAACATCTGCAATACCAGTTTTGAAGCGCAGCACAGAGTTCCGAACACGGTCGATCAGTTTGACTCCCAGCATGCTGCACTCTATTGCCCGTTGGTAAACCTTCAATTTGGTCTCGGTGAGTGACCATGTTTGTGCACCGTAGGTTAGAACAGGCAGAATGCACATGCCGACGAGCCTCCGCTTCAGAGCTACCGGAAGGCCTCCCTTCAGTAAATCTTTCAAAGCCCAATAGCTCTTCCAAGCATTTTGGATCCGTCTTTCAACTTCCTTGTCCTGTCTTTGGCTGAAAGAAGCTTATTGGCCCAAGTACGGATACTCGTCGACATATTTTATCTGAATTTTCTAATTCGTGATTGCGTGGTCCTAAATGTGCGTTTTTCGACAATGACTTGGCCGGTTCTTTAACTATCTGTATTTGTAATGGTAACTCATTCCCGGTCTACACTATGTTTCTCCAAGCCACACTTCAGATTCGGTTGAAACCGCTCAACCAAGCTAACTGGAGCGCAAACTCTCAGAGTATTTCTATGTTTAAGCCGCCCGCGTGGTAGTATCGGAGATTTCCTCTGCTCTTTCCCCAGGACACCCTCAAACAGTGCACTCCTATCGCTTTAATGGGCACAGCCAGGTTAAAAAAGAATTTCCAAGCACATATTTCAATTTCAAGCTAGCATTGTTCATTTGCGCCAGATTTGCTATTAATACCATGTATTAAAAGGGATATTATACACAATAATATACCATGTTTATAAAAACATTGTTTCATATGTATGAAAATTAAACGCATTTGTATTTTGTACTTTGTATTTGTATTTACCATGAGTCACTACATATTATAGTTATTATACTTTTATTAACTTCTAGTTGCTATTGCTACTTTCCAGGTTGTACCACTAGTTCTGGTAGCTGGCTATATTCATACATAATTGCTTATCAAAATAAAGCATTATAGTTCAAAAAACTCTAGTCCAAATACAATAATAAATATATGAAATCAACCAAGTATCAAAGTTGTTAGTCGACAATCAATTGACGGTTGCGTACCATTCATAACTTGTCTCAATTTAGATCACGATTAGTCCCCAGTATAATCTGACTGTGTCGTTCTTAATAAATACGCCTAATCGGAGGTCACATGTTTTATTGGTTTCCTGAGAGTAATTACGGTAGCTTTGTGAAGAGCCACAAAAAAACGATATATACGTCCTCCTCCGATGGCCGCTGGGCCGGTACTGAGTCACAGCAAGCGAGTCTATGAGAAAAAGGTCTGTTTTAAATCGATTAAAATTAATATTTTTATATCCTATTTGTTACTTTTTATTATTTAATATCGTAGAATAGAAGTTATTTTACCCTAATAGCATAGTTAAAAACCTTTTTATTAGCTTTAAAGTGACAATATGATGCAGCGAAGTTTGCCAAAAATATGGAGTTTTCCGTGGCTCTTTTAGTTAAACCAAATTTTAAATTGTGTATTTTCAGACAGTAGGCGAAAGAGACCGTCTTTCGGTGCATCTAACTGTATGTATTACATATTTTAGTTTCAATTGGTTACAGAATAAACAGGTTTGAATGACGACATGGTTTCGAATATTTCGAAATCGAGTGTGAGAAAAGTGCTCGAGTTTTTTTAATAAATGTTTGTAAAAAATGTTTTGACTGTAGCTCCCGTAGTCGATAAGTTGTCCTTCACGGGTCTGTAAACAGTGTTACAAAAAACTATACCGTTTTTGAGATTTTCTGTAATGAATACGTGGTAAAACGCGGAAACACGGCGTTTCCAGCGAATACGCTCTTAAATATGTAAATCATATATTTAGTCATAAATATTTTTTATGGAACATTGAACTATTGATATCTTTGAGCGTTTTTATAATATAGGTAAATCCAAATACTCCCTAATACAGTTCAATAGTAGTTTATGCAACTGGTACATAATGAGAGATATTAAAACACGAGTGTGTTTTATGAAACGAGCCGAAGGCGAGTTTCATAATAAGATCACACGAGTGTTTCAACGCCTAATTATGTACAGTTGCTTTACTTTACTTTATCTACACCCATATTATAAATACTCTAATATGGGTTCAGAAGCCGAAGGCAAATGACCTTCATTGCTTGCTACCAGTTCTACCGGTAACATATTTATAGATGCTAATCTAATTTTCAAATTGAAATAAGATATAAATCAAAAGAAAGATAAAACATATTTATCTATTATAATAATGGTAAATAAATAAAATAATTGTATAAAGACAACCATTTTTGCACAATAAGCAAAATGGCGAACATGACGACATACTCGCTGGCTGGCTATATACAAAAAAAATACCAAGCTGACGTTTCGCATCGACTGAATTTAAATTTTGTTGGTTTTGTATGATGTTCCTAATTTGAAAATTTTTATGTTATCAAATAGGAAATTTTCAAATATATCATAATGCTGGTCATTGCCTACGGTTTCTGAACTCACATTTTAGAGGATTTATGATATGTATGTAGATAAATTCGTTTACGCTTTAATTTATGTTAATTCACTCTAATTCCGGTTTATAACAGGTATTATCTACAATAAAAAATATCGCAATTTATTAACTTGAACGTTCGATATCCGCAAAAACTTAATATGTATGTGATGATATTGATAATCTTCGGTTGCTTTTTTTATGATTAAAAAAACGGTTATATAATCCATTATGTTGTGGCTAGTTTTTCGAGCAATTTAAAAAGCATAAAAACATTATAACACTAACATGTACATTATTAGCCAAATATAAAACAAACATTTTGTAAATAAATTACAGTTAATATCATTTCAATTAAAAACAAATTTAGAAACTAAAATTCATATTTGCTTCTATTTTGTTAGGCGCTAAATAAAAATTGTTACAAATCGTAAAAGAATCACTGTTTCTGTTTTTTAGGTTCGTAAACTCACAGTTACCCAGCTGGATGCCAAATTTCAACTTCCTAAGTAGATCATCTGGAAGTGGGTTAGGTTTTTGATATTACGTAATTCTATACGTGCATGTACCTATAAGTCAGTGAGAAAAATCCTTATGTTTAGATATTTGTATCTTAATAACCGCTTGAGCTATATTCATGAAATCTGGGGTTCAAGTTAGCCTTAAGGGCGTGTATTACCACTTTTGAGTTTTTAAAAACCATCTGAGACATAAAATATAGTGTCTTACAATCTAAAAAAATATATGTGTTACATAAGGATCTTGTCTAGTCAAAATCGCAGTCAGTTACATGACCTGATGAATTTCACTCGATAGAAAAAAATCGCGAAGTTACCCCTTTTTGGAATGTATTTTCAATACTACGGCTATATTACTGATATTTAACGTTTTATTTTTGTACTCAATTAAAGATCGTAAATAGTTATAGACAAATTCGCAGGGTTTGCTTTGATAGAATGATTGGCTTAATGACTATAGCTAAATATTTACAAAACTGCGCGCAGAGCTTGCGTAGAGAGCGGGATGGTTAATTATAAACTCACGCATGTTAGAGCGGGACATTTGCGTTGGGGATACCTCCCCTTAAGGATCTAAATAAATGTACCACATGTCGCATGTTTACGTTGTGTTTGAGTTACGTATGGGCCAAAAGTGCCTCCAAATGGTTCGTGTAATATAACACACGGCCGCTGCGTCGCCAGTTCTCTTCTTTTGAACCTGCTTGACACGCTACCGCGTGTCTAGATTGCAAATAGCATAGCAGGTTTATTAAACGGATCGCGTGCATCATTTTGCATTGCTGCGTTCAAGGGCAAGGCCGGACCGTGAACACGATGCTTACCGGCTTGCCTGAATCCAGAACAAGTCTATGTGTGTAAACAGTTTATTCTACGCAATAACAATAACGTATTGGTGGCGGTATATTATTTCAGCATCGCGTGGCAGCGTAACGAAAGCTGCCACGGAAACTGGCCGACCTGTGTTACGGATACGGACAGATGAGGCACGTGGCTTTTCTAATATGTATACGGGAAAATATCAATTTGTCGTGTAGGGAGAGATACGAAGGTTGTTTTCTATGAACTATTCCAAATAAAAAGGAGTGTCCGTCGGGAATTCATTTTAAGTAATTAACTATTTACCATTGTTTAAAAATGGTGTAACATGATCGGTATTTGGAATCGGGAAACAAAATCTGAACTCTTTGTATTAAGGCCGTTCATGTACCCAGATGAAATCGAACATCCAGCGCTCAGCCGTCACTGTCACATTTCGAAAGGTTAACAGAGATAGAGCTTGCCGGCCGCATATCTTGTTAAGGCGGAATTTGTCGATTTTTATTTATTTAAAAATATTGCCTCAAATTATCGAAATTCGGAAGCTGTCAAATTACTATTTTAGTTGTGAGTGATTTTTCTGCTTTTTATGTTTCATAGTGTCACATCGTAAAAAAACAAGTAAAGTTGGAAAAAGAAATCAAATTGGAGGTTACTTTGGGAATTAATTGTATCGAGCGAAGTGTTATGAATCGTGTATCGAAAGCTGTGTTATTAAAGAGAATATAATCAAGAATAATATATATTTTTCCCACGTCTACAAATATCAACGATTCTGGGATAATTCTTGGGGTATTTTCGCATATCTGGCTCATGGAACCGCCTTAATACGTTGTATTATACGTAACGGAGACGCGTTTTTGATCTTTGATAGAATAAAGGAGACAAATAGTTTAATATGCATGCCTAGACAAATGCTATAATGTTAACTATAAAATCTTTGACATGGAAATTTCCTAAACAAATATTTCGGTACATCCGCTCTGGGTCAATCCAACGACATAAAATCGGCCTAAACCTAACCACCTACAGTTACTTTTAATATAGATCGATAGCTCTAGTATAAGTTTTTTCGAAACATTAACGAATTCGAACGCGTTTGCGTTTTGTCTCAAAATGTATGAAAACGCTCTCACCGAGTTTGAAATACGCGCGTTCATCGGTTAGCAACAAATGTTATACCTACTCGCTGTTTTAGTTTCCACTAGTGACCACCAGAGGCGCTGTTCACGTTTTCATACCACTTTCATACATTTTGAGACAAAACGCAAACGCGTTCGAATTAGTTAATGTTTCGAAAAAACTTATACTAGAGCCACGGGAATCGATTTTCCCACTTCAACCCAAGTGACGCACGTCGCGACGTCATTATCTTATATCTATAAACGAGCAATTCTTGTATATATCAAAAAGTGTCAAATGACATTTGACAGTTTCCATATAAAAACGGGTGAGGGGTGAGGTGACATTTGTGGACGAGTCGGCTTGTGAATAACGGCCAAGTTGAGTGACCGGTTAGGTTAACGTCCGTGCTTGACATTGACCAAATACTAGACACTTTCAATCTGACATAATATTAAGTGTTCACCTCTATACGGGTAAAATAAGATGACACAGATTAAGAGGATTGTGTAGCAATTTTTTTCCATACAAAAAACGGCAACGTTTTCCACCAGAGATGTGCGAGGATGTGTTTTCATATATTTGACACCTCGCTCGGCGCGTTGCGAGGTGTCAAATGTATGAAAACGCATCCTCGCACATCTCTGGTGGAAACGCAGCCTAATCCTGAACCGATTTGCTTGATTTTTGGAAATGTTGTTAGTATCATTAAATACTAGGTTTGTACGTTTTGATTTTTAGGAAATATTGCATACGATTGAAAGCGTGGACCCTTAAAGTTTCGATTTTTTGACACGAAAACTTCGACCTGGTTTTTTGTTATTATTTCATAAACTAGAAAGAATTACGAAAAACGCATAACGTATATACCTAGTTAAGGATGTGAGGAATCGATTAAGGCCAATACTGTCTTATTTGATAAAAGTTTAAGGGGTGGAAAACGTTGCCGCCCGAAGCACTAATTTTGCGAGAAATTAGGCGACGGCGACGACTGTCTCTATCGCACGCAAGAATATTCCGGAATGCCTGTTCTCGCTCGCACGATAGGTTCACAATAGTCTTAAGAGGGCGTAGTGCCATTGTCAAATGTCCCACTCTAACACGTGTGAGTTTGCAATTAACCATCCCGCTCTCTACAGAAGCTCAACGGCAGAACTATTCCTAAAACGTATCAGGAACTATAGAACTATGCTGCATGCGATTAGAACTCCAATAATTTTGTGATCTGCTGGAACTTGATATGCTAACTTCACAGACATGGGGCCTACCGCGAACCGTAAACCAAGTTTTCTGTCTCTGTCGCACTTGCAAGTCTGTGCGTAAGTGTGACAGAGAGGGAAAATTTCGTTTGTGGCTCGTGCGGTAGCTCCCAGGTCGGGCCTAGCTGCGTTTCTTGCTGGACTCTTCTCAGCTAGGCTAGGTTTAGTGAACCAGCGACAAAACTCCCAGTAGCTCGATTCCACTCGCAAATCAGATTCGGTTGAAGCCGCTGCCGCGTGGTCGAGTCGGAGGTTCTCTTGGATTTTCCACAGCCAACCGCGTACTCCTATAACTTTACTGGGCTAGGCTTAACTAACGCAAATGATAGGAAAAGGGAATAAATAATTGAAAAAATTAAGACGGATTCGAACTTCTGATGTCCTGGCTAACGCGGCCAGACGCTCTCGCCACCTTAGCTATCGAAACAACCATACTCGGTCCCCGAATTATCAACCAGCTCTTAGGAGAACTCAGGCTTTCTTACGGCACCAACGGATTGTTTCTACGTGCACAAACTTTAGCATTTTTGATACCTATACAGACAACCAACCGATTACTCACAATTACAGTAGATGGTGGCTACTCGGTACTCACTACTACACATACAATTATTCGCTCTACACAATCGTAAATGCCTATATTCGACCATCATAGCCTATTGTGTAGAGGAGCGTTAAAATGTAGATAATCAATCACTGTACAAGCTGTTCGATATTTACGACGAGGTCGGTATAATTGAATCCGGTAGAAGTGCAACAAAAGATTTTAAAGGTCTTGCGCGTAACCACAGAATAAGTAATAGTAATAGTACTACGTACAGAAGCCTCACTGTTAACAAATCCTCCTGTTAAGAGCCAAACGTGCCTAAACGTGGCCATCTCGTTCTATCGCACGCAAATCACACGCTGCATCACTTTCTCTATCGTATAAAGAGTACTTGTTGCGGCGCGACGCAATCGCGGAGTGGGCCGCCCCTGGCGCAACTAAGGATTCAATTGCTTACGCTCAAAATGAATGCTACCGATGGGCACACACACCATTCAGAAAAAGCGTCATTGAGGCCTGTTTTGTGAAGAAAAGTACATTTTAAGGGGAGGTATCCCCAACGCAACTGTCCCGCTCTAACATGAGTGAGTTTACAATTAACCATCCCGCTCTCTACGCAAGCTCTGCGCGCAGTTTTGTAAATATTTAGCTATAGTCATCAAGCCAGTCATTTTATCAAAGCAAACCCTGCGAAAATGTCTATAACTATAATCTTTAATTTAATATCTTTAATTGAGTACAAAAATTAAATGTTAAATGTCAGTAATATAGCCGTAATATTGAAAATACATTCCAAAAAGGGGTAACTTCGCGATTTTTTTCTATCGAGTGAAATTCATCAGATCATGTAACTGACTACGATTTTGACTAGACAAGATCCTCATGTAACACATATATTTTTTTTAGATTTTAAGACACTATATTCTATGTCTCAGATGGTTTTTAAAAACTCAAAAGTGATAATACACGGCCTTAATCCCTCATTTGAAGACAACAATGATTCTTTTCTGAATAGCCCGTGTGAGATCATTTACGTCTAATAGAATAACAGAGATTTTTGCGGAAATCGCAATTAGGTACTTATAGTTAACATGTATCTTCCTTCCAAACAATAAAGTCAACTAACATTCATATAGGTATATCCATCATCAATACAAGAAAAACCAAACGAACAACACAATTCAATTCAATAATTTATTCATAAAAGGAAAATTTTAACTACATTACAATTTTACCTACTGTTTACAAAACACACACTAACACAAAGAGACAAATGTAATAACTGAAAATAATAAACTCACAATCAAAACCTACATGACGTGTGTCATGTCATGTCAACTTTTATACATGTCACTCTCAGTAATTATGAACGGAAGACATCTGTAGGTAGTATACGTTCTATAAATTATTTATTAGGCAGGTAAGTAAATGAAAATTAAACGATCGTCTGTATTTTTCGAGGTTAATGAGGTTCATGGTCCTGTATAAATCATGACATGGAGAGGAAGGATGTAAGTGAATAAGATGATGGGCGATAGAGAGGTATGGAAGAAAACAGGGCCGGCCCAAGGGTGGGGCGGATGGGACAGCTGCCCCAGGCGCCGGATGTCAATTGGCGCCAAGCGCGGGATGTCAAGCGGCGTCAAACTGGCGACGTCGAAAAAAATTCAAACCAAAGGGCGCCCAAAGACCATCTCGCGCCACCCGGATCTAGGGCTAGGGCCGGCGCTGGAAGAAAAAACATGCTGCGCCGACCCCAAGTAAATAGGAAAAATACAAGCGAATTAAGACTTACAGTCATACATAACTGAATATGACTAGGAAACTAATTACGTGTTGTTCTTGTAACTCACGCTCTCTCAAAGACAATTATATGTTTACAGATTTGCGTATTATTCCATTTTAATTGTCATAGTCATAGACCACGTGCCAGACGACGCACCGTTGGAAAGACCCCCCACGAGGTGGCCTGATGACCTGGTTAAGGTCGCGGGGTCCGCTGGATGCGGGCAGCCCATGGCCGATCGTTGCGGCGCTCTCTGAGGGAGGGCTATGTCAAACAGTGGACGTTTTTCGGCTGATGATGATGATGAGTCTTAGCCATAGTTAAACACATCATAGACAAAATCTGCTTTGGTATAATAAGTCGTACGTAACATATGTATGAACTAAAAATAAAACTCGCTTACGATGTCAAATAATTACAATAGATAAATATGCGGTAACAAATATCGCTGACATATCAGAATCGTTTAACAGATAACATTGCAATAGATATATTTTTTCGTAACATCAATTTAATATAATGCACAACATGACGGATCTGTTCAGAAATGCCGCCCGACTGCCGCTACGTCATGTAAGTTTTTCCTAGAAAAATATTAATCGCCGAGGCGGAATTTATATGCTTTGTGGAAAAATTTGAGTGTATTTTCCACAATGTAATAATTCCGCCACGATATTGTGTATATGTATTAGGCGGAATTTTAATAGTTCAGTTCAATGGAATCAGGTTTTGTTTAATTTATTTATAACTGTATACCTATTCTATTTTAAAACATATACCTACATAACTAGCTGTCCGCCCCGGATACATATGTGTTCTAATTTAAAAAAATTACAATGACATCAAATCATCCTTCTTTTGTCTCGATCACTTATTTTTTATAAGTAAAATTCATGGTGTATGCTGTACAAATTGTCAAACATTCGTCTTCGAATTTTTCAAACATTTCCTTTCAACAATCTTGTCCTGAATAATAAAACGCAACAAAATAAATCGAAGCCGTACAAATGATTCTATGTCCAATGTAAGTTAAAATCACTATATATTTTTAATAGCATATACAAATACATGACATGGATTAGGTTGTGTCAATAAGATAATTAATCTTAACGTGGCAATTACACGGTTTAGGTACGCAAATGTTAATAGGCCACGGCTGGACATTTCTAGATAACCTTACTTATGTCATCAACATCAATTTTATTATGCGTCAACGGTCAACCGTTTAGGTACAATTAGGTAATTCCCAACAGGTAACACTTAGTTAGCAAGGTTGTCTAAACCCTGTATTAATGTAGCTAGTGTTTAACGGCAACGGCACAGATTGCAGGTTGACACTCGAAAAGGCGTGGCTGCGAGCATGCAATCCACAGAAATTAAAAACATTGAATAGACTTCTTATACCATTTTTGTCTATGACCAGCTAATGTTTATATGATAGAATCCGTTAAACCAAGTTAGAGAGGCCTTCGGGCCATAGATATAATATATACTCTGTAGTTATAGATGCGCCAACGGGCGACCGGGGCTATGTCTTTCTCATATTTGCTCATATTCATACAAAATTTGTACTACGCATTTTGGCCGGTCTGCATGTCCAATGTATTGCTTATGGAAGTTTGCCTTTGCCTATAACCCGACCATGAAAAAATGTTCGGTCGGTGATAGGGACAAAACATGACACTCTTTTCTATTTCCTCTTATAAGAATCGCAATAAGACCTTTCTCTATCAAAGCGTGTCAGCCCCTTGCTTCGGGCGGCTTGAGAACTTTAAACAGTCAAGTGCCCAGTCACTTGATATTGACAAGCCTTATCCCAATAAGGTTGAGTTTGCACTAGGGTTGGAAGGTCAGATTGCAGCCGCTTCCCTTGGGATTATGTAGCGAACCCCGGGCATCCTTCAGGGGAGGTATCCCCATTGCAATTATTGCAAATGTCCCGCTCTAACACGTATGAGCTTGCAATTAACCGTCCCGCTCCCTACGGAAGCTCTGAGCGTAGTTGTCGTAAATATTCAAATATTGTCATTAAGCCAATCATTTTATCAAAGCAAACCATACAAATTTGTCTATAACTCCTCAAAACGCTTTCGTAAAACTAGTGCCTAGGCCAAATCTTAGGATTAGGTCTCAAAGCGGACCCCGGGCTTTTTAGGATTAGGACGCTTATGTCCTACTTTTTTCCGAACAAAACGGGGCTACTGAACTTCCAAACAAAAAATCTCGATATCTTTCCGGTACGGTTTTAGTGTATAAAATAGGTACCTAAGATTTCAAAGTAAACTTTGTTTTCACGCCCATAATGACCAATAATAAACTTTGATAGCTGGACCGAAAGGGAAGTGGCGCCAACTGGTGAGCACAAAAACGGTAGCGCTCATCTGTCCTTGTCGTTACATGAGAACGGGATGTAACCCCTGCTTCAAAACGTATCTTTTATATTGTACGCATTAGCAGTAATATTTGTCGATAGCGTCACATACACGGCAATTAACAGCACCACGGTGCCTTAAAGTCCTTAAACTTTATTTTTGATGAACTGTATAACATAAAAGTCTTGTTGTCGTTACAGATGAGACAGCAGCGCGCGCCGATCGCGGCAGCACTATGGGTCTTGTTCGCCTTCATCCACACGGACGCTCAGTTCCCCAACCCAGTCACGTCCCTGGCGCAATTCCTGAACGAAGGCGGCCATCAGTACGACAACGAGCCGCCCGACCAGCCCGACCTACTCCCCGAATACGACTTCATCATCGTCGGCGCCGGCACCGCCGGCTGCGTACTCGCCAACCGGCTGACAGAAATCAAAAACTGGAAAGTACTCCTAGTCGAAGCGGGAATGAACGAAAACTACATCATGGACATACCACTCGTTGCCAACTATCTACAGTTCTCGTCAGCTAACTGGAAGTACAAAACCAAAGCATCGTCAAAGTATTGCGCTGGATTCGAAAACCAGCAGTGCAATTGGCCCCGCGGCAAAGTCGTTGGAGGCTCCAGCGTTCTCAACTACATGATCTACACAAGAGGATCGCCGTATGACTACGACAACTGGAAAGCTATGGGCAACGAAGGCTGGGGGTGGGACGACGTGCTTCCATATTTCAAAAAGATAGAAAACTTCAACATACGTTCGTTTCACGACCCCAAATACCACGATCAAGGGGGACACCTTAATATTGAACACGCACCATTTCGCACCACAAAAGGCAAGGCATGGGTGAAGGGAGCGCAGGAATTAGGTTTTAAATATGGCGATTATAATGGTCCGACTCCGTCCGCGGTATCCTTCTTGCAGCTTTCTATGAAAAACGGAACACGTCACAGTTCCAGCAGAGCCTACTTGCACCCAATCAACGGACGGAAGAATCTTCACCTTTCAAAAGGAAGCTTAGTGACTAAACTTATTTATGACGACACTAAAACCAAAGTTTTAGGTATAGAATTAGAGAAACATAACGTTAGACTGAAAATAATGGCAAAAAAAGAAGTAATCCTATCAGCCGGAGCTCTTAACACGCCGCAGCTTCTGATGTTATCAGGTATTGGACCAAGGAAACATTTAGAAGAAATGAAAATACCTGTAGTAAAGGACTTACCGGTCGGTTTCAATTTGATGGACCACATCGCCGCTGGAGGAGTACAATACGTAGTGCGACCGCAGAACATTTCTGTATCCACAGATTATATATTCAGTCATCTTGAGGTGGTTTTCAAATGGATGAAAACACATAAAGGACCGCTTTCCATACCAGGAGGATGTGAGGCACTTATATTCATGGAATTAAAGGACAAGTTTAACACTACGGGTTGGCCTGACATGGAGTTATTGTTCATAACCGGTGGACTGAATTCAGATCCAATGCTGAGACGAAACTTTGGCTTCGACGACCAAATATTCGCTGAAACATATGGCCCGCTCGGACGAGCCGAAACATTCATGATATTCCCCATGTTGATGAGGCCAAAATCACGAGGCAGGGTGATGCTGCAGAGCCGAAACCCTAAAGCTTCACCGTTATTGATTCCAAACTACTTTGACGACCCTGAAGACTTGCAGAAGATTGTAGAAGGAATTAAAGTTAGTATTCAGATAGCGAGGCAGCCTTCATTGAAGAAAATGGGTGCGAAGTTGTATGATGTGCCGATTGAGGAATGTTTACAATATGGCCCCTTCGGCAGCGACGAATATTTCGCGTGCCAGGCGCGAATGTTCACATTCACGATTTACCACCAGAGCGGGACTTGCAAGATGGGTCCAAGAAACGACCCGACAGCTGTCGTGGACCCTAGGCTGAGAGTCCACGGTATTCAGAGCCTGAGAGTAGCCGATGCCAGCGTGATGCCAGCAGTCACGTCTGGGCACACAAATGCACCCACGTTCATGATAGCGGAGAAGGCAGCAGACATGATCAAACAAGACTGGGGTCAGTGGAGATGAACGTCGAATTAGGGTGTCACAAGATGTAGTAAATCAGCGATCGGCAACCTTTTAGAAGCTTAGGGCTACTTAGTAGCTAATGGAATTGTGACCGGCCGCACCTGTTAATAATTTGTGACTTTTTGAGACAAAAGGTACCACATTATTGGTCGTCAATAAGGAGGCACTCGGGCACGTAAGGTCTGCCTGTTGTCGACCGCTGCCGCTGTAGCTAATAGCTTATGACTATACAGGGTGTTACACAACCAAAGCTATTCATTTTCAGGGTTAATGTATGGATAAGTAATAAACAAAATATGGCAAGTATCTTCTTCCTTACCGACAGGCTGGACTATTTTTTGGCCCCTGGGCCAAGTGTGTACTTAGACGACATTAAAACAAGCTCAGGGAGCTCGAAACATTCAAGAAGATACCTCATAATTTATTTTAATTCTAATTTTAAAATATCACGCATATGATATTTATTGATAGTTAAGATAAATAAATAGCTTAGTAATACAGTCAAGTGCAAACGTACGTATCGATTTAAGAGGCCTTAAGGGTAGGGATGCAATCTCGATTTCGCGAGATCTCGATACGTTTGGGCTTATCCAGAAATCACGCGAGGTTTTTTGGCCCACTTTTAGACCCCCCCTGGTGATATTTGGTGAGGTTTTGGGAGACCCCACCCCCTCCCCCACAAAATGTCACGGGTATTTATGAGAATTTTTTTTCACTGTTTAAATTTTAAAGTATACGATATTGTATTACTTGATCTTGTGTTTATTTTCGTATATGCGCTAAGCAATTGTGATTGTGTAATTTCTATAATTTCTGACAAAATAATTTCCTACATGAGTACTTATTAGTGTCGGTTTTATAGGTAAAGAAAAAAAATACACGTGAGGTCACCTTGTAACCCCCCAACGTGATCAGTGGTGAGGTTTTTGTAACCCCCCTTCGGAGCCTCGCGTAATTTCTGGACAAACTCTTTTTCGTACCGAGATGACAGTTTTCAAAAGAACAGTGATATATTTCGTTATAGTGCCTGTCATCTATGACTCTCATACTAATCTATGCGCTATACGAATTGGGCTGTGGAGGGGCGCGCCTTCGTGGATGACATGAACAACTATTGTTTGTACATAATAACTATGTCATTTGACGACCACTTTAGCCTAGTTGGTAGTGACCTGCCTACGAAGCTGGAGGTGGTTCGAATCCCGGTCAGGGCGCCGATTTTTGAGTGTCGAACGCTCGACTTGTCACTCGACATCTGTCAAAAGTCATAGTTTTTTGACAGATCTCAAGTGAAAAGACGAACGTTCGACACTCAAAAATCGGCCCCCAGGGCTGTTCCTGAGTCTTAGATGTTTTCTATGTATTTAAGTATCTATTTATCTATAATAATGCATATCGTCACCTAGTACCTACACATAGTACAAGCTTTTCTTAGTTGGGTTGGGACTAGGTCAATTTGTGTAAGATTGTCCATATACCTATATATTTATTTATTTTTCTCAAACATACAATGAAATATTGACGTTACGTTCGTTATAACAGGCTGCGAAGTATCACGTTGCGGGTGCGGGGGAATGAGCGGCCCACAATGGAATTTCATACAACTTTGAAGGCCAAGGCCGGCAAAGTGACCGTCTTTTGTTTATGGAGCGCGGCGCAGCGCGCGCTCCGGGCTGCGCGCCCGCCGCTGCATAGGGAGAGGGAGGGGTAGGGGAGGGGGTTGGTAGGTTAGGTTAGGGGTAGGGGGAGTTAGGAAAGTGGGTGTTGGAGTAGGGGTGTGAGGGTTTATTGGTGTAAGGGCGGGTAGGGCCAGGGACGGAGTTGGTGGATCCAGGGGAAGGGGGATTTCATTGTATGTTTGAGAAAAGCACTATACAAGCCTCGGCGCGAACAGGGATTGTCGGCCTCGTATCTCTAGATCTATAACTAAACTACTCGGCCGACAATCCCCTATTTCGCGGCCTCTGCAGTAATGTACTATTTCAACACACGGATGTGGTTGTGGTCTCAAAAAACTATGACGTTTTTACAGATGTCTGTACCTCTACCACGAGTTTGTATCGAAAGTTCTTACCGTACTCGCTAGCGACTGCGTAAACGATTTAGTATGGACAAAAGTACAGCGCCTCTGGCGGTCACTCATAGAACTAAGGATCGGTAGTATGAGTCCTACGGTAAATTACCTATCGAAAATTAAACGCTAGCGACTAACGTTCTGTAGCTGTCAAGTAGCCGTTTCTGTAGAAAATCGGTACCATGAGTTACAAATTTGACAGAAGCTATCGAACAATACGATATCGACTGTAGAAAACTATTACTATACTCGCTAGCGACTGCGTAAACAATTTGTATGGACAAAAGTACAGCGCCTCTGGCGGTCACTCATAGAACTAGGGATCGGTAGTATGAGTCATAACAGTAAATTACCTATCGAAAACTACGAGTATCAACGCTAGCGACTGACGTTTCCGTAGAAAATCGGTACCGTGAGTTACAAATTTGACAGAAGCTATCGAACAATACGATATCGACTGTAGAAAACTATTTCACTTGCAAAATGGAGCGTGAGAACCGTGAAAACGTTAGAAATAATGTGTCAATCAAGCTACGGTAGCCTAGTGGTATAGGCGAGCAGCTGTCAAGCGGCGGTCGTGGGATCGAATCCCAGCTCATACCAATGAGTTTTTCGGAACATATGTACGGAATATCGTTTGATATTTACCGTTAGCTTTTAGCGGTGAAGGAAAACATCGTGAGGAAACCTGCATACATCCGCGAAGAAATTCAATGATGTATGGGAACTATTGGGTAGTCCCCAACCCGCTCTGGGCCAGCGTTGGGACTACTGCCCAATCCCTCTCATCTATGAGAGGAGGCCTGTGCCCAGCAGTGACACGTATATAGGCTGATGTTGATGTCTTATTTAAATATATTTTGAGCATTATTTACATAAATGGCAATTTTGGTGTGGTATATGTTGGGGAAAGCTGTGAATAGTATGAAGACGAACGACGTGAACAGGGTAATTTTCAAGCTGATATGATCCAGAAGATGAGTTATATACCTGAACAAATTTAAGGTATTTTATAGTAAATTATAATAATTATGAACTCGCTCCCTTCGCTTAAAATAGGTAAAATAAAAGAGTATACATATATAATTTTTTTTTTTTATTTTTTTTTCAAAATTTTGAGAACTCTATTTCCTAATAATTCCTAAACATTGTACAAACAAATCTAACCAGATTTCTTACATTCTTAAATCTAACTACTTTAATCTATTGCTACCCCGCTCTGCTTCCTGTTGGAAATTTCACCACTTACAGTCAGATCTGACAAAAGCTTGCCTTGCCAAATCCAACTGTTAATACAAACAAAAACACAAAATCAAATATTTATTCTGCAGGCCACTGGGACCTTTCACATGTCCAAATATTAATTAACAATGTAGCATAGTCTGACAATAACAACTTTTAGATGTCAAAATATTAATTTACAATTAAAGAATTTCTGATAACAACCACAAAACTACAAATCAACAAAGTCAATATCTTACAGTGTAAATAAAATTGCAAAACTAGTTTAATATTGTTATAGATGTATATGGTCTCCAAAAGTCAATGACAATAAAGCTAATCCAGAACAGGATATTTCTCGACAACACAATAAAAGTGCCTGAGTGCGAGTCCTTCTGTGGACTGGAGATGAGAGGTTTTGCATCGGACTGCGGCACATGCTGTCTGGCACCAGTAGCTGGTAATGTTCTTGACAACCGAGCAGCAGGATCGTCGCCATGTATTAGGTCATTCAGGCCCGTCTCACTCCTGCCTAGAGAGGATACAAATAAAATGTAAATCAGCGCCGTTTAAATAAATAAAAACACAGGCCCGCTAGACAAGGACACAGACATAAGTAATTTCCACCTTTAGCAAAGTGATAATTTTTATCAAGTCGCATATTATCTGCTTCATGGCCCAGAGTTGTAAAAGGCCCGGTCTTAAGCAAGAATCAGGTGCTGTTGGTGTTGAGCAACCACGAGAATACTTATATTATAACTGCAGAAATATCTCATAACTCATAACTTTATTGCTCTCATGTTGGTATACAGCAGGTCTTACATAAACTATTTAATACATGTACAACATGACACCCTGTAAGGGTATTGCAAGTTTTTCTTAGTCTAAAGGTAATCTTATAAAATCACAATATAAAATCACAGTTTACAAGCATCGAGATCCCAGGTAACTTATTCTAACTATATTTATGATATTTATTTACATTAAAATAATCTTGCAGGGAGTAGAAACAGTTGGTTATTAAATAAGTTTTTAACTTTTTAATAAATATATTGTATTTGAGTTCGTTTGCTATTTCTTTAGGCAGACTATTGTAAATACGTATGGTTGTCATATGGGGGCTTTTATTACTCATTTGTAAGTTGCTAGTCGGGAGGGCTATTTTATTTTCATTTCTTAAATTTAGAGTGTTGGTGTGACGATCTTTGGCTTTTGAGTATAAATCTTGATGTTTCCGTACAAATTTACAGACTTCTAAAATATACAGGGAGGGTAGTGTTAATATTTTAAGTTCTTTGAAGTGGGGTCTGCAGGAATCGAAATTTTTAATATTTGAGAGTATTCGTATGCACCGTTTTTGTATTACGAATAAATCGGTTATATCAGTACTGTTACCCCATAATATTATACCATACTGTAACCACGCCTGGCTAAACGCATAATACGCACTCACTGCAGTTTTCAGATCGGTGCTTTTCTTTATATTTCGCAGTGCATAAGTGAATCGGGATAATTTCATACAAATTTTGTCGATATGCGATTTCCAGTTTATGTTTTCATCAATTTGTATGCCGAGAAGGGTACAGTTGTTTGTTAATTTAAATGTATGTCCTAGATACGTGTAGTCAATTTCTAGTGGATGTCTCTGGTGCGGTCTGAATTGAATTAGGTTTGTTTTCTTTAGATTTAACTGCAGGTTATGGTCCTCAAGCCACATTAAAAGTGTATTTAGGATAGTATTCATACGTAATACAACATCGTTTTTATTTTGACTTGAAAATACAATGGATACATCATCTGCATATATGAAGCATTTTATATTGTCAGTATTTATAATTTTTGGTAAGTCGTTTATATAAATTAAAAATAGGATGCAGCCTAGCACGCTACCCTGCGGAATTGAAGATGAGATTTGTCTTTTTAGTGAATGTATTTTTCTAACTGTATTTGTATTTTTATCATAATAATCTAATTCTACTAATTGTACCCTGTTTGCGAGATAAGATTTAAACCAGTCGAAGCCAGTGCCGCGTACCCCTATACCATATAACTTATTAAGGAGAATAGAATGGCTGACTCGGTCGTACGCTTTGCTCATATCGAGCAGTAGCCCAAATGCAAAGTTCTTATTATCAATTACACTAATCACTTCTTGTATGAATTTGTGAATTGTTAGTACTGTACCTCTTTTTTTTCTGAACCCAAATTGGCTATCATCAAAAATATCGTATTTATCGCAGAAGGCTGATAATCGTTTGGCCATAACTGTCTCAAAGATTTTTGAAAAAGTTGATAACATGGCTATGGGACGGTATTGGTCAGGATCACTCGCTTTTTGGTTTTTGGGGATAGGTTTAATAACTGCAACTTTAAGGGCATCTGGGAAGGTACCTGTTGAGAATGACTGATTAATTAAGAAAGTTAAAGGTTCAATAAGCTCGCTAGAACACTTTTTTACTAGTGACGGTGGTATTTCATCTATTCCAAAGCTATTCTTATTTTTTAAATCCTTTATAGACTTTTCAATTTCTGTGGGAGTAGATGGAGATAGGAACATTGTATTGCTAGTGACATTTACAACAGGGCGACCGCTCGGCTGACTATTGTTAGCGTTTATCCCTACCGAGGAGAAGTAGGTGTTAAGAGTGTCTGCAATAATTTGTGGTTTATCTATTAGTGTTCCATTGACATTGAGTGCGATATTCTTCTGTGATTTTAGCTTTAACTTAGGTTTTTTTGTGTTTTCTTGTATTATTTTCCACACAGTTTTTATTTTATTGTTCGAAGAATTTATCCTTTTATTGTTATATATCTTTTTTGCGATTGTGACACTTTTTTTCAGGGTCTTTGTAAAAGTATCTAGATGCTTAACTAATATTGGGTCATCTGACTGCGAAATAAGGCTTCTCAATTGACGTTTATGAAGACAAGATTTTTTTATTCCAGGTGTTAACCATTGCCTGTTAGGTTTTAGTTTAAATTTGATTTGTATTTTTGGTATGCATTGGTTTAATAATAATTTTATTGTATTATTGAACTTTGCAAAGTTATCATTAATTGACATGTTACGTGAAAAGATAAAGAACCAGTTAATTTTTTGTAATTGTGATTTAAATAATTGCATATTTTTTTCTGTGAACAATCGTTTGTAATGTTTGTATTCATCATGTTTGTGTTCTATTCTCTGCATTACGTTTGGCACTATGACACTGACACCCCTATGATCCGAAAACCCAAGTTCTTGTACATCAACTTTAAAGTTATCAGCTTGAAAGTTAGTGAAAACAACATCTAGGCATTTTTCAGCTTTTTTGGAGATTCTGGTAGGTTTGTTTACATGTTGTGAAAAATTAAACGTTAAAAACATATTTAATAAGTTCTTTGACAATGTAGTTTTCTTAAGAATATCCACATTTAAATCTCCTCCTATTATGACATTTTTATGTTTATATTTTGTATGTAGTATTTGCAGAAGCTGTTCCAGTTTTTCGAAGAATACATCGGGGTTTCTCTCACTATTTGGCCAATAGATTACAATTAGAATTAAATTTGATGATCTTATCTCTATAGCGCATGTTTCAAATATGTATTCTATGGATAAGTTATTTATGTCTTCTAATTCAACAAAATCAATGTCTGTACGAAGGAAGATACATACACCTCCGGCTTCGTGATTTGATCTACAAAAACAGCTAGTCATATTATATCCTTCAATATTTAGCAAGTCTATTTTAGTATTAGTAATCCAGGTCTCTGATATGCACAATGCATGTAAGTTAGGCTTTTCATCTAATAATGCTTCTACTAGGTGAAATTTATTATTAATACTACACATGTTTTGGTAAAGTATTTCTAAATGGCTAGGAGGTTTAGGGACGAAAGTTATCATTTCCACCTCTTGTAGGAGACGCTGGCCTGGGCTGGTCGTGTTGCTGGTGGGTATTGAACATCGAGGATTTCTGAAGTGGAGATTGCGTCAAGCTGTTGAGATGTTGTTTATCTTCTTTTCCTTCTGTACATATCTCGTATTTTTGTTCTTCTCGTGCCTTTATAAAGTTTTGTTCGAATTGAGTATGCTCCTGTCCGTTTATTATTAGTCTGTTGTCCCGTATCACCGCATTTTTGCCCTGTTTTCTAGCTTCTTGTAATAAGACAATTAGTTCCCTTCGTTTGTTTATCTCCTCGCTGTCTAAATATCGTGATATAACTAGTCCTGTATCCTTGAAGCATCTGTAATTATCCAGGATGAAGTTGGTCATTCGCTTGCTAATTAACTCGATGACAATAGGCCTGCGTTTTCCTCTCTTACCTAATCGATGCAAGTCTTCTATATAACCTTCTAAGTTTACGTTTAATAATTCGCGGAATATGCTGGAGATTCTGTTGTAAAGTTCATTTTCATTTTCCCTGTGAGTTTCATGTAATCCGTACAATACGATTTTTTTTCTAAGATTTTCTGCTGGCTTATCTGCAATCATGCCGTGTCTGTTTTGCAAGTTCTGTATTTCGTTTTTTAGTTTTTTTTGTTCACATTCCATGGATATAATTTTATTATGTAATAGGGCTATTTCATTGCTGCAATCATTTTGTTTGGATGTAAGGCTGTTCATGTTTTCCATAAAATCCTGTTGCAGCTTAGAAGTGATATCATGTATTTCATTCTGAATTATTGATTTCATTTCGGCTTTTAACTCAGAAATTATCTGTGTTTTATATTTTCCGAGTTTAGTATCAAGGAGATGACTTATTTGGTCTAATGTACACATGTTTGCATCATTTCTCATTGAACTGTCTTTAGGTGTACACGTGTTTCCCAATAGACTGACATCGCTGTCCTCGTCATCATTGTTTGCGATGGCCGGGCTGTTTGCTAATTTCCTTTGACTACGAGTAGTGATTATTAAATCACGGTAAGTATTTTTAGTGTCCTTTTTATTAGTTTTAGATTGGGCTAGAGGTCGCGCTTGGGGTCCCGATACTGTATTATTGCTTTTGGGTTTGGATTCTTTAATCTTACAAGGAACGCAAGCCCACTCAGCTTTTCGGCCTGGTGACATTGTACTGTAGAACCGCTTTTCCGCATTGGCACATTGCAGGCAATAATCGTCTTTACACCAGGGCTCGGAACCGGTTTTTTTTTAACCGGTTAAAACCGGTTTATTTGGGTTTAGCTCCGAACTTTATTGAGAACGCGAACGTTTTAAGAACTTTATATAAACCGGTTTATTCCACGAGTGGCGCGGCCGCGGCAATTGAACACACACACAAATGCAAACGGCTTGGGTTTATCCGATAGGTAGGTAATCGTGGGTTCGTTTTAACCGTATTATATCGTTCTAAACCGGTTAATCGAACGAAACCTTTATATAAAGCTCCTCCGTAAACCGGTTTTAAAATAGCGGTTTTTGTACCGAAACCGAAATATAAGGGTTTTGCTGCAAGTACATGATAACGGTTTGAAAAATTAACCGGTTTCCGAGCCCTGCTTTACACTTCGAACATTGTAAAAAACATCTGTCCATTATAGTTTTTTTACATCTCATACACCCTGTTTTACTTAGTTATCTTTCTGTATGTTACCTTTTTTTGGATCAGCGTACGTTGCCGATTCTGACCACTGACGCAAATTAATACCCTTGCCGGGGGGCTTCTAAGGTCGCCAATCCTGTTAACACAAAGAAAAGGGACTTTTAATTTTGTCTAATCACTTGAATCCAAAAATATTTCGTCATAAAACAAGACTGCGGAGATTGTATTAACGAACGAAACAGTATTAAACGACCATTATTAAAATGTACATTGAAATTAGCTACTTACTTCTGCATATTTAATCAACCAATTTTAATTAACTGGGATTTACGGGGCACTAGAAATAATCATTTTAATAAATCATAACGACATAACGTCATCATAACAAACCACTCTCACTGTCAAATTGATAAAATAACCGGACCAAATAAAAGATTCTCAAACACAGAACATTGTGACACTGTTCTATGACACTTTAAATTAAGAGGATTATAACTATATTTTTAAAAGGAAGGCTTGGATACGTGGATTTTTGCCTAGTATCATCCGTGCTCTGTTTTTTTAGTATAGTTAGACAGAGATAGAGTTGTGTGCTGTGAAGTTAGGCACGTTAGTTTGTGTCAAAACCTTAACTACGCGATGTATCGTTTTAACCTTAGCGAGTGTAGTTAACGTGTAACTGACTCGTGGTAGCAGTTAAAACGAAATCTATTCGAAACTCGTTTACACGCTAACGTAATATACTAAATAATTACAAAGACGATCGGCCATATTTGTTTGTTGCTATTGATAGATGCGTTCAGAAACTTAATTTGTGCATAAATAAGTGATTTTGATTCGTTTACTTCATAAGGCTTAGCAGGTGTTGCGCTCGAGAGTACGTCGGCGTATCTCGAGCTATCCGTCACTTTCTAACAGCGCCAATCAGAAAAAGACGCGTAGCTCGAGATGAAAATTTGGAAGACTGCATGTAAATCACTCTACAGTTTAGATGTACGTGGTAATAAATTAAGGCCGTGTATTACCACTTTTGAGTTTTTAAAAACCATCTGAGACATAGAATATAGTGTCTTAAAATCTAAAAAAAATATATGTGTTACATAAGGATCTTGTCTAGTCAAAATCGCAGTCAGTTACATGACCTGATGAATTTCACTCGATAGAAAAAAATCGCGAAGTTACCCCTTTTTGGAATGTATTTTCAATACTACGGCTGTATTACTGATATTTAACGTTTTATTTTTGTACTCAATTAAAGATCGTAAATAGTTATAGACAAATTCGCAGGGTTTGCTTTGATAGAATGATTGGCTTAATGACTATAGCTAAATATTTACAAAACTGCGCGCAGAGCTTGCGTAGAGAGCGGGATGATTAATTATAAACTCACGCGTGTTAGAGCGGGACATTTGCGTTGGGGATACCTCCCCTTAACGTTTTTAAAATGTTAATTCAAAGTAGCTACTTACCGCTGCATGTTAACATATGCCAGCCAAACTTGGCTTTTCACCAACAAGATACAATCGAAGATAACTACTTGCCAGAGAGCGATGGAGAGAAGTATAACAAACATCAAAAAAATTCAAAAAATACCACACATACATATAAGATCCATCACAAAGCTAATAGACGCCCTAAAGCATGCTAAATCGCTCAAATGGCGATGGGCCGGACATGTCGCCAGACTGCCCGACCATCGCTGGACTGCTCTCGTTACCACTTGGAAAGGACCTACAGGGAAGCGACGAAGGGGGAGACCAACATGCCGTTGGTCCGACGACATAAAAAAGATAGCCGGTACCCACTGGCAAGAAGCAGCTACAGACAGAGAAAAGTGGAAGTCCTTGGAGGAGGCCTTCACCTGATGAGGGGTTCTTGTCCGCAACAACTATTACATTAATTTAATTAAATTGACATTGAAATTTTACTTAACGATCTATAAACTAATAGTATTTCATGATAATGACTATGCATAAAATGACGTGGACATACCTTGGACTATAATATAAATTTTCTTAAAAACTAGCTATAAATTGACCATGTAAAAATCAAACAGGACATGAAATAAAAGGCTTTTTTATTTTATTTTATTTATTTTACTTACCGCTGCATGTACTCGACCATTATTTGGAACTGCGAGGCACTTGTACGCATTTTTATCGGTCTCAAGAAAAACGAAAAATGCGAAACGACGACCGACGCGAAAAAGTTAAAATAGGTGGCGGTAAAAAACACGATCGTGTCAGTGTCACATTTATTTATTATATATATATATATATATCCCGCTCTCTAAGGAAACTCAGCGCGTTCTTTTCGTAAATATTGATGTAAAATCAAGAAGACTTGATAACGAATATGTAAAACAACACATGTGTTCAAAAACTAAATTTATTTCTTAACGTAGTCTCCTAACAAGTCTACACACCTATGCCATCTTTTCTCCAGACTACAAATTCCACTAAAAAAAAATCTTTGTCTTGACTCTCCAAATATGCCTCCACAGCGGCCATAACCTCACTGTCATTCAAAAAATTTTTGCCTCGGAGATTTTCCTTCAGCCGTGGAAACAGATAAAGGTCGCTGGGGGTTAGGTCTGGCGAATAGGGGGGTGTTCCACCAATTCGAAACCCGCATCCCGGATTGCAGCCATTGCAACACCTGGCCGTATGAGGAGGTCCGTTGTTGTCTGGGTGGAACATTCTAGGCACCCAACGAGCGGATACTTTATTCATGTGCAATTCTTGGGTTAAGATTCTTTGAATGCTGCCATACGATACGAGATCCCTGTGACCTCATTTAAATGTCTGATTGTCACTCTTCTATCAGTTAAACTAAATCTTCTATTTTTTTGACATTCTTCTCAGTGCGGACGATGGAAGGCCAGCCCTCGCGGTGTTCGTCTTTACAAGATGTTTTACCCAAGTTAAACTCCTTGCGCCAGTGTGCAACTGTAGAATACGGAGGAGCAGAGTCCCCTAATTTTCCCACCAATTCAACATGTATATCATTAGTACATATTTTTTTCAAACAGAAGTACTTAATAACGGCTCTCACTTCAGATTTTTCCATTTCCACGCATTTATTCCGACAACTCACGAATAAATAAATTTATTTAAGTGACAGATATCAATTTTTTTACATATATTTTTTAATTTACTGGCCAGTAACTGCCCTAAAAAATAAAACCTCTTTTTGCTTTTTTCAGCCACTGAAAGTTTTTCATTATCATTACTTTTGGATCACCCCTCGTACTTCTTCTTCTTGGTCATATCCTTATTCCTGAGGGACGTGATGACTCTCTCTATAATCTCTCTCTCTCTCTCGACTAGAATCTCTCTACTACTGCTCTCGAGAGCCTGTACTCCGAACATCGAACTTCGTATAGTGCCGTCCCTTTCACTCCTATAGTCTCGAACAGAGAACATGGCAAGACACGAGACGAAGTTCGATGTTCAGAGTAGTCCCTCAGGCCGTTCGGTCTTGTGTACAGTTGCCTGTAAGCTGGACCCGGTAACTTCTTGGATCACATCTGTCCACCTCCTGGGTGCACGTCCTCTGCACCTCCTACCATCGACACGCCCAGTAATTATGCGCCTTTCTAGCGCATCCGATATTTATTCTAAACGTGTACATTTACAAGGATAATCTTTTTTCTCAGGTTTCAGAACTTATTATTGTCCAACTAAGTATTAAACTAAAAATCATTGTTAAAGAGAGAGAAGACATCGAAAAAAGGGTTATGTTTATGTTAGCGTTGACTGCTGTGAAGTTAGGCGCATCACTCTGTGTCGAAACGAACTATATGAAGTAACGAGTTAACGTTAGCGAGCGTAGTAAATGTCTAATTGACACATGGTACCGTTCAATCGAAAACTATTCGAAATGCGTTTGCTCGCTAGCGACTGTAGTAACGTAATGCGTGTTTTCGATAGCAACTCATGGTAGTGCTACTGGTGAAAAGTCGAGCGTTCGACGCTCAAACCCCCCCCCCCCCCCCCCCCCCCCCCGTAATTTATTATGTAGCTTTAAGTAGGAAACATGTTGAAGAGATACAATGTGGGTTCATTATGTGGTATAGTGGCCAATTGGCCATACTAGTTAGTGATAGGCAGATCGCTTATAACAGAAGCACAATGTTTGTAAACCAAATAAACAAATACAAGTGAATCGTGTATTATTTACCCTCACCAAAAAAAAACACCGTAAATACCAGGCCGCTTTCTCTCAAGCTGGAAACGCACAGACAGCGGTGGCGGCGCGGTGCGGAGGTAGTACCGGTTGTAATGTTCCGCACAGAACGCTTTTTTCCCGGCCGGTTTTCTGTGCGGACCCTTTCATATTAGTTCTAATATTACAACCGGTACCGCCTCCGCACCGCGACGCACCGCCCCGCTACCGCTGTCAGTGCGTTTCGGGCTTCATGTGTACGTTTTACCATTTTTCAAGTAAGTATTTGGTCAAAATCAAACATTTAGGGTCGGTTGCACCAACGTACGAACACGGACCGGTCATCGTCAAATATGGCGCCGGCAGCTGTCATCCCATAGAAACTTGTCAAACTTTCCATACAATCAGATTTGACGAACACCGCTTACGATTACAGACGGTTTGGTGCAACCCAGCCTTATTCTGCGAGTAGGTCTCAATCGCTCTTTTACATCTCAGAGTTTTACAAGGGAATTTACAGCAGGTAGTAGTATTATTAAATGACAAAGGATTACAAATAGTAACATTGACACATTAGACAAATACCTGGGCACGAATATTTACTGAGAGATGTACATATATTA
The DNA here is from genome assembly GCA_951800055.1 of Cenopis cana. Classification (NCBI taxonomy): domain Eukaryota; kingdom Metazoa; phylum Arthropoda; class Insecta; order Lepidoptera; family Tortricidae; genus Cenopis; species Cenopis cana. Next base: position 2,088,374 of record OX637492.1, on the reverse strand, counting down.
GTATATGTCAGATGTATATACAGGGCGTCCCACGCCTATGCCACATGGACGAAAAGTACCTTGAATATTGTAGATGGAAGATTTTACTAAAAGAAGACATTATTTTAATTTAAAAAATAATTTAAACTGCTTTCATAGATTTTTAAATAATTACATGGTTGAACCGGGAATCGAACCCGCTACACGAGAAAATAAATTACCCCGTAGCTTTATCATACCGATCGAAACGCTTCATCATAAGGAATATTTTATGCTCAATAACATAGTGTCAGAAATAAAAGCCCTGTATAAATGATATATTCAGTCAATTTGGAGATGTAAAAGGTCTCCACAGTCTTAAAAAGTGTTGGAGGTGTAGAAAGTCTCCAAATGTCAAAAGAAACAATTTGAAATAGATATTTCTCGTCAGGAAACTGTTAAGCTATTTAACATCATTTCTTATCCTAATCAGAATCATAACATACGGTTGATAGAGATATAGAAAAAAAATGTTGTAAATTTTCTACGCGGGGATCTTTGCTAATCCAGTATGGTTGACGAAATATAAGCTGCACCGATTCGCCATACAAGTTGTCCGAGGAATCGCTGCAGCTTATTTCGTCAAGTATACTTACCTGAATGTGGCTACTCCTGTAGAGAAGTTCGCGTGTAGAGATTTTTTTTTCGGGAAAGTTTACTAGTAGGGGTGGTAGTAGCCTATGGTTTTAATCTTCTTCTTCTTTCCGTCCCTGTTCCCGTTATTCGGGGTCGGGTCTCCTCACTATTCTGCGCCAAGACAGTCTGTCTTGGGTTGTCGGTTCCGGCAATTGGGCTGGTTTGAGTTTTAATAAAAAAGAAAAAAAATCTTCTAAAATGCCTTCGTTAGTTCTTAAAAGGCCTTCATTAGTTTATTCCAAAGATTAACTTTCAGCCAGTGGTTTCGAGAAAAGTAATTTTCAAAAGCCCACGAATCTTGCTGACGGGAAACAGCTGAATGCTTTTTCTTAATTAAACACCTAATAGCTCGTTATATTCTCTTATCTAAACAATACAAATATTTCTTAAAAACTGGTTGACAACTTTTTGCGAACTGGCGACTTCCTCACTCAACGTATCGGCAATGCGATACAGCGAGGAAATGCCGCCAGCAACCTCGGTAGAATAACTCAAAAGCCTGTTTTAGATTTAAGTTAGTTTCAATATAATTAAAGTTATAATTGATACCAATACAATACATTCAGTTAAATACTCTTTTATAGACATAACTCTATTATATGAATATTCAAATGTGATAAGTGATAGATAACTGACTGACAGGGTGCCGAGAAAGCCTTTACAAACGACTTCATAGTTTTGCTTTTAACGCGTTTGCGGTAAGATTTTATTTAGGCGCTCTTTCTCCCGATCCGCTTTGCAGGTTTACGTTTTTACACTTTAAATTTGTTCTTTGTGCTTTTAATCTAAATCTATAAATAGGTACACATTTTTTATTCATTTTTATACAACGACGGTCTCAAACAAGCCTACGGTTCACCTAGAAGTAAGTTCTTCGTACTTTAATCTATGTAAAAATAGGTGCACATTTTTTATACAACGACGGTCTCAAACAAGCGTACGTAAGCGTTCACCTAGTAGTAAGTGGACACCGCAGTCTATAGACGCCCGCAACTCCAAAGGAGTTACGTGCGCGTTACCGACCCTTTATAAAATTTGAGAATTCAGTGTGTTGACAACAGAAGGGACAAATTTAGGTCCTTGGCTCTCAACACCCTGCATCCTCGGGAGCTCTGGCAAACCTTGCTCACCTCCAGGAACACAACACTACATACCTGTATTTTATAAAGAGTTGGCAACGTGCACGTGCTTTGTAGTTGTGGGCGTCTATAGGCTACGATGTCCACTTATCATCAGGTGGACCGTATGCTTGTTTGACACCGTCTTTGTATAAAATAAAAAAACCTTAAATCAATTGACAACATTTCATATTTTTAACTACTTTATTTTATGAACTAGTTAGAAAATAGGTAAAAATTTAACCCACCCGTATTTTTTCTTTTTCAATTTAACTCATTATTTCATACAAAAAAAACACGTTGAAAAGTAGGTCATTCCAAAAGGGCGTAAATAAATAAATGAAATAAATGAACTTTATTCTGTAAGTAGGCCGCAATGGCACTTTTACAAGTCAAACCCTACTAGCGTAAGTAAAATATGACGTCATCTTCCCAACAAGAATCCAGAGCCACTCCAGAGCAGCGATTGTCTGTACTCTGTACTAAGGTCTCCCTGAATACAGCGAGGAAGATGACGTCAACTTTCGGTTTACAGTAATTTGCGTTTTTTTCCAAAATTAACGGAGAAAAAAATCTAAAAAAATGTTTTTTGTGTACTTCACACGTTTTTACCGAAATGGTTTTCGAATTAAGACTTTTGGAAATTATGAAATATTGTCAATTAGTAGTAGCACTAGTGATTGTTCTGAGATTTGCAAAGTCCATAGGCGATGGTATCTGCTGCGGAGACAGGCCGTATGCGTGATTGTCAAAGCCGTAGTATTAATAAGACAGTGATTGTGTTCGATAAGTAAAAAATTGCTTGAAAAACTTTATCAGGAGCGTGTATTTAGAAATATTGAGTTAATATAATTGATATGTAGTATGTGTAATGTACAGGTGGGCCAACGAAAATGTTGAGCACTTTAGTACTTTGTCAAATTAAAGACGTTTCAAATTTTATGACGTTTCAGTCTAAATATTACTTAGATTTCGATGTGACAAGGTTCTAAGTATGCTCAACATTTTCATGGGCTGACTGTACAGTCAAGGGCATAAATATGTATACATTTTTGGACCTTATTTCAATCGAGTAAGGTGAAAAAGTGTATACATATTGGTGCCCTTGACTGTATATGCTAAGTGTCCCACTGCTTAGCCCATAGCAGTGGGACACTATAATTATGCTCTTTTTTAGTATTAAACATGGGATTGCTCTTGGCCAGCATCTAGCCAGGGGGCAACGATGAGGCCGACGGTGAAGTGAGCTCACCCAGAAGATGCCTATTGCCTTAAGATGTCCAAGTTATATGAACTCAGAAATACAGGCGCCGGCAGGGATGCTATTAAGATACTTGCCTTGAGTAAATATTTATAGTCTCATTGTGGAAACTAGTTTTCCTTACTACGTATCTAAACGTACGTACTTAATTATAAAGGTTAGTGCAAGGAAACACATGATTTTATGATAACATAAAATGACACATAATTAATTTATGATTGACTGACACTGCCCTCATATTTTTTTCCTTTTGTTGTGTATTGTCACGAATAAATAATTCTGATTCTGATTCTGATATTCTTTACCCTTACCCATGGGTTTGCAATGTTTGCATTACCGTACTCGCTAGCGACTACGACTGTACGTGTACGTGCTAAATGTGATGTATGTTACATGGTGAATAATAGTACATTATTGCCGTGGCCGGGAAGGGAGCAATTGCAGGCCGAGTATTTGTTTAAACGGACGAGCTTGCGAGTCCGTTTAATTATAATACGAAGCCTGCAATTGCCATTCCGGCCGAGGCTAATATAGTGCTTTTCTCAAAAATGGGGAAAAACGACAAAAATTTAATTAAGATTTGATAAACATAACCTTAAAACGTCACAAACATCATGTTTTCCCGCCGTTTATTTTTTTTAACAGAATCGCAAGTGTATTTTTCCACCGAAAAACGCAAATTATTCGAGACATATAAAAAAACGTCGCGTTTTCAACAGAAAAATACGAGCTGAATTGGCTGAATACGACCTGTGCCTCCTTTTATATGACAGTTTCTACATTTTAAAAAGTTTATAACTCGACAAATAAAGGAATTTATATGTGACATTGCAGGCCATATATGTGGCCTGCAATGTTTTTTACTTTTTAATTTGGATCTGACCTTAAACTATACACTTTACCTTCTAATATGTAGCGACTAAAGTCCAGTTTGCGGGCCATTTTTGAGAAAAGATACTTACTTACTGCGTAAACGATTTAGTATGGACAAAAGTACAGCGCCTCTGCGGTTACGCAATAGAACTAAGAATCGCCATACTAAATCGTTTACGCAGTCGCTAGCGAGTACGGTAATGCAAACATTGCAAACTCATGGTAAGGGTACTTGTCAAACAAGATTATGATTAATAATATCACAATGTTGTTGTAAGATAAACATTGAATTTATTGAATAAATTGACAAGAAAAAAGAGTACAACAAAATAACAAATGGAATATAAAACTAAAATTAACTATAATTAAACCTAAAGCTAAAAATTAAAAATACCTATCAAAATTTTGTGCTTTAGGTAGGGTGCCCATCACGCAGTCAGCGTTCCCGCGCTGGATTGCGATTGCAATTCTCTGCGCGAGAAAGCTGCCTGCGCGAGGGGTCGCCCGTTGCCTCCCTCAGCCGTTTGCCGAGCGCCTTGTTTTTTGGTTTTTTATTTTTTTGGTTTTCTGGAAGAAATTCTTTAGAGATAAAACAGACTGTTTTTTGCCTCCACTCATTGAGGTCTTGTATAGTTCGTAACTTCGTACACAACTGTAAGGCCAACAGCGTTTCAAAGAACGCGATATTTCTCGTTGTAGAGCCTTAAAGTGCCCGAATATTTGCCGAACACTTTAAGAGGTATTTTTCTTCAAATTGCAAGAATAAATATAAATAAATATTTGTGGACAATCTTACACAAATCAACCTAGTCCCAAACTAAGCAAAGCTTGTTCTATGGGTACTAAGTGACGATATAAATACTTATATAGATAAATATATACTTAAATACATAGAAAACATCCAAGACCCAAGAACAAATATTCGTGCTATTCACACAAATAAATGCCCCGGCTGGGATTCAAACCCGGGACCTCCGGCTTCGTAGGCAGGGTCACTACCAACTAAGCTAAAGCGGTCGTCAGAATGTAATATATAATTAATGCCTTGTACATTTATCAACATTAAAAAATACGCCGAATACAATAATAATTGCCGATTATTCAGCGCATTTCTATTCAAAAATATTTAAAAGTAAAAAAAAAAAGGTTTCACAAGATTTCTGCAGATTGATCTCTCCTCTGAGGCTTGCCAGAGAGACTATGAGTAAGTATTCGTTTTAATTTTTACTTTATAGTTTATAGATTTAAGCCTTAGTATGTATTTGTTACTTATAGTATTTTGTTTTTGTTTGTTTGACATGATTCCAACTGTACTCATCACTACATTTTTGCAAAAAAATTATCTTATCTTATCTTTGTTTCGCAATAAATGATATATAGTATGGAATTCTTCTAAAACATATTTATTTACAAAATCAATGAAAAACACCTAAAACCCACACCAAACCGAACGGACTTATTATGTATTATATACCTAACGTAAGCTACGTAATGTGAACCTAAACAACAAAATAAATGAGCAAAAATTTTCTGTCCAGCCCCGAACAGCATCGATTAAAACATAACCACACAAATTTCGGAATTGTAGAAATAAAGAAAAGGACAATGATTCCAAAACGTATGATGTACAGTAGCTCTAGTATAAGTTTTTTCGAAACATTAACTAATTCGAACGCGTTTGCGTTTTGTCTGAAACTGTATGAAAACGCTCTCCCCGAGTTAGAAATACGCGCGTTCATCGGTTAGCAACAAATGTTATACTCGCTGTTTTAGTTTCCACTAGTGACCACCAGGAGGGCTAGCATAACATGAATCTCGTCTCTACCCGCGCGCGAGATAGGCTACCTGTCACTGTCTGATTAATGCTGTCAAAAAGTGACAGGTAGCTTATCTCGCGCGCGAGTAGATACGGAATGCATGTTATGCTAGAGGGGCAGAGGCGCTGTTCACGTTTTCATACCACTTTCATACATTTTGAAACAAAACGCAAACGCGTTCGAATTAGTTAATGTTTCGAAAAAACTTATACTAGAGCTACAGTCTGAAATCGGAACTCAGAACCACTCAAAAGGAGTTAACATAAACTGGCCAAAAGCATGTCGGACTTCCAAAGCAACCCCAAATTATTAAATTAATTTGGTTGTACTCGTAATGGCAAAAATCGGGAAATTTCAACCAAAAAAATGCGACTTTTGGAACCCTAAAAACTATTTCTGACGAACAAGATCAAAATGCCATTTGACTACGAATCCTTGAGCAAGGAGAACTAGGTCCTCAAAAAAACATCTGATATAAAATGGCATTCAAAATACTTTAATCAAAATAACAGCAGTAAAATAACACGAGGAAAACTGGTAATTAAAATAATTAAGTAGGATTTTGCCGCTAAGACTACAGCTGTCTCACAATTTTTTTTTATTTAACAAAAATTAAAAAAAAAAATAGTACAATAAACAGCAAATTAGGTTCTTAAAACTAGGCAACATTACTAGAAAACACTCATAGCACATTGCACACAACACCAACACTAAAGCAAACAACCTATACTCTATAAAAAAACCGTAAGCAACATAAAATAATGTGTACCTAATACAGTCAAGGGCACCAATACGTATACATTTTTTCACCTTACTCCATTGAAATAAGGTCCAAAAATGTATACATATTTATGCCCTTGACTGTACCTCCTTAAGGCCGTGTATTACTTTTGAGTTTTTAAAAACCATCTGAGACATAGAATACTATAGTGTCTTAAAATCTAAAAAAAATATATGTGTTACATGAGGATCTTGTCTAGTCAAAATCGCAGTCAGTTATATAATCAGATGAATTTCACTCGATAGAAAAAAATCGCGAAGTTACCCCTTTTCGGAATGTATTTTCAATACTACGGCTATATTACTGATACTTAACATTTAATTTTTGTACTCAATTAAAGATCGTAAATAGTTATAGACAAATTCGCAGGGTTTGCTTTGATAAAATTATTGGCTTAATGACTATAGCTAAATATTTACAAAACTGCGCGCAGAGCTTGCGTAGAGAGCGGGATGGTTAATTGTAAACTCACGCGTGTTAGAGCGGGACAGTTGCGTTGGGGATATCTCCCCTTAATAGAAGATGGGCATAAAACAATAAGTTCAGCATCATTCACTCTTTTAGTGGCATGCAAAACATTTGTATTCTTTTATAATAAATAAAAATAAAAAAGACATACCAGTAGCGGAGCGTCTATAGTGTCCATACAACTCGATTCCCACCGGCTTGCCTAATAGGGTATTAAACTAAGGTAAAATAAATTATTTTTTACTTGACTAATAAAAGATCTAACGAAAATACTCGAAAAACATCAATTATTAATTTATTTTAGCTAATTAAAAGATTTTATAAGCATTCAGATTTAAAAAGGACGCTGATTTGAACAAACCTACTCATACTGTCTTAGTGACGTCACTAAGACAGTATTTCCCTACAAACTTCATAGTAACAAATCGTTTTTGACGTTTAATAAAAAGTTGCTGATTTGACTAGGGGTTTAATACCGTATTTTCAGCCAGTGCAGTTCTTTTACTACGCCTCATGAAGAATAAGGCTGGGTTGCACCAAACCGTCTGTAATCGTAAGCGGTGTTCGTCAAATCTGATTGTATGGAAAGTTTGACAAGTTTCTATGGGATGACAGCTGCCGGCGCCATATTTGACGATGACCGGTCTGTGTTCGTACGTTGGTGCAACTGGCACTAACAATGCAATTTTTTTCCGGCTTCCGATCAGGCTCACATAGAAAACTACGAAGTTGGTGGTTCCCTTCTATAGGACAAATCGTAAACATGTGGTGGCGAATGTAGAAAAAATGAGACCGTCCATAACAAAAGGGCCCTTATGGCACTTTCTAGTTTCGTAGATATCAGCGTTTTAGTAAAATACGGTAAAATCACATATTTTTTGTTTTTTGCATATTGATAAAGTATAAGACTAGATGTGTATTTCTAGCTTGGTTTCACACGTATAAGTATTTCTACCTTAAAATTAGTTGTAAAGTTTAGTAAAAAAGGGCCCTTATGGCAGAGCGCAGATAATAATGATATAAAATAGGTTAATAACTTATTCTAATTACTTCTAACAATTTTCTGTATTATTTATTTGCCTTTTCTGTTTACTGGATTAGGTGGTACACGTTACAAATACCTATTTCTAGTCTCAAGTCGAGGAAGTTCTAGTCGTGCATGACCGTTGCAAATTTTTTTTGTTTCTTATTACATTTCCTATTGAATTGTATTTTTAGAGTTCCGTAGCCAAAATGGTGAAGACGGAACCCTTATAGTTTCATCATGTCTGCCCGTCCATCTGTCCGTGCGTCCGTCCGTCCGTGCGTCAGTCCGCCCGTCCGTCCGTGCGTCAGTCCGTCCGTGCGTCCGTCCGTCCGTCCGTCCGTCCGCCCGCCCGTCCGTCCGTCCGTCCGTCCGTCCGTCCGTGCTTCCGTCCGTCCGTATGTCACAACATATGGTAGGAAAGTATTATTCTATGAATTGCTACATAATATAAAGGTAACGTAAACTTTAAAAAAATAGGTAGTGCCCCCCCTCCCACCCTCTAATTTCCAATTTCCATATGTATGAAAATTCTGAAAAATAAATGAGGTGGTGTACAGTCACCAGCATTAATATCTGCCAAAACAATGGTGGCATTCAAATATCCGACACAGCTTCATTTGTAGGGCCGTAAGGACGGGTCAGATAATTATGCCGCCTTTGTTATAGCAGATATTGATGCTGGTGACTGTACATTAATAAATACTTACGACTATTTTTGGTTTGATAAAAATACGGCTACTGGTTTTTGAGTAATTGCTGAAAAACTGTTTTGCCCAAACAAAAGGGCGTAAGTGCATTGAGTTTACTATGAAGATACGACCTTTTTCTATTCGACGTATCAGATAGTGGGTTTAAATATGGACTAGTAGGTGTCGGTACGGAACTCTTTATTGTGCGTGGTCCGACACGTACTTGGTCGGTTTTTTATTAATAGAGTTAAAAAATAATTATTACTATGCGAAATTGCTTTTTCGTATAATTTAAAAATTACGCAAAATTCAAAAAACTTGTAATGAAAAGATTTATTCAGAATTACGTTCTAATACAAGATTGCTACTTAGATAATGTAAATATTATTATTTGCTTACATTTTTGGTTACATTCGTCCATAAGGGCCCTTTTCTCAAATGTATGGAAGTAAACCTTGATTTTCATGTAACTTTAATCGGTTATAAAACTGAAACAAATTGACATAGAAAAAAAAAAACCTGTGTAATGCTTGTCTAGACTTATTACAGGTAAGTATGGTGTACTACACGGAAATTGTTAAATTTATTCGTGACGAGATAGAAAAAATATAATTTTCTATATTTGTAAAAAAAAATATATCACGTTAGTTTTTCGTTTTTATTTTCCATTCGAGGTGTAAAGAAAACTATTTTCTAGCGTACACTATGACAAAGATCACAAAATACGAAATAATAATTCACATAGTACAAATTTCCTTATTTTTTTACGATCGGCGCCTTGCACTGATCAAAGGCAATTTTTTCTCAACTGGGTAATGGAATTGAAAAATCTTTGATTGTTTCCTATAGAAGAGAACCTCAGGATTCAGAATCTACCATCATCTATGTAACTTCCCACGGGAACATACTTTAAATGAGTTTTAAACTTCTCTTAGTTATTTCTCTAAAGTGCATTTTTGGGTTGCGTAACTTTGATGATTTTAAAAAAAAAAAGTATGGCACCTAGGGTCATGGTTTTTATTGTTTTTAGTAGCTTATGTATTGTAGATTATAGATCCGTGCGTAACTCAATACCGACCATAAGGGCCTCTGTGTGACGGACGGTCACAAATAGTGGAATGGGTTTGAAAAATCGAAAACCTGTGATGAATGTGATGACATGATATTCATGCCTTTTTTAAACATGAGTGAATAGGCATCTTCAGGTTGAGCTCGCTTCACCGTCGGCCTCATCTCCGCCCCCTGGCTAGATGCTGGCCAAGAGTAATCCCATTTTTATAAAAAACAAGTGCGTGTCGGGCCACGCGCAAGGTAGGGTTCCGTAGTCATCCACCCGTTACATTATATGGACTAAAAAGTTCGAAAACTTATATTTACTATGTTTTTGAAAGAATTAACAACATTATCTAAGGTATCAATGGAAATTGTACGAAAGTTTGCTTTTGCAAAGTACATTTCTGAAGTTCGACACTCGCTCGTTATCTAGTAATGTCTACTTAGCTGTGATAGTTTTCCTTTTAAATTCATCATATATACTACTACCATGATTTTTTTCACATGCCTAGTAGCCACCGTTTAGCTGGCAGGCGGGGAGGACACTTGACCATAGCAAAAATTATCACTTCAAAGCTTAATATCACGTTAACCAATTCTTTAATCAAAAAATGCTTTTAGAAACCTTATAATATTTTTAAAAGAGCTATCCAACGATACCCCACACGATGGGGTTTGGCAGAAAAAAAATTGCACTAACACTTTACATGTAGGGGAGTGTTAGCGAATCACGTTAAGCTGTTATGCCCAGTATTAACAATGATTCTTTGTAAGTGTAATTAATATTTAAAACGTGTTATATCAAACATTGTTTAAAAAAAAGTAGATTTCAGTTAGTTGGGCAGTGTCGGAACGGCCACCCGAACATCAAAAATTAAGAAAAAAGAGGGTACTGGGAGACAGAGGACGATGACGGCCATTACGGCGAGACGTTGGGAATTTGTTACTTGTTACGCGAATAATGCAATGTTGATTGATTAATGGAATACCAGCATTATATTGTCTATAAATATCAAATCGTTGTTTCTATCTACTTCCAAGAAGAGTTTAATAGGTTAATTCTAACAATCCGAAGTGGTAACAGTAAGTCACGCTCACAGGTGAGTTTTTCTTTTCTTTGAATATCCGATGATTGGACGTTTAACTATTTTAATGATTGGACTTTTATCCGGCTGTGTGTTGCGGCTGAGTTTTGCTAGGAAAGCTGCCCAAAAGTAAGAAGTACTTATATTTAAAACGCACGTAGTTTGGGTGGGTTTCGTTGTACGACATTTAATAAAATTGTTATTGCATTCTGAGTCTTTTACCTTACTTGGTAAAGTCGCTTTTTGGATGGATTACTTCGATACAACTAGGCAAACTCAAATAATAGCCTACCGACCGCATCACCACAGCGTAACCCAGTAAAATTGTGACCTCCGTTCACTCACAGATTTAACTGAACTTGAGATTAAACTATACTGGGGACTTGAGCATTGACGAGTACAACAGGTTTTGTAAATTATAAATTGAAATTGAAACATTTATTTCGAGTAACATGGGACTCATACATAAATTCTAAATAAATAAATGCTCACATTAAGTGCCAGTTGCACCAACGTACGAACACAGACCGATCATCGTCAAATATGGCGCCGGCAGCTGTCAAGCCATGGAAACTTGTCAAACTTCCCATACAATCAGATTTGACGAACACCGCTTACGATTACAGACGGTTTGGTGCAACCCAGCCTAAGTTAACATGCTGCTCTGACTATTGGTGAACCTTATGCCATTGCAATAAGGTTCACAAATGCTCAGCTGACGGCGCAGTCGATGTTACCAGATTTTATGTAGTTTTATAACATCTAAAATGGTGTATTATTTCAATTCATTTTGGTGTAATTAAGTATGTACCTTGTTCTATGTATTTATAGCAGTCGAATATTGTTGTTTCATTGTACAGAGTAGTTATTATCTACCTATTTATGTCGTAATACATTGTTATAAAATGGGTACCTATTATAAACAAGCATTCAAAATAAATTACGTACCTGAATGAGTTACCTATTGGTATTCATTTAAGTACTTTGCTACCCAAAAGAATAATAAAATTGTTACTTTTACGTTAATACTTATCTACAACAAGTTACTTAACCATTGATTGGATAGGGATGGTTAGATAAATATATATATATATGTTCATTTCTATGTAAAACAAATTACGTTTTATCCACCTACTTAGTTTCTTTAATTTTTAAGATTTTAATTTAACTAAGGAGTGCGGAGGGAGGAGCCCTCTGCGTCAATTTCAGTTATGCAATTATTTGTCAATTATTTGATTATAAATTATATGCGTTAACTTATTATACTTATAATTCTATGTTATGGTTACATTATATTGGTGAGTGCCTTCTTAGTAATATTTTTAATGCCTTTAGGTTTTTCTAAATTGATGACCTGTCTAGGGAAGCTATTTAGTATTTAAGGTAGATATAACTGGTCCATTCTCGCTTACCATATATACATTAGTTTTTTTTGGTATTTTAAAGTATGGCTCATTTGGCAAGCGTCTAAGGTTGGATGACCTATTTATTATAGTTATCCAGCCGGGAATCATGTCCTTGTATTCTAGTATAACAGCCAATTTTACTTTGTCAAACACATTTAAGACTCTACAGTACTGGAATAGTTTTGTGTAATCGTGTCTATATTTTAGTTTGATTTTTAAAGGAACTATAACTTTTAGGAGTCTTATTTGAATACTGTAGATCTGTCTCAGATGTGTTTTATAGGTTCTGCCATAGCTGGATAATCCTTAATTAATTATAGAATCGGCCATTGCCATGTACACGTACAGGAGGCGTAATGTTAATGTATTATATAGCATTTTATGTCTGAGTATACAGAGATTGCTTAGGAAAGCCCTTAGTCTGCTACATACATGCTCGATATGTGGTTTCCAATTAAATGTGTCATCAATTTTTAGCCCATGGTAGGTATGTTGTTTAGCTAGTTCTAGTGACTCACATTTACAATACATTTGTTGGGAGTGCAAACATGCGTATGGTTATGGGCCACAATGTTGGGACTGTTCTGTGCTTTCATATGCGGCGAGTGTACATTACTTTAGTTTTTTTAAATAATTTAGTGAGAGTCCCACATCATGTGCCCATTTACACAAGGTATTAAATCCAGTTTGCATTTGGCACTACGCCATTTTTACATTACTGTCTGCTGTTATAAGGCATGTGTCGTCAGCAAATTGGTATACAGACTTACAGAGGCCTTGCGGAATATGTTGCACATGTCGTTGACATATGACAGGTATTCATGTTGGGCTGATTATTGAGCCCTGCGCTGTGCCTTGGGTGGTTTGCAGCAGTTCGCTTTGCTCTCCGGCTATACTGACAGCGTTGTACCTATTCTGATGGTATTTTTTAAGCCATGCTAGAGTTGGCCCCTGTATACCACTTTGCTGGAGCTTTTCGTACAATATATGCCTATATATAATATATGTATATATATGACTGTCAAATGGGTGTCAAATGCTTTGCTGAAGTCTATCATAATTATTATTAAATGTTTTCTATCATTGAGATGGGCATTCACTTCGTCCGAGAACTTAGCTAATAGTTGTGATGTATTTTTTCCCTTTCTGAAAGCCAAATTGCCTCTCATGAATTATACCGTTGCCTGACAGTAACTCATTTACTTTTTTACCTAGGTATTTTTCAATGGTTTTGTCTTTTGTACGTAAAATAGTGATTGGTCTATAGCTGTTAGTATCTATATTATAGCTTCCTTTTTTGTGTATACTCGTAGGTCTGATTAAGCCAATTTTCATAATTTATCTGGATATATATTGAGCTAGCGATACATTGATTTACTAGGTGTTTAAGTACTGGGGTCATCTCTTTGGATATGTGTTTTATGTCCCTTGCTCTTAGCATGTTATCTACAGCTTTATTATTTGTTTATTTGTCTATTTGTTTTATTTCTGTACTTTTTTATATAGAAGCTCATTTTGCTTATTGCTTGTGTCATTTAGATGTATTTGTAAAAGTCTATTTTTAGTGTCAGACATCTCTATCAGTTTTTCTGATCCAAGTACAACTATTTCTAATGCTAGTTACAGTTGGTCGATGTATCGTACACATTTCATAAATTTTAGTAAAGTTGTCTACTATAAAGTTATATTATGTCATTAGGATGCTGAAGATTAAACACTGGGTCCCAGTCAATTTTAACAAGCTCCTGTCTTATACGGCGGTTGTCCAATTTACATTGTGTTACGGTTTTACTCACTACAGCACCAGAGATGGAAATGCCAGTTATATAATGGTCGGCTAGAGAATCACGCACTACTGCAGCAATAATTATATGCCACTGTTCTCTGCCTCCCTGTTGTATTATGTCTCTAATATATATATGTATATGGTATATGCAATTCTTTGACGTGCCTCTCTTAGAGGTTTCAATTGTGGTAGGTATATTGTGTTATACAGAAAGCAAAACCTAAGGATCCTTAGTATTTTGATAGGAGCCCGTTAATGGGGTAGAAGTTTTAATGTCTAAATTTATGTCACCACAGGTTATGAAATAGGGTACTTTCGGTAAATCTGATAAATATTAAATTTAATGTAGAAATATACTTAAATATTCTGATTTTGAGTCATAAAAGCACATCATTGTTTTATTATATTGAAATTAAAAGTCGTAATTTTAATCTGTATATCACGTGACCTAAAACACGAGCCCCCACGGTGTGACGTCATAAAGGCAATAACTGTCAGTTCCGTAGAAAGAGGAATGTTGTTTCTCGCTCCCACGTGTATCATTGTCTATGCTTGCATCTCTTTCACACCGCTTTGTATGTGTGTATCACCAGCTCCATCTAATACTTTTCTCATGTTTTGCCAATATTACGTCACCAAAATGCCTGACAGCGTTTTTGCGGGAATAAAAAAGAGGCCACTGCCGAGATGAAACGCCGAAAGAAACTCGACAGTCAGCCATTTTCTCCCAAAAATATGCTTATTACAATGATGATACTTAACCTACTTAAAATAAAGAAATCTAAGTATCTATATAAAGCAACAACAAAGAATAAAACGAGGAAAAAAACGAGTTATGTACAGTGTGTAATTCCGCAAGAAAACATTTCGAAACTGTATACCTAAGCATTATCAAATTTTATTTAAGAAAAAAAAATGGAATCCTTAGACTATAAATTTAGTTATAAATCTATTGATATGTTTTCTTGCAAGAACTGCGTCAACTAGATAAAATTACTCATATATGAATCTTTACTATATTTAAGTATCTGGTTTGGGCCATGCTTTTCTGTCTGTTAGATAGTCCTCAACCCTGTAATAAGCCTTCGACATCAATGATTTTTTTCAAGTAATTTTTGAGAGCTGGAAAAGGTAAATTCAAAACTTCATCAGGTAACTTATTATAAAAACGGACACATTGACCTACAAAAGATTTGTATACTTTACGGACACGAAATTTTTTAGGGGCAACTTTATTTTTATTTCTAGTATTAAAATTATGTATATCAGAATTTTTACAGAAGGAGTCTATGTTCTTAAGGACATAAACAATATTCTCATAGATGTACTGGGACGCTACAGTTAAAATGTTGATTTCTTTAAAGAGTTCTCTTAAAGATTCACGTGAGCCTAGGTGGAGCGAATGGCTTTCTTTTGTAACACAAAAATTGTTTGTATGTCAGCTGCTTTACCCCAAACCAGGATACCATACGACATAACACTATGAAAATAGCTATGATAAACTAGGCGAGCTGTTTCTACGTTGGTAAGTTGCCTGATTTTTCTGATAGCATATGCGGCTGAACTTAATTTAATACGCGCCATAACGGCTATGTGGGGACTCCATTGTAGATTTTTGCCTAATGTTATACCTAAGAATATTGCTTTAATATATATTTTTACCGAAATATATTTTTAGGTGGCTTTTATAAGGAAAATCTATATTTTGAAGTACTTTTTCAAACATAGTAGAATAGCCTATTACAATTCAGTGGATATTTAGTCAAGAGATGCATTAATTAAACTCATCAATAAAGTCCTTAATACTTAATGTAAGTGGACCGTGGACGGTATATATAATTTGTGGACAGAAAGTCAGACTATATGGGCGTTTTTCAAAAAAAGTGTACACGTGACGAACCGGAGAACGACTTTTTTTTCTTAACACCAATTTTGAAATATCTTTGCTTATTCGATTTCACATAAGTTATAGTGTATTATTTGCGAAAATGGCATGAAAATATTAATAAATATAGAAAATATCGGCATTTTAACTTCAGATTACGGTGGAACTAGTTCCGGATAGTCACAATTATAAAATTCATTATAAATTGATTGTAGTGTTTTTTGGATTTGTGGACAGAAAGTCAGACTATATTATATCACGCACCTAAATTATGAGACGGCTCCACGACAGATGACGACAATTAATAGCCGTATTTGTAATCAAGTACCTTAAATGATAACATGAACGCAAATGTTATTTCAGACGCACTTATTGATTGATCTATATTGACATAAGACCGACATTCCCTATCCTCTGTTTTCAGTTGCCCGTAAGTCTCGCAGTTCTACCTTTGGACCAGCAAGTGCGCGAGTAATCGTACTTTGTGGATCCGATCTATGAGACGGTGCAGGCAAATACAAACAAATTGGAACTTATTGCAACTGTATCGACTATCCGATTTATAAGTGAAGGATGCCGAAATGCAAGCAGTACTCACATAGTGAAGGATGCTGAAGCATAAGCGGTGCTCACTGTTGTTTAATTGCTATTGGAAGGGAGAAGGATGCCGAAGTGTGGGCGCCAGAGTTCTTAAAATTAAGGACGGCCGAAGCACAAGCGGTACTCACCCAATGATAAAATTGATGACTTATTTTTAAGTCAAATCAGGGCGGTAACAATTAATTATGTAAATTCACTAATATATATATATGTATATAAATATAATTTTCAACCATTTTCTATATATTTTATTATTACCCATTTATCTACATATTTACAAAACGGAATTTGTATTTAATAAAGTTTTCTCTCCTCTGTAGATGTATTTCACCCCCCAAGAGCGCCGACTGCAACTCTATCAAGCAAGGGGCACGATTCTGGGTGGATTAACGGTGACTGCTTATACTCCGAAGCCCCGAGAAGAATTACCCGGTTACTCTCACGTCACCTAGTGGTCGGCTCGGACGTGGTTGACCGAAGAAAAACTAAATTTAGATTTCAATCTCACTTTTAGTGTTTTTCTGTGTACATAAATTGACTTCATTATTTAGGTTGATCGGTGATAATGCCTATATTATTTTCGTAAAATGTATTATGTGTAATGTATTTTAATATTCATTAAAATGCAACTATGATGATAAAATAGAGTAGAAAATATTTGTTACTTAACTTAGTTTTGACGTTCAATGATGTAAGTAAACGTGCAGTTACTCAATTTGATAAATTAATAAGTAGGATGTATGAGGGCATACAATTGATGTTCGAATGGCCGGCCAGGAATGGGGACATTCCATTTCCAGGACAGCCGCCTGTTAGCGAATCACGTTAAGCTGTTATGCCCAGTATTAACAATGATTCTTTGTAAGTGTAATTAATATTTAAAACGTGTTATATCAAACATTGTTTAAAAAAAAGTAGATTTCAGTTAGTTGGGCAGTGTCGGAACGGCCACCCGAACATCAAAAATTAAGAAAAAAGAGGGTACTGGGAGACAGAGGACGATGACGGCCATTACGGCGAGACGTTGGGAATTTGTTACTTGTTACGCGAATAATGCAATGTTGATTGATTAATGGAATACCAGCATTATATTGTCTATAAATATCAAATCGTTGTTTCTATCTACTTCCAAGAAGAGTTTAATAGGTTAATTCTAACAGGAGGTACAGTAAAAAAAATGTTTTTTAAAGATTTTATTCTACCGTTTTGTCGGCGTCATTGATATGTATACTCATGCCAAATTACAGCTTTCTAGCACTAACGGTTACTGAGAAAAACGGGGGTTGGACGGACGGACGGATGGACATGGCGAAACTATAAGGGTTCCTTGTTTACTACGGAACCCTAAAAAAATAATTGCGTTGTGAGTAAGGAGCAATTCAGCCACCTAAAGTAATTTTCTGCTAAGACTGTTATTATACGTCGGTACAAATTAATATAACGTATGTTACAGACGGTCGTGTTCCATTCCGTCAGAAAGGACGTCAAGCATTAAAGTTTACAACCAAAATTCTCAGGTTCATTGCCAATGCAACTTTTCTTAAACGGCATTTAATGGCATTGGCCTAAACTAAACACGCGGCCTAATTATTGTATCTAGCGCAGGCGAGTAAACAAACCGCAGGGGCAGTTGCCTTTTAGACTTGAAACCACACAGGCGCAGGCGCACTCGGTAAAGCACTTGAGACCGACCTTACACGATATAGTTTTGTGTTGTTGTGCAAGTTTATGGACGCTAGTGATTTGATGGTTAGTGGACAGAAGGTAAGCTGAAAAAATATATTTCAAAATATTAAGTGAGGAGAGATGAATTTTTTTTCATGATATAAATAATATTTATCTACACACATATCATAAAACTAGTGCCTACACCAAATCTTGGGAATAGGTAGCGGACCCCAGCATCCTTCAGGATGCAAATGTACTGGGATAACGCTAGGAGGATGATGGATTTGGTGCTCTCTTGATCATAAATCTTCTTAGTCTGCTTTCACACATCAAACCACCGAAGCATACCTTTTTCAATTTTTGCCACCACATCGTCTTCTATTTCGCATCCTTGTTTAATTATTTTTTAGTCTTATTTGAGTTTTTATTTGGATTGTTCCAAAAATGTTGTGTTTGAATTGAAATAAATTTTTCTCAAAAATAATATGTAATGTTCTCATAACATCTGTGAAGATAGTATTCGAAAGTGGCTCATCCTGGACAGTTGCCAGAAGTGTCCAGGAAGTAACACCTACTGTCCGGGAAGTAAGTATGTAAATCCCATTACATATCATAATATTTGAATTTAGAACTAGAAAATAAAGTTGGCAGTTTTTGACATTTAAAAAATATGTAGGTACCATGGAGGTTGACGTGTCCGTATTGCACGATGTGAATTGGCGGGAAATACAGTTCAATCATGTTTTTAACTATTTCGAGACTAATTTAGAAATTAACATGAATAGATTAAATGAAATTAAATACTAATAGTAAACATAAAATAAATACGATTCTATTTACGATTAATTAAATACGATTTTATTAATCTATTCTATTGGGGTTGTGGCATAATATCAGTGTCTTAACACAACATCTAGCTAAAAAAAGTTCACTTGTATTTTGACGGGATTGACTTCATTGATTTAATATATAAAGTAAGAAGTATAATTGATAAAAATGAGTTTATGTAGATTGAATCAGATTGCAATACATACACAGATATCACTAGGTACTGAAAAAAATACTTCCATCCAAGTCTAAGGTGGTATTTGACCATTTATAAAAAGTTCATCAAGTACAAAGCGGAACATGAAAGTACTAGTTGGTCAGAATGCAGGTACTATTAACCGTTATTCATACAATTTGTTTCATTTTTGAGAAAAGCACTATACAAGCTTCGACCGTAAGTGCCATCCTGGCCTCGTATTATAGCCGGACCTCGCCTGCGGCTCGGCCGGCTAACTCATACTCGTCCAGGATGGCTTACTTACTGGTCTCTGCAGTAATGTACTATATTATAATAAAAAAAAACTAAGTAGAATAAAAATAAAAATCACGGGTCACTCTTGGCAATGGATAAGACTGGCTCAAGACCGGGATGAGTGGCTTACTCGAAGAGAGGCCTATGCTCAGCAGTGGGCAATTAAGGGCTGAAAATGATGATGATGATGAGAATAAAAATTTACAGCTCGCCTTTTTCAGGACCCATAAATCACTGATCAGAAGAAATGACCCGCAGGATCAAGCTGCTCATAGCTTGGGCGATTCTATCGTCCGTGCAGACATACGACCAAACCGATGGATTCCAATACTCCAGCGAAGCTCGAGCGAAGAAGCAATCTTACAGGCAGAGTCCTATAATAGATCTTCTGATGCAGTCGGTCAACCCCAACTATGACCCGAAGGACCCCACGGACCTATTCGATTTTCTGAGAGATCAGTACCCGCTACCAAACGGTAAGAATTAAAATACTTTTTAGGGTTCCGTACCCGAAGGGTCAAAACGGAACCCTATTGCTGTCACTCACGCGTCGGTCTGTCCGTCCGTCCGTCCGTTCGTCGTCTGTCACAAAATTTTGTTCCTTATATTTTTTAACTTCCCGTTGACTTACGAACTTGGTGTAAATTGGTTTTACAAATAAATTATTATGATTATGATTAATTTTTATTATAACGTATATTTTATACCACCAAATACGAATATATTGATAAATCACATTTTTGATGTTGGTACGGAAGTTTCGGAACCTTAAAATGTGCGCATTCCGACTCGATCTTGGCCGGTACATTTTTACACATAGAACGCATCATATAAGAAAGAAAAGTTAAAACAAAACTAAGTAATTCTAGAAGTGTTTTGTGATTGTTACTAAACATAGTACATATGTACTTTGACATGAAATCTAAAGCCAGAATCCCAGCTAAACCCCACCTGAACACCCAGGTTGCTGGCAAGCAATCGTAAATCGGACCCAAAAGAAAGGTCAATACTCGGGTCTCTTGCAAGGCAAAAAATAACCAGCTCAACCACTTGAAAGTAAAAAAATTTGGAGGGTTTCGAGTATATGTCGGTCAATGTATTCGAGATGGTGATGACATATATATATGTTACCGTTAAAGTGTAAAAAACGTTAGATCATATTTTAATTAGCGAGATCTCGCAAGATTGTAAACTGTCGAAAGTTTATAAGTAATCTAGCGAAAAACAATGCGTTGATTTGTAAAAAAGTATGTTATGGTTCACAATCTTTCGACTTGTAACTTAGGTTAGGTTTGGGTAGAACCTCATCGAAGATCACCAAGGGGGAAGAGGGGTCTAAAAGTGACCCAAAAAAATATTGCGTGATATCTGTTAAAACCCATTAGGTCAGGGTTTCCCAACCAGTGGGGCGCGCCCCCCTTGGGGGGCGTCGAGCTATCCCAAGGGGGGACAGCGAGCGGCTGCAGATTCCCCCTTATTAAAAAAAATACAATTCTCTATTCCCTTATATAAACTCTCAATTTCAGCCTCTAAGGCTGCGTTTCCACCAGAGATTTGCGAGGATGTGTTTTCATATATTTGACACCTCGCTCGGCGCGTTGCGAGGTGTCAAATGTATGAAAACGCATTCTCGCACATCTCTGGTGGAAACGCAGCCTTAGGGGGGCGTCCAATTTTGGCTTGACGTTAGGTGAGGCGCATAGTTGAAAAGGTTGGGAACCTCTGCATTAGGGTGTACTAATGAAGAAAATAAGACACTACCACAAAGCACTACGCTTACGTTGCGCCTCACTCACAACTCACAACACAACAACAATATTCCGAAATAAAAGGAAGTTTGTCACGGACGAAACTTCAGCTCAACTTCTCACCACAATTTCGCGGGAATCTCGAGTCCCTTCTGTGTTACGGATGTAGCAATAGATGTCCGAAAAACAACAAACAACAAAGCATATCCAACTGTTTAATTAATTATACGTTATAATTATAAATGTCTGAAAATTAATTTACTAAGGTCAATCTTCAAAAAAATAAGAACATAACATAATGTCATGTATAAATAGGAATAACAATTAGCTCGTTGACCTAAAACAAAGTAAGTACCTATGTAAAGTAAATATTTCATAATTATTATTGGAAAACGGGACTTAATCGCGAGGCTTAAGGCGCAGGGTAGGGCAAGGCCTTCCCCATACAAACTTTGTGCACGTTTTATTCGTAGGTTTTGGCACTAACAAATATAATATATTTTTTGGTTGTAAATATTAGATATGCGAAGATCGTGATGTGAAAATTTTCAAATATTTCAAAAAAAAAAAAAAAAACATCACGAAATAGCTATCAGAAAAATAAGCATACTGACCAAAAATCATAACTTTAATGCAAACACAAACGAAGTAAATCCTGCACAAAGTTTGTGTGGAGAGAGCTTGCCCTACCCTCCTCTTAAAATTTTCCAATAATAATGTGTGAAAATCGTGTAAGTTTAAATCGATATAAATATTTCATGTTTTTGACCCCCACTCGTGACTAAATCAACACAAAGATTTTTTTTAACCTGACTGTGGCTAGGCCTTGCCCAATAAAGCGATAGGAGTGCGCGGTTGGAGAGTGGCCTGGGGAAAATCCAGGGGAAACCTCCGACACGACCACGCGGGCGGTTCAAACACTGGAATACTCTAAGAGTTTGCGCTCCAGTGAGATTGGTTGAGCGGTTTCAACCGAATCTGAAATGTCAGTGGAATCGAGCTACTAGGAGTTTCCTGTAATCATAAGTGGTGCAACCCGCCCTAACTTGTCCGCAGATTTAAACTAATTGAGAATGACCGCCCACACACACATAGTAATGAAGACAAATTCTCCGACATTCGTTCCAATAACATGACCTTAAATAAAATAATCCAAACATTCATGAAATTTATTTCACCGTGAGGGTGCCTATTTCTCATTCAACCAATTCCATCATCATCATCATCATATCAGCCGAAAGACGTCATGACATAGGCCTCCCCCAAAGAGTGCCACAATGACCGGTCCTGCGCCACCGGCATTCAGCGGACCCATTCCATAATTGACAACATTTCATATTTTTAACTACTTTATTTTATGAACTAGTTAGAAAATAGGTAAAAATTTAAGCCACCCGTATTTTTTCTTTTTCAATTTAACTCATTATTTCATACAAAAAAACACGTTGAAAAGTAGGTCATTCCAAAAAGGCGTAAGTAAAATATGACGTCATCTTCCCAACAAGAATCCAGAGCCATTCCAGAGCAGCGATTGTCTGTACTCTGTACTAAGGTCTCCCTGAATACAGCGAGGAAGATGACGTCAACTTTCGGTTTACAGTAATTAGCGATTTTTTCGAAAATTAACGGAGTTAAAAATCTAAAAAAAATGTTTTTTGTGTACTTCACACGTTTTTACCGAAATGGTTTTCGAATTAAGACTTTTGGAAATTATGAAATATTGTCAATTATCTATCTAATGAATCGACTGAGTAATTGCCGCGTTACTAAAACTAGCCGACCGTTAATCCACTAGTTTTATTGTCGAACAACATTAAGTAACAGGTAATATTGTTAACCTTGCGCACCTTGCGGCATTGACAAGCACGTGGGTGCATATATAATATGCTAGCTTTTGCCCGCGACTGCACCCGCTACTAAAAAATCGTGTCTTTTAATAATGCGTTGTTTTAGTAGGCTGAGGAAAAAAAGGAAAATATAGACTCGACTTTGGATTTATTTTCTATCGAGAAAATTTTAAGCAATCATCATATTATTATAGTCAAGAATCATGTAACTGAAAATCAGCCCCTACTGTTTGCTAGTCTGGGCAGGACAGCGTTTCAAAGTCTCCAAATTTCTCAGTGTAGCGCCTTAACCATATGCCGCCCGCAAGGAAGTACTCTTCTCCTCTCTCTCTTTCTCTTTCTCTCTTTCTAGGTATAAATCCAACATGGTGGTGGGGTCAGTTTCCCAAACTAATCTTCGCCACTTCGCTTAATCCTCGATATCTATTTCGGATGCCTGACACTCAATCATGTCTTTTAACACTACATTCCACCTTGTTTTGGATCTGCCCCTGGATCTTCGACCGGGGACGGAAAGCTGTAGTGCTAAGTTTCAAGTAAGTTTCCAACGTAGTCAGGTGGTCTTCTCTTTTATGTGGCCATACCATCGCAGCCGACGCTTCTGCATTTTATCGGCGATGTCGCGCACCCTTAGGCTTCCTCGCACGGACTCATAACGAAGTACTCTTCTCCAAATTCTCTAATTCTTTCCTTTTCCAGGTCTAAAACAACCACTAAAAGAATACGACTACATAATAGTCGGCGCCGGTTCCGCGGGCTGCGCACTAGCCGCCCGTCTTACCGAGGACCCCACAGTCACAGTCCTGCTGCTGGAAGCAGGGAAACCTGAGATGTTCACAACAGACGCACCCGCCATCGCGCCCTACTTCCAGAGGACGGATTACACGTGGCAGTATTACATGGATAAGGAGCCTGGGGTTTGTATGGGTAAGTTCTATCAGTTTCCATTCTTCGTCGAAAACTCATGACTGAGGGTTACTGAGGACCCCGCAGTCACAGTCCTGCTGCTGGAAGCAGGGAAACCGGAGATGTTCACAACAGACGCTCCCGCCATCGCGCCCTACTTCCAGAGGACGGATTACACGTGGCAGTATTATATGGATAAGGAGCCTGGCGTTTGTATGGGTAAGTTCTATCAGTTTCCATTCTTCGTCGAAACCTCATGACTGAGGGTTACTACCATAACTCGCTCCAAAAGGCAGCTTTTTTGCTTTCCTGTAGATGGTGGGAATTACTGATGCCCTGCCTAGACAATTCAAGCTGGAAGCTATCTGCAGCTGCAGCGCCAGTTACCGCTACAGTCTGTTCATCCTTATACGTGTCCTATCATGTAAACAGACTCTTTTTGAAGACGTTAATCATTATCAGACTTTTCTCTAGGATTACAATACCTTGTGAGCTTATGAACTTAAGTAGGTATACAACAACATTTTAGGTGACGATTATAGTGTAATTATAGAGAAAAGGATGATAATGTCTTCAAGAAGAGTTTGTTTAAGTACATGTTAGGACACGTAAGGATGAACAGACTGCAAGTAATCGACAGCCCAAATAACACTACCCAGGATTCGATAAATTTTCTGAGTTAATCCGTTTATTCGGACCAGTCGTTTAGTGGACTGTGGCCGGGCAAAGTGGGTAACCCACTAAAAACTTCTGTTAAACTGGCGATTTTTATAAGTAAATACTTAATTTTTCGAGAATTAAACAAGGTATGTTTGACAGGAATGATAAATGCAAAGTGCTTCTGGCCGAGAGGAAAAGCAGTCGGAGGAACCAGTGTCATTAACTACATGATCTATACTCGAGGGAGACCCGAGGAGTGGGACCGCATTGCTGCCGACGGAAATATTGGATGGTAATGATTGGAAAGATCATTATAATTAGCTGCTTAATCATATATCATAATCATAACTGATCAAGTCGTTACATAAGACGAAGCAACCAAAACATTAAACAGGTTGAGGTAATGTTAATTCATTATCGATGAGTTTTTGATTAAAAAAAAACTATCGGTATCCTTATCAACTGTTTTCTGTAACAGGTCGTATAGAGAAGTTCTGGAATATTACAAGAAATCCGAACGATCAAACTTAAGAGGACTCGAAGATTCTCCATATCGAGGAAGAAAGGGAGAAATTAATGTGGAATTCACGCCGTTCAGGTAAGGTGTCTTTAATTTGAGAAAAATATATTTGTGATAGTCCACATTAAAAGGGACCTTATGGGGGCATGCCCTTGCGTCGCACCGATTCACTATTCAAACAACGGCAATAAAAGCATAAGTGCCGGCCGCCATAAGGCCCCTTTCAATGTGGATTATCACATTTTATCACATAGGTTCTTACCAAACTAAATAATCATGGATTTGTTGCAGGACACCCTTAATTGAAGCGTTTTTAGAAGCTGGACGACAACTCGGCCATCCCACAGTCGACTACAATGCTCCTGAACAACTGGGGTTCGGCTACGTTCAGACAAATACGTTGAATGGAAAGAGAGTCAGCGCAGCTAAAGCTTTTCTTCACGGAATTAAGAACAGACCCAATCTTCACATTCTACCAAAGAGTCGGGTAACTAAAGTACTGATTGACAGTGCCACGAAAACGGCTTATGGAGTCCGATACGTGAGGAATCGTCTAAAGAAAAATGTGGTGGCGAAAAGAGAAGTAATTTTATCAGCAGGTCCAATAGCATCGCCACAACTTCTCATGCTGTCTGGAATAGGGCCGAAAGAACACTTAAGCAGCCACGGAATTCCTGTCATCCAAGACCTGCCAGTTGGACGCACGCTCTACGATCACATCAGTTTCCCAGGACTAATATATTCCTTAAATACAACAGGGATCAGTTTAAGTGAGTCCCGTTTAATACCACTTCCTCAAAGCATCCAAACCGTCACTCAGTGGTTACAATATGGAGACGGTCCTGTCGCGAGCCCCGGTGCTGTAGAAGGAATCGGATATATTAAAACTCCTGTGTCTCAGGATCCTGCAAATGTTCCAGATATAGAGTTGATAAGCATTGCCGGGTCTTTAGTGTCAGATGGCGGTCCGGACGGCAGCAAAGCCGTTAGACGAGGAATGATGATATCTGAGAAACTATTCGACGCCGCCTTCGGATCGATCGATAATACTGACACGTGGAGTGCATTCCTGATGCTGCTGCATCCCGAATCGTCAGGTTTCGTGGAATTGAAGGACAATAACCCGTGGAGCAATCCTCGCATGCGGGGTAACTACTTATCGGACGCGTATGGACGCGACGTAGCGACGTTCGTGGCGGCGGTGCGGCACGTGCAGGCACTGGCGGCGACAGCGCCGTTCCAGCGGTTCGGCGCCTCACTGCACCGCGCGCAGTACCCGGCCTGCCGCGCGCTGCCCTTCGACTCGGACGCGTACTGGGAGTGCGCGGTGCGCACGCTCACGGCCACGCTGCACCACCAGATCGCCACGTGCCGCATGGGCCCCGCCGACGACCCGCGCGCCGTCGTAGACCCGCGCCTGCGCGTGTACGGCGTGCGCAGCCTGCGCGTCGTCGACTCCAGCGTCATCCCGCGCACAGTATCGGTGCACACGCATGCGCCCGCTGTCATGATCGGTGAAAAGGCCGCTGATATGATTAAAGAAGACGCGGCAAGATACAGTTGAGATAAATGTGATGTAGCCATGTCACTTCCAAGTATTGAAATTTATTATGTAGGTACAAGTATGTTTTTAGTAAGTTATTATAACTCATATACCTCAATTTGTATTAAGTTACAACCTATGTAAATAACACTTAAAATGCCATCAAGTTATTATTCGTAAGCGTAAGACAAACGAGAGAACGTCGTATCGTATCATCAATACAGTACGTTTCGGTATACAGTGAAATCCTTACGTAAAGCACTACGCCTGGTGATTTTTCTGTAGATAACTCTTAAGTTAAAGTACAAGGAGTTAATAATAAAAATGAAAACGTTTTCATAAAGACAACTTGTTTAATTTACGTACCTACATGTACATATGTCTCTAACTAAAAACTTTACCCACATTTTATATATAATATCTTCTCAAACTACGTATACCATGCTGGGTTTAAAGTGTTTATATAAACATAAATAAATAAAATAATTGTTTAAAGTCGCTGCGATTACTCTGAATATTTAAGAAACTATTATTCCTATGTTTATTTTTATTAGTGCCAGTTCCAGTAAGGTACATATAGGAAATAATATCAATATTCATTTACAGCACATTATGCTCGGGTCCATTTACAAGTAAAATATGGTCTATGGCGCGTCAGAACAATGTAAATATACACCCATAGCCAGAGAATCGCGTCGCAAAACGACATACCAAAACGCGCCGTGGTCGAGGCCGAAGGCTTTTGAATCCATTTTTGCTTTTAAAAATTCCATTTTACAATATAAACTTTTGCCGAGAGTGAAGTTCTCAATTACAATGTCATTTAATCTGAAAGTTTTCATTCTATTTTTGTCAATCAGTTTTGTTTTTACGGAATACGAGGAGACGTTCGTGGAAGAAGATTATGAAGAAAATAGTGACTTCGAAGATTTATTAGCGAGAACTTTCAGTGACCAAGGAAATGAAGTATCAACAGATCCAGAAAACAATAGCAGGAGAGGTAGAATAGTGTGGTCGCATCTTCAAGGTCCATTGATAGATCACATAAGGAAGACTGTTGTAAAAGACGTGCCTAACAAAACAACAGAACTTTTCAATGTTCTGAGGGATTCTTTTCCTTTACCGGGTGGTAAGTATTTATATTTCCAATGTAAGTGGGTCATTTTACGGAAAGTTGTACACTCGACTTTTTTTTTAATTTGGATAAAATCGGGTTTTTTCTACTCAGAATCGAAAGCACTTTCGAATGATATAGGGGAAAAAAAGTGTCCCAATTTTTTTTTATTCCATTCCGTTACCTTTTTCATACTAATCTTGTAATGCTTGTACGGTGGTGACGAAATGGAAAAACTAAAAATTGTATGAAAAATTTGGGACACTTTTTTTCTCCTATTAGGTTCGAAAGTGCTTTCGGTTCTAAGAAAAAACCCGATATTATCCAAATAAAAAAAAATCGAGTGTACAACTTTCCGTAAAATAGCCCAAGTAGTCCTAGCTGAAGCATTTTAAAGAACTTGACATTGGCAAAATGATTGGAAAGCAAGGTAAAGTAGTAGTTTTCTATGAGCCAAAATAAAATCCTTAATGATTAGATGATTACAAAACAACGTAGGCCGACTGCCGGCCTTACATGTCCTGTTACTTGATACATAATTTATAAACACTTACATATACATATATATTATATAACATAAGTAGTTCAACCTATCATAAGAATATATCACTATGTATAATGAGGTGATTTATAATTTTCGTTTAATGTAAAAAAAAATTGACAATAGTATTGAAAACATCAATACAATAAAAGGATACGATGATTTTAGAATTTAAGCTGAAAAAAGCTGTTTTTAGCTCGAAAATGGTCGATTGGGAGTGATGTTTGAAAATATTTCATAATAAAAAACAAAAAAAAATGTATGTCAATAGGTCGCAATTGTCATGTTGTCAAAATACTTGTTAGTAAAACAGAAAATCGCCTAAATAGTTGAGCCTTTTTTTAACTAATAAGGACCCTTAAGAGGAGGGGTAGGGCAAGCTCTCTCCATACAAACTTTGTGCAGGATTTACTTCGTTTGTGTTTGCATTAAAGTTATGGTTTTTGGTCAGTATGCTTATTTTTCTGATAGCTACTCGTATTTCGTGATGTAATTTTTTTTTTATTAACTTTTTTTAAATTTTTTAATTTTGTTTTTTTTTGAAATATTTGAAAATGTTCACATCACGATCTTCGCATATCTAATATTTACAACCAAAAAAATATTATATTTGTTAGTGCCAAAACCGACGAATAAAACGTGCACAAAGTTTGTATGGGGAAGGCCTTGCCCTACCCTGCGCCTTAATAAACTAATCCAGAATCCAGAACATCTCCTTTTTTAAACAACATTCAAACGCGGAGTAATAATTAATTTATAAATTAACCTAAAAAATATAATTTGTTCTAATTAACCAAAATAGCAAGCGATGCATTGACCTCGATGCGAATTCCAGTTATTTAAAAAAAAGAAGTTATTTTATGGTTATCAAGGAGGAATAACTCCTCACTAAGATGGCCCTTATGATAAAAATCTGGTTAGCAAGGTCAATATACCCATGATGCGGTCAAGCAACTTTGCAAAATCTTGGGCAGCCGTTACTTTAGTAGTACCTACGTCTATTGGCCATATAGTGGAAATAATGGTTTATATACGGTTTTCACTATTATAACGGCACATGTTAGATTTAAAATATACGTCCTCTCATGTTTGGACTACTTTTACTGAATTATTTACATCAACTTTTATTAGTTATAGACAGTTATTAACAGTTATGTGAATTAATTTCGTAGGTTTTATATTTCAATTATTTTAATTAATTCAACACAATTTTTATTTTCTAACGAGCTACTGGTAGCTGAACGGTAACATGCGACTTTCATCCTGGAGAGGGTCTCGTACCACTCGGCTTTAAAAAAAACTTATATGTACTTATATTTAACAGTACCTTTTCGGTTAATGATCGCAATGGCGGTTCGGCAATTTCGGTCAGATGGCAATGGCAGTCGTCTATATAATACTAGCTCCAACGCCAAATCTTGGGATCAGGTGGGATAGCGGACCCCAAGCTTCATATAGCACAATCGGGAAAGGGCTAGGAGAATGATAAGTTGACGCGCGCGTAGAACCCTTTTGGTGTAGCTCGGCAGCAGGAGTATTTTACTACTAAGATTTTATTTCATTTTATTAATTTAAGGAACAGTTACAACTCACAAACTAAAACCATATTAAGATTCATTCACACTTAATTACAGAACTTCCATATTTGTAAGTTAACTACAACTTTCCACATCATTAAGTAATATTCAAAGTTCTGGAATGAACACTATGATCTAGCTAGGGTAAGCACGTAGGATTACCCAGTGTCGAGGGATGGTGCATATAATTAATTATTTTTTTTGTATTTATATGTTTTATGTTTTTCTGTATTTTTTAGTTACCCTAACTCCTACCTATTCATAGTCACTAACAAATTATGGATCGCCTGGTCTGAAATAAAGATTATGTTATGTTTTGTTGTTATGTAAGCTGTAGTAATGTTACCCCGCCAATCATTGGACTCTTCAATGATAATTGCTAAGTGAAAATACTACTTCAAATTAAAATTATTAATAGCTAACGTTGCAATGACTTTAAAATTATGTAAGTCCTTTGAAAATAAATCACATTCTACACAAATATCCAAAATCCCCAAAGGTCTACAATCACCGTTCCCCGAATACGACTTCATCATCGTAGGCGCCGGCTCCTCGGGCTGCACCCTCGCTGCTAGATTATCACAGAGCCGGAACACAACTGTACTACTCCTGGAGGCCGGGAAACCAGAGATGATCTTCACGGATATACCCGCCATGGCACCGTACTTACAGTCCACGGATTACTCTTGGCAATATTATATGGAGCGCGAGGAAGGAGTTTGTATGGGTAAGTGTTAATTTTCGTGTCCTAAACCCTCTCAGGTGACAGTTTGGCCGTAATTCAACTTTCCTGTCAAAAATTACCAATCCCGATCGATACATAGTGTTCTTGCTACACCCTAGTAGGGTCCATGCTGTACTTTATATACCTGTAACACCTTGTAACATAAATGAATACTATCGAAAAATCAGCGCTGGCAATTCCCCAAAACTGCTGAGTTTTTTGGCACCAACTGAATTTAATATGCTGATTTCTGTCCATTTGTTTTTTTCAATACAATGACGGTTGCAACCTAGTGTACGGCCTACCTGATGGTAAGCAGATACCGTAGCCTATGGACACTTGCATCCTCGGGAGCTCTCGCGACCTTACCATCAGGCCACCGCGACCTCAACACAGTACCACATACCTACTCGTAAAGAGATAGTAGTGGTGTCTCCACCGCAGATAATAATCTGCGGTCTTCTGTATGGTGGAGGTACTTCCCCAGTTGGGCTGCTCTAAATATGGGCGAGATGATGTTCCGTTGTGCCATACCTCTTATAAAAACCTCTAACTCTTTTCGTGCTGTCACAAATTAAATGCTTATTTGTTTATTTTTTCAAAAACGACGAGTAAATCAGTCCAATAGTAACCTTTTTGTCATCAAAGTCAACCGATTTGATTCCTGGGCTACTTCTTACCTTGTCACAGTGAAGTTAATATGAGATCTCGGGTTTCTTATGTATTATGACTGTGTCAAGGTACGATGTGGCCCAGAATTCAACTTAGTTGACCGTACAAGTTGAATAACTAAGTAGTTTTTAAAATCTATTTGATGTAACTCACGGTCATAGCAATGATTGTAAATAATTTTGGACACCTGCCAATGAATTACGTAACGGTTTTAATACCCAGTAACATTTTTAAGGCGACAAACCATTTAGAGGTGCCAGCTGGACTTACCGGAAATTAAGTTCATTGTCTAGTAGTCGATACAATCGATAATATTAATAAGTAATCGTTATGATCATTGCCGTAGTCAAATTGTAACGTTTTAATAATTATTACAGTTAATAGGAAATAGTCATTTTCCTTAATGATAACAATCTCACTTGGGTAATTAACATAGATATGGAAGTGAGAAAGTCAGTCGAAATGAACATGATATTATCCTCACTTTCCGCAATTAGTACATACTAATTGACCTACATTATGTAGTACGTACATAACGATTTAATTTATAGCGTGGTCACATTTGGGTAGAAAATGGAACCAATTAAAAAGCAATCACTATCAATTCAAATTGTCATCTCCGAACGATTTGCTGATAAAAGGTAAATAACTGGACCTTAGGGAAAATGGGTGCAAACTTGCGTGTTTACCATAAATTCACCACTGAATAGTTCATGATGGCTATAGGACGTAGATCTTGGAATAGTTTTCGATCTAGTTTGATACTAACCGGAACTTCAATCAACTTGCAGAAAAGGCCCGTTGAAGTGGCGCTTTGTCTTTAAATAGTGCGTCAAATCCTTCTTCTTCAAGTCGTTTCCTTAGTGCCTACCTTAAACCCCCTCTACTCTTTCTTGTCACATGAATTTCATCCCTCCGCACCGCATAACATCTCCATGTCATCGTATACGATTAGCTCTTTGCTTATTAACTACTGCACATCTTTAAGTTCTCCGGTTTAATAGTTAAACCTGGAATTTCCAGGTATGAAGAAAGAGAGATGCTTCTGGCCTCGAGGGAAGGCCGTGGGGGGCACGAGCGTTATCAACTACATGATCTACACGCGGGGCCGCCCGCAGGACTGGGACCGCATTGCCGCCGATGGAAACTATGGATGGTAAGGAATTAACATCGTACATTCAGCATTAGAAGTCATCATTCGGTTGCCCTTTTCCCATTTATTTGGGGTCAGCGCATCATGTCTTTTTCTGCCATACATCTCTGTCACTCGCCATCTCTTCATTCACATCCTTCTTATTCATATCATATCGTCTCTCAAACAATTCCTCTATCTTTTCTTTGGCTTACCTCGTTTCATGCATCCATCCACACTCATATCTAATACTATTCTTGTTACATGGTTTTAATCCCTCCTCATTATATTACGTACATTACAGCATTAGAAGTAGCTGCTTCATAAGGAATGATATAATAAAGAATTCTGGCCGTTTCATATCCGTGTCACTACTAAAGTTCATTCGCCATCAAATGTAGATGTTCTCTTCAAAAAAGCGTCCCCAATAACATAAGAACATGGACTTTAGCGTCTTGACAATAGAATTTAGTAGAATGACTTTATATTATATCTCCATTAAAATTCCTAACTATATTAATGTAATGTAATAGTATGTCAATTAATTCAGTAGGTAATTTTGTGGATACCTACATCGTAATGGTATAAGATATTGGTATTTGATGACATTATGACGATAACCTATCTGATTTGCATTGTATACCATAAATTACTTGTCAAATGTGTAATTTAAATAAAGTATCTTTTGTCAAAAATAAAATGCGATAGGTACGAGTATATTTTACCCTCATTACAGGTCCTATAATGAGGTTCTAGAATATTACAAGAAGTCTGAAAGAGCTAACTTAAAAGGCTTTGAAAGAAATCCTTATCGGAGTCAGGACGGTGAACTTCCTGTGGAATTTGTACCTGTCAAGTGAGTTAATTATATTAGTTCATTTGTATAAATGTAATAATTATGACATTGTATGGACGATTTCACCCATAGGGTGAATAAAACTACTCATATTTGGGTCATACACATACACGACTTTCCTGTCTTTTAATTTTGTATTAAGCAGTAACGCTGCTAAAATTCCCTAAAACTTCTTTATTTTCTAAAATTTCCTGTCTTTGCCTTTACGTCCATTGCAGACGATTTAAGCATTGCTGTGTAGTTTGTAACATTTCAACCGCTTCTATAAACACGTTTGTGAATGATCCATTTGCTCGAGTTTATCTGTCAATTTATACTACTTATAGCATCATCTTACACACGGTAAAGTATAGTTCGTAGTTCGTACACAACTGTAAGGCCAAGTGCTGTCAAATTAACGCAAGCAAAATCTACCTAACAGTCAGAGCTCTAAGTCGAGTTTTGCTTGCGTTCGTTTGACAGAATTCGGCGTTAGAGTTTTGTACGAACTATAGTACGAAATACACGGTAAAATTTTTCTTTCAATTGCAGGACAAAGCTTATGAAAGCATTTTTGGAAGCCGGCACGATCCTGGGACATCCGACTGTTGATTACAACGCCCCTGACGGCTTCGGTTTTGGCAGAGTGCAAGTAAACATAAGACAGGGACACCGCCAAAGCGCCGCCAAAGTCTTCCTACACCCACACAAGAAGAGAAAAAACTTACACGTCCTGCCTGAAAGCTATGTCACTAAAATCCTAATAGATCCTCAAACAAAACTCGCGTACGGAGTGGAATATTCGAGAAAAAACATAACTTACAGAGTTCGGGCGCGAAAGGATGTTATACTATCTGCAGGACCCATAGCTTCACCGCAACTTCTAATGCTGTCCGGCGTAGGACCTAAAGATCATTTAAGACAAGTTGGGGTACCAGTAATAAAAGATTTACCGGTAGGCAAAACGCTTTACGACCACATATGCTTTCCGGGTATAGTCTTTGAGCTAAACACTACTGGTGTAAGCTTTTCTGAAGGGGAAGCGACGCAGATATCTTCAATTGTAAAATGGTTACATACTGGCGACAGCACCCTGGCGTCCCCTGGAGGAGTGGAAGGCATCGGGTACATTAAAACGCCAGTCTCCGACGACCCTGAAATTGTTCCTGACATAGAGCTCATCAGTATTGGGGGATCAATCATCGCAGACGGAGGTCCCAGCGGTAGCAAAGCAGTACGGAAAGGCATGAGGATAAGGAGCAAAGTGTTTGATGAAGCGTTCGGATCATTAGGAACTAAGGACACGTGGAGTGCCTTCCCGATGCTGCTGCATCCCAAATCGTTTGGATCCCTGGAGTTGAAGGACAACAACCCGTGGAGCAATCCTCGCATGCGGGGTAACTACTTATCGGACGTGTATGGACTCGACGTAGCGACGTTCGTGGCGGCGGTGCGGCACGTGCAGGCACTGGCGGCGACAGCGCCGTTCCAGCGGTTCGGCGCGTCGCTGCACCGCGCGCAGTACCCGGCCTGCCGCGCGCTGCCCTTCGACTCGGACGCGTACTGGGAGTGCGCGGTGCGCACGCTCACGGCCACGCTGCACCACCAGATCGCCACGTGCCGCATGGGCCCCGCCGACGACCCGCGCGCCGTCGTCGACCCGCGCCTGCGCGTGTACGGCGTGCGCAGCCTGCGCGTCGTCGACTCCAGCGTCATCCCGCGCACTATTTCAGCGCATACCCACGCGCCCGCGGTCATGATCGCCGAAAAAGCCGCTGATATGATAAAAGAAGAGTATAGACTATAATGCTACACTTATTGTCAAAGTGTTCAGCACTGTCTACTGAGATTACATATCGCAACTAATGGAGCATCGGCATCAGTATTTATGCAACTGGTCATGACGCGTTAGCGAAGATAAACATGCCAAAAGCCACAAGCTAGCCTACACGTGCTTGGAATACTGTCTCAAAAACGCGTCGAAATTTTATAAACTTATATTCAACTTTGAATAAGTAAACGTGCCATTCTAACGTACAACATAAGTAGGGTTGCCAACCGTCCCGCCTCAGGCGGGACGTCCCGTTTCCAGCACCCTGGAGGATGCGTCCCGCAAAGAGTGCGTGCGGGACGCTGATTGTCCCGTTTTCAGGCGTGGTCAGAATTTTCGACATTTATTTTCGTTCGTGGTAAATAAAAAGCGTCAGAAACAGATTTTTGATGTTGTATTTTTAGAAATGTTTCATAGGAAACAAAAAATATTCTGTTCCTTGTATTGAGATTATATAGCGGCGTCAAATTTGAGTATAGCACTCAATTATTTAACTAAATTTCCCCGAACAGTAGACAGTAGGTTTCGACCATAGTCCTATGTAAACGCATGTACGCGCATGCACTTGCTCGATCGACAACACGGCGCCTTTTTTATAAAATTAAATCTTTACCACGTTGGTGCCAAACAAACGTACGGCTGGCATGAGGGGAAGCGGTCACCGCAGCCTATGGACGCTTGCAACTCCAGGGGAGTCTCATGCGCGCTGCCGAATAAGAGTTACAAGTTTAATCATTTGCAAGGGGGGCTGCGTGAGTCCCGCATTTTTTAGCCACGTCCCGCAAATCTACCACGGATGTCCCGCGAATCAGGGCTCACAAGTTGGCAACCCTAAACATAAGTGATAACTAGGTACTTTTATCAAGGGGTTTCAGAAAGACAAGTTGCTCTTTCCTCCTTCTCTCTTTCAAAAGAGAATTATAATTAGATGCTTTTTTATGCTTTTATATCAATATATTGATATAAAAGCATAAAAAAGCACATAATTATAAAAAAGCATATATAACCCAATGCATCATGGAAATTGAATGAAACAATGACACTAGATTATTAAGTAAATATTAAGAATTAGATTAAGACAGACCTGATGAATGAAAAACGACTGGTAATATGAATAAATAAGAAAACAATAAAAGTGTGATCATTTTAACACTTCCAGCAATCGGGATTCTGTGTCCTCGACACAACGACATTGAACTCTTATTGCTCAGTCCTATACTGGATCATGATTACCTTGCGACGTAAGAAATCCTTTTCGGATTGTAAAGTATTCATTCAAACTACTCTACATACGTTTCATTGAAATCCTTATGACTTCAATAGAAGAAGTGGAATCGAACCAACGTGTCGGTTTTATTACAATCTTGTTAATTACATAAATACGAGTAAAATAAAGCATATACGATACGAATATAAGATACGAATTTTGTCATAATCACTAATACAAATGTATGGATTTAACGTAATTTTTATCCAATCTAAGTTGGCAAAGAAAGGACCATTTACTACAACTACACTACAGTTATCTCATGAGATGCTTATTAACGAAAGTGATATTAAATTTTGTAATCAAAATCGACATTCCCTTGCTTGTTTCTGGTCCATGCTCTACTTGAGCTCGTTTTTAAACGCATGTGCACTGATCACCGCCTTGACATGCTTGCAATTATATGTTCATGGAACTTTAGCTCATAAGGACACACTATACCAGGCTCTTTTAAAAAACATGGTGTGACGAAGTGAAGCAAACTTTTCTCGGTGGTGGTGCAAATTTTATAAAAGGTGCGCTTTACTGAATTACTTCGGTATTCTCTTGTAAAAGTGCGTATGGTTTGACAGTATCAGAAATGTGTTTACCGCGGTTTGGTTCTGTGTATCTTGACTTAACAAGTGCCGATTGAAAGTTTATAAGTTAACAATGCCTCGTCGGTTACTAGTTGGAACATTATTACTTGCATGTTTAGTAAGATGCCAACAAAACAATGCATTGATACAATCGCAAGGAACATTTCAGTTTCAAGATCCCGCGAACGCGACGCTAGAATTGAGGCCGCGTGGGGCTATGATGGACTTGGCCATGCGAACACTGTCGCCGACACGTCAGAAAACCTCCACATCGTTTGATTTCTTCGGCTTTTTAAGGGATTCTTATCCATTGCCTGGTGGTAAGTGAGCATTAAAATGCATTTCCGATGATGTTGCTCTTATATTTATTGTAGGATACTACAAACGAATCTTTAACACGTTTATAGCTATAGCTGGCACCGTTCCGCTAAGCCCTTACGTTATTAAGGCGACTTCCTGATTTGTCGGTGCGGAGGCGGTACGATATGAAAAAACTGTCAAATGTCAGTGTCAACTGTCAGTCAACTCAGTACTACTTTTTACTGCGCCCCTACATTTAAATGAGTGCTTCCTGATAGGGTTTGCAATATCGGACGGTTTTTCAATGCCGGAATTGCTTCCGATATTGGCCTCCAATTCCGGAATTCCGGAACTGGTTCCGGAATTGGAATTTACCTTTTTCAACTAAATTGATGTCACAAAAATGTACTAAAATGTAATGATTATCGTTTTATAGGCAATATCCATATGGGGTATACCCTGTATTTTAAAAATTAGTAAAAACTATAAAGATATTTCGTACTTTGCCTTTACCACTTGGTCATTTTCAATTTACTTTTTCACTTTACTAAATTAACGGCTTTCCGGGATCAAATGAGCTGAGTACTAAATGTGGATCATTAGTAGTCATATATGGCCATTATCAGCACTAAACTCGCGATTTTCGAAAAAAAAAAATGCACCAAGTTGCATGGGGGGTAAATTCCGTCTTAGGCTGCGTTTCCACCAGAGATGTGCGAGAATGTGTTTTCATATATTTGACACCTCGCTCGGCGCGTTGCGAGGTGTCAAATGTATGAAAACGCATCCTCGAACATCTCTGGTGGAAACGCAGCCTTACTGGAAGGGGGAACGCTAAATCAATTAATCAATGTTTTATTTGCATAAGACACGCGATTGCGAAAGCATAAAACACATAGGCGAGGTGGCGCTGTTCTTCAAGAATGGTGACAACACAATATATCGATTTAAACTTACACGATTTTCACACATTATTATTGGCAACACACACTACTGAACAACTACCGAACCGAACCATCACGCTCTCTGGTGGTTAGCTCGGGTTTTGAGTGAACAATTCTTCAGTTTTACATTGTGAACTTTAAGAATAAACATGCAAAACACTCTATTTTCTCTCTCTAAATTCATCAAATCCAATTCCGGAATTTCCGATATTTCGAGTGTACCAATTCCGGAATTGTAATATCGGAAAAATTGCCCGAGATTCCGGAATTTCGAGATTGAGAATGCAAGCCCTACTTCCTGACTGGCGCGGGATGCGCGGAAGCGGGACGATGCGAAGGCAGTACTAGTCCGCTTCTGCGCATAATATTAACACTGACAGTATTCCGTCAATTGGGAATCTTTGCGACGTCAGTAAGTTTACGTCAAAGAAGCAAATGTCACAAATCGATCCCGCCCCGCCAAGTCAGGAAGTCGCCTAAGGATCCGTGTCCATCGGCATGCGAGTATGATTTTTTCTGTCACATGTCTATGTCACCGGCACTGGATGTGTTAACTAATTAAAACGAATAGAGCAGACTTAAACAAGAATAGAAATACATATCTCAGTAAATATCGACGTTTTGTTTTAAATCGGTCATGGTTATGAAATGGCATCAGTAAAATCTAGTTGCATCATAAAACCGGAGTGACAATAAAGCGGTTTACGAAATTACGCATTCTCAGCACTTAGGTCATGACCGTTTTTGAACAGTTTAGGCTCTCACATAGTATTAGGAAGTTAGTCAAGCTGACTAAACCTCATGCGTACAGTAGCTCTAGTATAAGTTTTTTCGAAACATTAACTAATTCGAACGCGTTTGCGTTTTGTCTCAAAATGTATGAAAACGCTCTCACCGAGTTTGAAATACGCGCGTCCATCGGTTAGCAACAAATGTTATACTCGCTGTTTTAGTTTCAACTAGTGACCACCAGAGGCGCTGTTCACGTTTTCTTTTCATACCAATTTCATACATTTTGAGACAAAACGCAAACGCTTTAGAATTAGTTAATGTTTGGAAAAAACTTATACTAGAGCTATACAGAGTTCCTCTTGCTGCTTCGGCTAAACTCGGCTCTGGCATGGCACACCCCCGTACTCCCCGTAGTGTCCAGGCCCTGTACTCCGAACATCGAAATTCGAACTTAGTCGTGCCGTCCCTTTCACTCTTATAGTCTGTAACACGAGAGTGAAGGGGACGGCACGACTCGAAGTTCGAATTTCGACGTTCGTAGTAGCCCCTCTGATTCCCTATCGCGCTAGAAAAGAAAGAGCACGTGCTATGCGGCGAGCGCGTGCGGGCGGGATGCCATATGACTACCTGTCAATTATCGGTTTTGTTAGACAGAAAGTCTTTCATTATACTCACTACGGCGCAGCGACCCAAAGAGGATCTTGGCCTCCGAAACGAGCGGACTTTCATTATACGTAATTTTATATTTATTTGGGAGGATTTCCTCGGGGTCGTAGACGATCGTTGTTGGGGGCGATCGTCCATTTTAGAAACGCGGCGGGACCCACATAGGTGGGCTCTGGAGCGGAATTAGCGAATTCCGTAGAAGATTCCAGAGCCATCCGATATGAGTTGAGGAGGAGAATTGGGGGGTTTTAAGTCGGTGCAAGCCCGATACCTCCGCGCTGCCCCGCGGTGCGGAGTTATCCTTAACGGATTTTCCCCCGTACAAAAAAATATCCGAGCTACTGAAAAATATATGCTCCCTTGGTTTTTTCTTATTTAAGCGCCTAGACCCGCTCTAGTTCTAGTAGAGTGGCCGCTCCGTCCGCTCTACCCTGAGTAGGGTTGCCATACGTCAGGATTTGTCCTGACATGTCCGGATTTTTGACCCTTTGTCCGGATTGCGGCCGGACTTGGCAAGTGTAAGGATTTTTAGTAATGACCCTATTAA
Source organism: Cenopis cana (assembly GCA_951800055.1). Taxonomy (NCBI): domain Eukaryota; kingdom Metazoa; phylum Arthropoda; class Insecta; order Lepidoptera; family Tortricidae; genus Cenopis; species Cenopis cana. Next base: position 2,048,219 of record OX637492.1, on the reverse strand, counting down.
AAAAAATGTTTATACGATACATTTATTTTAATGCTTACACAGTTTTAATAAATGTAATTTACAGCAAAAGTGAACTCAATCAATTTGCGAGTCCCCGCATGCCAAATTTATCTCAGCGCGCTCGGAACATTTTGATTTTTTTTTCAAAAAAAACGTAAATTAAAAAAAAAGGACTAACTCAGTGCTAAAACGGCAAAAAAAAGTATAAACAGGTTTATGAACTATGATATTGAATTGTGGAGGTCATTAGTCATATGGGTTATGAAAAAAATCCTGCACTTTTTGATGACAGCAAGCCACACATGCACAGTGAAAGTAGAAACTAAATCAAATTATTTTTTTCGAGGCAACCGAAGTTTCGCCCCTTGTTAGAAGAAATGTCAGGACTTTTAGGAGGATGTCCGGATTTTTATCAGGACATTTCAATTTTCCATATGGCAACCCTAACCCTGAGGCACTGAAGCATAATTTAGTTTTCAGTTCGTGGAAGGCACTCTGAGCCGGGATTACTTCGTAGTGACTCAATTCAATGGTGACATATGACCTTATCATGACTTGGCTTTCTGTCGATGAATTGGTTAATAAACCAGCCGACACACACATCACAGTGTGTTATCACAGTTTGGCGAGCAACATAAATTTGTTACTGTGGTTATGTACTTTGATTAATAAAAAAAAAAAAAAAATATGTGATTGAAGTTACCACAAGTCTACGTGATTGTTGACTCTCATCAACATCATCATCCTCCTAGCGTTATCCCAGTACAGTTGCATCCTGAAGGATGCCTGGGGTCCGCTACCTAATCCCAAGATTTGGCGTAGGCACTAGTTTTTACGAAAGCGACTGCCATCTGACCTTCCAACCCCGAGGGGAAACTAGACCTTATTGGGATTAGGCTTTGTCAAGTGAGTGGGCAACTTGACTGTTAGAAGTTCTCAAGCCGCCCGAAGGCCTCCAACTTGGCTTAACGACTGCTGCCATAGACAGAAACCGGGATCAACGGCTTAACGTGCCTTCCAAAGCACGGGAACGCTCAGTTAGTAACCACTCAAAGCGGTCACCCATCCAAGTCCTGACCGCTGCCCACGTTGCTTAACCTTAGATACCGCAAGCGGTACGCAGGCGCCGCTGGGCCACGAGCGCTCCACGTGATTGTTGACTCTCTCGTAGATAATTGGATGAAATGTACATTCCCGAAAGATATACGAAAAAAATATAAGCCTAGACTGTTACAGTGGTATTTAATTTTTACAATGATATTTAAAAAAAACATAATTCGAGAAAAATGGATTTACATAGTCACCATGTTGATTTTGTGTTACTATCGCAGTAGAATACAACTAGTACCCAGCTCATGTGTTTAATTGTTTATTCCCATTATGGCAGTAAGATGAGAAAGATTCTACGGCTCACTATGGTGTTCCGTACAGGAACACTATTTCAATCTAGTTAGTTTTATTTTATATCAGTAATTTCTATGACGGAAGACACAATCTTGTAGGTAAATTTATTTTGTTTTTCTATTATGTTAGCGTATATCTAGTTAAGACACTGTGTTTCATCGATCATTTCAGGTCAGAGTGAACCATGGGCCGAGTACGACTACGTAGTGGTAGGCGCAGGCTCCGCCGGCTGCGCAGTGGCCTCCCGGCTGACGGAGGATCGTGACGTCACAGTACTTGTGCTGGAGGCCGGCAGGCCTGAGAACATCCTCACGGACGTGCCGGCTCTGGCGCCGTACTTCCAACGGACGGAGTACGCGTGGCAGTATAGGACGGAGGTGCAACCCGGGGTGTGTTCAGGTAGAGTTGACGATTTCGGGCTAGTTGATCGGTCTTTTCACGACCTCGTAATGAGAGTAACGCAGTGGTAGGCGCAGGCTCCGCCGGCTGCACTGTGGCCTCCCGGCTGACGGAGGATCGTGACGTCACAGTACTTGTGCTGGAGGCCGGCAGGCCTGAGAACATCCTCACGGACGTGCCGGCTCTGGCGCCGTACTTCCAACGGACGGAGTACGCGTGGCAGTATAGGACGGAGGTGCAACCCGGGGTGTGTTCAGGTAGAGTTGACGATTTCGGGCTAGTTGATCGGTCTTTTCACGGCCCCGTAATGAGAGTAACGCAGTGGTAGGCGAAGGCTCCGCCGGCTGTGCAGTGGCCTCCCGGCTGACGGAGGATCGTAACGTCACAGTACTGGTGCTGGAGGCCGGCAGGCCTGAGAACATCCTCACGGACGTGCCGGCTCTGGCGCCGTACTTCCAACGGACGGAGTACGCGTGGCAGTATAGGACGGAGGTGCAACCCGGGGTGTGTTCAGGTAGAGTTGACGACTTCGGGCTAGTTGATCGGTCTCTTCACGACCCCGTAATGAGAGTAACGCAGTGGTAGGCGAAGGCTCCGCCGGCTGTGCAGTGGCCTCCCGGCTGACGGAGGATCGTAACGTCACAGTACTGGTGCTGGAGGCCGGCAGGCCTGAGAACATCCTCACGGACGTGCCAGCGCTAGCGCCCGCGTACTTCCAACGGACGAAGTATACGCGTGGCAGTATAGAACGGAGGTGAAACCCGGGTTCAGGTAGAGTTGACGACTTCGGGCTAGTTCGTCGGTCTTTTCACGGCCCCGTGGTGAGAGTACGAATACGTAGTTGTAGGCGCAGGCTTTGCCGGCTGCGCAGTGGCCTCCCGGCTGACATAGGATCGTGACGTCACAGTCCTGGTGTTGGAGGCCGGCAGGCCTGAGAACATCCTCACGCACGTCCGTACCGTACTTCCAACGGACAGAGTACGCGTGGCAGTATATGTAGAACAGAGCCACAGCCCGTAGTGTGTTCAAGTAGAGTTGAAGAGGAAACAAAAACATAGCTGAGTTCTTACGCCAGTTTTTTGTCATTATTGACATTCAGTACTTTATTGACATTCATAGGTGCATTTTATTATAAATAACTTTGACTTTGGTAGTGTCCCTACGAAGCCGGTCCTGTTTTCGATTCGCGTTCAGGGCGTTTATTTGTGTTATGAGAAATATATTTTTGGATGTTTTATTTATGTATTATATTTATCTACCTATAAAATAAAATACTAGCCGTCCGTTTTACGATGGGCGTTACCTCCCTTTGTGTTGTTTTGTACCAGTGTCACTCAACATGCTTGTTTGCAACCATTGTCATGTTTCCCAGGCATGGAAGGTCGGCGATGCCTGTGGCCCCGGGGCCGCGCTGTTGGGGGCACCAGCGTCATCAACTACATGCTCTACACCCGGGGCCGCCCGGAGGATTGGGACAGAATAGCCCGGGACGGAAATTACGGATGGTGCGTATTGTTTGGAACTTGTAAAATGTAACAATGAATACGTAAAACTCAGACGTATTTACTAACTAACCGTTTAGTAAAATATAGTTATTCATAACAAGTCTACTCGTACTTTTAAAGTCGGTAATAGTTATGTCGGGTTTAAGACTTAGATATGTATTTAGAGATAAAGAGTTTATTACATGTCAATTATTTCAACTTATTCATATCAGGTATGTACCTGTAGAGGTAACTGTACAGTTAACGATATTTATCACTGTTCTTTTGACAGCTGTACGATTTAGGTCATATCTAATGTAAGTCTACTAGGGGAGGAGCGTTCATTTTAAAATGGGTACTCTACCTATCCTACTAATATACTCTACTCTCTTTCTCGACTCGAGTTTTAGTACCCAAAACAATACATATATGTATTCTACTTCTATCCAGTCTATCCACCTTACACCAGTAGTATTTGCAAAACACCTAAGTAAACATGTGTTTGTTTTAAAGAGTTCAAATGTTTGATCTGTTCTGTACGAAAACGAAGTGTATTTGTTTCGTTAACATGTTTACTTTACTCACTACTGTGTTTGTTTACATGCTTTACCTTACCACTTTTCATTCTTAAACAAAGTCAGACTTAACGAACCTTTTATACCTACCATTAATCAGTCTTATCTATTATTTTGTAGGTCATATGAGGACGTGCTGCCATATTACATTAAACTAGAAAGGTCAAACCTTATGGAAAACAATGAAAATCCTTATAAAGGTCACAATGGAAAAGTTTCCATCGAGAACCCACCGTTTAGGTACGTATTCTCGTCTTCCGAAAATAGATGCTTACAAGATGATCGCAGCCGAAATAATTATATTTCTATTTCTAGAACCAGATTAGTCCAAGCTTTTTTGGCCGCCGGGAGAATCCTCGGCGATCCCACTGTGGATTATAACGATCCCGACAAAGTTGGCTTGGGATACGCACAGATTACGACAGCAAAGGGTCATCGGCACAGCGCCGCGAAGGCTTACTTACATCCCCATAAGAACCGGAATAACCTGCACATATTGCCAGAAACCAGAGCCACCAAAATCATTATCGATAAAACGACCAAAACTGCAACCGGTGTGGAATTCGTGCTTAACGGCATGAGGTACACAGTAAAGGCGAGAAGAGAGGTAATTTTATCAGCGGGGCCCATAGAATCACCTAAACTTCTCATGCTATCAGGCGTAGGTCCAGAGGACCATCTGAAAAGATTGAATATATCAGTCATTCAAAATTTAAACGTCGGAAGGACATTATACGATCACATTTCATTTGACGGTGTTGTGTTTACATTAAATGCAGCGAATATAAGTTTAATCGAATCTAGAGAAGCGAATTTGCCGAATATTATAAGGTGGATTAATTTCGGGGATGGACCTATAGCTTCGCCGGGTGGGGTGGAAGGGCTTGGGTATATTAAGACTGAGGTACCATATGAGGCAGACGTAAGAGTAGACCTGGAACTGCTATCTATAGGAGGTTCCCTTGGTTCTGACGGGGGAGGCGCCATTCGTAGAGGAATGAGGATTCGTGACGACGTATTCAACCCAGCGTACGGAGGAATCATTAACAGAGAAACCTGGAGCGCGTTCCCGCTGCTCCTGTATCCCAAATCCAGGGGCTACTTAGAACTAAGAGACAAAAATCCATTCAGTCCCCCGAAGATTGTAAACAACTATCTCACACACCCAAGAGACGTGGCGACACTGCTAGCCGGAATACGATACGTCATTAAAATGGGCAACTCACCGCCGTTTCAAAAATACGGTGCAAAATTATTCCAGCCAGACTTCCCGGAGTGTAGAAACCGGACGTTCAACACGGACGAATTCTGGGAGTGCGCTTTAAGGCAGATCACCACGACAGAGCACCACCAAATAGGGACGTGCAAGATGGGCCCGGTCTCCGACCCGGACGCAGTTATTGACAACGAACTAAAGGTAAAATGACGACCGCCTTAGGCTGGTTTTCCACTAGAGCTATGCTATGTTTTCATACATTTGACACATAGCTCGACCTGGAGCTGTGTCAAACGTATGGAAACATAGCATAGCGTAGCTCTAGTGGAAAACCAGCCTTAGCCTAGTTGGTATAGCGACCCTGTCTAAGAAGCTGGAGGGCCTGGGTTTCGATTTTCGGTTTGGCCATTTATTTGTGTGATTAAGATGAATATTTGTTCCTGAGTCTTGGGTGTTTTCTACGTATTTGAGTATGTCTGTATGTATATCGTTGTTAAGTACCCATACTACAAGCTTTGCTTAGTTTGAGACTAGGTCGATTTGTGTAAGATTGTCCACAATTTTTTTTAAAGGTGTACGGGATCGAACGACTACGGGTCATCGACAGCAGCATAATTCCTAGACATATCACTGCTCATACGAATGGGCCCGCTATGATGATCGGCGAAAAAGGTGCAGATCTGCTCAAACGAGCATGGAAATGGCAATCTAACGGCTACCAAAAGAACGCACCACAGTATAATGAAAATGAGTTTTATATCCTTAATTATTAACCGTTATGTTATAGTGTAGCAGTGGCGGAGCGTCCATACAACTCTATTCCCACCGGCTTGCCTAATTTTCAGCCAGTCCAGTTCTTTGACGAAGGCTCACGAGATATTTTTTTTGTATGATTCCGCTGCCGACTGTGCCGCCGCACTCCAAATTGAACCGTAATGGTATGCGTTAAAAACTCAATTTGAAATGAGCGGAGAAGTGTCGCAACCGCACATGCCGCTCACTCTAAATTGGGACTTTTAGTCTCATGATTACGGTTCAATTTGGAGTGCGGCGGAACGTGCAGTTGCTGTATGCAGTCGGCAGCGGAATTATACCTTAAGAAAGGTAAATTATTTCCGACTTCACTAAGAATATTATTGACACGCCGCCACTATATTGTATTTAATATTAAATGATAATATCTAAGAGTATAAAATATCTTGTTTATTTTCAATGAAACAATTCCTTCCTTGCCTCAATCGATCTAGCTAGGTCTCATGCCCGGGAAAACGCCGAGCAAAGCTCGGCCGCCCAGATATTTTACTTTATATATACATAATAATAATCCCCCGGGTAGGAAGGTCAGTTGAATGGCAGTCGCTTCCGTAAAAATTAGTGCCTACACCAAAACTTGGAATTAGGCAGTGGACCCCAGGCATCCTACAGGATGCAAATGTTCTGGGATAACTCTAGGAGTCTCTAATAATCATTATCAACAAAATTCAAATTTTATATAAGTCAATGGGAAGTTAAAAAATGTAGGGTTCCGTTTGGACTTTTCGGGTACGGAACCCTATAAATAGACGCTTTTTATTACGTAATAAAGATTACAATGCGATATTGTAGCGAATACTTCGGTCAATCATTAAAATTATCACGTTAATATTATCAGCGCACATACATAATTTGCTACTATTGTATGGTGAATAGTTTATATTCGTGGGCTTCGTGGTCTTTCTTTTACCAAATAAAAAGTTATTGTTTAAGCCAACTGTCCGCCCATAGCGATGTAGACTCCATTTTTTTCCGCACACCATTTTCCGGGGCTATGACTGACCCGACGGCCTATGTTCCGTTCCGTATAACGGTATTTTGAGTTCACTAAACAAGTCAAGATACAATGGCAAACGTACTATCGAACCAACTGAATCGTGACCCACCGTGGAACCTTGTCACAGAAAGTGTCATAATGATTTTCCTTGTCAGGCAATACGATTGTGTGACAAGGTTCCACGGTGGGTCACGATTCAGTTGGTTCGATACACTATTTTCATATAATAATTCTACGATGGTGGTACGCCTCTTTATAAATATGTATGTTGCTACATCCTACTAGGGTCCATGTTTGTACTATCTAGCTTGTAAGAAAACCTTGTATAATACCATGGTTTGCAACGAATAAATAAAATAAATAAAGCCGAATCCACACCGTACTGCTAACTATACGAAAAAAAACCAGGGTCACACCTGACTGACTCCCAGCCCAAACCGTTGGACCTATAGAGTTAAATACCAACTTAGCCCTTGTGACTCGCTTCAAGACGGGCAGTGAGAATCGTCGACGATCCCAGTGTGACAGGCGACCTTGAACCGCTTGATCTCAGGAGGGACTTTGCCTCCTTGTGCGTGTTCTACCGCCTGTATAACGGGGTGTGCTCAGAGGAACTGTTTGACATGATGCCCACGGCCACCTTTCATCACCGCACCGCTCGCCATCGGCAGCGAGCTCATCCCCACACCTTAGAGCCACTGCGTTCTCGTACAGTGCGATTCAACAGGTGCTTTATACCGAGAACACTCAGGTTGTGGAATGAGCTTCCTGCCGAGGTATTCCCAATGGGCTACAGCATGGGGCTCTTCAAAAAAGGCGTGAAAAGGGTTCTTATGGGTCGGCAACGCGTGAGTGACGCCTCTGGTGTTGCAAGCGTCTATAGGCGGCAGTAACCACTTACCATCAGGTGGGCTGTCAGCTTGTTTGCCTCCGACGTAGTATAAAAAAAAAAAAAAAAAAAATCACAATAGGTAGTTTTTATAACGTTAGTTTAGTATCCACTAAGAAGAGGTTTTTCAAAATTCATCCCCTAAGGGGATGAAATGAGGGTCCAAAGTTTTTATGGGGAAACCAGATCAGTTTCGACTATTTAATTCTAAACTTCACACGAGTATTTCTAACAATAAATAAGTAAATAAAAAGAAGAAGAAGAAGAAGCTACGATAGCCCAGTGGTTCAAGCATGCGGCTGTCAAGCGGCGGTCGTGGGTTCGAATCCCAGCTCGTACCAATGAGTTTTTCTGAACTTACGTACGGAATATCATTTGATATTTACCGTGAGCTTTTATGTGAAGGAAAACATCGTGAGGAAACCTGCATACATCCGCGAAGAAATTCAAAGTTGTATGTGAAGTCCCCAACCCGCTCTGGGCCAGCGTGGGGACTACTGCCCAATCTCTCTCATGTATGAGAGGAGGCCTGTGCCCAGCAGTGGGACGTATATAGGCTGATGATGATGATGATGATGAAATAAGTAAATACGTGTTACGGGGTTTTTGAAAATTCAACCCCTAAAAGGGGAAATGTGGTTACAAAGTCATAAATCGACATGGACGTACGATATATACCTAGGTATAAAGAACTTCCACGCGGACGATGTCGCGGGCGATAGTTAGTGAGATATAAAAGCACTCTACACAGGGATGACAATATGATAATTTCAGGGCGTTGAGAGCAGAAGATCTTTCTAATCCCTTAAGGCCGTGTATTACCACTTTTGAGTTTTTAAAAACCATCTGAGACATAGAATATAGTGTCTTAAAATCTAAAAAAAATAGGTATATGTGTTACATAAGGATATTGTCTAGTCAAAATCGCAGTCAGTTACATGACCTGATGAATTTGACTCGATAGAAAAAAATCGCGAAGTTACCCCTTTTTGGAATGTTTTTTCAATACTACGGCTATATTACTGATATTTAACATTTAATTTTTGTACTCAATTAAAGATCGTAAATAGTTATAGACATTTTCGCAGGGTTTGCTTTGATAAAATGAGTGGCTTGATGACTATAGCTAAATATTTACAAAACTGCGCGCAGAGCTTGCGTAGAGAGCGGGATGGTTAATTGTAAACTCACGCATGTTAGAGCGGGACAGTTGCGTTGGGGATACCTCCCCTTAATATCATATCATATCATATCGTTTATTTGCATTGAACATACATCGTCATACGTAAATTACATAATATTCATGTCAAATTAAATCATGACGACTATGTCAATCGAAGTTGAGTTAACCAGACAGATAAATCTCTAAACCGCGGGATAAAATCACAATAACCTACTCTGATACGTCCTCACGTGAGGTCAATGAACGGCGCAAAATTATCACTACCTACCTCGGAACTCAGAACCAACAGGTTTTTGAACCTCCATTAATAAGAAGGCGTTGATACAAAAAATAAACGCGGACATTTGATTTGATGTTACATCATACGGATGGAGCCAGGGACAATATAGTGCGCGCCATCCACTATGGCGCGCCTCTCCACAGCCCGCGCCGTACAACTGCGCACAGATTAGTATGAGATTCGCTGTGGAGGGGCGCGTCGTCGTGGATGGCGCGCACTATACAGGGCTAAAATACGGTAAATAAGCTTATATACAGAGTGAGAAATTGCTTCGCCCGAAGGTTGACCGCAAACGAATACTGACATTAAGGGGAGATATCCCCAATGCAAATGTCCGGCTCTAACACGCGTGAGTTTGCAATTAACCATCCCGCTCTCTACGGAAGCTCTGCGCGTTGTTTTCGTACATATTTAGCTATAGTCATTAAGCCAATCATTTTATCAAAGCAAACCTAGCGAATTTGTCTATAACTATTAAGAATCTTTAATTGAGTACAAAAATTAAATGTAAAATGTCAGTAATATAGCCGTAATATTGAAAAAAACATTCCAAAAAGGGGTAACTTTGCGATTTCTTTCTCAAGTGAAATTCATCAGGTCATGTGACTGACTGCGACTTTGACTAGACAAGATCCTTGTGTAACACATATATTTTTTTTAGAATTTAAGACATTATATTCTATGTCTCAGAATGGTTTTTAAAAACTGGAAAGCGGCCCCATCCAGCCTTAAGTCTAAAGGTATGATTCCGCTGCCGACAGCATACAGCAACTGCACGTGCACGTTCCACCGCACTCCAAATTGAACCGTAATCATAAGACTAAAAGTCCCAATTTAGAGTGAGCGGCGTGTGTTGTTCTTTTTACGCATACCATTATCTACGGTTATGCACAAAACTACATATTTTAAAAATTATACAAAATTTAAAACGTTTAATTTATTTCTTAATATTCCGCACAGAATCATCCGTGTAGTTAATTATTTCTTTTAAAAAAAGTAGAGATAAACACTACACGATCTATAAAAATTAAATAAAAAGTTACAAAATAGGCGGGTTTTTAAGGCCCCGTAAAAAATACATCAATCACGTGTAACATGAATATGTAAACGTAAACTTGCTGTAGCATCCGATCGGATCCCATATACCAACGACATCCACTAAGCAAACAGTCTCAGTTTAGAACTCACGGCAGAAACATGGCTGCCTTAAGACACGTCATTTTATTATATTTCATACCGTTCATTAACAGTGACGAAGTGTTTGATTACGCGGTGCCGGTGAAGTGTGATTATTGCCGGACTAGGGAGAGCAGGTTTGCTGAACCACGTTTCAGAAGCAGGGTGGTGGAAGCGATGCTAAATACCACCATGTTCGAGCTTAACCCTGAGGAGCCTGATGTACTTGGGATTTTAAGGGACCATTATGAACTTCCTAAAGGTAATTACTTTTTTTTAACCTGACTGTGGCTTTAAAGGGCGGGCCCAATAAGGCGCTAGGAGTGCGCGGAGTGAACCCAGGGAAAATCTCCGACACGACCACGCGAGTGGTTTAAACACTGGAATACTCTAAGAGTTTGCGCTCCAGTGAGATTGGTTGAGCGGAATCGAGCTACTGGGAGTTATGTCGCTGGTTCACTTACTTAAACCTAGCCTAGATGATGATTTTAGTCACAAAGCTAATAAGGGTAAGGGTGGGGGGGTATAAGGGTTATATTATAAACAGGTAAATAAAAAGGACTGTTCTAGGAAGTGGCTCACCTGTCCCAAGATTTTGTAAAATACTAAACAGCTGCAGTCATGTGATGGATGTACATTTCGACTCTCTAGTTAGATTTAAGAAAAGTATTCATAATTGTTTGCCTGAGTAATATTAACAAAGTAAGATGTAGGTAGTTATTTTAAAACAATTCCTTAAATGCATGCGGTGCCTACCTTTAAGTAATTGTTACGCTTAGCACTAACAAAATGTAATGTGTGTATTCCATAAAATAAAATAAAATAAAATAAAACCAACCGCAAAATTAAGCTGGTTTTAATAGGAAAAGTATGGAAATGAAATAATAAAAAGGAAGAAGCCAAAATTGGTATGTTTTGAAAATGAACTTTATTTTTTACGACACCACTGGCCGAAATATAATGGTGTGGTATATTTTTGGAATCAGCTCATGAAGCCCTTTCATTTGATACCCCACTCGATAGGTTTTTGAAGAAAAATTGTTTATTTTTCATACATATAATTTATGACGTCAGAAAAACTCATTCCGCCACTTTAGGAAGCGACAACATGCATTTTGAAAATCAGTAAACGATGCTGATTCCAACGATACCACTTGTCGGTATAAACCTTTTCAGTCCTACGAAAATCGTAAATAAGGCACTTTCGACGAACTGGCCCTAGCTACTAAATTATCATTATGAAAAATTACAAGTTTATAAGTAAATGGGAAGTTAAAAAATTCAGGGTTCGATTTGATTTATACTTTGATACATAATTTTTTTTTACCATATAATAAATGCGATATTGTAGCAATACTTCGGTCAATGTATTATCATTAAAATTATCACGTTCGTATTATCAGTGATCAGTGTACATAATTTACATCACGCATTGTATTGGGTCCTTACTCCTTAGTAAAATAAATACGTCAATACTTATAGGTCATCGGCAGGGCATTCAGGCGATATATCGATTGAAAGAGACACCCTTTGTTTTTCACTCACGACAAAACGGGATGCAACCCTCTCCGAGAATGGCTTTTTAGACAAATCTTGTTAAATATCTGACTGTGTGCAGGTTTATTAAATTTCCTCTTGTCAGTACCTAGATGAGGTAAAATACCATCATATTAACTTAATCGTGTCTTTTGATAATGCGTTTTTTTAGTAGGCTGAGGAAAAAAAGAAAAATATAGACTCGACTTTGGATTTATTTTCTATCGAGAAAATTTTAAGCAATCATGTTTCGCTATTGTCAGTACCACAATCATATAGTCAAGAATCATTTATCTGAAAATCAGCCCCTACTGTTTGCTAGTCTGGGCAGGACAGCGTTTCAAAGTCTCCAAATTTCTCAGTGTAGCGCCTTCATCCTCACACCTTAGAACCTAAAATCTAAACGGTCGCGTCGCGTACCGGTTTCAGAGGAATTTCCTCCCTCCCAACGCTCCGGTTGTGGAATGAGCTCCCTGCCGAGATTTTCCCGAGGGACTACGGTGTGGGGCTCTTCAAGAAAGGAGTGATACATTTTTAAAGGGTTGGTAACGCGCATGTGACACTCCTGAAGTTGCAAGCGTCCATAGGCCGTGGTGACAGCTTACCAACCTCGCAGTATTTTAGGTTATTTACCGATTCGTATTCTTTGTCCGCGAGTGTAATTTTTTAGTAGCTTTTAAATGTCAATTTGAAATGCCTACAAAATCTCAAGTAGGTACTTACAGGAACAGGAAGTATTTCATGGAATATAAAGAAAAAAAGAGTAGAATTACTATGAAACTAATCGCTGCTCGCCGGCAGTGGGACCAGTGCCTTATAAATTTTTAAGAACTTTAATAATCGTCGATTCAAAATATCGCATCGTTCTCTGAGCTTTTTCACAGTCGTGCTCTCCTAAGGGGTCGTTGTCCGCTTTTTTTTTTAAATTAATAATGGGATCGCTCTTGACCAGCATGACTGTAGTTTGACGAAAGCTATTGCCATCTGAGCTTCCAACCCAGAGGCACCAGAGGGCCTACCGCGAACTGAAAACGAAATATCTGCCTCTCTGTCGCACTTGTATATTGGAGCAACAGAGAAGGAGATACATCGTTTTCGGTTCCCGGTAGGACCCCAGAGCGATAACTAGACTAGACCCCGTTCGGGTTAAACAGACCGGTTTACACACATTAATTGTCAAAGTCATAATTGTTTTTTTTTTTTCAAAATAAATTCGTATAAACACTTTTAGAATGTCAAAGCTAAATAGGCTGCTATTAAATCTGTTGTTTGGGTATAGCGAATAGCGATGTATTTGACCATATGTCTTTATCGACTAAGTATTTGCAAAATTAAGTTGGTTTTGATATGAAATTTGATTTGATATGATATGATTCGTTGGTAAAACATACGTAATAATAAACATTATCACCAAATTTCAATTTCATAGGTCAATGTGAAGTTAAAAAAATCTTCGGAACAAATTTTTGTGACATACGACGGACGGACGCGTGAGTGACACCAATAGGGTTCCGCTTGGACCCTTCAGGTACGGAACCCTAAAAACCATAGGAGTAACAAGTAAATAACACTATTATAGTAGGATTAAGTAGGCTATTGGTTATACTTCAACATTTTCAGGCTTCAAAGGCCCGCTAGCTGAATACGACTTCATCATCGTCGGCGCGGGCTCCGCCGGCAGCGTGCTGGCGTCCCGGCTCAGCCAGGGCAAGCGGGCTTCCGTGCTGGTCATAGAGGCCGGGCGAGGCGAGAGTCTGATGACCGACACGCCTATACTAGCGCCGCTGTTCCAACAGACTGACTACGTGTGGCACTATCTCATGGAGCATCAGCCAGGAGTTTGCATGGGTACGGTGCTTCATAATCATACTAGCCACCAGCAGAGTACTTGATCGCGCTGGCGCGGCCAAGCCAGGGTCGGAGTAAGATTTCACCACCGTCGGAGCTGGCTCCGTCGAGTCCGCTGCCAGCGTGCTGGCGTCCCGGCTCAGCCAGGGCAAGCGGGCTTCCGTGCTGGTCATAGAGGCCGGGCGAGGCGAGAGTCTGATGACCGACACGCCTATACTAGCGCCGCTGTTCCAACAGACTGACTACGTGTGGCACTATCTCATGGAGCATCAGCCAGGAGTTTGCATGGGTACGGTGCTTCATAATCATACTAGCCACTAGCAGAGTACTTCATTGTACTGGCGCCAATTTAAGCGAGGTTCGGAAGGCCTTTAATTTTCAGTGCCACATAAATTCTGAAGGAGAGGAATATATCAGGCCAGCTAGCACGATAGGTTTAACGTTCACGTTTTACGGCCAAAATGTAGTTATTTAAACGTCACACAAAACATATGCGTTCTAACCTATCGTGCTACCCGTAGTTGGGCAGTTTATGTATCTATTTAAGTAAACATATGCTTTGCTGATTATTTTAACGCTAAGAGATATACACACTGTAAAAATGTAATCAAGTGAAACTTCAGTTAGAACAATGTATACACTTAAACAATGGAAAATGTTCTTATGACATTTCTCTTCACAAACATATAATATAATAGTACATTACTTACCAAGGGCGATAAAACAAAGAATGTCTCAGATCGCAGGTATTTTACGCCCGAGCCGAAGGCAAGGGCGATAAATATGCGATCTGAGGCTTTCTTTATTGTCGCCCGTGGTAAGTACAAAATTTTATGTCACCCCCTGGCCAGGAAGTGGGTTTTTTCGCGCGCGGAGCGTGCGATAATGGCCACTTTATGGCCAGGTGTGACATAAATAATATTGTAAGTCACATACCGTGTCAACGGCAATCATCCAACGCCTAACGGTTCTACTGCCTTATTATTGCGTACTCCTAGTACGTAAGAAACAGGTTTGATGTAATAATTTAAACCAGAGTCATCATGTAGTCAATTTAACAGAGGCCAATGCCAATGTCAAGGAAACAATAGCCGACTTTAACACGATATCCTCATAGAGTCATTAAGCATAAGTTTGTGTCAATTCGTTGGATCAATAATAAACATTCTTCCAAGATTATTCACAGCAATCTCTGGTTAATGACGTCTCACGTCAATCTCTAATTCAGACCTGATTTGGTCTAGGTTAAACATAAACACCTATTATATAAATAACCCCGCTATATTATTAATTTGATAATGTTCTTGACATGATCAATACAATAAATGATATCTATCTATCTATTGTCTACCCCACATATTCTTATCTCTAGTCGTTAATCCTTTCCGGAATCTACACTATCAGAAACGAAAACATTACGTCATTTTCGTTTCTTATATGCATACCTATGTCTATACTACAGACTTTATCATAACACGAGATAACCAATTTCAGGGTTCACTGGAGGCCGATGCTTCTGGCCCCGCGGGAAGGCGGTGGGCGGCAGCAGTGTCATCAACTACATGATCTACACGCGCGGACTCAAAGCGGACTGGGACCGGATCGCGGCGGACGGGAACTATGGATGGTAAGAGTGGAGACACAGAATAATCGACAACTGTCAGTACCAGGGTGCACTGGAGGCCGGTGCTTCTGGCGTCGCGGGAAAGCGGTGGGTGGCACGAGCGTCTACGCGGCAGACGCGAACTATGGATGGTACGAGTGGAATCACAGAATCATTGACAATTGTCGGTACCAGGGTGCACTGGAGGCCGGTGCTTCTGGCTTCGCAGGAAGGCAGTGGGTGACACCAGCATGTAAAACACACGCACGGACTCAAGGCAGATGATAAGAGTAGACACGCAAAACTATCGACAGCACAATCAGCGCCAGGGTGCACGGTGCATTAGACGACGATACTTTTGTTAACTACACAAGCGGACTGAAACGTGCTGGACCAGAATCGCGGCGAAGAAACTATAGTAAGAACTGAGTCATACAATGATCGACAAAAGGCAGTATTACCAGCGCCCGTACGCCCGTAGCACATGTTGCGCTCGAGACTCGAGAGTATCTCGACTTATCTCGAGCTACGCGTCTTTTTCTGATTGGCGCTGTTAGAAAGTGACGGATAGCTCGAGATACGCCGACATACTCTCGAGCGCAACACGTGCTAGGCCTACTGAGTGCACTGGAGGCCGCGGACGCCCTCGCGAAACCGAACCACAAAAGATGTAAAATAGATCCATTGAACTTCGATGTGTTAAATCAATGAACGAATTATATTATTATCAGTACACCGGGGCTGCGGAAAGGAAGGGCAAGGGGGTCAAATGCCCCTAAAAACCAAACAGGTTTGCGCTGTCTCCATTTCAGTAAAAATGGTGTCACCATAAAATATTGTTTACCCCGCCTGCTACCGAGTAGTTCCGGGGTAACCCATAATGATATTTGAACTATAAGCAAGTGGTATTCGTTCTAACTTCTAACATCACAAAATAATTCATGAAACATTTTATCATCAATGATATAAACAATGACGCCTAATCTTATTCAAATTTTGTTTCCAAGTAGTAGATATTGCACAAAAAATGTATCAAGTTATCATACATACCTCATGTTTATTTATAGGTATATGACATAGATATTTGTATGTCAGTACATAGATAAGGTATGACTATGAGATAGTAGACGCATTTACAAATTAACTTATGAAATTGTACGCTACCAGCCTGATATTTCTCGGTTGCATGTTGCATGACTATTTCATTTCATCTCAGGTTTTGTTTAAAATGTACGCTATCGCTGTACATACACTGCAATTGTCTCGAACAAATGATCTCTTTAAATTGATATATGTAATTATGTATACCATAGTTTTAAGTTTAGTTTTAAGTAATTGGATCCACTGAAAATCAGCGTCGTTGCACCACCCCGTGCATCGGCATATGCTGAGTGGATTCCAGTTTTGTAACAACACTAGATCCCTACTTAAGTGTACCTAACAATTATTAATGTTGTGTATTGTTGTTGGAAAATAAAAAATATCTATTTCTATTTGGTCACGATCACACTGATTTTTGCCACTGTGACAAATGGTTTAAGAATATGTTATTGTGTCAAAAACCATTGTGATTTTAGCTAATAGGGATGTTAACTCAAAAAAAAATAACTTCAATAGAAAGAAGACATAAAACTATGCCAACTAGTGAAAATCCTATTCAAATATCTCAAAATATAACGAAGCTACAACGGTTAGAATGTTCGTAGTTAGAGAGAGAAAGTGCTGACAGCAGAGTGAGACAGTGACGTCACTGTTGAGTAGCGGCATAGTAAATGACGATCGTTCAATACAAAGGTGCATTTTGCGGAAAAGCGACAGAAAATACCCATTCTTAAAACTTTGAAGACTTATAATTACGTAATTATTAATTTTTTTGAACTACTTTTTTCGCCATTTGATTGAGAATTTATATATATTTATTTATATATATTTATTTATATATATTTATGTAGAAAATTTGGATTTATTGATTTTCTTTTATAGTGCCATCAATCATCATCCCTATTAGCTACAAGGGCACGTTGAAAACACTTGACCTCGACTCGTTGATAAATCTGCCTAGTGTATCTGGAATCTGGCCCGTAGATTACCTGCAACAAAAAAAACTACATCAGTATATCAGATAGGACTTGATTTGATTATTCCATAATGTTTAAAGTACACTATTTTTTTATGAATGTTACCTTGATAAAAAATGTTACCTTGATAGTACTAGTTACATGTATTTTTACATACGTTTCTAGAATACAAATTTACATTGTGAAACAAAATTGGGAGCTTTTCCCACCATTTAATAATTTATCAAATAGACCACTTAGACAATATCAAATGACACCACCATGCAAACTAAAAATTCGAAGGAATATTGCATACCGTGCATACTATATGTGTACACGAATATTTAATAAGATTCCCGCTAGCATTAAGACACTTCCAAATGCCGAGTTTAAATCCAAATTTAAAAATATACTATGTAACGCATTCTTTTATACAATTGACGAATATTTTAGTTATAAATTTTAATTCCAATATCAACTTTGACATGTACTGACTATTGATAATCAAACTAATAATAATGATAATGACATTGTATCGCCAAATATTTGACTCACAAAATAAATAATGCACTCGTAGTAGTATCTTGACATGCACTTATTATAATTAATGTAATGATTAATAGTCAAGAACGCATGTACTTAGTTACGCAATTTACTTTGCTTTGACTTGCATGACCTGTTAGTCATGAAATGAAAAAAATAACTTCACATGCCTCGAGGTCGAATATACTAAGGGTCAACAATGTATATTTTAAATAACATGAAGGGCTTATCCAGAAAACACGCGTGGTTCCAAGGGGGGGGGGGGTTACGAAAACCTCGTCAATCACGTTGGGGGGGGTTACGAAAACCTCGTCAATCAAGTTGGGGGAAGGGGGGGGGGGGGGGGTTTACAAGGAAACCTCACGTGTATTTTTTTACTGCAACTACAATAACGAGAAATGATATCTACTCATGTAGCATTTTCTTAAAAAATAGAAGAAATTACACAATCACGTTTTCATAACGCATATACCTACCAAAATAAGCACAAGATCAATTAATATACTTCATTTTCTTAAAAAAAATCATAGGTGGTGATAAATTCAAACAAGTGCGTGTCGGGCCACGCGCAAGGTAGTAAAGTACATTTCTGAAGTTTAACTATTGCTCGTTAACTAGTAATGTCTACCTAGCTGTGATAGTTTTCCTTTTAAATTCATCGTATATACTACTGCCATGATTTTTTTCATATGCCTAGTAGCCACCGTTTAACTGGCATGGGGGGGGGACACTTGACCATAACAAAAATTATCACTTCAAAGCTTAATATTACGCTAACCAATTCTTTAATCAAAAAATGCTTTTTAAAATGATTTTATTCTACCGTTTTGTCGGCGTCTATGATATGTAATGTATAGTGTATACTCATGCCAAATTACAGCTTTCTAGTACTAACGGTTACTGAGAAAAACGGGGTCGGACGGACGGACGGACGGACATGGCGAAATTATAAGGGTTCCTTGCTTACTACGGAACCCTAAAAATACACGTGAGGTTTCGTGGGGGGAGGGGGGGTCGTCCAAAACCTCACCAAAGATCACCAAGCGGGGAGGGGGGTCTAAAAGTGGTCCAAAAAACCCGCGTGATTTCTGGATAAGCCCCAACTATTACCATATATTCCTGTGAATAAACTTTCATTATTTCATTCATTCATTCATTCATACAATACAATACAAATATTCTGTATTGCTCACCAAATAAAGTACAGTAAAGATAATCGCAATTAAATGTTTAAGTCGCAGGGGTGGGCAAGGCATTCTCCATACAAACTCTGTGCAAGCTTTATTCGTAGGTTTAGGCACTAACGCCACTAACGAATGTAATATATTTTGGATGTAATTATTAGATATGCGAAGGAAGTGATGTGGAAATTTTCAAATTTTTCAAAAAATGAAAAATGAAAAAATTTAAATGTAATACTCAATGAAAAAAAAATGACATCACGAAATAGCTAACAGAAAAATAAGCATACTGACCAAAAATCATAGCTTTCATGCAAACACAAACGAAGAAAATCCTGCACAAAGTATGGAGAGAGCTTGCCCTACCCCTCATCTTAATTAAAATATTCACACTGACAATACTGACATTTTATATATTTGTTCCCTTTTATTTTTCGGTATATTGATAATGCGATCTAGTCCTTTTTTTTAATTATTTTATTGTGAGTTTACTATTTAATTGACAGCGTAATCATTTTTATTTTAAAATTTTATTAATTATTTTTAATTTTAATTATATTTAATTTATGTTTTTACATTAGAATCTACAGCTAATAATAAATATCCTTACCGTTGTTCAATGTACCTTGTTATTATGATTTTATGAAATTGTATTTTTTTAAATTCGTTTATTATCTTTGCTATTGTTATCACGATGAGTTCCCCTTCACAAGTTCACATACGTTGACGTGCCCCCATTGCCCGGAGTTGTCGCGCAGGTTCACGGCGCACGGCCTTAAAGTTCACGTTGGTCGGGTACACAAGGACGTGGCTCGAGCGCGCTCGCAGCCAGCATCCGCCCGCCCCCCGCTCCCCGCCTCGATCAGCCTGGTCGCGCCAGTTCGCCGCCACGCGTCGCTCTCGAGAGGCTGGGAGCCCTTAAGAAATCGGTACGGGTGCTTAAACACATCCCTAAGGGGGCGAGAAACTTAGCAGCGGAAAAATTGTGCGCGGTTATAAGTGTATCGAAACCAACGATACTGCTGATTGGGGTGCTCTGCTTCATCATCATCATCATCAGCCTATATACGTCCCACTGTTGGGCACAGGCCTCCTCTCATAGATGAGAGGGATTGGGCAGTAGTCCCCACGCTGGCCCAGAGCGGGTTGGGGTGCTCTGCTTAATTTCGCATATTCAGGGTCAAATCTATATTCGCAGGGTCAGGGCAATCTGACCACTAAGGTCAAGTCTAATATAGTCGCCGCCGATTGTTGGTCCAGTTCTTTGGAAGGGGTAGGTGTCGGACAGGATTCCCACAGGACGCCCTCTGTCCTGAAGACAATTGAGTCCAAGGTTTATGAGGGCGATGTGGGGAGCGCCGTTCGCGTGCTGATGTCACTGTCAGATGACTCAATGGCACCTCCAGGCCCTGAGACGCTTGCTTCCTTGCGGACTAAGCACCCGCCCCAGTCCCGCACGTTAACTTTCCCTCGGGAGCCGGACCGGTCTTTTCAAGCCTTGACGGTAAACTTGGAGGACGTGCTCCGAGCCCTAGGGACTTTTCATAGTGGGTCAGCCTAGATGGAATTCGTCCAGCTCATCTAAAAGAGTTGACTTCGAGTTCTGCTGGGGACAACGGGCGGCGGCTGCTCGAGTCCCTGGTCGAATTGTGCAATTTCCTACTTAGTGGGCAGTTAAACCCCGAAATTTGTCCTTATTTATACGGAGCGTCACTCTGCGCGTTGACAAAAAAGGTGGGGGGTATACGGCCAATTGCGGTGGGTAGTACTTTTCGCCGTTTGTTGGCCAAGCTGAGGTGCTATGCCGTTAAGGAGCGGATGGCTCATCAGCCGCATCAGTTGGGGTTTGGCACACAAAGGGGATGTGAGGCCGCGATTCATGCCACACGCACTTTTGTCACGGAGTCCGGGAATGCAGACTGCATGGTCTTGAAATTAGATCTTAAGAACGCGTTCAATACTGTGGAGAGGGATGTTCTGCTGGGCGAAGTAGAAAAACATCTTCCTACCCTTTTTTGACTAGGCTTAAGCTAGTCTTAAGTTATTGTTGTGTACTGACGATTGTATATAACATTAAATAAAGTTTACTTAATAGCAATTAAATGTATAATTAAAATATTCACACTGACAATACTGACATATCTGTCAGTTTACTTGGTGTAATTAAAAATTTGACTGTAATATAAATGCGAAAGTTCATCCACAACGACGCGCCCCTCCACACCGAATCTCATGGTAATCGATTGGACTGTGGAGGGGCGCGCTTTCGTGGATGACACGCACTAAGGGTCAGTTGCACCAACATACGAACACAGGCCGGTCATCGTCAAATATGGCGCCGGCAGCTGTCATCCCATAGAAACTTGTCAAACTTTCCATACAATCAGATTTGACGAACACCGCTTACGATTACAGACAGTTTGGTGCAACCCAGCCTAAAACTCTGTCTGTACCTTTAAGTATTTGAAATTATGTAAGTATGTATGTAAAAAATATAATGATATACATTTCAGGTCATATGAGGAAGTCCTGCCTTACTACATGAAGTCGGAAAGGGCGAACTTGCGGGGTCTGAAGGACTCGCCCTGGCACGGGAAGAACGGCGAATTGGCTGTGGAGGACATACCGTTTAGGTACCTCTACTTATATAAGTTTTTTCGAAACAAAACGCAAACGAACACGTTTAAGTTTATTCTAATTTTATATGGCATAAAATAGTTACCACCTAAGGCCACCAGAGGGCCTGCTCGCGTTGTCTTTCAAAAAATAAAACCGACCTCAAAAAACACTAAAAAGTTAAAAATACTTGCCTAACTGGTAATAGCTCAATATGAGACTTTACGCTTCTTATTGAATAATGTAATTTTATGTCACACCTGGCCATAAAGCGGCAATTACCGCACGCTCCGCGCGCGGGAAATCCCACTTCCTGGCCTGGGGGTGACATAAAATTTTGTACTTAACACGGGCGGTAATAAAGAAAGCCTCAGATCGCATATTTATCGCCCTTGCCTTCGGCTCGGGCGTCAAATACCTGCGATCTGATACATTCTTTGTTTTACCGCCCTTGTTAAGTAATGTACTATTAGAAGTCGGTGATATCCAAAGAAATTGCCTAAAATTGACGAAATGGCACAGACTACAAAAATTTTAATTTTAATAAGAAGCGTAAAGTCTCATAATGAGCTAAGTATTAGAAGTTAGGCAATCCTCCTTTATAACGCAAACGCGTGCATAGTGTTTTGTTTCGATAAAACTTATACTAGAGCTTCAGTACTTATAGTACAGTTAGAGTTTGAAAGTTGACATATGTAAATGCTCTTATAGTTTCTGTTACAAAGTTACAATAATACGATTTTTTTAACAGTGTGTAGTGTATGTAACAGAAACTATATTGCCTTAGAGACAAAGAGGAATATCCAATGGAATAATAACATATGTATTAATTTACCTGTACACATTTTTGCTTTTGATAACTATTCGTTATGAAAATGGCACTTACACGCATTTATTTTTCATGATGAAATTGCTTTCACATACTACCAAGGAAATTGAGCTATTACATACTAAACTAACATCTATAGTCGTTGATTAGTTGCAGATGAACTCATTAGGATATCATTATCACTTCCAAAGTAGAAGCGTTAATCAGGGCAACGAAAACGAAGAACCGCGAACCACGCGATTTTGGGGAGTGGCAATGGCGCTAATAAATCTTACCTTGTTTCAGGTCAAAACTATCCAAGGCATTTCTAGACGCAGCCAAACTGTTAGGAAATAAAAGAACGGACTACAACAGCCCTGATGGATTTGGGTTCAGCTACATCCAGGCTACGATTTCCCGCGGCCGCCGACACAGCAGCGCCAAGGCATTCCTACACGACCACAAAAAAAGAAGAAACCTCCACATACTAACAAGCAGTCGAGTCACCAAACTCCTAATAGATCCCTCCACAAAAAGAGCTCTAGGCGTGCAGCTTGTACGCAATGGCCTCATGTACGAAATACGGGCGAAAAAAGAAGTCATCTTATCAGCGGGACCAATAGAATCACCACATCTACTAATGCTTTCTGGTGTCGGCCCAATAGAACATCTACAATCAATAGGAATACCTGTTATACAAGATCTTCCAGTCGGACAAACTTTATACGATCATATTTCCTTCCCAGGCTTGGCGTTCAAACTTAACACGACAAGACTGACTTTAGTAGAACGAAAAATATCCACCATCCAAAATGTAATTCAGTATATGCAATATGGAGACGGTCCTATGTCCTCTTTAGCGGGAGTAGAGACACTAGGATACATAAGAACCAACGTGTCTCAAGAACCAGCAGGTTTCCCAGATATTGAACTGATCGGTTCGTGCGCCGCTTTACCATCTGATGAAGGCAATGTCGTAGCCAAAGGTATACACCTAGATGACTGGCTGTACAACTCAGTTTACAAGCCTATTGAGAACGTTGAGAGCTTCACAGTGCTATTCATGCTTCTCCATCCTAAATCCAAAGGTCACATGGAGTTGCGATCAACCAATCCCTTTGACGATCCGAAACTCTACGGGAATTACTTGACACATCAGCAGGATATAGACACGATGGTGGCAGCAATAAGATACATTCAGAAGATGATCGCAACGCCATTCTTCCAGAAATATGGTGCAACGTTACACAGGAAGAGGTTCCCTAATTGCAGAGCATATGAGTTTGATAGTGATGGTTACTGGGAGTGCGCTTTAAGGACGATGACAGCGACGCTTCACCACCAAATATCGACATGCAGGATGGGTCCTAGCACGGACAGGGGGGCGGTGGTGGACCCGGAGTTGCGGGTGTACGGGGTGGGGGGGCTGCGGGTCGTGGACAGCAGTGTGATCCCGCGCACCATTGCTGCGCACACCAATGCGCCAGCGATCATGATCGGGGAGAAGGCCGCAGACATGATACGGAATACGTGGAGATTATAACAGTTTTAATTACTTTGTGTTTCATTTTATTCGGTAACCTTAAAAGTGTAGTTCGTTCAATTCAGCCATGGGTTTAGCAAAGAAGCTGAATAATAGTCTGGCTGATGATAAGCAGACACCGTAGCCTACAGACGGCTGCTACTCCAGAAGAAACACAGGCGAGATGTTAGCCTTTATAGTCTTGAGATACCGTTGTGTTGACAGCTAGCATTTTACAAGTAGAAGTCGCGCGATACCACTTCTTAGAAATAAATGCTTCGTCTTATCTTTGTGATAAACGCAATAATAAACCATCAGGCGCATTACTTATCTCACGAAAATACGAGATGGTGGAGAGGTCAAAAGTGTGAGTCATCGGATTCAGAACCGACATGGTATAGTTCGGACACAACTCTAAGGCTAAATTCTGTCAAACGAACGCAAGCAAAACTAGACAGATCTCTGACCGTAAGGTAGATTTTTGCTTGCGTTGCGTTAATTTGACAGCTGGTTCGCTAGAAGAGATCTTTATTTTTATTGTTTTTCATTTTTTCCTTGATTTATACACATAGGTAGTAAATACACTCAAATAAATGCCATACGATAAATAATTAATAGTAAGTTTTGTGCATTTATTTGTGCAAGTGCAAACGAATGCCGTGCGCCTTTATAAACAGTAACAGCAAAGTTGATAGAAACGATGTTGGAACACGCAACTTACATCATTGGGCGCTACGAGTAATGGATGATTCACAGCAGACCGTTCCGTGTTCGGGCCGGCCCGTTTTCTAATACAGGTCTACTACCGCGAACCACAAACGAAGTTTTCTGTCTCTTTCGCTCTTATCTGCAAACTTGCATGCGCGACAGAGAGGGAGAATTTCGAATGCCGTTCGCGGTAGCGGCCCAGGACGCGCGACGGCCATCCATTTCTTGTACTAGAAAACGGTACGGCCCGGACACGGAACGGTCTAGCGTGAATCATCCTTTAGTGGGTAAACATAAAACCGGACCAGACGGCGACGGGGCGTCCACCGCGCGATCGCGACAACACGCAGACACATATGGACCCTATTCGTCCCAGTACTGCCGCATACCGGGATTACCGGGTAAAGCTGAATTTCTTGCTGGGCTCTTCTCAGCTAGGCTAGGTTTAGTGAACCGGCGACAAAACTCCCAGGAGCTCGATTCCACTCACACCTAACCTCGAGTGTTTAAGCCGCCCGCGTGGTCGTGTCAGACGGATTTTCACCAGGCCACTCTCCAAGCCTAGCCTAGCTGACATAATCGTCGCGGGCCGGACGAGTTAGAATTTGTGGCCCTATCAGGCAAAAGGTAAGGGGCTCACGGGTCGCATGCTTGCCGACCGCTGGACTATCTGGGCCAGATAGAGATTTTTTTCGTAGAATTGCATGAAAATTGGTAGGTTAGCTCCTGATTCTGAACAATATGTGCGCGATTTCCTACAGTGTCCCACATTTTTTTTCCATTGAGTGACAAAACGTATGAGATTTTCGTAACTCAGTGGAAAAAATGGATGGGGGAAAAAAATTTTTTTTGACGCAATATTGTCATATTTTTTTTTACTTGTACATAATCAGGAGCTCTTCCAACATACCAATTTTCATGCAATTCTAAGAAATAAAAAAAACTACAACGCCAAAAAAATTGGCCCATTTAACTAAATGACCTAATGTGTGTGTGTGTGTGTATGTACTGTTGTAGAGGTAGAGCCGGGAGAGGTCAAATAATTACGTTCAATTTGACCATTTCGTTTGCGTAGGTAGTTAGTAGTTGACGCGTGCTTCAGACAGCGCTTAATGTATAAGGATTTAAGGATTCTGAGTCATTCGTATCTGTTCATATACATACGTACATGTATGAAATTGAAATGCACATAGTTATATCCAAAAATATAGGTATAGAAGATCAACACAACGCAACGTGATCTTAAAGCTTTGTGTAATTTTTGTTTAATTTGGATACATTTTGCAGATAAGTTACAAGGTTATACGTTCGCTACAACTATATACAAACATATAGGTGATATGTCTGCTGCTCATTTAATTGAATTGACCTTGTCCCCTTGTCCCAGACGTCTATTGGGCGTGTCTGACTGGGGAATCCAGTGACGACATCCCTCAGAGCTTATCTACATTGTAGTTCAAGTATTATGAATTATGAATCACATACCAATGCTAAGTACTGAGTTTGTATTTTGTCCTTAGTTCAGGGAGGGTGGTTCTTCGTGGATTGAAAGAGCTAGAGCTAGGGTCCTATGTCAAAAGTCGTAACCAGAGTTAAGCCGGCTACTCACACATCTGCTGCAGGGGCAATTTTCATATAGGTATTTCGAATTGGCCCAATTTCGAAATATATGAAAATTGCCTCTGCAGCAGGTGTGTGAGTAGCCGGCTTTACCAGACGGCTAAGACCATCGTGATGTCAGGGGTGCTACCGCGAGCCACAAACGAAATTTTCTCTCTCCGTCGCACTAGCAAGTCTGTACGTAAGTGCGACAGAGACGGAAAACTTTGTGGTTCGCGGTAGCAGCCCAGACATGACATATATCATTTGTATTTGTCCCTTAATGTCAAGTACCTACGTAAGTGCGAGAGGGACGAATGCTATATGTCCGACATAGGTA
This sequence comes from Cenopis cana, assembly GCA_951800055.1. NCBI lineage: Eukaryota > Metazoa > Arthropoda > Insecta > Lepidoptera > Tortricidae > Cenopis > Cenopis cana. The sequence goes on along the minus strand of OX637492.1, from coordinate 2,021,442 downwards.
TAATATAAGCGATCATCGTCGCCGGTAGCCCCTCACCCTCAGGTACCTAGAACTAGGAGCGGGAACATAGGCATTGACTGAATGTAAATAAGTAATAAGTACATACATACCTATTACAGTTTATTTCATAGCTCCCTTGCAACAAAAACTCGGTTCGATTAGCTGTGCGAGTAATGGATATTAATCAAAATGTAAACATTTCACTTATCTCAGAAGAGACACTGAAATGCAACCTATTTGGAGATTTACTCGACTTGAAGTATTTTTCATTTTATATTCTTTATTACATGCATGTCAGTCGTGCCGGACAGTTGAAAAACTGGTAAATAAATACCTATGAGGAAATGTTTTTAATTAATTATGTTTCCTACTCAAGAATCCAAGATCTAAAAATTTAAGGCTACCGGTTGAAATGAGAGTTATAACCGAGCCAAAATGAGAAACGATATCGATCGTATGTGAATTCTGTATTGCAGAAAAATATTGAATACCTAACACATTTGTACACTAGGTTTTCACATTAGCATATTTTATTTTCGGCTAGCTTTTCGCTGACAGTCATTGCAATTAGGTACTTATTGTCAAAATGCTAATGTTTATTTTCGGTACGAACCTGAAACTATGAGCGCCTCATTCGGGCCGACGGTATGAATGTTTCCCATGATGTTTTTTCTTTTAGAAAAAATAAACAGAAAGCACTGACACTATTCACAATCCACTACCACACAAGGTAAACAAAACAACAATCGATACGCAGGACACAGACGCGCAAAAACACACTCAGGAAGCGGCGCTTAAACGACTGACCGATATTATTATTTGAACCTACAATAGTAGTACACACAACACAGACGATTACTTCTATATGTCCTTGAAGTTGAAAGTGACGTCAGACGTCATAAAATTGTGTAATTTCTGATTTTAGGGCAGAAAATACTTTATAATATTCATATTTATATGTAATTTATCAAGAAAATGCATACACTTGACGTGAAAATAGTGTTAAACCATAATTTTTTTTCCATCCTATGATGATCCTATGTGTTCTTTTATCAAATTTCCGAACGTACCCCAAATCTTTTATGCTGCTTGCATTGCATGTCTAATCAGCGTTGCCAGATGGGTACGCAATAGTACGCATTGCGTACTATTTTATGGTCTTGCGTACTCGCGTACTCATCCTTCGATTTGCGTACTATTTTTATATTTTAGCACTTGACAGCCTAGCTGTTACTCCACTTAATAGAAAAAATATTTTTTAGGTTTTCCGATTAATATTATTTAGGAACGCACCCAAACAATTAACTACATACTTCTATAGATTATCTGTGGCTGTCGCACTGACAAGCAAGTGACACTCACAATGGCCAAACAAATTCAAATAACATTAAGACACCATAATAGTCAAGGCAAAATCGAACATATTATTGACAGATTACGGTTTGATTTAGTTTGACTGTTCTGTATGATTATAACTTTTATAAGTTCATAAGTCAGCGCCGCAGTTTTGATTTGGTTTGCGCTGTGCTGTTGGCATCTTGGCTCTCGGTAAAATTAAATAAAGCGGTTTTTTCATGTCATTTCACGTCGTCATCGTCAAATACAAGTTAAGTTTGTAGTACAATTTGTTGCGGCTTGTTATTGTTTTATCGATCGTATTGATCAAAAAAGGACAGGAATTGACAAGTTTCTTGACATTTTATCAATGTTCCTATCTAGAACAGAACTATTGCGACCTAATGACATAATAAAATCAAAAAAGGGCAAAGTTACTATCAAAAACTTTAATAAAATCATGGTTACCTATAATCACTTCAATACTTTTGTCAAAATTTGAAATCAAAAAATAATTTAAACTTGTAAGACCTCTTATGATTTAAAAACCGGCCAAGTGCGTGTCGGGCCACGCGCAAGGTAGGGTTCCGTAGTAGTCCACCCGTTACATTATGTCGACTAAAAAGTTCGCAAACTTGTATTTACTATGTTTTTGACAGAATTAACAACATTATCTAAGATATCAATGGAAATTGTACGAAAGTTTGCTTTTGCAAAGTACATTTCTGAAGTTCGACTATTACTCGTTAACTAGTAATGTCTACTTAGCTGTGATAGTTTTCCTTTTAAATTAATCGTATTTACTACTACCATGATTTTTTTCACGTGCCTAGTAGCCACCGTTTAGCTGGCAGGGGGGGGGGGGACACTTCAAAGCTTAATATCACGCCAACCTATTCTTTAATCAAAAAATGATTTTAGAAACCTTATAATATTTTTAAAAGAGCTATCCAACGATACCCCACACGATGGGGTTAGGCAGAAAAAAAATTACACCACCACTTTACATGTAGGGGAGGTACCCTAAAAAATTTTTTTAACATTTTATTCTACCGTTTTGTCGGCGTCATTGATATGTATACTCATGCCAAATTACATCTTTCTAGTACTAACGGTTACTGAGAAAAACGGGGGTCGGACGGACGGACAGACGGACATGGCCTTCCTTCCTTGTTTACTACGGAACCCTAAAAATGTGAAATTTATGTAGGTCTATACAGTCTCTAACTGGTATAATAAATAATCCGATATTATCATGGTGTATAATTTCTTCAGCTGACAACAGTGACAACCAAAACAAAATCCAAAATCCGTGAAACGGTGAAATGTGTTATTTTAAGGCCTTTGTTTATGCACCAGCTGCATAAAGCACAGTTTGTCAATAAATGTTGTTCGGCGTACTCAAACTTGAATTTGCGTACTATTTTTAAGAGCTGCGCGTAACGAAACGTAAAACCCATCTGGCAACACTGTGTCTAATCTGTTCTGTATCTGTATCTGTCTGTTCGGTGGTTCGTTTGGTGTAACGTGTTTGTAATGGCGGATTGTGATTGTTTGTAGAATATCGCTGTTTTATATAGAAGAATAGTTGTTAATTTGTAAGTAAACGTGTTGTTTTCCCCGTGCTAATAACTCCTCAAAGTTTGACTGTTAAAACGCACACAATATGCATTGAATAATTTTAAGCCATGTATAACAAATTCAAGTTTTTTGTTCCAGTTTGTCCTTGCGATTAAGTTACTACAATGTCTGATACGAGTGATCTCGACCGTCAAATCGAGCAGCTGAAGCGCTGCGAGATTATAATGGAGGCCGAGGTTAAAGCTCTCTGCGCGAAGGCGCGGGAAATTCTAGTAGAAGAAAGCAATGTCCAACGAGTAGATTCCCCAGTCACAGTAAGCATCATTTACTCATAACTCAGCTTTTATTTAATTTACAAAATTCTTACTTATGCATGCATTTGTAAACATTACATAACTCAAAGTAGTTTGCTGGAAACTTCATAATTATGGTATTTTATTGAATTTGCACATCTGTAAGCAATTGACCTAACTAGACTATCTTTAAGTGAATCATCAGTCCTTCTGAAAACAACAGAATAATGTTGACACATCGCAGCAGTACAGCACCCAAGGGTTGTGCACTTGGATTGTTCACTGAAACAGAGTGATTGATTTAAAATTCCCAATAAAATGATATTTAACAGTGACATTGCATGCTTTGCCCTCCTCTTATTCTATTTTTCAACTGAGGGGAAACTTTAATATGTTTGTTAAGCGGATGCGTCCGCTAGCGAAAATCTCAGTTTGATTTAAAAATTGAGGGGAAACTGTTATATCACTGCTACTGCTATGCCAAACGGTTGAAGGTACAATTACTTTCTCATAACATTGAGTCTTTGAGAACTTAATTAATTAATTATGCAATAGGTATAATGCGATATTTTTTCCTTTGACAGAAAAACATTGTGAGGAAACTTGTATACATCTGTAAGGAAAATCAAAGGTGTTTTTATTTTATTGTCTTCTGCGAATTTTTTTATGAATAGATTATATGTGATTGGGATTCTTTTGACTCTGGAGACAATGGGTTAATATCTTCGCTGCTGTACCATCAAGCCCTTATGCAATGCTGGTCGAAATTATCACAGATCAGTGTCACCGGCATAGGAGTATGAAATGTGTAACACATTTTTGTTATAAATACATGAAGTCTGGGATTACATTGGATCTCTGACATTGGCTTATTGGTTGAAGTTAAGATTAAAAAGTGTTTACATGTTTATGATGCTGATGATATCATCATCAGCCTATATATGTCCCACTGCTGGGCACAGACCTCTCATTTTGGCAGTATTCAGGATTCCTCTGAATGCTGATGATAAATCATATTTCCGCCCGCTTTAGCTTAGTTGGTATTGGTAGTGACCCTGCCTACAAAGCTGGAGGTCCCGGGTTCGAATCCCGGCCAGGGCATTTGTTAGTGTGATGAACACGAATATTTGTTCTTGGGTCTTGGATGTTTTCTATGTATTTAAGTATATATTACCTTAGTACCCATAGTACAAGCTTTGCTTAGTTTGGGACTAGGTTGATTTGTGTAAGATTGTCCACAAATATTTATTTATTTATTTTATTTACAGGTGTGTGGAGACATTCATGGTCAGTTTTATGACCTGAAAGAGTTATTTAAAGTAGGAGGAGATGTCCCAGAGACCAATTACCTTTTCATGGGGGACTTTGTGGACAGAGGATTCTACTCCGTTGAGACATTCTTACTATTACTAGCACTGAAGGTAAGAACTTTAAAACTCTATTATTAGTAACAAATGGATCATTGTCAGTTGGAAAAACAAAAGTTGTTGGTCAATAGTTAATGGTTTATGAGAATTATGAGCTATAAGTTATGTTTTTATTACATTGATAGTAACAGATACACAGTCCAATCCAAAATTAAGTGTTCTAGCCTAGCCCCTTAACTTTTGATTATGTCCATCAACCACCTAAATATAAATGTCTAAACTAAATGAGAGAAAGTCTTAATTTATAAACATTAGCTACTATACTATATGTATTTGGGTACATAACTCACCTAAGAGCGCACCTAAGAGTGGAACAACGGCACTCCAGTACCTAATGCCTATTAGCTAGAAACTAGAATATACAGTCGCTGAGGTCGAAATCGGCCAGGAGCTCATCATCATCATCATGGCAGTTCTATTATTTACACTGCAATCAGCTGAGCTCACTAGAGTACTGTATCCCAGTACAGTTGCATCCTGAAGGATGCCTGGGGTCCGCTACCTAATCCCAAGATTTGGCGTAGGTACTAGTTTTTACGAAAGCGACTGCCATCTGACCTTCCAACCCCGAGGGGAAACTAGACCTTATTGGGATTAGGCTTTGTCAAGTGAGTGGGCAACTTGACTGTTAGTAGTTCTCAAGCCGCCCGAAGGCCTCCAACTTGGCTTAACGAATACTGCCATAGACAGCAACCGGGATCAACGGCTTAACGTGCCTTCCAAAGCACGGGAGCGCTCAGTTAGTAACCACTCAAAGCGGTCACCCATCCAAGTCCTGACCACTGCCCACGTTGCTTAACCTTAGATACCGCAAGCGGTACGCAGGCGCCGCTGGGCCACGAGCGCTCTTAGTTTATATTATATATTTCTTTATATTTATGGTTGTTCTCTTTAATAGGTTCGATATCCTGACCGCATCACACTGATCAGAGGGAACCATGAGTCGAGACAGATCACACAAGTGTACGGGTTCTATGATGAGTGCTTGCGGAAATATGGATCTATTACGGTTTGGAGGTAAACAGATTGATTTTGCAGTTATAACTGCTTATACATATTATGTCTAAGCTCGAAACGCACTGACAGCGGTAGCGGGGCGGGGCGTCGCGGTGCGGAGGCGGTACCGGTTGTAATATTCGAACTAATATGAAAGGGTCCGCACAGAAAACCGGCCGGGAAAAAAGCGTGGCGGTACCGGCGCGGAGGCTAGCAAATGCAAGTAAACACCCAAAACACAATGGTTTTGCGTAAACCTCGAAATTAATGTGATTGGTGATTGGAGTTGTTCCGTTTGACATAATTTTCACTGTCCTTAGGAGAGTTAGGAGTAAAAATTGTTCTTTCCGTTTTTTTTAAATTAAGAATTGGATTTTTCTTGGCCAGCATCTAGCCAGGGGGCAATGATGAGGCTGACAGTGAAGCGAGCTCACCCAGAAGACTTGTGCCTTTAAAAGGTCTGGGTTATATGAAACGCAATTTCTCTACACCCGTTGATTCAAATGAAATATTACAATGGTCGCTTTTATGCTTGACTGTGGACGTCCACGGCACGATAAAACTATTATTTCATTCATAATAAGCCAAATCACCAATACTGCCCTACTAAGTAAATAAAAGTGTATTTGGTTTGACATGTAAAATTTACAATAAGTTACCATTACAAATTAGGAATTGTACTATTGACATGTTTAAGAAAAGGATGATGGAATTATTATTGGAAAAATGTTACTATAATATTAATGACTTTTTAAATGATGATAGGATTTAAGAATTTTTGACGTATTTATTTAATTTAATATGACTTATTAATGCATTAATGAAGTAGGAACCATCTAATTAATTATTATTATGCACTATATTATTATTGTTATTGTTGAATTTGTACGCCGAAAGGCAGAACATGACGCACATTATTGTAAACCTATTTAAGACCATTATGTAAACTTACTCATGTTTTACAAATAAATTATCTCTTATCTCTCTCTTATCTCTCTCTCTCTTCATAATTAGTCTACAGTCTATGGCCTATTTATGAATGAGACCATAGAGTTTTACCATGCCGTTGCCGTCGACGATAAAGTATAAAAGCGTCCAATGAAAGATAAAATATATCGTCATTGTCATTCCAGGTATTGCACAGAGATATTCGACTACCTATCCCTATCGGCAATCATAGACGGGCGGATATTCTGCGTCCACGGCGGCCTCAGCCCGTCCATACAAACCCTGGACCAGATTCGCACCATCGACCGGAAGCAGGAGGTGCCGCACGACGGGCCCATGTGCGACCTGCTGTGGAGCGACCCTGAAGGTAACTACGGAACCAGTGCCTTCCATACAGACCCTGGACCAGATCTGAACTATTTCCCGCAAGTAAGAGGTGACGACGGGCCCATGTGCGACCTGCTGTGGAGCGACCCTGAAGGTTACTACGGAACCAGTGCCTTCCATACAGACCCTGGACCAGATCTGAACTATTTACCGCAAGTAAGAGGTGACGACGGGCCCATGTGCGACCTGCTGTGGAGCGACCCTGAAGGTAACTACGGAACCAGTGCCTTCCATACAGACCCTGGACCAGATCTGAACTATTTACCGCAAGCAGAGGTGACGACGGGACCATGTGCGACCTGCTGTGGAGCGACCCTGAAGGTAACTACGGAACCAGTGCCTTCCATACAGACCCTGGACCAGATCTGAACTATTTACCGCAAGTAAGAGGTGACGACGGGCCCATGTGCGACCTGCTGTGGAGCGACCCTGAAGGTAACTACGGAACCAGTGCCTTCCATACAGACCCTGGACCAGATCTGAACTATTTACCGCAAGTAAGAGGTGACGACGGGCCCATGTGCGACCTGCTGTGGAGCGACCCTGTAGGTAACTACGGAACCAGTGCCTTCCATACAGACCCTGGACCAGATCTGAACTATTTACCGCAAGCAGAGGTGACGACGGGACCATGTGCGACCTGCTGTGGAGCGACCCTGAAGGTAACTACGGAACCAGTGCCTTCCATACAGACCCTGGACCAGATCTGAACTATTTACCGCAAGCAGAGGTGACGACGGGACCATGTGCGACCTGCTGTGGAGCGACCCTGAAGGTAACTACGGAACCAGTGCCTTCCATACAGACCCTGGACCAGATCTGAACTATTTACCGCAAGCAGAGGTGACGACGGGACCATGTGCGACCTGCTGTGGAGCGACCCTGAAGGTTACTACGGAACCAGTGCCTTCCACACAGACCCTGGACTAGATCTGAACTATTTACCGCAAGCAGAGGTGACGACGGGCCCATGTGCGACCTGCTGTGGAGCGACCCTGAAGGTAACTACGGAACTACTCGATGATCGACGGGACATTCCGTGTGCACGGCGGCCAATAGATAATGGCCCCACCACACTGACACAACAGCCCGTGTTACAAACCCTTTGAAATGTACAAACACGCAGAACCTATATGACTTACACGTATGGCGCCGCAGTTCTTCCTTCCCTATACCTTCGTATGCCTTAATCCGGATGTCCCAATGCGTTTCGTTTAGATCATGACTATTTTAACACTCTCAGCGCCATAGAACTTAAGTAAATGTCTACAGCAGCATGCCACATGGGCTGCCGGCCGCCCACAAAAGTACCAGCGCAGCAAGCCACATTCGATTTTTTGGATGTTTACCGGCAGCCCACATGGGCGGCCGGCGGGACACGCAAAGACTTTACCAGCGGCCCAGGCCAAATCTGTATCGGCTTTTGTAGCAGCCCACGTGGGCTGCCCGCGTACCACAGGATAGCAATCACGTACGTGAACACTTTTGCTGATCTTGATAAATCAAAGTGTATACCGGCTGGCCACCAAAATAAGTGATCGTTTTCGCAGATCAACATTTCAAGCGCAAACGCGCAAACTTTTCTGTGTTTTGACAAGGGTATATCTTATTTAAAAACCATGTCAGTTTTTGTTACATTTCGTCGGCTAAAGTCAAAAACACCATTCTTCGACTTTAGGACGAATTATAACAGAGTTTAATAGAAGAAAAATATGTTCTCAGTGTAATCTTCGTGTTTGCTTTTTATAACAAAGTTTGATTTAACTTGATACGTATCTTGCAATTTATCTTTATTTACCAAGTAATGAATCTTGCGTGTTTGGGACAAATCTCGCAACTGAATTTTAAACTAGTTATCCTGCACCTATTTAGGAGAAGTTTAGACTGTAATATATTCAATCGCCATTAAACAGCGATTAAGACAATTACTTGGTATGGTAAGAGCTACTCAATACATGTACATATAATATGCCAAAGTGTAAAATACATAACTATTATTACTTGGTTAAGTATTATCACCATAGTAAAAATTTGTAATTCCAATGTTTATAGTGAAAATGTTGTTATAAAAAGACTCAGCAGCATTGAGCAGCAGCTCCCTGTCTCGCAAAAAATCTGATAATCTTATTTTTCGATTGGATTTATGACGAATTTTCTTGTCAGTAGACAAGAAACGGTTTTTGTGGGATCATTGCGTACCACATGGCTTGCTGGTAAAGTTAACAGGGTGTACCGCCGGCCGCCCACGTGGGCTGCTATAGAAGATAATAAAGTTGTTCAGTTTTAAGACGTGGCGCTCGCCTAAATCTTTTCGGTGTCCTGCCGGCAACCCACATGGCCTGCTAGTAAAAGCCACCCTAACCACGCTTGGCGTATTGCAAAAGGAATAATGTGGTCTGCCGGCCGCCCACATGGCCTGCCGGTAAACCTCAAAAATTCTCAGTGGCTTGCTCTATTGGAATTTTTGTGGGCGGCCGGTGACCCACGTGGCGCTGAGAGTGTTAATAACAAAATTTTACAGGACTTACGATGGGTTAATCCGCTCCTTGTTCATCTGTAGGCCTAGCACGAGTTGCGCTCGAGAGTATGTCGGCGTATCTCGAGCTATCCGTCACTTTCTAACAGCACCTATCAGAAAAAGACGCGTAGCTCGAGATGAATCGAGATACTCTCGAGCGCAACATGTGCTACGGGTGCTGATTCATCTAAACAACCCATTGAATACTGTTTCAGAATTTATAATTTCGTGAGTCATATTTAAAACTACATTATCCATGTGAGTATTTTGCATACTCGTCGCGAATGCACGCATCCTGTGGAAGAATCCCCGAGGAGTTCGAAACATAGCACCTAGAGCAGGGGTTGACAACCTTTCAGCAGTCAGGGGCCGCATAGTGACTAATAATACTGTCGCGGCCCGCACGTGTTAATAATAAGGAGGCTCGCGAGCCACAAGTAAGGGGATTAAAGCTTAAGCCACACAGAGCGCGGGAGGGCGGTAGCGGGACGTGAGCGGGCGGTAGCGGCGCGGGAGCGGGCGGTAGCGGGACGTGAGCGGGACGGGAGCGGGCGGTAGCGGCGCGGGAGGCGCGCGGGAGCTACCGCCCGCTGCCGTGCCGCTACCGCCCGCTCACGTCCCGCTACCGCCCGCTCACGCGCCGCTACCGCCCTCCCGCTCTCTGTGTGGCTTAAGCTCTATACGGGCCGCCTATTGCCGACAGCTGTTATAGTGACAGTTAATACGCGAGTTGAACCGTTTAGTAAAATAAAGTGTTGAACTGTTCCAGACACGCAAGGCTGGGGCGTGTCACCGCGCGGCGCGGGCTACCTGTTCGGCTCGGACGTGGTCGCGCAGTTCAACGTGTCCAACGACATCGACATGATCTGCCGCGCGCACCAGCTCGTCATGGAGGGGTACAAGTGGCACTTCAACGAGACCGTGCTCACCGTGTGGTCCGCGCCCAACTACTGCTACAGGTACAATACAACACAATACAAATATTCTTTTATGTCACACCTAGCCATAAAGTGGCCATTATCGCACGATCCGCGCGCGAAAAAACCCACTTCCTGGCCAGGGGGTGACATAAAATTTTGTACTTACCACGGGCGATAGTAAAGAAAGCCTCAGATCGCATATTTATCGCCCTTGCCTTCGGGCGTAAAATACCTGCGATCTAAGACATTCTTTGTTTTATCGCCCTTGGTAAGTAATGTACTATTCTCAAACATCATCATCCTCCTAGCGTTATCCCAGTACAGTTGCATCCTGAAGGATGCCTGGGGTCCGCTACCTAATCCCAAGATTTGGCGTAGGCACTAGTTTTTACGGAAGCGACTGCCATCTGACCTTCCAACCCCGAGGGGAAACTAGACCTTATTGGGATTAGGCTTTGTCAAGTGAGTGGGCAACTTGACTGTTAGAAGTTCTCAAGCCGCCCGAAGGCCTCCAACTTGGCTTTACGACTGCTGCCATAGACAGCAACCGGGATCAACGGCTTAACGTGCCTTCCAAAGCACGGGAGCGCTCAGTTAGTAACCACTCAAAGCGGTCACCCATCCAAGTCCTGAACGCTCTGCCCACGTTGCTTAACCTTAGATACCGCAAGCGGTACGCAGGCGCCGCTGGGCCACGAGCGCTCCTATTCTTTTCTCAAACATGCAATGAAATATTGTCGTTACGTTCGTTATAACAGGCTGCGAAGTATCACGTTGCGGGTGCGGGGGAACGAGCGGCCCACAATGGAATTTCATACAACTTTGAAGGCCAAGGCCGGCAAAGTGACCGTCTTTTGTTTATGGGGCGCGGCGCAGCGCGCGCTCCGGGCTGCGCGCCCGCCGCTGCATAGGGGGAGGGAGGGGGGGGGGGGGGGAGAGGTAGGAAAGTGGGTGTTGGAGTAGGGGTGTAAGGGACGGAGTTGGTGGGTCCAGGGGTAGGGGGAGATGGGATTTCATTGTATGTTTGAGAAAAGCACTATACAAGCCTCGGCGCAAACAGCAATTGTCGGCCTCGTATCTCTAGATGGCCTCGTTAACACTCGGCCCATAACTACTCAGCCGGCAATTCCCTATTTCGTGGCCTCTGCAGTAATGTACTATTATTGTTCACCAACAAAAAGTAGACAACAGGCGGTCTTATCGCTAAAAAGCGATCTCAGGTCAGGTACCCACTGACTATAGTGACAGTGTAGCACAGCTCGTCATGCTGGGACTGCTACAGGAACCCACTGACTAAAGGCCCATTTACATGGTGCAAAAAAATGCCTGAAATTTTAATTACATTGCAGCGTTTAAAAGTTCTCGTGAAAATTGCAGGCAGGTTCTTGCACCGTGTAAATCGGTCTTAAAGCAGACACCAAGCACTAAGAATCTCGTACTTTGACAAAAAATCCTAGCTTTATGCCAGTACAGTTGCATCCTGAATATTCCTGAAGGATGCCTGGGGTCCGCTACCTAATCCCAAGATTGGTGTAGTGTAGGCAATAGTTTTTACGAATGCAACTGGGCCATTTTACGGAAAGTTGTACACTCAACTTTTTTTTTTATTTGGGTAAAATCGGGTTTTTTCTACTCAGAATCGAAAGCACTTTATTGTATTGGGCTTGTCAAGTGAGTGGGCAACAACATTATGCCATTGGGTCACAGACACCCTCAAAGATGATGTTGACATGGAAAGGGAACGCAGAGCACTGTCGGTTAGGGGTAATATGCTGTCTCGCAGGTTTGCGCGCTGTTCACGCGAGGTCAAGATAACCTTATTCAAAACTTATTGCCAAAATCTGTACACGTGCAACCTGTGGAGCAATTACACCAAAAAGACCCTCAGTGCTCTGCGTGTCCAGTACAATAACTCCTTCAGGGGTTTGCTGGGGCTGCCTTGGCGCTGCAGTGCCTCAGGTATGTTTACCGCGTGGAGTACTGACGGCTTCCATGCAGTGATGCGCAAGCGCGTGGTGTCACTGTGGGGCCGCGTGCGCCGTGCGGGGCAGCGCCAACACACTCCTGAGGGTTATTGCGGAAAGGATGGACAGCCCTATCATTGCTCATTGGATGGCTTTGCATGTGCAATCCAATGAACATTTCGTGTTTTACTAACTTATTATTAATCTATTATTACTAACAGTTTCTTGTGATGTGTATTAATGTAATGTATATGGATTCCTGTAGTCCGAAATAAATGATTTCTATTTCAATATGACCTTGTTTTTTCTTGTCAGGTGCGGTAACGTAGCTGCTATACTAGAATTGAACGAAAACCTACAGCGAGAGTTCACGATATTCGAGGCGGCGCCGCAGGAGTCACGGGGAGTACCCTCCAAGAAGCCCCAAGCCGACTACTTCTTATAATGTTGCTTACAATAGACTATTGGGATCCTGAGTCTAGTATTACGGTTTTATTGTAGTGACATACATTTAATGTGGACATAATTTTGTGATTTTAAGACTGGTAAGCACTGGTTTAGTACAGAATACCAGTACGCAGTGTCATCGTAATGAACAAAAATCGCTGCTGCTATGTGTGCCAGAGATTTGACAGGTTGACATGCAACTTGGAGTGAAAGTAAACAAATGAAAATGTCTCGCTGGTTTTATCTGGACAAAAACGTTTTGTAATGATGACTTGTGCAGTGAATGGAACATTTCTGGTACAACTATATTACACTAAACAGTTAAATACAAATACGTTTATTTCGACATCACAGGTAAAAACAATACAGTTGTTAAGTTGGTTAAATACAGTACGAAGACCATGATGAGCCCATTAGGCATACGAAAATACAATTACAAGGTCAGATTAAACATATGATATTCAATTCAATACAACAATGTCAATAATTTAAATATAATATGCAATATAATTACGTCATAATTTTAAAGGATGAATTTCGATGTCATATAAAGTGGCAGTAATTATTTATTTAGGCATGCTATTGTCACTAAGATAATCTAAAACACTAGTATCTTAAAAACTTACGTATCTTATAAACAAGATTGCGGAGTTCGTCAGTCAGCGTTACGAATTAGTCACGAACGCGCTCAACCTGAAACATGTCGCCTGCAGTAATTATTACGCGAGTTTTAACCGTTTAGTATAATATAGTTTTACCATGACTCACTAAAGTTTAAGTTCAAGTATTCTGGTACGAGTAACAATAGCGCTGGAATTTCATGATATCTACTGCCCCAAGAAATGGGCGCCAATTGTAATGTACTGAACCGGTGTACTTCGTTCCGTTAAGACTAAATTAATACCAATGTGATAAAATTTTAGACACCAACATGTTTAAATTAACTGAACTCCATGTAAAATGAAACGTCATTTTGCATGACAATGTACAAAATATCAAATGATCCAATACAGTGTTACTTGCTTCATGTTAAGTGTAATGAATGATATTATGGTTTCGCCTCGGACTTACTTTCATTTCAAGGTATGTGTACGCGCATTTGTGATGCTGATGAGAAGATTAAATTAAGGATGTCATAGAGTAATAAGTGGTTACTTATTTAGGTAGGATAGGATCAACTGTGCTAATAAAGTCATACATTTTCACTTGAGCACTGCCGTAATTTTAACGTAGATTTGAAATAATTGTATACTTAATAGACATTGGTATTGTTATCTGATGTTTAACTTTATATATACAATAGTGATCTTGCAGTAAATCTTGTCTGTCTAGTACCAATCTGTTCTGATTCCTTCCTGATTATTGTTCATAATGAAAATGACAGGGCTAGTAAGAAACAATTTAGGTATTATTTTATTTATTCCTGATTAACGTTGTAAAAGTCAGCACCATATACTTTTAAATTAGTTTGATCATATTAAATTAATAAAGAAGCAAACTTATGTATTTGGTGGTGACTGAATAAGTAAAACTTCTCAGTTTCCGAGACTATCCACTTATGTAAATCCGATTTGTATTCCCTCTTATTTTTATCAATATTAAAATGAAATGCCAAGTATGTGTTTTATTTTATATATTAATAAAATCTAATGATTTATTCATGATCACATTGAGGTAGTAACTTCACACTGATAATGAATTCACTTAGCTATCGGATATCTTATAAATTATATTGTACATATATGTGGCAATATATTGCCACATTTGGTGGACACCTTGATATCTATGATATTATCTGCTCTAGTGGGTCCTATGTTTAACAATGCTACTTCTTTATTAGCTTCTTTAGCCTGTAGAATTATCCTATAACTTGAGTATACAGTGAGACTGGAGCCCAGTACGAAGACAGCGTCACTGTTCGCGACCTGATTCCTCACTTCTTCAACTCTTTGCTTTGGGACATTGTCTCCAAAGAAGACTATGTCTGGCTTCAAAGGGCCTTCACATTTAGGACACAGAGGAGTCTTAAATTGATCAACCTGCTCCTGAAATGTAAAGTGATAAATTATTATAGTAAATCATTATCTACCTTAAATGCAGTGCTTGAATGTCACATTAGTTACTCGTATTACCACACATTACAATCTTTTGAAACTGTACATTAGAAAATATTCATAATATGGTGCCTTTCAACTGCACTCTTTCATACAACGTACAGTGAAGGATATGAAAAACCAATAATAAATACATTTTTATCCCTTGTTGTAATAAGAGCGAATAATGTACTAGTTTCGATTGCCTTGACCGTAGTGGGAAGAGTTCGAAGTAATCATCAAGGGTGTAGCCACCCTAGGCCATATTGCAAAAAATCTTGTATAAAAAGTGCAGTTACTAACTAGGTAACTAGTCCTGCTGAATTGTTCCAACTGTGGTGATCTATTTTTTTTCCTCGGTCAACAGCAGCGGCAGGTTATAGGAACTTATGAGCCATAATTCGGGGTGTTCCTTTATGTTAAGTTGATTTGACAAACCCTATGTTGCGGATTAGAGTTTGTGGACCATGGATGTGTATTTAGTTTGTTCTATACTTACTTTAGATAACTCTACATCACCATCAGGCCTAATCATTGTGAAACTGCTCTTCATGGCGGGATTACTCTTCAATAGTATTTCTTGTAGTTCATGCCTGTCTATTTCATACGGGCAGGCGAGACATTTCACTAAGTAGCCAGACCCATGGAGCTCAATCACATATTTGGAGCCAGCTTTCTGATGCAGTTTATCTACATTCTGTGTTACTATTGCTGACACTTTACCTGCCTAAAAAAAAAAACAGAAAAAAAAAAAAGAAAATGTAACACAGCAAGCACTTCAAACTTTAGTTTCATTTTTGGGTTCTGCTAAAACGGAACATGACAATGTTATGCTCAAATCAAAATACTACCCATATGCATAGTTTCTCATATCATAATAATTACCTTTACTAGTTTGTTAATAGACAAGTGTGAAGCATTTGGTTGAACAGCACTAAACCTGGGCCAACCAACGAAATTTCTGGCCCAATACCTCTGCCTTACTTTAGGGTACTTCACAAACTCCTGGTACTGAACTGGCTTGTGGTTACTCCGGGCATATAGACCCACTTCTTCTGATCTGTAGTCAGGTATACCTATCATAATATATATAAAACTAGAATTATAAATATATCACTATTAATTCAATTAAAAATGTAAAATTGTTCTCACCAGACTCTGTAGATATTCCCGCTCCAGTAAGAACTAAAATTTTCTGATGCCTGTTGATAAAATCTCCCAAAATTTCTATATCTTTAGCCTCAGGTGGTTTATGTTTTGGCACATAAACTATTTGCCTAGTGAAATCTTTGAAGTTAGGAAGGAAACGTGCAAACATGATTTAAACTATATCAGTTTCTTATATGTTATAAAACATTGAAGTATTCCATTTGTTTTTCTTATCTAAAACTAAATATAATTAAATAAATGTAAATACGTAAATCCCTCTCATCTATGAGAGGAGGCCTGTGCCCAGCAGTGGGACGTATATAGGCTGATGATGATGTTACCTAAAAGTGGAACTTGAACATAAATAGATAATAGATAACTCTATGGCAAAATTCTGTCAACGAACTCAAGCAAAACTCGACTTAGAGGTCTGACTATAAGGTAGATTTTTTGCTTGCGTTAATTTGACAGCACTTGGCCTTACAGTTTTGTACGATCTCATTCGTTTCATATGACTTTGACATTTCATTTGTCGTTTCGATCGAGACTTATCTAAAACCGCCGAACTGACATCAGATTCATGAATGGACTGTGCTAGTACAGAGTATATAATAATGATATCTATGGTGCTTGTGATGCTACGTCATGTCACATTGAAGTCATGACACATAACCTTTAAATTTAACAGTACGATTCGATATTAGTAAATATTAACTTCGTATCTAATTTTAGTTATTTACTAGAAAAGAGTAATCAATATGACTCTGTACAAATTAAAAACAGCGCCATCAGTTCTAATAGAAGACGACTACGACAAAAACATATTGCCTTTGCTTACTGAATTGGCAAATTATGATAAACATGAATTGCATGTCTTGTGTTATGAAAAGCCTGCCTCTTTATGGGAATGTGTATTTAAGAACAAAAATGTTACTTACCACGAAAGCCCAAATTCAGAACAGCTGGAGAGACTTGAGAATTCAAAATGTTCTGTAATAATTGACTCTGTCAATCAGATGTGTTTATGCTTGGGGTGGACTGATTGCTTAAAGCATCTAAGAAGGCTAATTTCCAACACAGATGTTATACAGTTGATATTTATTCTGCACAAGGATTGCTTATCACATTCTTCCAAAACACAAAGTCAATTACATCACATAGTTAGTTCAATAGTTTCATATGATGCAGAAGACTCATCAAAAATATGGGTTCAGTTGAAAAAGGGGGGTAAAATCGTGAAATCAGAAGAGATCCTTACATACGATAGTAGAACTTCAACCCTCAAGTCTAATATTGTGATAAAGAATAAAAAGAAAGCGGAAGAACCTGAGAAGCCATTGCCCAGTAACCTCTCCACATTTAAGATAGAAATGGATCAAACGGAGAAACTGGAGAAGTATAAGTTGAAGCTGCCGTACATGAGTAAGATCCACGCTGGAGAGAGTAAAGTCTACTATGAGCCAGATGCTGTCGATGATTGGGATGAGGAGGATCCGGACGAAGACCTTGATATTTAAATTAATACAATTCTTTTAATATGACAGTTTTTATTTTAACTATTTAGTTTTGTCCCCCCGATAAACAGCAACGAGGGTTAATGTCACAGAGGTTTTAGGGGGTACTGCCTTCCCATGTGGAAGGGGGAGTCCCACATACCCCCCACCATGGGCCTTCCCTGGGGCCGGGGCCGGGGGGATGCACAAATGCATTGACAACCGCTTTAGCTTAGTTGGTAATGACCCTGCCTACGAAGCTGGAGGTCCCGGGTTCGAATCCCGGCCGGGGCATTTATTTGTGTGATGAGCTGAGCACGAATATTTTTTCTTGGGTCTTGGATGTTTTCTATGTATTTAAGTATTTATTTATCTATATAAGTATGTATATCGTCGCTTAGTACCCAAAGTACAAGCTTTGCTTAGTTTGGGACTAGGTTGATTTGTGTAAGATTGTCCACAAATATTTATTTATTATTATTATTTATACCTACTTGTGACGCTAACCGAAAATTTCGGTGAATATCACAAGCATCGCCTCGGCTGAAATTACGCGGCTCACAACATTCACAACTCACAAAATTACGCTCGTCCGCTGGCCCCAACCGGAGATGTTGTCGACGTCTAATAGTACATTACTACAGAGACCGCGAAATAGGGGATTGCCACATCAATCCCTGTTCGCGCCGAGGCTTGTATAGTGCTTTTCTCAAATAA
The DNA here is from genome assembly GCA_951800055.1 of Cenopis cana. Classification (NCBI taxonomy): domain Eukaryota; kingdom Metazoa; phylum Arthropoda; class Insecta; order Lepidoptera; family Tortricidae; genus Cenopis; species Cenopis cana. The sequence goes on along the minus strand of OX637492.1, from coordinate 2,003,174 downwards.
ATCCAAGGAAATAAATGTAAATACGTAAATCCCTCTCATCTATGAGAGGAGGCCTGTGCCCAGCAGTGGGACGTATATAGGCTGATGATGATGTTACCTAAAAGTGGAACTTGAACATAAATAGATAATAGATAACTCTATGGCAAAATTCTGTCAACGAACTCAAGCAAAACTCGACTTAGAGGTCTGACTATAAGGTAGATTTTTTGCTTGCGTTAATTTGACAGCACTTGGCCTTACAGTTTTGTACGATCTCATTCGTTTCATATGACTTTGACATTTCATTTGTCGTTTCGATCGAGACTTATCTAAAACCGCCGAACTGACATCAGATTCATGAATGGACTGTGCTAGTACAGAGTATATAATAATGATATCTATGGTGCTTGTGATGCTACGTCATGTCACATTGAAGTCATGACACATAACCTTTAAATTTAACAGTACGATTCGATATTAGTAAATATTAACTTCGTATCTAATTTTAGTTATTTACTAGAAAAGAGTAATCAATATGACTCTGTACAAATTAAAAACAGCGCCATCAGTTCTAATAGAAGACGACTACGACAAAAACATATTGCCTTTGCTTACTGAATTGGCAAATTATGATAAACATGAATTGCATGTCTTGTGTTATGAAAAGCCTGCCTCTTTATGGGAATGTGTATTTAAGAACAAAAATGTTACTTACCACGAAAGCCCAAATTCAGAACAGCTGGAGAGACTTGAGAATTCAAAATGTTCTGTAATAATTGACTCTGTCAATCAGATGTGTTTATGCTTGGGGTGGACTGATTGCTTAAAGCATCTAAGAAGGCTAATTTCCAACACAGATGTTATACAGTTGATATTTATTCTGCACAAGGATTGCTTATCACATTCTTCCAAAACACAAAGTCAATTACATCACATAGTTAGTTCAATAGTTTCATATGATGCAGAAGACTCATCAAAAATATGGGTTCAGTTGAAAAAGGGGGGTAAAATCGTGAAATCAGAAGAGATCCTTACATACGATAGTAGAACTTCAACCCTCAAGTCTAATATTGTGATAAAGAATAAAAAGAAAGCGGAAGAACCTGAGAAGCCATTGCCCAGTAACCTCTCCACATTTAAGATAGAAATGGATCAAACGGAGAAACTGGAGAAGTATAAGTTGAAGCTGCCGTACATGAGTAAGATCCACGCTGGAGAGAGTAAAGTCTACTATGAGCCAGATGCTGTCGATGATTGGGATGAGGAGGATCCGGACGAAGACCTTGATATTTAAATTAATACAATTCTTTTAATATGACAGTTTTTATTTTAACTATTTAGTTTTGTCCCCCCGATAAACAGCAACGAGGGTTAATGTCACAGAGGTTTTAGGGGGTACTGCCTTCCCATGTGGAAGGGGGAGTCCCACATACCCCCCACCATGGGCCTTCCCTGGGGCCGGGGCCGGGGGGATGCACAAATGCATTGACAACCGCTTTAGCTTAGTTGGTAATGACCCTGCCTACGAAGCTGGAGGTCCCGGGTTCGAATCCCGGCCGGGGCATTTATTTGTGTGATGAGCTGAGCACGAATATTTTTTCTTGGGTCTTGGATGTTTTCTATGTATTTAAGTATTTATTTATCTATATAAGTATGTATATTGTCGCTTAGTACCCATAGTACAAGCTTTGCTTAGTTTGGGACTAGGTTGGTTTGTGTAAGATTGTCCACAAATATTTATTTATTCATTTCCTCTGCGTCAACAAAAAAAGGCCCCACTTTGGCTTAATCCAGCACTGTCACTTTTGCAACTGTACTAATATGAAGCTTATTATAAAAATATTTTTACATGCCACTCCAACATTAGGTAAGTATTAATTCTCATTCACATAAGAATGTTCGTATTACGGATGGAAATATATGGAAGTGGATGTTGGAAGGAAAAGAGTCCATTACAAACTCTTGGTTACAAATAATCACTTTTTATTTATTTTTCTATAATCCGTTACAATTTTGCGATTTTTTTTTATTTATTTGCCACGTAGCTTATCGACATTACATAAATATCTAATAAAGTAGAAATCCCATTACGTGGAAGTTAATTTTATTAATGAAACCGTAATTACATCAGCTCTTAAACTATTTTCATAATTACTCATTCCGTGATTAATTTTCGTGACCTAACTGACTAAACAGTCGAATGGATAAACAATTACAACAGAGAATCCACAGCGAAACTCCACACTGCCACATACTTTGAGAAACGAATATGTATTCATTACATAATATAACTAAATCAATTAGTTTATAACAAACGAACAAGAAGTATTTTTCTTCAAATAAAAAAAATATATTATGCAAGCAGTTTACAGTACAAACAAGCCCGGAGAATTTAAAAAAAAATGCATTCGACACTGGCAATTTAAATACTGCGCATGACGTCGACGGTTGCCGCTCTAAAATGAGCGGGGTCCGTTTAATATAAGCTCATTAATACACATAATAAAGCTAACAAAATATATGATAAAAATGATTTACAACCTCGTAACCTAGTTCATATTCGATCTCGGCACTGAGAGGGGCGCACATGACGGGACGAGGGGGAGGGAGTGGAGTTATAGTTTACTCGTTGGAGAGTTCTTTGAGCCGCTCCTCCCGGGGGCGCGCGCCGCCGAATATGGACGAGGCCTGAGACGTGGACGCCAGGGAGTTGACAGGCTCCGTCACAGTTCGCGGCTGGAGTTTCAGCTTCGGTCTGCCTGTCGTGTCTGTTGGGAAACGTTGCTTGTTAGCGGTGCTATGAGCGGCGTTGGGTGGAGTGAAGCTGGCATATAGATACCTAGATAGGTATGTTTATTTTCTTTAGAAAATTAAAGTGTTTTAGGTACATTTTTTAAAGTAAATTCACAAATGATCATCAATGGGCCATAAACACTTGAAAATCAAGTCAATAGTTAAAGGCTGAGCATGTAAGATATGCTTTTATCATATGGATGTAGGTATTTATAGAAACAGAGACACTGTTCATGCGGGTTATTACTAGATCAGATTGGCGGGACCTGACAAATTCGCAGATATCAACATTGTTAACGTGTTTATTAGGAAGGTTGATCATTGGTGATAGATAGATCATATAACACACGTCAGACTGACCTGGGCGCGGCTTGCGCATGTCATCAAAGTTGCGGCGTGACTCTCACCCGGCGTCACACTTACCCGCCGTGACACTCGCCCGGCGTGACACTCACCCGGCGTCACACTTACCCGTCGTGACACTCGCCCGGCGTGACAACTCACCCGGCGTCACACTTACCCGCCGTGACACTCGCCCGGCGTGACACTCACCCGGCGTCACACTTACCCGTCGTGACACTCGCCCGGCGTGACTCTCACCCGGCGTCACACTTACCCGTCGTGACACTTGCCCGGCGTGACACTCACCCGGCGTCACACTTACCCGCCGTGACACTCGCCCGGCGTGACACTCACCCGGCGTCACACTTACCCGCCGTGACACTCGCCCGGCGTGACACTCACCCGGCGTCACACTTACCCGTCGTGACACTCGCCCGGCGTGACACTCACCCGGCGTCACACTTACCCGTCGTGACACTCGCCCGGCGTCACACTTACCCGTCGTGACACTCGCCCGGCGTGACACTCACCCGGCGTCACACTTACCCGTCGTGACACTCGCCCGGCGTGACACTCACCCGGCGTCACACTTACCCGCCGTTACACTCGCCCGGCGTGACACTCACCCGGCGTCACACTTACCCGTCGTGACACTCGCCCGGCGTGACACTCACCCGGCGTCACACTTACCCGTCGTGACACTCGCCCGGCGTGACAACTCACCCGGCGTCACACTTACCAGCCGTGACACTCGCCCGGCGTGACACTCACCCGGCGTCACACTTACCCGTCGTGACACTCGCCCGGCGTGACACTCACCCGGCGTCACACTTACCCGTCGTGACACTCGCCCGGCGTGACACTCACCCGGCGTCACACTTACCCGTCGTGACACTCGCCCGGCGTGACACTCACCCGGCGTCACACTTACCCGCCGTTACACTCGCCCGGCGTGACAACTCACCCGGCGTCACACTTACCCGTCGTGACACTCGCCCGGCGTGACACTCACCCGGCGTCACACTTACCCGTCGTGACACTCGCCCGGCGTGACACTTACCCGTCGTCACACTTACCCGTCGTGATCCTCACCCGTCGTCCCCACTCCTGCGCGCGCGGCTCCTCCGAGCCGCCGCGCGAGCCCCGCCCGTCGTCACACTCCCCCGTCGTGACACTTACCCGGGCGCGGGTTGGGCATGTCATCAAAGTTGCGGCGCGGCGGCGCGCGCTGCTGCTGCGGCTGCGGACGCGCGCCCATGCGGCCCCACTCCTGCGCGCGCGGCTCCTCCGAGCCGCCGCGCGAGCCCCGCCCGTCGCCGCGCACGTCCCCGCGCACGTCGCCGCGCGCGTCGCCGCCCCACCGCTCGTTGCCCGCGCCGGCGCCGGGCCCGCCGCCGCCGCCGGGGCCGCGCTCGCGGTCTGCACACCCGGACACAATTATTTAACCTTTTTCTCAAACATCCAAGGAAATGTCGTTCTTATCTTCGTGATAATAGAACGCGAAGTACGTCTTTGCATTACACTTACTGGAGATTCGTTCTCAATTCAAATTAGCGGCCGTTTCATACAACTTTGAAGGCCATGGCCAGCAAAGAGACTGTCTTTTGTTTCAGTAGGTTTTTTTTCATTGTCTATCTATGGCATACTGCCATCTGCCAATCAAATAAAAGACATCGATTTAATTTCTCATTTAACTAATTCAGGGAAAAGGATTTCAAATTTTATATTTAATTTGAATTCAAAAACTAAAAAAAAACTGTGAGAAATCGTCATTGTACTCAATTTCGACTAATTCAGGGATGAGGATTTCAAATTTTACATCTATTTTGAATTTTAAGGAATTTTTTTTTGCTGAAAATCGTCGTTGTACTTGATTTCGACTAATTCAGGGATGAGGATTTCAAATTTGATATTTATTTTGAATTTTAAGAATAAAAATACTCGGCCGGCAATCCCCTATTTCGCGGCCTCTGCAGTAATGTACTATTAGACGTCGACAACACCCCGTGGTGAGGCCAGCGGACGAGCGTAATTTTGTGAGTTGTGACTGTTGTGAGCCGCGTAATTTTAGCCGAGGCGATGCTTGTGATATTCACCGAAATTTTCGGTTAGCGTCACAAGTAGGTATGGCCTCGAGCTAAGTATTGCGTGTTGACATGCCTTCGTCCCCAATAACAACTCATCAAAGCAGACGCGGATACAAGAGGGGGCAACAGTGGCGAGCCCCGCGCAAGACTAAAGCAGACCTTCTTATTTATTTATTTTATTCATTCAACAAATTTTAGCATACACATTTTTCACCGAAGAATACAAACTTCTAAGGCTTGGTCGCGGCTTGGCCGCTGCGCGCCGGAACGTATGCTAACAGGTTAGTGACGCCACACAGGCTGCGCGACTAGGGTTGCCATATGGAAAATTGAAATATCCTGATAAAAATCCGGACATCGCCCTAAAAGTCCTGACATTTCTTGTAACAAGGGGCGAAACTTCGGTTGCCTCGAAAAAAAAAATTTGGTTTCTACTAGGTATCACTGTGCAAGGCGGCTTGCTTTCATCAAAAAGTGCAGGATTTTTTTCATAACCCATATGATATGACTATGACCTCCATAATTCAATATCATAGTTCACAAATTTATACTTATTTTCTGCCGTTTTATTAATGATTTGTTCTTTTTTATTGACTTTTTTTGACTAATATTTCAAAATGTTTCAAGCGCGCTGAGATTTGGCATGCGGGGACTGGCGAATTGATTGAGATCACTTTGGCTGTAAGCTGTAATTTATCCTATTTTACATTGTTTTCAAAGAAATATTACTATTTTTATTGATTACTTACTACTTTATCATTTCATTTATTAAAACTGTGTAAACTTTAAAATAAATGTAGCGTAAAAACATTTTTTTTAAATAATGTCATTCCTAAAAATCCGGAAACTTGCGAAGTCCGGCCGCAATCCGGACAAAGGGCCGAAAATCCGGACATGTCAAGACAAATCCTGACGTATGGCAACCCTATCAGCGCGACGCGAGCGGGACGGTTTTATACATTTTGGCGCGCAACGCAGCGTCCCGCTTGCGTCGCGCAAGCGGTGTGACCAAGCCTTCCGAACAAGCGTCCAAAGATATAGGTCGCTTTTATACTTTACTGTGGACGTGCACGTCCACGATATACTCTAGGTTTCATTCATAAATAGACCATGGACTATAAACTTAAGAGGAGGGGTAGGGCAAGCTCTCTCCATACAAACTTTGTGCAGGATTTACTTCGTTTGTGTTTGCATTAAAGTTATGATTTTTGGTCAGTATGCTAATTTTTCTGATAGCTATTTCGTGATGTAAATTTTTTTTTTTAATTTTTTTTTTTGTTTTTTTTTTGAAATATTTGAAAATTTTCACATCACGATCTTTGCATATCTAATATTTACAACCAAAAAAAAAATTGTATTTGTTAGTGCCAAAACCGACGAATAAAACGTTCACAAAGTTTGTATGGGGAAGGCCTTGCCCTACCCTGCGCCTTAGAAACAATCTTTGGACGCTTGTTCGCATTAATAGAAGTCTGCATTATTCGGTGAAAAAATGTTAATGCGACCATAATGTGCAGTAACAGCCCAAAAAGACCGAGACCTGTGCTAGGGCTAGTTACGTTTTGATGATGATGATGATGAGTTCCTCTTATCCCTCATTAGGAACTTAGGGCTCGTAGAGCAGCTTCTTCCAGCTAGTTACATTTTATGTAGACAATATTTTTGGAGAAAGAGATTTTTTATAAAAAGTGACAGGTAGTCAAATGAGTGGCCAGTCATCCAGATCAATCAATAATTACAGTATGGCACACTAAATCAACGGATTTCGTGTCCCTTTTATGTGCAAACGGTTGGCCTTAGCCAGATCTCAGCTCTTCGGCTAGTTTCATAATAAATCTTAAAAAACGAGATATAACAAATCATAAAACGCTATTTGTCAGAATATAATATAACCTGCCATTCCAAGCATTGGTTAATGCTGTTATTGTAGAAGTCACCAAAGCAGAATCAATGCATTCACACAGTGCACAGAAATAGTGAAGAACCCACACAAATGCTTAGGGAAATACGAAAATCAATAATCACAGTGCATCACAAGATGTTCACACTATGGTTCGAGGCTTCACTCTTTCACAGCCAGACTTAAATCTTAAATGTTCTCCAGAAAACGATGTAACGACCTAGGTACCTATTAGACCAGTACCTGGCTAGTGTCCTGTAGAGAAGTCCGGGTATGTCATTTTCAGTGGCGGCGCGTCATAAATATTCTTAGGGAAGCCGGAAGTAATTTGCCTTTCTTCTTCATGAGCCGTAGTAAAAGAACTGGACTGGTTGAAAATTAGGCAAGCCGGTGGGAATCGAGTTGTATGGACGCTCCGCCACTGGTACTTTTATTTTTTGGAAAAGGTGAATAAGGTAGGAGTCTTAGTAAGAAAGGTGTAGTGTTAATAGAACAACTAAATAATAGCACAACTTGTGGAGCAGCCCCGAATGTGCAATAACTACAGTACCAGCCTATAGAACATTAAGTTTATGTGAAAATTACAATATAAGTCGTAATTGAAAAAAGTAGGTATCATGATTGAATCTCTGGACTATTTTTAAGTCGTACGCTACCGGTGACTGGGGTCCCGGACGGATAACAAAAAGTTGTTTTGTTGTGGTTTTTTTTCGCTGGGAGAAGTCGGGATAATTAACCTCGTGAGAAATAATCTGCCGTGTCATTCATATGAAAAGTTGTTCAATCGACTGACGAAACGTATGAAGTAGGTAGCAGATTATTTTGGGAAGAGAAAGGTAGCCATTATAAAAGTTGATCAAACCACTAACACTTTATGGGCAATGCCTGAAATAAACGAAATTAAATTGAATAGATTCCTTTTAGGGTTCAGTTTTCGCCATATTGGCTACTATTTATAGTTTCCTGTTTCGTCACGGCTGTCCGTCCGTCCGTATGACACAGCCGATTTACTCGGAGACGATAAGCATTATAATAGTATAGAAATGTACATAATAAGAACCTTTAGGTAATACTTAATTAAATAATTACATAACAGAACATTTATTTAACAAATACAACATAACTTATGACATAATGAATGAGATTGCATGAAAAGCATAGCGTTCATACAAGTTATATTGCCAGTGAACAAAACGACAAAAATATTTGAAGACTATAGCCTAGTTGGTGGGTGGTGTGTCTAGTGTCCCTGCCTACGAAGTCAGTAGTCCCGGGTTCCACTCCCACTCAGGGCATTTGTGTGATGAGCACCAATATTTTGTTCCTACACTCCGTTATTTTTTTTTCAGATTAGAAAAATCCTGCGATTGTCGCCATGCGATTTCAGGCAAAACAATCTTGAAACATGAAAATATGCGGCGTGCTATCTTTGACACGTGATAAGCTACTGAAATAAGTGAAATTCCCCCACGGGACAGGCTACGCCTAGTATGTATGTATGTATGTATGACACTTTATTGCACATAAGAAAACCCCTAGTGTGGGGGTCAGTTAAAAATGTAACTGTGTTTCTTTAAATTTTGTATTTGGTACAATATTATCTTCTGTCTCAGGGAAATGAAGAATTGTAGGCGAAAATTACTGTTAAAATTCAATCCTTAAAAAAAACTGTAAAATACATTACACTCCTTTTTTTGGGCAGTCGTGTAAAAAATTGGTTGTGGATGTTTTCTGTGATAAATATCAATTCATCTAATATGCTTAGTTTGCATCTAGGTGGAATTGTATAAAACTGTCCACACATTAAGTGCCAGTTGCACCAACGTACGAGCACAGACCGGTCATCGTCAAATATGGCGCCGACAGCTGTCATCCCATAGAAACTTGTCAAACTTTACATACAATCAGATTTGACGAACACCGCTTACGATTACAGACGGTTTGGTGCAACCCAGCCTAAATATCTATTATGCATGAAGAAGCGGGGTAGTCCCCTGACTAATACCTATCTCGCAATCGTGAATTTTAATTGTATAATTGTCTAATTTAATTCACTGACAATACAAGTTATATAGAATTATACAGTCAAGGGCAAATATGAGAGCACAACTCGAAAACATGTACAGTCATCAACAAACGTAGCTATGCAGAATAACGTGTTCAAAATGATCTACATAAGCCTTATCCTCTTGACAATACTTGACACAATGACAGTAGTTAATCATGCTGCTAATCATCTACACGAAAATCTGTCATTGAAGGTGACAGGAATGACATTGTTGTAACAAATTTTCGAGTTAAATACACCAATATTATTTGCACCAGACTGTACCTTGACACATGACGAAAATTAAAAATGTATCAACACAAAATGTTCACTGCACTGAACTGCAGTTGGTAATCAATTTTGGGAATCTGTTGAAATAACAAAAAAATATTATAGAGATACTTTTTACTACAAACTGCTAGAGATTTTTGGTATCTCTTGATATCATATCTATCTCTAGAATTGGCACAATTGTTCATAATAATTATCATTCAGTTTCATTCATGCTCTACTAAGTCTTCATCTACTCTATTTCCTATTAGAAAGTGATCATATAATTTTCGTCACGTGTCCACGGCTAGCACGAGCGTGCACGACGAGCGTCACGAGGCACAGGTGAATCAGCACCACAGTTGACTGAATATCAGTAGACCTTATCTCTAGAGAGCAGAATTATTATGGTGGCATTTTTGTGCTGTCATAGTGAGTTCTCGTTAAAGATTTACGAAGAAGAATCAATATTATAGATTTACGAGTAATTATACCAAATATACTTCTTGATAATAAGTTTCCTGATTTGTTTAAAATATGTCACAAAATCACTATGACAGCTCAAAAATGCCACTGAAATGCCAGCCTCTGCTCATCTCGTTAACCTTTTAACCGCCGAATGTCAAAACAGTCACTCAGAATTTTCAACTATGTCTGATATAAATGACGATGGTGGTTAAAGGGTTAACAATAAGTTTCATGAATTGTCAGTAAACTGTGATGCTGAAAGGACAAACCAGTCGCGTACGTTTGTCGCATGCGCTCACGCCAGCCGTTGCGGTGCGGGTTAGTAGCGGGTGTTACCATGAGCTCGGCCCTCGCCCTGGCGCGCGCGGCCATCGAAGTGGTCGTACGTACCGCGGCCGCCGTCGCGCCGGAAGTTGTCGCGCCCGCCGCCGCCGCCCCCGCCGCCGCCGCCGCCTCCGCGCCCGCCGTCCCGCCGCCCGCGGTCGAACCCGCCCCCTCTGACAAAACGTGGACAACCAGATACAATACATCTCTAATAGTGAACATGCGACAAAACTCCCATGAGCTTGATTCCACTGAAACCTCAGGTTGCAGCCGCTCAAACAATCTCACTGGAGCGCAAACTCTTAAGGCTTGGTCACACCGCTTGCGCGACGCAAGCGGGACGCTGCGCTGCGCGCCAAAATGTATGAAACCGTCCCGCTCGCGTCGCGCAACCTGTGTGACGTCGCTAACCTGTTAGCATACGTTCCGGCGCGCAGCGGTCGCGTCGCGCGGACGTCGCGCAACGCAGTGTGACCAAGCCTTTAGTGCCAGTTGCACCAACGTACGAACACAGACCGGTCATCGTCAAATATGGCGCCGGCAGCTGTCATCCCATAGAAACTTGACAAACTTTCCATACAATCAGATTTGACGTACACTGCTTACGATTACAGACGGTTTGGTGCAACCCAGCCTTATTCTTATACCCCTGGATTTTCACCAGGCCATTCCCTAACCAAGCACTCCCATCGCTATATTGGGCCGGGCCTATAGAGCCAAAGTTAGGTTCAAACTCTCTTTTGCGCACCACAATATACAAAAACAATAGACACGCAAAATTCAGTGAAATCCTTAGTTTGTAGCAGGGGTCCTGCAGAGAAAACTGAAGTCCTACATCTGGGGCTAATTATAACTCGGTAGAGGTTCACGGATTACGAACATTCGACCGAATATTCGGGCTAGCTGTTGGGAATTGATTATTCAGTTGAACATAGTGCCTTTATTGTTTTAAAACAGACTATTTTAATGTTGAAAATATGTATTTTATGAACTTTGAAATATTATGGCAAAAGCAAAATACCTAAACTAGATCACTTAATCACAATTAAAATAATCACATTATTAACTAATTGATTCATTCCATTCTCTGTTTTCTCTAATAGTAAATATTGTATAGATAGAATGAAAAAAACATGATAGCATGTTGAATTTAAGTAGAGTAAAACAACCTTGTTTTTCTTGGTCTAAACACATAACAAATATGATTCAACCAAACAGGAATCATACCTTTATTGAAAAAAAATTATATATATATAGATGGTAATAAAGGGACTCAGTAGATGACAGATAAAGTAACTTTGATACCTATAAACTTTTATTTGGCTGAACTAACATATAGTCACTTCCAAGGCAGGGTAAACAGGCTATTTTTGATCCAGTGAGCTACATGACTTCTGGTCATTTTCCATCACATGAATATGAGTCAGTGTGGTAGTTCCGTTATATTTAAAAAATATATTGTGATTACTTGCACAAGGTTTGGAATGCAACATTATGCGTCCATGTTATTGTTATGTATTGTCTGTTTATTTTTCATTGACGACAGGATATTATATTATGGTTTTTCACTAGTTATTTTTACTTCCATTAACTATTTTGTCTAATGCTTATAGTATGCTACACTAACTTACCGGTCATTTCGTTTTTCTTCCGCCACATCAATTTTAATGAAATTTCCATCCACATTGAGATGACCATTCATTTCAATGGCTTTAATCAAGTCGTCGAGGTATTCAAACTCTACATAGCAGAACCCTTTGAATCTGTCTGTTTCTTTATCCATCACCAACCGTACATTTTTAATGTTTAGATTCTGAAACAAAAAATAGTAGTCATTAGCATGTAACCGGAGATGAGGGGAAAATGCCTTTGACCAGCAGTGAGACCGTCTATAGGCTATATAATTTAATATACTATGAATATGATACTAGATAAGTATAAAAAATTAAAAAAAGAGCAGATCATATTTAAAATTGTAAAAAAAATTAAGTCGAGTGACACCGGGGTACAGTATTCAAGCTTAATTAACAATATTATAATCAATTTGCAAGGATATTACGACTAGACAATCATACTTACGGGAAAAATTCTGTTAATATCTCCTTGAATGATATCACCGGGTAAGTTTCCGACGTAAGCCTTGTATGGTGGCTCCGTGGGGAGCGGGCGCCCGCCCGCCGTCCTTCGGCCACCGCCGAAGTCCCTAAAGTCACCAACATAACCAAGGAATATCATAACCTATAAAAATATATCACACGCACTTCTTTTAACACATTATCATATCAGAAATGATCTTCACTCTTAGGAACGCATCGATAATACAGTTTACATTCACATATTTTCTCTTAAATCCGTAAATTTAGTCTATGTTATCGCATTGCCAAAACAAGGGATTTTGCTGATAGAAGCGGCGAACCGCCGCATTCGGAGGGAAATTCATTCGCAGAAAACTTAGATACACCTGGAATGGTCTTAAAAATGGCTTTTTAAATAATATTTCTGACTTTATACCTAGGATTTCCATCGTCGAAACCACTGCGACCTGCCATGTTTAGAAACATGGAACACTGAGCGCGCGCGCATCAATTTCTAGAGGTAGTAGCCATTATTTTTTTCAAGTAACAACATTACGCCATATTTTACCTACAAATTTAATGAAAATAATCATTTAGTAAAATAATATGTTTATTTTACAACAACCACATAAAATAAGTTACATTAAACTAGGATTATCGAAATTATGGTCATATCATAATTTCAATTTAGGCTGTGTTCACATTATCCGATCCAATACTCATAAAAAATGTATGGGAAAAAAATATCGGATGATCGGAACAAGCCCATAAACTGTCATGTCCTAAGTTATCCGGGGGTGTGAAACAGTTGAAATTCATAGACAAAAAAATTTTCCAGTTTACCGCACGTGTTTTCAAACGGCACCCATTTGACATCTGTCAATTTTATCAAATTTCATACGTCAAAATTCTCAATCCCATGTGGACATGAAACAAGTATAAGATGGAACTGGTGATACACACATACAAAGGTGTGTGAAGGAGATGTAAGCATAGACAATAACACACGTGGGAGCGAGAAAAAACGACTTATCTTCTGTCCCTCATCGCGTATAAGGAACCGATTATTTGTCACCGGCCGTTGTCACCGAAATGTCATCGATGAACCAGTGGCCACAGTATAAAAAAATATGTTACCCATAATGTAGGGTAAACTAAACCGGCTCGAATGTTAAAAATAACAGATTAAAAATTTAATCGTGACGTGATCAGAATACTACTGTGAATTTCATTATTATAATGGCTGAATAACTAAGTCGTTTTAATCTAATCGTGATTTTGTTAACTTTAATGTAGGTATTAAATTAGTACACATTTATATCGTAATTGGGAGGACATCGGATGTTTTGTGTTTGCCCGCTAATATTTACTAAGAGTTTATTTTGAAGATTCTCAATAATTAAAAACCTACTTGTCAGTAAAAATGGGGAGATTATTCTTTTTGTGGTAACCCCAGAAAAAACCGTCACAATATCTCCGTCCTTGTGTGTGATTCGCTAACCCTCCTTCTATATATCCTCTTTCTACGCATGTGGATGTGCGTCTTTTTGTTAGCATGGAAATATTAAAAGTTTAATAAAATGGGTGAAGAAATGGAAGTGGATGCCATAAAACCTACTAAAGATGTAAAAGTTACTGCATCGGTACTAGACGCATTTGATTTACTCAAAGCTTCTGATACAAATTCCAAACTAAATGGTGGCGCTAAAATAATTTCAAGACTTGTAGGCGGCGATGAGGTTAGTTTTGTTGTAATCTGTACAATTAATAAAATAAATTAGATTGAACATGGGCAGATTTAGGATCTAGTGAGTTATTTTGGCTACTTATAGTTAAATAAAAATCAGCATGCTATATATTATAGAAAACCACATCAAAATGGGTTCATTTCATTACAAGATTTGGCAAAAAGGAAGACAGACTTATCCGGGAACTTGTGACTTTACTCGATATTTGCTTAATTCGGAAATTTGTCTTGCCTATATTACAATTCCTAAACTTGTAGGATATAAAGTAGACTCCATCACTGTGTAAGGCAAAAGATTTAAGGTTTTTGGATATTATTCTTTTTGTAGATCATACAAATGTAAAGAAAAAGACAACTTAATAAATCCTACTAATATTATAAATGTGAAAGTTAGTGTGTTTGTGAGTATGTTTGTTACTCAATCTAGAGGTGAGACGTACTAGGCAAAACGCGTACTGAGTCTTGCGAGTACGCGTCCACAAAAAGACTAGATCCAAAGACTAGGTCCAAATACGCGCTAAACCGACCCTGACCCGAGGTGCCCCGAAAGAATCCGAACGCGCAGACGAATACGAATAGCGCGGAACATAAAGACTCTTAGACGTTTTGAGTCTTCAGAGTCGTCGTACGCCTAGTACTCGATACGCTAAAAGACGCGCGAGCGGGATCGCGTACTTACGCGTCCATGCCAAAACCTATTCCAAAAACCTGTTCCCGTAAATACGTCTCACCTCTAACTCAATCACGCAAAAACGGGTGAGCGGATTATGAGATATTCTTAAGTTAACTAACCACAATATGGATCAAAACGGTCTGAAATAAATGATTTTTATTTTTTTATGATGATATTTGGTATACAACGAGATTATAGCCTGGAAAAACATATAGGATACTTTTTATCCCGGAAATCATCCTTCAAAGGGATGAATTACGGAATAGAAATTTCCGCAGTCAAAGTCGCGGGCAAAAGCTAGCATATATTATTGTTTTAAAAATTGATAAACTTTGTATTATTTGTAGGTCAATAAAAAAAACCGTGATTAATAGTAAATAGTAACATGTGGTTTTAACTGCGATTTATTTCTTCTAGAATGAAAAAGAACTTCAGTATGTTCTAAAGAGGCTAGTCAGAAGTTTGGGTGCCAACATCCCTGACATACGGACAGGCTACTTTGCCACCCTGGTCTCCCTCCTAAAGAAGTTCAAAGTGACGGTGACACAGTTGCTCGAGCTGATAAAAAAGGAACTACATGCCAATGGTTCTTCAAAGAGTGTAAGTAAGATAGAAATAGAAATACTGGATCTGCCCTAAGGCCCAGTATTCTTGATATTAAAGATAGCTAATTTTCACATGGCCAAGGGGCTTGCAGTGGGCGGCGCGCGTCAATCAATCAATCAATTATTTATTTCTAAGAATATGGTACATTAAATGTTAGTAAAATGTGTTAGTTCAGCATATTCTGCCAACATCGGCGTAGAAATATTTTGGAGAAATTTAGTTTACAATTAGTGACATCAATTAACATTATTGACTAATACAAAGTATTATTATATTATCAAATGAATAATATTAACATTCTCATTAAAATAACAATTAGTATTAAAAAATAAATATATTAACAAATTATTAGTAATATTATTAAATTTCAATAATTTAACAATGAAAAATTTACAAATTAAATAAAAAACTAAATTAAACTAAAATTAAATGCCCAGCAGCCCCCGGTCATAGGAAAAATACCCCGTCCAGGAGTTCCGTCTGCGGCATGGTACCCATAACGCTGGCGGCGTTACCTCTCTGTATTGCCAAGGAAATACGTTGGGAGAGGTAAGCGCCAGCCCTATGGTCCCCTGAAGCATCAACGAGTCGTTTAGACAGAGCCCTCATAAAAGATGTTGTGTCAGCTGACCAGGGACCCAATGTTTCAACAGCAAGCGCCGCAAACTCGTAGTCTTTGATTAAAGACGAATATTTGCGGCGCTTCAACAACTGGGCCTGGTCAGCTGCAGCGCCGGCTTGTGAGCGGGTCACCTGGATGTGGGACTGTGCGAACGTATCCACACACGTTGCGTCCCACACCAAGGGTCTACCCAACCTCCACGGCACTAAAGTGGCGCCATCAGGTCGCTTGCCATCGTCTCTTGCCAAACCTGTGGGTTCGAGGATTGCAGGCACAGACACGGTGGCAAGCGAACGTCGGACCAAATCATTAATAGTGCCGTAGCGGTATAAGCGGCCGGCGCTTTTTATACATGAGAGGCCATGTCTACCCGACTCATCGACGCTTTTGCCACAGACGCATGTATGTGGTACACATATTCTGGCCCCAAGCCTTAAGGAACAGGCAATTCGTAACGTTCCTGGGTCCAGAACGGTGCCTATCTGTCGCGATGGAAGTGCGTGCAGCCAGTGCCCCGACTCGGGGGCGGAAACCGCCAGGAGTCGGGCGCGTTCAAAATCGTCCGGACTATTTTCAAAGAGGGACGCTTGCACCTTCTTAATACGAGGGTAGTCCCAAGCCCGCTGGATATGTCTAGCGGCCGGGATGTCCGTTCCAGGGCACGAGTCACACCATGCATCCCTGGCCTCCTTCAGACTCGCTATCTCATCGTCGGTTATCTGGGGAAGGTTAAGAATGATACCGACGAGAGACAGCGAGCCATAAGCAGAGGACAGGAATGCAGGTAGAGCTACGCTGTCCGAGGCTCGAACGCCCAGTCCCCCAAACTTTATTGGGAGAACCGCTTGAGTCCAAGGTGTGGTGCAGAAGACAAAATTAATATTTAGAATTTTGGAAAGTGTTGTCTGAAGGGAGGAATCAATGGATGACAAAATGGCGGGGAATTTCCAAATGGGACAACTGCGCAATAAATACATAAATTTCGGGGTGAATAAGCAAAAGCGAATAATAAAAAGGGCCATATGAGGACTGATGTGAAAAAGTAGGTCGGATGTATTGTTGAACAAATTTAATTTACTATTAATGACAGGGTCGATACATTCCTCGAAAATTGGTGAGCCTAAAAGGGTGAGAGATGATTTGGAATGAACGGACACATTGGGCAAAACTGCATTAAATTTGGTTAGTATGTCAATTCTTTTTTCAAGGGGAACGTGATCTGGAATGAAAATTTCACATTTTGTGAAGTTTAAATGAAGGCCAATTTTCGAAAATGTATCAATGATTGTCTGCAAATCCTGAAGAACAATTGAGGCGTCTCCGCCTAGAGAACCATCGTCCAAGTACCACAAATTGAATTTCGAATTTAGTGACGAGATGATGGGGTGAATTACTAAACTAAAAATGGCAGGACCAAGCGGATCTCCTTGTTGACAACCCACGCATGAAGGTATAGTATTGTCCTGATAAATTAATTTTGACGGCGCTCCGTAGCATTGCCACAAGTAGTTGTACAACTCTGGGAGAACTTTTTTGGCTTCAGCTAACAGAGCGCCGCGGTCTACCGAATTGAATGCGTTCTTAACATCTATTTTTATAAATACCTCATAGTCCGGACGATTAAAAAAAGTGCGTGCAGCATGCACCGCTGCCTCGCAACCGCCCCTAATGCCAAATCCTAGCTGCCGGGGTTTGAAAACTTTTGTCAGCCTCTCGCTAAACTGTCGGCAGCATAGCTTCGAAGCCAGACGCCTGAAAGTGAAGCCAACGGCAATAGGGCGGATACCACCATCCTTCTTTGCTAAAGCGATCAAATTGGCACCGTACAAGACTGGAACTATCTTGGCGTTCACTTGTCCTGACAACATCAAATTTATCAGTGCCGTGAGTTGCTTTAACAAAGAAGTTCTCGCGTCGCCTAAAGAAAGAGTGGTCAAGTCCTTGAGATGTTGAGGAGAGAGACTGTCAAGCCCACCAGCGGATCCGTTCGTGAAGGATGAAATAGCCAGCTGGACGGCATCTTCGGAAACAGTGACAGTAGGATTATCAGCGGATGGTGGGTCCGGCAGTACAGAACTGGCTGAAGGGACAGGGTGTTTTTCCCTCAGGGCGGCGTAAGTCTCGGCGGAATGAGCAGCAAGGTCGTCACGGGAAAATAAAAGACGAGACGCCCCACTCACGTTCCCTTCGGATAGCTTGTTTTCAATTGCTCTGATTTTACAATTCAACGAATTTGGAGGCTTGTTTGGTCTGTTAATGTAACAATTTTGAGGGACGGAAGGTAAAACGGGCAGTGTTGCTGTATTGAGCTTGATTTGAGAGGTCAGTGAAGCTTTGTTGGATTTGTCTGCATGAAGGACTTTGTATGGAAAAGTAAGTAGACGCTCCCACGCCTCAGGAGAATTTTCCGTGACTACCTTTCCAATACAATCGGTGAGACAGCTTGCGACAGAAATGCGTGCACCACGAGGTATTCTTCTTATAACTGACACATTCGCTTTCAGCAGCCCTAGTCTTTCTGCTAGCGTAGTTTGATCCGGCGGTGTCACAGTACAGTTCAGTGCTGAAGATGATGGTGCGGGCTGAGTGGCGCTGGGCAGCGGGGGTTCAATAGCCATACGAGTGCCATGACGGCGAGCGGTATGGATAGCGAGGCCCCGCTGCCCTTTATACTGTTTATTGTCGCCGCAGGTGGGGCAGTATAGTAACTCCGCCGGGTTCAAAATGGGCTGAGAGGGCATAAAAGAACAATAAAATTAAAAGACTAAGAACTTAAATAAAATAATGGCTAAAAAACATAGATTGTCGATTACACAAATGTCACAACATTGGTCATAAGTTCATAACACAAAACTTGGCAATTGCTGAAATAAATAGGCTGACACTGACGTCACTGGCTGATATTATTAAATTGTTAAATAAATATTATTACAATTCTGATGAAACTGATTAAAAAATTCAAATTCATTATTCATTATTTCTATTCATTATTTAAAAATTCAGTCACAGAGTAAAAACATTTATTGAGCAACCACTTAAACATTTTTTTTTCAAATTGATGTGTTTGTAGTGTTTTGTAATCTTTATGTGTATCTATATGTTTTGTAGTGTTTAGTCACTTTAAATGCCTACCACTCGCTCGGCCCGGGGCCCGCCGTCAGTCGAGGGCCGCCCGCCGCCGCGCGAACGCGTCTATATGCACGTTACCGCTGCCGCCGCAGACTAGAACGCGACGAGTCGATAGCCCTAGCGCTACACGTGCCGCGTGTGAATGAATACAAGTTATACGATAGACAGAGATGCACAGAGTAGGCATGTTTTTTATGCCTAAACGCCGTTTTTGTTAGAAAGTGAAGCTTGTGTACTTGTACTATTACTTATTCTGTGACATGGCCCTAGGGGGGGGCTGGTGCCTACCAGGGGCCTAGGGCGGCCAAGACTGCAAATCTGCCACTTAATAGAAAATAATGATAGAGTACTTTTATCTCACAAGTGCAGTTGAGCCATGGTTGTGTGCAGTTATACATGCACATTGTCTATGTGTGCAAGTTGAGCCTTTGGTGCGACTGTTTGTCCCAACACTTACGAGGATTGAGTTTCGACCCCGTGATCGATGTCTGCTTGCGCTACCGATATCACGAACTGTATCGCGCAGAAAATCCCCGCTGGTCCGCGCTTTGCACCTCTTGAACCTGCTCCTTGCATCAGCCCCTGAGTGTGACGTGTTTGCGAGCGGATGGCCTGTATTGCGAGATGAATGTTTGAGGTTCTGCGAGAAGATGGATGTGCGTGTTTCGTCGGTATGAGTACTTTGTAAAATTACTGTCTTTGTGTTTTTATGATGTCATTTGCTTGTTGTTTTTGTTTTTTGAATTGTAATTTCATAGCGCTTTGGATATTTTCTTCTGTAATGCTATGTAATTAAATTGTATAAATAAATAACACACATTAATTATTCCAAAATTTTGTACACAATGAATCTATCTCTGTTAAGTTTGTACTCAATGAATTTATCTCTGTTAAATTTGTAATTTGTTGTAGTTGTGACACATACAAACACATAGACAACATGAACTCATAGCTCCTACGATGACACAGACATAGACAACCATGGCTCACTGTGAGATAAAAGTACTATATATTACTTACAAAAAATATGGCATTTTTTTTTTCAGGAAGTAGGTGATGTAGCACTTGGCCAGATCCTAGTATGTGGCGCCATCTTCCGCTCCGGCCACATGCTGGCCTGCTCTGAGGAGGAACAGAAGGCGCTGCTGGAGCTGCTGCTGAAGGCCAGCGCTAAGAAGTCCTACCTGGGCACTGCGGCATACTTGATACTGATAGATTTCATTAATGGGGTGAGAATATTCATTATTTTTCAATATTTATTTTATTTTGTATGGAGGATTTTGGTAATGGATAATTGTATAATAATCTATACATATAATAAAGCAGAAGAGGGTCGAAAATCTGTACATTGGAGATATTAGAAAAAAAATTGATGGAGGGGTCTAAGAATCGATAACAGAACACATTTCAACGGTTTTTAGAATTCGTGTCTGTTTGTCTGTTTGTCTGTTTGTCTGTTTATCTGTTTGTCTGTTTGTCTGTCTGTTTATTTGTCTAACTATCACGTGAAAACTAGCGAATGGATTTGAATACAGCCTTCACTAATAAGTTAATTGGATCTTCGGCCAGGTTATAGGCTATAAAAATCATACAGGTTGGAGATGAAAGGGGGTGAAAAGAGGGGTTAAACTTTATATGAGAAGTCTTCCAGTTCTTGATTTACAGGCTTGAAAATTGGTAAGTATATACATGGACGCAAAGTAAATAGAACCCCATTCAAACATTGTACAATAAACAGATAGTATTTGAAAAAATGGGGGTTGAAATTACAATAATTGGCTAAACAAAAAAATAAAAGTCCCTAATACCATATTAACTGTTTGAAACGAGAGATCTAATTATGTTGGTCAGTCAGTCGCTATCAATATTCACAAAATCTTCGGGATTTTTCGGGTGCCGATTAGTTGCGTTTTCCGTCAGCAGGTCAGCACAATGTATAAAATATTTTCAGCGCGTGTCAGACTATCCACATTTAGGGTGTATTGGTATTCGTTAGTAAAATATACGTAACAATAAACATTAAGTATGACCGAAATCGAAAGTCATAAGCCAATAGGAAGCAAAAAAATAAACTCTCAGACAATCACACACCTCCCAGAAGCAACCAGGGTGGGTGCGCTGTCAACCTAGGCCTCTACTCCATCTTCGATAGCGACAGGACAGACCAAAGGTGGTACTGGTAAGGTATTCCAATAATTTTTAAACCAAAAAATATCTATTCAAACCACCTCTTAACAAAGATAGGTACTCCACTCGATGGATCAACTGATTCTTTTTTGTTCAAAATTTAGCACTCGCTGCGCTCGGTTTCTCATCTACATTACTTGATGCGTATGAAGTATTTTCCGTACCTGCATCATAATGTTCGAATTGTTCGAAACATTTCGCACTCGCTACGCTCGCGTTTTTATCTACATTACTTGACGCATAAGAAGTCTTTTCCGCACCTGCATCATAATGTTCGAATATGTTCGCGCTCGCTACACTCGCGTTTTCATCTAGATGACTTGATGCCTTTTTTCGAAATATTTCGCGCTCGCTGCGCTCGCGTTTTCATCTGCATTACTTGATGAGTATGAAGTATCTATTTTCCGCACCTGCGTGTTCGAAAAATTTTGCGCGCGCTTGCTCGCGTTTTCATCTGTATGACTTGATGCGTATGAATTATTTTCCGCACCTGCATCATAATGTTCGATACATTTCACGCTCGCTACGCTCGCTCGCGATTTAATCTGCATGACTTGATGCGTATGAATTATTTTCCGCACCTGCATCATAATGTTCGAAACATTTCGCGCTCGCTACGCTCGCGTTTTCATCTACTCTACAGTTATTGATTCGTACCTATGAAGTCTTTTCCGCACCTACATAAGAATGTTCGAAGCATTTCACGCTCGCTACGCTCGCGTTTTCATCTACATGACTTGATGCTTATGAAGTCTTTTCCACACCTGCATCATAACGTTCGAAACATTACGAGCTCGCTGCGCTCGCGTTTTCATTTTCATTATTTGATGCGCATGAAGTATTTTCCGCACTTTCATCGTAATGTTCGAAACAATTCCTCTGTCACGTGTTTTATGCGGGCGTGTTGAGCCGGCGTGCGCAATGTTTGGCGAGACAGCCCCGCCCGCAGTACCCGACGCCGGCGAAATACTGTGTAGAAGTTGATATGGATATTCACGTGAACGAAGTCGCGGGGAAAAGCTTACATAAATAAATTAAAAACTGGACTACCCGTGCGAAACGGCGGATTATGAATGCGAAAGTAAAGATCTGTCTGCCTGTTACCCGTTAAACCGCTGAATCAATTTATATGAAATTTGGCATGGATATAGTTTGAGTCTTAGGGAAGAACATGGGATACTTTTTATCCTGGAAATCATCCCTTAACGGGGTTGTAGTTAGAATGGAAGAGTTAACTAGGTAAGCGCCTGAAATAGAAAAATAGAATCACATTCTAACGCGATGACCGAGTTCTACGCAGACGAAGTCGCGGGCAAAAGCTAGTAGATAATATATATTTATCTGTGACCCGAGTCACGGGGTTTGCGGTGCGGGGCGGGCAAGGGAAGCGCGGGAAAGGGGGACGCGAAGGCGGCGCAGCGAGCGGCAGCCGCGCTTAGTCCCCGGAAAATTACTTTATGTCACACCTGGCCATAAAGCGGCAATTACCGCACGCTCCGGCCGCGGGAAATCCCACTTCCTGGCCAGGGGGTGACATAAAATTTTGTACTTAACACGGGCGGTAATAAAGACAGCCTTAGATCGCATATTTATCGCTCTTGCCTTCGGCTCGGGTGTCAAATACCTGCGATCTGAGACATTCTTTGTTTTACTGCCCTTGTTAAGTAATGTACTATTATTATTTTACGAATTGTAATATTTTTCAAATAACATTTTTTATTTACACATTAAGCGCCTATTGATTTTGTACTGGTAAAAATGTATACATGTTATTTGAACCGTATAGTATACTGAGTAAAATTTCTGAACAAAAAGTAATGATATCCTAAAGCTACTCGACTATGGAACAGCTTACCACTAGAAATAAGGCGTGCTAAAACTCTTTTGGCTTTTAAAACACGACTCAAAGAATATTATTTGTCTCTCCCTTAATACACGGTTGTTGGTTCTAGTGAATCCTTTGGCTGATATTGTATTATATTTATGTAATATTGTATGTATGTTTATTTTATGTTTATTATATGTATGTTTATTATAATTTATTTTATTAGTACCCATATGTGGTATTATTTTAAATCCATATATCGGTTTGCCACCTACTCAGTTAGATATATAATGCTGCATTATCTCCGCTACCCAAAGGTTGTCTGGAAGAGATCGCTCTTTAGCGATAAGACCGCCTGTTGTTTACCTCTACTTTAAGCCTAATGTCCTGTACTGTGTTCTTTTTGAGGTGTGCAATAAAGAGTATTTGTATTGTATTGTATTGTATATCCTATCAAAACATAAATGTGAAATGAGAGCCAAGTTCAATATTAAGAATATGCATCGTTATTGACTTCGCCAACAAAAGAATTGATATCTATATGGGTGGCAAGTTTTGCGTAGAAAATTCGGAAACTTGAGATGTAATTCAAGGTCAAGATTTTGACTTGGCTGGTTTTTACGTACATGCTATATTATATTTGTCCATGGTATTTTTTCTAAACTTTGGTTTGTTGGTAAAAACTAGCCAAGTCAAAATCTTGACCTTGAATTACATCTCAAGTTTCCGAATTTTCTACGCAAAACTTGCCACCCATATAGATATCAATTCTTTTGTTGGCGAAGTCAATAACGATGCATATTCTTAATATTGAACTTGGCTCTCATTTCACATTTATGTTTTGATAGGATAAATATGTTACCGGAAGCACTGGTAGCAATTCGCTATTTGACAGTTGTAAAGATAAAATAATTAATGTGTTGGATACAGTAGCTTATGCGCGTTTTCATCTACTTCCTTCTTAATATATATTTTGTCCTCTGTCATGTGTTTCATGTGGGCGCATTGAGCTGGCGTGCGCAATGTTTGGCGAGACAGCCGGTGTAGAAGTTGATATGGATATTCACGCGAATGAAGTCGCGGGAAAAAGCTTAGATAAATAAATTTATATCATAAAAAATCCTCTCCCTGTGATCCTGATCTGTGTCCTTTAATTGAGGTGTGCAATAAAGAGTAGGTATTTGTTGTTGTTTGTTGTTGTTTAAAACTGGACTACCCGTGCGAAACCGGGGCGGGTTATACATGCGAAAGTAAGTCTGTCTGCCTGTTTCCCCTTAAAATGCTCAACCGATTTAGATGAAATTTGGTATGGATATAGTTTGAGTCCTAGGGAAGGACATAGGATACTTTTATCCCGGAAATCATCCCTTAACGGGGTTTAAGTTAGAATGGAAGAGACATAACTAGGTAAGCGAAAGAAATAGAAGAATGAAATAACATTCTAACGTGATGACCGAGTTCTGCGCAGACGAAGTCGCGGGCAAAAGCTAGTAATATAATATATATATAAATAATTTCGGATCCATCAAAATAGTACAAAATCTAATTAAGAAATCCTAGAAATATAAATACACTTTATTGCAGAACTCAAGAAATAAAACTAAGTATTACCACAGAATAGTATAATAGTATTACATACAGAACGGACACGAACCCCCCGCACCGAGGTCAGTTACCTCGTCCTTGAGAGACCCGCCTGGCGTCGATCGGGTGCCGTCGCGCCTCGCGATTCGTCCGCGCCACGCGCTACGCACCCGCGCAAACAATTGACGCGTGTACCGACAGCGCACGCACACACATTCCTTTGCGTGTCACAGGTGTGCTATTACAGAGTATATAGATTTAGAACTAGAGGTAAACAACAGGCGGTCTTATCGGTAAAGAGCAGTCACTTCCAAACAACCTTTGGGTAATGGAAAAATAGTGACTATATAGATAGATATCATTAGCGATTATATAGGCTAATTATTAAACTTCACATTTACAGTTGAATGAAGACCAGTTTTCATCAATAGTCTGGTCACACATCAAACAAGTTTTCAAGAAGGAACTCAAAGAGCATACCCTGGACTCTCTGTACTTCCTCATGGTTGTCAGCAAAAAGTTTCCGGAGAAGGTGAAGCTTAGAAAGCTGCTGGGCGTTTCTGAAATACTGTGCGAAGACAACATACATGTTATTTGTGAAAAACTTATGGTATGTTGTTTCGTTTTCTAGAATAAACCGATGTTAATAATTATGGCCATTTATTATTATTGCATTGCCATAACATGCTCCACAACATTTGCAATAATCTGAATGCCTGAATAATCAACATTAGTAACAGTATGATATATAATTAAAAAAAGCCTAGCTAGCAGTATATTTTATGGTTACGGTTTACGGCCGTAATTTACGACTAAAACGTTATAAAACGTGGCGTGGCGTTTCGTGGCAAAATTCGGTTTTGTAATGTCCTGTTCGTAAGTGTTTTGTTTGTCACGAATAAATGTTTTTTTTTTCTTTTTTTATATAAAACACGAGCTTAAAACCTGTCCTGCTAGCTGGGCAGACTTAGGCATTTATTTCTAATTTGTTCTACATGCATTTTTAATATAATCCCACTGCTT
This sequence comes from Cenopis cana, assembly GCA_951800055.1. NCBI lineage: Eukaryota > Metazoa > Arthropoda > Insecta > Lepidoptera > Tortricidae > Cenopis > Cenopis cana. The sequence goes on along the minus strand of OX637492.1, from coordinate 1,977,493 downwards.
TATAATAATGTCTACATCTGTATTTATTACATATAAAAGTTTTTTTTTAAATATTTCAGAGTGGCATAGACTTCAACTCACTAAACCACCCGATATATCACGAAATCGGCGTGAGCATAGCTCAATCCCCTCATCTCCTACTCTTCTGGACATCGGGCATCGACAGCCAGCTGGTCAAACACAACAGGAACAGGGAACTTGTGGCCGTCAACATGCTCACCACAATTCTGAATAACTTGAAGGACAATGTCGAAGTCATACCTGAGTTGATAAGCAAGAACTTCTTCAAGCTCTTCATGGACTGGTTCAAAGGTTTACAGACGGCCAGCAAGATCAGAAATAAACGAGACCACGAGGATGACCATAAAATTATGATCAAGAAAGAAAAAGACCTACTAAACGCCCTGAACAAAGCGCTAAAGTCAGACAAAGTTGTCAGCAAAGTGAGAGTCCAAGTTCTTAAGAAGCTGTTATTTGATCCAGGTGAATTGAATTTCACTGAAATGACAGGCACTAGTATAGTCAGGTCCATCATAGCTGACCTGGATAAAGATGGAGTAAAGAAATTGGCAAAGAAGTTCAAAGGGGTACTTACGAATAATGACAAGTTTGTTAAAGACAATGTTGAAAGGAGCTGGTTTAATAATGAGAGGATGAGGGCGGCGGAGCTTATATCGTATCTCGTCAGCCATGACGCCGTGAAGGATGATACGGAGTTTAAGCTGACGCATATGAAGTTACTTATGTGTTTCGGTTTCTTTAAGATTAGCAGTGGGGACAATGGTACCGTCAGTAGCGATTTATCAAGTAAGTTATTCTTAATATCACATTATACATTTTAACCGTCGTCTACCAGTCCCTGGGATCCCAGGGCAGATAACAAAAGAATGGCATTGTTTATTTTTTCGCCGGGAGAGGATGGCAGGACTTTCTAAGGGCTATTACTGCTTTATATTGTACTGTATTATTTTGTGCACACCAAAGGGTGCAAAGGCCTGTGATCCTGATTGTTCAATACATGAATTTCTGCCCCGCTTTTATCTATCATATGGACAATACGATCTAGTACCCAATGAGACGGCGTTGCCGTGGATTCAACGATCTGACATCTATGGATCAACGATTATACGATTTTAGAGGAGGAACAGAATTGGAAAAGGCGTCTCTAAACAATGCAAGCGGCAAGTCATGTAACAGTTGGGGTGACAACGTTATCAGAGGGTTTGGACCCTGCAGAATACGGATCTGCCTGTCGCCATCTCGAAATTTGAGCCGGAAGTACGGTATACCGGAAAAGGTGCAGCCCATACAAAAAATTTCGTAGTACATTTAATAAATTGTTGCTCTGGTACTCTAAAAGAGGTCCGATTGATATGGTTTTTTGGTATGTTGTGAAGGACAATATTAGCCATGGTAACCTAAAAATTTCGGCCCTCCAGCTCCATAACTTTGGCCGCCATCTTGGAAATAGTGTAATTTTTTTCAGTTCTTTGCTTTTACTGTCGTCAAAGTTCATTCCAGTGCTAAACATAGTTCTACAATATTGTAGAATACAAAATTTGCTAAAACTTTTGGGTACAAAGATTTTTTCCATGACCCCTAGGGACGAAGATATGACAGGATATATCATTAAAAATTGCCACTTTTTTCTAGTTTTCCGTTCATGTTTACATTTTAAGTGCATTTTAGCACTAACTATAGTTCGGCAATATTGTAGATCACGAAATTTGCTACAACTTTTGTATTGAAATATTTTTTCCACGACCATTAGGAAAGAAGATATGAAGTCATCTATGGAGTAGCACCGTTGAAATTTGCTACTTTTGCAGTTTTCTTCTCATATTTAGGTTTGAGTGCATTTAATCCCAATCTGTAGGGGATCTATGATGGTCGAGTGATAGCGGGATAGATGACAAGATAAAGCATCTGTCACTTTCCGATCTATACCACTTCAATCCCTCAGAAGACAAAATCGTCTATTTCCACGATACCTAGAAGATCGTAGGTACTTTGAATTTGCATATCATTTTGTCTTCTATAATATTGCTGACCGAGAAATGCACTAAAACAAAAATATGTGAAGAAAACTGGAAAAGTAGTAAATATCGACGGTAGTACCCCATAGGTGACATCGTATCTTCTTTCCTGATGATCGTGGAAAAAATATTTCTATACAAAAGTTGTAGACAATTTTGTAATCTACAATATTGCTGAACTATAGTTAACGCTAAAATGCACTTTAAACGTAAATATGAGAGGAAAACTAGAAAAAAGTGGTAATTTATAATGATATCTCCTGTCATATCTTCGTCCCTAGGGGTCATGGAAAAATTCTTTGTACCCAAAAGTTTCAGCAAATTTTGTGTTTTACAATATTGCCAAACCATGTTTAGCACTAAAATGAACTATAACGACAGTACAAGCAAAAAACTGAAAAAAGTGACAGATTTTCCAAGATGGCGGAGAAAGACGTGGAGCTGGAGTGTCAAAAATTTCGGGATACGATGACAAATATTGTTCTTTACGGCATATCAAAAATCCATAACAATTGGACCATAGTTAGGGTACCGGAACAACGATTTACCAAATGTACAACGAAAAAATTTGTATGGGCTGCACCTTTTCCGATATAACATTCTTCCGGCTCAAATTTGGGGATGGAGACAGGCAGATCCGTATTCTGCAGGGTCTAAACCCTCTGATTACGTTGTCACCCCAACTGTTACACGATTTGCTTCTTGTATTCTACTTCTTCAAAAATGGGCCTACTCTATTTGTTTTTAATTCGCTTATTATGTATGTACTGTCGTATCGAGACATTTCAAGTGACATTATAAGATTCATTCATTTAAATTTGTAATAAAAATATTGAAAAAGTTAGGCTCCGCTCTAGCCACTGAGCTACCAGAACAGTCACGCTCGGCCCCCAAATTCTTCAACCCCTTTATTTTTTTCTCTCACTCACATGTCTCACGAGACATTTCAAGTGACATTATAAGATTCATTCATTTAAATTTCGAAGAAAAATATTGAAAAAGTTAGGGTCTGCTCTAGCCACTGAGCTGCCAAAACAACCACGCTCGGCCCCCAAATTCCTCAACCTTTTTATTTTTTTCTCTCCAATTAGAAACTTACAATTTCTAGCAGCGTTACTGCATAATACAAAACTAATTCATACATTTGTTTCAGAAATATGTTTTTGTGTGATTGAAATATGTATTTTCTTCCCCAGCTTGCACCAAGTCCTGTTTCTACCGCTGCTTCACATCCCGCTTCACAAACGTCGACAGCCTGGTGGAGGTGCTCTCCTCGCTCGCAGACTTCATCAACAGCATCCTACAAAAAGAACAAGTCCGGGACAAACTAGAGAAACAGTTCCCTAAAGAAAACGTAGAGTGTTGGGAACTACTAACTGAAGTAACTGGGAAAATACAAAAGAATGAGCCGAAATCTAAAATCGACAAGGTGTTCCTCGTGCTGTTGTATCAGCTGGGTTTGTTTCTGTTCTCTGAGCCGGACCACGTCAAAATGGCAAGAAGCTCAATCAAAGAATTGAAAAGCTGCTACGAACATTACAGGAAAGGACAGAAGAGAAAGGCGAAGAAAGAAGGGAGCTTAGCAGAAGATGAGCCAGAATGGATAGAAGTGTTAACAGAAGTTCTGCTGTCCATTGTGTCCACTGAGTCGAGTGTGCTCAGATCTGTGGTCCAGTGTGTCTTCAGGCTGCTTTGGGAATATATGACACCTACGTCAATTGGTCAGATTCTGTCTGTGTTAGACCCTGATGATACGAGTCCGTTGACGGAAGACAGCGACTCGGATGATGATGGTGATGATAAAAGTGAATCTGAGGATGACGCTGATGAAAATAAGGAAGGTGAAGTAAGTGAGGACAGTGATGAAGAGGACGATGACGATAAAGTGACGGTTCCTGACCAGCTCAGAATGGCAGTGCAAAAAGCTCTAGGCAGCGACGCGCTTGACTCCGACGCAGAAAGCGTAGACGCCGACATGATAGATGAGGAAGACGGGAAAAAACTAGACGAAGCTCTCGCTGAAGCATTCAGACAGTTCAACCAGGGTAAAGGCAAGAAATCCAAAAAAGACCGGAAGAACAAAAAGGCGCTCTCCGATTTCAGGATAAGGGCTCTGGACTTGATCGATATTTATCTAGAAAAGGATTTGTCCATGGACATATGCTTGGGAATGATTGCGCCGTTGACGCGCTGCCTCGAATTCTGCATACAGGACACGCAGTTCAGCGAGCTGGAGAACAGAGTGCGAAAAACTATCAAAATATTGACGAAGATCCGGAAATTTTCCTCAACAGATGATATTACTATAGACATCCTATGTGACAATCTAAAGTCTGTAATCGATAAAGGATCTAGGTCGCACTTCATGTTCCAAGCTGTAGGTGACGTTATAACACAATTTGCGACCTTTATAATACATTGCTCTTTAAAACTCAATGCCAACGTTAAAAAGTCACCTAAGAAACAGAAGAATTCGCCCCTTGTAACAATTTTCCAGGAAGCACTCCAAAGTTACTTCCAAAATCGGAACTGTCTGCTGCCTATAATTTTCTTCCATAGCGTTTTACAAACAGAATGGAGCGGGAACTACCAGCTTGTGCCTGTAATAGTTGACAACGTTTTTAACGGCAGTGTCAGGCAGTTCCGGCGTAAGGAAGGTTTAGAGCTCTTGACGGGCTTCTACCGATCTTTAAAACGCTCCAAGCCTACTAGCGAAGCGTTGGACAAACTGAATGAAATAGAAACTAACTTCCAAAACAAACTAACGAGTACGCTAAAGAGCGAGAGCGGGTTTGAAGCTAAAAATAACTTCCTCACTATTCTAAAGAAGTTGATAAATACTATGAAGATGTTTCACGAAAGCTGTCATTTTCCTTCAAACATAAACTTCAAATCAATGGTGGATTTCGTAGGAGCTTTTAAAGGGACAAAATGTAAGAACAATCAAACACAAGAACCCAAGCAGAATCACCAACCCAAGCAGAACCAGCAGAATAAGAAACAGAATACTAAAAAGAAGAAGCGGAAATTTGAGAAAATGAACGGCCACGCGGAACCCTCACGCAAGAAGATGAAGAAGAGTTCTGAAAGTGAATAAAGATAACTTTAATTACGATTTTTTTTTCGAATACAATTTTATTAAATCGATACTTTTAGTTATTGTGGCTTCAAGGCATGCCTCCTATTTTATCCTCTAGCTAGCAATACATACATTACTGCCATGAATTCGCTCATTTCACAAGATCTTTCAAACAATTAAAAAAAAAATGTTAGTTCCTCTACCGAAGAACTAAAGCTTTACCACCAATCGTCTCAGTAATAAACTTAAGAAAAATAAGATGTGGTGGAGCTGGTAGCTAAAACGTAATGATTATATATTCTCTTTGGTATTTAGGTATGTATATAAAAAGTAGGATGGACAAATATTTAACCTCTTTATAATTATGCGTAGTTACACTAGTTACTGTTGATGCTGACTGTACCCCCGCCTGTACACTCTCGCCCGAGAGCACTCGGGAACCCCCCCTCGGGGCTGGGGGAGGTGGGGAATTGTCGGCAAGACTCCGCCTGTACACTCTCGCGCGAGTGCTCTCGTCAAATAGTATAATAAGCACGGAATAATAAAAACCAGATAATAAGCTCTCGCACGAGAATGTACAGGCCGTGTACAATATTTTCAAGAATTAAGAAACGTGATTCAAACTGCCTATACTATACTCGTAATCTTGCCAACATATAGAAAAGTATTTTAATAGTAATGTTGGTGCACATGTCACTGTATACATTTGCTTTCACTAGTGAATAAATCAATAATAAATGATTAGGCTTTTTTGTTAATACTGATAATAATATTTTCCGTGTTAACTTACGTATAGAAACTACTAAAGAAATTTTCAAACGTGTGCTTTGGACGCTTGTAGGTTATTTTTTTTTAATGGCAACATTAGCGACAATTTCACCGGAAACAAGCAACTCATATGTTTCACAACCTGCCCAAAACTCAGCCAGCCATCTTTTGTGAAAAATCATTTTATTTCGTGTCGCCTGGGTAAATTTCGCAATTGTAATTAATGTCAGAGCCACAGTCTTCGCTTTTGTTAAAAAAGCAGCTAGCAGGTATGTGATACAAATAATTGGAGAGGCTATATTTCGCAGCGCACTAGCGTGAGCGTCAGACGACATATTCGTACATTCATTGACCTCCGTGGGTCGAATTTTGAGAATCGTCGTGGGATAAATCACCACGATGTGAACGTATGTGTTTAGAACGTAGTATTTGTCACTTTTTTCTCAAATATTTTTAACAAGAATCAGGTTTACGTTAAAAATCAATATTCGGCGTAATGAGTGACGTACAGTGCCAGTATAGGGAACGTTTTCACTGTTTTTATATTTAGTCCTCGTTCACTGATGATCTCGCCTATTCTCTTATCGTACGCATTAGTAAGACAAAGGAATTTCATCAATAGTCTGGGCATGATAGACAAAATAATTATGAAAATGCAGTATCATTGTATTGACTTTTGTTTTCAGAACTGAACAAAAATCCGGTGGAAGGTTTTTCTGCTGGATTGATAGATGACAATGACATATATAGATGGGAAGTCCTTATCATTGGCCCTCCGGACACCTTATAGTGAGTAACAAGTATTGTATTCTATCAGTTAACTATTTAAAACAAATTATCATAACCTGTGACAGCCTTTGTTTTAGTTTCACTGATAAAATGCTGTTTATAAACCCAGAAATACGTTTTGTAACATGTTTGATCTTATTTCCAGCGAGGGTGGTTTCTTCAAAGCACACTTACATTTTCCAAAGGAATATCCTCTGAGGCCGCCACGGATGAAATTTGTCACTGAAATATGGCACCCAAATAGTAAGTAAAGATATTTAGTAGTTGTAGTAGAACTTTATTGTACAAAAATTAACAGACATTTTACAAAAAGAAAAGAGTTAGTTAGAGTTAAGGAGTAAGAAGGTATTTATTCATTTCATTGTAGTTTTGCAGTGGATGAGAATGCATTATGTTCTCAACTGATAATCAAACACCTACACCTAGGTTAGCATATGGTAATTATTGAGTACACATAATATGCCTTCCATAGCATATCAGTGGCAGCCTGTTGGGTAATGCTAAGGAAGAAGAAGAAATACATTTATTTATTGTTCTCAAACAAAATGAAAAAACAATATAATCATCTATATACGTCCCACTGCTGGGCACAGGCCTCCTCTCATAGATGAGAGGGATTGGGCAGTAGTCCCCACGCTGGCCCAGAGCAGGTTGGGGACTTCACATACAACTTTGAATTTCTTTGCGGATGTATGCAGGTTTCCTCACAATGTTTTTCCTTCACCGAAAAGCTAACGGTAAGTATCAAATGGTATTCCGTACATAAGTTCCGAAAAACTCATTGGTACGAGCTGGGATTCGAACCCACGACCGCCGCTTGACAGCCGCATGCTTGAACCACTGGGCTAGCGTAACTGGAAAAAAAAAAAAAATAGAACAACTCTAAATAGGATCCCCACTCAGCTATAGGGCCTCTGTATAGCAGCCCCTTGACAACTGCCTGAAGGGGGTTTGCGGATAATCTGCTCCAATCTTTTGAAATCACAAGTTTTTCCATTCACAATTCAGAGTTGAAATAGAAGTAGTCAAGTGTATTTCAGCATCTTTAATAATGCAACAAAGGATTGGAGTCTTTAAATATTTATCATCAAGGGGAATTTCCTGCAATGTCCATCATGATCAGCCTAAAGGTGCTGTCCCACTGTTATGCACAGTCCTTATGGATGAGTGGAAATAGGCACTAGAGCCAAGGAGGCTGGAGTGGGGAATTTGCATATACCTTTGACCTCTAGCTAGACACTGTTCTCTACATAAAGTTTAAATTAAAGGAAACAATGTAGGCATCAAGCAATACCTGGTACATCCTGGTATGTACAACCATTCTAAGGCTGCGGTCTTGTTTTGGCTACATCTTGGCATATGCAACTAATCGTTCTAAGGCCGCGGTCTTGTTTTGGCTACATCTTGGCATATGCAACCAATCATTCTAAGGCCGCGGTCTTGTTTCGCTTCAACAATGGAATCGCACCAGTCGTCCAGAACGGGTTCCTTCAAGTCTATACATTTTGAACGAGTCGCTCGCCGTTGGTCGCGCCGCCAGCCGCGCCGCTGGTCGCTGGCGTAGAGACCGCGGCCTAACCAACTGAGCTATCAGAGCAACCATTCTTGCTCTGTCCCCAATTTTCTCAATGAGTTTCCTCTTACAACACCATAGGCAGGCATCTAAATACCTAGAAGTCTCAGGCTACCTCAATGGCACCAACATCTCAGATTACATTGAAAAATCGTTAGTAACAATTGACTATCCCATATTAAATCAATTTTGTATTGTAGTAAGCACTGTAACATCCAAATGTTCTATACAAATGTTCTGAAAGCAACACTATACTACTACACTAACAGGTTTCGAAATTATCAAGGTAATTATCGCCATAATTATCCGTGGTATGGGTAGGTTAGTATACGTGTTTTTTAAATAAATTTAACTAATAAAATTTTAGGTTTTATCAAAAAAAATTAAAGGTTTTAGGTTATTATCAAATCGATAATTATTGAAGCATAAAAATCACGACAACTACTTAAAGTTTAGGTTTTTATCAAAAAAATATTAAAAGTTTTAGGTTATTATCAAATCGATAATTATCAAACCATAAAAATCACGATAATTATTATTTTTTAGACCAGAGGAAAACCAAAATAAATATAAAATACTCATTATATAAATGTAATTTCAGTTGAAAAGAATGGTGATGTCTGCATATCAATACTGCATGAGCCCGGAGATGACAAGTGGGGCTACGAGAAGGCATCGGAGCGGTGGCTGCCCGTTCACACGGTGGAGACTATCCTGATCAGCGTCATCTCGATGCTGGCAGACCCCAACGACGAGAGCCCCGCTAATGTAGATGCTGCGGTGAGTTATTTTTAATTTGTATCTAATTTGAAGCCAGGTTTTTGGGTCAAGCAACTAATTCTTTTAGCTCGTTATGGTTACGCTGCCCGGGGTTATGGTTACACTCTCTTAAGTAAAACTGTGACTTTAATCCTACTAAACATGATTTTTAGCAATGATTATAAACCCATTATTATTGGGAAACGGGACTTAATCGCGTACAATTATAACTAGTTTACCTTTTTTAAGGATTTGCCTGACGTTTCGAATGTATTACAACATCCGACTGACTGACTGTCAGCTCGCGACCACGGATGTTGTAATAGTCCATATTATAACATCTTTTCTAAGAAAAACTGTAAAGGCTGGCGTCCACTAGGCTCGCCGAGCCGAGTCGAATCGAATCGAAATAATTCGCCTTCATACATTAACTATGAAAGTGCGTCCATTCGGTCGATTCGATTCGGCTCTACGTCAATCGACGCACTTTCATAGTTAATGTATGGAGGCGAATTATTTTCGATTCGATTCGACTCCCCTCGGCGAGCCTAGTGGACGTCAGCCTTAACTGTAGTCTCCTGGCTGACAGGACAAAATAACACAACAAGGAAAAGTTGATTGACCCTAACATGATAGTGGCTAGTATGTACGGCATAAAACCTGCCCGATAGTATGCAAACATCTTAGCTTATTGGCGCCAGGAACTCCAGATGTCATAAGCCACATGCGCTTGCTAACTCGGTTGATTTAAGGATTTGTTGTCTTCAGCTGGAGATGTAAGTAGGTTTTTAGGGTTCCGTAGTAAACAAGGAACCCTTATAGTTTCGCCATGTCCGTCCGTCCGTCCGTCCGTCCGACCCCCGTTTTTCTCAGTAACCGTTAATACTAGAAAGCTGTAATTTGGCATGAGTATACATATCAATGACGCCGACAAAACGGTAGAATAAAATCTTTAAAAAAAATTTTTTTTTGGTACCTCCCGTACATGCAAAGTGGTCGTGAAATTTTTTTTTCTGCCAAACCCTATCGTGTGGGGTATCGTTGGATAGGTCTTTTAAAAATATTATAAGGTTTATAAAAGCATTTTTTGATTAAAGAATTGGTTGGAATTTTTGTTATGGTCAAGTGCCTGTGAAAAAAATCATGGTAGTAGTATATACGATGAATTTAAAAGGAAAACTATCACAGCTAAGTAGACATTACTAGTTAACGAGTAATAGTCGAACTTCAGAAATGTACTTTGCAAAAGCAAACTTTCGTACAATTTCCATTGATGCCATAGATAATGTTGTTAATTCTGACAAAACATAGTAAATATAAGTTTGCGAACTTTTTAGTCCACATAATGTAACGGGTGGACGACTACGGAACCCTTCCTTGCGCGTGGCCCGACACGCACTTGTTTACAATTTTCATCCTGGGACCTCTAATAATTTATTTATTGGTCTACACCTGCCATTGAATGATATCAAACTACTATTATGAATGAAATTATATAAGTCCTGCAGTATGACTTATCATAACAATTGGACAGGATCCAAAGTGGATTAGTCACATTCTGCTGAATGATCAAAGCTCAATAATAATAGTCTATGGTATGACTGAAGTAAATGTGTGATTTCTAGAAGTTTAATCATAGAGTAGGTTGAAATGTTGGTTTGGTACAAGGATTTAATATTAAGTTTCATTGCATATTATCCAATAAGGTCTGGTTTCCCATCGGGTTGGAAGGTCAGATGTCAGTCGCTTCCGTAAAAACTAGTGCCTACGCCAAATCTTGGGGTTAGGTAGCGGACCCCGGACATCCTTCAGGATGGAACTGTACTGGGATAACGCTAGGAGGATGTTTGTGTTTGCTCGACTTTTGATCATTAGAGAGCCCAATTTACCAGGACCAGGGAAAAGAGAATTCATATATTATATTAAACGCATTCACTGCCACCCTCTTTTGCTGGACATTAGGCAGGTGCCGCACTTTCCTGTGTGCCCCAAACGCACATGTGAGTTCAACCGACTATTCTATGTCACTAAGGCACATGGTGAAAGTCACTAAATATTATGAACGCGTCTGTGTGTTCAAGGCACTGGGTGAAAGTAACGGAAACGCATATATGCGTTGGTGGCAGTGAATGCGTTAGTAATTACAGATACTCCTTCTCATACAGATAGAATACACTCTAGTACTTCTTAACTGCGACACTTTTGATATTCAAGGAGCTTTTTCACTCAAATTCTGTTTTATTATAAGAATCCCTTATGTTTTTGTATGAGACTGTCCCTGGTTGAATACAGATGCCTCATACAGGAGCCAACATTTCTTCAACTATTGAACAATCCTAAATTACATTTGACAAATGCATGCACCCTTAAAACAATGTTTATATTTGTATTTTTTTTTAATTTGTTACATTTACCACTTACAGAAAGAATGGAGAGATCGATATTCGGATTTCAAAAAGAAAGTTGCCAGATGTGTTAGGAAAAGTCAAGAAGATTGCTTTTAGGATTGGATGGGCAGTAGTAGACGGCATACTGTGCGTTGGAAAAGGGCCACATGACAGTAGATACCGCAGCACTGAACACCGGCTCCGGCCACCCACACAACAGACCACACTAGTAGAACAGCCCTCATTATGCTTCTCTTTACAGAAGGAATGGAGAGAGTCGTATTCGGAGTTTAAAAGGAAAGTAGCACAATGTGTACGAAAGAGCCAAGAGGATGGTTCCTAAATAACAGTGCCCTTTTTCATCGATTTAGTTGGATAGTGAGTGTTTGGTGATGCACTTAGACAATGCGCCCCCCCATCCGGGCGAGAGACTATATTGAAATTGATTTAAAATAAATACTTATTGTAATTAAATGGTATTGTTATTACGGTAAAGTTGCCACATCAAATAATAAATTTAAATAGAATTTGAAGTCTTTTTCATCTTTTTTAAGACATGTTAGCTAGCTATTATTATGATAATGAAATGTGTATTGTAATTTTTGATAGAAAAACAAATCTGCATTTTGTTCTCCAACTTCCATATACTTTGTTGATCTCTGTATACTAGACTAGAACCAAATGTGAAGTGATTTGACGTTTATTTATTGTGTTGTTACATCTCGCATAAGATCATAGACCACTGTAATGGAACATGTAGCATTTTATCAAAACAGAAATATTAAAAAAAAATGCAAAAGCTAACTTCGATATTTCAATTTTAATTTTCTATTGTACTTAGTCCAGCCAGCAAATGAATTTAGCAAATTGATATAGCTGTTGCTTAATTTAGTGGTAAATTTAATACCTATTTATATATTTTTTCTCTAAACACTGTTAAATAACCAAATGTATTGATTCTTGAATTTAAACTTTCGTGAGACATGTTACAACATTATTTTACTAAACGGTTAAAACTCACGTATTAATTGTCACTTCGGGCGACATGTTTCGAACTCTTCGGGAGTTCCTCCTCAGGATGAGTGCGTCTGCGACCCGCGCCGATTACCCGAAGCCCGAGCCCGGTTTTTTGCCCGAAGTGACAATTAATACGTGAGTTTAGTAAAATAAAGTTGTATTGATTCTGCCTCGTCTTCATATGTACATGCATAAATTTGTTATATCCAACGAGAAATTGTACCACTTATTGGGTTTAACATAAGTTATTGCATGAAATGCCACCTTAAGTTCAAGTAATTCTTGTCAAGGTAAATAGCGGGTACAAATTGTAGTAATATTAATTGCATTTGGAAATTTCTCAGTCACACACTTGGAGGAGGCCATAACATCCCAAGTTTTAGTTTATTATAATGGTCACCCAAGATGTGTAGTTAATAAGTCAAATAAACTCGAGAGCAATGAAAGTAGGTCAATTTGTATAATAAATGTACAGAGTATCTGTTTTCATTTCTCTTGACTTTAATTCTATTGATTTCTACCGATTGATGTGTTTACGGGCCGGTATTACAAATTCTGTGACGTGAGCCACTGGTTCCCAAAATAATTTTTTATTTAGCAAATGAATTGAACATCAGATTCCCAATAGGTACATTAAATCTATACATTACATCGATTATCGGAATTTTAGTTTTATTCTTGTAATGTCTTCTATATTGGGAATGTGGTGAAGTATTTGGTAGTTTTGAAGCAGTTTGGGGACAGTTTGTGGTTGAGCTGGGTGCAGGATATCTCGCCAATCGCGTTAGAGACTAGTGTAAGCTCGGCCTAACTTCGGTTTTATCTGGTTGACTACTGTGAGGTAGAAATTGGCAATACCTTGCTAACCGCTTGGAATGTGTGTACAATATTTTTACCTGTGTATGTATATTTTTTACTATAAAATATTAATGCAGTAAAATTTCGACATTTCATTTATTACACCTTGAAATTCAAAATTGAATACATATGAACAAGGATATTTTAAACACATGTTGGGAAATAGACCACATAGCCTAGCTAAGATGATCGCTCAGGCTGCGTTTCCACCAGAGATGTGCGAGGATGTGTTTTCATATATTTGACACCTCGCTCGGCGCGTTGCGTCAAATGTATGAAAACGCATCCTCGCACATCTCTGGTGGAAACGCAGCCTTAAGCTCGAAACGCACTGTAGCGGGGCGGGGCGTCGCCGTGCGGAGGCGGTACCGGTTGTAATATTCGAACTAATATGAAAGGGTCCGCACAGAAAACCGGCCGGGAAAAAAGTGTCCTGTGCGGACCCTTTCAAATTAGTTCGAATATTACAACCGGTACCGCCTCCGCACCGCGCCGCCACCGCTGTCAGTGCGTTTGCAGCTTATATGTCGGACATATAGTATTTGTCCTTCTCGCACTTACATACTTGACAGTAATGGACGATTGCTGTTGTACAGGATTTTCTTTGGGTTAGTGAGGCCACCTACCAGATCCCGTGCTGCTACGCGAAAATGGTAACGTAAGTAAGGCGGAAAATTGTATGGAGGTATGTTACAAAAGTGTTCCATGCGAATAAAGTCGCGGACAAGCTAGTGAGAGATAAGATTATTATAAAATTTTGGACACTGAGATCCGAGAGTTTGAAGGACCCTTCATGGAAGTACAGTCAAGGGCACCAATATGTATACACTTTTTCACCTTATTCCATTGAAATAAGGTCCAAAAATCTATACATATTTATGCCCTCGACTGTACGTAATGGACTAGGTAAGCGCCATCTTTCGGAGTTAAATGAATTATATAGTTGACCGTCGTCGGCACATTGTGCGCTTCGGCTGAACTTGTGACACGTTGAGGTACAGTCAGCGTCATATAGTACGTAGCAGCCGAAGTGGCCAAATAGTTCGGTACACCATATATTTTGTATGGTGTACCGAACTATTTCGCCAGTTTGGCTGCTACATACTATATGACGCTGACTGTACCAGCATGGTTGTATGGTTTATAACGGGCACTTTCCTACCTCTTTTAACCATTTGAACGCCAAAGTGGTCGTGTAGTGTCGTCGTGCCCACCACGCCCAGCACTGTTGAATTGATGTAACGTTTAAAACAATTCGTAATAGATTTTATGTCACACCTGGCCATAAAGCGGCAATTACCGCACGCTCCGCGCGCGGGAAATCCCACTTCCTGGCCAGGGGGTGACATAAAATTTTGTACTTAACACGGGCGGTAATAAAGAAAGCCTCAGATCGCATATTTATCGCCCTTGCCTTCGGCTCGGGCGTCAAATACCTGCGATCTGAGACATTCTTTGTTTTACCGCCCTTGTTAAGTAATGTACTATTATGTCACACCTGGCCATAAAGCGGCAATAACCGCAAGCTCCGCGCGCGGGAAATCCCACTTCCTGGCTAGGGGATGACATAAAATTTTGTACTTAACACGGGCGGTAATAAAGAAAGCCTCAGATCGCATATTTATCGCCCTTGCCTTCGGCTCGGGCGTCAAATACCTGCGACCTGAGACATTCTTTGTTTTACCGCCCTTGTTAAGTAATGTACTATTATTCATGATCAAAGTACACCTTCACTCCGACCTTTTTAGTGGTTGTTGGCGTGGTGGGCACGACGACACACGACCACTTTCTAGGTTCTTGGCGTTCAAAGGGTTAATGATAGGCGACGAGCACGATGGAACAGTAGCCGCCATTTTGAACTTTTTAGATACTGGAACAGTAGTTTTCTGCAAAACCGCTTTAGCTTAGTTGGTGGTAGTGACCCTGCCTACGAAGCTGGAGGTCCCGGGTTCGAATCCCGGCCAGGGCATTTATTTGTGTGACGAACACGAATATTGGTTCTTGGGTCTTGGATGTTTTCTATGTATTAAAGTACATATATATTTATCTATATAAGTATGTATATCGTTGATTTGTGTAAGATTGTCCACAAATATATATTTATTTATTTAAATATAGGGTGAAAACTACTAAAACATTACAAACCGTTGTATAAAGAAGATAATTTATTACAACTCTACAATAACTTAACAAATAACAGGTAAATCACAGTCAAGACTCAGGATCTGAATCCTCAGCTAATACGGTGCCTTGTAAAGAAGTAATATCAATAGTTTGTTCAAAACACCTTTTAAATACTTTCCGCACTAACGCGACAGCTGTGGGCGAGGGTGGAATGACATCACAGTCCATATTATCAGCAATGTCATTCATACTGTTTTCTTTGACCATAGCCTCAGTATTTACTTCTTCAGGAATGTCAATAAAATTGAAAAGATGAGAGTCTTCCTCTAAACATTTGGATATGTCTGTATTTAAATTAGGTTTCTTTCTTGCTGATCCATGACTAGTATTTGTGTCTTTCCTCTTAGTTCTCTCGGTTCTTGTGGTGTTCTGTGTAGTGTTCTGAGAGCCGCTGTCAGCTTTGGATGTTGCGAGAACAAAATGAGCCTCAAATGTTGAGCCGTTGTGTACTATGAACACAACAGGCCGGCCCGTTGTCTCAAAATGAATTTGTATAGGCAGATTTAGAGCTTCCGCAAACGCTAATAGGGCTTTAAACTCTTTTAAAGTAAATGTGATCATTGTGTCTGTTCCTATAATGTAACTGTCAAATTCTGCTGGTTTTAACATGACTTGGGTACGGATTACTTTGGTGAGATCACCAACAGTGTCAATGTAGTTGCGAAGGAGCATGTTCTGGGCAGTAACTTCTAGTGTAACCTGATCATCTGAATTTTGAAAGTTGCTTAATGCTTCGGAAAGTATTTTCTGTGGTGATGTTATTCTGAAACAAGATTAATATTAGTAGAGTCATTACAAGGTAAGAAAGATTATACTGTTTTTATCTATGAAATACTAGGCTATACAAGCTCTTTGTGAGAAACAAATGAATGTGCTTTTTACCGTGAGCAGTACTTTATAGTAAAAATAAAACGGAGTATAGTTACTTCGACAAAATGAATGAAATCTTGTTGCAATAAAGAAAGTTGGGGTGCATAAGTTTGTATGTAAAGAATTTCAGTGACAGTCGTAGAGAGGTGGTCCCGAGTCCAAATCCCTGTCAGGACATTTGCATTACGAACACTATTATTTGTTCCCGAGTCTTGAAGTCTGTTTCCTATGTATTTATTTATCTACAGATGAAGTATGTAAGTTTAAACACTTTATTGCTCATATAACAACATTTACAAAAAGATCAAAATTATTAAATATAAAGTACAAAGGCAAACTTATCCCTTTAAGGGATCTCTTCCAGCTAATCTTTGATTACTAGTACCCATAGTACAAGCTTTGCTTAGTTTGTGACTAGGTCAATTTGTCCGAGATTATCCTTAATATTTATTTCTATGTGATCACAAAATTCTACAAGCCATAATAATAAGTTGTGAAGCTAATACATACCTGTTTGGAACCAAATCCTTAGTGTACACTGCTTGCATCGCCTTACAGTCCAGTATGGACACAAAATGTGTCTTTACTATACCATGCTTACATCTCAGCTGGAATATCAGCTTGCAGGACTCCGGGTCCAGCTTTATCTCCAAATTTTCAACCTGCTTGTCCATATGCGTCGGCGATTTAAACGTGTGTAACGCAGATTTCATTGATATCTTACACTTGAGACCTTCATTGTCTTCCGTTGAATAGTAATTGTAGTTAAAATAAGAAAAGAAGTTCTTGTTGAACTTGACTACAGCGTACGCGGATTCAGCCGCGTTTAGAGTCCTTAATACCACACAATCCACAAGAGATTCCAGGTATAACTCGTCTCCAAACCTTGCTAAAGCGTGCACTGTCCTTCCTAAAACTGAATACCAAAAATCAATTTATTAAATGGAAAACGAATAGGACTTGGCTAAGCTTTAAACACTACCAACTAACCTTTAACATTTGGCCCAGGTACGTGACATTTCATCGTGTATTAACGCTATTTACATTAATAAATTTGAAGAAAATGTTTGCGGAATCGGAATATACCGCGATAAATATTTTTGACAATGACAAAATTGACAACTTCACTGACAAGTTGTTTTTTTTTACAACTCGAATTTAAGCTATTCCAGACACATTCCAGACCGTGACAAGACCGTCATTCTTTCTTAAAGCCAGCCACCCACGATCAATTCTACTGTCAAGTTTGCTTGAAGCGGCGTCAAGTAAAATTGATCGTGTGTGTGTATCAGTATGCTTGACAATTCTACTTGTCAAGCATACTGCACACACAGTCAATTTTACTTGACGCCGCTTCAAGCGTGAAGCAAACTTGACAGGTAGAATTGATCGTGGGTGGCTAGCTTAATGCTCTTCATCGCTCCGATATAATATACCGAGATCACAGAAATCACAGAATAGTATAATAGTATTCGAGATACCGAGCCATCTGCCGCCACGGTACTGAGTCTGAAACCTTTATACTGTAGCTAAGTAAATTTCTCCTTCATCAGAATTGTAATAAGCTGAGGACTTAAGGTAAGTATAGTTTCGTGGATGACTTAGGTTAAGTTATCGTAAAATGTAAAATCAGTCTAAAAACACGGGTCATTTACTTAAAAAAATCCAAAACAGTATTAAAATCTCATTGATTCTTTATAAAGTATGCTTTAAAAGCAGGATCATCCTTCAAGAACTCGAAGTTCTCCATGGTGGTGTTGGAGAGGTGCCACGCGGCGAGCAGGCGGCAGGCGCCGGGGCAGTACTCGGTTGGTACCCGCGCAGTATCTCCGGGGTAGTACACGTACTCGGACAGTACCCGGACTCCGCATACTGACATGTTGTCTTCTAGGGTTCGGACTACACCTGGGAAAGAAGGAAGAAATGTTCCAATTCAAGATTTTTCAAACCGTCGACAAAAATATCTGTCAGATAAATGTTAGCACTGTCTTTTCTTTTTTGACTTCAGAAAAATACACTAATTTTAACCGACAGATAATATTATCTTGTGCTTGAAAAATCGGCCCTTACTGTAGTATTTTATTATCTTGTGCTTGAGCCCAACTTGAGTTGTGTTGGCCCTTACTGTAGTACTTAGGTCTAAGCATCGATTACACCGAACTACATTTAGTGCACTAACTGGTGGAGGGGAGTTGAACTATCTCGCTCTAATGAGTGAAATGCTTTAACTCCCCTCCACCAGTTAGTGCACTAGATGAAGTTCGGTGTTTTCGATGCTAAAATTATATATAAAATCGGCCCTTACCTACTGTAGTAGGTGAAAAATATATTGATCAAAATTCATGGGATAAAATTGAATTGCTTGAATTTTTTAATTAAACGTTGTTAAGGCGATATATCGATTGAAAGAGACACCCTTTGTTTTTCGCTCACGACAAAACGGGATGCAACCCTCTCCGATTTTATACTACGTCGGTGGCAAACAAGCGTACGGTCCACCTGATGGTAAGCGGACGCCGCAGCCTATAGACGCTCGCAACTCCAAAAGAGGCACGTGCGCGATGCCGACCCTTTATACAATTTGAGGATTCACTGTGTTGACAGCAAAAGGGATAAAAGGTCCCTCGCTCTCAACACAGTGCATCCTCGGGATCGGGAGCTCTGGCAACCTTGCTCACCTCCAGGAACACAACACTACATACTTGTATAGTAAATATAAGTTGGGCTGCTCCAATTCGAGCAAGAGATGAAATTTTGCTGTGCCCTACCTCTCCGAGAATGGCTTTTTAGACAAATCTCGTTAAATATCTGACTGTGTGCAGGTTTATTAAATTTCCTCTTGTCAGTACCTAGATGAGGTAAAATACCATCATATTCACTTAATCGTGTCTTTTAATAATGCGTTGTTTTAGTAGGCTAAGGAAAAAAAGGAAAATACAGACTCGACTTTGGATTTATTTTCTATCGAGAAAATTTTAAGCAATCATGTTTCGCTATTGTCAGTACCACAATCATATAGTCAAGAATCATATATCTGAAAATCAGCCCCTACTGTTTGCTAGTCTGGGCAGGACAGCGTTTCAAAGTCTCCAAATTTCTCAGTGTAGCGCCTTAAGAGGTGGCTGGGGTGTACAGGCTGTACTATCGTACAAAACACACACTCACCGTTCTTACAAGTATCGTTGACCACACTCCTCGGCACGCTCATATAGCGGTCCAGCGTGGTGTTAAATCCGCTCTTGAGACACAGATAGTCGTCCTCCGCGTATTCCGCGCTGCGTCGTGTCGGTATCGTCTCGTATTTGGTGACGGAGTTGAACACGCACGGGTCCGGTTTCGTTGGGGTCTGAAGGTAGAAATCACATTTTGGAGTTTTTGTAATAGATAATAATAGATATTCAAACTATAAAGATTTTATGGAATCGTCTATCATCTATTCGTTGGTCCTTATAACTTATAACATAATGTAATATGTAACTATAATAAAAAATATATAAATATTTTTGGACAATCTTACACAAATCAACCTAGTCCCAAACTAAGCAAAGCTTGTACTATGGGTACCTACTAAGCGACGATATACATACTTATATAGATAAATAGATACTTAAATACATAGAAAACATTCAAGACCCAAGAACAAAAATTAAAAAGTCAAATAAATATAAAGTCACACATGACGTGACTCATCATAATTTTTTAATTTGAGTGTTTTGCCCCTGGTATTAAAGCTTAATACTTATTAGGTTAAGTGGATCCATGATCTACTAGGTAGGTATGTAAATGTAACATCACTCTAATCTATTCGCATAATGCATAATAATTCCTAATGACTTGCGAAATTACTTTAAAAATCAGTTAAAGTGGTAATCTACTCAGCAGCTAGCAAAACAAGGCCAAGTTAGCCAAGAAGACAATATATACTCCGTCTTTGTCTGAGGAACGAAAAAGTTAGCCACTTTCAACTTTATTTCAATGTTTTTAAGGTCCAGATGTGACTATGCTTATCAAGTTTTCATTGTGTGCTTTAGGCAAAATCCAAACGTAATTTTAAAATGGATGACATTGCTCGAATTACCGGAAACAAGTATTATACTAAACCGTTCTGTTGTTACTAAATTGTTCTTTGAGATTGTAATCTTTTCAATCTACCTACAGACAAAATATGGAACTTCTGCGCAACAAAGGGTAGGTATCTGAATATTCTGAATACTTACTTTAAATTTGCTTTAAATAGAAATAAGTATTACAATAAATTAAATTTGTCAAGCGGATGAGTCCGCTAACCAAATTACAATTTCCAGTAGGGTTTGACTTGTAAAAGTGCCATTGCGGCCTACTTACAGAATAAAGTTCATTTTATTCATTTTTTTATCCAATTAAAGTGAAAAATTTAAAAATTCAACGCGGGGTACGCTCTTAAGCTTAAGCCACACAGAGAGCGGGCGAGCGGTTGCGGCGCGGGCGCGGGCGGCGGCGGCGCGGGCGCGGGCGGCGGCGGCGCGGGCGCGGGCGGCGGCGGCGCGGGCGCGGGCGGCAGCGGCGCGGGCGCGGGCGGCAGCGGCCTTTGTCGGTTTGGGGGTTTGGCGGCTGCCGACAAAGGCCGCTGCCACCCGCGCCCGCGCCGCTGCCGCCCGCGCCCGCGCCGCCGCCGCCCGCGCCCGCGCCGCCGCCGCCCGCGCCCGCGCCGCCGCCGCCCGCGCCCGCGCCGCAACCGCTCGCCCGCTCTCTGTGTGGCTTAAGCTTTAACCGACGGGTAGGTACGTCACACGAGTGACCAAGTTGTGATACCTCGACACCGATGGGGTACGTCATACGAGTGACAAGTTGTGATACCTCGACACCGACGGGGTACGTCATACGAGTGACAAGTTGTGATACTTCGGCACCGACGGGATCCGTCACACGAGCGACCAAGTTGTGATACCTCGACACCGACGCACTTGGGTAGGTACATCACACGAGTGACTAAGGGTCGGTTGCACCAACATACGAACACAGGCCGGTCATCGTCAAATATGGCGCCGGCAGCTGTCATCCCATAGAAACTTGTCAAACTTTCCATACAATCAGATTTGACGAACACCGCTTACGATTACAGACGGTTTGGTGCAACCCAGCCTAAGTCGTGATACCTCGACACCGACGCACTTGGGTAGGTACATCACACGAGTGACTAAGTCGTGATACCTCGACACCGACGCACTTGGTGTACGTCACACGAGTGACCAAGTTGTGATACCTCGACACCGACGCACTTGGGCACATCACACGAGTGACTAAGTCGTGATACTCGACACCGACGCACTTGGGTAGGTACATCACACGCGTGACTAAGTCGTGATACCTCGACACCGACGCACTTGGTGTACGTCACACGAGTGACCAAGTTGTGATACCTCGACACCGACGCACTTGGGCACATCACACGAGGGACTAAGTCATGATACTCGACACCGACGCACTTGGGTAGGTACATCACACGCGTGACTAAGTCGTGATACCTCGACACCGACGCACTTGGTGTACGTCACACGAGTGACCAAGTTGTGATACCTCGACACCGACGCACTTGGGCACATCACACGAGGGACTAAGTCATGATACTCGACACCGACGCACTTGGTGTACGTCACACGAGTGACCAAGTTGTGATACCTCGACACCGACGCACTTGGGCACATCACACGAGTGACTAAGTCATGATACTCGACACCGACGCACTTGGGTAGGTACATCACACGCGTGACTAAGTCGTGATACCTCGACACCGACGCAACTTGGTGTACGTCACACGAGTGACCAAGTTGTGATACCTCGACACCGACGCACTTGGGTACATCACACGAGTGACTAAGTCATGATACCTCGACACCGACGCACTTGGTGTACGTCACACGAGTGACCAAGTTGTGATACCTCGGTCCTCGACACCGACGCACTTGGTGTACGTCACACGAGTGACCAAGTTGTGATACCTCGACACCGACGCACTTGGTGTACGTCACACGAGTGACCAAGTTGTGATACCTCGGTCCTCGACACCGACGCACTTGGTGTACGTCACACGAGTGACCAAGTTGTGATACCTCGACACCGACGCACTTGGGTACATCACACGAGTGACTAAGTCGTGATACTCGACACCGACGCACTTGGTGTACGTCACACGAGTGACCAAGTTGTGATACCTCGACACCGACGCACTTGGGTACATCACACGAGTGACTAAGTCATGATACCTCGACACCGACGCACTTGGTGTACGTCACACGAGTGACCAAGTTGTGATACCTCGACACCGACGCACTTGGGTAGGTACATCACACGAGTGACTAAGTCGTGATACCTCGACACCGACGCACTTGGTGTACGTCACACGAGTGACCAAGTTGTGATACCTCGACACCGACGCACTTGGGCACATCACACGAGTGACTAAGTCGTGATACTCGACACCGACGCACTTGGGTAGGTACATCACACGCGTGACTAAGTCGTGATACCTCGACACCGACGCACTTGGTGTACGTCACACGAGTGACCAAGTTGTGATACCTCGACACCGACGCACTTGGGCACATCACACGAGGGACTAAGTCATGATACTCGACACCGACGCACTTGGGTAGGTACATCACACGCGTGACTAAGTCGTGATACCTCGACACCGACGCACTTGGTGTACGTCACACGAGTGACCAAGTTGTGATACCTCGACACCGACGCACTTGGGCACATCACACGAGGGACTAAGTCATGATACTCGACACCGACGCACTTGGTGTACGTCACACGAGTGACCAAGTTGTGATACCTCGACACCGACGCACTTGGGCACATCACACGAGTGACTAAGTCGTGATACTCGACACCGACGCACTTGGGTAGGTACATCACACGCGTGACTAAGTCGTGATACCTCGACACCGACGCAACTTGGTGTACGTCACACGAGTGACCAAGTTGTGATACCTCGACACCGACGCACTTGGGTACATCACACGAGTGACTAAGTCATGATACCTCGACACCGACGCACTTGGTGTACGTCACACGAGTGACCAAGTTGTGATACCTCGGTCCTCGACACCGACGCACTTGGTGTACGTCACACGAGTGACCAAGTTGTGATACCTCGACACCGACGCACTTGGTGTACGTCACACGAGTGACCAAGTTGTGATACCTCGGTCCTCGACACCGACGCACTTGGTGTACGTCACACGAGTGACCAAGTTGTGATACCTCGACACCGACGCACTTGGGTACATCACACGAGTGACTAAGTCGTGATACTCGACACCGACGCACTTGGTGTACGTCACACGAGTGACCAAGTTGTGATACCTCGACACCGACGCACTTGGGTACATCACACGAGTGACTAAGTCATGATACCTCGACACCGACGCACTTGGTGTACGTCACACGAGTGACCAAGTTGTGATACCTCGACACCGACGCACTTGGGTACATCACACGAGTGACTAAGTCATGATACCTCGACACCGACGCACTTGGTGTACGTCACACGAGTGACCATGTTGTGATACCTCGACACCGACGCACTTGGGTACATCACACGAGTGACTAAGTCGTGATACTCGACACCGATGCACTTGGTGTACGTCACACGAGTGACCAAGTAGTGTTACCTCGACACCGACGCACTTGGGCCCGGCGAGCGCCTGGGAGTCCACCTGCAGCAGCCCCTGGCAGCTCGCCCAGCTGCCGTCCCGCACGAGGTAGGAGCGCGGCGCGTGCGACAGCGTGCGGACCGTCACCACCGACACACCCGACCTGGTAACATGTCACGTGGGTTAAACCACAGAATAGTATAATAGTATTACATACAGAATGGCCACGAACCCACCTCACCGCGGTCAGTTACCTCGTCCCTGAGAGACCCGCCTGCTGTCGATCGGGTGCCGGTACACCTCGCGATTCGTCCGCGCCACGCGCTACGCACCCGCGCAAACAATTGACGCGTGTATCGACAGCGCACGCACACATACTTACCCACAGCGCGTACGTTCCTTAGCGTGTCACAGGTGTGGTTAAACTGACCTTGCCCACATCTAATTTTGTTCAACAGCAGCAAGGCTTGCTCACACCTCACACAGCGTTGCGCGACGTCCGCGCGACGCTCGCGCTGCGCGCCAGACTGTATGCAAACAGATTAGCGACGCCACACATGCTGCGCGACGCGAGCGGGACGGTTTAATAGATTTTGGCGCGCAGTGCAGCGTCCCGCTTTTAGTATTCTTACCTGCCGTGAGCTATAGTGTCTTTCAGCGTAGCTTCCCGCCCGCTTATCGTAGCTATCTGTTTCTTCAGCGTAGCAGCAAGCTCCCTTGCCCGCCGCAGCGCAGCCTCCAACTTGGCTTGAAGTGTCGGCGAAGACGCGTCGCCGACCACTCTGGCCTCGTTGCTATCATTGGCATTAGTGGAAGTTTTTGGGAGATCCTGGTTTGGGATTTGGAGCTCTTGGTCTTCGTAGAGTTTTAGGGCTGCGTCGTAGTTCATTCGGGCGTTAATGTCTTTACTGAAATGATATTGTGTGGGTGACAACGGTTCTGCAGGTTATGAAGGAAAGTGCTCTTGTATGAAACAGAAGTGTCGAATTGACGACTTAAAGGTTGTCGCAGACATAAAGGCTCCGAGGTGTCGTGTTCCAAATCTTGTTTCGAGAAACAACGCTAGTGCAGGAATATATTCAGGTACTTACACTGATCCAAATTCATCTTGCACTGGTGCCAGCCACTCTGACGCCTGTAATTTAATTGAAAAATACTTTGGTAGAGAAAATATTCTTCATAACTATACAGTGAGTCAAACACGAGTTCAGGTAAAAAAATTAGGCCCTTATTTCAGTGTCGTTTCAGTACCTACTGAGATACGAGGTTTTTATATAGTATAAACACGCGATTTAAGTGTTATTAAAACTACAGGACTTTTATTTATCCCTTTATAGGTTCTACAGATCTACCCAATACCCATATAGTTGTAGTTGTGTTGTGACACATACGAACACATAGACAAACTCATAGCCCCTACGCTGACGCATACATACTTAGACATGTGCATTGTGCATGTAAACATAGCTAAAGCTCGACACAGACCAGCTCACTCGCGCGCTCGTGAAGTGAAGGAATAAATCCCAGTTAAATCAAAGGGGACAAAATTTACTGCTTTTTTGCTTCAATAGGCTCATTAAGCTCTAAATTCGTGCATGAACTCCTATTGATGTACTTACACTTACCCAGTTGCCGTAGGAGAAACCCAAAACTTGTAGAATTAAGAAAATCTTGTTTGAAAACATTTTAAAATCCAAAATTACAAGACGTTGGAGCTCTCTCAGCTCTTTCTGTGTCGAACTAGGTACGAATACAAAGTGAGTGTTTACAAAACAGCATCGATAGAACCAATTGAAGTAGTTCTATTGTTTCCTTGTTTTGTGAAAAAGGTCTAGCAGGTGGACATAGATTGAATGCCATTGTCACTTCTGAGATATCAAATATATAGTTACTTGTGTGTCTGTCGGTGTGTCTGTCGGTATCATTATTCGCTGCCCAGTCTGAGCTATAATATATACTTTGGTATGAACATAATTATATTGTAGCAAGGCATCTTACGATTTACGATACATTGTGAATTTATTTTAGGTAAATTTCCGTACTACGAGTAATCCAACTTCACACACTTCACTCTTTAAAAATGGCTTTCCATCAAATTTATGATGATTTCGCCCGATCTATACTTGTTCAAAGACGTTGTTCGGTAACGACGCCATGACAGTAGGAAACTTTGTACGGTTGTGGATTCAGCCCGTCGTCGCGAAGCACGTGTGTTCACCACCAACGCGGCGACGGGCAAAATCCACGTTCCATACCCGTAGGGTCAAAACGGAACCCTATTACTGCCAATCAAGCGTCCATTCGTCGTCTGTCACACAGGTTTACAGCTAAACGGATCATGGTGTCCCAACGCCATGCAAATAGTTAAAAAACTTATTTTTACATGTTTTAAGGGGGGCTCCCATACAGATAAAGGGGGCGTGAAAACAAACCAACTTTATTTTACGGTCGTTTCGGAACCCTAAATGTGCGAAATCTGACTCGCACTTGGCCGGCTTTTTATACCAACCACGTTTTATAAATTGGAAATTTATTTTAATATCTACGATCGGTCGAATGCAAATATGCTCATTGCATGCTATTTTTCCCATGTCTTCTTTAAGACTGCGTCGTGCAGGGTAAATTATCAGCGCCTGTCAAATTTCTATTTTTTTAAATAATTTACCCCAGTAAGTCACACATACATATTTCACACACACTACTTCATTTTGTTGGCCCGGGTCATTGACTTATATTTTTTTTTATAGGTATTTTCGGTTGTGTATTGCCACCAGTTAATCAGAGTTAAAAACTCCTTAGAGAAATCGAAATTGTCATAACTTGTCACTGTACAATGACAATGCTCTGTCAATTTCTGTAAGGAATACAAAGTTTTGATTTACAATATTTGATGATTTATTAAGGCATGACAAAAATGTAAAAATAAAAGTCAAGTTCTGATCTGTCACCAAAACCATACTTCTGAAAATTGGGATTTGATTTTAGTAAAACGCTCCTAATTATTCATATACAAATAGATTAAAATACCTATATTAGTGTATCAATGCCATGGCTTAAGCTGTTATGTTGTTAAATTATATATAATTGAATAAATGGTGAATAAAACTTAAGAATGTATAATCCTTCTTTCTCACAAACCCATTTTTTACACGACTTATACCTACTTAATCTTTCGCATTGGTCCGACGCCAACGCGCATATATCCGTTATGGCGTCTAATAGACATCAAAACCTACATGCAGGTTCAATCTCACACTTGGCATTCCCGCGCCATGGCGTCCTAAAATACACAGACAACGCAAAGTGAGAAAAATTATTGCATTATTTGGCTATTTTTTGTCTGGTTTTGGTTTGCGCCAGAATTAATATATAAATATATATATATATATATATATAAATATAAATAAATAAATATTTGTGGACAATCTTACACAAATCAACCTAGTCCCAAACTAAGCAAAGCTTGTACTACTATGGGTACTAAGCGACAATATACATACTTTATACATACAGATTTAAATAGATACTTAAATACATAGAAAACATCCAAGACCCAAGAACGAATTCGAACCCGGGATCTCCAGCTTCGTAGGCAGGGTCACTACCAACTAAGCTAAAGCGGCTTTTATAGTAATGCGAGTTTTAAGCGAAGATGCGGTTGTTTTATTTCGATATATATTATGTAATGAAACTTAATGAAAATTAATGGCAGTATTTTGAAATAAGTTTGTTAAGTATTCTTAAAACCTAATGATAATGAAATAAGTAGGACAAATATGATCAAGTAGGATTTAGTAAATCATTGTCACTATCTGTAATTGGAACTTGGCCGGCCGGACGCGCTATCGTGTGCATGGTTGTCGTCCATACGACACGTGCGAGTCCATAGTTATGTTATGACAAATTAGCTCTCATGTTCCTTCTTATAAGAACGATAATTGAATAGAATAATTAGTGGAGTAAATTTTACTGAACATTTAACACTACTTGGACAATGGTTGCGTATAGCTAAATCCATGTACATGCTGCATACATGCTGTAATGTAACAGTTATAATACGTATAATATACGCCATTGAAATTGCAATCTTACTATTATTTACTACGTTTACGTAACGTCCAAACAATTATTGCGACGTACTTTTTTTGTTTTTTCAACCTGATTGTGGCCTTATAGGTCGGGCCCAATAAATCGATAGGAGTGCGCGGTTGGAAAGTGGCCTGGGGAAAGCCAGGGGAAACCTCCGGCACGACCACGCGGGAGGTTTCAACACTGGGATACTCTAAGAGTTTGCGCTCCAGTGAGATTGGTTACGCGGCTTCTACCGAATCTGAGTTGTGAGTGGAATCGAGCTACTTACTGGGAGTTTTGTCGCTGGTTCACTAAACTCTACTAGGCCCGACCTGGGTCGGACTGACTCTACCCGGTGTGACGTA
Source organism: Cenopis cana (assembly GCA_951800055.1). Lineage (NCBI taxonomy): Eukaryota > Metazoa > Arthropoda > Insecta > Lepidoptera > Tortricidae > Cenopis > Cenopis cana. Next base: position 1,949,097 of record OX637492.1, on the reverse strand, counting down.
CTTACGTATATCCAAAGACTACAATGTATATACTAAAGTACGTATGTCCGTATATCCAAAATCAAAGCAGTGAACCAAATAATTTCAAACCATAAAAAACAATCAAATAGAAATTAGAAACCGTACTTACAGACCTGCAGAAATAAGTAGGACTACATACATATATTTTGTTATAAGACTCAGATTATACGTCGTCGTTAGAGATATAACTAAGATAAAAAAAAACACACATTTATATTTTCATTCTATAATTAGTATGACCATGCGGCTTCGACAATACAATCTTCTGCTGCTTATTACTTTCTTTGTTGTGTGACACTGCAGATTGATAATCCACGATTCCTGAAGTTATATCACGACATCTGAGATATATTTAGCCATTAAATGTATTCCTATTTGACGAGAAAGCGTGAATATCCACACAAATTTCAATAAGTATTCCAATCCAATCAGTGGGTTCTTCAATGCTGAGGATCGTGACCGCTATGTCTCTGGCGGCGAGTGCAGATGGCTCGCCAGTGGTTCCGATGATGCGCTGCATGCAGCGCCTGGTGTTCTCGGAGTCCGGCGAATTTGGAGATTTTTTCAATCCACCTGGCTGGCCCGAGCTCGTCTATCCTCCACCTTTCCCGTCATCATGATGTACTCGAGGCTAATACGGACGACGCGCGATATGTCCAAAAAATGCCAGTAGATAAGTATGCGTTGTTGGCAAACTGTCGAGAGGCGTGTGTGTATGCGTATTTGGTGTTCGATATCAACATTAGATACGTAAAATTATTGAAATATAAAGAAAGAAAAATGTACACAAATTTTCATTTGAAGTAAGTGACAAATGTCATTACCAGCAGTGTTGCCAGAAGGGTTTTACGTTTCGTTACGCGCAGCTCTTAAAAATAGTACGCAAATTCAAGTTTGAGTACGCCGAACAACATTTATTGACAAACTGTGCTTTATGCAGCTGGTGCATATAGTGTACGCCGTACGATAAAAAAAACCGCAAATCGATGTACAGTTTAGCCGTTAGGCACACACATACTAGAGGTCAAAACAAAATTTTTGACCCACAGTTCCTAAAAAAAAATCCCTTAGGGGGGGAGAGCCGAGACATTCTTTTTTTTGTATGAAAAAAACAACATTTTTTTCAGAAACCTATCGTGTGTAGTATCATATGAAAGAGTTTTTTGAGGCGGTTCTGAAAACATACCACATCATTACATTTCAGCTATTTTTTTTTAATTAAATCAAAAATAATTTTCGAAACATACCAAGTTTGAGGTCCTCCAGACACGATACGGCTAATTTTTATTTTGTACAATATACCACAAATGATACTTAATATCCTCTTTTCTAACCTCAAAAAAGCAATTTCGAAATGATTTTCATTAATTTTTTTTTTTTTTCAATATTACTAAGTGACACGGTTCTACATCAATAGCTGTTTTACGTGATTGATGGAACTTTAGTGCAGATACGGTACATATTAATCATAAAATGATACGTAGTATCCATATATCCAACGGGAAATACCTCTTTAACCCTTTAACTGCACCTTTTCATCAGTTGGTATAGTGGGTAGGTGGTGGGTGGGTGGTGGGGGGGTAAAGGGTTAAAGAGGTATTTCCCGTTGGATATCCATATATCCAACGGAGTATCCATATACTCCGTATCATTGCATGATTAATATGTAACGTATCTGCACTAAAATTCCATAAATCACGTAAAACAGGTATTGAAGTAGAACCGTGTCAAAAAATTCGAAAAAAATACTTAATGAAAATCTTTTCAAAATTACTTTTTTGAGGTTAGATACGAGGATATCACGTATCATTTGTGATATACTATATCAAATAAAAGTCAGCCATTTCGTGTTTGGAGGGCCTCAAACTTGGTATGTTTCGAAAATTATTTGTAATTTCCATAAAAAGTAATTGCTGAAATGTAATGATGTGGTATATTTTTAGAATCGCCTTAAAAAGCCCTTTCATATGATACTACACACGATAGGTTTCGGAAGAAAAATTTTTTTTTTTTTCCACACAAAAAATAGAATGTCTCGCTCGGCACTCCCCTCCTAAGGGAAATTTTTTAGGAACTGCGGGTCAAAAACTTTGTTTTGACCTCTAGTATGCGTGTGCCAAATGGCTAAACTGTACATCGATTTGCAGTTTTTCTTTGAAATTGGGCCTGTACGGCTACCACCAATAAACAAAGACCTTAAAATAACACATTTCACCGTTTCATGGATTTTGGATTTTGTTTTGGTTGTCAGCTGATGAAATTATACACCATGATAATTAATATCGGATTATATTTATTATGACAGTTAAGCTGCCTACACAAAGCCCTGCCTGCAGGGCCCTGCTTGCAGTGCCACTGCCAAATCGTATTGTGTGTATGCATGCAGGGCCGATTTAACAGATAAAAAAATCGGCCCTGCATGCCTACACACAATACGATTTGGCAGGGGCACTGCAAGCAGGGCCCTGCAGGCAGGGCTTTGTGTAGGCAGCTTTAGAGACTGTGTATAGACCTACATAAATTTCACATTTTTAAATCATAAGCCTTATTACAAGTTTTAATTTTTATTATTTCATATTTTGACAAAAGTATTGATAATCCAATCAAATTAAAGACAATATATAGTAATACTTACTCACAATTGATCCTGTCCTATTTTGATCAATACGATCGATAAAACAATAACAAGCCGCAACAAATTGTACTACAAACTTAACTTGTACTTGTACTTGACGTGAAATGACATGAAAAAACCGCTTTATTTAATTTTACCGAGAGCCAAGATGCCAACAGCACAGCGCAAACCAAATCAAAACTGCGGCGCTGACTTATGAACAGTTATAATTATACAGTACAGTCAAACTAAATCAAGCCAAAATCTGTCAATAATATGTTCGATTTTGCCTTGACTATTATGGTGTCTTAATGTCATTTGAATTTGTTTGGCCATTGTCAGTGTCACTTGCTTGTCAGTGTCAGTGCGACAGCCACAGATAATCTATAGAAGCATGTAGTTAATTTTTTGGGTGCGTTCCTAAATAATATTAATCGGAAAACCTCAAAAATATTTTTTTTGTTAAGTTAAGCTAGGCTGTCAAGTGTTAAAATATAAAAATAGTACGCAAATCGAAGGATGAGTACGCGAGTACGCAAGAACATAAAATAGTACGCAATGCGTACTATTGCGTACCCATCTGGCAACGCTGATTACCAGTCATTACGTTATAAAGATGTTCCGTCAGGGTGACCATTCATTGAAATTAATTTCCATTGTAATGAAACGCATCGGCAACCTTTTTGCGTCTAGAATGCGTTTTCGGGAAGGAAAACATTATAATTTGAACGCATAAGTAAACTTTCGGGACCAAACACTGTATGTTCTCTAAAAAATAAAAGGCTAATACCAAAAATTCCATGTTAAAAGGTTCTTAAAACGCCACACGTCAATATTTATTTACCCTACTTCAATTAATACAATCTTTGTGTGTGGTATACATATTGTATTCGTATACGGGCAAAATGTCAAAAACAGAGCTGTCAAAGCGAAAAAAGGAGCATGCGTCTGCTCTCACCGAGGGCCAATGCCCATCTGTCGATTTTTCGAAAGTATGGTGGCAGGGAAAATGTATGGAAAAGTCACTAAAGTTTAGATTTACGTTTGAAATTCTCATTGGTCTTTGCGAGGAAAAATGTGAAAAGTGTGATAACTTATAGTGAATACTTTTGAGATTTGTTTGAGTGTGATTTTGAAACGAAATAATAGATTTTTCACCTCACTAGCTCGGAAAGCCCTTTTTTATTCTTTAAAAACAGATAGCAAAACTGCATTTTATCCACATGTGTGCAAAGTAATTTTGAAATCCGAACGTGTTCTTAGTTACTTTTTTAACATAATAACATGTAAGGCCGTGTTCCCACTATCCGATACAATATCGGTGTAGGATTCGTTACCGATAAAAATGTATGGAAAACTGCTTAGTGCTCACACCATCCGATCCGATATCGATCAGATTCGTATCGGATCCGATATCGGTTAGTGTGGGTGGACACAAAACAGCCAGTACAATTTTCGGCCATCTGATTTTTTTTCAGGTGGTGTGAAAAAAATCAGTCCTTGGATTTCAGATTTTATATTTATTTTGAATTAATTTTTTTTAAATAATTATTTTGAATTTTAAGCAAAAAAAAATTTTTTTTGCAAAAAATTGTCATTATACTCCATTTCGACTAATTTAGGGATAGGGATTTCAAATTTTACATTTATTTTGATTTTTAAGTCGAAAAAAATATTTTTTTGCAAAAAATCGTCATTATACTCGATTTCGACTAATTGAAGGATAAGGATTTCAAATTTTATCATTATTTTGAATTTTAAGCAAAAAAAAATATTTTTTTTGCCAAAAATCGTCATTATACTCGATTTCGACTAATTCAAGGATAAGGATTTCAAATTTTACAACTATTTTGAATTTTGAGCTAAAAAAATTTTTTTTGCAAAAAATCGTCATTATACTCGATTTTGATTAATTCAAGGATAAGGATTTCACATTTTTCATTTATTTTGAGTTTTAAGTCGAAAAAAAAATTTTTTTCCAAAAAATCGTCATTATACTCGATTTCGACTAATTCAAGGATAAGGATTTCAAATTTTATAACTATTTTGAATTTTGAGCTAAAAAAATTTTTTTTTTCCAAAAAAAATCGTCATTATACTCGATTTCGACTAATTCAAGGATAAGGATTTCAAATTTTATATTTATTTTGAATTTTAAGCAATTTTGCTTTATTTATTTACTTAAACATTTGTTTTTGAATTTTGCTTAATTTTTTCTTGCGTTGTTTTGTTTAGTTTTTATTTTCTATTTTAATGAAATGAAAAATTGGAAGAAACCCAATTTATTTTTATTGTTTTACTTTTGTTTTCCTTTTTCTATTTCCTCGCTTTAGTGAGGTGAAAAGATTAGTGTTACACACGGCTGCAAAGTTATTTTACGTCTCGTGTGTTGCAACACTCGCTATGCTCAGGATTCTAACTTTGAACCACTCGCTTCGCTCAGGATTCTATTTTCGAACCACTCGCTGCGCTCGTGGTTCAACCATAGAATCCATTCGCTAGCTCGTGGTTCAACCCTAGAATCCATTCGCTAGCTCGTGTTCCAATTCCACACTCGCGGTTAAAATACAACTTTGCACCCTTGTATAACAAATAACTATTTCAATTCAATTTTGCCTAAACGCCGACACGCGTTCTTCTCATTTTTAGTGCAACTTTACGGTATTGTATTTATTAAAGTGTAATTTATTATAGATTACTAATAGTGATAAATTGTAAACACACTCTTTGTGATAATAATTACATATATTTTATATATTTTTGTAGAGAATTGTGACCTCCACAGATTGAGAGGTGACGGCTGTTTTTGCTAAATATGCTCGGCGCCCTCTTAAAATTCTGTCACGTATATAATACATAGGTTATTATAGAAGTGACTGAATGGATCTCCTTGGTCCGCGTTTCAAGGAGATTACCGGGTCATGAACATAGAGAAAATTAAATGTCATGAACACTAGAAAAAAAAAGTCGTCCCTCCTCTGTGGTCAATCGTTAACGGCTTATGTGCATGTAGGTAGGTCATAAACACTTGAAAAAACAAAAGTCGTCTCTCCTGTGGTCAATAGTTAACGGCTTATGAGCATGTAAGTTATGATTTTATTACATGGATTTATAGAAACGGAGATGCCTTTTATGCGGGTTACGAGTACCTACACCTAGATGAGGTAAAATACCATCATATTAACTTAATTGTGTCTTTTAATAATGCGTTGTTTTAGTAGGCTGAGTAAAAAAAGGAAAATATAGACTCAACTTTGGATTTCTTTTCTATCGAGAAAATTTAAAGCAATTATGTTTTGCTATTGTCACTGCCACAATCATATAGTCAAGAATTATATATCTGAAAATCAGTCCCTATTTTTTCCTCGTCTGGGCAGAACAGCGTTTCAAAGTTTCTAAATTTCTCAGTGTAGCACCTTAACCGGCATTAGCATTACCTACAGTAAGTAAGTAAGTAAGTAATATATTTATTTGCAAGAATACTTATTTCTAGTTACAGGATGTTATTGCAAATTGTGGCACAGTATTCTATCGTCATAAAACGACATGCAAATATTTTAATATTATACACTGCTTATTTAGTGCATGCATTAATTTAAATTAAATTACAATATAATTTCTCTTCTCTGTACAATTAATAGATTACAAATGTCCCTGTTGCTTATTATATTCGATAAATTCACTAACGCTATAAAAACAATTTTCTAATAAATAATTATTTAAATTCCTCCTAAAATCGGTAGACGTCATATTTTTAATATTATTAGGTAAGCTATTATACAAAACTATACACATATTATAAGCATTTTTTTTATAGATCGCTGATTGACATCGAGGTTGGTGTAGTAGCTTTTGATAACTTGTTCTTTGGGTTCTTGTATAGACTTCTGATCTCAGTTTGAATAAATCAGGGCGGTCTTTTACTAGTAAGCAAACTTTCCGAATATACAGGCATGGCAATGGCAGAATATGTAATTTCTTGAAGAGGGGTCGACAACTATCTGTTACCCATGCCATAGTCATAGCTCTGATACATTTTTTTTGTAATTTTTGTTGCTCCGTCCTTACGGATCTCACGAGTAGTATCTAATAATGAGCGCAGAGTTTGTGAATACGGAGTAGGCTTTTGTCCAACTTGACCTACTTATAAAAGTGGGTCACTGGGTCACTCGGGGATGGTTTCATTTAAAGGGAAAATGGAATGATATCTGTAAGGGACTGTGTTGAAAGAATCGGTCAAATACTCATTGCGAGCACAAACAATAAGGGTTTATTTTGTTTTAATTTAGTTGAGTTGTTATGGCCATCTGGCCATCTTATTTTGCGTACATGAAAGTATGATTAAGAAAATTATGTTATTTGAACATACTTGATGCATTTTTCACGTAAGTATTAATATTAGATTAGGTAGAGATAATAGATAATGGAGTACTTACCTGATATCCTGTTAAATAATGAGGTAGATTAGCATTCCAAATTCCAATTTAAAAACTGATTACCTATCTTATCTTTAATCTTTAAACGAGCAATTCTTGTGCATTTATATATTATATTTATTTATTTCGGGGATCTCGGAAACAGCTCTAACGATTTTGATGAAATTGATATCTAGCTAGGTCTCATGCCCGGGAAAATGCCGAGCAAAGCTCGGGCGCCCAGATATTTAGTTATTATGTATTAAAATGTGGAATGATCTGTCGCCTTGACGAACTGTTGAGTGTTGACTGTTGTTGTTGGTGACTGTTGTTGTGTTGTTGAACAACAACTGTAACTACCTACCTACCATGTTTATGCAAATAAAATATTTCTATGTCTATTTGGGACATAAACACTTGCAAACCCAAAAGTCGTCTCTCCTGTGGTCAATAGTTAACGGCTGATGAGCATGTGAGTTATGATTTTATTACATGGATTTATAGAACCGGAGACGCCGTTTATGCGGGTTACTAGACCAATCCAAGATTAAGCTATGTAGCTCTTAACTTTTGATATGTCCACAGGAAAGACGCGAACCTAAATCTGTGTATGACCCATTTCTTCAGTATTTCTTTTTTTTTTATTATTAGTCAAAAGTATACAAACCACAGTAACAAATTTATGTTACTCGCCAAACTGCGATAACAGTTTGTTGTCTGGCCCGGTGCCGGTCTGGACCTCTGGTGTTGCAGCGACTTATGGGCGATTAGGACGCTTACATTCAGGCGATCTCGTTTGCCTCCATTCACATAAAAAATAAATATTATAATGTAGGGTGAGGAAGTTTATTAGGTACCTATCACCTATCTCTAAATATTTTTTGTACTGGAACAAATAATTTATGGTGTCATTATCATGTCATTGATTTGATACCGGTACATAATAAAAACAGACACGACTGCTTAACTTGGGCCAGTTTAAGTCTGGCCTCCTTATACGAATTGCTACGAATCTCTGGCTCGCAACATAGCAGTAACGTAACGTAAATCGGTGTTATGAATAGCCTACAATAGCTGAAAGCGAGTTAGGTTAACGGTATTTCCTTTCCACTGCATTGGCAGTAAGCGGCCGGCTTGGCCCCGCGAACGACGCATGACCACTGCTCGAAAAAAAAAGTAGAAAACGCGCGGAACATGCTATTGAATATTGTATTTTTTGTGGATAGAGCACGCCCGCATTTTTAACAGCGTTCTTAAAAGTTGTTGTGCAAATAACGGCATATTGAAGTGGTGTGTGGTTTCATGTGTTGGCCGCGAATAGTGGGCAATTTGCTTACTTGAGAAAGACAAACTTAATGCGGTCACGATAGAAGAAGACATGGATTTAACAGGTATTAAGGCTTTAATAATTAATGGGTGCGATCAATTCTAATTATGAGGGGAGTTCAGCGAACGATTGCTGTATTAAATAAGTATCAGTTAGCAATTTTTTTTAAACATTTCGAACATCTTCATTTCCGTAAAAGAAAAAATAAAACTAAATATTAAAAACACGAATCGAAATATTTTATTGTATTGCTTTGGGTATTGCAATACTTTGATTTGAGTAATGTACCTATTTGACCTTGTGTCTACACATTTTAGTCCAGAAAATATAAAAAAAATTACTCACACTTTTTTATACCTATTGATTTTCACTAGTGTGGCCTTATGGCAGTAGTCAAGTCCCACAGCCCCCGAGTAGCGAGTACTCTCACAGTAGGTAATTCTACTCGCTTGAGCGAGAAAACGAGTAGCACCAGGAATTACTATGACTGTACCTGTAGTACGTGGTAGAGTACAGTACTCGCTGCTCGCCGGCGGTGGGCCTACCCGATGTATAATGCGCGCCATCCACGACGACGCGCCCCTCCACCGCCCGTTCCGTACAAATACAATTGCGCATAGATTAGTAAGAGATGCGCTGTGGAGGGGCGCGTCGTCGTGGATGGCGCGCACTAACTGCGTACTTACATCTAATATCTAGGCAGCTAACCGAATTCTGCGGGTAGTGTCAATCATATTGGGTACTACTGGGTAGGGTAGGACGGTGTTTAACGTCTCGTGAAACACTCCGTCCTACCCCAACCAGCGCCGGCCCTAGCCCTAGATCCGGGTAGGGCGAGAAGTGATGTGCCGCGGGAATATTCCCTTGGGGAATATTCCCCGGGAATATTCCCCAAGGGAATATTCCCAGTAAATTCCTTTGTGCCCGGGAATATTCCCCAAACCGGGGAACAATAAAATAGTAAAAAATATAATAAATTAAATCGTAAAATATGATAGTAGTGTTATAGTTAGGTCCAATATGGCGCAGTATTAACATAGATGGATTAATCTCGAAAATAAAAGGAAGGAAGTTTGATGCAAATGTAAGTTCTTCATGATTTACAAGTTACAACTGTGGGTAAGAGTTGTAAATCATGAAGAAGAAGCACTCAATGAATGAATGAAATGAATTCATGAATGAATGAAATGAATTCATGAATGAATGAATGAATTAATGAATGAATGAAATGTTTATTTGCGGTTACATTTGCATTAAACTTCCTCAATACCTGGAGTTTCCGGAGGAAGTTGAAGCATTAAGATGGAAAACTGCTAGAGAAAGGAAGCCGATTACTGTCACTAACACCGTTCCTAGATGACGCGCGCAAGAAGACATTACACAGAGGTCCTCAACTAATGACTGATGACCTGAGAGAAAGATACTGGCTTATTGACGCGCGAAACGCGATTAAGGTCTATGTGATAAACGTACGCATGAGCCCTAGGCGAGGGCCAAAATCGTTCAAAGCATGTACCTATCAACATTATCATGCATTTTTCATGTCATCAAAGGTTATCCACATTGAGTGTGTGCCTAATATGGAAATGGAAGCCTTTATGGCCGCATTCATATGATTTACTTCAAGAAGAGGATTTGTCAAAGAGATGTGGAGTTACCACGGAAATAATTTCGTCGCTGCGAGTAATGAGCTACTGGAGACCTGAAGTCTTGGTATATCATCAATCCAATCGACTTTCGAAGATCAGAACATCTTTCTTATACAAATAGAGGTGAATCCAATTTCTAGACTTAAGCGATCGACACCATTAAGCCATCGCCCTTAAGGCTTAAGCTATTAAGCGATCACCCTAATGACTTGGTGCCAATGATACCTGCACATTTTATAGTTGGCAAACTATTGGGGCACTACACTACCCCTCCCAGACAGAAAATTTCACACAGCATAAAGTACAATTTGAGTAGTACTTCAAAAAATGTTCATCGGAATACTTAACCAGATTACAGTAATGCAATGCGCAAGAGTTCGAGAATGGGGTCCTAATACAGATCAAAGGCCAGAGGTACCGCCCTATCAAATGGTTATTGGGACGATTTCTACAGAAGCACCATGGACGGACTTGACGCGTACTCACATTTTATTTGCGCACTATGTCAGGCGTGTTAACCCGTACGATTTCGAAACTTTGTCCATTACCTGACGGAGTAACAGGACTCTGTTGATTTTTTTTAGGCTCGAGTATGTAGAAGTTAGCCTAATTTCCTGGCAGGTGGCACTGCTGAGACCTAAACGTGACAGTTTTTATTCAAGAAACAAGTATATATTAAGTGGTCTCAGTGACCGACAATACGGCTTTCGTCGAAATCGGTCCACAGGTGATCTTCTAGCGTACGCCACACACACCTGGAGTGAGGCTATAGAGAAATACGAAGAAGCCTTAGCGGTTTCTCTCGATTGGGGCGAAGCCAATCTGGTCAGGTTCAATGCTGCGAAAACACAGGCGTGTCTTTTTTCCGCTAAAAAGAGGCCATTCGATCTGGCCCCTACTTTCCGGGATGTAATCATGCCGATTACCGACCACATCGAGCTTCTTGGCGTAACATTGTCATCAACCCTCAACTTTGGCTCCTACATCGAATCTAAGGCTCAGTTAGCTGCCAAGAAGCTGGGCATCCTCTAAGGTGCGGCGGTACTTCCAGCCGGAACAGTTGCTCACCTTGTATCAAGCGCAAGTTCGTTCATGCATGGAGTACTGTTCGCATCTATGGGATGGATCGGCTAAATATCAGCTTGAGGCGTTGGAGGCAATCGAGAAACGTGCTAAGAGGCTCATAGGAAAGGACTCTCTTTGCAATGCGAGGCTGCAAAGTCTAGAGCATCGCCGCAAAGTTGCCAGTCTTTCGGTTTTCTACCGGTTGCATTTCGGGGAGTGTGCTGAGGAATTGCACAACTTAATTCCTCCCACCCCTTTCTACCATCGGTCGAGCAGGGATACGGCAAGGCGACACCGTTTTACGGTGGCAGTTCCTAAAACTCGCACGAAGCGTTTTGCTTCCACTTTTATCGTGAGAACAGCCAAGCTGTGGAACTCGTTGCCGGATTCCTTGTTCCCTGTAAACTACAAACTTTCGGTATTCAAGGCGAGAGTGAATCGGTATTTGCTAGGTAAGCGCGTTCCATCCTAGACCGCAATATCGCTTACCATCAGGTGATTTGTGGTCAAGCGCAAACCTATATTGAATAAAAAAAAGAAAGTGGCAAATATAATACGTTATATTGTACGTTCGGATTCGAAGTAATAATTGCTTTATTTTGAGTATACGCCAAAAAACTGTAAAATAAAAAAAAAACAAGCAATAGTTTATATTAAAAAATAAACCTACTCGTATAGGACACGGCTGACAGAAAAATAAGCATACTGACTGACCAAAAATCATGATTGAAGTGCAAACACAAACGAAGAAAAACTTGCACAAAGATTGTATGGAGAGAGCTTGCCCTACCCCTCGCCTTAAATAGTTTCATTTATAACATACAAATAAATTCCAACACCCCATAAATGGTTTTGGTAAACATAGAGAATGTTCACAGAGACATAAGGCATATTCAGGGGAACATTGGGGAATATTCCCGGGTACATTGGGAATATTCCCAGGGAACATTGGGAATATTCCCGGGAACATTGGGAATTTTTGTAAGGAGGTAACTATTTTATTATATTTCTCTAGTAATCAAGAAAACAACACTTTACGATTCGTACAGTACATTAAAATGGTTGTTGTATGCACGTGAGTCTTAAATTCCCCTATATTCCCCTATGGGGAATATTCCCGGGGAATGTTCCCGGGAATATTCCCAGATGGGGAATATTCCCGGGAACGGCACATCACTATTTGGGCACCCTTTGGTTTGAAATTTTTCGACGTCGCCAGTTTGGCGCCCCTTGACATCCCGCGCTTGGCGCCCATTGACATCCGGCGCCTGGCGCGGCCGCCCCATCCGCACCACCCTTGGGCCGGCGCTGAGTACAACATTGGGATAAGGTATAGTTGAAATATATAATTGCACAGATTTCTTGAACAACTTGTATGACGAATCGGTGCAAATATTTCGTGAGGAATTGAGGTTTTGTGGAATGTTACCGCTATTCCAATGGTTTAGGCGGGCCAGGCCAGATTCGAATTCAGCCAGTTGAGCTGTATTGGTTGACGCGTAAGTCAAGGGCAAAATAAAGTTATTTACTCGTTAAACCGGTTACACATCTGACCACACTATAGGTATTGTGACCCAACTAGCCGTCGTCGGCTAGTAGCCGATCGACCTAAGCCCTCGTATTCCTACGCATTAAATGATCAGGGGCAGTTATACTGCACAGTGTGACCTAACCATAAGGTATGTTGGGGTAAGATCGGATCGGGTCAAGATAGGATAATTCAATTTTCTACTAAACTAGAAGAGATTGTCGATTGGTGGCAACACACCTGCCTACCCCATTTTGTTGTGCCCCACACCTTAGCCAGCCGCGTGGATGATTTAAAGTTTAAAGCGACAGGTTCTGTGCGACAGCGTGAAATACAAAATTAGTGTTTTTTGCCTAGTTTGACAGGAAAAGATCGGATATTTATTTTTATGAGCCTTACGCGTAACTGCACAGAGTTCAGTTTTGAACATAGTCCGTTGTTTGCCGTTTACGTCCGATGTTTCTCGATTAAAAATATTAACAAATACTATCTTTAAACGTACATTAAATAAAAACGGTTTCACATATGAGGAAATGAAAAATATGGGTTGAAAATATATTTCATACTTATTTAATAACAAACGATAATAATTCAAGGAATCGTTAGATAAGCTAGTCAAAAAAAAAATCCTAGTACTTACCAATATCGAAAATTAGTCCGATCTTAGCCCAACATACAAGTGTATGGCGCGTTCGTTTTGTTTCTTGCATAGAACTTTTATCTCACGAGCGTGGGTTGGTCATGGTTAGGGCTGCCATCCGTCCGGGTTTTCCCGGATTTGTCCTAGTTTGGAGGCCGTCCGGGGGGTGTCAAGAAGTGTCCGGGGAAAACCCGGACACTTTTCATGTAAGGAAGCACCTCATTTAATTTAAAGGTCTTGTTTTTTAAAAATATTATTTTCGGACTCGTCCGGGGAAAAAATGCGATTTACGCCAAATGTCCGGGTTTTTTTAAATCTTTGTCCGGGTTTGGCGAAATTCGAGATGGCAGCCCTAGTCATGGTTGTAGTTGTGACACATACGAACATATAGACAATGTGCATGTATGTATAGCTCAACACACAACCATGTCTCACCCGCGCTCGTGAGATAAAAGTACTAAGTGTACTTCATAGATACGTGGTGTCAGTGTCACCATCAGATACGAAAGAAAAAGGTGCTCGCAAATATCTGAACACAACTCTTTTGTCAAGTAAGGCTGAAACCAATTGACAACATTTCATATTTTTAACTACTTTATTTTATGAAGTAGGTCATTCCAAAAGGGCGTAAGTAAAATATGACGTCATCTTCCCAACAAGAATCCAGAGCCACTCCAGAACAGCGATTGTCTGTACTCTGTACTAAGGTCTCCCTGAATACAGCGAGGAAGATGACGTCAACTTTCGGTTTACAGTAATTTGCGATTTTTTCCAAAATTAACGGAGAAAAAAATCTAAAAAAATGTTTTTTGTGTACTTCACACGTTTTTACCGAAATGGTTTTCGAATTAAGAGGAATGCCTAGCTGACCAACTTTTCAAATCTTGAATTTTTGACATAATGTTTCTGTCGCGCTGCTGGGAGCGGGAGCGGGCGCTGTCTATGTGTGAGCGCACGCACACAGGCGCGAGACGCGAGCCCGCGAATTTACTTACTGACCCAGCATACGATAAATTAGGCTGTAGGTACAGATCGCACCATAGAAAAGGTCCCCCGTTGAGCACTTTATGAAAACTGTACAATAATTTCGTCAACTAAAATGAATCCACTTTAGCTTACTTAGACGTTAACATGGTTGACATGCAATCAAGAGGTTCATGGTTCAAATCCAGAGATTGACAGAACTTTTTGCTTTTTATTTTTCTAACCAAGTAAATTAATGTAATGCTTTTATAATAAATGTTTATTTACGTCAATATAAGAGGAAAATGAAATAAAATAACGCCTAAACTTTTTTTTACTTTATTAACTTGAAATACTTAGCAATATCATATTGAAAATAATAGCGTTTTATCTTGGCATAAAAATATGTATATCTCTCTTTATTGTACACATCTAAACAAAATAATAAACAGAAATAAGAACAAATAACAATATTGTTTTTTTTTTGGTTAGCTAAAATTGTGGTATATTTATTTGGCTGCCCTGCCATAATATTATCTATACATATTATAAAACTTGCGTTACTTAGACAACTATTGACAGACAGTGCACAGCCTAAACCGCTGAAGATATAATCATGAAATTTGGAACATATATTCTTTAGGGTACGTAGACGTGTACTAAGAAAGGATTTTTCGAAATTCAACCCCTAAGGGGGTGAAACAGGGGTTGAACCGTTGTATGGAAATCGTTCATTTGGAAAGTCTTAGACTTGAAACTTTGTACAAAGGTTACTTATTAAAAAACAAGATAAATGATATAGGGTTGGTATAAAAATTCATCCCCTAAAGGGTTCAAAAAAGGGATGAAAGTTTGTATGACAAAGATGTTGTTTTTCAAGTAAGAAGTTTGAAACTTCGGTCACAAGCTTCTTATGTATAGTGAAAAACATTGATTATGGCATTTTTTTTAATTTCATCCCCTAAAGGGTTTAAGCGAGGGTTGAAAGTTCACGTGCGCAATGTGTGATTCTTTTATAGTATGGGTTTCTTTTGAACCCATTTCAAGATTTCAAAAGAGGAGGTTCTCAATTCGGTTCATCAAAATGCAGATCTGATGATGGGATACATGAGGAATCGAGGGAACTCCTCAAATCTTATAGGCAAACATACAGTGATTTTTGTGTTTTTATCAACAAATCAAGCATTTTCATACAAGAATGTGACATTTGATGAAGTGGGACTGCTGATGATGTTCAGAACAGAACTCTTCAACGACGCATAGTTCACGTTTGGCGAATTGTCCTCTTTGCTGTGTTTGTTAAGCAAGTTAGATTTTCAAGACAATCATTTGTCAAGCTCGAGTTCTGATGATGGGATCCATGAGGAATCGAGGGAACTCCTCAAATGTTAAAGGCATACATAAGTTACATTACACATTTTAGTATTTTAACAAACAAATCAGGCCTGTACATTTAAATAAATTGACATTTGATGAAGTAGAACTGTATGTATATGATGATCAGAATGGAACTCTTCAACCAGGTATATTTTTGTTTTTTACATTTTTGTCAAACTTGAGTTCTGGTGTTCGATTCCATGATGAATTGAGCGTATACTTACTCTTCTACCATTATAAACATACTTATAGCCATTTTTAGGGTTCCGTACCCAAAGGATAAAACGGGACCCTATTACTAATGCTCCGCTCTCCGTCTGTCACCAGGCTATATCTCGAGAACCGTGATAGTTAGACAGTTGAAATTTTCACAGATGATGTATTTCTGTTGCCGCTATAACAACAAATACTAAAAAACAGAATAGAATAAATATTTAAGGGGGCTCCCATACAACAAACATATTTTTTTTATTGCCGTTTTTATAGATAATGGTACGGAACCCTTCGTGCGCAAGTCCGACTCGCACTTGACCGGTTTTTATTTCATTGTATGGAATTTAAGAGTGCACCATCTAAGTATAATCATCTTTCACCGGTCTCCCCCATTGAAGTCAGTTTTTTTTTATTATATAATATGTAGATCTATTAAAAAAAATAGGTTTATTTCTATTACATGACAAAGTACTCTTAATCGCCACGAGTTCTACGCGGACGAAGTCGCGGGCAAAAGCTAGTGGGTTATAAAAACCTATGATTCGTTAATAACTTTACCACTAACTAAGTAGCATTTATTCCTATATCAAAGACAAGGGTTCCCAGGTCACCTTTCTATTCAATATTCTTCCATTGTGACTCAGGGTTCTTCTTGTGATTAATAACTTTTCTGGTAAATAATGATTTATCGATAATTTTTCACCACTAGCGTATCGACAATATATGTCAACGACTGTTGCCCATCCCTATTCCTTCTGTGTACGTATATTTAGAAGCTGACTCCATCACGAATTCGTGCGATAAGGACAACTGCAGCTCGGACTAAAATTCCCTTGCAAAAAACTGAAAAATCGAGGTTTCGTTCTCGACTGTTTCCTCATCCAAAACGCAACCAATCGTTATAAAATTTTGGAAACTGCAAGAGCAAGAACTAATCTATGCCGCTACGTTTTGGTTTTTTGGATATTTGTTGTCATATTTGTATACTGCGCCTTTTTATGGAGCCAATTCAACTAAGCCGTTTTTGCGATTTTTGGAGGGCTGTAACTTTCTTTAAAATAAAAATATCCAAAAAAAAACAAAACGTAGCGGCATAGATATTGATGATATTGATCTTATTTGAAAAAAACATTGCTCTAGGTTCAAAAACCAGGGAGGAAACAGTCGAGAGCGTTTGTATGGGAAAATCGCAGCTAGGCATTCCTCTTAAGACTTTTGGAAATTATGAAATTTTGTCAATTAGCTAGGGTCGGTAACTACTTAGGTCGGTTTGCGATCAACTAATTCTGGGCGCCGGTTTGTGACCACTTGGATGAGTTGATGGACGTAAAGGATATCTTGTTTATTTTTAATAGATTCCCATTCAATAACTACCAATGAAATGCATACGACTCACTGTTTCTTTAGGGTCCACAGACCAAGATTAGTACAGTGTGTTAGGTTAGGTTAGAATCTGTAAAATAAAATGTTAATTGATAAAACTTCGTTCGTCAGTTGGTTGCAAACCGACCCTACATGAAATTCGCTTAAGTACATGAGAATTTTCACAAAGGTACCTATACCTATCTGGGTTATATAAACACTTGTAAAAATTAAAGTCGTCCGTCCTGTGGTCAATAGTTAACGGCTTATGAGCATGTGAGTTATGATTTTATTACATGGACTAGCTTTTGCCCGCGACTTCGTCTGCGTAGAACTCGGTCATCGCGTTATAATGTGATTCTATTTTTCCAATTCAGGCGCTTACCTAGTTATCTCATCCATTATTCTAACTACAACCCCGTTAATGGATGATTTCCAGGATAAAAAGTATCCCGTGTCCGTCCCTGGGACTCAAACTATATCCATGCCAAATTTCATATAAATTGGTTCAGCGGTAACTGGCAGACAGAGCTTTACTTTCGCATTCATAATCCGCCGTTTCGCACGGGTAGTCCAGTTTTTAATTTATTTATCTATAAACTTTTCCCCGCGACTTCGTTCGCGTGAATAATTAATATCCATATCAACTTCTACACCGTATTTCGCCGGCGCCGGGTACTGCGGGCGGGGCTGTCTCGCCTAACATTGCGCACGCCACCACGAAATTTTACGAACATTATGATGCAGGTGCGGAAGATACTTCATACATATGAAATTATGTAGATGAAAACGCGAGCGAAGCGAGCGCGAAATTTTTCAGACATTAAGATATAGGTTTGGAAAATACTTCATTTGCATCAATTCATGTAGATGAAAACGCGAGCGTAGCGAGCGCCAAATGTTTCGAACATTATGATGCAGGTGCGGAAGAGACTTCTTATGCGTCAAGTAATGTAGATGAAAACGCGAGCGTAGCGAGCGCGAACATTATGATGCTGGTACGGAAGATACGCGTCAAGTAATGTAGATGAATCGCGAGCGTAGCGAGCGCGAAATATTTCGAAAATTATGTTTATGATGCAGGTACGAAGAATACTTCATAAGCATCAAGCAATGTAGATGAAACCGCGAGCGTAGCGAGCGCGAAATTTTTAGAACATTATGATGCAGGTACGGAAAATACTTCATACGCATCAAGTAATGTAGATGAAAACCCGAGCGCAGCGAGTGCGAAATTTTGAACAGAAAAGAATCAGTTGACCCATCGAGTGGAGTACCTATCTTTGTTAAGAGGTGGTTGAATATAGATATTTGTTGGTTTAAAAATTATTGGAATACCTTACCAGTACCACCTTTGGTCTGTTCCGTCACTATCGAAGATGGAGTAGAGGTCTAGGTTGACAGCGCACCCACCCTGGTTGCTTCTGCGAGGTGTGTGATTGTTTGAGAGTTGTTTTTTTTTTGCTATTGGCTTATGACTTTCGATTTTAGTCATACT
The DNA here is from genome assembly GCA_951800055.1 of Cenopis cana. Taxonomy (NCBI): domain Eukaryota; kingdom Metazoa; phylum Arthropoda; class Insecta; order Lepidoptera; family Tortricidae; genus Cenopis; species Cenopis cana. Next base: position 1,930,425 of record OX637492.1, on the reverse strand, counting down.
TAATGTTTATTGTTACGTATATTTTACCAATACACCCTAAATGTGGAAAGTCTGACACGCGCTGAAAATATTTTATAAGTACATTGTGCTGACCTGCTGACGGAAAACGCAACTAATCGGCACCCGAAAAACCTCAAAGATGACCCCCATATCGATTATTAAGATTAAGAAAATAAATAAATGTCCGCCATCTTTGATTTGAAAATTGATATAATTTTTGTAATCAGCACCCCAAAACACAATATTTTATACAAAAGTACAGTACATATACTCATATATACATGTCGCAAGTGTTACCATGCAACCGAGAGCCCGCTGCTCTGCGTAGGTACCCTCCATCGAAAACAAAAAAACCAAGGTTGCGTAGTAAGATTTTGTGAATATTGATAGCGACTGACTGACCAACATAATAGGGATGTTGACACCAAATAAGAAAATCAATGAATCTGAATTTTCTCGAAAAAGGATCAAATTCTCTATCAAATAGTGAAAAAAGTAATCCAAAAGAATAAATAATTACATAATTATAAGTCTTCAAAGTTTTAGGAGGGGGCATTTTCTGTCCCTTTTCCGCAAAACATACCGTTGTATTGAACGATCGTCATTTACTATGGCGCTCGAGGTCAGTGACGTCACTGACCTGTAGCGTTTTCTCTCTCTAACTAAAAACATTCTAACGGTTGTAGTTTCGTTATTTTTTGAGATATTTGAATAGGATTTTCACTTTTTGGCATAGTTATATATATTCTTTCGTATGGAGTATTAATAAATTTTGAGTCAACATCCCTATTAGATCTCTCGTTTTAAACAGTTAATATGGTATTAGGGACTTATATATTTTTTGTTTTAGGCTCTCAAGTATTGTAATTTCAACCCCCATTTTTTGAAATACTATCTGTTTATTGTACAATGTTTGAATGGGGTTCTATTTACTTTGCATCCGTGTATATACTTACCAATTTTCAAGTCTGTAAATCATGAACTGGAAGTGAGAAGGGGTGGAACTTCTCATACAAAGTTTAACCCCTTTTTTCACCCCCTTTCATTCCCAACCTGTATGATTTTTATAGCCTATAACCTGGCCGAAGATCCAATAAACTTATTATTGAAGGCTGTATTCAAATCCATTCGCTAGTTTTCACGTGATAGTTAGACAAATAAACAGACAGACAAACAGATAAACAGACAAACAGACAAACAGACACGATGTAACAGAACGCCGCTGGCAGGTCCAGTTACGTTTATATTAAAATAGTTTCCAGGGGACAGCTGACTTAGCTCACTGTTTCATTTTTGACGGCCTTAGTAAGTTGTTATAAATAATTAGGCGACTTGGCGGGATCACTACCGTGCCCCTTGAGTATTTTTAAAGTAATTCTATTCATCTGGATTTATTTTGTGCGAAAGAATGTATAAAAACATTCAAGGTCAAGAAACACATCGAATAAATTATACTACTAAGGATGCTAAGGTTATTCCCGAATACCTATAATTATGCCAGCTTAAAACGTTAAATTGGACAGTAAAATAATGTCAAAATTACCAATGAACCCAACAATAATATCTATTACCTATTCCTTTTCGTCCATGCTTAGCCGGCATCGATTGATATAAAGCAACCGACATTTGAAATTCAACCTTATTTGCTGAGGAATAAGTTAGAACTAAGGAAAGGATGTTACGACCCTTTGTCATGAGAAGGAGTAGGCTATTGTTTGTCGGCGCCGCTTTGACAGCGTGCCGCGTGTCCGCCGAGTCTCTCATGTCTTATTTGTCCCCCCTATAGCCTGCAGTCTCTAATGGCTTATTTGTCCCCCCATATTGTCTGCCGAGTCTCTCATGTCTTATTTGTCCCCCTATTGTCTGCCGAGTCTCTCATGTCTTATTTGTGGGGGACAAAGTCTGCAAAGTGTCTAATGGCTTATTTGCCCCCCCATATTGTCTGCCGAGTCTCTAATGTCTTATTTGTCCCCCTATAGTCTGCAAACTCTAATGTCTTATTTGTCCCCCCTATAGTCTGCCTAGCCTCTAATGTCTTATTTGTCCCCCCTTACAGTCTGCCGAGTCTCTAATGTCGTATTTGTCCCCCCATATTGTCTGCAGAGTCTCTAATGTCTAGATTGTCCCCTCCTATTGTTAACCGAGTATAATGCTTGGCGGTATTGTTTGGCGGCGTCTCTTTGACGGTGTCTATTAGATTTACCGCTTGGCGGCATCGTTTGTCGGCACTGCTTTGACGGGGTGCCGCGTATCTGTCGAGTCCCTAATGTCTTGATTGTCCCCCGAGTCCCGATTGGCCGTCGAGTCTCGCATGTCTCTCAAATCCACGATGTCAGAGTATAAAAGGAGGTGTGGGTTGTAGGTAGCTTCACTTTAATTTCGTCGATCGTGCTGGTAGTGTCTCTGGCTATTGCTGTCAAATTACTATTGGTGGGTGTTCTATTGTAAATAAGGGTGTGATTCTGCTGCTATGGGAGGTCATTCTGCATGGCGGGAAAATCACTCCTTACTTTAAATTGACTTAATTTTATGGGGATTTTTAGTTTTTATTGTTTAAATTATTTTGTAGCCAGAATGCTATCTAGACAAACAGTATGTCTAACGGGATTTCCGTATCCTAGCGGTGGTAAACGCGGTCATCCCGGAGCCTTATTTGCAACCGAGTTTGGAAGTGGCTCGGCGCTTTCTCTTTACCGACATAGAAAGCGAATTATCTTCCACGATTTTCTGATGCCCAGCTGGCGACGTAACCATGGCCTATTCTGCTCAGTCCAGACCTTGGCAAAGGAGTGTATACTCCGCTTGGTAAAATCGTCCAGTATTCAGGAGATCGGTCTTGTTAAATATATTTATATATTATCTGTATATACACGCTAGGGTAGGCTACCTTCTCCGCCATGTCTTCGGACGAGAAGGGGGGCCATCTTACACGAGCTGTTAGGGTTTGACTTACCTCGGAGTAGCTCACCGAACTCTTCCAGTCTAAGCTTAGGGCAAATCACAACCTTATTTGAAACTAAAGACTATATTTTGGTTTTAGTTTTAAATAAGCGAAAAGGGGTAAAAATGGGGATAGGAATAGGTTAAATTCACACACTATGGGATGTAGGGTACATAATCTAGGCACCATTCGAACAGTTAGGTCTTTCGTCACGTACTAGGAATTTTATAGGTTTTGTTCTGTTCGTCTGTAGGTATTTAGGTCGTTCAACAGGAGCTAGAAGGTTCTGATGTCTGTCTGTCAGTGGATAGGAGCAGCGACTGTTTATTGTTCGTCTCTAAGGTACCTAGGTCATTCACCAAGCACTAGAAGGGATTTGGGAGCCTGGGTTCGTAGTCAGAGGAAGCCACGACTGTCTATCGTTCGTCTTTAGGTAATTAGGTCAACCAATTAGCACTAAAAGGGTTCTAACGTCTAACGTCCGTCTATAGGTATCTAGGTCATTCAACAAGCACTAGAAAGGGTTTTGGTAGCCTGTGGTTGTAGTAAGAGAAGCAGTGACTGCCTATTGTTCATCTCTAGGTAGTTAGGTCATCCAATAAAGGTTGTAAAGCCTAGCGTCCGTCTGTAGGTATTTAGGTCATTCAGCAAGCGCTAGAAAGGGTTTGGGTGGCTTGAGATTGAAGTAGTAAAAACAAACAAGTGTCTATTTTCCGTCTGTAACCAATTAGGTCACCCAATAAACACTAGGAAGGTTGGGTCAGTAGTAATAATCAACAGGTCTAAAACCTAGGTCTTTCAATAAATACTAGGTGATTAAATAATACAACTGTATGTAAATTTTATAATTTTAAATGTTCACCGATTACTTATTGAGCTAAGTAGCAAACTGCCTTGGTTAAGGGAAGTGGTTCACATAAATGAGTACTATTATGAAATACAGCTTCAGGTATATATTTGAGTGTTTTAACAAATTATGCAATAACTAATAACGTTATTTTTGTTATGTATACAATTTACAATCGAATAGAGTCATAAATTGTATAGGAGGCAAAGCTAGTTTCCATGAATTAGTCTAACACAGATTCCAGTTATGATTAAGACAATAGAATCATCTCAGCAAGAATTGGGTTGTTTCTAGTGACGATACGGAGTAGATCACACGTCTTTTCATCATAAATGGAACAATTTGTTTGTAGTTTAACTGCCTCACAAGAGTCACAAGCTATATACCATTAGGTCTAGTAAACAATGGTGAGCTTAGGGCTAGTCGGGGTTATTAGCTAGAGATCATCTTCAATCATCTACACGACTACTAATGAACTCGCTTCATCAGTAGGCCGAGCTAGGGTCTCTGTAGAGGTCATTCTGCATCCTGCGATAATAGTAGCCTGTATGGATAAAATACAACAACATACCATACTATATTTATCAAAATTATCCTTAGCTAGCTTAATGATTGGGTTTTATGCGTAGAAAATATACAATGGGTAATTTTGATCTAGGGAAATGGCTTATAAAGAAAATTTGCCTTTCTTTATAAACCCCGCTACTATTATTTAACGGACCGTCGTAGGAAGAGCTGGTAGCAGATAGTATTGAAAAAACAAATAATAATAATAATACAAAATTTATAATGAGTAGGTATAATACATAGGAAAAAACTGGCTAGGAATAAGTACTAGTAGGAACATTAGGGAATCCATTAACGTCTTTGTGTAGGCTGAGAGTCCAAGGATCTGACGAGCATTCACATTAAAGAAACTGGGTATCTTCGGCTACAACATTACGGGGTCCTAAAACCATAGACGATTCACATTGGCCAAAATAAATTCACAACGTTTAGTCTTTTATCCCTTTAAATAAGCTATTTATCGCTATCGTCGCGCGCGTTTTATTACAACGAATTATAAAAACCATTGAAATGTGTTCTGTTATCGATTCTTAGACCCCTCCATCGATCTTTTTACTAATATCTTCAATGTACAGATTTTTGACCCTCTTCTGCTTTATTATATGTATAGATTTATAGAAACGGAGATGCCGTTTATGTGGGTTACGAGACCTATCAACTAACTAACTAACTGGGCTGGCACGACGACCCAAAATGAGTCTTGGCCTCCGACACAAGAGCACGCCACTTTGCTCGGTCCTGCGCAATTTCTCGCCAGCTTGCACCAGCTCCGAGCTCACGCAGGAAAGCCTAGAGAGGATGGGAGAAGATCGACAGGTGAAAAGAGCATACTTGGGCCGACCGACCGGACGACGTCCTGTGGGTCGCCCCAAGTATCGCTGGAGGGATGTGGTGGAAGCGGACGAGACTTATCCAAAATCCTTTTGATTTGTCCACAGGAAAGACGCGAATGTACAAAAAAATATATTTATAATTTATGTTTTTATCACATAGATTTATAGAAACGGAGACACTGTTTATGCGTTATGCGGGTTACTAGACCAATCCAAAATTGAGCTTTGTACTTAGCCCTTAACTTTTGCTATGTCCACAGGAAAGATGCGAACCTAAATCTGTTTATGACCTACGCTAATGACTTTGTTTACATTTGATAAAGGTATTTGGCAAGAATCTACTTAGCCTTACACTAGCCGCTAGATGTTAGATGCAACATGAACGCAATGTATTCGCTGGCTAGCCGTTAGATAACAAAACCAGGTCGGCTCCGGGAGTGCATCGCCCCACAATAGTATTATCACAGATTTTGTGTTAGGCACTTACCATTTAATATCATTGCTTATTGATTTGACGGATGCAGCATAAGGCCGGTCGCACATTAGACACGTTTTCGTACGAGTATATTTCGTACGAAAACGTGTCCAATGTGCGACCGGCCGGCCTTAGGCTATAAGGGTCACCATCAAATCGCAATCAAGTAGTCACTAGTGTCACTACTATCTACGATACTATTCGGGATCGTCCTAATACAACGCGACTACGCGATGATCGCGCAATCGCGAGAGTGAAATTCGCGAATATATTTAACTCGAATAGGTGTCCTAAAGGGATTGTCCTAAAACATACGCGATTATCGCGCGAACTCGCGACTTTTCCTAGTAAATATTCTAAGTGGGATCGTCCTAATACAACGCGACTACGCGATCATCGCAAGTTCGCGTCGCGCGATTGTCAATTAGGACTCTGTTCGCGTTCAATATGTTTGATCGCAAGTTCGCGCGAGTAAAATTCGCGCGAACTTGCGATGATCGCGCGAGCGCGACTTTAACTTAGAATATTTACTAGTAAAAGTCGCGAATTCGCGCGAAAATCGCGTAGTCGCGTTTGATTTAGGACGATCCCTTTAGGACACCTATTCGAGTTCAATATATTCGCGAATTTCACTTGCGCGATCGCGCGATCTTCGCGTTGTATTAGGACGATCCCTAAAAGTCGCGCGATCGCGCGATCATCGCCTAGTCGCGTTTGTATTAGGACGATCCCTTCTGTGCCAGGGGTGCAGAAGATACTTACCATCACGCTGATGATATTTGTTCCAGCGCAAGAGGTAATCGACGGGCTGTTCTCTCAGGAGTGTCGCGAGGCCCCCTCCGACTCCGCCAAGCTGGAGGAGCTGGACCTCGAGCTGCCCAAATGGTTCAACGAGAAGAAATACGACCAGTGAGTACCTATTATAAATTATAGTTTTTTCCCGCGGCTCATTTATCGCCATATAATTTAATTCCTATTTTTTATATCAGGCGCTTACCTAGTTATCGCTCTTCCATACACACTTCCACTCCCTTAAGGGTTGATTTCCAGTATAAAAAGTATCCAATGTCCTTCCCCGGGACTCAAACTATCTCCATGCCAAATTTCATCTTATTTTTTTTCATAATCATAATCGGTTCAGGGATCGTCCTAATACGACGCGATTGTCAATTAGGACACCTGTTCGCGTTCAATATGTTTGATCGCAAGTTCGCGTGAGTAAAATTCGCGCGAACTTGCGATGATCGCGTAGTCCCGTTGTATTAGGACGATCCCTCAGCGGTTTTAGCGCGAAGAGGTAACAGACAGACGGACAGACAGACACACTTTCACATTTATAATATTAGTATATGGACTAGCTTTTGCCCGCGACTTCCCGCCTCAAGAATTCTCGAGAAATCTGTCCTTAGTCGAGACTGGAAGAAAAATTTACGCCTCGAGAACTTATTTGGGCTAATTAGTTCCAGCTAATAGGCGTGACAGGAAAAAGCTCGAAAGACGGAGCGAAAAGCGCCTGGAGAAGCTATTGGTCCATGAAACCGCTCATTATAGTAGATTATACACTAAGGGGATAAAGCACTGTTTTATGTCACGGGTGCGATATTGAATCCCGAACGTAACGAAGGACTCCAAATTTTACTTCTGATCGGAGCGAGGGAGTGCTGTCTCACTTGTCGTTTGTGGGACAAGAGGTCTAACCAAGCGTTATCGTAGCATCACGCCTTCACCCATTCTCTTTTTCCAAAGGTATCGGTCTGCAGAATGGTACCTAACTATAGAAAACGCCGTTAGAGGCATTTCAGAGGAAGTGTTGCTTACGCGACGCTGTGCTTTTGCTAAAAGTAGCCCAGAAATCAAATTGGTTGACCGTACATATACACCGGCTGTATAGAAGCCTGAGGGCTATCGCACCGCGAACCGAAAACTATATGTCTGCCTCTCTATCGGACTTATTCGAGTGACTGAGATATACTTATGCGTTTTCGATACAAGGGGGACTTGCCTAACCAACATAGGAGACGCGACCTTTTATATTTATACTTGTCCTGCTATCCGGTGTCATCGCCCGAGGCACGTTAACTATATATGTATACATATAGCATATGTAAAACAGTTAAGCACACATGGTGCTTTCTGCGAATGATCGAACTCAGTATTCTTGGATAGTGTGCTCCGCATACATAAACAATTCCACATTAGATCAGCAGTTATCTACATTCATATTAAGTTTTCTTTGCGTCACCAGCCTTGTGGTAGTTTTGATAATACCGATTTGTTTTCTTGATACCTACGTGCATTATAATCATGTTATCGCATGCCCTATAAAAAATTTAGGTACAGTGGGCCAACGAAAATTGAGCACTTTAATAGTACTTTATGTCACACCTGGCCATAAAGCGGCAATTACCGCACGCTCCGCGCGCGGGAAATCCCACTTCCTGGCCAGGGGGTGACATAAAATTTTGTACTTACCACGGGCGATAATAAAGAAAGCCTCAGATCGCATATTTATCGCCCTTGCCTTCGGCTCGGGCGTAAAATACCTGCGATCTGAGACATTCTTTGATTTATCGCCCTTGGTTAGTAATGTACTATTGTCAAATTAAAGAGGTTTCAAATTTTATGAAGTTTCAGTCTAAATATTTCTTAGTTTTCGATGTGACAAGGCTCTAAGTATGCTCAACATTTTCATGGGCTGACTGTACACCTATATATCTTCTATATATCTTTAATACCTAGGTAGTGTTATTTTATCGCCGATCGATTTGCATACCCAATTTACGCAATGCCGTCCTTTTCTCACGCACGGCCGAAAATAATATTCTACTTTATTAAATTAGCAATAGAAATTTGGAATTATGTATTTAAAATATTGCCAATAAGTAATCGGAATTTTGAATGTAAGTATTGCTGTAGGAGTTCCGTCGATTTCTCCTAAGGGCTTTTGACTTTACCGAAGTCGCAAGCGATCATGCGTACGGTGTCTGAAGTGCTACCGCGAACCGCGAACCAAGTTTTCCCTCTCTGTCGCACTTGCAAGTCTGTACGTAAGTGCGACAGAGACAGAAAACTTCGTTTGTGGCTCGCGGTAGCAACTCCGGTAACTAAGGCAGGCCGTAGTCTTGTTTACCACCATTGTCGTATTAAATATAAGTTTCGCCTTTCTTATCTCTAGGTAACCATCGCTAGCTACCACACACATACACCTTTATTTGGCATTTCAGTTGAAAATAAGCTTCTTGCTTATCGCTTGAGCTAAATTTTGCTCTAGCACACACCGGGATGTCGGTATAATTACTTACAATACAATACAATACAAATATTCTTTATTGTTCAAAAAATTACATAGAAATCCAGCTTAATCTGTGGTATAGGTAGATGATCATTATTAGGAACGAAAGAGCATGTGATATGCGGCGAGTGGGATGCTATGTTTTGAATCTTCTATATAACCGTCAAACTTCGGTATTAAGACAGAAAAGGTCCTGGAGTAAGGTCGAAATTATTTTTCTTGGTAAAATTCCAACGTCTTTAGAGATACTTTGATGTAACTCGGCCAGTTCAAATGCTTTCAATATACTATTAATTATTCTGTTGTCTCACTTCCCAGAGGCCGCCGCTTCTACTGGGACAACAGCTTCTCCCTCACCTCCTCGATGCTGATGGGCTTGCTGGCGGTGCTGGCGGTCCCCTCCATCTTGAACATCCTCATCAGCTCCCGCCGCTCCTCCTCTCAGTACACCAGCTATAAACGTTACTTGTCCACCATTCTACACACCTCCAGCTGGTTTGAGGATGAACTCAAGCCTGGGACAACGTGAGTAACTCTCAACTTCCTCATCGGCTCTCTCTGTACACTACGCCATCTACAAGCTTTAAATATCCACCATTCTGTACACCTTCAGCTGGTTTGAGGATGAACTCCAGCCTGGGACAACGTGAGTATTGGTTCTCTCTGTACACAACGCCAGCTACAAGCTTTAACTCTCCATCATTCTGAACACCTCCAGCTGGTTTGAGGATGAACTCAAGCCTGGGACAACGTGAGTACCTAACTCTCAACTTCCTCATCGGCTCTCTCTGTACACTTCGCCAGCTACAAGCTTTAAATCTCCACCATTCTGAACACCTCCAGCTGGTTTGAGGATGAACTCAAGCCTGGGACAACGTGAGTACCTAACTCTCAACTTCCTCATCGGCTCTCTCTGTACACTACGCCAGCTACAAGCTTTAAATATCCACCATTCTGTACACCTTCAGCTGGATTGAGGATGAACTCCAGCCTGGGACAACGTGAGTATCGGTTCTCTCTGTACACAACGCCAGCTACAAGCTTTAACTCTCTATCATTCTGAACACCTCCAGCTGGTTTGAGGATGAACTCAAGCCTGGGACAACGTGATTACCTAACTCTCAACTTCCTCATCGGCTCTCTCTGTACACTACGCCAGCTACAAGCTTTAAATCTCCACCATTCTGCACACCTCCAGCTGGTTTGAGGATGAACTCAAGCCTGGGACAGCGTGAGTAACTCTCTACTTTCTCATCGGCTCTCTCTGTACACTACGCCAGCTATATACAAGATTTAACACTCCACCATTCTGCATACCTTTAGCTGGTTTGAGGATGAACTCAAGCCTGGGACAACGTAACTCTCTACTTCCTCATCGGCTCTCTCTGTACACTACGCCAGCTACAAGCTTTAACTCTCCAGTCTCCACCATTACGCACACTTCCAGCTGGTTTGAGGATGAACTCAAGCCTGGGACAACGTGAGTAACTCGATCTCTACTTCCTCATCGGCTCTCTCTGTACACTACGTCAGCTACAAGTGCTACTTGTCCACCATTCTGCACACCAGCTGGTTTGAGGATGAACTCAAGCCTGGGACGACGTGAGTAACAATCAACTCTCAACTTCGCAATACATCTGTTACAAGCGGGTGTGGTTTGAGGATAAACTGAAGCCTGGGACAACATGTACCTAACGCTTCCTAACCCTCTTTGTTCATAATACAAACGGCTCTAACGAGCCACTGACTCAGCCTAACGGTATCTCTGTCTTTTCCAGGTCGTGGAAGTCTCTTTACACCGTGCGCAGCCGGCACCTCCGGGCCGGCCTAGCCGCTAAACTGCAGGGCTTGGGTGTTGTCTCTCAGCGGGACATAGCTGTGACACAGTTCGGCTTCATGGGCTTCGTGATGCTGAAGCCGGACAAGTTTGGTGTGCGGCAGACTGAGGAGTTTGACTGGGACGCGTACAACCACACCTGGGCTGTCATTGGACACATGATCGGTCTGGAGGATAGGTGAGGAACAGTACATTCTCTTCTTCTTCGTCATTTCCTCAAGGATGATGGTCGTGACCACCAGAGGAGCAGTACTTCACCACCGTTCTCCAAACCCCTCTATTTTGGGCTAGTTGTATTGCCCCCTGGATGTTGACGCCCGCCGTAGCATCGCGGATTGCATCTGTCCATCGTGTGGGCGCTCTACCTCTGCCCCTCTTTCCTTCAATGCAGCCAACCACTATCTTTTACACATTACATTACCTAGTGCGGTAAAACAAAGAATGTACCTACCAGATCGCAGTATTTGACACCTAACACCTAAGGCAAGGGCCTTTCTTTCGCCCGTACAGTACATCATCAAATTTAAGAGTTATCCTCTTGTCAGTGTAAGGGGGGGGGGGGGGGGGGGACAAATGTGAGCGCTCTTGCCGTCAATATTTTATTTCCCCCAAAATTGGTGCTTTGACACAATCTACTATTGTAACCACTCCTACCAACCTCTTCCCAGATACAACCTCTGCCGCCGCAACGTCGACGACACCCGCCAGATCTGCCAAGCAGTTCTAGACCGAGTGTACACTCCATGCCTGGACAATGTCCCCGAATACTTCGAGCACATGTCCCGAGTCCTGCTCGAGTCCATGTGGTGCATCAACCCGACCATCAACGTCGACTCGTTCCTGTATCTCGTGAAGGTAAACTGTTAACTCTGCCTTCTACAGCAGTCCTAGACCGAGTGTACACTCCATGCCTGGACAATGTCCCCGAATACTTCGAGCACATGTCCCGAGTCCTGCTGAAGAAACCATGAGATGTTCAGTTACACCGAACGTATCAGCGAAACCTAACTTATTTAATTTATTTATGACAAAATATTGTCTCAAACTGCTCGAAGTAGCTTTTACATAAAAATATATAGATAATAAAAATAATAAATTACCTTTAGACATCAAGGATCTTCCTTTGAACTTATTTAAAAGAAAATTGTTTCTATGGCTTTGCGACAAGTGCTTTCTTCTTATTCTGTGATTATTTATAGGACTTAATAATGTAAATTAATATTAATCAGGCTTGACATCTAGAACTACACAGTCAATTTATTTATTCCTTGCCCTAAATTTTTAATATTTGCTATCATTTAAATTAATAAATTGTAATTACGCATAGTTCTCACTGAAATTATGCATGCTACCCTAAGCAAAGTATGGCTGATCTGAATCTTAAGATCAACACCTATATACAGGGCGTCCCAAAACTATGGGCCATCCAGGGAAAGTACCTTGAATATTGTAGATGGAAGATTTTCAAAAACAATTTAAACTGCATTCATAGATTTTTAAATAATAACATGGTTGAACCGGGAATCGAACCCGCTACACGAGAAAAAAAATGTTTTTACTTGAATTTAAACTTTCGTGAGACATGTTAAAAAAAACAAGAAAAAATGAAAAAAAAAAAAATGTTTTGTTAAAATTCATGGTGTTTCTTTTGTTTCTGACACTATGTTATTTAGCAAAAAATAATCCTTATGATGAAGCCTTCCGATCGGTATGATAAAACAACAGGGTATTTTTTTTTTCTTGTGTAGAGGGTTCGATTCCCGGTACAATCATGTAAGAATTATTTAAACAGTTTAAATTGTTTTTAAATTAAAATAATGTCTTCTTTCAGCAACATATCCTATCTACGATATAATTTAAGGTACTTTCCCTTGATGTCCCATAGTCTTGGGACACCCTGTTATATAACCTCAGCATATAAAATTTAATTTCTTTTAATTTCATTTGAAGTATCTGGCTGACGTGCCCGGGTACATCTACACGGAGACGGATAGACTGGACTTGCAGAGAAAGCTGAGGGAAAAACTAAAGGGGAAACCTATAGATTCGGGTAAGAATTTATTGATTGTTTAAAATGGGAATTAGGTAACACAAAGAATTAGAAAATAGTCTTAATGTCACACCTGGCCATAAAGCGGCAATAACCGCACGCTCCGCGCGCGGGAAATCCCACTTCCTGGCCAGGGGGTGACATAAAATTTTGTACTTAACACGGGTGGTAATAAAGAAAGCCTCAGATCGCATATTTATCGCCCTTGCCTTCGGCTCGGGCGTCAAATACCTGCGATCTGAGACATTCTTTGTTTTACCGCCCTTGTTAAGTAATGTACTATTATGTCACACCTGGCCATAAAGCGGCAATTACCACACGCTCCGCGCGCGGGAAATCCCACTTCCTGGCCAGGGGGTGACATAAAATTTTGTACTAAAACACGGGCGGTAATAAAGGAAGCCTCAGATCGCATATTTATCGCCCTTGCCTTCGGCTCGGGCGTCAAATACCTGCAATCTGAGACATTCTTTGTTTTACCGCCCTTGTTAAGTAATGTACTATTATTTTTGCCCGGCGTGTGTGTGTGTGTGTGCCGGCGACATGAACTCTGGACTTCGCAATTAAGGTACCTAATATGTGGGCAAAAACCGGCCAAGTTCGTGTCGGGCCACGCGCAAGGTAGGGTTCCGTAGTCGTCCACCCGTTACATTATGTGAACTAAAAAGTTGGCAAACTTATATTTACTATGTTTTTGACAGAATTAACAACATTATCTAAGGTATCAATGGAAATTGTACGAAAGTTTGCTTTTGCAAAGTACATTTCTGAAGTTCGACTATTACTCGTTAACTAGTAATGTCTACTTAGCTGTGATAGTTTTCCTTTTAAATTCATCGTATATACTACTACCATGATTTTTTTCACATGCCTAGTAGCCACCGTTTAACTGGCAGGGGGAAGGGGGGGGACACTTGACCATAACAAAAATTATCGCTTCAAAGCTTAATATCACGCTAACCAATTCTTTAATCAAAAAATGCTTTGAGAAACCTTACAATATTTTTAAAAGAGCTATACAACGATAGCCCACACGATGGGGTTTGGCAGAAAAAAAATGTCACCACCACTTTAAATGTACGGGAGGACCATAAAAAAATTTTTTTTAAAGATTTTATTCTACCGTTTGGTCGGCGTCATGGATATGTATACTCATGCCAAATTACAGCTTTCTAGTACTACCGGTTACTGAGAAAAACGGGGGTCGGACGGACGGACGGACGGACATGGCGAAACTATAAGGGTTCCTTGTTTACTACGGAACCCTAAAAAGGACATGACCTAAATACTATTGTCTAATTCTTTGTGTTAATTCCCATTTTAAACATTTTGGCTAAATAGTAATGTTAAGAATAACCCGACGCAATTATACATTACTAACTTTTGCCCGCGACTTCTTCCGCGTAGAAGTAGTTCATCGAGTTAGAATTTACTTGCTATTATTTTATTTCAGGCGCTTACCTTGTTATCGCTCCTGATTTCCGGGATAAAAAGTGTGCTATGTGCTACCCTGGGACTTAAACTATCTCCATACCAAATTTCATCTAAATCGGTTCAGCGGTTTAAACGAGAAAAGCAGACACAGACAGTGACAGACGTAAATGGATTCGGGACTTAGGTATTGCAGGCCAAGTTTCGCGATAGTCGAAATCTGACACAGCTCACAAATTACCAATGAATGAATGAATGATTTATTCATTCACCAGAATATACAGTATACAATAGATGTTTTACATTGCAGTTTCAGTCCAGTACATTCGGCCATATCAGGCATGTGAAAATTTCAATAAGTTCTTAACAAAAATAAACACCTTTGATTGATTGATTGATAACTACAAAATAATTAGGAAAATAAGCATAAAGTATTGGTAAACGTATATCCATCCATGTCAAAATGAATTCATGCATAAATCGTATTAAAGTTTTTGATGTCATAACAAAATGTAGAATTGAATATAAAAGTAGCCAAGTACAATAAGGAACTCCTAAAATGTGAAACTTCATGATTAACCCTTTGTCCTCAGGTGTGGATTCAACTACCCTCATAGCCAAGCCAGCCATAGAGGGCTTGCCCCAACGCGCCCCTCGCCTGCTCTACCTCCGCGACTACGAGACCATCTCCACCGCCCCCGAATACAGCACCCTCCCCTTCTGGTCCAAATACAACCTTAACTTCATCCACGTTTTAACCTTCTTCCACGCCACGTATCTCGGAAGAATCTACTTCAAACTCAATTATCTTTATAGCCTGTTCTTAATGAAGTACTGTCCGTATTTGGCGTTCTTCAAATTCGGGATACGGAACTCTTTTGTGAATATATTTAAGGAGGATCCTACAGATGACACGAAGCCGAAGCCTAATGCCGAATACACTAAGCCAAAGCCACCTGAGACGTGGTTTAGTATAGTTTTAGGTGCGTTTTGGTAAGGGTGGTGTTAAGCCGACTGCATACAGCAACTCGCGCGCACTCCAAATTGAACCGTGATCATAAGACTAAAAGTCCCAATTTGAGTGAGCGGCGTGTGCTATTCCTGACACTTCGCTCATTTCAAATTCATCAGAGCTTTTTACGCATACTGTTACGGTTCAATTTGGAGTGCGGCGTCTAAGATTTGGAATTCTCTGCCAGCGTTTGTGTTTCCGAGCTCATATAACCTAGACCTTTTTAAGGCACGAGTGAATAGGCATCTTCTGGGTGAGCTCGCTTCATCGTCGGCCTCATCTTTGCCCCCTGGCTAGATGCTGGCCAAGAGCGATCCCATATTTAATTAAAAAAAAACCGTGCAGTTGCTGTGTATGCAGTCGGCAGCGGAATCATACCTTTACTGTAATTTAAGACCCTGTAGGGTGACACCACCAGTAATGGACGAGGCGCAATGATGTACATTGACACTTATGTAAAAGAAAATAAGAGTCATGCATTTTTATAGCACAATTTGCACTACTGGCATATTTTTAAAACGTATGCTCTTTGAATTATAAATAATAATAAATATAAATATATGTGGACAATCTTACACAAATCAACCTAGTCCCAAACTAAGCAAAGCTTGTACTATGGGTACTAAGCGACGATATACATACTTATATAGATAAATAGATACTTTAATACATAGAAAACATCCAAGACCCAAGAACAAATATTAGTGCTCATCACACAAATAAATGCCCCGGCCGGGATTCGAACCCGGGACTTCCGGCTTCGTAGGCAGGGTCACTACCAACTAAGCTACAGCGGTCGTCATACATTATTACTTGTTGCATAGATTATTAATTTGTATAGGACTAATGATAATTATGATGGCCCCAAGTAAGAGTTCCATACCTAAATCGTAGTTGAATATGTGCAGGGTTAGGTTAGCCGCTCGACGCAGCAATGTTATTGCCAAGAAATATATACCTATTATAATGTTATTACAATAGGAAACACGGTTACAATATCTGTGCACCTCCCACCTCCCCAGTATGCGGCGACACGCAAGCTCCGAAATGACGTCACACGGCCAGGCCCCTATACAACAAAACTTTACAAGTCTACAATTCGACAAAATTGTACAATTCTCCATAGAAAAAGTTGACAAATTTGTCGAATTGTACGCTTGTAAAGTTTTGTGGTACAGGCCCGGTGAACACATATTGTAATCGCGTATAGTTACGCGTACGAATTACATTTTAGGGCGAAGGGTAGTGTATTTTACAATTATTGTAAATTAATTTATTATTTTGACTGAGTTGACATTAATTCTTGAACAATTTTTAATATTTACACTAATAATTAATTACATATCGTGATATAAAGTTAAGCACCATACCTACTTTTTAATAGACTTCGAGAATTTAGTAATTAAGTTAACTTAATATTTTTTACATTCTTGTTTTGAGAGCTTTTTAATTAAGTTTTCTTAAACTCTGACCGCCAAGAACCTATAAAGTGGTTGTGTGGCGTCGTGCCCACCACGCCAACAACCACTTAAAAAGTCGGAGTGAATGTGTACTTTGATCATGAAAAAAATTATTTATGAACTGTTTTAATTTGTTTTTATTAGTTTAGACATTACACCAAAAAAACTGCTTGGCGTGGTGGGCACGACGACACACCATCGCTTTGGCGGTCAAAGGGTTAAATTTTAAGTTGTGAACCGATTTCTGTTTTAGTCTCAATAATCGGTTATTGTATTTGACTATCGTGATGTGATTAAAATGTGTAACAATATTGATTTCAAAAATCATAAGAACAATATCGGTATTAACATATCTTTAGATATAATCCGGTAATTATAGAAACCAGAAGTTATTATTACATTTTATTAATTAAATGTTACCGTTTGGGACCAATGAGTAGTCTTTTTATTTCATGCTAAATAATTTCCAGTGTACTTTCGACCTCAAATATGTGAATTTAAACTTTCGTGAGACATGTTATAACTTTATTTTACTAAACGGTTAAAACTCACCCGCCCGAAGTGACAATTAATACCTACGTGAGTTTTAACCGTTTAGTAAAATAAACTCAAATATGTGTTTACAATTTAGCACATTCCGTACAAACTTCGCTTTTATACTTGGTTTCATTCATAGTCTAAAGTTGTTTGTCTATTTATGAATAAGAATAGAATAAGAATAATCTATTGAAAAACATGTTTTACAATAATAATAACTATAGGCTAGGAGCTTACAATTAGATGCTAAATGAAACCTTAGTTTTATACTTTACCGTGGACGTCCACGGTAAAGTATAAAAGCGTCCAATAACGATAAGAAGATAAACATGTCTTACCTATGACCTTGACTGGAGTTTCCATTTTGTTGTGCCTCGTCAATTTTCGTTTTTTGACGACATGTATGTATATTATACCGTCAAACGACCGATATCCGGCATCATTGGTTTAGGCGAGGAATATCGACCTTAATGTCGCATACATTAAGGTTCAATTGCGCCCTGCAATTGCGTGGCTTAATTTTGGTGCTCATACGCTACGCGGGCGAGGTGCTCAAAATGATCTTCACACATCTTTATTATAAGGGCATAAGAGCGTGTGTAGGTCATTTTGAACACCTCGCCCCCGTAGCAACCATTGCTGCTGACTGTACAAACAGTTATTCAATGTGACGTTCAAGATAAAAGAAAAGAAACACTTATCAATGCAATCATTTTAATGCTTAATCGACATTCATCGCCAAATGTGTACAAAATATCTAATCTCTACGATTGATGTTGTTTCACCTCGACGGCTCTTCAAGCATTATAGATAATAAATATCGCCTATTATTACATATTTACAACTTTTTATCTACAGTTACATTATCTTTATTTAATAAAGTAATAAAGGTTTCCCCAAAACTGCACCTCCTTTCTCGACAGGAAAATTTCCAAAGTAGTTACAGCGTCTCCGGAATATTCTGAGATCCCAATCGGTCGATGGATGGGGTCTTTTAATGCCGGCTGTACACATTGGGATAAGGTGTTGGGCCAGCATCTTAGGCCAACATAACGAACCACCGATAAAAACTACCAACATACAGCCAAGTAGGCTTCTACACGTTGGCCCAGCGTGGTCCAATGTATACAACTGATAAGGCAGTTTGTTTCAATGTAGTCTAGGTATATCTGGCATCCTTAGTCTGAGGACCCACCAGTGAAATTCTAAGCTGTGTTTCCATACATGTGACATCTAGCTCCCTTATCGAAATTACAACAGTAACTTCATAATAAGTTTCATTACTCTTTGTTTCTTAACATTTATCTTCACAGGCGTTGGCTCCATTTAAACATTGTCGGATATGCTAGTTTATGAGCTGTCATATTTAGCAGCAGATCCATAACGTTAATGTAATTCTTCCGATGAGCATTCAGTGGTTTTACGGCACTTCGTCATGTATTGTCAAAGCAGACCATAATCAGAGTCAACTTTTGTAAAAAAGAAAGAAAAGAAAAGAAACATTTATTTGTGACAAACAAAACACTTACAAACAGGACAAGGACATTACAAACCGAATTTTTTCACGAAATGGTCACAACTCAGCGTTATGCTGGCAGAGCCAGCGCTGGTCTTCCGTTGTGACCAAAAAGCTTAAACCAATATCGTTTCTGAGTCTTATTTGGTCAATGTTCTCGCTGGCTGTCCTAACTTTGAGTTGACAATAACTTTAGAAACGAGCGTTTCAAATATGACCCCTCCATGCCTTCGCTACTTGAAGAAATCCTGCGCTTTTAACCTCGACCGCTTCTCCAAATTGATCTGCAGAAGGGTGTCCGTGAGAGTCGTGTCGCTTTTGTCGGTCAGGTTGGCGGTCAAGTTGATCTGTGGTTGTGGTCGGCGGGTCGGCGTACGCTTGGGCGGTTGTTTCTGATTTTCATTTGATCAATGTCCTCCCCCGCTGTCCTAACTTAGAGTTGACAATGTCTTTAGAAACGAGCGTTTCAATCATCCCTCCATGCCTTCGCTACTTGAAGAAATCCTGCGCTTTTAACCTCGACCGCTTCTCCAAATTGATCTGCAGAAGGTTGTCCGTGAGGGTCGTTTCGGTCGTGTCGGTCAGGTTGGCGGTCAAGTTGATCTGTGGTTGTGGTCGGCGTACGCTTGGGCGGTTGTTTCTGATTTTCATTTGATCAATGTTCTCCCCCGCTGTCCTAACTTAGAGTTGACAATGTCTTTAGAAACGAGCGTTTCAAATCATCCCTCCATGCCTTCGCTACTTGAAGAAATCCTGCGCTTTTAACCTCGACCGCTTCTCCAAATTGATCTGCAGAAGGTCCGTGAGAGTCGTGTCGCTTTTGTCGGTCAGGTTGGCGGCCAAGTTGATCTGTGGTTGTGGTCGGCGTACGCTTGGGCGGTTGTTTCTGATTTTCATTTGATCAATGTTCTCCCCCGCTGTCCTAACTTTGAGTTGACAATAACTTTAGAAACGAGCGTTTCAAATATGACCCCTCCATGCCTTCGCTACTTGAAGAAATCCTGCGCTTTTAACCTCGACCGCTTCTCCAAATTGATCTGCAGAAGGGTGTCCGTGAGAGTCGTGTCGCTTTTGTCGGTCAGGTTGGCGGTCAAGTTGATCTGTGGTTGTGGTCGGCGGGTCGGCGTACGCTTGGGCGGTTGTTTCTGATTTTCATTTGATCAATGTCCTCCCCCGCTGTCCTAACTTAGAGTTGACAATGTCTTTAGAAACGAGCGTTTCAATCATCCCTCCATGCCTTCGCTACTTGAAGAAATCCTGCGCTTTTAACCTCGACCGCTTCTCCAAATTGATCTGCAGAAGGTTGTCCGTGAGGGTCGTTTCGGTCGTGTCGGTCAGGTTGGCGGTCAAGTTGATCTGTGGTTGTGGTCGGCGTACGCTTGGGCGGTTGTTTCTGATTTTCATTTGATCAATGTTCTCCCCCGCTGTCCTAACTTAGAGTTGACAATGTCTTTAGAAACGAGCGTTTCAAATCATCCCTCCATGCCTTCGCTACTTGAAGAAATCCTGCGCTTTTAACCTCGACCGCTTCTCCAAATTGATCTGCAGAAGGTCCGTGAGAGTCGTGTCGCTTTTGTCGGTCAGGTTGGCGGCCAAGTTGATCTGTGGTTGTGGTCGGCGTACGCTTGGGCGGTTGTTTCTGATTTTCATTTGATCAATGTTCTCCCCCGCTGTCCTAACTTAGAGTTGACAATGTCTTTAGAAACGAGCGTTTCAAATTACCCCTCCATGCCTTCGCTACTTGAAGAAATCCTGCGCTTTTAGCCTCGACCGCTTCTCCAAATTGATCTGCAGAAGGTTGTCCGTGAGGGTCGTTTCGGTCGTGTCGGTCAGGTTGGCGGTCAAGTTGATCTGCGGTTGCGGTCGGGCGGGCGTACGCTTGGGCGTACGCCTGGGCGAGGCGTGCGTGACGCCGACGCCGCCGGGGGTGAGCTTGAGGCGCGGGGACAGAAGGTGCTTGGTGGCGAGCAGGCGCGCCGCGGGCGACATGCTGGCTAGACGCTCGGTGTTTGATCTGAAACTGAACAAATATAATCACTTAGTACCGCTTTATTTTACTAAACGGTTAAAACTCACGTATTAATTGTCACTTCGGGCGACATGTTTCGAACTCTTCGGGAGTTCTTCCTCAGGATGAGTGCGTCTGCGACCCGCGCCGATTGCACACTGTCGAACTACCCGCCGCCCGCCGCAAGGCACGTGACGCACGCGCAGACAGCGCGGGCATGTCTCACGAAAGTTTAAATTCAAGCACTTAGTACCGTTCAAAAACATACAACAACACACACATGACACATACATGACTTAGCAATAAATGAATTGAATTGAAAATTTTTAATCAGAGTGTTTGGTAGCTAGATGAAAAGAGGTATTTTGTCGTATTATAGTAAGTGTGCTTACTTATTATGGTACAAAGTCTTGTAAGATATGCGCCATTTTATTATGAAAATTATTAATTATTATTATACCTATGATGGATACATGGTATTTGAATTTTTCATTGTATGATCGCAAGGGCAATTGTTCTCTTAACTTTTTCAAGGTTATCGGTGTAATGTTCTTCTATTAAATAAAAGATAAACGTGAAGGATACACGCATTTATTATTATTTCTTTACAATTTTTGTTAACTTTTTATCTTGCTGTCCGTTGCTTCTTCAGTGATGGAAAAGAGGGCGCTCCGCCATCTTGGAATGCTTATATAGGTCACAGAGGTTGCGTTCGGAGACGCGCGCTAGACATTACTACGTTCGGATACACTACAATCGGAATTATGCAGTGGTAGGGTGACACCACCAATAATGGACAAGGCCCAATGATGTGCATTGCCTCTTATGTAAAAGAAAATAAGAGTCATGCATTTTTTATAGCACAATCAATTTAAAACCGTATGCTCTTTGAATTAGGATTGAAGTGTCCATTACTGGTGCTTGTCAGCTTAAAGTGTCCATTATTAGTGGTGTCACCCTAGTCGAACTTGATATAAATCTTGAAAGATCAATTAAATTAAATTGTAGAATTTACTTTTGCAATTTAAGTTTTATTTATCTGTGCCACAAATGGAAATGGACTGTTAATTGGGACGTCATAATGCAAGAGTAAGGCTGGGTTGCACCAAACTGTCTGTAATCGTAAGCGGTGTTCGTCAAATCTGATTGTAAGGAAAGTTTGACAAGTTTCTCTGGGATGACAGCTGCCGGAGCCATATTTGACGATGACCGGTCTGTGTTCGTACGTTGGTGCAACTGGCACTAAGACGCTGTGCTTCATCGTGTTATTAACTACCTATTAACCCGAAAAATATTCACGTAAAAATGTGTGCTAATGTAAATATATTATCAAGGTCAAGTAGAAGTAAGTACTTACACCAAGGTGATCTTCACAAAAATGTACGTTACTTTTATCTAAAAAGTATTCAGAAATTGTTATAGGTATAACTTTTTACTTTTCATAATATTTGGATGAAATTGTTCTTTAATCCACCTGTCGTGTTCTCTTTTGTAGAATTTATGCAATTAGAAACGACGCGACAAGCGAGGTACGATTCGCGCTATTTCGTGAAAATTTCTTCGAACTTGTTGGTGCGTCAAATAAAAAAAAGAAATAGCAAAGGAAAGAAGTTGGAGTGTTACAAATTATAGTTAGCATCAAACTTAGCAACTCAAATTAAATTTTCAAAAGCCTTTATCACGAGAGCTTATGAAATCTTCATATGCGTAGTTGATCCTGACTGTATGCGGTATAGGTATCGGTTCTCACCTCGGCGTGTGTGGCGTGGCGCGCGGCGTGGTGGGGCGGCGGCGGCGCGCGGCACGCTCGGCCAGCTGCAGCGCGATGCGCTCCCGAGCTCCCGACTCCAGCATACGGTACGCTGCGCCGCACCCCGCGCTGCCGGTCAATACAGACACACTCGGAAAACTTGCACAAACATACTTCAGCCGGAGCAGGGATTGCCCGCCTCGTGTTTCGACGCCGACTCGATTTCGCTCGCCCGTCTATAACACCCTCCGCGAGCAATCCCTTCTTTCTCGACGTTGGGTGCGTCGAGTATTTTGATGCCGTTTTCAGAAGAATATTTATTATAATATATTCTAGAGAAGGTTTTGGTTTGGTATACAACTTGACTTGAGGCACTGGGTCCCCCCGCCGGCGAACAATGAGTAGTTTCATAGTAATTCTACTTGTTTTCTTTTCTCGCTCAAGTCAGTAGAATTATTATGAGTTATTATAGCATTAGAAAGAATGACACGTGACCTTTTACGATGTTTTTCTATTAGACACGTTCTGCGGTAAAAACGTCAAATAATCAACTTAGATAAGATAAGATAATAACTTTATTTCTATTTTTTATGCTTATAATTGCTTTTATGCTTGTTATTTTATGCTTATAATTTCGTGCTTACATTATATATTTATTCATATAGATTTTTAAATGATACGGCATAAATATTTTTTAAGATTACGTTTCGTTTCATTAATCTAAAAATTGTTCAATAAAAAACCCGAAAAAGACAGATTGTAAGAAGTCGGTGCGGGTTTTAAAAAAGTAATTTGTAATAGTCACTAACTGTCATTTATTCTGATCTGTCATTGCAAATAAGGCTAATTCAATATGTGTGTGTTTACAACCACTGCCTGTGTGGGCGGTGCGGATTGTGGTCGAGTGTTAAAGTCACGAAAAGAGTATAAAATGTTTATTAACTAAAACTACTGCTACACAAACTGTTACTATTATCTAAGTTAGTTGAAAATGTTAAATGTTAAAATGTTATATGTTCGAATGCACCCGGTCGCGACGGAATCCGTGAATACATTAAAAGTAAATCTAATCGATCAATGCAACTTAATAATTGCATACGCACGCAGGCGCATGTCACGCGTGTAAGGTGCATTGCACCGAACAGCCTGTTTAATTACCTAAAATTTCTAATCTTTAAAAAAACAAGGTATAGTGCCTGAAGGCTGTTCCCTTTTTTTAAAAAAAGAATTTTAAATATAAAATGTATACTCACGCAGGCAGCGGAGTGTCCCCGGCGTCGAGACGGAAGGGCGTGCCCTCGATGTGTCCCCACGTCATGAGCGGCGAGGCGTCCGGGCCCGCGCCCGGCGCCGGCGACGGATCCGGCACCAGCGCGTGCGCCGACACCGCGGATCCGTCCACGCCGATCTTGCCGGACGACGACGCGTCCTGATACAAACGTAAACGGGGCGTTAACACTTCGTATTTTATTCGCCAGCAAACTTTTAAAAAACTATTGACTGAACTGACTTGTTACAATCTAAGAGAGTTTATGTTGAGGCCAACTTACGATGGATAATAGGGATGTTGACTCAAAATTTATTATTACTCGAAAAGAAAGAAGATATAAAACTACAGCAAATAGTGAAAATCCTATTCAAATATCTCAAATGATAACGAAGCTACAACCGTTCGAATGTTTCTAGTTAGAGAGAGAAAGTGCTACAGATCAGTGACGTCACTGACCTCGAGCGCCATAGTAAATGACGATCGTTCCAATACAACGGTGCGTGTTGCGAAAAAGGGACAAAAAATGCCCCCTCCTAAAACTTTGAAGCCTTGTAACTATGTAATTATTTATTCTTTTGAGTTATTGTTTTCGACATTTGATTGAAAATTTTACACTATATCGAGAAAATTTCAACTTATTGATTTTCTTATTTGGTGTCAACATCCCTATTACTACTTCAAAATGTAAAATATATTTGTTACATACCAGTTGTTTAACTAAACTTTAAGCCTTAGGCTGGGTTGCACCAAACCGTCTGTAATCGTAAGCGGTGTTCGTCAAATCTGATTGTATGGAAAGTTTGACAAGTTTCTATGGGATGACAGCTGCCGGCGCCATATTTGACGATGACCGGCCTGTGTTCGTATGTTGGTGCAACCGACCCTTAATCTGTTTTCGTTGAGGAGTGCAATAAAGTGTATTTGTACTGTAATCCAGCGGACTCTCGCGACCTCGACCATGTCATCAGTCCACATTGTGGAGAGTCTACCCATGCCCCATGCTGCGCCTTCCCCCTTCGTATGCTTTGTCAAAATTTCGTTATTAAACTAGTGACTTTGGATCTAAACGAAAGGTTCTAACGTATCGGGAGTATCGGGACGGATCCGGAACAAGGCATACGAAAGGTTCTAACGTATTAGGACAGATCCGGGACAAGGCATACGAAAGAGTAATAACTGTAACTGCGTCTCTTCTGTAGCTCCAACCGTCTGGCTGCAAAAATTGTGTGACGAACGGACGGACGGACGGACGCGTGAGTGACAGCAATAGGGTTCCGTTTGGACCCTTCAAGTACGGAACTGTAAAAAGTGCACGAATGGTGAGTGAACTGTGTCGGCGATGATACTTGGTGAGTGAACTGTGTCGGCGATGGTACTTGGTGAGTGAACTGTGTCGGCGATGGTACCTGGTGAGTGAACTGTGTCGGCGATGGTACTTGGTGAGTGAACTGTGTCGGCGATGGTACTTGGTGAGTGAACTGTGTCGGCGATGATACCTGGTGAGTGAACTGTGTCGGCGATGGTACTTGGTGAGTGAACTGTGTCGGCGATGGTACCTGGTGAGTGAACTGTGTCGGCGATGGTACCTGGTGAGTGAACTGTGTCGGCGATGGTACCTGGTGAGTGAACTGTGTCGGCGATGGTACTTGGTGAGTGAACTGTGTCGGCGATGGTACTTGGTGAGTGAACTGTGTCGGCGATGGTACTTGGCGAGTGAACTGTGTCGGCGATGGTACCTGGTGAGTGAACTGTGTCGGCGATGGTACTTGGTGAGTGAACTGTGTCGGCGATGGTACCTGGTGAGTGAACTGTGTCGGCGATGGTACTTGGT
Source organism: Cenopis cana (assembly GCA_951800055.1). Taxonomy (NCBI): domain Eukaryota; kingdom Metazoa; phylum Arthropoda; class Insecta; order Lepidoptera; family Tortricidae; genus Cenopis; species Cenopis cana. Next base: position 1,904,768 of record OX637492.1, on the reverse strand, counting down.
GAGTGAACTGTGTCGGCGATGGTACTTGGTGAGTGAACTGTGTCGGCGATGGTACTTGGTGAGTGAACTGTGTCGGCGATGATACCTGGTGAGTGAACTGTGTCGGCGATGGTACTTGGTGAGTGAACTGTGTCGGCGATGATACCTGGTGAGTGAACTGTGTCGGCGATGGTACTTGGTGAGTGAACTGTGTCGGCGATGGTACCTGGTGAGTGAACTGTGTCGGCGATGGTACCTGGTGAGTGAACTGTGTCGGCGATGGTACCTGGTGAGTGAACTGTGTCGGCGATGGTACTTGGTGAGTGAACTGTGTCGGCGATGGTACTTGGTGAGTGAACTGTGTCGGCGATGGTACTTGGTGAGTGAACTGTGTCGGCGATGGTACTTGGTGAGTGAACTGTGTCGGCGATGGTACCTGGTGAGTGAACTGTGTCGGCGATGGTACCTGGTGAGTGAACTGTGTCGGCGATGGTACTTGGTGAGAGAACTGTGTCGGCGATGGTACTTGGTGAGTGAACTGTGTCGGCGATGGTACCTGGTCCCTCGCGAGCGCGGAGATGTGTTGCTTGTTGCGCTTGTGGTCGAACACTTCTGCGCGCAGCCTCGTGTTGTGCCGCCGCAGCCCGGCCTTCGGCGGCGCGAGCTGCGACGCCGCGCCGTCCGGCACGTACATGATGTGGTTCCGGGCAGTGTAGCGCCACGTGTCCAGCTGCAATCAACATTGTAGTTTATGAAACTGCTACATAATGGGAGGTATTAAAACACGAGTGTGGTTGGTGGTGGTGTGGAAGTTTTAATTCTGTCGGCTTACCTCCAGCGGGCGGTGGGTCTGGTCGGCCTGTCGCTCGACGGAGGGCAGCGCCCGCGAGGTCACCTCCGCCGCCAGTTGTTCTGTCGGCTTACCTCCAGCGGGCGGTGGGTCTGGTCGGCCTGTCGCTCGACGGAGGGCAGCGCCCGCGAGGTCACCTCCGCCGCCAGTTGTTCTGTCGGCTTACCTCCAGCGGGCGGTGGGTCTGGTCGGCCTGTCGCTCGACGGAGGGCAGCGCCCGCGAGGTCACCTCCGCCGCCAGTTGTTCTGTCGGCTTACCTCCAGCGGGCGGTGGGTCTGGTCGGCCTGTCGCTCGACGGAGGGCAGCGCCCGCGAGGTCACCTCCGCCGCCAGTTGTTCTGTCGGCTTACCTCCAGCGGGCGGTGGGTCTGGTCGGCCTGTCGCTCGACGGAGGGCAGCGCCCGCGAGGTCACCTCCGCCGCCAGTTGTTCTGTCGGCTTACCTCCAGCGGGCGGTGGGTCTGGTCGGCCTGTCGCTCGACGGAGGGCAGCGCCAGCGCGGCGTCCGCCAGCGCCCGCGAGGTCACCTCCGCCGCCAGTTGTTCTGTCGGCTTACCTCCAGCGGGCGGTGGGTCTGGTCGGCCTGTCGCTCGACGGAGGGCAGCGCCCGCGAGGTCACCTCCGCCGCCAGTTGTTCTGTCGGCTTACCTCCAGCGGGCGGTGGGTCTGGTCGGCCTGTCGCTCGACGGAGGGCAGCGCCCGCGAGGTCACCTCCGCCGCCAGTTGTTCTGTCGGCTTACCTCCAGCGGGCGGTGGGTCTGGTCGGCCTGTCGCTCGACGGAGGGCAGCGCCCGCGAGGTCACCTCCGCCGCCAGTTGTTCTGTCGGCTTACCTCCAGCGGGCGGTGGGTCTGGTCGGCCTGTCGCTCGACGGAGGGCAGCGCCCGCGAGGTCACCTCCGCCGCCAGTTGTTCTGTCGGCTTACCTCCAGCGGGCGGTGGGTCTGGTCGGCCTGTCGCTCGACGGAGGGCAGCGCCCGCGAGGTCACCTCCGCCGCCAGTTGTTCTGTCGGCTTACCTCCAGCGGGCGGTGGGTCTGGTCGGCCTGTCGCTCGACGGAGGGCAGCGCCCGCGAGGTCACCTCCGCCGCCAGTTGTTCTGTCGGCTTACCTCCAGCGGGCGGTGGGTCTGGTCGGCCTGTCGCTCGACGGAGGGCAGCGCCCGCGAGGTCACCTCCGCCGCCAGTTGTTCTGTCGGCTTACCTCCAGCGGGCGGTGGGTCTGGTCGGCCTGTCGCTCGACGGAGGGCAGCGCCAGCGCGGCGTCCGCCAGCGCCCGCGAGGTCACCTCCGCCGCCAGTTGTTCTGTCGGCTTACCTCCAGCGGGCGGTGGGTCTGGTCGGCCTGTCGCTCGACGGAGGGCAGCGCCCGCGAGGTCACCTCCGCCGCCAGTTGTTCTGTCGGCTTACCTCCAGCGGGCGGTGGGTCTGGTCGGCCTGTCGCTCGACGGAGGGCAGCGCCCGCGAGGTCACCTCCGCCGCCAGTTGTTCTGTCGGCTTACCTCCAGCGGGCGGTGGGTCTGGTCGGCCTGTCGCTCGACGGAGGGCAGCGCCAGCGCGGCGTCCGCCAGCGCCCGCGAGGTCACCTCCGCCGCCAGTTGTTCTGTCGGCTTACCTCCAGCGGGCGGTGGGTCTGGTCGGCCTGTCGCTCGACGGAGGGCAGCGCCCGCGAGGTCACCTCCGCCGCCAGTTGTTCTGTCGGCTTACCTCCAGCGGGCGGTGGGTCTGGTCGGCCTTTCGCTCGACGGAGGGCAGCGCCAGCGCGGCGTCCGCCAGCGCCCGCGAGGTCACCTCCGCCGCCAGTTGTTCTGTCGGCTTACCTCCAGCGGGCGGTGGGTCTGGTCGGCCTGTCGCTCGACGGAGGGCAGCGCCAGCGCGGCGTCCGCCAGCGCCCGCGAGGTCACCTCCGCCGCCAGTTGTTCTGTCGGCTTACCTCCAGCGGGCGGTGGGTCTGGTCGGCCTGTCGCTCGACGGAGGGCAGCGCCAGCGCGGCGTCCGCCAGCGCCCGCGAGGTCACCTCCGCCGCCAGTTGTTCTGTCGGCTTACCTCCAGCGGGCGGTGGGTCTGGTCGGCCTGTCGCTCGACGGAGGGCAGCGCCAGCGCGGCGTCCGCCAGCGCCCGCGAGGTCACCTCCGCCGCCAGTTGTTCTGTCGGCTTACCTCCAGCGGGCGGTGGGTCTGGTCGGCCTGTCGCTCGACGGAGGGCAGCGCCCGCGAGGTCACCTCCGCCGCCAGTTGTTCTGTCGGCTTACCTCCAGCGGGCGGTGGGTCTGGTCGGCCTGTCGCTCGACGGAGGGCAGCGCCAGCGCGGCGTCCGCCAGCGCCCGCGAGGTCACCTCCGCCGCCAGTTGTTCTGTCGGCTTACCTCCAGCGGGCGGTGGGTCTGGTCGGCCTGTCGCTCGACGGAGGGCAGCGCCAGCGCGGCGTCCGCCAGCGCCCGCGAGGTCACCTCCGCCGCCAGTTGTTCTGTCGGCTTACCTCCAGCGGGCGGTGGGTCTGGTCGGCCTGTCGCTCGACGGAGGGCAGCGCCAGCGCGGCGTCCGCCAGCGCCCGCGAGGTCACCTCCGCCGCCAGTTGTTCTGTCGGCTTACCTCCAGCGGGCGGTGGGTCTGGTCGGCCTGTCGCTCGACGGAGGGCAGCGCCAGCGCGGCGTCCGCCAGCGCCCGCGAGGTCACCTCCGCCGCCAGTTGTTCTGTCGGCTTACCTCCAGCGGGCGGTGGGTCTGGTCGGCCTGTCGCTCGACGGAGGGCAGCGCCCGCGAGGTCACCTCCGCCGCCAGTTGTTCTGTCGGCTTACCTCCAGCGGGCGGTGGGTCTGGTCGGCCTGTCGCTCGACGGAGGGCAGCGCCAGCGCGGCGTCCGCCAGCGCCCGCGAGGTCACCTCCGCCGCCAGTTGTTCTGTCGGCTTACCTCCAGCGGGCGGTGGGTCTGGTCGGCCTGTCGCTCGACGGAGGGCAGCGCCCGCGAGGTCACCTCCGCCGCCAGTTGTTCTGTCGGCTTACCTCCAGCGGGCGGTGGGTCTGGTCGGCCTGTCGCTCGACGGAGGGCAGCGCCAGCGCGGCGTCCGCCAGCGCCCGCGAGGTCACCTCCGCCGCCAGTTGTTCTGTCGGCTTACCTCCAGCGGGCGGTGGGTCTGGTCGGCCTGTCGCTCGACGGAGGGCAGCGCCAGCGCGGCGTCCGCCAGCGCCCGCGAGGTCACCTCCGCCGCCAGTTGTTCTGTCGGCTTACCTCCAGCGGGCGGTGGGTCTGGTCGGCCTGTCGCTCGACGGAGGGCAGCGCCAGCGCGGCGTCCGCCAGCGCCCGCGAGGTCAACTCCGCCGCCAGCGCTGGCGCCAGCTTCGCCGCTTTCTTCTTCTGTTAGTACAACAGAAACAACATGATTTGCCAATATCCACCTTACTAAAATCAGCAACGAGGGTGGTAAAACAAAGTATGTCTCGGATCGCAGGTATGTGACATGACATGACGATAAATATGTGATCTGAGGCTTTTTACTACTTTACTACTTTAGGTTCTTTACTTCCGCCCGTGATAACAACAAAATTTTAAGATTGGCGAGTACAAAATTTGCAGAAGTGAGATTTTCCACGCGCGTAGCGTGCGGTAATTGCCACTTTATGGCCAGATGTGACATAAAAAACTAAAAAATATTACTGGATAACCGCACCTGCAGTAATGTAATTAAGGGGGACGTAGGAAAGTGGAGGTGGGAGTAGGGGGTGAGGGTATACGGAGTAAGGGAGGGGAGGAGAGAGAGAGGGGAGCTGGGTTTGGTGTGTAAGGGCGGGTAGGGCAGAGAGGGGGAGTTGGTGGGATCAGGGGGAAGGGGATTTCATTGTATGATTGAGAAAAGTACTAAACAAGCCTCGGCGCGAACAGGGATTGTCGGCCTCGTAACTCAAGATGGCCTCGTTAACACTCGGCCATCTATAACTACACTCGCGGCAATCTCCTACTTCGCGGCCTCTCCAGTATTGTTCTACTAATTTCATACATACCTGTTCTAATGCAATAACGCGGTCGTAGCTGGCATTGTCCTCGCTAGTGTGCGCGGCCAGGAAGGAATCTAGCGTGTGCTTGTCGGTGATATCTGGGTTGTTAGGTTCTGCGCTGCCCTGCTCCGCGCTGCGCTCCGTCGGCGACCGCGGCCGGCTAATGTCAGGCGTGTCGAATGTTGCTGGGGAGTTATCTGAAACGTATACATATAAGTAAAAATGTATATAATTAGTAACAGAAACCTGAGCGCGCTCTTGGCCCTCAACTCCGTGCTGAAAGCAGCAGCACACTATGATATATTCACTACCAGGAGGGCTTACTTGATTACCGAATGCAAGGAATTTATTGGACACTCTTAAAACCTACTAAATCAGGGTCCGCAATAGGCATACCGCGGTCCCCCAAATAATGATAAATATGCTGCATGCATATTGATTTTTATTTTATTTTTCTATCATATCCGGACCCCACTTAAAACTAATTGCCGACCCCTGTACTAAATTATTAATATTTTTATTATGTTGTAGTAAAGGCACTATTTGTTTTAATTGTTTAGTTTAAGATCTGTAACGGCTTGGCAAATAACTAAATAAGCAGGGTTAACCTGTCCCAAGTGAACTAGGATTTATTGTTTATTGTTTATTTTTGCTTAGAACCATTACAGACATTAGGTACAGTTACATAATAAGGTACTTCAACACTAATAGTGCAACCCTGTTAGGGCATTGCAAAATTGAAGGTACATGCATTTTACATGTCACAAAACTACTTAACTCCAATTAATTTTACTCTAATTATTAACTAGGTCACAATAAAAGCAAATTATTAACTATGTCAATACCTATACCTAAACATACTTTTATCTACACACATATCATAAATCCTCTAATATGCGTTCGGAAACCGTAGAAAATGACTCTCATTTCAACATTCAATGAATTTATGGCAATTTTCTTATCTGTGGCTAAGGCTACAGCAGTAATAAAATATTTCATTTTAATCTCATATATGATGTTAAAATATTACGTCAAACAAAACTGTCAAAATTTAAATGTCAAAGTTGACATGTCCCTATTCTAGTATCACTGAAAATTCAAATTCAGTTGATGCGAAATGTCAGCTCGATGTTTTTTTAGTATATATTGCACGAAATTTGAGCTAGAACGACATGATCAAATCAGAATAAGGACTCTTTACTTTTTAAAATAACATTCAGGTATTTGTTGCCAGTTCTGATTTCGATATTTCCGCAACCATGCAAAAAAGGTTGTATTAACACAATTATTGTATTTATTTACTACGGTTTCTGAACCCATCTTAGAGTAATTATAATATGTGTGTAGATAAAGTAATGTATGCAACTGTACATAATTAGGCATTAAAACACTCGTGTGTCACACGAACTACTAATTAGCAACTATTCACTAAAACATTATTTGATGAATGTCTATATCAATTTATTATTATTATGTATCCATGTGTGCTGTCAGGTCACAATAGCACTCTGTTTTTGCTGTAGCAATCAGATGGTACCGTCGGTCTGTTTTTTCATAACGCATTCAAGGTGCTACATAGAGATGCAACGAATATGGGTTTCAGGATGCAGAGCAGGGAATAAATATTACTTTTCTGTTTTGTCCGTAATCTTTTATGCCTGTCTTGCATTTTATTTTTTATCAGCATTGTATGATTTATTAAGTGAATAAAGTTAATTATATATTTCATCAACTTGTTATGTGGACTACTATGTTACTCACATGGTTCAGTAGGCGGCCGCTGTCCGCTGTACTTGCGCGCGAGCTCGCGCAGCCTTGTATAATCCTTGTTTTCCGTGGCCTCCAGGTACTCATTCTGCGCTTTAAGTTTCTCCAGGTCCGGGAAAAAGTCTCTTTGGATTATTTTTGCGATGCCCTAAAAAGTTAAGTCACGAATGTAAGACTTAAATACAATAAACTTAAAAGGCAAGGCTTTCTGCTTCTCAGAAGCTCACACTAAGATGAATTTTATCATGATTGATACATCATCATAGGCCTTTACGTCTATTGCAGACGATTTAAGCATTGCTGTGCAGTTTCTGTACACCGTTTTTGATTAATTGATACACACGACACTTATATTGTAAATTTTTTTCATAGTAACGCACGTGAATGGATTCTTTAATTTCTATCCCTTAGGATCCTTATCCTAACCTAAAAGATACAATTAATAGTTTTCTCAAACCTCTACATAGACGTCTTCATCTAGAACCTCCGCTCGTTTCTTCTCAAGCTTCTTCTGAGGCACTTTAGGAACTTTGAAGACACTGCTCTCGGTTTTTAACAGCTGCATGTTTTTAAGGGCTGCTTCGCCTGGTCTCGGGGGTGTTGGTTCTTCAGTCATGTTTTACGCAATTTAAATTTCCTTATAATTATAATATTGAATACACTACCCCGTTCCAGTTCTTCTAATTGAACAAAATTAATAATTAAAAAACCGAAGGAAGAGATTCCATACGACAACAAAGATTATTTTAGGCTGTCACTGTCACCTCGTAACCATAGTGGTAACACTCGTTGGTCTTTGGTTGGAATTAACTAATCCTTATCTGTGGTCTTTGGCCGAGCAATTTAGCTATTGTACATAATGTTGACGCGCACGGAGCGCTCGTAGCCCAGCGGCGCCAGCGTACAGCTTGCGGTATGTAAGGTTAAGCAACGTGGGCAGCGGTCAGGACTTGGATGGGTGACCGCTTTGAGTGGTTACTAACTGAGCGCTCCCGTGCTTTGGAAGGCACGTTAAGCCGTTGATCCCGGTTGCTGTATATGGCAGCAGTCGTTAAGCCAAGTTGGAGGCCTTCGGGCGGCTTGAGAACTTCTAACAGTCAAGTTGCCCACTCACTTGACAAAGCCTAATCCCAATAAGGTCTAGTTTCCCCTCGGGGTTGGAAGGTCAGATGGCAGTCGCTTTCGTAAAAACTAGTGCCTACGCCAAATCTTGGGATTAGGTAGCGGACCCCAGGCATCCTTCAGGATGCAACTGTACTGGGAAAACGCTAGGAGGATGATGATGACATAATGTTGACATCATCCGGCACGATTTCGGCAGACACGGCAAATCAACTTTTTCTCATAAAATTTTATATCTTTCTCATCAAGCCTATGGGATAATATGAAAGTGCGTGCGAAAAAAGGCTGCTCACTGTACAAGTATCGGTATATAAAAATGTATGGAAAACCTATTAGTATTCACACTATCCGATCCGATATTCTCATATCTTTTTTTATCGGTACTTATATCCTAATATCGGGTGATGTGGGTCAAGCAAGTACGTATCAGTGTCGTCAAGTCTACTAGTATTGTCAGCTTTATGTCAGTGCAGTCACCAGTGTTGCCAGGTCTCCTGTTTTTACAGGAGATCTACTGTTTTCGGGGTGTGTCTACTGTTCTACTGTTTTTCGCGAAAAATCTACTGTATTTTAGAAAAGTCTACTGTTTTTTCTAAAAAATCTACTGGATTTTAGAATTTCACTTGTCCAAATTCAATTATCAAGAAAAAAACAATAACCTACATATAACTCGTCAAATTTCTTGAAGCGAGTGTAGGGGTAGTGGGAGGAAAGCGCGCAACGTCGAACGGAATGGCGGAATGGCTCTACTGTTCATACAAAAGTGAACTTTTTTGAACAGCGGCGTTTGGAAAACCTGGACGTGAAGCGGCATATCCGCAAGGCTCGGCCAAAGCCCTGCTAAACGTATACCTACAAGTTCGCGGGACAGCTCCCACGTGCAGTGGCGCATCCTGTAACCGCACATTCAACACTAATTTGGGTTTGCAAGCCACATTATACAATAATATAATCCTAATAACTGACGGAGTCGCTGTCGCCGGACATGGCGAGGAGGACTATAGCTATACATGAGCAAGCAGACAGCAGCCATGGTCTCCACGACAATGGTCATTGTTTGATGGGCCATCATGACCCTTGGTGTGGATCCGACCGGTATTACTTGGTTATGGTTAGTTGAAGTTGAAATGACAGATGAAATGAGATTTTTTTAGTAATTATGAAACTTCTCGGAGTGTGGCAGTTAGTACTTATTTGTATATTATCACTTAAAACACTATGAAACACGCATTTACGTAAATTTTATGGAATAAATTTTGTCTACTGTTTTTTGTTGAAATCTCCTGTTTTTTAGGGCATGTATCTACTGTTTTTTTCAGATTGGACCTGGCAACACTGGCAGTCACTGTCAGTGTCATGTCACTCGTTCGTTCGAAGTTCGTTCGGTTTGTCGCTCGCTTGTCATAACGAGATATATTTACCGGATCTTAAATCATAATAATTGTAGTCTTTGTACCGAATTTATATCTATGAAATAGAACAGTTACATAAAACTGTTTTAATTAATGTTATAATTTATAAGTGACCTCATTCTATCATGGCTATTCAAGGTAAATTAACACATATCCTCAATATTGCGACTAACTTATAAGTCATTTTCGCATCCGGCAGGCCTTAGCCCTTAGGGCTGACTACCCTCGCCAAACTAAAATCTTGGATCTGCTATGTACTGTGTCCAACACTGTAAATTAGTATCTTTTTGTTATGGCTGACTACCCTTGCCAGACTAAAATCTTGGGTCTGCTACTGTATCCAACACCGTAAATTGGGTGTTTTTTTGTTCTAGAATCAACGAAGAAACTGTTAATATTTGGAGCAGGAATTTTAGCTCTTGACATCGTCTTATTGGGGATTGGATGTTGGTGTCTATCGTTTGTGGACGTGGTATGTACATTTTGTCAGTCCGACCGAGGTCGGGCTAGGTTTAGTGAACAGGCAACAAAACTCCCAGTACGAGTAGCTCGATTTCACTGATGCACTTGAGTTCGGTTGAAACCATTCAACCAAGCTCATTGGAGCGCAAACTGCATGGTCGTGTCAGAGCCTCAGAAGAGGAGGAAAAAAAGTACATTTACAAATAATTATGATGAATAATGGGATATTTACCACATATAATTGTGTTCATTCATTAATTTATTGTGTTATTGAGTTTCCGATATTTCGGCACTGCTGCATGCGCCATTATCACAGATTAACTGATGTGCTGCGAGTTTTAGTTGTGGTCTAATACCCACACACCGTAGGAATATTCCCTTGTTTTATTCTTTGTTTTTGTGTTATATATTACAGACATCACAGATCCATAGATTGTTTATATACATGCTCAGATTTCTTTATCTTAAATAGGTTAAGTATTATCATTGTAATAAGCATATTTTTGGGAGAAAATGGCTGACTGTCGCGTTTCTTCTCCAGTCCCGTCCGAGCCTAATTGTTTCTTCTCTTTCCAGCGTCACTCAACAACATTAGAGAGGGAATACATGCGTGTAAACATATGTACAGACACTGACTTGCCGAGTTTGTACTGCACAGATTTCAAACCCTCAATGCCACCGTATCTGACAAAGTGTGAATGCGAATTCGGCATTGTCGTAGATCAAGACATGAAGGGAACAGTCACATTGTATTACGAACTGGATGAATTCCACCAAACCAACACCAGTTATGCTTCGTCCAAGTAAGTTTAATTAATTCTGCCGTAATGGAGGAAACATAGCAAGCTTTAGTATAAGGCTTGGTCATCGAATAACGTGCGCCACGCCCGCACCGGAACGTTCGGTAGCAGGTTAGCGACGCCACACAGGCGGCGCGACGCGAGCGGGACTATATCATACATTCCGACATTTCCGATGCGCAGGTGCCGCGTTGGGCGGCGCCCCGCTTGCGTCACGCACGCGCCGTGACCAAGCCTTTAGAATTAGTTTTCATCACTACATAGTATAAAACCAAGTCGCTTTCTGCTGTCTGTCTGTCCCGTTGTATGCCTAGATCTTTAAAAGTACGCAACGGATTTAAATGCGTTTTTTTTAAATAGATAGAGTGATTCAAGAGGAACTTTATATGTATAATACATGCGTAATAGAGTAGAGAAACACCCGTGCGAAGCCGGGGCGGGTCGCTAGTAATCCATATCTCGCCTAAACTTCTGCTTGCTCCACCACCACACCACACAGTAATAATTTAACCTCGCTTATTGCGTCCGATCCACGAGTGGTGTTGAGTTGAGACCTGAAACCATGAATGCTGATGCTTCATCATTCGTATAAAAAAAATACCAATAATTATGTAATGTTGTATACATATAACTACCCCGTGCGTGTGGTGTCAGGGTATAGGTACCTTTTCTTTCTTCCTGTGGATGTCGCAAGAGTCGACTATGGGAGCCTAGTTGAAGTGTTTTGTGAGTCTCAGTCTACCTATCACTTTATTCATCTAGCCATGAATATTAAATCTGCTAGAAATGGATATTAAATTAAATTTCATGTGGTGCCTACCCTTGTTTGTTTGCGTGAATTGGTTACTATTGTTAGGCTGGTTTTCCACTAGAGCTATGCTATGCTGCGAGGATGCGCTACGAGCTATGCGACCGTTTCTACTAAAGCTACGCTATGTAGCTGTGCGAGGTATAGATGCGCTATGAAGATGCGTAGCCGCGAGGTAGCTGTGCGAGGAAGATGCGCAGCTCGAGCTATGCGATGTATCGAGAGCGGGCGCGGGGAGCGGCAGCGCGGTGAGGGGGGAAGCGCTCACGCATCCGTAGCGCGCATCCACAGCACGCATCCATAGCACGCATCCGCAGCTCGCATCTTTCCATATAAAAAACATAGCTTAGCTGAACCCCTTTCCACCAGAGCTGTGCTATGTGAATAAAGGAATGTGATTGGTGGATTTCAAACGCATCCATAGCAACGTAGCCTAGCATAGCTCTAGTGGAAACCAGCCTTATTGTATTGTACTTGTAAATCTTGTAATTTAAGGGACGATAAGCAGTTGCTGGGTACGCCTGGCGAGCGCCCCGCAGAGTCTTGTGGAAACTATAGCTATGTAAACACTGTCCCCATTTTCCCATGTGGCGAAATTGCGGACTCCATATTTAACGGTTAGTTTAGTTTAGGTGATACTTAAAATTATTTAAACTGTCAGAGTTGTATCAAATTAGGCCGTTCAAAAAGCGACTTTACTATCCAAGCGTGAAGATTCAAAGTCCAATGACAAGTTTTATAAAATGTCGGACATTTTAAATAATTTCTACTATAATAAATGTGATAATCCACATGAATAATCTTCTGATTCTGAAATGGACCTTATGGCTGCCGGCACTTACGTCTTTATTGCCGTTGTTCGAATACAATAGTGAATCGGATGGACGTAAGCGCCTGCCGCCGTAAGATCCCTTTCAATGTGGATTATCATATTATTATGTCATTAAAACAACTAATCTATAGGTACCTATTATATGTATTTGCGTCATTTAAAATTATGTTTGTGGCACTGGACTTGATACATTACAGGAAAACCAGATGCCTACTGGGCTCTGGGTATTTCTGCTTTAATTATTTTAAATTAACAAGCCCTATCATACTGCCTAACATACTTTTCGTTAGGCTACTTTTTTATCATTTGAGCTTTAAAAATACGAATCAATCTATTGGCTTTTCACTTAAGGCTGGATTTGACCAAGTAGAGTTCATACTGACTTAATCTGGGTTATCTGGACTAATCCATAATAGGGATGTCGACTCAAATTTTTTTATTACTTCAATAGAAAGAAGATGTAAAACTATGCCAAATAATGAAAATCCTATTCAAATATCTCAAAAGATAACGAAGCTACAACGGTTAGAATGTTCGTAGTTAGAGAGAGAAAGTGCTAGCTAACCGTGACGTCACTGTTAAGTAGCGCCATAATAAATGACGATCGTTCAATACAAAGGTGCGTTTTGCGGAAAAGGGACAGAACATACCCACTCTTAAAACTTTGAAGACTTATAATTACGTAATTATTTATTTTTTTGAATTACTTTTTTCGCCATTTGATTGAGAATTTGAGCCTTTATGTAGAAAATTTGGATTTATTGTTTTTCTTTTATAGTGTCGTCATCCCTATTCATATTATACAAGCGAAAGTTTAGATGCTTCTTACTCAACTCAATCACGCAAAAAACGGTTGAACTGATTATAATATGATGATCTTCTATAAAATCGCATATTGAGTAGAAAATTTCTTAGAAAATCTTAGGAAATTTAAGAAAACCTTGGATACAGTTTTATTTCTTTTTAAAAATAGAAGAATATTTCCTGTAAGTAAAACGTGCTAACTTAAAGATTATAGGCAGTTTTTCCCTCCAGGGCTACTCATTGTTTACCAAGTTTCATCATATCATAATCAGTTCAGCCGTTTTTTCGTGATTGAGTTAAGTAAGAAACATCTAAACTTTCGCTTGTATAATATGAAATACCTGTGGAATACACTTGACGTCTCCCATCTAGCGCCTATCCCGCCCAGCCTATAGTCGATTATTGTCTGTTTCCTTTATTATATGGTTGTTACGGATATGCCCATATATTTTCAGACACGTTTACCCTTATGAAAGATGACGACAATGTTCCTGTGGAATACACCAACTTATTGAACGGGGAGACATTGAAATACCGCAATCCGTCTCCAGAAGGTATGTACACGGTACCATTGTTAGACCTATATAACACCCGACGATTGTTACGATGCAAATATTCTTTATCTACACACATATCATAACTCCTCTAATATGCGTTCGGAAACCGTAGAAAATGACTCTCATTTCAACATTCAATGAATTTATGGCAATTTTCTTATCTGTGGCTAAGGCTACAGCAGTAATATAATTTTCAAATTTTAATCTCATATATGATGTTAAAATATTAAACGTCAAACAAAACTGTCAAAATTAACTCGCCTTCGGCTCGTTTCATAAAACACACTCGTGTTTTAATGCCCCTCATTATGTACCAGTTGCATAATAGTACATTACTTAACAAGGGCGGTAAAACAAAGAATGTCTCAGATCGCAGGTATTTGACGCCCGAGCCGAAGGCAAGGGCGATAAATATGCGATCTGGGGCTTTCTTTATTACCGCCCGTGTTAAGTACAAAATTTTATGTCACCCCCTGGCCAGGAAGTGGGATTTCCCGCGCGCGGAGCGTGCGGCAATTGCCGCTTTATGGCCAGGTGTGACATAAACTACTATTTCAAACCTGTTATTTAGAAATAGGTCGTTATTGCCCTCGAATGAGGTTGAGGAATCAAAGTCGTACTTTTCTTCCCTCATTTGCCAACAACGACTCTTCTCATCATTATAAGGCGTGAAAAGTACACTTGGTAGCAAAATTATTTCCGTTTTGGGCGTAAACACTTGAATCCCTTGCTACGCGCATGGTTCAATTTACCGCCTTCGCCGTAAATATATAATTTTGCTCCCTTGAGACACAATGTACTATTATTGCACATGCCACACAAGTGAATCAGTTACACACAGAATCGAAACGGTAGAGGTAGACAGCAGGCGGTCTTATCGCTAAAGAGCGAACTCTTCTATACAACCTTAGCGGATATAAAGAACATAAACTGATGACTGAATGTAAGAGAGTGTTAGAGACATATAGATGTTAGTTAGTTTAGTTTAGAATAAGTGTGAATCGCTGTAACGTTCTGGTTATAACTGTCATGTTACACAACTTTATATGATTCAATAAATAAATAAATAAATTATGCAGAAAATAAAAATTAACGCACGTGGACCTTATTGCAACGAGATAAGCTCTGCAAATGGTCAGTTTGTGATGCTGATAGTGCCTATATTTTCTTCCAGTTCTAAATAATTTTTCTTCGCCAAGAAATTGGGGCAGGCTTCAGAACGGCGAGCGGCCGTGGGAGGCTGACACGGAACTGAAGGGCGTAGAGGTGATTACTTGACATTTTTTTCCCTTAACCTTTTGATGGCCGGTGATGTCTAACCCCCTTATTCATAAACGTCCATCAAACCTATTTTAGTTGACAAGTCACTAAAGTTCGTTTGTCACTTTGACATTTACGTTTGTGAGAAACGGACAAACAACATTTTAGTCAGCAGGTTTGTTAAGTTTTATGAATAAGGGAGTAAGATCGTCGTGAGCTGTCGATGTCGAATTCACATCACTATAGAAGACTAAAGCGTGCCACACACTGCAGCGGCCTGCGGTGGCGGTCAATTGTACACTGCGACTATCCTAACATTCATTCAGACACACGCGGCCTTGATTGACATACTGTCAACTGGCCGCCACCGCAGGCCGCTGACAGGCCTAATGTGGTGTAATGTGGGCCCGTATACTGTTATATCATCATCATCATCGTCATCATCTTCAGCCCGTAATCGCCCACTGCTGAGCATAGGCCTCTCTTCGTGTACGCCACCCGTCCCGGTCCCTTGCCAATCTCATCCAGGAGTGACCCGCGATCTTTTTAATATCGTCAACCCATTGTGCCGGCGGACGACCGACGCTTCTTTTTCCTGTAAGTGGCCACCAATCTGTCAACGTTCTCGTCCACCTGCCATCACTCTGTCTGGCAATATGTCCTGCCCAACTCCACTTGAGGTTTGAAATGACTTCTCCGACGTCACGCACCTTAGTGCGACGTCGGATCTCGACATTTCTCACTCGGTCTTGTAGGCTGATGCCGAGCATGGCGCGCTCCATGGCTCTGTGTGCTATCCGACTACCCGTACTTTTGTGGTGTATGTCACACCCTAATAACTCAGCTGATCACAGCTGATACACATCTGATGGAAACTTAACTAATATTAACCTTTGTACCTTTTCCCAGAACTAAGGAATGCAAGAGACCTTGATATTGATTCCAAGAAAATAGTATTAAATAAATTACCATATGTTCTATTTTGCATACCAAACTTTTAGTATAAAAGCAGTGTAATTGTTACTTATTAAATCAGTATTAAATCAGTATTACATCACTATTTCCTCGAGTCTCGTCTTATCATTATAACCCGTAACGCTCCACATCTCATGGCTACCCTGCCAGGCGGGCTGCCCCAGGCAGCCCTAAATTAGTGAACAAGTGCCAGAACCAAGATACTGAGAGCAGGTCACTTCATCAGCGACCCTGCCAGAGCACCAGCACATCTCATGGCTTGTTCATTATAACCCCGACCCTGCCATCCTCCGCCTCTTCACTTTGTGCACAGACTCATTTGTGAGCGTCCATACTGTTATAGCCCGGTCGGTTTATCACAAGGGACTAGCTGGTCGCTATATCCGGATTCTACTTGTATAATTTTCTTAATCACGATTGGATGACATCCAATCGTGATTGATCCAATGGATGTATATTTTGAAGAATCCAGCTTTCCGGGCATGGATGGACACGAGTTTAAAGCGCAAGCCGGTGTGGCGGCTGCAGCGCAAGGGTCCGTACGCGGACGGATTGTCGGCCGGGAACTACACTCTCACCATTATGATGCGTGAGTATGCCATTAAGAGGAATGCCTAGCTGACCAACTTTTCAAATCTTGAATTTTTGACATAATGTTTCTGTCGCGCTGCTGGGAGCGGGAGCGGGCGCTGTCTATGTGTGAGCGCACGCACACAGGCGCGAGACGCGAGCCCGCGAATTTACTTACTGACCCAGCATACGATAAATTAGGCTGTAGGTACAGATCGCACCATAGAAAAAGTCCCCCCTTGAGCACTTTATGAAAACTGTACAATAATTTCGTCAACTAAAATGAATCCACTTTAGCTCAGACGTTAACATGGTCGACACGCAATCAAAAGGTTCATGGTTCAAATCCAGAGATTGACAGAACTTTTTGCTTTTTATTTTTCTTTAAATTAAATGTAATGCTTTTATAATAAATGTTTATTTACGTCAATATATTGATAGGAAAATGAAATAAAATAACGCCTAAACATTTTTTTACTTTATTAACTTGAAATACTTAGCAATATCATATTGAAAATAATAGCGTTTTATCTTGGCATAAAAATATGTATATCTCTCTTTATTTTACACATCGAAACAAAATAATTAACAGAAATAAGAACAAATAACAATATTGTTTTTTTTTTTGGTTAGCTAAAATTGTGGTATATTTATTTGGCTGCCCTGCCATAATATTGTCTATACATATTATAAAACTTGCGTTACTTAGACAACTATTGACAGACAGTGCACAGCCTAAACCACTGAAGATATAACCATGAAATTTGGAACATATATTCTTTAGGGTACGTAGACGTGTACTAAGAAAGGATTTTTCGAAATTCAACCCCTAAGGGGGTGAAACAGGGTTGAACCGTTGTATGGAAATCGTTCATTTGGAAAGTCTTAGACTTGAAACTTTGTACAAAGGTTACTTATTAAAAAATAAGATAAATGATATAGAGTTGGTATAAAAATTCATCCCCTAAAGGGTTCAAAAAAGGGATGAAAGTTTGTATGACAAAAATGTTGTTTTTCAAGTAAGAAGTTTGAAACTTCGGTCACAAGCTTCTTATGTATAGTGAAAAACATTGATTATGGCATTTTTTTTTAATTCATCCCCTAAAGGGTTTAAGCGAGGGTTGAAAGTTCACGTGCGCAATGTGTGATTCTTTTATAGTATGGGTTTCTTTTGAACCCATTTCAAGATTTCAAAAGAGGATGTTCTCAATTTGGTTCATCAAAATGCAGATCTGATGATGGGATCCATGAGGAATCGAGGGAACTCCTCAAATCTTATAGGCAAACATACAGTGATTTTTGTGTTTTTATCAACAAATCAAGCATTTTCATACAAGAATGTGACATTTGATGAAGTGGGACTGCTGATGATGTTCAGAACAGAACTCTTCAACGACGCATAGTTCACGTTTGGCGAATTGTCCTCTTTGCTGTGTTTGTTAAGTAAGTTAGATTTACAAGACAATCATTTGTCAAGCTCGAGTTCTGATGATGGGATCCATGAGGAATCGAGGGAACTCCTCAAATGTTAAAGTTACACATTTTAGTATTTTAACAAACAAATCAGGCATGTACATTTAAATAAATTGACATTTGATGAAGTAGAACTGTATGTATATGATGATTTGAATGGAACTCTTCAACCACGTATATTTTTGTTTTTTACATTTTTGTCAAACTTGAGTTCTGGTGTTGGATTCCATGATGAATTGAGCGTATACTTATTCTTCTACCATTATAAACATACTTATAGCCATTTTTAGGGTTCCGTAACCAAAGGATAAAACGGGACCCTATTACTAATGCTCAGCTCTCCGTCTGTCACCAGGCTATATCTCGAGAACCGTGATAGTTAGACAGTTGAAATTTTCACAGATGATGTATTTCTGTTGCCGCTATAACAACAAATACTAAAAAACAGAATAGAATAAATATTTAAGAGGCTCCCATACAACAAACATATTTTTTTTATTGCCGTTTTTATAGATAATGGTACTGAACCCTTCGTGCGCAAGTCCGACTCGCACTTGGCCGGTTTTTATTTCATTGTATGGAATCCAAGAGTGCACCATCTAAGGCGACTTCCTGACCTGGCGGGGCGGGATCGATATGTGACATTTTCTTCTTTGACGTAAACTTACTGACGTCGCAAAGATTCTCACTTGACATAATACTGTCAGTATTACGTTTGCGCAGTAGTAATATCATGCGCAGAAGCGAAGCAATACCGCCTTCGCATCGTCCCGCTACCGTGCATCCCGCGCCAGTCAGGAAGCACTCATTTAAATGTAGGGGCGTAGTAAAAAATGGTATCGCGTCGACTGACAGCTGACACTGACATTTGACACTTTTCTCATATCGTACTGCCTCCGCACCGACAAATCAGGAAGTCACCTAAGTATAATAATCTTTCACCAGTCTCCCCGATTGAAGTCGGTTTTTTTTTTTTTTTATTATATAGGTAATATGTAGATTTTTATTTCATTGTATGGAATTTAAGAGTGCATTATATAATATGTAGATCTATAAAAAAAAATAGGTTTATTTCTATTACATGACATTTTTCTTACTCTTAATCGCCACGAGTTCTACGCGGACGAAGTCGCGGGCAAAAGCTAGTGGGTTATAAAAACCTATGATTCGTTAATAACTTTACCACTAACTAAGTAGCATTTATTCCTATATCAAAGACAAGAGTTCCCAGGTCACCTTTCTATTCAATATTCTTCCATTGTGACTCAGGGTTTTTCTTGTGATTAATAACTTTTCTGGTAATAATGATTTATCGATAATTTTTCACCACTAGCGTATCGATAATATATGTCAACGACTGTTGCCCATCCCTATTCCTTCTGTGTACGTATATTTAGAAACTGACTCCGCCACGAATTCGTGCGATAAGGACAACTGCAGCTCGGACTAAAATTCCCTTGCAAAAAACTGAAAAATCGAGGTTTCGTTCTCGACTGTTTCCTCATCCAAAACGCAACCAATCATTATAAAATTTTGGAAACTGCAAGAGCAAGAACTAATCTATGCCGCTACGTTTTGATTTTTTGGATATTTGTTGTCATATTTGTATACTGCGCCTTTTTATGGAGCCAATTCAACTAAGCCGTTTTTGCGATTTTTGGAGGGCTGTAACTTTCTTTAAAATAAAAATATCCAAAAAAACAAAACGTAGCGGCATAGATGTTGATGATATTGATCTTATTTGAAAAAATCATTGCTCTAAGTTCAAAAACCAGGGAGGAAACAGTCGAGAACGTTTGTATGGGAAAATCGCAGCTAGGCATTCCTCTTAAGTATCATTCTTACTTACTTATATACTTAACCTCGTTCATAATTGTTCATCAAACTTATTTTAATTCAGATGTTTATACTTCGTTCCAGATTAGTTGACCAAATCTTCTAATACTATTCTATAGGAGATTTTCGTTATCTCATCTAGAAAGAAGTATACCTTAATTTTTTAATCAAAAAGAAAATTGAAAAAATTCAACACCACACGGTGGGATTTGAACCCACGACCTCTGGAATCCGTCCATTGCTCTACCAACCACCCACCTCACCCAAACCTGCGGCACAAAATAAAGAATATACAGAAGGTCCGTTCCCACCGTTCTTGAAAATACATACCTAAACTTGCCTGACTCACAGGGTTGCTTCTGTATTGATTCTGAATTTTAAAAAGGAGCAGATAAATTAAAAATTCTTCAACATGACATTTAAATATGAACCAGCGTATCTTGGTCAAAAACCGGCCAAGTGCGAGTCGGACTTCGCACATTTAGGGTTCCGAATCAACCTCAAAAATATGATTTATTCATATATTAGTATTTGTTGTTAAAATATACGTAATATTGAACATTGTCACCAAATTTCAAGTTCATAAGGGTTCAAATTCTTCGGAACAAATTTTGTGACAGACGACGGACGGACGGACGGACGTCTGGGCGACACCAATAGGGTTCCGTTTTGACCCTTCGGGTACGGAACCCTAATAAATTGATGCGTGACCCGCTGCGAGTTGTGACTTGTGACCGGCGGCGGTCGAGAGCGCCAACAAAGAATATACCTAATTAATTACCTACTTAACTAAACCATAGTACTACTTAAATACTGGCGTTTTACCAGCAAACGATACGATGAATAGGTAATGGTTGATCGTCGTTATCAAAGCGGCAAGTTTCTAAAAATTACCTACCTACCTAGGTATTGTAACTACCAAAATGAGAAAACCGTTTTATTTACCTTTCAATATCGTTTGAAAATTTTAAGAAAGTGTAGGCACAGTTTTTTGTTGTATTTAAGTGTATTTATACAATAAAATACATTCCAACTGTAATAATATCGGTTATTCATTTTGACGTACGTGACATAAAGTACCTACGTAGCGGCGACGACGTCAAGTGATCAACGCGCGCACAACTAGCACTCGCGACGCGACAGTGACAGTCGCGACTAAGCTCGTCCGAAATCAACCGAGAATGCCTGTAAATGTTACGTATGTGTGCGTGCGGCGAAAATGGCACTTTGTACTGAGCGGACTCTCTGCTCCGGCGCGCGCCGCCGCTATTTACTTTGTGCCTGCGGTGTTGAATTTTTCAATTTTCACTTTGATTAAAAAATTAAGATTTTCGCTAGCGGACGCATCCGCTTAACAAACATTTAAACAAGTATACCTTGCCTATTTGGTGAAATAACAATAATGAATGACCGACTTCGAAAATCGAGACTAAGTTTTCATGCCCGTCGAGATGAAACATGTTGGGGCACTTAAACTATTGTATTATCCTCACTTAAAATATAAAGAAAGCCTCCTCCACCAGCTCTACCCATCAAAAACCTAGGATCCAAGACTTTCTTTGTTCTAGCGGCCTAGATAATGAATGCCAATGAATTTACTATTCGGGTCATTGTGAGATTTAGGTGCGCGTCTTTGCAGTGGTCAAAAGTTATGAAAACGCATGCGTTTGACGCATAAAACAAGGCGCTCGTTTGTCTTATGCGCCAATTAAACGCATGCCTTCCATATAAATACGTTGCGTCAAACGCATTGCGTTGAATGGATTTATATGGAAACGCATGCGTTTGACGCATAAGACGAACGAGCGCCGATTGATCTAGTAACCCGCATAGACTGTTTCTATAAATCCATGTCATCATCATCATCATCCTCCTAGCGTTATCCCAGTACAGTTGCATCCTGAAGGATGCCTGGGGTCCGCTACCTAATTCCAAGATTCGGCGTAGGCACTAGTTTTTACGAAAGCGACTGCCATCTGACCTTCCAACCCCAAGGGGAAACTAGACCTTATTGGGATTAGGCTTAAATCCATGTGATTAAAAAAAAACAACGGGTTGCACTCCGGGAGTGCCGGCAGAAGTGAAAACTCAATAAAAAAAGTAAATAACAAAGATATTCATATCCGTATCCGTATTGGTATCGGTAGCGGTATCCGTATCCGTATTCATATTCATACTCATGTTCATATTCATATTCGCATAATCCATTTACATATATACATAATATATGCCGAGTATCATTGTGTCTTACGCATCTAAGACCAGCTGAGTTTGACCCCTCCTAACATCGCAATCACGATACTAGAAGGGGTCAACTGGCTTAGAATCATAGAATCTGTCGCGAGTTTAACAATTTTTCCCCAGTACAAAAGTGCTCAGCGCCGCTAAAGAAGTTTTCACTTCAAAAACATGACTTACTTGACATAGACATAAGATAGAATTGAATTGAATAAGCCGTGAACTATTGACCACCGGAGGGACAATTTTTGTTGTTGCAACTGACAATGACCTATTCAATAATAAATAAATATTTGTGGACAATCTTACACAAATCAACCTAGTCCCAAACTAAGCAAAGCTTGTACTATGGATACTAAGCGACGATATACATACTTATATATATAGATAAATAAATACTTAAATACATAGAAGACATCCAAGACCCAAGAACAAATATTCGTGCTCATCACACAAATAAATGCCCCGGCCGGGATTCGAACCCGGGACCTCCAGCTTCGTAGGCAGGGTCACTACCAACTAAGCTAAAGCGGTCGTCAATATATAATGATTGCAGATTATGGCGTGGACAGGTACGCCGGCCCTAGGAGGATGATACTAGAGGGCGTGTACACAGAAGCTGGCAGGAGGAGTTTCGGATGGGGCATTGCCCTCATACTACTCACGATAATTTCCCTCGTGTTGGGAGCCGTATACATATACACGCAGAGGAAGAGTAAGTTGAGATCGTTATTTATTTCTTTATATTTATGACAAGGACAACTTATATGATCCAATCGATTAGAAATGAAATGAAATAAAATAGTTTATTAATAACGTACGTTACAAGTCAATAATAGTACATTACTTACCAAGGGCGATAAAACAAAGAATGTCTCAGATCGCAGGTATTTTACGCCCGAGCCGAAGGTAAGGGCGATAATTATGCGATCTGAGGCTTTCTTTATTACCGCCCGTGTTAAGTACAAAGTTTTATGTCACCCCCTCGCCAGGAAGTGGGTTTTTTCGCGCGCGGAGCGTGCGATAATGGCCACTTTATGGCCAGGTGTGACATAAATACATTAAAATCATTTTATAATTACAAATAAAATCAACAATATATTGTTGTTTTAAGTTAAAACATTATAACTAATTACTAAACTTTATAAGTAGTATTACAGTGCAAGTGGTATGTTAAAGAAATCATCGTAATTTTAGAAGTTATTTTCCTGGAGCCATGCCTTCAATCTGGTTTTAAATCTATTGACGGATGCCGCATTTCTTACCGTTTCAGGCAATCGGTTATAAATGCAAGGTCCCAGATAGTATACGGATCGCGCAGTTTTAACGCTCAATAGGGAATTAGGGATGTCGACTCAAAAAATTTTATTACTTCAATAGAAAGAAGACATAAAACTATGCCAAATAGTGAAAATCCTATTCAAATATCTCAAAAAATAACGAAGCTACAACGGTTAGAATGTTCGTAGTTAGAGAGAGAAAGTGCTACCTAACCGTGACGTCACTGTTAAGCAGCGCCATAGTAAATGACGATCGTTCAATACAAAGGTGCGTTTTACGGAAAAGGGACAGAACATACCCACTCTTAAAAGTTTGAAGACTTATAATTACGTAATTATTTATGTTTTTGAATTACTTTTTTCGCCATTTGATTGAGAATTTGAGCCTTTATGTAGAAAATTTGGTTTGATTTTCTTTTATAGTGTCGTCATCCCTATTAGTTCAATCAGTTAATCTTAAGCCTACTAAATAAATTTGAAGCCTGTGATCCAACCGTTTGGCTGTAAAACCTGTGTGACAGACGACGGACGGACGGACGGACGGACGCTTGGGCGTCACTAATAGGGTGCCGTTTTGACCCTTCGGGTACGGAACCCTAAAAACGGAATTTGTCCTCTGGCTGAGTTTCCACATCAGAGGACAATCTAACTTATTTGCTATCATATTTAGAATGCTGTTGCTACTGCCACGTACCCTAGCTAATATGAGGCAGTTTTCTTTCGCCAGACGGCGTCATATCTATTCTCTTAAAAAAAACCTAAGTTACAAAAAACAGAATAGGGCCAAAAATATTCATAATTATTGTAAAAAATATTATGGATATTCGTAAATATTTTGCCTTTCAAAGCACGGGAGCGCTCAGTTAATAACTACTTGAAGCGGTCACCTTTATAAGAGTTGACCTGGGCTGGCGTTGCTTAACCTCGCATACTGCACGCGGTACACGGGCGCCCCGGGCCACGAACGCTGAAATGTAGGTAGTGTATAAAACTCAATTGGAGAATTGTCAAACCTCATTCATTATTGTATGTTCCGATCCCTAAATTGCCTATTCGCGTGTCACACAAATGAGGTTACGTCACCAAACACTAGACACTACGAATTAGTTTGTATATATAGGTAGTTATAAATAATCATGTTGCCAGCATGCCAGCATATGTTCTGTTGCAATACTTTACCAGAAGTTTCAAGAAAAGGGAATGAGGGATCAAAGTCGTACTTTTCTCCCCTCATTTGAGGGCAACATAGAAGGTTTGAAAAGCAGTATGTGCCACTTAGGTAGTAAAATTATTTGTATGACATTTCATGTTTTTAGCAGCGAGCCTCATGGGTGAAACGCAGTATGTTTCACACAGTAGCAAAATTATTTCCGTCTTGAGTGTAAACACTCGATTCCCTCCCTACGCTCAAGATTGTACTTTAGAATTTAACCCTTCGCTATGCTCAGAATTCTATTGTAGAATTTTTCCATTCACTCAGTGGTATTTCAATATACCGCCCTCGCCGTAACTATAATATAATATCAGGGCGGCAGGTTTTCCCGGACATGAGACCTAGCTAGATCGATTGCTCGTCCCTGAAAACCGTTAGAGGCGTTTCCGAGATCCCAGATATAAATAAATAAATAAATATACAAGAATTGCTCGTTTAAAGATATAAGATTTGCGCTCTTGAGACACAATCTACTATTATTGCACACCTCACAAACAAATCAATAATTCTTTAAAAGAAAACGTGTTAATAAGCAATGTTTTGACAAAAAACGTGTTGACCGAGGGATTTTCAGTATGATGAGCGGAAACGCTAGAATAAATGAAAATGAAAAATTTATTCATAACATCGTTATAAGTCAATTCATGTTGATTAATTGATGCATTCATATTAATTACCTAGTTAATACATTTTTTTTAATTAATACATTAGTTATTACATTATTAAATTACTACATTATTACATTATTCCATTATTACATTATTACGTTATTACATTATTACATATTTGAATTAAAACTTTCGTGAGTCATGTTAACACTAATACTACATTCATTTACTACAGTTGTACAATGTCAATTGGCTACTTAGGTATTAGAATGTCAGTTATAACTACGCAATAATTTAATTAATTATTTAATAAATTCAGCTATGTCATAAAATTGTGCTTGTAGTAACCATTCTTTAAGCCTATTTTTGAAAGATTGGGAGAAAGGTGCATCCCTGATATTGTCAGGTAACCGATCGTATATCAACGGGCCGAGAACGTACGCTGACCGTTTAGTTTTCGTTAGCCTGTGGGGTACGGGGGGGGGGGGGGGGGGGGAATAATAGACAGAAGCGCTCATCATCATCAATGAAGCAATCCCCACCTATTCTATATCTCTTTCTTGAGGCATTCCCAGCCTTTTTTATTGTAATGTTTTCTTTTTCAATTACAAGCAAACTGGATTCCGGAACGACGATAGATGTAAAGTATGTGTAAGTACGTGTGTGTGTGTTTAGTAAAATGTAAAGCTTGTAGATAGTGGTAGCCGTACAGGCCCAATTTCAAAGAAAAACCGCAAATCGATGTACAGTTTAGCCATTTGGCATACGCATACTAGAGGTCAAAACAAAGTTTTCGACCCGCAGTTCCTAAAAAAAATTCCCTTAGGAGGGGAGTGCCGAGACATTCTTTTTTTTGTATGGAAAAAAAAATGTTTTTCTTCAGAAACCTATCGTGGATATATGGATACTACGTATCATTGTATGATTAATATGTAACGAATCTGCACTAAAATTCCATAAATCACGTAAAATAGGTATTGAAGTAGAACCGCGTCACTTAGTAATATTGAAAAATTAAAAAAAAAAACTTAATGAAAGCTTTTCAAAATTACTTTTTTGAGATTAGATACGAGGGTATCACGTATCATTTGTGATATACTGTATCAAATAAAAATCAGCCATTTCGTGTTTGGAGGGCCTCAAACTTGGTATGTTTCGAAAATTATTTGTGATTTATATAAAAAGAAAATGCTGAAATGTAATGATGTGATATATTTTCAGAATCGCCTCAAAAAGCTCTTTCATATGATACTACACACGATAGGTTTCTGAAAAAAAAATCTTTTTTTCATACAAAAAAAAGAATGTCTCGGCTCTCCCCCCCCCTAAGGGAAATTTTTTTAAGGAACTGCGGGTCAAAAAATTTGTTTTGACCTCTAGTATGGGTGTGCCAAACGGCTAAACTGTACATCGATTTGCGGTTTTTTTAATCGTACGGCGTACACTAAGAAGTTGTAGCAATTAATTAATCGAGTACAGCCTAATCAGCATGATCGCTTTTATTTCGGACGTATACTTAGTATCCGTCTCTCTCGCACTTATTACAAACTTGATAGTAAGGGACGAATGCTAATATGTATTGTATGAAGAAACGCTCACTCTTGTCAATTAACAAAACCATGTAACTACTAATTATAGTCAACGACTTCAAATGATGAAGATGATTGTTTGGAGAGAGGTGTAAGGGTGTCCTAATAGAAATAAAGGAAACTATAGAAAACAGCAATTAAGTACTTAACTCGCACAAAAACAATGGTAGACAACAGGCGGTCTTATCGCTAACAAGCGATTTCTTCCAGACAACCTTTCGGTAGTGGAAACAATACTAGAACAACATATCAAAGTTCATACATTTCAGTTTGTAAGGCAGATGAGACGATCGGGTCCGGAGCCCGGGTTATTCCCACAAGGATACCTAGTTGTCTTTTTACACGACTGCCCAAAAAAAAGGAGTGTAATGTTTTCAGTTTTCATGTATGTATGTACCTATGTGAGTTTCTTTGTTCCCCCAGAACTTCTCAACGCCTTAACCGATTTAGATGTGTGAGGTATCGTTGGAACCCTTACGTCATTCTGAGTAACATATGTGACATTGCAATAAAAACAATATGGCGGACTGTGAATTCCATTTTATGTGTTCCGTAAAAAAACATATTTTTTTTCGATGCTAGCAAGTGGGAAGTGGGGTATCAAAGTAAAGCATTCGAAGAGACGATTTCAAAAATATTTATAATGTATATATTTTGAACACAAGTAAAACCAAAATATTAGGTCCCTCGACTGAAAACAAAATAGAGTAGGCCCATTTTTGAAGAAGTAGAATACAAGAAGCAAATCGTGTAACAGTTGGGGTGACAACGTAATCAGAGGGTTTAGACCCTGCAGAATACGGGTCTGCCTGTCTCCATCCCCAAATTTGAGCCGGAAGAATGTTATATCGGAAAAGGTGCAGCCCATACAAATTTTTTCGTTGTACATTTGGTAAATCGTTGTTCCGGTACCCTAACTATGGTCCAATTGTTATGGATTTTTGATATGCCGTAAAGAACAATATTTGACATCGTATCCCGAAATTTTTGACACTCCAGCTCCACGTCTTTCTCCGCCATCTTGGAAAATCTGTCACTTTTTTCAGTTTTTTGCTTGTACTGTCGTTATAGTTCATTTTAGTGCTAAACATGGTTTGGCAATATTGTAAAACACAAAATTTGCTGAAACTTTTGGGTACAAAGAATTTTTCCATGACCCCTAGGGACGAAGATATGACAGGAGATATCATTATAAATTACCACTTTTTTCTAGTTTTCCTCTCATATTTACGTTTAAAGTGCATTTTAGCGTTAACTATAGTTCAGCAATATTGCAGATTACAAAATTGTCTACAACTTTTGTATTGAAATATTTTTTCCACGATCATCAGGAAAGAAGATACGATGTCACCTATGGGGTACTACCGTCGATATTTACTACTTTTCCAGTTTTCTTCACATATTTTTGTTTTAGTGCATTTCTCGGTCAGCAATATTATAGAAGACAAAATTATATGCAAATTCAAAGTACCTACGATCTTCTAGGTATCGTGGAAATAGACGATTTTGTCTTCTGAGGGATTGAAGTGGTATAGATCGGAAAGTGACAGATGCTTTATCTTGTCGTCTATCCCGCTATCACTCGACCATCATAGATCCCCTACAGATTGCGATTAAATGCACTCAAACCTAAATATGAGAAGAAAACTGCAAAAGTAGCAAATTTCAACGGTGCTACTCCGTAGATGACTTCATATCTTCTTTCCTAATGGTCGTGGAAAAAAGATTTCAATACAAAAGTTGTAGCAAATTTTGTGATCTACAATATTGCTGAACTATAGTTAGTGCTAAAATGCACTTAAAATGTAAACATGAACGGAAAACTAGAAAAAAGTGGCAATTTTTAATGATATATCCTGTCATATCTTCGTCCCTAGGGGTCATGGAAAAAATCTTTGTACACAAAAGTTTTAGCAAATTTTGTATTCTACAATATTGTAGAACTATGTTTAGCACTGGAATGAACTTTGACGACAGTAAAAGCAAAGAACTGAAAAAAATGACACTATTTCCAAGATGGCGGCCAAAGTTATGGAGCTGGAGGGCCGAAATTTTTAAGTTACCATGGCTAATATTGTCCTTCACAACATACCAAAAAACCATATCAATCGGACCTCTTTTAGAGTACCAGAGCAACAATTTATTAAATGTACTACGAAATTTTTTGTATGGGCTGCACCTTTTCCGGTATACCGTACTTCCGGCTCAAATTTCGAGATGGCGACAGGCAGATCCGTATTCTGCAGGGTCCAAACCCTCTGATAACGTTGTCACCCCAACTGTTACATGACTTGCCGCTTGCATTGTTTAGAGACGCCTTTTCCAATTCTGTTCCTCCTCTAAAATAGATTTCCTTGAGTTCTTATTATAAAACTTGTTTTTATTTTTATATTTTTAGTGCAGTCGTGTTTTTAATTTCTATGATTATTATTTTATTTCCCAGTGGTCCGCACTGCGACATGTTTTTACAATTATAAAAATAATGAATTAATTACTATAACATTCAAATGTTACATTACTTAAATCAAATATTTGTACGCTTGCTTGCATGCTGAATACGAGGACTGTCAAACTACTTCAAAACCAATATGTGACTGTATTCTTACAATTAAATTATTTTGAATTTGAATTAACTTCGGAATAATTTACCAGCTGTCTTGGGTGAATGAATGAATGAAATGTTTATTTGCGGAATGAAATGTTTATTTGTGGTGTTGTCACCAGTGTCCCACACTGCGAACTGCTGGAATTATTTACCAGCGGTCTTGGATTTTTCAGGAGTGCTCGTGGCCCAGCGGCGCCTGCGTACCGCTTGCGGTATCTAAGGTTAAGCAACGTGGGCAGCGGTCAGGACATGGATGGGTGACCGCTTTGAGTGGTTACTAACTGCATGAGCGCTCCCGTGCGTTAAGCCGTTGATCCCGGTTGCTGTCTATGGCAGCAATCGTTAAGCCAAGTTGGAGGCCTTCGGGCGGCTTGAGAACTTCTAACAGTCAAGTTGCTAACTCACTTGACAAAGCCTAATCCCAATAAGGTCTAGTTTCCCCTCGGGGTTGGAAGGTCAGATGGCAGTCGCTTTCGTAAAAACTAGTGCCTACGCCAAATCTTGGGATTAGGTAGCGGACCCCAGGCATCCTTCAGGATGCAACTGTACTGGGATAACGCTAGGAGGATGATGGTCTTGGATTTTTCACCAGTGGTCCACACTGCGAGCTACTGGAGTTATTAATCAGCTGTCTTTGTTTTTGTTTTTCATCAGTTACTAGAACTACTGGTTTTCTCCAGTTGTCTATATTGCGATCTACTGTTGTTTTTTTTAATTGTCCGTATTTCGGACTTTTTATCCCCACTAGTCTGTACTTGCATACCTTTCTTCTTATATGTGCACGCCTCACTAGGCTATCATAAATCAAGGCACTAACTTTTTTCATTTTATTTCAGGAATCTCATTTAAAGAGGACGATGACCGCAGGCGACCGAACTTTGAAGCCGAACGACTACATTAGAATTTATTTTATGTCACACCTGGCCATAAAGTGGCCATTATCGTACGCTCCGCGCGCGAAAAAACCCACTTCCTGGCCAGGGGGTGACATAAAATTTTGTACTTACCACGGGCGATAATAAAGAAAGCCTCAGATCGCATATTTATTATATATAAATACCTGCGATTTGAGACATTCTTTGTTTTATCGCCCTTGGTAAATAATGTACTATTATAATATATAATAGGTTAACAAATTCACTCGCGAGAGAGGCTGGCCTTTCTAAAGCCGGCGCTAGACATAGCTTCAAATGTTTGAACACACGTTTGATTGTGCTATGTGTGGCAAGGGACTTTGACTATGTATTCGAAAGTTTGAACAAAGATTTGCACATTGCCAGGCGGTGTCGGTTTTTGGACACATCAAAGCATTTGTAAAGCATGTCTGGCCGGTTGCGTCAATATGTATTTGTAAAATCTTCAAAGATGAATCAAATCTTTGAAGCTATGTACGACGCCCGGGTAACATTAAATGTTCAATTCAAACTTTATTCAGAATTAAAATTTCATGATTTCATCTCATTCGCATTACCCCATAGCTCTAAGCGCTTCCGTGGTTTGGAACCGCATTCAACCATGATATCGTTTTTGGTACGTCATAGCTGGTATAGCTGATATCGGGGCCTTATAGTGCGCGCCATCCACTATGGCGCGCCCCTCCACAGCCCGCGCCGTACAACTGCGCACAGATTAGTATGAGATTCGCTGTGGAGGGGCGCGTCGTCGTGGATGGCGCGCACTATACTTGTGGCTGGATTGATATTAAGTTTATCAGACAATTGACAACATTTCATATTTTTAACTACTTTATTTTATGAACTAGTTAGAAAATAGGTAAAAATTTAAGCCACCCGTAATTTTTCTTTTTCAATTTAACTCATTATTTCATACAAAAAAAACACGTTGAAAAATAGGTCATTCCAAAAGGGCGTAAGTAAAATATGACGTCATCTTCCCAACAAGAATCCAGAGCCACTCCAGAGCAGCGATTGTCTGTACTCTGTACTAAGGTCTCCCTGAATACAGCGAGGAAGATGACGTCAACTTTCGGTTTACAGTAATTTGCGATTTTTTCCAAAATTAACGGAGAAAAAAAATCTAAAAAAATGTTTTTTGTGTACTTCACACGTTTTTACCGAAATGGTTTTCGAATTAAGACTTTTGGAAATTATGAAATATTGTCAATTGTTATCGAGAAACAGATTATTCAGCAAGTAGTGTTTATAAAGCAAGTAGATGCTTTATATGTAAGTTTTGTTGATTTTAATTAAGTGCACAAAAACATATTATTTTTATTAAAATATTCTAGGTCTTAGGTTAAGCTATTACGGCATTTATATTCGCGCGTAGTTCGCCTTTGTAATTCAATATTTTGTAACATGTACGTGTTTTAACTTGTTTGCTTGTTGCTGACTGTACAGTCAGCAAAGAAAGTCCTCTACCACTTTTAGACTTTAACTTACACATAATAGAGTCGACTTTCGACGTTCGACACTTTTTTGGTCGACTGTACAATAAAGTACTTACATACATACATTTATATAAGAATGTATAATATAATTATTAGTGTATGAAAAATCCACCATAAGCATATTAATGCGCGATCGGTTCGAAGGTTATGAAGAGAGAAAAAAAATCCTTCTGACTTGTAACAAAACTTGTAATTTTGGGCCTCCATTACCTCAATTGATTTTCGATTGGTTTTAGTCTAGTCAATTATTATTTAAGACGACTGGTTCATATAAGAAGCCAAAATATCACCTAGGTATTAAGAATTCTTGGGCAGATTTTCTTTTTCTGCAGTTTGTTGGTTTTATGGCCACCTTTTACATGACGATTTGTGTCATGAGGCGATTTTTTAGGGTATACTTAATATGAATACAATAAGGACATCGGTATGTTTTTCTGCTAATGGAGAATCTATTTTTTAGAGTTATTTCGTAATCATGTCAGAACCCTCCTCCTCCTGTAGGGGATTATAATACACTATTTGACTAAAAAAAAATTATGGTGCCATTCAAACCAGTTTTCACAGACGACTTCGCTCATGGCTTCAGGATAAATGTTTTTATAGTATTAAGGAATTTTTTGACATGACCACAAATTTGACATAATTAACTAGAAGTAATATACCTACACCCTTTTTTATGTACTGACATTTTAATGTAATGTATTTATTGTTTTCTTTGAAATTATTATTGAAATTTTGCATGCCATTGTAATGGTGAATTGTGCAGTTCTATATTTAATATATTTTGTCATCTCTTGTGTACCATAATTCTTGCAAATAAAGAACTTTGAACTTTGATCAAATGTCTATATGGGACCAACTACAATTAGACCACAACAAAGGGCAAAAAATAGAGATGAACCTAGCTCGCCGCTAGCGGCCGCCCAAACGGCTCCTACAAATTGGCACGGGCAGATGACGTCACCCGCCTGGTATCGAACCGACCTGTTGTATGGGAAAATAAGTATTTTGCTGTTTTGGTCGTAAAATAATGCGTTTAGGTGTGGTTTAGGTACATAGTTGCCGTACATTTTTTTTAATTTTTTTTTACTTAAGTATTCTATTGATTATGATACCTTTTGTTTGACTTTTGGATGACAAAAAAAAACCATAATTTTTCGAATTTTCGATGTTAAATATCTTTTTTCTATTTTGGTAAAAGTTTATAATTTTCAATTCAATGTGATGTTTTGATGGTTTGCTACCCATAAAGTGACACCATGTTACAAATTTTAAGACGTGTCAAATAGTCTATTATCTTGTGACATCAGAATGGAAGCTTTTATACTTTGTCGACGACAGCCACGGCACGGTAAAACTCTATGGTTTCATTCATAAATAGACCATAGGCAAAGGGGTGACACGCGAAGGAACGTAAGCGCTGTGGGTAAGTATGTGTGCGTGCGCTGTCGGTACACGCGTCAATTGTTTGCGCGGGTGCGTAGCGCGTGGCGCGGACGAATCGCGAGGCGCGACGGCCATGCGACGGCACCCGATCGACACCAGGCGGGTCTCTCAGGGACGAGGTAGCTGACCTCGGTGCGGGGGGTTCGTGTCCGTTCTGATAGGCTACTAATTATGAATGAAACCAAAAACCATATAGTTATATCGTCCCATGGACGTCCACGGTAAAGTATAAAAGCGACCAATAGTATGCTATTGGTCGCTTTTATACTTTACCGTGGTGGTGTTGCTATGACAACACGAATAAGTTAAATCAATCACTACCGGATATACAAACGTCCATCGCACGTATTGATGTTTTACATTATCATGACTGTATTTTTGTAATCCTAATCCTAATATCCTATCCTTATCCTAATCCTAATATCCTAATCCTTAATTCCTAATAATATTATATGTAAACGTGAAAGTTTGTGCGGATGTATGGATGTATGTTCCGTTTAATCTCAAAAACTACTGAACGGACCTCTATGAAACTTTCCAGTGTTGTAGCTTACACATCAGAATAGGACATAGGCTATAATTTATTTCAAATTCAAAAAATTAGGTAGCAAAACTAGACTATCCGTGCGAAGCCGGGGCGGGCCGCTAGTATTATCATATTTTTAAGACAATTTAAAACCGTATGATCTTTGAATTAAGAATGAAGTGTCCATTACTGGTGTTTGACAGCTTAAAGTGTCTAACACTGATGCCGTCTTTAATTATCAGGACTGTATTTTTGTAATATTATATTTTTAATTCAATTTAAACCCGTATGATCTTTGAATTGAGAATGACGTGTCCATTACTAGTGTTTGCAGCTTAGTGTTTAACACTGGTGCCGTCACCCTATGAAACATTATGCTCCATCCACAATTGTAGTAAAGTAATAACTATTTCTTATACTTCATAGATTTTTTCATATTTCTAATGATGAGACTAAACGGACCACGATAACCTACCTCGTATACACATCTGATTATATGTTAAAGTAGAACCTTTTACTGTTTATTGTGATTCGTGTAGTACAGTCAAGTGCAAAAATATGGATGCATACAACTAGCTCTAAAAGATGTCCCATAGCTCTTATGTCGGTGAATTAAGGTTTTGGTACATATTTATGAGAGGATTCATTCGATACATATTTTTGCACTTGACTGTACCTACGAGAAGTTTAGGCTTGTATTGTCACTTGCATTTATAAGTTTTATTTTAAGTAGGTACTATTGTTAAATATAATCATTAAATTGTGAATTTGACTAGAGCCGTGTTCCGAATCACGCCAACAACGATCACAGCGTTTACAATGCTGACGGCCGGTCCGAATCAGTAAGCGCGCTCAAGGCCGCGTGAGTGGTGTTTTGATTCGGACCGGGCATGTTGTGTTTACTGTCATGTTCATATATCAAACGTCAACTTGACGTTTGGTTTAAGGTGCTGACGCCTCGGAGTGTGAGCACTGTAAACGCCAATATGGCGCCGTCCATGACGTCATCAATGACGTCACGACATCTCATGTAAACGCTATGAGCGTGATTCGGTCCGATCGTAAACGCGTTTATACGTTTTAAGCGTGATTCGGAACACGGCTTAGGTGTTTAACATTTACTATTAATAACTTAGACGTGCTATGATACTTTGCACGAAGTATATTTTGATTATTTAATTAATTAACATTTATTTTTGTTGCAATGCGATTGTTAGGTATTAATGTACCTTTGCGGTACAGTCAGCATCAAAAGTAGCGCCACATATGACGACATCAAAAGTCTTTATTACAAAGGAATAAGAACTTTTGAGCTCTTTATATGTGGCGCTACTTTTGATGCTAACTGTACATGTGTGTTGTTCTCAAGGGAAAGGGACTTCAGTGCGTATGATGCTTTCGCCATTATTGGGCTATTGTCATTTTTGTACACTTTCACATGTGTGGATGTCACTACTGTGGATGAAATTATCTTATATCATTAAACGAGCAATTCTTGTTTATATATATATATTTCTATTTTTCCGGGATCTCGGAAACGGCTCTAACGATTTTGATGAAATTTGGTATGTAGGGGTTTTAGGGGACGAGCAATCGATCTAGCTAGGTCTCGTGCACGGGAAAACGCCGAGCTAAGCTCGGTCGCCCAGATATTAGCAATAATATGCCAATCAATCAAAGGTGTTTAGTTGCATATTATTAAAGTTTTATAAAATATATGAGTAAGTTTTCATTTCAATTTTGTTCTCAATAATTTTGTCATTAAACTGGTATATTATAGCTGTAATTTCTTCCACGGTAGTGATAGTGACATCCATGGATGTCATGTGGGCACATAACTGAGAATGGCTCTAGTTATAATGTTGGAAGCGCTATGCTCACTTAGGTGCCTTTTCATACTCATTTATTTGTGATAAAACTAACACTCAATACGTAAAAAAAACATGTTTATTTGTTCTAATGTTAGTTTCTTAAGTTTTTACATGTAATCTACACTGTGTATAAATGTGGTTTTAAATAAACTGTTTCTATGTCTACATGAATTTAATAAATTAATCGTTGTTTTTTTTTAATTCTAAATAGGTTTGCGCTCGACCACAATACCACATAGTAGAAATTATTTAAAATATCCGACATTTTATAAAACTTGTCATTGGACTTTGAATCTTCAAGCTTGGACAGTAAAGTCGCTTTTTGAACGTGAAGTTATTTATCACCCACTTTTACACCCCGGCGCATCAAATTAGCTGGTCGGTAACCGTGGTTTGCACTTCCTGTGTGTGCAGAGCCTAACCCCGGCCGCACACTGTTCTGAATTCAGAACGTTTAGAGCGGTACGTACCTATATGCTAGAGCGAGATGCTTTAACTCCCCTCTCCCTGAAACCGTATCAGGAAACCGTGCGTCTGCGCCCAGCCTTAATCTTATCAAAATAATTCAGTTGGACGTAGTACCTACCTACATCATTTAAATGTTAAATATCTAGTGAAATAGTTTAAATATTTCGGATTTATTTTAATTGCTGATTGTGATCAAATTGTGATTATCCGGAACAGAATTGACGGTTTTCTGGCAACATTACTCAAGTGACGTTTTGACGGTACTGACGTTTTGCTTTCGCATCTGTCAGGCTAAGTTTTCCTTTACTCCAGATCTATGCAATAAAACTATTCCAGATATTATTGTGACGACGCCTGCATTTCCCAAATTAATGACCAAGTGTTAATAATGGCTTCTAGCGAGACATCCGATCAAAATGTCAAGTCCCGGCGGCCCGCGGGTGAGTTGCAGACACACCTTGTCCTTGTCATATCGATTTTATTACTTTTAAACACTTCAGAGTCTTCTGACTATGGTAATTTACAGAATCTGCATTTAAGCAGCAACGGTTGCCTGCCTGGCAGCCTATACTTACCGCCGGGACTGTGTTACCGACGTTCTTCGTGATAGGCATTGCGTTTATTCCTGTGGGGATTGGGTTGCTCTATTTCTCTGATGAGGTAAGTGTCATAAATAGAGTTGTTTATATACAGTGTTCGTTTCGGGCAGTTGACGACAGTGATGCCTTTAATAGGTTTACTAGTTTTTTTCTCATGCCATTCGAACCAGTTTTTAGAGACGATTAAATGTTTGTATGGAACCACCTACAATTAGAGCAACACAATAGACGAAAATGAGAGGCAAAGTACAGAATAGCAGATCAGCACTGAAAACGTTCCATACTGATTCACAGACATGTGTGACGTCACACCTGCTTCTTCATACTCCTGTTGTATGGAAAAAATGGGAATTTGTCATTTTGCTCGTGAAATATTGCCATACAATTTATTTTTGATACATGAGAATAACATTGGTAACTTTCAAATTAACATTTTGGCTATAAAAAACATTATGTTTGTGAATCTTTATTGTCCCATAACCACAGAATAAGTAATAGTACAAGTACAGAAGCTTCACTTTCTAACAAAAACGGTCTTTAGGCATAAAAAACATGCCTACTCTGTGCATCTCTGTCTATTGTCTAACTTGTATTCATTCACACGCGGCACGTGTAGCGCTAGGGCTATCGAATCGTCGCTCGTCGCGTTCTAGTCTGCGGCGGCAGCGGTAACGTGCATATAGACGCGTTCGCGCGGCGGCGGGGGCGGGCGGCCCTCGACTGACGGCCGGCCCCGGGCCGAGCGAGCGGTAGGCATTTAAAGCGACGCGCGCCTCCCACTGCAAGCCCCTTGCCATAACTTTGTATGCTATTGATTAATTTGTCTGATTTATGTAATTTATTCTGATAATTGGATTGTTTTCTATCGATATAACCACACTGTTATAAATTGTAACATGAGTCATCTACCCAATTGTGTGAAACAATGCAACATGACTGAGATTGGTTCAGTGAAATAAATAATTAATTTATGATATGTAGATTGGTTTCATGGTCACTCACATAGCATTCAGATTGAATTCTAGCAATTACTAATTCATCAAGTATGGAAGTGCGGTTTGGCTTTGGTTGATCAGAAAAAGTTTTTTAGTAGAGATCCTTTAAAGCAGTGGTTGGCAACATTTTAGAAAGGGTCACATAATAGCTAACAAAATTTTAGCAGGCCACATGTTTCCCAGGTCAATGGATAGGTATTGCTATTCAGCGAGGAAATGTGGCCAGCCTTATGGGCCGGGGCATTGAATGTATATATTAGTTAATTTTATAATGTCTTGCGTTAATATAAGCAAATCTAGTTATTTATCTAATTGTTGGTTGTCAAGAAAGGGGCACACAGGCCATAAGTAAGGCCAGAGATTTTTACTACTACTAAATTTTATATTCTTTCTAGGTCAAAGAACATGTAATAGACTACACACACTGCCTGCGAGAAGGAGACGAGACAAACATAACATGTGCGGAGTATATAAAGAAGAACAACATGTCGGAATGCAAGTGCTCTCTGCCCTTCAACCTCACCGAGGACTTCAAGGAAGACGTCTACTTCTACTACGGGCTTAGCAACTATTACCAGAATCACCGTCGCTATGTCAAATCTAGGTAAAATTACATGTCAAAAACTTGGAGAATGTGTTGCAAGAAAAAACCAAGGACTGAGCATTCAAAACTGTTAAATCTAAGTTCTATTTTCAAAAATCCCCTTATTTGCGACTTATCGAGCTTTACCACTCAGTCACACCACTCGAAATGCACTCAAGGAGCAACATTTTTATAAAGACAGCTACTAAAGGCTACTTCAAAGTGTGGTTATGCAACCTGTCCTTCCTAAAACAAATATGCGTAAAGAAAAATTGTGAGAAGTGTGTATGTGTGTGTGTAATTATAGTTAAAAAAAACATCTTTAATGAAAAAGATTGAATTGAAGGTAATTAATTAAATCGACACTGCATTTTCTCGGCTTTGCTTCCAAGATTTCAAATCAATTCATCATAAACTTTAACAGGGACGACAATCAGTTGCTCGGTCGGCTGTCGCCCACTCCGTCGTCGGACTGCGAGCCGTTCGCGTACGTGGTGACCGACGGCAAGAAGACGCCGGTGGCGCCGTGCGGGGCCATAGCCAACTCGCTGTTCAACGGTAAATATGTAACAGAGCGCAAGCGACTGTCGCCCACTCCGTCGTCTGACGTGGTCACCGACGGCAAGACGCCACTGGCGCCGTGCGGGGCCATAGCCAACTCGCTGTTCAACGGTAAATATGTAACAGAGCACAAGAAGCTGTCGCCCACCCCGTCGTCTGACGTGGTCACCGACGGCAAGACGCCACTGGTGCCGTGCGGGGCCATAGCCAACTCGCTGTTCAACGGTAAATATGTAACAGAGCACAAGAAGCTGTCGCCCACCCCGTCGTCTGACGTGGTCACCGACGGCAAGACGCCACTGGCGCCGTGCGGGGCCATAGCCAACTCGCTGTTCAACGGTAAATATGTAACAGAGCGCAAGCGACTGTCGCCCACTCCGTCGTCGGACGTGGTGACCGACGGCAAGAGGAATCGAACTACTGGTAGTTTTGTCCCTTGTTCACTAAACCTAGCCTACCTAGCTGAGAAGAGTGCAGCAAGAAACTCAGCTAGGCCCAACCTGAGTCGTACTGACTCTACCCGGTATGCGGCGGTACCGGGACGAGTAGGGACTATATGTGTCTGTGTTGTCGCGATCGCGCGGTGGACGTCCCCACCAGGGTAAGTCTATCTATCTATTAAGAGGAAGGGTAGGACAAGCTCTCTCCATACAAACTTTGTGCAGGATTTTCTTTGTTTGTGCTTGCATTAAATTTATGATTTTTAATCAGTATGCTTATTTTTCTGTTAGCTATTTCATGATGTTTTTTTTTTTCATTGATATTATTTTTAATTTTTTTTAAATTTTTGAAATATTTGAAAATTACCACATCATTTTCTTTGCATATCTAATATTTACATCCAAAAAAAATATTACATTCGTTAGTGCCAAAACCTACGAATAAAACGTGTACAGAGTTTGTACGGAGAATGCCTTGCCCACCCCTGCGCCTTAAGCCCTTTTATTCTGAATTAGAGAATGTCTCTTAATGTTTTTCTTGTTTGTTTATTTATTATTTTCTTATCATATGGCCAGTCCACGCTACGCCAGGGTATTAACTATTAATGTATGGATTTGATTCCCGGCAGACACGCTGCAGGTGTGGTCTGAGGACCTGTTGAAGTTCGTCCCGGTGAGCCGCACCGGCATCGCCTGGGACTCCGACAAGAACATCAAGTTCCGCAACCCGCCCGGGGACCTGCAGACAGGTCAGTTATGTTATGTTATGTTATAGCCTTTCCATCGGACAGTATGTTACGGTCTTATCCAAATAAGTCGTATATATCGCTTTTTTTCCATTTCTGGGTGTCCGTTTGCCGGGCAGCAAAGGCCTCCTCCAATCTTCACTCTTTTCTTTCTATAGCCACTCTTCCCCAAGTCTTTCCCGCTACCTGTCTGATATCATCTTCCCAACGCTTCTGTGGTCTTCCTCTCTTCCTTTTCCCGTCTCTTGGGTACCACTGGGTGACAATTTTACTCCATTTCTCTCTACCCCTTATCAAGTGTCCAGCCCACTTCCATTTTTGCCTTCTTATTTTTAAGGTTACGTCTTGGACCTTGGTCTTATTTCTGATGATAGAGTTCCTTATTCTGTCCCTTCTGTTGGCTCCCATCATACTTCTTTCCATGGCACGTTGGCATACGGAGAGCTTGTCTAGTGTGTTTTTTGTTAAGGACCATGTTTCACTTCCGTAGGCTAAGACTGGTAGAATGCAGGTGTTGAACAGTTTGCTCTTTGTTGTTATGTGTAAGTACTTGTCTTTCATTACCTCCTTCAAGAGGTCCTCCAGACACGTCAGTACTCAACGAAAATACCTACAGCTGGGAGACCTCCAGACAGACATCCCAAATAGTATCAAAGAGCTCCAGACGGGTCACTACTTATAATACTTACGAAAATACTTGGTGGCGGACCAAGACGTATGGCAACCATAACTTACACCTGCAATACATGTTGGCCGAGCGTCGCCGAGTGAACGCCAATACCAACGTATAGACAGTATTGTTGCGTCTAGTGCCCTAATTCGTACTAGAGGGATATCTAGACTACAATGAAATACTATAGCGGACTGTAAAAGTATATACTAATCAACATTAATACAATTCTACAACAGGTCGCGTACAATCGATATAAATTCGGGCGAGCGCGAAGCGGTGCGCTAGGTGAAGTGCCCGGCGGTCGCTCATTGTTCGCCGTCGCTGCGTTACAGTTAACGGGATTCTCTGACGCGCCGTGTGCGGCGGGCCGGGCCGGTTATGTTGCTGGGCCGGCGTTGTCACCACCAAGTATATTTGCATTGTCTTGCCATCGCTCGGTGTCGCTCGCCTAGTTAGCCGAGTAAAGTCAAGCGCCATCAGCGTGTATAGAACTCATTTGGCGTAGCTTGTCACAACTTGCGCTCGCGAGCGACCACTTGCCGCACTTCGGAGCGCTGTCGGATTGTTTGCACAAATAGGCGATCGCGCGCACTCTGCCAATAGTGTCCACATGTTTGTCAGCGCGCCATCTGTTGGCCAGCATTGGTTTTCCGATAAACTTGCCGAACGTGTAGGCAGTAGCACTTGCCTTGTATTAATTTGGCTACGCTCGCGTTGGCCTGAGTTCGGCCAACATGTATGGCAGGTGTTAGACCTACTCCTGGCCCCTATACCACAAAACTTTACAAGTCTACAATTTGACAAAATTGTACAATTTTCCATAGAAAAAGTTCACAAATTTGTCGAATTGTACGCTTGTAAAGTATTGTGGTACAGGCCCCAGGAGGTTCCGATAAACAAGTGTGCTCTGGAGCTCCATGAGCTCATACCGCCTTCCCCCTTCTTCCATCGGACATCCAGACGTACGGCAGGTTGCCATCCTTACCTGGTTCAAATTCCTCTTACTCGAACCAAGCGCTTTTCGTCATCTTTTATAGTGCGCACTGCTAAGGTTTAGAATTCCCTGCCGGCATCTGTATTTCCGAGTTTATATAACCTATTTAAGGCAAGAGTGAATAGGCATTTTTTGGGTGGACAGATGGATAGGGGTATATTTAACTATCAGTTAAATATCGTATTCGTTTTGCAGCTTTCCAGAACTTCAGCAAGCCGGTGAACTGGGCGAAGAATATTTGGGAGCTGGACCCGACGAATCCTGACAACAATGGTTTCCAGGTGCGTAAACCGCAGGCCTGTGCAGCGCGTACAGTCAGCGTTATATAGTACGTATACATATATTTTGTATGGTGTACCGAACTATTTGGGCACTTTGGCTGCTACATAGTCATCATTATCTAAATAGTCAACATTAGGGTGTCCCTCATTTTGCGATATAGTTGTATTACCTCACCAGTCTCACCACTCATTGCGTTTTATACAACTACGGTGGCAACTGGCAAATAAGCTTACGGCCTGCCTGATGGTAAGCAGATACCGTAGCCTTTGGACACTTGCGACTATAGAAGCTGAGTCAATTCCCAACCCCCCAAACGGTGCAGTCAAACCCCACCCTCCCAAACGGTGACAAAACCCCCACCCTCCCAAACGGTGACAAAACCCCCACCCTCCCAAACGGTGACAAAACCCCCACCCTCCCAAACGTTGCCTAGCTGAGTCAAGCAAGCCCCACATCCCTAGCTGTGTCAAGCCGAGTCAAGTCCCACATTCCCAACGGTGTCAAGCCGAGTCAAGACCCACCGCCCAAACGGTGCCGAGTCAAGCCCCACCGTCCCAAGCGGTGTCAACCCGAGTTAAGCCCCACCCTCCCTAACGGTGCCAAAACCCCATCGTAAACGGTGCCAAACCGAGTGAAGCCCCACCCTCCCAAACGGTGCTAAGCCGAGTCAAGTCCCGCACAGTGAAGTGAACTAATATTAGCTATCCTAAAGTGAGCCTCAATTACTGATGAGCAAGGTCGTTTCCAGAACGAGGACCTGATAGTGTGGATGCGCACGGCGGCCCTGCCCACGTTCCGCAAACTATACCGACGCGTCCGACACGACGAGCAGGGCTTCGCCACCGGCCTCGTCAAGGGGCTCTACACGCTCAAGGTCGACTACAGTGAGTATTCAACCAGTTTACTAGCCAGTCACTACGAACTAAGCTAAAGCGGTCGTGCGGCGGTCGGTATGAATGAATGAATGATGAATGAATGATGCGTTGATTCACATAAAACATATGGTTACAATTAGGTGACAGGGTGTTGAGGTTGAGCCAAGATAGGCATGTGAAAATTTAATTACCTAAGTTAATTATACAGGAACTAAAATGTCAAAATAAATTAATGAAATAAATAACTACAACATATCAAATTACGATCGAGAATAGTGAGACTAGATGAACGAAATAGAGAGATGAACAAGCCTTTAGTCATCTTAATCTCGCAGGATACCCGGTGACGGACTTTGACGGCACCAAGACGTTCATAATCTCGACGACGTCGCTGCTCGGCGGCAAGAACCCTTTCCTGGGCGTGGCGTACATAGTGGTCGGCACGCTCTGTCTGCTGCTCGGCATCGTGCTCCTCGTCATCCACGTGCGCTGCTCCAAGAGGTAAACACCACACCACATCTCTATATACTCTTAGTGCCAGTTGCACCAACGTACGAACACAGACCGGTCATCGTCAAATATGGCGCCGGCAGCTGTCATCCCATAGAAACTTGTCAAACTTTACATACAATCAGATTTGACGTACACCGCTTACGATTACAGACGGTTTGGTGCAACCCAGCCAGTATACTCGCAGCTTTTAGCGACTATGTCCGCGTAAAATAAAAGTGTGATGAAAAAATACTTCATTAAAGATATATTTGAGAGGGAAGGGGAAGACGCACACCCATACTTAGGCCATACATAATGCTATATTATAATTATACATAGGTTTTAAGAGAATATCTATTGTACCTACACTTATACTTAGGATAGGAAATGTTCGTAATCATAATCATAATTTATTGAATCAAAAATGCGTAAGCAACTCATTCTGTCTCTAAACGAGGCCACGCAAATTCTTTAATATTTAGGCCTTGTTAAGCCATTTGTACCTTTTAGTTAATTATTTTTAACTTCTCATGCTCGAAAAGTGTGTCATTAGACTTGTGAAGCGGGGCTAAAGTAGTACATTTAAGCCCTAGGTTAAATATGTATATTTATGAATTACAAAACATTTTAATTTGACCAATCAAAATACTTCACCTATTAAATCCACCAATCACAGAACAGTAATTTGACAGATTAAAAATTATTTGGTAAAAATATCAACCAACCACAACATAGCTGTACTAAAATCGACCAATCAGGAAAGACGTTTTTCAGTTCTCTAAGGCGGTGGTCTGCAACAAACGCCGTAGGTCGCGTCTGGCGTAACGCTGTACGCGACGTGCGAATGCTTACTATGGAAATGCACTATAGTGGTCTCTCTCACACGCCAGACGCGGCGCACGAGCGCCGTGCGCCGCGTCCGTAGGTCGTACGCCGCCTACGCAGTCATTTCGGAGCATTCAGGCGCAACGGACGTCGCGTTTTTGCCATTGAAAAATCGAAGATGGTGAAATTTACAAAAGAACAAGATCAATTACTGATTGAAGCAGTTGACTGAATGATGATTCAACAGAATTTTACTTGATGCCAGCTATAAAGATTATAAAAACAAACACAAACGTTGGGAGTTTTAATTTTTGCATCGTTTCCACTACCCAAAGGTTGTCTGGAAGAGATCGCTTGTTAGCGATAAGACCGCCTGTTGTCTAACATTGTGCAATTTGTTTCTGTTATTTGTTTTTAGTGTACATTATTTGGTGAACAATAAAGAATATTTGTATTGTATTGTTGGGAAGAAATGAGCTTGGTTGTTGGTCTACCAGGTGACAATCCGTTTTACACCTTGCCTAGGTACCGAGGGGTGTTCTGTCTGTATGTCTGTCTGTCTGTCTGTAAAGTCTAATTGTGAAATCGTAGCTCCTTGGACCGATTTGAAATCGAATGCTAGTTTAATCGAGATAGCTACCTAT
The DNA here is from genome assembly GCA_951800055.1 of Cenopis cana. NCBI lineage: Eukaryota > Metazoa > Arthropoda > Insecta > Lepidoptera > Tortricidae > Cenopis > Cenopis cana. The sequence goes on along the minus strand of OX637492.1, from coordinate 1,860,314 downwards.
TATTCATAAAAATCGGTTGCCGTGGGTAGGTAAGTACTTACTATGCGGCTTGCGTAGCTACAATGTGATAAATAAATATGAAGTACAGCGGGCTGTAGAAATACCTCGTTTGTTCATAAGTTTTGAGACGAACTTTGAATACCTATAAAAATAATTAAAAATATAGCAGCTGCTAACTACTGCTATTTTTTATTTGTGTTTAGACAAATTGTATGACAACATCATCATCCTCTTCCTCTTTAAGAAGAACTCTTAAAATTGTTTGTTCGTCCATATTTTCACTTCACGTCCATTCACGTTGAGTGCGTGCGAAAAACTAATCAGTTTGCGCAGGACGCCGCGTCTCAGAGCGACCATGGCAGTTTGCGCTGGAAGCCGCGTCCAGCGCAGCGTCCGCGACGCGGCTTCCAGCAGACGCCAGACGCGACCTACGGCGTTTGTTGCAGACCAACGCCTTAAGATTAAGCGGTGTCTATGGTCTAAGTAATTACTCCTCTTAAAAGAAAAAAAAAGCGCATGTTGCATCTCTTTCTTTAATATAGCAAAAGAAAGGGATGCGAATACGCAAAGCGAAAACGCATAGCGAGGCATGGTGCTGGCCTTAGAAAAAAAAAAACAAGCTGTCAAATTAGACATACGCCCGCCAAGAGTTAAATTATTCATTTAAGGAGGATAATTTGTGTTTATGTGTTTTCTCGCAATCAAAGTGAAAAGTAGAGTGTATAACTCGGGCCTAAAAGCCATATTACCACTCGAACAATTTTCCCTCACTCTGTTCGGGAAAATAACCCTCTCGTGGTAATATGGCTTACTTTAGACCCTTGTCAAACAATCTACTATTAAATAAACGGTTTTTTTTTAAACTTCCACTCCCTATTTTATTCCTTCGAAGGATTATTGTCGGGATATCCTATAAGGAAATTTGGCAATGAAATTTGAGTCTCCTGTCACGGGAAATAGAGTAGAGTTTGTTTTGTTTGGAATTGAATGAAACAAAACAAATTCAACTCTGTTTCAAGTTTGAAAGACATAAAATTTCTTTCCAAAGACCGACATGCAATATTTATTGCCGGGTACTGTACTACGAGCCTGTAGTGTCCCACTGCTGGGTAAAGGCCTACCCCCACTTTTTCCATTTCTCCCAATCTTGAGCAGTCTCTGGCCAGTCTTGTACACTACGTTACAAATAAAGTATGTTAGTCTTTCCCCATAGTTCGAAAGGATAAATGTCAATGATAATTATCTTGATAATCATCGTGATTTTTATTCTTTGATAATTATCGATTTGATAATAACCTAGAACTTTTAACGTTTTTTTGATAAAAACCTAAAATTTTATTACTTAAATTTATTTAATAAATTTAAGTAATAAAATAACGTATACTACCCTGTACCCTACCTATATCACGGATAATTATCAAAGACAATAATTATCTTGATAATTTGGAACCCTGCTTTCCCCACCTTACCTTATATAAAACTTTTCCCTCAGCTTCATAAGTCCTCCTCCCGAATGCTTGCTCCGAGATAGTCCCGCAAGCCAGTCCTCCTCACTGTAAGTCTACTGTACCTCTACCATGAGTTTACATGTATCGAATACTCTTACCGTACTCGCTAGCGACTGCGTAAACGATTTAGTATGGACAAAAGTACAGCGCTTTTAAATAGAAAACTTCCGTGAGTCTCACACATACTCGTATTAAAATCTAATAAACGGGTTACTCACGTCTGTATCGTCGAATATCGCTCGACATGTTGGCCCGAAACATGTCGAGCGATATTCGACGATACAGACGTGAGTAACCCGTTTATTAGATTTCAAAAGTACAGCGCCTCTGGCGGTCACTCATAGAACTAAAGATCGGTAGTTTGAGTCCTGTACAGATGTAGTGCAAACTGATTTTCATTCGTACTTTATCTGGCGTGATAAAAAGCAGTTTTTCTCATCAATGTCAGCTCAATATACCGGCTATATATGGCTGAAAAAAGGATTGCAAATTTTGAGAACTACTCAAATACGAACAGTTTAAAGTTAAATAAAAGCTTGTAGTTGCAGTAAACGTTAAAACGTCAAACATGACACAATTTGTACTAAGACGACAAGGTTTCAAGTTTGTAATGACGTTGTTATTTTGTTTCCAGCACCACTGAGATGATCAATGTGAACCCGAGGACACCCTACTCCTAATCTGACGTCACAGGTAACAAGGCCGGTTATTCGTCTCTTTCTATCGAGCTGTGCCGGAAAGGGAGTGATTGAATAGACATTACATATTTATATACTTAACACAAACAAAGCAGATGCCTATTCGAACTGTCTACAACTATATAGGGTTAATATTTTTACACTGTCTAATGAAATATTGTTTATATATTTTTGAAAACTCTGTCCGTACACATTATTTCGAACTCGACTGTACCTTTACAGATGGACACACATGGACAGTTGCACAAACAGTCATTGAATTTAATGTCAGAAATAGTGTTGTGCTTCACGACTCTGAATTAATAAAATTCTAGATTATTATTATTTTTAGTTGTGTAACCGGGTATTTATTTTATCTACACCCATATAGTAAATCCTCTTTAATAAGTTCAAGAACCGTAGATAAGACCCCGCTTTATAATATTGCGGTTGCGCGCGACCCCTATAAGAACACCAAATTGAATAATCTTATGAGATCACGTACAACCTTAAGGACACAGCTGCGGGCTGGCGGCGGCGCGCGGGCCGGCCTGGCGAGGCAAACATGGCGCACGCCGGCGAGACATGCCCACACGAAACACATGAAAGAGGATTTAATATATGGATGTAGATAAAGTGTATGCAACTGTACATAATTAGGCACTAAAACACTCGTGTGGCCTTATTATGAAACTCGCCTTCGGCTCGTTTCATAAAACACACTCGTGTTTTAATGCCCCTCATTATGTACCAGTTGCATATACTACTATAAGATCCTGTGCAATTGTTGCTTAAGTAATTATTACGAGTTGAGGCTTTTTTCTAAGTTTATTCATAAAACTTAACAAGGAGATGTAAAAAGTTACTCTTTATATTTATATGTATGTTTGTCTTTTTCTCACAATTGTCATAGCAAATATATAGGTACCTTTATAAGTTTGGGGAATTACTATGAATAAGGGTATTTGTTTACCCCGTGCTTTGGAAGGCACGTTAAGCCGTTGATCCCGGTTGCTGTCTATGGCAGCAGTCGTTAAGCCAAGTTGGAGGCCTTCGGGCGGCTTGAGAACTTTTAACAGTCAAGTTGCCCACTCACTTGACAAAGCCTAATCCCAATACGGTCTAGTTTCCCCTCGGGGTTGGAAGGTCAGATGGCAGTCGCTTTCGTAAAAACTAGTGCCTACGCCAAATCTTGGGATTAGGTAGCGGACCCCAGGCATCCTTCAGGATGCAACTGTACTGGGATAACGCTAGGAGGAGGATGATGAAGGGTATTTGTTTACGGGGGGATGCATACAATCAAATTACTATTTCGATATGGGATATTGTTATGAATTATTATGATATTAAAATAAATGAACTTATAAATTTGCTTTAGAGATGACTATGGATTCGACTTTCCAATATGTCTTTGTTGCATTTGAGTTTATAGGTTCACGTGGGTACATTTGACCACAACAAAAGTTTTGTAGTGTGATTGTACCTGTTCTTTTTTTTTTATTGAAGTGATACTTACCTGCGATTTATTTATTTAACTATATTATAAGGTTATACAGTGTGTAAAACAACTAAAGGCATTTTTTAATTCTTTAAAGTATATATGAGGTATCCCATTTTATTATTATATGTGTCTTATAAAAGGGGGACCCAAGTACTAAACAACAATTTTTGCACGGACACGTCTACAAGGTAATAATACCACAGAATAATAAATGCCCCACTGTCTTAGCTGTCAAATCTTAATTTTAGCCATAAGCAAGGGTTATCGACAGATTAAATCACCATTCAATGAATTTATTACCATCTAAATGTTATCTCGAAAAGTGGTAATGAAAGTAAAATAAAAGAGTAAAGCCTATCGCACACTTCAGCGGACTGCGGTGGCAGTGGCGGTGGCGGTCGGTGGCGGTCATTTGTAGACTATCCCCCTTATTAATAAAACCAGAGACTAGGAATTATATAGACTGCCAATGCCTATACATTGTGGCGTAATTTTAAAATAATGGGCCTGCTGTAGCTAGTTTCACTATGGAGAGATCACTTTACCATTTAATTCGTATGCCACTAAGACCTCTGCTTAAAACATAGCGCCATCTATGAACACAACGAAGAAGCTCCCAACAGATGGCGCTATTGTGTTAAGCAGAGGTCTTAGTGGCATACGAATTAAATGGTAAAGTGATCTCTCCATAGTGAAACTAGCTACAGCAGGCCCATTATTTTAAAATTACGCCACAATGTATAGACATTGGCAGTCTATATAATTCCTAGTCTCTGATAAAACTTAACAAACCTTTGCCAACTAAAATGTTGTTTGTCCTTTTCTCACAAACGTAAATGTCAAAGGGACAGATAAGGACAAACGAAACGAACTTTAGCGGCGTGTTAACTAATATAGGTTTATTGAACGTTTATATATAAGAAAGTGTAAGGCCTGAGTGGACGCTCGGAGCTGAGCGTTCGGCGGGGCGTGCAGCGGGGCGGGCGAGCGTGCATACTATTTGTGCAGCGGGGACTCGGGACACCAGTATGAGTTTCAATTGTTTAACATGCACGCCCCGCTGCACGCCCGACTCGAGCGTCCACTCAGCCTTACACAGCGGTGTGACATTGCTAACAATCATTCAGACACTAGCGGCCTTGATTGTCATACTTTCAATTGGCGTAGCTTTGCTTAGTTTGGGACTAGGTTGATTTGTGTAAGATTGTCCACAAGTATATAATAAGTACCTAAATAATACATTTGCCCGTACTCCTTTCGATCTATACTCATGTATGATAATAGTACATTACTTACCAAGGGCGATAAAACAAAGAATGTCTCAGATCGCAGGTATTTTACGCCCGAGCCGAAGGCAAGGGCGATAAATATGCGATCTGAGGCTTTCTGTATTATCGCCCGTGGTAAGTACAAAATTTTATGTCACCCCCTGGCCAGGAAGTGGGTTTTTTCGCGCGCGGAGCGGGCGATAATGGCCACTTTATGGCCAGGTAGGACATAAATTACCTTTTTACTTGTTGTTTTACATACTGTATATTAATTTATTAGTATTAAATTTAAAGTTGAAACACTAAACATGTTATTATACAAAAATTAAGATTTCAAGTGCCTTTACATTAGACGCTTTTATGTAATTTCACGCATCATTTCCATGTATTAAGTAGATTTGAATTTTCATGTTGATAGCATTTTAATTAAGGCATTACAACTTTTTAAATAAGGTTAAAATTTGATTAAACGAGCAATGTATGTCTTTTACGTTTACTCGAATGCATTTATACGGACCTCTCAAGGTACCTATGAGCGTTTGACTGTTTTTATATTTATATTATGATTTATGACACTGTATCAGGCCCCTGTACCACAAAACTTTACAAGTCTACAATTCGACAAAATTGTAAAATTTCCCATAGATAAAGTTAAATTGTAAATTGTAAATTTTTGTGGTACAGGCCCCAGGGCTCGTCAACTCGAGGTGCTGGGGCCGATTGAAAATATATTATGCTTATAATACTTATAATATGGCCCGTGAAGGTTGCATTTGCGCCAATAGCTAGTTTTTTCCCGTGGGTGAAGCCACGGGAAAAAACTATACACAGGGCTATGTTACTATCTAAAACATTAAAAATAAAATTAATCTTCGTACCTATCCTTTAATCGACGAGGAGCGCTCGTGGCCCAGCGGCGCCTGCGTACCGCTTGCGGTATCTAAGGTTAAGCAACGTGGGCAGCGGTCAGGACTTGGATGGGTGACCGCTTTGAGTGGTTACTAAGCGCTGAGCGCTCCCGTGCTTTGGAAGGCACGTTAAGCCGTTGATCCCGGTTGCTGTCTATGGCAGCAGTCGTTAAGCCAAGTTGGAGGCCTTCGGGCGGCTTGAGAACTTCTAACAGTCAAGTTGCCCACTCACTTGACAAAGCCTAATCCCAATAAGGCCTAGTTTCCCCTCGGGGTTGAAAGGTCAGATGGCAGTCGCTTTCGTAAAAACTAGTGCCTACGCCAAATCTTGGGATTAGGTAGCGGACCCCAGGCATCCTTCAGGATGCAACTGTACTGGGATAACGCTAGGAGGATGATGATGAGGACTATGTTATCTAAAACATTAAAAATAAAATAAATAATATCATCGTACCTATCCTTTAATAACTTTATTGGTATTATCAATACTTGGTCATAATTTGAAATGAAAATATTTTATCAATTTTAAGGTCTCTTAAGTATTTCCACATGTTCATTAAAATTACTTAACACTTATTAGAACTATAGGTACATAACATGTATTAAATATTTTAGATCAATGTTTTTATGTAATAAGACTAGTTGTTACATATGGAATAAAAATTTAGATCTTTAAAGATCGTTTATTTGTTTCATTTAATGCCCCATTAGGCACATTTACAAATTGTACCACATATTTGAATTAAAAAAAAAAATATATCACAAAATACTGTTTTAGATTTAATGAATTGGTGGTAATGGTATAGTGCGCACCATCTACGACGACGCGCCCCTCCACAGCGAATCTCATAATAATCTGTGCGCAGTTGTACGGCGCGGGCTGTGGTGGGGCGCGCCATAGTGGATGGCGCGCACTATATACTTAAAATTATTTGAACTGTCCGAGTTGTAGCAAATCAGGCCGTTAAAAAGCGGCTTTACTGTCCAAGCGTGAACATTCAAAGTCCAATGACAAGTTTTATAAAAGACGGATCTTGCCTACGATATGGTATGGTATCCTCAAAAGCAGCGATACGCGTCCGATAGTTAGATCCTACACCTACTCTCTCATTCAACTAGTGCCTACGAAAAATCTTGGAATTGGGTGGCGAAGCGTACAACGGGGAAAACGTTAGGAAGATGGTGTATTTAAGTAATGATTTCTGACAAGAAATAAAACCGGCCAGGGTCACGCCTGTGACACGCGAAGGAACGTAAGCGTTGTGGGTAAGTATGTGTGCGTGCGCTGTCGGTACACGCGTCAATTGTTTGCGCGGGTGCGTAGCGCGTGGCGCGGATGAATCGCGAGGCGCGCCGACACCCGAACGACGCCAGGCGGGTCTCTCAGGGACGAGGTAACTGACGTCGGTGCGGGGGGTTCGTGGCCATTCTGTATGTAATACTATTATACTATTCTGTGCCAGGGTTCCGAACCAACCGCAAAATTAAGTTGGATTTTATAGGAAAAATAAGGAAGTATCAAAGAAATTATATTATTTATCAATATATTAGTATTTGTTGGTAAAGCTTAGGTAATAATAAACACTTTCACCAAATTTTAAGTTTATAGCTCAATGGAAAATCAAAAAATTCTTAGGAACAAAATTTAGTGACTTTAATGACTTCTTGTTGCGTGTTTTCCAATATATTTCAAACCCATAAATTGTGTATTTATCTACTTAATGAGCTCTAAACAACGATACCCCACTCGATGGGGCAGATCAAAAAAATTTTTTCGCACCCCCCTTTAGCTGTATGGCAGCCCCCCTTAAAAACATTTAAAAATAAGTTTTGATAATTTGTTTGGCTTTGGGTCAACTAGATGCTTAATACTGTGAAAATTTGAAGTCTATAGCTTCAACCGTTTGGCTGTCAAACCTGTGTGACAGACGACGGACGGACGGGGCGGACGGACGCGTGAGTGACAGCAATTCCGTTTGGACCCTTCGGGTACGGAACCCTAAAATCGTGACTTATTCCAAAATCGTGTTATTTTAGATAAACTAACGAGCTTTTAGATAGGATCGAGTCGAGTGCTCTGGCAACACTGGTTTAGGTTAGACCAAGGTTAGGCGTATTACTAATGCCTAACCTTGGTATAACCTAAACTAGGGTTGCGGCGCATTACCGCATTAGCCGGTGGTTCGGGCGTCTCGTTTATTAAAACTAAAGTTTGATTTATTTCTAAAAATAAATAATAGTTAAAAACTGTTTTAATGGATTGTTGAAGTTGTGTGACTTCGTTCTACCATGGCTCTCCGAGGTAGGATTATTGATAATTTAGATACCTCGTCATTATTGAATGAATGAATCATTTATTTGTGTAAAAATTGCTGTTACATAATGTTTTCTATCCTTATTTTGCCATGATATTGTAACTAACTTATAAATACGATACGTGTTCATTAAATAATGAGAATGATAAGGACGCAAATATTACATTTTTAACGTAATTTTACTTTATTTTTCAAAATAGTCACCATTTTAAGATTATACACTGATTATATCTTTTTTTTAAACTTAAAATTCCCTAATTTTTTAATCAAAGTGAAAATTGAAAAATTAGACACCACATTCATCAACACGGGGGATTACCACGGTGGCTCAATTGGTAGAGAAATGGACGGATTCCAGAGGTCGTGGGTTCAAATCCCACCTGTGATGTTGAATTTTTCAATTTTCACTTTGGTTAAAAAATTGAGATTTTCGCTAGCGGACGCATCCGCTTAACAACCATTTAAAATTCCCTTTTTAAAAAATCTTCTTGACCCACGCGATCTCAATCTTCTTGGCGATCACGGCGTCGTTTTCAAATTTCTGGCCTCTGAGTTGAACTTTAATCGCGAAAATAAATAAAATATAGACATGGGGAAAAGCGTTACTTTTCGATCACCGTTACTGTTGTTCCCGTTCCAAAAAAATCACAGTGAAAAATCACTGTGACTTCGGTTATTTCGTGTCACGACATTTTACGTTTCGATCGTTCCCGTCAGTTAGTGCCAGTTGCACCAACGTACGATCACAGACCGGTCATCGTCAAATATGGCGCCGGCAGCTGTCATCCCATAGAAACTTGTCAAACTTTCCATACAATCAGATTTGACGAACACCGCTTACTATTACAGACGGTTTGGTGCAACCCAGCCTTACTGATATTTCTGTAACAACTGATGTTACTCTGTGACTAGCGTGACTGCTACTTCTACGGCTACGTACTGTTCCGGACGTTATAAGACTGTCGCGAATTATTTGAACCTTGATACGATGTAATAAGGTCTAGAATGATATCGGCTGATAGTGACACTGTTCCAGTGATATCGTAGCGCTAAGTAACAACGTTATTTTATAACGTTGTTACTTCGTGACAAGTCACACTGTTACTTTTTAACAATTTTAACGGCGGTGATATTTTCATCGTGAAGTTATTTATCACCCACCTCTAAATAAAAATCGCTAGGAGCGAGATCTGGTGAATATGGCGGATGCTCCATCAATTCAAAGTCAGCATTTTTGATGGCAGCCATCGCAACTCTTGATTTATGTGCGGGGCGTTGTCTTGGTGAAACAAAACACCTTTGGAAAGTTTGCCTCGACGTTCCTCGCGTAAAACATCACGTAATTTTTTTATTTGTTATGTAGCTCTAGTATAAGTTTTTTCGAAACATTAACTAATTCGAACGCGTTTGCGTTTTGTCTCAAAATATATGAAAACGCTCTCACCGAGTTTGAAATACGCGCGTTCATCGGTTAGCAACAAATGTTATACTCGCTGTGTTAGTTTCCACTAGTGACCAACAGAGGCACTGTTCACGTTTTCATACCACTTTCATACATTTTGAGACAAAACGCAAACGCGTTCGAATTAGTTAATGTTTCGAAAAAACTTATACTAGAGCTACTGCATATCAATTCCCCGTAACTGTAGCTTCATGATCGAGGTATTCAATCATAACTACCCCGTGGCTATCCCATAAAAGAGAGCTAATGACTTTATCGGCGGAGAGAAGCAGATTTTTGCGGTAATGCGGTGATAGTATTTCCCCATCTTACCTTAAGTGCCTTTACGACGTTAGCTTATTTTATTGATAAAGAATAATATGAGTATTAAATTTAAATTTTTCCCTTCTTAAAACCATTTTTGAGTATTAAATATGTATATAAGACTATGAAACAAGTAAATATCTAGACCCCCGGGCAAAATAATTAGGTGCACTACCAGATTCGTAAAGCCAATCGCCTCCACTTGACATTGGCATTGGCCTGTTGTCTACCTCTACACGGTACACCTACACATATTGCTGTTTTGTTTCGGTATTGTAACTGATTAATTTTTGTGAGTTGTATAAAAATTAGTATTTGTTGTATTGTATTAGGAAAGTGTCAAAGCACCAAAAAGCCATCAACAACAGGAAAAAAAAACATTTTGGGATCCGGCGGGGCTAAGGCGGGTATTGTCCTGAATTTAGTATTCTGAGTATGAATGAATGAATGAGAATTTATTTGGTATAAAATTATAACATACAGACTACAAAAATAAAATAATTTAAACATGAAATATACCAAAATGGATGCCGCTCAGCATTCAGTCATGACAATCATGACGCTGATTTTCAGGGAAACCAGGAAACAACAAATTATACAATAGTGCACAGTTACAACTATAGAGAGAACTTAGCATATATAGTGACAGACAATGTGGGAGACGTACTCATACAGAATAAATTCCTTGCCTTAAAAGTTACAAGTAAATCATAGCTTGGATATAATACTAAATGTACATAAAAAAAAAGAAATACATAACCAAATACCTAAATACTTTAGAACATAAACATAACACAAAACATTTGCCGACGTATTTCCAATTTGTTTTTCTGATAAATATCCTTTGAGATTGTGTTTGAAAGAGAGTATGGGAGGAGAGTTGAACCATTTCGTTCTAACATCCAATACTAATATAGAGTAGGCCCATTTTTGAAGAAGTAGAATACAAGAAGCAAATCGTGTAACAGTTGGGGTGACAACGTAATCAGAGGGTTTAGACCCTGCAGAATACGGATCTGCCTGTCTCCATCCCCAAATTTGAGCCGGAAGAATGTTATATCGGAAAAGGTGCAGCCCATACAAATTTTTTCGTTGTACATTTGGTAAATCGTTGTTCCGGTACCCTAACTATGGTCCAATTGTTATGGATTTTTGATATGCCGTAAATAACAATATTTGTCATCGTATCCCGAAATTTTTGACACTCCAGCTCCACGTCTTTCTCGGCCGTCTTGGAAAATCTGTCACTTTTTTCAGTTTTTTGCTTGTACTGTCGTTATAGTTCATTTTAGTGCTAAACATGGTTTGGCAATATTGTAAAACACAAAATTTGCTGAAACTTTTGTGTACAAAGATTTTTTCCATGACCCCTAGGGACGCAGATATGACAGGAGATATCATTATAAATTACCACTTTTTTCTAGTTTTCCTCTCATATTTACGTTTAAAGTGCATTTTAGCGTTAACTATAGTTCAGCAATATTGTAGATTACAAAATTGGCTACAACTTTTGTATTGAAATATTTTTTCCACGATCATCAGGAAAGAAGATACGATGTCACCTATGGGGTACTACCGTCGATATTTACTACTTTTCCAGTTTTCTTCACATATTTTCGTTTTAGTGCATTTCTCGGTCAGCAATATTATAGAAGACAAAATTATATGCAAATTCAAAGTACCTACGATCTTCTAGGTATCGTGGAAACAGACGATTTTGTCTTCTGAGGGATTGAAGTGGTACAGATCGGAAAGTGACAGATGCTTTATCTTGTCGTCTATCCCGCTATCACTCGACCATCATAGATCCCCTACAGATTGCGATTAAATGCACTCAAACCTAAATATGAGAAGAAAACTGCAAAAGTAGCAAATTTCAACGGTGCTATTCCATAGATGACTTCATATCTTCTTTCCTAATGGTCGTGGAAAAAATATTTCAATACAAAAGTTGTAGCAAATTTCGTGATCTACAATATTGCCGAACTATAGTTAGTGCTAAAATGCACTTAAAATGTAAACATGAACGGAAAACTAGAAAAAAGTGGCAATTTTTAATGATATATCCTCTCATATCTTCGTCCCTAGGGGTCATGGAAAAAATCTTTGTACCCAAAAGTTTTAGCAAATTGTGTATTCTACAATATTGTAGAACTATGTTTAGCACTGGAATGAACTTTGACGACAGTAAAAGCAAAGAACTGAAAAAAATGACACTATTTCCAAGATGGCGGCCAAAGTTATGGAGCTGGAGGGCCGAAATTTTTAGGTTACCATGGCTAATATTGTCCTTCACAACATACCAAAAAACCATATCAATCGGACCTCTTTTAGAGTACCAGAGCAACAATTTACTAAATGTACTACGAAATTTTTTGTATGGGCTGCACCTTTTCCGGTATACCGTACTTCCGGCTCAAATTTCGAGATGGCGACAGGCAGATCCATATTCTGCAGGGTCCAAACCCTCTGATAACGTTGTCACCCCAACTGTTACATGTCTTGCCGCTTGCATTGTTTAGAGACGCCTTTTCCAATTCTGTTCCTCCTCTAATAATGCGAAAGTGTGTCTGTCTGTCTGTTATCTCTTCACGCTTAAACCGCTGAACCGATTTACATGAAATTTGGTATGGAGATAGATTGAGTCCCAGGGACGGACATAGGATACTTTTTATCCCGGAAATCATCCCCATAAGGGGGTGGAAGTTTGTATGAAAGAGCCCCCCTCAAAAACTAAATGGATGGCTTCAAATTTCCACAGTTTAAGCATCGTGTTGACCCACATCTAGTTACTTACATCGTCAAAAAATATTTTTAAACGCTTATAAGGGGGGACCCAAAAAAAATTGACCTACCCCATCGAGTGGGGTATCGTTATTTAGAACTCGTTAAGTGCATAAATACTGTATTTTTTGTTTTCAAAAATATTGAAAAACAAAAGAATGGGAAGCAATATTTGATTAACATCGCCCCTTGAAAATCTCCTTAAATATTCACTCTAGCGAAAAAGTGTGTAGAACCTTTTTTGTGGAGAATTATATGTACATATTTTATCTCTCAGAACATTTTTTGCTGTGGGCCACCGTTTACGAGTTTTTAACGAAAAACTAAAAAAGTGAACCTACCCGTTAGCTCCACCCCCACCCCTCAGGATTTTAAGTATGTTGCTGAGGACATCTTTAACTACATCTATTCCAAAATCCGCTTATATCCGAATTATTTCCGCCAAGTTATCCTTCATTTACTGAATCATGACTATCACAAACATTCAAAAAAGTTCAACAATTTTTGTTTGCATAAGTAAATTGCTTCATGTGAGAATTTCTTAGCAAAGAAAACTTTAAAAATTCATAACTCGAAAATTAAGAAAAATCGGCTAACATATATGGGGTATATTTTGATAGCCCACGACGTGAGGAATCTAAAAAAAAATTATTGACGTCAAGGTTTGGGCCACCCTGTATCTACTGCCCGCTCTAAAGATTGTGAATTCCGGGCAATGTAATTCCCGCTTAAGGGACTCACAATCTTGAATCTACCACTGTGTCCAGCCCTGATAATAGGGATGTCGACTCAAAATAATTTATTACTTCAATAGAAAGAAGACATAAAACTATGCCAAATAGTGAAAATCCTATTCAAATATCTCATAAAATAACGAAGCTACAACGGTTAGAATGTTCGTAGTTAGAGAGAGAAAGTGCTACCTAACCGTGACGTCACTTTTAAGTAGCGCCATACTAAATGACGATCGTTCAATACAAAGGTGCGTTTTGCGGAAAAGGGACAGAACATACCCAATTACCCACTCTTAAAACTTTGAAGACTTATAATTACGTAATTATTTATTTGTTTGAATTACTTTTTTCGCCCTTTGATTGAGAATTTGAGCCTTTATGTAGAAAAATTGGATTTATTGATTTTCTTTTATAGTGTCGTCATCCCTATTGTGTATCTTTTTGTTCTAGGAAGAATTCTATGGGACGTCTTATATGTTGGAGGAGTTACAGCTTTTGACTTCACCTTATTGGGCTTGGGAATTTGGTGTCTATTGTTTGTGGATGTGGTATGTATATCTACTTCGTAAGTATGACAACTATTCTACTATATTCACCTTTCCTGAAAAAAGTCTCATTACGCGGGCTTCCCTACAGCACCATAGCCCAGGCCCCAGGCTGTGTCCAGCAAACATTGTTTTGTACAGAGGTTGGCACCGTTAATCAAATAGTCAACTTTGTTAATCGCTAATCCGTTTTTTTTTTTTTTTATTTAGATTTAAAAATTCTTATTTTAGGTTACACAGAAAAGTGTCGTTAAACCCTAATCGGGTTTGTATCGACACAGCAATCGTGGACAATTTTAGTACTAAAACATAAAATTAAAATGAGCTAAAAGTTGTGTATGACACACTGATACATTGATACAAACGAACAAAAAGAAAGAAAAGGAAGATTATTTTCTATTAGGTACATCGAAGTTACATTAGAGGCCTTATAAGAGTATTCCGCAAAATGCTTGGTTTTTGATCAAAGCTTCTGGCGCTAATATCCATAATTTTAAAGAAATTATTGAAGTATTTGATAGCCCGTTTCTTATTCTTAATAGTAACATTACTTAACGTTTGTTTTTTAATCGTTAACCTTGGTAAAAACGCGTTCTCTTGGCTGGGTTTTTCAATATTTTGCGGTTAGGCGTAACGTTTTCATTCTCGATTTTGACGTGGAAAGGACTTATTTTTGTACAAAATGAACACATTTCAATTCTACATATGATAAACTAAATAGTAACTTCGTTAAATAAGTAGGATTCATTTATAATTTAGGTTTAAATAGCATCCGAATGTTGCCTAGTTTATGTATAAAAACAGGCTTACATTTTATTTTTTCCTCGCAAGCTGCGTTAACATTTTGCTCTAAAGATAAAATTGTTGCAAAGAGTAACTCTTCTTGTGTATCAGATATTTTTTAAATCATAATTGGACTAAAAGTAAATTTTGTAAATTTTTTTAAACATAGCCTATAATTCCCATAAATTACGCTGCATTGATGCCGGGCACTCAGACGGCGCCGAGCGCTCTCAGAGGTCGGACCTATGTCGCTTTCGTCGATCGCGCGACTTTGCGAACATCGGAATTACGTTTCACAGAATTCCAAGACACGCTGAACTCGTATACCGTGATTTAATGAGTTTGATCCTTAAGTATTTTATTTTGTGATTTTCACTCAACTCCTCATATATCCATCACATCATAACACCACCGTGTTTGGGCTTGTTGGATTTGTCTTGATGAGTACTATCGGAATAAATAAGGCTAAGGGTCTCATGATGGAGTCAGGAGATAGTCAGTGGAACTGGAACTCCTCATATGGTTATCACAACACCGCCGTGTTTGGACTCTTTGGGTTTGTCTTGATGAGTACTATCGGAATAAATGAGGTCCAGGGTCTCATGATGGAGACAGGAGATGGTCACTGGAACTCTTCATATACTCATCGCAGCACCGCCGTGTTTGGGCTCTTTAGATTTGTCTTGATGAGTACCATCGGAATAGGTTAGGTTCAGGGTCTCACGATGGAGTCAGGAGATAGTCACTGGAACTCCTCATATGATTATCACAGCACCGCCGTGTTTGGGCTCTTTAGATTTGTCTTGATGAGTACCATCGGAATAGGTGAGGTTCAGGGTCTCATGATGGAGTCAGGAGATAGTCAATGGAACTCCTCATATGGTTATCACAGCACCGCCGTTTTTGGTCTCTTTGGGTTTGTCTTGATGAGTACCCGGAATAGGTTAGGTTCAGGGTCTCATGATGGAGTCAAGAGATAGTCACTGGAACTCCTCATATGATTATCACAGCACCGCCGTGTTCGGGCTCTTTAGATTTGTCTTGATGAGTACCATCGGAATAGGTGAGGTTCAGGGTCTCATGATGGAGTCAGGAGATAGTCAATGGAACTCCTCATATGGTTATCACAGCACCGCCGTGTATGGACTCTTTGGGTTTGTCTTGACCATAGGAACAGATGAGGTTCAGGGTCTCATGATGGAGTCAGGAGATAGTCACTGGAACTCCTCATATGGTTATCACAGCACCGCCGTGTTTGGGCTCTTTGGGTTTGTCTTAGTGAATACAGCCGGAATAAATGAGGTCCAGGTCTCATGATGGAGTCAGGAGATGATCACCGGAACTTCATATGCTCATAACAGCATCACCGTGTTTGGGCTCTTTGGATTTGTCTTGATGAGTAACATCGCAAGAGTTTAGGTCCAGCATCTCATGATGGAGTACAAAATTCAAATACAAAATCATTTATTTACCAAAAATTTTCAAACCAAACTAAGTAACAATGACACCCACACTAGGCAAAGCCTGTATCGTCAATCGTGGGTTTCAAACACAGATATAAATTATCAGTAAGGTATGCGGCTACAGATATTAGCAGGTAGGTAGGTAGGTAGTCAGGAGACGGTCTCCAGAATTCCTCATATGCTCATCACAGCAGCGCCGTGTTTGAGATCGTTTGATTTTCCTTGACAAGTAGACCTAGATTAAGTCCTAGAACTCACGAACTCCTCAGATGCTCACCGCAGCACATGTTGCCTGATTTCGTGTAAACATGTGACGAATACACCTATATATATATATATATATATATATATATATATACATTAGTTTAAGCATTGTAAGATATTATAATTATAAAAATTAAAAACACGACTGCACAAAAAAGATAAAAACAAGTTTCATAATAAGAAACTCAAGGAAATAATATTATAATCATTATTTTATTTCGAACTTTTTTTGCTTGAAACACATACATATATATATATATATATATGTATATATATATATATAACATATAACATTATAAACGTGGCAGTTTGTGCGGATGTATGTACGTTCCGCTTAATTTCAAAACTACTGGACTGATTTCTATGAAACTTTCCAGTATTGTAGCTTAGACATCAGAATAGGACATAGGCCATAATTTATTTCAAAATTCATCCCCCTAGGGAGTTTAAAGGGGGTGGTCATTTTGTATGGAGAAGAAAATTATTTTTAAGATAGAAACTTAAAACTACTGTAATAGACTAAGCATTAGTATGGAAGAAAACAATTTTTAGCGTTTTTCGAAATTCACCCTCTGAAGGGGTGAAAAAGTGGTTGAAAGTTTGTATGGGAAGCAATTTTTTTTAAACGAGAAACTTGAAACTTATAGACCTAGCATTCAGTTACTTAGTTTTTGAAATTCATCCCTTAAGGGTCTAAAAAAGAAGGTGAATGTTTGTATGGTAAACGAGTAATATTCTAAATGAGACTATACAAAAAAGTCGTTTGTAGTAATATATAGAGTAGGTTAGTAACTAGGTAATTAGATCCAAATATTAGGTAAAAAAACTAGAGTACCCGTGCGAAGCCGGGGCGGGCCGCTAGTTATATATATTTCTGAAATCGTCTTTTCAAATGCTTCATTTTGATGCCCCACTTGTTAGGATAGCAAAAATTTTTTTTTTACGGAACAACAATAATGGAGTCCACAGTCCACCATATAGCCTAAGAGCGGTACGGTTGCGCTGTATGAATTTTGAACATTAATTCATAACAGCTACTTTTTTTGCACCAAAAAATTTGTTAAAGCAATTAGATTAGGTATTCTTTAATAAAACACATAGTCCACCAACGTGACTGTAGAAAATATTAAAAAATAATCTATAAAAAATCCTTAAAAATCGGGCGAAAATGGTATAAGCATTTACTTACTTTATGACATACTATATATATTTATATTCTTTGTGATACATGAAAAATCAACCGATTTTTGTTAAGGCAACATCGTAATATAATAATTTTTAATACAGAAAAATATAAAATTCAATTACGGCTATGGTATATAAGCTAACATTACAGTTATGGTTTATATATATCTTTCTTATATGTATTGACCCTTTTTATACTGAAGCTACCCAAAATACCTGGAGCTTTATTTTCTTTGAAAAAGTCTTGTGAAATTAATATATAAGCCAAACTCACTACGTTGACTTTTCATGAAGGCCACATTGAAGAAGGTGTAATGCTAATGAACCCTATAAATACCTATTAAGTGATTTCAAATGCATCTTCATTAATAGTAGGCGCGAGAGGGGAATACGCGGGGTGAGCGGAGGTGTGCAGCACAGCGAGAGGCGCGCGGGTGAGTGACAAGTGTGTGTGTGTAGGTACTTTACTTTTATCGGTGGCTTCGGTGCGGCCCTAAGCTTTATGTTCTATTAGGTATATGTTAATAGTGTATTTTAGACAACTTATTATTAAGTTCAATAGTAGCTATGAAGTATGGATTAAAAGTTAAAACTAAGTCATTTAGTAACTTTAAATTTTGTATATAATCTGACATCTAAAACGACTCAAAACCGCCAAAATGATTTTTAAATATATATAATTTATCGATTAAGAAATCAAGGACTTTGTGTACCTAACCTATACGCCTATAATAAAAGCCCTCTCTCATGCGGTGCATTCGTAGGTGTAGGTAGGTATTGAACAACTACGTTGTCGGCCGGACGGTAGGTATATTGCGACCATATATTCGTGATTGTACTTTGCACACACTTTATTAACAGTACAGTTGAAGACATAAATTAGGTATACATAAAAAGTAGAACATGTATACGTATCGGCATAAATTCTTAGAAAGATGATGCCACGCTAAATTATGCCTTATAGGGACGCTTAGAAGCAGGTATTCGTCACTTCGCACGCCGCGCAGGTCGAAGCCCTTCGCGACCTTGAATTACATAGACGCAACACCGAGATTGCGTAAATAAGTATGTCTTGATCCAACAAGTAAATAGGATGACAAATGTATTCGTTTTTTAAAATATTACATCGTCATAATTATTTTATATAAGTAGTATAGAATAGATACGCGGAACACGCATGTTTCATAAAGATCATATCACGGCAAAAGTCACCAACCAGAGATAATAAGGGCTACAGGCGGATGGCCGCCATCCAAAATTTTGAAAACGCAGATATAACAAGGAAAGTTAACTAGGTGTTTTAAAAATTTTCGTCTCTCAAAGGGTTGAAAATAGGGGTTAAATATTGTATGGGGATCAATTTTTTTTTAAATAGACAAAACTGGTTTGTTCGTTTCTGTCAGTACATATCAACGCACAGCCCAAACCGCTGGTTCTAGAGATTCCAAATTTGGCACGTAGATTCCTTATAAGGTCTAGGGGTGCACTAAGGAAGGATTTTTCAAAATTCGTTCCCTAAGGGGGTGAAATGGGGGTCCAAAGTTTGTATGGGGAAACAAGATTAGTAAGACTATTTTATTCAAAACTTCACCTTCTAAATAAGTAAACACGTGTCTCCAGTTTTTTGAAAATTCAACCCCTAAAAGGGGGGAATGGGGTGACAAAGTATGAAAATCGACAATGGGTATGTTTCTGTGGTTTATCGGGTCGCTAATTACGAAAACTATAATGATTTTAATATCCAACGTGGCGGACATGAAATGCCATCTCCCTTGTCGGGGTGAAATGGGGTTGAAATTTAAATAACTAAATATCAATATGGGTGTAGTTTTATGTTTTTTTTTCGGACGTCAATTACGAAAACGGTATCTATTTTAAGATTTAATATTGTGGAAATGAACATTCTTTATCTAAATATATAAAAAAAGAAACTGACTGACTGACTGACATATCAACGCATAGCCCAAATCGCTGGTTCTAGAGATTCCAAATTTGGCACGTAGGTTCCTTATAATGTCTAGCTAGGGGTACACTAAGGAAGGATTTTTCAAAATTCATCCTCTAAGGGGGTGAAATGGGGTCCAAAGTTTGTATGGGGAAACAAGATTAGTCAGACTATTTTATTCGCAACTTCACAGGAGTACTCCTAACAATAAATAAGTAAACACGTGTTTCCGGTTTTTTGAAAATTCAACCCCTAAAAGGAGGAAATCGAGTGACAAAGTGTGAAAATGACAATGGGTATTGATTCTGTGGTTTATCAGGGCGCTGATTACGAAAACTACTATGATTTTAAAATCCAACGTGGCGGACATGAAATACCATCTCCCCTGTCGGGGTGAAATGGGGTTGAAATTGAAATAACTAAATATCAATATGGGTGCCAACGCACAGCCCAAATCGCTGGTTCTAGAGATTCCAAATTTAGCACGTAGGTTCCTTATAAGTTCTAGCTAGGGGACACACACACTAAGGAAGGATTTTTCAAAATTCATCCTCTAAGGGGGTGAAATGGGGGTCCAAAGTTTGTATGGGGAAACAAGATTAGTCAGACTATTTTATTCGAAACTTAACAGGAGTACTCCTAACAATAAATAAAAACACGTGTTTCCGGTTTTTTGAAAATTCAACCCCTAAAAGGAGGAAATCGGGTGACAAAGTGTGAAAGCCGTACCGTACTATTAAAGATATATACCACACTATCTTTTTCTCCCGGCTTCGCCCGCGTACTAAACGTAACTTTAAACAGTCTATAAGAAAAGGATGATCTCAGTTTGAATTTGACCCAACCAGAGGTATGTGTTTGTCCGCGATTATCACGCGTTTGGCTGAACCGATTTAGGTGCGGGTCGGAAAACTTTTTGTTACATTCTGGAGGTTTCGGTATACGAATTTTTATGCCGCCATCGACTTACTACTACTAAGAGATTATAATTACTACTCTTGAATAAAAGTACATATCTGTCTCCCTTAAAAGAAGGAAATCTGGTCTCAAAGTCTGAAAATCAATATGGGTATTATTTTCAGACTTTGTGACCACATTTCCTCCTTTTAAGGGTTGAATTCTCAAAAACCTGAAAAACTTGTTTACTCATTTATCATTAGGAATACTCCTTTAAAGTTTCGAATAAAATAGTCTTAACTAATCTTGTTTTCCCATACAAATTTTTGGCATCGTTTCACCCCTTAGCATGTGAATTTTGGAAAATATTTTCATAGTGCGCCCCTAGACCTTATAAGGAACCTACTTGCCAAATTTGGAATATAATCTAGAACCAGCGGTTTGGGCTGTGCGTTGATATGTGAGTCAGTCAGTTTCTTCTTTAACATATTTAGAAAATGTTCATGTCCACAATATTAAATCTTAAAATCGATGCCATTTTCGTAATTAACGTCCCAAAAAAACCATGAAAACGACACCCATATTGATATGTAGACATTTCAACCCCATTTCACCCCGACTGGGAAAATTGGTATTTCACGTCCGCCAATTTTCGTTAAAATCATTGTTGTTTTCGTAATCAGCGACCCGATAAACCATAGAAATAATACCCATAGTCGATTTTTAGACTTTGACACCCCATTTCCCCCTTTTAGGAGTTGAATTTTCAAAAAACCTGAAACACGTATTTACTCATTTATTGCTACGAGTACTCCTGTGAAGTTTCGAATAAAATAATTAAACTAATATTGTTTCTCCATACAAACTTTGGAGCCCCATTTCACCCCCTTAGGGGGAATTTTGAAAAATCCTTCCTTAGTGCACCCCTAGACTTTATAAGGAACCTACGTGCCAAATTTGGAATCTCTAGAACCAGCGGTTTGGGTTGTACGTTGATATGTCAGTCAGTCAGCCAGTCAATCAATCAGTCAGTCAGTTTCATCTTTTACATATTTAGAAATGTTTATGTCCACAATATTAAATCTTAAAATCGATGCCATTTTCGTAATTGACGTCCCAAAAAACCATGAAAACGATACCCATATTGATATGTAGACATTTCAACCCCATTTCACCCCGACAGGGGAGATGGTATTTCACGTCCGCCACGTTGGATTTTAAAATCAGTGTTGTTTTCGTAATCAGCGACCCGATAAACCACAGAAACAATGCCCATTGTCGATTTTCAGACTTTGACACCCCATTTCCCCCTTTTAGGGGTTGAATTTTCAGAAAACCTGAAACCGTGTTTACTCATTTATTATTAGGAGTACTCCTGTGAAGTTTCGAATAAAATAATCAAACTAATCTTGTTTCTCCATACAAACTTCGGAGCCCCATTTCACCCCCTTAGGGGGTGAATTTTGAAAAATCCTTCCTTAGTGCACCCCTATAGCTTATAAGGAACCTACGTGCCAAATTTGGAATCTCTAGAACCAGCGGTTTGGGCTGTGCGTTGATATGTCAGTCAGTCAGTCAGTCAGTCAATCAATCAGTCAGTCAGTTTCTTCTTTTATATATTTAAGATTAAGATTATACGTAAACATCATAAACTACGCAAATAAACAAAATTTCCTACGCCGCAAACAAATTTTACATAGTTACTCAAACTCAATATCATTTTAAAGGTAATGAATGAGTAGGTAAATAATAATAAAATGTCGCACTGGGCCGAGCGGCGGCCTCAAGCACGCGTGTTTTAAGTTTGAACCTGCCTACTCAATCCCTACATTCTCATCTCAAATAATCCTTAACAGTAAGTCAATAAAGTCCAAATCCGATTGCAAACGTATGCTGTACATTAATGAATATAAATAAAATTCGCTTTATTCCTATTTCGTTGATATTCTGAGCTTTAAAGCCAACGGGAAAATTGCAATCACGGACTTTGTATTTGTATTTGGGCACCGTCATCAATGCATTCGTTATTCATATCAGAGTCATAGTAAGTAATAATAATAAACAGACATCGGAGCTAGGCGGCGGGGGCCGCACGCGCCGCGCGCTTGAGTATCGACATGCCTACTTCCATCTCGTTGTGCGTTCTAAAATAATCCCTGATAGTAAGGCAATAAAGTCCAAATCAAATTGCACGTGTGTGCTGTAATTAAGCAAATCAACGAAAACAAATAACATGGGGTTCATTCCTATTCCATTGACATTCTCAGGGCTTAAATTAAAAGTCCACGGAAAAATTGGAACTGATATATTTTTTCTACTAATGTTAAATAGGCGATTTGTAAAAAACTATTTACCAAATATTTAAATAGTTTCATTTTCAATGATAATTCTGAGAAACAGTCCTTGTTTTTCATGTGTTGCTATAAAAAGCTTATATATAATTTTCTTTTCAATAAATTTGAGAAAAACTGAAAATACCTGTTTGATTAAATTTCTCTTATTTCCCGTTGCATATATGTTTCGATTCGGGTCGTCAGCATCAAAACAGACCTAAAGATAGAAGCATTCTCAATAAAACTACTTATACCATATTTGCTGTGAAAAATCAACAGTTTTTGGGCACCATTTTTTCTATCCAACTTCCGGTGGTAGATTCGCAAATTTAAAAAATATTGATTCTTAAAATCACTTAAAAGAACCGTATAAAAAAAATTAGCCTGTTAGAGAATTTTTTCCAAAAAAAACGTACCTTTCTTAGGCTAATATTGTTTTTCTTGAAACTTCACATATCCTATGTCACCCGGGATGACGTAAGGATTCCAACCATACCTCACACATCTAAATCGGTTAAGGCGTTGAGAAGTTCTGGGGGAACCAAAATTCACATAAATACATACATGAAACCTGAAAACATTAAACTCCCTTTTTGAGCAGTCGTGTAAATAATAAAAATAATAAAAATAGGCAGGTTTATATGGATAACTTCTTTGAAAACTCAAAAACTGCCGAGTTAAAAACGTGTTGCCTAATAACCATTCATTTCACACATTTTTTTTATTTTTTTCATATTAACAGAGGAGGGTAATTTCACTACTCGCGGCCCTGGTAAAGCGTAACATCTCCATGGTAATAGTCCAGTTTGGGAGTAGGAAACCCCAATTTTTCCAATTTCTTTTTTGGGTTCCGTACACAAAGGGTTAAACGGGAACCTATTACTAAGACTCCGCTGTCCGTCTGTCCGTCTGTCACCATGCTGTATCTCAAAAGCCGTGAAATTTTCACAGATGATGTATTTCTGTTGCCGCTATAACAACAAATACTAAAAGAAAATAAAATAAATATTTTAGTGGGCTCCCATACAACAAACGCGATTTATTTGCCGTTTTTAAAGATAATGGGACGGAACCCTTCGTGCGCGAGTCCGACTCGCACTTGGCCGGTTTTTTCCTATTCCTTCACTTAGGAACCCGTACCCGTGCCCCGTTTACTACCCGTATTTACGAATAACAGATGATGATATTTTATTAATTTACCCAAAAAAGTTGATTGATATAAGTATTTTTTTTTTTATAATTTTTAACAGGGTGGTCTGTACAGGTTTCAGGTCGGTAACCCCTGTGATATGTCAATCTATATATTATCTAACATGTAAATGTCAGTATTGAATAACAGATAAGGGTAGAATTTGCCTCTCGTATCTTAGACCATAACATGTTATTGGTACTAAAGCATGTTAGTTATTCATATTATTTATGACATAATGACTAAGAGTTTAGAATGAATGTATCATAATATCTATTATCCTACCAGACCAGTCCTACCACTTATGACTATTGGCCGGCGAGAAGCCAGGGGCGTTTTTTTACGTATAAATATTATGGCGACAGACAGTAAATAATGACATTGCATAATTATTTACGCGGAGTTTCCACCAAATCTAAATATATTGTCCGAGGTGAACAATACACATCACTATTAGGCCTTTTGAACGTTAGGACAAATGACCTTATAACAAAAGTTGATAGGGAAAAAATCATTTTCGATCAAAATGTGTGAGGTGAATCACAAATGAGGCTTCAAACGTCAGGATATATCATCAGTATGACAAACTATATGCGAGAATACAAAAATATTGTATGACAAAAACTTTCGATTTTCCGATAGCTACTTATGTATAATATACATTTTCTTGAAATGTAGTACATATTAAAGTTCTGCTTTCAAAAAATCAAATACATGTTTAATTATACATTGTTAACAACATTAACAAACCTTAATAAACAATGTAAACTTTGAGACTGACGAAACGATCAAGACTTTACGTCCGTGTTGAAACGCACACATACGCGCTGTAAGTGTGCTGTAGAGCAGTGCGCTCGTATGCCGAGCGCTAACGCCATCTATCGAGTAAGATTTCGTGAAAATGATGAACGCTCAAACTTATAAGGAACCTTAATGCAATCACATATTTAAAGCGTACAATTAGCAACACATTAACTCAACTCTTTACGGAGTCCAGTTTAAGTTAGCGCGCATCACATTACAGCTATATTAAATCATAGGTCTCTTTACACCGGTCAGTCAAGTGAGTCGTCGTTAGGCGTTGTGATAATCACTGGCTGGTAGCATGATTGTGAGATGCGCGGAGTCAAAAAGGTTCTAAGCGACAGGTGATTGCAGCCGCTTAGAACCTTTTCAACGTATAACGATTAGAATGCAATACAATAGAGCGGGTTGTGGCCCGAGTGGGGCGCATGCGAGTACAGGATGATTCATTGATTATGTTTTTGTTCCTTAGTAAATTCTGTATGTAATTAATTAAAAATACGAGTAAGTTAACTTCATTAAAGGTTAAAGCGTTACATTTTGAAAGATTTAACGGGAGTTACTTAACGTTCATCGTTAATCCGTTAACTCAAAAGGCCAGGACTAAAATCCAGGACCTCATATTTGAGAATAGGCTCAGGGCAGGGGGCCGATTTTTGAGTGTCGAACGCTCGATGATAACAAGGATGATTACATGTCAAGTCAAGATTTAAATAGGATACAAGTTTAATAGGTATAGATAGTCACACAAATCGGCCACGGATTTTCATCACCCGATGGATGTCCTAGTTAGAAAGTGTTGGCGGCACAGTATAGTACCTATTCTTTTGGCGTAAAGTAGGTAGTTCATTAACGATTAACGGACTTATGGAAAGAACGGGAGTTAATGAGTCCGTTAACAATTTTCGGAGTTAACTTGAAAGTTAAATCCGTTAAGCATTTTGTTAATAACGGATTAACGACTTACCTAGAAATCCTACTATGTTATTTTATCATAACTTCTTAATGACATAGAAGTACGAGTAAAGCGCGGTTTAGACTACTTACCAAGAAATTGCGTGCAATTTTCAGTGAAATTTCATTACATTGCAGCGTTTGCTCGTATTCATCTTACCTCGGTAGCGCGCAGCCCCGCAATGTAAAGTTCTTGCTAATGTACACTTGCTAATGTTACAAGGAAAAAGAAGTTATGTAGGTACCTAAATACACTTACCGGCAGAAAATTTGGCCCATAATCTTTGTGATGTTTTTCTTAACCCGCTCCATTTCCTTGTTCTCCTTAATTCGTCGTCTTAAATAACTGACTTCTCAATACTTAATGTTAATCTTATGCTAAGTAATCATACCTCTTAAACATAAAACTATCGAAAACAATTGCCTATAGACGAAAAAAAATGCATTTTTCTAATTTGGGCCAAAATTATTGCAGGTGCGTAACTAACTATATGTTGTAATAAGTTTATAAGATAGCAGCACTCGCTATAAATATATGTTTCTTCTTTTTCCAGCAATACTCAACAACATTAGAGAGGGAATACATGCGTGTAAACGTATGTACAGACACTGACTTGCCGAGTTTCTACTGCACAGATTTGAGGCCGTCACTGCCGCCGTATCTGACAAAGTGTGAATGCGAATTCAGCATCATCGTTGATCAGGACATGAAGGGAGCAGTCACGTTGTATTACGAACTGGATGAGTTCGATCAAACCAACACCAGTTATGCTTCGTCCAAGTAAGCAGCTGTTATTATTTGTGTGTATGTAACAGAAACTATTCACAAGCACATTACCTACATATTAAGGCGATATATCGATTGAAAGAGACACCCTTTGTTTTTCGCTCACGATAAAACGGGATGCAACCCTCTCCGAGAATGGCTTTTTAGACAAATCTCGTTAAATATCTGACTGTGTGCAAGTTTATTAACTTTCCTCTTGTCAATACCTAGATGAGGTAAAATGCCATCATAATATTAACTTAATCGTGTCTTTTAATAATGCGTTGTTTTAGTAGGCGGAGGAAAAAAAGGAAAATATAGACTCGACTTTGGATTTATTTTCTATCGAGAAAATTTTAAGCAATCATGTTTCGCTATTGTCAGTACCACACTCATATAGTCAAGAATCATAGTCTCCAAATTTCTCAGTGTAGCGCCTTAAGTAGCTAGTATAATGGAATGTATATTTATGAATACGTACTTACTTACCTACTTAGCTGTAAAGCGGGTATTACACTGTCCTGAATTCAGGACACTTAGAAGGGTTCGGACCTATACGTTAGAGCGAGATGCTTCAACTCCCCTCCACTAGTTAGGACGCCTGATTCAGGACAGTGTAATAGCCGCATAAACACTAACATTGATAACTTGATAAGACAAAGAAAAATAAAATAAGAAAAGAATACTGATTTAATAGTACAAGAGATGGAAAAGGTCTCAGAGCGTCGAAAGTAACATACAATATTGTTTATCATTGTTATTGTATTGTACTTGTAATTCAAGGGACGATAAGCAGTTGCTGGGCACGCCTGGCGAGCGCCCCGCAGAGTCTTGCGGAAACTATAGCTATGTAAACACTGTCCCCATTTTCCCATGTGGCGAAATTGCGGACTCCATATTTAACGGTTAGTTTAGGTTAATAGATATATTATTATGCCGTTAAAACAACTAATATATCTTTTAGGTAGCTATCATACCTACGTCATTTCAAATGGCATGTATCACTCGATTTGATAATACAGAAAAACCAGATGCTTACTACGCCCACTTAGTGCGGGTTGTTAAGAGAAGATAGGTAGCAGTGGCCAATTAGGTAGATACTTCACTTTCGGAAACCATCTTTTAGTATGTAAGTATGTTGTTAGGCATGTCTCCTGGACCCCGAAACTGCCGGGAGGCACATGTAATGACGACATGAAAATTGCCGCCACCGCTTTTGGAAAAGTGTCTTTTCGGCGCTAAAGTCCTAAACTAAAATAATTACTTAGGTCATCAAATAGCATTGGTACAAAAATGCAAGTGAGTGTAGGTAGGTAATATTCTTATATAAACGTAACGTTTAGCGAAACGAAGAAAAATAGTAGTTTATGCAACTGGTTCATAATGAGGGGCACTCGTGTGACCTTATTATGAAACTCGCCTTCGGCTCGTTTCATAAAACACACTCGTGTTTTAATGCCTAATTATGTACAGTTGCATACACTACTTTATCTACATCCATATATTAAATCCTCTTTCATGTGTTTCCTGTGGGCATGTCTCGCCGGCGTGCGCCATGTTTGCGTCGACAGGCCGGCCCGCGCTCCGCCGCCAGCCCGCAGCTGTGTCCTAATATTGTACGTGATCTCATAAAAGTGTTCTATTTCGTGATCTAATAGGGGACGCACGCAACAGCCGCACAGTATATTATAAAGCGGGCTCTTATCTACGGTTTTTGAACTTATTAAAGAGGATTTATTATATGGGTGTAGATAAAAATGTTTTTAATTTTTTTTATTGAATTTAATAAAATAGAGGGGAGGTTCGGGTTCCTATGTAAGTTTTATTATATATGTTCGTTCAGCGATACTGCCCCTATCCCGCCTATAGTAGATTGTTACGGATATGCCCATATATTTTCAGACACGTTTACCCTTATGAAAGATGACGACAAAGTTCCTGTGGAATACACCAATTTATTGAACGGGGACACTTTGAAATACCGCAATCCGTCTCCAGAAGGTATGTAGGTACACGATAGAGGTAGGTACTTATATTAGTACCAGGGGCATTATGGAATTTGCCGATGACTTATGTAAAATTTTAATTGAAATAAAGCGCTGTGGGTAACAAGGGCGGTAAAACAAAGAATGTCAGATCGCAGATATTTGACGCCCGAGCCGAAGGCAAGGGCGATAAATATGCGATCTGAGGCTTTCTTTATTACCGCCCGTGTTAAGTACAAAATTTTATGTCACCCCCTGGCCAAGAAGTGGGATTTCCCGCGCGCGGAGCGTGCGGTAATTGCCGCTTTATGGCCAGTTGTAACATAAAATACATTACAAAATATGAAAATTACCTAACAACAACGAATACCTAAATGGTATGAATGAACATCACAGTTAAGAGGCCTTCTTAACTTGAACCTTATTGCAACGAGATAAACTCTACCAATGATCAGCTTGTGATGCTGATAGTACCGATATTTTCTTCCAGTTCTAAAGAATTTTTCTTCGCCAAGAAATTGGGGCAGGCTTCAGAACGGCGAGCGGCCGTGGGAGGCTGACACGGAACTGAAGGGCGTAGAGGTGATTACTTGACATTATGACTGGGTTGCACCAAACCGTCTGTAATCGTAAGCGGTGTTCGTCAGATCTGATTGTATGAAAAGTTTGACAAGTTTCTATGGGATGACAGCTGCCGGCGCCATATTTGACGATGACCGGTCTGTGTTCGTACGTTGGTGCAACGTGCAACTGACCCTATTTCCCTTAACCTTTTGATCGCTTTAGACATTTTGACAGCTAAGATCGTCGCGACTCGTGAGTCGTCAATGTAAGCAGAAACCGACCCTTGCTCACCCCTCGCCTGTTTTTATATAGAAAATGTCAAAAAGTGACAAATGACAGTAGGTATCAGTGGCGGAGCGTCCATACAACTCGATTCCCACCGGCTTGCCTAATTTCCAGCCAGTCCAGTTCTTTTACTACGGCTCATGAAGAATAGGAAAAGCCAAGTATTTCCGGCTTCCCTAAGAATATTTTTGACGCGCCGCCACTGGTAGGTATCCATATAAAACCGGCCAAGTGCGAGCCGGACTTCGCACTTTTAGGGTTCCGAACCAATCTCAAAAATGTGATTTATCAATATATTAGAATTTGTTGGTAAAATATACGTAATAATAAACATTACCCATCACCAAATTTCATGTTCATAGGAAGTTGAAAAATTCTTCGGAACAAAACTTTGTGACAGACGACGGACGGACGGACGCATGAGTGAGAATTTCGCCAAACCCGGACAAAGATTCAAAAAAACCCGGACATTTGGCATAAATCGCATTTTTTCCCCGGACGAGTCCGAAAATAATATTTATAAAAAAACAAGATCTTTAAATTCAATGAGGTGCTTCCTTACATGAAAAGGGTTTTCCCCGGACACTTCTTAACACCCCCCAGACGGCCCCCGGACGGCCTCCAAACTAGGACAAATCCGGGAAAACCCGGACGGATGGCAGCCCTACATGAGTGACAACAATAGGGTTCCGTTTTGACCGTTTGGGTACGGAACCCTAAAAACGGGTGAGGGTTGAGGTGACAGAGGACGAGTCGGTTTGTGAAATTAATGTTGGCGCGTACCTACATGTACGCATGGACACTTTAAGAACAAGCACCAATAATGGACACGTCAACCCTTATTCATAAATCATACGGTTTTAAATTTAACGTTCTATAAAAAAATATTGCCTCTTATTTTCTTTTACATAAGAGTTAATGTACATCATTGGGCCTTGTCCATTGCTAGTGGTGTCACCCTATGCTGTTATACCATTTTCTCCATCAATGATGAATGATGATGTTCACAGTTAATCCTCCAGAGGGCCAACCGCGAACCGTAAACGAAGTGTCCTCTCCCTGTCGCACTTTCAAGTCTGTAGCTGTAGTATAAGTTTTTTCGAAACATTAACTAATTCGAACGCGTTTGCGTTTTGTCTCATAATGTATGAAAGTGGTATGAAAACGTGAACAGCGCTTCTGGTGGTCACTAGTGGAAACTAAAACAGCGAGTATAACATTTGTTGCTAACCGATGAACGCGCGTATTTCAAACTTGGTTAGAGCGTTTTCATACATTTTGAGACAAAACGCAAACGCGTTCGAATTAGTTAATGTCTCGAAAAAACTTTTACTAGAGCTACTGTACGTAAGTGCGACAGAGAGCGAAAACTTCGTTTGAGGTTCGCGGTAGCGCCTCAGTTTATTTTTAATAATCTTTTTAAGGCTGTTGATATTTTACGACCGCTTTCGCTTAGTTGGTAGTGGCCCTGCCTACGAAGCTGGAGGTCCCGGGTTCGAATCCCGGCCGGGGCATTTTATTTGTGTGATGAGCACGAATATTTGTTCTTGGGTCTTGGATGTTTTCTATGTATATAAGTATCTATTTATCTATATAAGTATGTATAGCGTCGCTTAGGCTGGGTTGCACCAAACCGTCTGTAATCGTAAGCGGTGTTCGTCAAATCTGATTGTATGGAAAGTTTGACAAGTTTCTATGGGATGACAGCTGCCGACGCCATATTTGACGATGATCGGTCTGTGTTCTTCGTACGTTGGTGCAACTGACCCTTAGTACCCATAGTACAAGCTTTGCTTAGTTTGGGACTAGGTAGATTTGTGTAAGATTGTCCACAAATATTTATTTATTTATTTATTTTGTAGAATCCGGCATTCCGAGCATGGATGGACACGAGTTTAAAGCGCAAGCCGGTGTGGCGCGTGCAGCGCAAGGGTCTGTACGCGGACGGATTGTCGGCCGGGAACTACACTCTCACCATTATCATGCGTGAGTTCATATTTAAATATCTGGGCAACCGAGCTTTGCTCGGCGTTCTCGCCCCGGCCATGAGACCTAGCTAGATCGATTGCTCGTCCCCGAAAACCCCCACATACCAAATTTCATCAAAATCGTTAGAGCCGTTTCCGAGATCCCCGAAATAAATAAATATATATATAAACAAATAATATCTGGGCGACCGAGCTTCGCTCGGCGTTTTCCCGGGCATGAGACCTAGCTAGATTGATTGCTCGTCCCCGAAAACCCCGACATACCAAATTAAATCAAAATCGTTAGAGCCGTTTCCGAGATCCCCGAAATATATAAATAAATATATATACAAGAATTGCTCGTTTAAAGAGATAAGATAAGATAAGTGTCAAGCTCACATGGTCATTTATTTACATTACAATTACGATTATAACGGGATATTTACAATGTATTTGTGAGCTCCCGATATTAAGCCACTTAATTAAGTAATTCGAATATACCGCATAGGAAAAATGTATTAAATTCTTATTGATATATTTCTTAAATTGTAAATTAATATTTTCTCATGAAAAATCTATCATATGCTTATATTGCAAGACTTTTTTAAAATTGTACATTAACATTATGACATGTGATGTGCCCTTGTGGCCTATTTGCAGAATAAATGTTTGAATTCTGAATTTTGAATTCTATGTGTCTTAGATTTCTTGATCTTAAGTAGGTTAAGTATTATCATTGTAATAAGCATATTTTTGTGAGAAAATGGCTGACTGTCGAGTTTCTTTCGGCGTTTCTTCTCGGCAGTGGCCTCTGTGAAACGCTAGTAGGGTTTGACTTGTAAAAGTGCCATTGCGGCCTACTTACAGAATAAAGTTCATTTATTTCATTTATTTCATTTTGTAAATAACCGAAAATGTCACCACTCTGCCCTCTCATGGTAATCCGGGTTACGTTGTTTTGTCGTAACTAAGCTTAATCCATTCCTGATATTAGCATCTACCATATAGACCGTCAAAAAAATTTTATGTCACACCTGGCCATAAAGTGGCCATTATCGCACGCTTCGCGCGCGAAAAACCCCACTTCCTGGCCAGGGGGTGACATAAAATGTTGTACTTACCACGAGCGATAATAAAGAAAGCCTCAGATCGCATATTTATGGCCCTTGCCTTCGGCTCGGGCGTAAAATACCTGCGATCTGAGACATTCTTTGTTTTATCGCCCTTGGTAAGTAATGTACTATTTTTTTCGTGTTACCTTATTTTGCCGTGAGAGGGCAGCACTAAAGCGTAACTCACACTTGAGCGGCCTGCGGTGGCGGCCAGCTGACAGTATGAATATCGAGCGCTAGTGTCTAAATGATTGTTAGGAGTGCCATACGAGTAGTATACAACTGACCGCCACCACAAGACGCTCCGCTCCAGTGTGAGCGAATTAAAACAAACGCCAAAATAATGACCCTTGCGGGACACATACAATACGAGTATTATATTTATTCCAATAAGAAAGCCTTCGCTAGACCTGCGATCGATGATTTTCTTTGTTTTAGCGGCCTTTTTTTAACGCTGGAAAATGCTTTATGTTACCGGCCTTATAGGGGGTAGGCACGGTGATGTGGGACTCCTGTACAATGGCTACCCACTAAAAACCAGCGGCTTCCCCTCATCGCCTTTGTGAGACGCCGCAGGATTCGCTTGCGCATGCCACTTCTGACGTCTCGGCTTGTTTGAGCGGCCTAGACAATGAATGAACTTACTACCCATAACCATTTCAGATTATGGCGTGGACAGGTACGCCGGCCCTAGGAGGATCATACTAGAGGGCGTGTACACAGAAGCTACCTGGAGGAGTTTCGGATGGGGCATTACCCTCGTAGTGCTCGGGATAATTCTATTCTTGTTTTTCGCCTATTACATCTTGCTTGCAGTGTCATTAGGGTCATACGGGAAATAGACATACTGTTATTCTAATTTACACTGGCTTCTGCCCGCGATTTCGTCCGCGTGGAACTCGTTCAATCGCGGCAGAACTTTATGAAATGAAATAATTTTATTCCAGACAAAGTTTAAGTTAGTAAGTTAAAGTTAGTAATTTTATTCCAAAAAAACAAAGATATTACATTACGAAATTGAAATTATATACATAAATTTATTGCTATTCTTTTTATATCAAGTGCTTACCTAGCCTATTTACGGACGCGCGACGGCCGTCGATTTCTTGTACTAGAAAATTTCTTAATTATCTTTCAAATTATAATTAAATAAATTTTCTACGTATCTACACGATTAAAAAAAAGTAAAACGTACTGTTGAAAAAGTATTTTATTGTAATGGCAACACTTGGGTAGTTTTTTTGGAATCTATTTATGGCGAATACTTTACTTGGTTTGTAGTATATATGTAGTAGTTGGTAGTATATAGCTTGTAGCTTCATGGTTTGAGAATCAACAAAGGTTTGATAAATAAATTGTAGCATGTGTATTTGTGGTGTTTTTATTACTAGTAAGTAAGATCGTAAGAATCGTAACTTAGGTTTTATAAAGGGCCGGCAACGAGCACGTGACTGCTGTGGCTTTGCGGGCGTTTATAGGCTGCGGTGTCCACTTACCATCAGGTTAGCGACCGATGTGGTAGGTATCAATAAATAAAGTGAGCTCTAAGGCTGGGTTGCACCAAACCGTCTGTAATCGTAAGCGGTGTTCGTCAAATCTGATTGTATGGAAAGTTTGACAAGCTTCTATGGGATGACAGCTGCCGGCGCCATATTTGACGATGACCGGTCTGTGTTCGTACGTTGCAGTTTGCAGTTGGTGCAACTGGCACTTAGGGTCGGTATTGACGAACACCGCTTACGATTACAGACGGTTTGGTGCAACCCAGCCTAGTCTGTGACCGTACGTATTACATAGGTATACCTACTTTTATAGGTTCCTTATTATACGCGTAATTAGTATACCTACATATATAGGTAGGTACCTATGTAGTACTACACCTAATGTGTCCTTGTAAAATTGTGAACTACGTTGTTTATAATCTAAGTAGTGGTATTTGGTACTAAGTGATGGCAATATAACGAGCTAACTTAATGATTCAAAGGCAGTTTCCCTCCAGGGGGCCGATTTTTGAGTGTCGAACGCTCGACTTTTCACTCGAGAACTGTCAAAAAACTATGGTATTTTGACAGATCTCGAGTGAAAAGTCGAGCGTTCGACACTCAAAAATCGGCCCCCAGGGTCCATAACTTTTTTCCACCCTATACGCTGTGTACTGTACCTACTTGAATAACCAGTTCCTTTATCGATTATACCTACATGTGTTCCTTTATCGATTATCAATATTCAGAAGGCTAATTAATTTACAGATAGCAAAAGAGAGACGTTTTATATACCTACGATTTTTTTTGTTCAAAATGCGGGTTTCTTAGCAGTTTCTGTTCAAGTTATTCATCATCTTCCTAACGTAGGTATAATACTTTTATCTCACGAGCGCGGGTTGGCCATTGTTGTAGTTGTGACACATACGAACACATAGACAACGTGAACTCATAGCTCCTACGCTCACGCACACATAGACAACGTGCAAGTATAGCTCAACACACAACCATGGCTCACCCGTGCACGTGAGATAAACGTACTATTGTCGCTGGTAGGTCAGGATTGAAACATCACATCCATTTGAATAATCATGTTAATTATATATCTTATTAGTTTTACACAAATCCACAGTTTAACAGTAAATTCAGGCTTATACAAGATCTTGACACTTCAACCGCTCTTAATCGAATGCGCTAGTCCCCGCTTGTGAGTCTGGCCAGCCTTTTTATCCCTTCCAATCCATCCCCTCCAATAGGTTCGTTAAACAAGTCACGCCACTGACGGCGTGACTTTTCAAACAGATCAATTGACAATCTTTTAATAAGTGAAATGTTTTAATACCAATAAGAATTATGTCTTTAAGAAGGGCAATTATATTTCAAAAATATTATTACCCTTACAGCTCGGCCATCCTACACATAGCGAGTCCCTTCGCTATAATAAAATAATTAATGTAATTTAAATTTCACACTACTTATTACAATGTAGATAGGTTTATTTAATCAATTTAACTAAATCAATTTAGCTGATCTAAGTTTCGTTACTTACAGTCTTTTTTTATCGATTTTCTGTAAATGCATTTTTTTTGTAAGTAACAAAACTTGTACATTTATGATATCCATAGCTAGAATGTCTTTTAATATATTTCTCAATGTACAAATCTACATGCATTGGGTATACATTTTCGAGAGTTTCATAGAATAATATATTAAGTTAGTTTACACGACCGGTAACAGTGAGTGCAAGAAATGAATTACCCATGATAAAGTCTATGTGACAGTCCTTCCCCTCGACTGTTTGCATAGCCTCCATCATCCTCCAATGTATCATCCTTTCCGTAGCCCTTACCCTCGGGCAATCCATGATAAAGTCTATGTGACAGTCCTCCCCCTCAACTGTTTGCATAGCCTCCATCATCCTCCAATCCATCATCCTTTCCTTAGCCCTTACCCTCGGGCAATCCATGATAAAGTCTATGTGACAGTCCTCCCCCTCAACTGTTTGCATAGCCTCCATCATCCTCCAATCCATCATCCTTTCCTTAGCCCTTACCCTCGGGCAATCCATGATAAAGTCTATGTGACAGTCCTCCCCCTCAACTGTTTGCATAGCCTCCATCATCCTCCAATCCATCATCCTTTCCTTAGCCCTTACCCTCGGGCAATCCATGATAAAGTCTATGTGACAGTCCTTCCCCTCGACTGTTTGCATAGCCTCCATCATCCGCCAATCCATCATCCTTTCCTTAGCCCTTAGCCTCGGGCAATCCATGATAAAGTCTATGTGACAGTCCTTCCCCTCGACTGTTTGCATAGCCTCCATCATCCTCCAAACGAGTACTGCACCCATTCCTCGGGCCAGTCTCACTGGTCATGTTCAATGTGTTTATCTGAAACTTACACCATAAGCTTAGAACCTCATAAAGTTAAGTACTTGAAATTCAACAGATAAGGGAAGAAAAACAATTAAGTAATTATATATTCATGAAAAAGCCCAGTTGATGTTCAAAGTAAACATAAAAAGGGAAGCCATAGCAGAATGATATATATATTACATACATATGGCCATTAAATCAATCAAGTTTATTTTAATTTTATATGTAAGCTAAGAGTGCTAAGAGCCCTTTTTCCCTTCTAAAAAGCCCTATGCCCCTGATGAGGGATATCAACATCATCACTATCATCATCATCACAATCATCACCAATATCACCATCATCATCACCATCACCACCATCATCACCGCCATCATCATCATGTAAGCTAGGAAGGTTTATATTGCATGCATAGACCGTTTCACAACAACGGGGTCATCCCTTATAAAACTTATAAACAGAGGTTTAAAACACGTATAAGTTTGAATATTAGGGTCAAGTTTTTAGGTTCCAAAACAATGCGTCACTCAGTACCATATGTGGCCATTTATACATTTTCATTTAATTGGAACATGTCAAAATGAAATTTCAGGATGAAAGTAATTGTTACGTAAAACATCCTAAAAGGGTGAAATGCCATTAACTCATTTAGTTAACTATTTACCTTACATTAGCCAAAAATGTGATCAAGAAGAAGGGAAAATAAAAATAAATAAAGAATTGATATAGTCATTTTCTTAATAGGGACGGTTAATAACAATCAGTAGCTAAATAGGTACAGTTGCTCATTATCAAATAGTAATTATTAGCGATTGTGTTTGTATAAATCCTTTTCAATATTTCCTTTGATAAAATTAAATTCCATCAGATTTAATTTAGATCAACCGCCACCATAGCACCGCGGCATAAATGTTGTGTTTTCTAGCTAATTATGAACCAAAATATCAAACATGTTCATCTCCAGGGAGTACCCTGGCACTGGCAAGATAAACATGCATGACTAACCATATAAGCCTCCGGAATGTCTCCGTTACGGTAAATACAGTTCGGCTCCTTAACGATTAGATATCACAAAGTCAAACATGTCCATCTCCAGGGAGTGCCCTGGCAAGATAACCATGAATGCTTAACCATATAAACCTCCGGAAAGCCTCCGTTACGGTAAATACAGTTTGCAGTTTTATCCAATTACGGTTCACGTAAATGAGGGCAAAAGCAGTAAATGTCTAATAATCATATCATCGTTAATTTCAAAAATTAAGTATTTTACTTACGTTTTTCCGAGCCGTGGACGAGGTTAAGGTTACTATTTTTAGTGTAAAAACCTTTTCGATCCCACTTGCTGACCTATTGTCGCTGGTAGGTCAGGATTGAAACATCACATCCATTTGAATAATCATGTTAATTATATATCTTATTAGTTTTACACAAATCCACAGTTTAACAGTAAATTCAGGCTTATACAAGATCTTGACACTTCAACCGCTCTTAATCGAATGCGCTAGTCCCCGCTTGTGAGTCTGGCCAGCCTTTTTATCCCTTCCAATCCATCCCCTCCAATAGGTTCGTTAAACAAGTCACGCCACTGACGGCGTGACTTTTCAAACAGATCAATTGACAATCTTTTAATAAGTGAAATGTTTTAATATCAATAAGAATTATGTCTTTAAGAAGGGCAATTATATTTCAAAAATATTATTACCCTTACAGTACTATAACAGTAGGTAATATGTAAATACTTTATTTTCACTTTATTTTACACATGTCGATGGATTATACATGTAAAAAGGCGAAATTACTGCTGCAGCGATTTCTTTCAATTTCCGTTCCGTCGTATACCCGATTGTAGACTATGGTACACTAAAGGAGCCCGGGGGTCCAGTCCAGCACCTAATCCCGAGATTTCGCGTAGGCACTAATTTTACACAGACCTGTATATCCAATCCAGAGGGCATACTAGACTTTGCTGGGTCTGGGAGCCCATTTTACGCAGACTGCCACCTGTAAATCCAATCCAGAGCACAAAATAGACCTTGCTGGGTCTGGGAGCCCAGCCTGTGAGGAACTTGTATGGCTTTGAGTCAATAAAATGCTTACCGACATACCGACAACGGACAGAAACGGACAGACTACAGTCGGACGCGTGAGTCATAGCAATAGGGCTCCATTTGGACCCTTCCGGTACGAAACCCTATTTTAAAATAGATACAGAACCGTTTTTTTAATTAGTTTAGGACCGTGAAAACATAAGATAATCATTATCGCGTTCCGTCATATCGTATCAGAACACAATAAACATGAAATTAATCTTAATCTCCGATACGACGATGGCCCGTCAGTTGTGACCCGCGTGTGTTGTGGACATCATGACTGTAAGGCTGGTCGCGTGGGCGTGTCTACTGGCCGCTGCGTCGTCGCAAGAATTGTTTGAGCTCAATATTATACACTTCAATGACTTCCACGCACAGTGAGTATCACATTTATTTATTTATTGTCGTTTGC
Organism: Cenopis cana; assembly: GCA_951800055.1. Classification (NCBI taxonomy): domain Eukaryota; kingdom Metazoa; phylum Arthropoda; class Insecta; order Lepidoptera; family Tortricidae; genus Cenopis; species Cenopis cana. Next base: position 1,821,457 of record OX637492.1, on the reverse strand, counting down.
GGGCCCTTTTTAAGCCGCGTTCGACTAGCTAGCATGATCGCATTTCAATTGTCTGACATAAAACATTCGTCTTATTAGCGCGTGAGGTACAAATGTCCGACATCTGTCCGTAGATGTATGTCCGACATAAACGCGATCATCATCAAGTCCTCAATTCAGTAAAGGGTCGGTAATGCGCTTGTGGGTCATTCTCCCAGCGTTTCAACCGCTTCACCTTGACATGATTTTGGCATTCATTCATCGTCGGTGGCATTTTGAGTCAGTTGGTAGCGGCCAGTACTTCTACTCGTACCACTAACTCAATAAATGCCACCAAAATCTACAATCAATTCGTCAAAAACGTGGTCACCGAAATGAAGCGGTTGAAACGCTGAAACGCCGCGAAAAGCGGCCAAATACTTAATGGCATCAGATAGAAATAACGTAACGTAAATTGTATTCTTTTAATTGATACCTAGAGACAAATTTTGACTTGTAAAAGTGAGATTTTTGTTCTTCTTTGCTAAACTGTTGTTTCCATCAGCTTCGAGGAGGTGAGCCCTGCCGGCACGATATGCAACCCCGCCGAAGCCGCGTGCATTGGCGGCTACGCGCGCCTCTACACCGCCATTAAAGAGGCTAAGGAGGCGGAACCAGACTCGCTGGTGCTGAACGGAGGAGACACCTTCCAGGGAACCATTTGGTACAACTTCCTGCGATGGAATGTGTCGCAGCACTTTATGAACCTGCTGCCGCATGACGCTCATGTGCGTATATTTTTAACCCCCGACGCGCAACGCTATAGGGGTGTTATAAGTTTAACATGTGATCTGTGTGTATGTGTGTCTGTTGTGGCATCGTAGCTCCCTAGAAGACGAACCTATTTGGGTATGGTTTTTATTATATTTGCGTAAAAGTATAAAATCTCTATCGCATCTTTAATCGACATATTATTTGATAACCTTATTATTGAGCAGTTGGTATAAGTAATTGATTAATTTATTATTTCAGTGACGACTTAAGGATTCAGATTAACATTCAACAATTCAGTAGGTTTCTTCGATATCTTACATGGAGACAGAATATATGTATTGAAAGCAGAGATGTTGTTATACAAGGTATAACCTTAATAAGTCTTATCACGAAATAAAATAAAATGTGTATCTATTCATGATTATGAAGTTTACAGTATGGGACCCACATTGTTGACGACTAAAACTCGAAGTTCGTTTTAAACGGTAGTCGTTTCCTATGAGTTTTCAACGTGTACATGCAAAAACTTTGATGACTGAACTGCACTGCATACAAAATAAAAAAAATACAAAATTCTTTATTTCCAATTTTTTTTTTTTCTGCAAACTATCTAACTTTTATTGTAGTACATTGACCTTAAAAATAACCTAAAAATAAACTTAATATTAAAAACTAAAAACTATAAAAACTACTACCCACAAAACCGATATCTCCAATAATTAAGAGTACATTTATGATATAAGGGGGATGGAGCAACCCGGTAAGCAAACAATGCCTGTATTGGGAAGCCCCGCTCTTCCATAGTTTACAATAAGTAGGTACTAACAATTAAATTAAACATTATCAATATTTTCACTCATCATTCGCTTGCCCTTTTCCCATTTATTTGGGGTCGGCGCAGCATGTCTTTTTCTTCCATACATCTCTGTCGCCCGTCATCTCTACATTCACATCCTTCTTATTCATATCGTCTTTCACACAATCCATCCACCTTTTCTTTGGCCTACCTCGTTTCTTGCGTCCATCCACACTCATATCTAACACTCTTCTTGTTACATGCCTTTCATCCCTCCTCATTACATGGCCGTACCACGCCAGGCGATTGGCTCTTAGTTTTTCCGTAATGGGTGCAACTTTCAGGCTTCCTCTTATATACTCATTCCTAATCCGGTCCATTCTTGTCACACCACACATCCATCTCAACATCCTCATCTCTGTAACATGCATTCTCGTTTCATCCGTCACCTTTGAGGCCCAACATTCCGATCCATACATGACGACAGGTCTTATTACGGTCTTGTAGATTTTACCCTTCAATTTAAGGGGCATTCGGGCATCACAAGTTGTCCCCGAGACCTGTCGCCACTTCATCCACCCAGCGCTAATTCGGTTCTTCACGTCGCGGTCGATATCGCCATCGCATTGTATTAGCGAACCGAGGTACTTAAAGTCGGAGCAGACCGGGAGCGTAATGCCGTCCAGTTGTATGGGCGTAAAACTGGAGAGACCGCCGAAATCGCAGAACAAATGCTCTGTCTTGGATCTGCTGATCTTCAGGCCAACATTCTCCAGTCTACTTCGCCACTTCTCCAGCCTGCTCTGTACCTCGTAACCGTCTTCACCGACAAGAACAATGTCGTCGGCGAAGAGCATACACCAGGGTGCCTCCTCCTGTATGTCCGACGTCAACGCGTCCATAATTAAGACGAAGAGGTAGGGACTTAGTGCCGAACCCTGGTGTAAGCCCACCGTGACGCTGAACCTGTCAGTAGTGCCAGCCGCTGACCGGACGCGAGTACAACATCTGTTATACATAGACCGAATTAGCTCCACATACTTTCCAGGCATACTTTTCCCTTTCAAGGCCCACCACAAAACCTCCCGCGGAACTCGGTCATATGCCTTCTCGAGATCCACGAACACCATGTGCAAGTTTTTATATGCATTTCTGTATTTTTCGCACAGTTGGCGAAGAGCAAAAATGGCGTCCGTAGTTAGTTATCAATATTTTCACTATTACTCAATATTTTAACTAATACTTTTTAAACTAGAAAATGAGACAGGAGTCTATGTGTCTGTGTGTGTGTGTGTGTTCGAGGCTTACGAGCAATGTTGTAATAAACCCTCAGTGTCATCGTAGGTTTTTGTTTTAAGCCATTTTATAAGCATCTTCATCTGCATGCATGATTTGCAACAATCTAAATTAAATGATTGCAGGTGTTGGGTAACCACGAGTTTGACCACGGGCCCGCGGGTCTCCTGCCGTACTTGGAGCGCCTGAAGGCCCCCATGTTGGGCGCCAATGTGAACACCACCTTACAGCCCGAGCTCTCGCCCTACATACGCAACCACGTAGTGCTGCAGCGCCGCGGGCGCCGCATCGGTATTATCGGCGTGCTGCTGCGAGTGGTAAGTACCTAGAGCCCCATGTTGGGCGCCAATCTGAACACCACCATACAGCCCGAGCTCTTGCCCTACATACGCAACCACGTAGTGCTGCAGCGCCGCGGGCGCCGCATCGGTATTATCGGCGTGCTGCTGCGAGTGGTAAGTACCTAGAGCCCCATGTTGGGCGCCAATCTGAACACCACCCTACAGCCCGAGCTGACGCACGCGCCCCGGGCGCCGCATCGGCATCACCGGCGTGCTGCTGCGAGTGGTGAGCACCCGTAGAGTCTTTGCCACACTGTTAGATGCTGGCCAAGAGTAGTCCCATTTCATTAAAAAAGCCCCCATGTTGGGTGCCAATGTAATCACCACAGCCTAAAAAAGCCTTTCAAGATTGAATGGGTACAATTCTAACCTCTTGGGTTGCCAATCAATGGATAAGATTCGACACCATACCTAACTTAACGTCACGAAACATACTGAACCCTACATCGGAGCTGACGACGCAGCGGAGCCACGCCGTTACGTCGTCTAAATGAACTTTTTATTTTCTTTTTACAGATGTATGTTAGTCTGTAATGTATATGTAAATATGGGCCTTGGTGTAGTCAAATAAATATATAACAATGTAATAAAACGCAATGATTTTAGTTCTCAGCACCGATCGGGAACGTAACGATGGAGGACGAGGTGGAGGCCATTAATCGTGAGGCGGCCATCTTGACTTCGCAGGGCGTCGACATCATCATCGTCACAAAATAAAGAATATACAGAAGGTCCGTTCCCGCCGTTCTTGAAAATACATACCTAAACTACAGGGTTGCTTCTGTATTGATTCTGAATTTTAAAAAGGAGCAGATAAATTAAAAATTCTTCAACATGACATTTAAATATGAACCAGCGTATCTTGGTAAAAAACCGGCCAAGTGCGAGTCGGACTTCGCACATTTAGGGTTCCGAATCAACCTCAAAAATATGATTTATTCATATATTAGTATTTGTTGTTAAAATATACGTAATATTGAAACATTGTCACCAAATTTCAAGTTCATAGGTCAATGAGAAGTCTAAAAATTCTTCGGAACAAATTTTGTGACATACGACGGACGGACGGACGGACGTCTGGGCGACACCAATAGGGTTCCGTTTTGACCCTTCGGGTACGGAACCCTAATAAATTGATGCGTGACCCGCTGCGAGTTGTGACTTGTGACCGGCGGCGGTCGAGAGCGCCAACAAAAATATACCTAATTAATTAGGTACCTACTTAACTAAACCATAGTACTACTTAAATACTGGCGTTTTACCAGCGAACGATAAGATGAATGTGTAATGGTTGATCGTCGTTATCAAAGCGGCAAGTTTCAAAAAATTACCTACCTACCTAGGTATTGTAACTACCAAAATGAGAAAACCGTTTTATTTACCTTTCAATATCGTTTGAAAATTTGAAGAAAGTGTAGGCACCGTTTTTTGTTGTATTTAAGTGTATTTAAACAATAAAATACATTCCAACTGTAATAATATCGGTTATTCATTTTGACGTACGTGACATAAACTATCTACGTAGCGGCGAGGACGTCAAGTGATCAACGCGCGCACAACTAGCACTCGCGACGCGACAGTGACAGTCGCGACTAAGCTAGTCCGAAATCAACCGAGAATGCCTGTAAATGTTACGTCATTGTGCGTGCGGCGAAAATGGCACTTTGTACTGAGCGGACTCTCTGCTCCGGCGCGCGCCGCCGCTATTTACTTTGTGTCATCGTGCTGTCGCACTGCGGCTACGTTAACGACTTGTGAGTACCTACAGTTCAAAGAGGGGCCCATTTCAGAAGCTGCGTAAATTCCACGCAAATATACTTTAACTACAGTAGAGACGCTTCAATTTCCTTGGGCACTTAATGTGCGTACCGGCGTCGCCCGGCCGTAGGAGATCGTACATAAGATGAAACGGTATTTTAGTCAATAACGCCTGCCACACCACAGTGAAGCTTCAACTTTCCATTGCAAACGGACCGTCGTTTAGCTCAATATCCAAGTATAATGATGATGATGATGAATATCCAAGTGTAAGTAGTATGATGTGAAGTTTGCTTGCAGACGCTATGCAGCTCAGATCTCGTCTGACGTGGACTTTATCGTGGGCGCCCACTCACACACCCTTCTCTACAACGGGGAGACTCCCAACGGGGACTCGGCTGGCGGACAGTACCCTACGGTAGTAGTGCGGAGCGACGGACACAGGGTGAGCCTCTCATCCCCCTAGCGCAGGGACTGGCAAACCAGAGACAATTTCAGTAAAAATATTTACTTTTGGCAGCCTCACAAATCCAAAAACACCTTTTAATTAAGCACTACACACTTTTCACTTTTGTATATCCAATAAGATAAGGTTATTGCAGAATATTTTAAAGGGGATATTCGAAGTCATATCCGTAACCTAAGTCATATCGTGCGTAGCGGTGAGAAAAACGTCATTGACAAGTAACTTTCCCCTACTCCCGTGTGGACCATGGGAGTGTCAAGACGTCACGTACGCAATTGCCAAGCTATAACTATGTAATTTTTTATTCTTTTGAGTTACTTTCGTCGCCATTTGAGTGGTATGATCATTTGATCCTTTTTCAAGAAAATTCAAACCTATTGAAATTCTTATTTGTTGTCAACATCCCTATATCCAAACGATGCTGAAGGTTTTCTTCCTTAGATCCCGGTGGTGCAGGCGTCGTGCTACACGCGGTACCTGGGCAACATTAAGCTGTTCTTCGACGAGGCTGGCCTGCTGCAGGGCTGGGAGGGCACGCCCATATTCCTCGGCTCTTCCATTGTGCAAGGTACGCGGAATTAAATTTTCCTCACTTTTTAGACCTCAATTCATCACCATCCTTCTATGTAGTTATTTTGCCCGCCTGGATGTTGGATTAGGGCTAGTTGTATTGCCCCCCTGGATGCTGACACCCATGCCGTGGCATCGCGGAATGCATCGTGTGGGTGATCTACCTCTGCTCCTCTTTCCTTCACCGCAGCCTACCACTATCAACTTCTCCAGACTGGACGGATCCTGGCGGGCTATGTGGCCAAATAATGTCATCAGCTTCTGGAATGCATGCATGTTGTGGACAGCCGTTAACGGATATATTACGGATATATAACCTTTCTTTTAACATTGTCGAAACCTTCCACTGCAGATCCTCAAATGCTGGAGGAGCTGGAGCCGTGGCGCGCGGAGGTGGACGGAGTCGGGAAGGAGGTGTTGGGGCGCGCGATCACTCCGCTCAGCCGCTCGTGTTACTCGCGCGAGTGCAACATCGGCAGCTGGGCTTGCGACGGCTTCCTGCAGCAGGTGAGACCAGGAGCGGATCCAGGATTTGGTTTAGGGGGTACTATCAAACCTTCCACTACAGACCCTCAAATGCTGGAGGAGCTGGAGCCGTGGCGCGCGGAGGTGGACGGAGTCGGGAAGGAGGTGTTGGGGCGCGCGATCACTCCGCTCAGCCGCTCGTGTTACTCGCGCGAGTGCAACATCGGCAGCTGGGCTTGTGACGGCTTCCTGCAGCAGGTGAGACCAGGAGCGGATCCAGGATTTGGTTTAGGGGGTACTATCAAACCTTCCACTGCAGACCCTCAAATGCTGGAGGAGCTGGAGCCGTGGCGCGCGGAGGTGGACGGAGTCGGGAAGGAGGTGTTGGGGCGCGCGATCACTCCGCTCAGCCGCTCGTGTTACTCGCGCGAGTGCAACATCGGCAGCTGGGCTTGCGACGGCTTCCTGCAGCAGGTGAGACCAGGAGCGGATCCAGGATTTGGTTTAGGGGGTACTATCAAACCTTCCACTACAGACCCTCAAATGCTGGAGGAGCTGGAGCCGTGGCGCGCGGAGGTGGACGGAGTCGGGAAGGAGGTGTTGGGGCGCGCGATCACTCCGCTCAGCCGCTCGTGTTACTCGCGCGAGTGCAACATCGGCAGCTGGGCTTGTGACGGCTTCCTGCAGCAGGTGAGACCAGGAGCGGATCCAGGATTTGGTTTAGGGGGTACTATCAAACCTTCCACTGCAGACCCTCAAATGCTGGAGGAGCTGGAGCCGTGGCGCGCGGAGGTGGACGGAGTCGGGAAGGAGGTGTTGGGGCGCGCGATCACTCCGCTCAGCCGCTCGTGTTACTCGCGCGAGTGCAACATCGGCAGCTGGGCTTGTGACGGCTTCCTGCAGGAGGTGAGACCAGGAGCGGATCCAGGATTTGGTTTAGGGGGTAACTCCTATCAAACCTTCCACTGCAAACCATCAAATGCTGGAGGAGCTGGAGCCGTGGCGCGCGGAGGTGGACGGAGTCGGGAAGGAGGTGTTGGGGCGCGCGATCACTCCGCTCAGCTGCTCGTGTTACTCGCGCGAGTGCAACATCGGCAGCTGGGCTTGTGACGGCTTCCTGCAGCAGGTGAGACCAGGAGCGGATCCAGGATTTGGTTTAGGGGGTACTATCAAACCTTCCACTGCAGACCCTCAAATGCTGGAGGAGCTGGAGCCGTGGCGCGCGGAGGTGGACGGAGTCGGGAAGGAGGTGTTGGGGCGCGCGATCACTCCGCTCAGCCGCTCGTGTTACTCGCGCGAGTGCAACATCGGCAGCTGGGCTTGTGACGGCTTCCTGCAGGAGGTGAGACCAGGAGCGGATCCAGGATTTGGTTTAGGGGGTAACTCCTATCAAACCTTCCACTGCAAACCATCAAATGCTGGAGGAGCTGGAGCCGTGGCGCGCGGAGGTGGACGGAGTCGGGAAGGAGGTGTTGGGGCGCGCGATCACTCCGCTCAGCTGCTCGTGTTACTCGCGCGAGTGCAACATCGGCAGCTGGGCTTGTGACGGCTTCCTGCAGCAGGTGAGACCAGGAGCGGATCCAGGATTTGGTTTAGGGGGTAACTCCTATCAAACCTTCCACTGCAAACCATCAAATGCTGGAGGAGCTGGAGCCGTGGCGCGCGGAGGTGGACGGAGTCGGGAAGGAGGTGTTGGGGCGCGCGATCACTCCGCTCAGCTGCTCGTGTTACTCGCGCGAGTGCAACATCGGCAGCTGGGCTTGTGACGGCTTCCTGCAGCAGGTGAGACCAGGAGCGGATCCAGGATTTGGTTTAGGGGGTACTATCAAACCTTCCACTGCAGACCCTCAAATGCTGGAGGAGCTGGAGCCGTGGCGCGCGGAGGTGGACGGAGTCGGGAAGGAGGTGTTGGGGCGCGCGATCACTCCGCTCAGCCGCTCGTGTTACTCGCGCGAGTGCAACATCGGCAGCTGGGCTTGTGACGGCTTCCTGCAGGAGGTGAGACCAGGAGCGGATCCAGGATTTGGTTTAGGGGGTAACTCCTATCAAACCTTCCACTGCAAACCATCAAATGCTGGAGGAGCTGGAGCTGTGGCGCGCGGAGGTGGACGGAGTCGGGAAGGAGGTGTTGGGGCGCGCGATCACTCCGCTCAGCTGCTCGTGTTACTCGCGCGAGTGCAACATCGGCAGCTGGGCTTGTGACGGCTTCCTGCAGCAGGTGAGACCAGGAGCGGATCCAGGATTTGGTTTAGGGGGTAACTCCTATCAAACCTTCCACTGCAAACCATCAAATGCTGGAGGAGCTGGAGCCGTGGCGCGCGGAGGTGGACGGAGTCGGGAAGGAGGTGTTGGGGCGCGCGATCACTCCGCTCAGCCGCTCGTGTTACTCGCGCGAGTGCAACATCGGCAGCTGGGCTTGTGACGGCTTCCTGCAGGAGGTGAGACCAGGAGCGGATCCAGGATTTGGTTTAGGGGGTAACTACTATCAAACCTTCCACTGCAAACCATCAAATGCTGGAGGAGCTGGAGCCGTGGCGCGCGGAGGTGGACGGAGTCGGGAAGGAGGTGTTGGGGCGCGCGATCACTCCGCTCAGCTGCTCGTGTTACTCGCGCGAGTGCAACATCGGCAGCTGGGCTTGTGACGGCTTCCTGCAGCAGGTGAGACCAGGAGCGGATCCAGGATTTGGTTTAGGGGGTAACTCCTATCAAACCTTCCACTGCAAACCATCAAATGCTGGAGGAGCTGGAGCCGTGGCGCGCGGAGGTGGACGGAGTCGGGAAGGAGGTGTTGGGGCGCGCGATCACTCCGCTCAACCGCTCGTGTTACTCGCGCGAGTGCAACATCGGCAGCTGGGTTTGTGACGGCTTCCTGCAGCAGGTGAGACCGGGGCCGATTTATGATTTACATGAAATTTGGTATGGAGATAGATTGAGTTGAGTCCCGGGGAAGGACATACGATACTTTTTATCCCGGAAATCATCCCTTAAGGGGTTGTATGAAAGAACGATGACAGATGATTATGTAAGCGCCTGTTATAAGTTAATAGCAATTCCTTAAATTCTATTGCGATGAACGAGTTCCACGCAGACGAAGTCGCGGGCAATCTCTAGTAGTATTATAAATGCGAAAGTGTGTCTGTTACCTTTTCACGCTTAAACTGCTGAACCGATTTTAGATGAAATTTGGCATAAGTAGTTGGCATAGTTTGAGTCCCGGGGAAGGACATATAATACTTTTTATCACTGAAATCATCCCAAGAGAGTGGGAGTTTGTATGGAAGAGCGATAACTAGGTAAGCGCTTGATAAAAAAAGTAGCAATTGAATTCTATCGCGATATAAACGAGTTCACGGCGGCCGAAGTCGCGGGAAAAAACTAGTAAAAACACGCGCTGTAGCAGCTGGGATCACCTTCCCTTGGGGGGTTCAAAACTTATGAAAATCCCGGTAAATTCAGGATTTTTGCATGCCGGCTTAATAACCCTATTCGTGACATAGAAAAAAGGCAGTCTTTAACACAACCTGTGGTATGTCCCAGCTGATGGACAGTGCTGGAGACGGCGCGTGGCACGGCGCTCACGTCTGCCTGATCAACGCAGGCGGCCTGCGCGCCACCGTCGATCGCGGAGGTATGTGTACTATCGAACCAACTGAATCGTGACCAACCGTGGAACCTTGTCACAGAAAGTGTAATAATGATTTTCCTTATCAGGCAGTACGATGTCACTATGACATTTTCTGTGACATAGTTCCACGGTGGGTCACGACAATTATTTCTTACCGACTGTATAACAACCTGTGCTATGTCCCAGCTGATGGATCAGATGGATAGATTAATACTAGTTCATTGTTTTACGGGTTGTCCCAAATGAAGTATTTATTCAGGAAAAAAATCTTATCTTCAATATTTAAAGCATTTTCCTTGCGTGTGGCAAAGTTTTGGGTTATCCTGTCTTAACCGCTTTCTCCTCATCTTGTCTTAGAGTTACCTAATAAGTAATTTTATCTCACTAGCGCGTGTTGGCCATTGTTGTAGTTGTGACACATACGAACACATAGACAACGTGAACTCATAGCTCCTACACTGACACACAGTCACACACATAGACAATGTGCATGTATAGCTCAACACACAACAATGGCTCACCCGTGCTCGTGAAATAAAAGTACCTATACTCTAACTCGAAGCCATTTCAACCAAATGAAGTATTTGTTCAGTAAGTTTCGGGACGTCGCGTCGTCAAAGAAGATATATACTAACGTAACAAGAAGCGACACCGAAGCATGTGTGCTGTAAACCCGTCTCGCGGCTATGTGTGCGTGTCCGGACGCGAGCGGGGGCGCGCGAGGGTGGCGCGGTGTGTGGGAAAACACTCCTCGGACGCGCAAAGTATAGAATCGTAGCGTTCCAAGGTCACCGACACTCGGTTCACACCGATAGACCAGTGTCGCGCCTTTGGGGTCGTGTCTTAACCGTCTCCTCCTCCTGTCTTAAAGTTACGAGTTACCGATTAACTAGAAGGCATTGGATGCTTTTTTATTTACAGCAGTAACGTTCGCTCGCGGCCAGTCGCTCTAGCCAACCAGCCAGCCAGCCGGTTGCGGTTGGTTAGGGCTAGAGCGACTGGCCGCGAGTGCCAGGAGGTTGCAGACTCGAATCCAGCTCGGTGCCAAAAATTTTCAATTTTTCCTTTATTTTAAATAGAGTTTAAGCGGGTATTACACTGTCCTAAATTCAGGACACTTAGAAGGGTTCGGACCTATACGTTAGAGCGAGATGCTTCAACTCCCCTCCACTAGTTAGGACGCCTGATTCAGGACAGTGTAATACCCGCTTTAACCGTACCGTGGACGTCCACGGCGAAGTATACCTAAAAGCGACCATTTCCGTGGACAGAAATAACGACGGAGAGTCTCCTGATGGCTATGCCCTTCGAGAACTATGTGCAGGTGTTCGACCTGAAGGGACAGTACCTGCTCGAGGCCCTGGAGTTTTCCGTGGGCGTGACCATGGCCCCCGGGAACTTCTATAGTGGTCGCATGCTTCAAATCGGAGGTAAGAATACACACTGAGAGATTATATACTCGTACCTCAGGTACATCACGTTTTTCGTCCGGAATTCTGGACTCATTTGACAAGCTGGATTAAACGATGGACTGAATTTGATAAGTACTAAAAGGTGGACCGCTTAATAGAGATTACGCGGAAGGGAGGCGGAAGCGCGGCCGTTAGCGCTGTATAGGTAATAACCTTCAATATTGTACTCACGTAGGTACCTAGCTTAGCTCAACTTTGTTAAACAAAAAAAATTGTTCCTAAAGCAGATGCGACGAATCAAAGGAATTGCATACATGGACCCATCATTACTTGTCTCTGTCACTCGCGCGCAAATAATTATATTGGCGTCGCGCTCACACAATGACATTGAACTGCACTGTGTGAGCGCGACGCCAATATAATTACGCGCGAGTGACAGAGACAGGTAATGATGAGTCAATGTACGAAATTCCTTTTATTCGTCGCGTCTGATTTAGAGGGCGGGACCTGGCAGCGAATGTATTAAAAGTAATTAATGTCCGCAGGCATGCGCAACGTGTACAACGCGTCGGCGCCGGCCGGCGCGCGGGTCCAGGCCACAGTCCGCTGTATAGACTGCTCCGTGCCGCGCTACGAGCCGCTCGACCCCGACGCAGTTTACCGCGTCGTCACGCAGAACTACATAGGCGACGGCGGCGGCGGCTACACGGTACAGTACAGTACACAGGCGGGTCCAGACCACAGCCCACTGTATAGACTGCTCCGTGCCGCGCTACGAGCCGCTCGACCCCGACGCAGTCTACCGCGTCGTCACGCAGAACTACATAGGCGACGGCGGCGGCGGCTACACGGTACAGTACAGTACACAGGCGGGTCCAGACCACAGCCCACTGTATAGACTGCTCCGTGCCGCGCTACGAGCCGCTCGACCCCGACGCAGTCTACCGCGTCGTCACGCAGAACTACATAGGCGACGGCGGCGGCGGCTACACGGTACAGTACAGTACACAGGCGGGTCCAGACCACAGCCCACTGTATAGACTGCTCCGTGCCGCGCTACGAGCCGCTCGACCCCGACGCAGTCTACCGCGTCGTCACGCAGAACTACATAGGCGACGGCGGCGGCGGCTACACGGTACAGTACAGTACACAGGCGGGTCCAGACCACAGCCCACTGTATAGACTGCTCCGTGCCGCGCTACGAGCCGCTCGACCCCGACGCAGTCTACCGCGTCGTCACGCAGAACTACATAGGCGACGGCGGCGGCGGCTACACGGTACAGTACAGTACACAGGCGGGTCCAGACCACAGTCCGCTGTATAGACTGCTCCATACCGCGCTACGAGCCTCTCGACCCCGACGCAATCTATCGCGTCGTCACGCAGAGCTACATCGGCGACGGCGGCGGCGGCTACACGGTACAGTACAGTACACAGGCGGGTCCAGACCACAGCCCACTGTATAGACTGCTCCGTGCCGCGCTACGAGCCGCTCGACCCCGACGCAGTCTACCGTGTCGTCACGCAGAACTACATAGGCGACGGCGGCGGCGGCTACACGGTACAGTACAGTACACAGGCGGGTCCAGACCACAGTCCGCTGTATAGACTGCTCCGTGCCACACTACGAGCCGCTCGACCCCGACGCAGTCTACCGCGTCGTCACGTAGAACTACATCGGCGATGGCGGCGGAGGCTACACGGTACAGTATAGTACACAGGCGGGTCCAGGCCACAGTCCGCTGTATAGACTGCTCCGTGCCACGCTACGAGCCGCTCGACCCCGACGCAGTCTATCGCGTCGTCACGCAAAACTACATCGGCGACGACGGCTACACGGTACAGTACAGTCCGACGGCGGGTCCAAGCCACAGTCCGCTGTATAGACTGCTCCTCCTCCTCCTTATTGCAACGAGATAAGGTCTACGAATATTTGAGGTCGATAGTCACTAAATTAAGATTTTTCTTTAGCAAGGGAGCTTCAACGAGTCCACTAGCGCCGGTCGTGAATAATTGCGATTATTTAATTTTAACGTATAATATCTATATTTAAAAAAGGGGAATATTATGTATATTTAAGTACTCTTTTAAGATGCAAGATAACGGTGACGTCATGTGTCATATTTTCTAGCTTCAAACGAATGTTCGGTATGTAGGTATCTAAACTTCTTGAGAAAGAGCAACACATCTTAGTTAATAGCAGACTTTTGTTAAGTTTTATGAATGGGGCTAAGAGCATATGCCAGTGCCAGTAGCTGATAAGAATGGACGTTTTATACTTTATCGTCGATGGCCACATTATAGACTTCAGACTATCTAATTATGAATGGAATAGTTTTACCGTGGCATTAACGTCCACGGTAAATTATAGAAGCGACCAATGCGTTCGCAGATGGTGTCTGAGAACCGCGACAACGTGCAGACCCTCAATGACCTGGACTACGTGGTGCTGCAGAAATATATGCGGCAGCAGGGCGCCGTGCTGCAAGACCTGGACGGCCGCATCGAGATCGTCTTCTAGACTACGGCCCCGCACCATCGCCCCCCTAATGCTGAGGACAGTGACATCATGAGGACGGCCGCATCGATATCGTCTTCTAGACTACGGACCCCGCACCATCCCCCTCCCCCCTTAATGCCCTTAATGCTGAGGACAGTGACATCATGAGGACGGCCGCGCCGCGTCGATATTGTCTTCTAGACTACGCCCCCGCACCTTCACCCCCCTAACGCTGAGGACAGTGACATCATGAGGACGGCCGCATTGATATCGTCTTCTAGACTACAGTCCCCCCCCCCATCAACCCCCTTCCATGTTTTGTTTGAAAGTTCCGATCTCTGACTATGAAAGTTATTGACAACTGTAGTTGAATATGCTTGATTCAAAGATCGATTACTAAGCTGTAGTAATGTTGCCCCCCGAATCATTGGCCTCTTGAATGATAACTCAATGTAATCCTTCAATACAAAGTAGAAATTAATTTCATATTTTTATTTGTTTACTACACTCTAAAATGTAGCAGATAGTTTTCAAACTTGTCAAGTAGAACACTTGAAAGTAGAACCAGAGACTAGGAATTATATAGAATGCCAATGCCTATACATTGTGGCGTAATTTTAAAATAATGGGCCTGCTGTAGCTAGTTTCACAATGGAGAGATCACTTTACCATTTAATTCGTATGCCACTAAGACCTCTGCATGATCTATGAACACAACGAAGAAGCTCCCAACAGATGGCGCTATGTGTTAAGCAGAGGTCTTAGTGGCATACGAATTAAATGGTAAAGTGATCTCTCCATAATGAAACTAGCTACAGCAGGCCCATTATTTTAAAATTACGCCACAATGTATAGGCATTGGCAGTCTATATAATTCCTAGTCTCTGGTAGAACACTTGAAAAAAAAAATACAGCATTCAAGAGGCCAATGTTTGGAGGGGGGCCAACATTACTACAGCTTTTAGTTGCCGGCAAACATCTTGGACCTTGTAATTTGTACGTAAATCGGCTACTGCGCAGGTTCAAGATATTTGCCGGCAACTGTACCCTACTTCTCGTAAATCATTCTGCTGTGAATATTGTGAATAGTTAATAATACAGAAAAAAACACTCAATCAAACAAAATGTGTTTTATTTGTTCCACCGTCAACATTACGCAATAATATAATTAAATACAAAACTTTATTTACAACATTTCTGCATTGCCACTATAAAGTTAGCATAATATTTGCTATTTTTATAAAACATTTTATATATATATAGCTTTAATCTAATATTTTTTTACAAAGTAAACAAGCCATGATACATAATAATCCTAAATTACTCTATGTCACAGACAGAGTAGTCATAATTCATAATCCATACCTGTATAATCTAAGTCTGCAAAATACTTGATTAGAATAGTAAGCCGAATAAGCCCTGTAATTCAAATACGTATCGATGTCGAAAATATATTTATTCTAAAGTATTTCATTTTAACATAAAATCTGTAACGGCTTTCTTTTTTACCACCCGTGGCGAGTCCAAACATTTTTGTCACCCCCTGGTCAAGATACTTCCTGACTAAAACTGGATTTTCCGCGCGCGGAGCGTGCGTTAATTGTTACTTTATGGCCAGGTGTGACATAATAGTACATTACTTAACAAGGGCGGTAAAACAAAGAATGTCTCAGATCGCAGGTATTTGAAGCCCGAGCCGAAGGCAAGGGCGATAAATATGCGATCTGAGGCTTTCTTTATTACCGCTCGTGTTAAGTACAAAAATTTATGTTATCCCCTAGCCAGGAAGTGGGATTTCCCGCGCACGGAGCGTGCGGTAACTGCCGCTTTATGGCCAGGTGTGACATAAAAAATGTTATGCAGGTTTTCATCTACTGCGCCGAATCGGATAGCATTTTACTAAGTACAGAGCAATTTGAACTATATTAATAACCCGCCATTTTCAGATCGCGGACTCGACGCCAGTCGACACTGACTAAGTGTAAGGCCTGAGTGGACGCTCGAGTTGGGCGTCCAGCGGGGCGTGCATATCAAACAATTGAAACTCATACTGGTGTCCTGAGTCGCCGCCGCGCAAATAGTATGGACGCTCGCCCGCCCCGCTGGACGCGGCGCCGAACGCCCCGCTCCGAGCGTCCACTCAGGCCTTACACTAAGCCCCGGTTCGCAAACGCCACCAAAATCTATAGAAACTCGGGCAATAGTGGGGTCACGCTAATGAGAGCGGTTGAAACGCTCGTATAATGACCCACGAGTGCTTTTTCAACGCGCGTTAAAAAACGCTGAAATGACACAAATTGATAACCATGTATTTATTCACACGAAGGCGGTTTTAAAGCGCGGAGTTTTTTTATCGAGCACTATTCGATTTTTGACGTTGGGCGTTGGAGAGTATCTCGACTTATCTCGAGCTACCTACGCGTCTTGTTCTGATTGGCGCTGTTAGAAAGTGACGGATAGCTCGAGATACGCCGACATACTCTCGAGCGCAACACGTGCTAGGCCTACTGGACGACAGCGCTCTGTCTCACTCACCGCGGCCTCATCAATCATGAACAGCTGAACACTTTGGGACTTTATCGTTGTCACCCGTTTAGGAGGTTGTCATACTGGTGCGGGGGGGCGAGTGAGACAGCGCTACGCGAGTCTAGAGCGGCGTCTCGCTCGCCCCGGCGGAAGCCGCGTTAGGCGTCAGCGTGACAACCGCCTTAGGCGCGGATTCGAAGGAATTGGCCCTAACCTGGGTCGTGCTTGATCAGTCATGTACCAGGCTGGCATATGTTTGAGGCGTCAGGTTAGCAGGCGGGCAGCTGCACTTGTGGCACCTTGATGAGCGGCAGCGCCTGCTTGAAGGCGGGGATGTCGGGCACGAAGTCCGCCTCGTGCTCCGCGCCGGCGCCTGCGCCTGCGCCCGCGCCGGCACCGTCGCCGGGCTCGGGCGCCGTGAGGTAGCGCAGCGCGTAGCTGCGCGGCTGCTCCGGGTCAGTCACGTTGCCGTCCGGGGCCAACTTGTGGCCCACGATCTAAACAACATGTCAATAGTACATTACTTACCAAGGACGATAAAACAAAGAATGTCTCAGATCGCAGGTATTTTACGCCCGAGCCGAAGGCAAGGGCGATAAATATGCGATCTGAGGCTTTTTTTATTATCGCCCGTGGTAAGTACAAAATGTTATGTCACCCCCTGGGCAGGAAGCGGGTTTTTTCGCGCGCGGAGCGTGCGATAATGGCCACTTTATGGCCAGGTGTGACATAAAATTAATAACATGAACTTTTCCCAAAAATGGCCCGCAAACTGGACTTTAGTCGCTACATATTGGAAGGTAAAGTGTATAGTTTAAGCTCAGATCAAAATTAAAAAATAAAAATATTGCAGGCCGCCTGCAATGTCACATATAAATTCCTTTATTTGTCGAGTTCCAAACTTTAAAAAAAATAGAAACAGTCATATAAAAGGAGGCACAGATCATATTCAACCAATTCAGCACGTATTTTTCTGTTGGAAACGCGACGTTTTTTTATGTGTCTCGAATAATTTGCGTTTTTCGGTATTCTGTTAAAAGAAATAAACGGCGGGAAAGCATGATGTTTTTGACGTTTTAAGGTTATGTTTATCAAATCTTAATTCAAATTTTGTCGTATTTCCCCCATTTTTGAGAAAAGCACTATATTAGCCTCGGCCGGAATGGCAATTGCAGGCTTATTTAAACAAATACTCAGCCTGCAATTGCTTCCTTCCCGGCCACGGCAATAATATACTATTATTCTGTAAGTAGGCCGCAATGGCACTTTTACAAGTCAAACCCTACTAGCGTTTCGCAGAGGCCACTGCCGAGAAGAAACGCCGAAAGAAACGCGACAGTCAGCCATTTTCTCACAAAAATATGCTTATTACAATTACAATGATAAAAATTTTATTTTACTAAACGGTTAAAACTCACGTATTAATTGTCACTTCGGGCGACATGTTTCGAACTCTTCGGGACTCTTCTTCTCATACAACACCTTCAGCGCCGAGCTGCCCCCCCGCCCCCGCCCCCGCGCTGTCTGCGCGTGCGTCACGTGCCTTGCGACGGGCGGCGGATAGTTCGACAGTGTGCAATCGGCGCGGGTCGCAGACGCACTCATCCTGATGAAGAACTCCCGAAGAGTTCGAAACATGTCGCCCGAAGTGACAATTAATACGTGAGTTTTAACCGTTTAGTAAAATAAAGTTATAACATGTCTCGCGAAAGTTTAAATTCAAATGATAAAAATGTCATGGGTGAATTGGGTATTTGAAACATGTTAAAAAGTGTGGCTATATAGATAGAAAGCGATCCAATTATCACAATTAATAGTCAAATGGGCGGCCAAGCTTTGCTCGGCGTTTTCCCGGGCATGGGCTAGATCGATTGCTCGTCCCCGAAAACTCCCACATACCAAATTTCATCAAAATATTCCCTAAATGGTTCTTCTCGGAGATTGTAAACGTTTCAGGGTTATTATAAAACAAAACCAACGTAACCTACAGGGCTCTAGATGCGGTATATTTAAATTATCTTGAAAATGTTACGGTTTTCAAGAAGATAACTTAAACTTAGTACAAGAACGAGAAGTTATTTGACACCACGCATTTTCAATGCGATTTTTCCAAAACCTGAATGCATTAATAGCAAACTAAACTTCCAAACTCGACTTAAAAAATTACTAATCGATACCCCATCCGAACACTTACGTATATTATTTATTTTTAAATTCGACGACAAGTACAATCTATGTAATTAGTTTTGGTAAATAAATTAAATTATGGTAAATGACGACTATGGCAAACATAAATATTTTGGCAAATAAAATTAATCGATATCCGCAAACGAACATGGAAAAGGTTGGTCGCGCAAGTTGAAAACTACGTCACATGTCGCCGAATTTCCAATAAATGCATCCATTTTTGTAATGTGATATGCAATGAACGACATGATTATGAAATGGGCACATTATAGTACAAATCATTTAAAATGTCCGACATTTTATAAAACTTGTCAATGGACTTTGAATCTTCGCGCTTGGCCGCTTGGTCGCTTTTTGAACGGCCTAATTTGATACAACTCGGACAGTTCAAATAATTTTAAGTACTTATACTGACCTGCACGGAGAGCTTCCTGAACTTGGACTTGTTCCCGGAAGAGAAGTGGTCCTCCACCCAGCTGCGCAGGTCCGACAGCTTTATCTTCTCTATGGCGTCCGCCTAAATAGACATAGACAATTACGTTAAGGCGCCTGTATACGCAAGGCCTTCTCCATACAAACTCTGTGCAAGTTTTATTCATCAGTTTTGGCACTCCCGCATATAATTTTTTTTGCTTGTTAATATTAGGTATACAAAGAATTTAAGAAAAAAAAAAAACAAAAAAATTAAAAAAAAAAAATTTTTTTTTCTTGATGTTCTAGCTAAATAAAAAATAAGCCTACTGACCAACAATCATAAGAGTAGCAAACACAAGCGAAGAAAAACTTGCACAAAGTTTATATGGGGAGTGCTTGCGTATACAGGCGCCTTAAGGCTTGGTCATACAGGTCACACTGCGTTGCGCGTCGTCCGCGCGACGCTCGCGCTGCGCGCCGGAACGTATGCTAACAGGTTAGTGACGCCACTCAGGCTGCGCGACGCGAGCGGGACGGTTTCATACGAGTCCCGCTTGCGTCGCGCAAGCGGTGTGACCAAGCCTTTAACACCATTTCCGATGGCTCGGCCACGTTGAAAAGATAGGAGAGGATCGCGGGGCGCCAAACGAGCCTATCTGTATAGTGGTAATTTTCTAATATGTCCGAAAAGCCATAAAACGCTTATCGTTAACACTTCAAAACGAAAGGAAGTATGAAAATAGATTATCCGCACAAATAGCTTACCTTCCGTTCTAGATGATAAGGTTCAAGTTGTAGTGACTCGGCAATAAAACAGTTGGTGGTCGGAGCTTGCGCAGGTAGTCGGCCGGCGTAACAAAGACTGCTACTGTTTTATTGCCGAGTCACTACAACTTGAACCTTATCATGTAGAACGGAATGTAGCTATTTGTGTTGATAATCTTTTTTCATACTTTCGTTTTGAAGTGCTAACGATAATCGTTTTATGGCTTTTCGGACATATTAGAAAATTACCACTATAGTAGACTATAGGCAGTCTAAGTACAGAACTGGAAAAGGCGTCAACTAAAACAATGCAAGCGGCAAATTACAAATAATTAAATAATAATGAATTATTTTTTTAGTAATATAAAATTTTAGACTACCGGAGCAACGATTAATGTACCACAAACATTTTTGTATGGAGTGTACCTTTTCCGGTTTACCGTACTTCCGGCTCAAATTTCGAGATGGCCCATACCCTCTGGTAACGTTGTCAACCCAACTGTTACATGATTTGCTTCTTGCATTATTTCAAAAACGGTCCTAGTCTATCGAACAGTACTATCGAAGACAGAGTTAACTGACCATCCGTTAGCCTTATTGCAACGAGGTAAGGCCTACTTATGGTCAGTTAACCTTGACGTCGATAATATTAGGTACCTCGAAATAGTATTAAGTTTTTTCGAAACAAAACACGAACTAACAATTTTCTTTCTTTTTTCTTTTTTAACATTTGACTAAACTGTGCGAAACGAAAGTTTACATATTGTTTGAGTCTCTTACCTCGACGAAAAGTCTTTGGAATTGGTATTCCCCGCTCACAATCTCCCTCCAATTTCTTTCAACCTGAAATTAAATCGGATATTATGAGAATGACTTGGACTAAGTGGCGACTAATCGTGTCGGAGGCTAAGACTCAGTTTGGGGCGGTGAGCCATTGTAGTTAGTTAGTTATTATAAGAACTGTATATAAGAAGGACGATTCCAGCGTGGTCAAGAAAATGTTTTGTTTTTTATCATTTCGTGACATTAGCAATAGCATTGTGTCGCAAGACTTGCAAGCAGTGTAAATAGTTGTTTCTAGTACTTCGGTATCGTTATCAACCCGTATCCGTCTGTCACTTTCTGTCGAGTGGTATAAGAAAGTGACAGATGATTTATCTTGTCGTTTGCCACGCTATCACGCGACCATCATAGACCCCCTGGAAAGAAAGCCTATGTTGGCCGAGATAGTCAAGTGATTCTACCCAGGACAAATCTGGTTTCGACCCCGGCCCGACCTAGGTTCGACACCGTTCCGACCCTGGTCACTAGTGGTCACCGACGTATCTCCTTGAGCTCATAGTCGGTGGTGTGCTGACACTGTACCCTTCAATGCCTTCAGTTTAATACGCGTCCGACCCTTTCTACGTCTTGAGTTCGACCCCGTGTCGACCTGGGGTCGACCGTTCCGACACTAGTCAGCCAAGTTTTTATTTTTATTTTTTTGTACCCACCTCCTCCTTGAGCTCGTAGTCGGTGGTGTACTTGAGCTGCACGAGCGATGTCTTGGTGGCCTGCAGCGTCTTGTCCCCCAGCCGCCGCACGTCGCGCGAGAACTTCTTCAGGAACGCCTCCACGCGGCTGTCCACGTGAGACACACTGTCAACACACACAATATTCATTAAACTCTGTAATCTCTGTATCTTTTATTAATATATGTTTATATTTGCGTATATATATTGTTACATACAAATTTATCTATGCAGGAATGTGGGTATGTTTATTTTTGAGGATTTTAGTTTGGCACCCATCATAATATATTTGTCGCTATTTTTCCGTTAACCAAAGGTTTTCTGAGAGATCGCTCCTTAGCGATAAGACCGCCTGTTGTTTACCTCTAGTTTTAAATCTACATACTCTGTAATAGTTTGATTCATTGAGGTGTGCAATAAAGAGTCTGCATTGTATAGTATTATTCATTAAATTCTGTATCTAATCTATAGTAGTTTGACATCGGAGACTATCTATACAGAGAGTAATATAGAGAAGGATAATACGATCCCTGTGTCCTGTGTGTATTATTATTAGTGTCTATGTTTGTGTGTGTGTCCAAGGTGTGTCTCTCTGTGTGTGTATGAGTTATTGGATTTGGAATAGTTTGTTTTATTTTTCTCCCACATCATTGCGTCATTCGCGAAGGCGGTGAAAGCACACACCTCAGAGTTGTGTTTGATGCTTCTACGAAATCTGCCCCTCGCAAGAGTGACATACAGTATATTGGCCCTGTGGTACAAGACCATCATAAGGTTCTTAGAATAGTTTAATTTGGACTCTTCTTTACACGAATGAAAAGAAGATTGGTTTTGGTTTGGAGGCACTCCTGTATACCGGTCACTACTTCAACTTGTCCGCCTGAGTGTTGACGGTCACGCTCACGCCGAGTACACCGAACGTGTATCTCATCATGCTGAACACGCTATGGAATGTCCACTGTCCGTCTGTCTGTCTGCGTGTCTGTCTCTAAGTGTTTGTGTGTGAGTGTGTATGTGGCTCCTGTGTCTATATTCCCTGTGTGTCTGTTTGTGTATGTGTCCCAGGTGTGTGTATATGCACCTGAACTTGTCCGCCTGAGTGTTGACGGTCACGCTCACGCCGAGTACACCGAACGTGTGTCGCATCATGCTGAGCACGCTATAGAATGTCCACTGTCCGTCTGTCTGTCTGGCTGTGTGTCTGTCTCTATTAGAGACTTAGAGAGACTTAGAGACTCTCTGAGTTGCACCAAACCGTCTGTAATCGTAAGCGGTGTTCGTCAAATCTGATTGTATGGAAAGTTTGACAAGTTTCTATGGGATGACAGCTGCCGGCGCCATATTTGACGATGACCGGTCTGTGTTCGTATGTTGGTGTAACTGGCACTTAGAGACTCTCTAAGTGTTTGTGTGTGAGTGTGTATGTGGCTCCTGTGTCTATATTCCCTGTGTGTCTATGTTTGTGTATGTGTCAAAGGTGTGTCTTAGTGTGTGTATGCACCTGAACTTGTCCGCCTGTGTGTTGACGGTCACGCTCACGCCGAGTACACCGAACGTGTATCGCATCATGCTGAACACGCTATAGAATGTCCACTGTCCGTCTGTCTGTCTGTCTGTGTGTCTGTCTGTCTGTCTCTATTAGAGACTTAGAGACTCTCGAAGTGTTTGTGTGTGAGTGTGTATGTGGCTCCTGTGTCTATATTCCCTGTGTGCCTGTGTGTCTATGTTTGTGTATGTGTCAAAGGTGTGTCTGTGTGTGTGTAACATGCACCTGAACTTGTCCGCCTGTGTGTTGACGGTCACGCTCACGCCGAGTACACCGAACGTGTTGTCCACTGTCCGACTGTCTGTCTGGCTGTGTGTCTGTCTCTATTAGAGACTTAGAGAGACTTAGAGACTCTCTAAGTGTTTGTGTGTGAGTGTGTATGTGGCTCCTGTGTCTATATTCCCTGTGTGTCTATGTTTGTGTATGTGTCCAAGGTGTGTCTCAGTGTGTGTATGCACCTGAACTTGTCCGCCTGTGTGTTGACGGTCACGCTCACGCCGAGTACACCGAACGTGTATCGCATCATGCTGAACACGCTGTAACCAAGCTGCTCCTTAGTCCTGAGTACGTCGAACACTGGCTCCTCCATCACCATCTACAAATAAATAAATAAATATTTGTGGACAATCTTACACAAATATGTAATCTTACACAACAGGAGCGCTCATGGCCCAGCGGCGCCTGCGTACCGCTTGCGGTATCTAAGGTTAAGCAACGTGGGCAGCGGTCAGGACTTGGGTGGGTGACCGCTTTGAGTGGTTACTAACTGAGCGCTCCCGTGCTTTGGAAGGCACGTTAAGCCGTTGATCCCGGTTGCTGTCTATGGCAGCAGTCGTTAAGCCAAGTTGGAGGCCTTCGGGCGGTTTGAGAACTTCTAACAGTCAAGTTGCCCACTCACTTGACAACGCCTAATCCCAATAAGGTCTAGTTTCCCCTCGGGGTTGGAAGGTCAGATGGCAGTCGCTTCCGTAAAAACTAGTGCCTACGCCAAATCTTGGGATTAGGTAGCGGACCCCAGGCATCCTTCAGGATGCAACTGGGATAACGCTAGGATGATGATGATGGACAATCTTACACAAATCAACCTAGTCCCAAACTAAGCAAAGCTTGCACTATGGGTACTAAGCGACGATATACATACTTATATAGATAAATAGATGATTAAATACATAGAAAACATCCAAGACCCAAGAACAAATATTCGTGCTCATCACACAAATAAATGCCCTGGCCGGGATTCGAACCCGGGACCTCCAGCTTCGTAGGCAGAGTCACTACCAACTAAGCTAAAGCGGTCGTCAAATAAAGATATACTTAGAGGACATTTGATCGTGGCATAAGTAACAGGGCCATTTTATGGAAAATTGTACAGTCAGCGTCATATAGTATGTAGCAGCCAAAGTGGCCAAATAGTTCGGTACACCATATATTTTGTATGGTGTGCCGAAGTATTTGGACACTTTGGCTGATACGTACTATATGACGCTGACTGTACACACGACTTTTTTACACTTTGATAAAATCGGTTTTTTTTTTATACTGAGAATCGAAAGAACTTTCGAATCTTATAAGGGGAAAAAGTGTTAAGATTTTTTTCGGTTCCGTTACCGTTTCCATACTAAGCTTGGACGGTGGTAACGGAACGGAAAACCGAAAATTGTATTGTAAAATTTGGGACTCTTTTTTTTCTCGTCAGATTCATATATTGTGTATTTTTTAATTTTATCTAGTTGACGCAGTTCTTGCAAGAAAACATATCAAAAGATTTATAACTAAATTTATAGTCTAAAGGATTCAATTTTTTTTTTCCTAAATAGAATTTGATAATGCTAAGGTATACAGTTTCGAAATGTTTTCTTGCAGAATTACACACTGTACATAACTGGTTTTTTTCCTCATTTTATTCTTTGTTTTTGTGTTGCTTTATATAGATACTTAGATTTCTTGATCTTAAGTAGGTTAAGTATTATCATTTATCATTGTAATAAGCATATTTTTGTGAGAAAATGGCTGACTGTCGAGTTTCTTTCGGCGTTTCTTCTCGGCAGTGGCCTCTGTGAAACGCTAGTAGGGTTTGACTTGTAAAAGTGCCATTGCGGCCTACTTACAGAATAAAGTTCATTTTATTCATTTTTTTACTCGTATAACGTTCGAAACTGCTTTCGATTATGAGTAGAAAAAACCCGATTTTATCAAAATTAAAAGATAAAATCGAGTGTTTTCGTAAAATGGCCTAATAACACCTAATATGTTATAGTATAGTAATGGATGATTTTACAAATAAATTCACACCCCCTTATTCATAAAACTTAACAAACCTCTGCTAAATTAAATGATGTTTGTCCCTTTCTCACAAACGTACATGTCAAATTTACAGATAAGGACAAACGAACTTTAGCGGCTTGTTAACTAATATAGGTTTATTGGGTTTATATGAATAAGGGGGATAGTTTGTGTCACGTTACACTGGCACCCTCATAAACAAATCTTAGCCACGAGGATGGAACTTTACTGGAAAAACGTAAAGTTGTACCAATGACGTTTTGCTGTCATCCCCCATCAAACAACACACGGCTATGTCTGAAACGTGCGAAGAGTCTAAAAGGGATAGTAGTCACTTATTCTAAATAACACGATAAAAACATTTTCTTTCTCGAGGTTCTAGCTAACTAAAAATAAGCGTACTGACCAAAAATCATAAGTGTAATGCAGACACAAGCGAAGAAAAACTTGCACAAAGTTTCAATGGGGAGTGCTTGCGTTTACAGGCGCCTTTGTACATTATTTAGTGAGCAATAATAGTACATTACTTAACAAGGGCGGTAAAACAAAGAATGTCTCAGATCGCAGGTATTTGACGCCCGAGCCGAAGGAAAGAATAAATATGCGATCTAAGGCTTTCTTTATTACCGCCCGTGTTAAGTACAAAATTTTATGTCACCCCCTGGCCAGGAAGTGGGATTTCCCGCGCGCGGAGCGTGCGGTAATTACCACTTTATGGCCAGGTGTGGCATAATAGTACATTACTTAACAAGGGCGGTAAAACAAAGAATGTCTCAGATCGCAGGTATTTGACGCCCGAGCCGAAGGAAAGAATAAATATGAGATCTAAGGCTTTCTTTATTACCGCCCGTGTTAAGTACAAAATTTTATGTCACCCCCTGGCCAGGAAGTGGGATTACCCGCGCGCGGAGCGTGCGGTAATTGCCGCTTTATGGCCAGGTGTGACATACAAAATATTTGTATTATATTGTACTCACCATGAGCACTTCGAGCGTGGCGGTGTCCGCCCTCGTGGTGGCCCCGCCCTGGTAGTAGTTGGTGACGATACTGTTGGTGGAGCTGGGGTTTAGGCTCATCACTCGCACCTTCTTCTCTCCTTTAGGCAATTGGTGGACTTGCAACTGAAACACGTTGTGATAATAACAACTATGTAGCCGTGTTCCGAAACACGCTAAAGGCTTGGTCACACCGCTGGACGCTGCGCTGCGCGCCAAAATGTATGAAACCGTCCCGCTCGCGTCGCGCAACCTGTGTGGCGTCGCTAACCTGTTAGCATACGTTCCGGCGCGCAGCGGTCGCGTCGCGCGGACGTCGCGCAATGCAGTGTGACCAAGCCTTAAAAATGCTTGCAGCGCTTACAGTGCTGACGGCCGGTCCAAATCAAATAGCGCGCTCAAGGCCGCGTGAGTAGTGTTTTGTTTCGGACCGGCATTCGCTTGAGAGCGCTTACGATCGGACCGATTCACGCTCATCATCATCATCATCATCATATCAGCCGAAAGACGTCCACTGCTGGACATAGGCCTCCCCCAAAGAGTGCCACAATGACCGGTCCTGCGCCACCCGCATCCAGCGGACTCCCGCGACCTTTACCAGGTCATCAGTCCACCTTGTGGGGGGTCTACCCACGCTGCGCCTTCCGGTCCGTGGTCGCCACTCGAGAACCTTTCGGCCCCAACGGCCATCGGTTCTACGTGCAATGTGCCCCGCCCACTGCCACTTAAGTTTAGCGATTCGAAAGGCTATATCGGTTACTTTGGTTCTGCTACGGATGGCCTCATTTCTGATGCGATCACGCAGAGAAACTCCCACCATAGCCCTCTCCATTGCCCTCTGAGTGACTTTGAGCCTTCTTATGAGGCCCATGGTGAGCGACCACGTTTCCGTACCATATGTCATCACTGGCAACACACACTGGTCAAAGACTCTCGTCTTGAGACACTGCGGAATATTGGACGAAAAGATATGCCGTAGCTTCCCGAACGCTGCCCAGCCGAGTCGGATTCGACGATTGACCTCTTTCTCAAAGTTGGACCTACCTAACTGGACAGTCTGTCCTAGGTATACATAATCGTCTACAACTTCGAGCGTAAAGCGTCCGATTGTAACGGGAGTTGGTGCTACATGGGCATTTGACATGATCTTCGTCTTATCCATGTTCATCCTTAGACCAACTCGCTCGGAGGCTTTACTGAGGTCATCGAGCATTGTACTTAAATCCTCCATGGTTTCAGCCAAGACTACTATGTCGTCAGCAAACCGAAGATGAGTGATATACTCGCCGTTTATGTTGATGCCTAGCCTTCTCCAGTCAGATTCACGCTCATAGCCCGTGTTTACTATCAAGTTCATATATCAAACGTCAACTTGACGTTTGGCTCAAGGTGCTTACGCCTGGGAGTGTGAGCACCGTGAGCGCCGTCCATGACATCATCAGTGACGTCACGACATCTCATGTAAGCTCTATGAGCGTGAATCGGTCCGATCGTAAGCGCGCTTTGAGCGCTGTAAGCGTGATTCGGAACATGTAGTTCGTACAAAACTGTAAGGCTAAGTGCTGTCAAATTAACGCAAGCAAAATCTACCTTACAGTCAGAGCTCTAAGTCTAGTTTTGCTTGCGTTCGTTTGACAGAATTTAGCCTTAGAGTTGTGTTCGAACTATACTTGGTGGAAAGGCTGCCACACACACGCTACTAGAAATCGGTACAATCCGACTGTACCGTTTAAATTGCATCGATAAATCGAAACATTGAATCTGCCACTTACGATTATCGACGCAGTTTCTTCCGATTACGTCATATCTATTCAAATTTTCACACTGTTCCATTCAACGGTACAGTTATAAAAATCGTAAGACTGTACAATTTCTTATCACACTCACGTTTCGATTATCGGTGTAGTTTGAACGGTACAGAGTCGGATAGTAACGATTTTGAGTAGCGTGTGTGACAGCCTTAATAAGTCGTGATACGAAATGGAAGGTATTTTTAAAAATGAATTCAATTAAGGCAAGGCAGTCCCACTGCAGACGTCCTGCTCTAACACGAATGAGTTTACAATTAACCATCCCGCTCTCTACGGAAATCTGCGCGCAATTTTCGTGAATATTTAGTACATTTTGATAGATTTTTGAAATACTGGATCATTTATCAAAAATCTATCCGGTTATTGTGTTAGAACAGTAAAAAAGCTACCCTTTTTGTAAAGAAAAATGTATCACTGCCGATGACAATTACGAAATAATCAGCATGTAAATTTATTTTTACGATGATATTTAGAATTTTTTTACAGAGTTACTAAAGTATTTTTCAATATTATGTTCGGTTATTTTGTTACTTTACTTTTTCTCGATCTACAGTAATTTTTGTGTAGTGTAATTCTGTGTTATTTCTTCACATGCTAACCTCAAACTTTAATATTTTCGACTATTCGTGAACTGGCCTGGCCTTAAGTTGTGCAGTTAGTAGTAGTATCGATGTAGGTATGCTAATAGTTACTTACATTGGGGATCTCATTGTCGGCTAGCCCCTCCCATTGGATGGTGGACAGAACCTTCTCGGATATCCGGATGGCGCGGTCCCATTCTATGTTGCCTTGCACTAACACCTGTAGCACACAAACAATATTTATCTTATATCTTTCAACGAGCAATTCTTGTATATATATTTATTTATTTATTTCGGGGATCTTGGAAACGGCTCTAATGATTTTGATGAAATTTGGCATGTGGGGTTTTCGTGAACGAGCAATCGATCTAGCTAGGTCTCATGTCCGGGAAAACGCCGAGCAAAGCGATACTTTGCCACTAGCCACATATATTTACTAACATTTATAGGATTAAGCAAACTACTAACAAATCATGGATCACTGTTGTCTGAATAAAGAATGTTTATTATTATTTATTTATTTAAAGCACGGTCGCCCAGATATTGCCTTATGTTATATAAGTCAAATAAGTTATGCTTCTTCTTTTTTTCGTCTTCTGTAGTGTTCTCTTTTTTGTATTTTGTACGTGTAACGAGTAAACGTTTGAATATGAAATAGCGTATTTAGGCGACTGGGTGAGACCGTAGCAGTAAAAAAAACCAAAATCAAACATTTATTCTTCAAATAGGCCACAAGAGCACTTTTACTTGTCATAAGCAAATTCATGTTACAACACCTGGCCATAAAGCGGCAATTACCGCACGCTCCGCGGGCGGGAAATCGCACTTCCTGGCCAGGGGGTGACATAAAATTTTGTACTTAACACGGGCGGTAATAAAGAAAGCCTCAGATCGCAAATACCTGCGATCTGAGACATTCTTTGTTTAACCGCCCTTGTTAAGTAATGTACTATTACAATTCAATAAGAACATAATAAATTTTTCATGTTAAGATATTAATTATTTTAAATAATAATTTGCGACAGTCAATTTAAAATTTACCACAAATTCTTAACTACAACTATACTATCAAATTAGGTAACAAAATAACGTTTCCGTTTGGTTTTATTAACAAAGAGATAAAACGAATGATTTATTTGGTTGACCGTTTTTTTTCTTCTATTACACAACTATCGATATCGATAAAAAAATGTTTCTAACACTAGAGAGATTGCGACAGTCTTTTGTTTTGCCGCGAAAATTCCGGGCTCTAGAAATTAATATAATATCTCAAAGATGTTAATGGTCATTGTTCTCTGAGAAGGATATACCTCAGCTGACGAAGGACCACAGTACCTGCAAGTACAGCTTGCCGAGCAGCCGCTTGTGGAAGGCCTGCAGCTCGTCGAGGGTGACCTCGTGCACGAGCGCCGCCTTGTGTCGCGGGGAGATGTACGGCTCAGCTGACGAAGGACCACAGTACCTGCAAGTACAGCTTGCCGAGCAGCCGCTTGTGGAAGGCCTGCAGCTCGTCGAGGGTGACCTCGTGCACGAGCGCCGCCTTGTGTCGCGGGGAGATGTACGGCTCAGCTGACGAAGGACCACAGTACCTGCAAGTACAGCTTGCCGAGCAGCCGCTTGTGGAAGGCCTGCAGCTCGTCGAGGGTGACCTCGTGCACGAGCGCCGCCTTGTGTCGCGGGGAGATGTACGGCTCAGCTGACGAAGGACCACAGTACCTGCAAGTACAGCTTGCCGAGCAGCCGCTTGTGGAAGGCCTGCAGCTCGTCGAGGGTGACCTCGTGCACGAGCGCCGCCTTGTGTCGCGGGGAGATGTACGGCTCAGCTGACGAAGGACCACAGTACCTGCAAGTACAGCTTGCCGAGCAGCCGCTTGTGGAAGGCCTGCAGCTCGTCGAGGGTGACCTCGTGCACGAGCGCCGCCTTGTGTCGCGGGGAGATGTACGGCTCAGCTGACGAAGGACCACAGTACCTGCAAGTACAGCTTGCCGAGCAGCCGCTTGTGGAAGGCCTGCAGCTCGTCGAGGGTGACCTCGTGCACGAGCGCCGCCTTCTCACGCGGGGAGATGTACGGCTCCAGCAGGATGTTCATGCGCACGTCCCTGGGGGAACAACTATGTTCATGGGGGGCTCAACTGATACTTTGACACGCGAAGGAACGTAAGCGCTGTGGGCAAGTATGTGTGCGTGCGCTGTCAGTACACGCGTCAATAGGGATGTTGACACCAAATGAGAAAATCAATGAATCCGAATTTTCTCGAAAAACGATCAAATTCTCAATGAAATAGCGAAAAAAGTAATTCAAAAGAATAAATAATTACATAATTATAAGTCTTCAAAGTTTTAGGAGGGGGCATTTTCTGTCCCTTTTCCGCAAAACGCATCTGTGTATTGAACGATCGTCATTTACTATGGCGCTCTAGGTCAGTGATGTCACTGACCTGTAGCGCTTTCTCTCTCAAACTGAAAACATTGTAACGATTGTAGTTTCGTTATTTTTTGAGATATTTGAATAGGATTTTCACTATTTGGCATAATTTTATGTATTCTTTCGTATGAAGTAATAATAATTTTTTCACTTCTCATGCTCGAAAAGTGTGTTATATTAGACTTGTGAAGCGGGGCTAAAGTAGTACATTTAAGCCCTAGGGAAAATATGTATACATATTTATGATATACTTAACATTTTAATTTGACCAATCAAAATACTTCACCTATTAAATCCACCAATCACAGAACAGTAACTTGACAGATAAAAAAATATTTGGTAAAAATAACAACCAACCAGAATACAGCTGTACTAAAATCGACCCATCAGGAAAGACGTTTTTCAGTTCTCTAAAGATTAAGCGGTGTCTATGGTCAAAGCAAATGCGCCTCTTAAAAGAAAAAAAACCGGCCAAGTGCGTGTCGGGCCACGCGCAAAGTAGGGTTCCGTAGTCGTCTACCGGTTACATTATATGGACTAAAAAGTTCGCAAACTTATATTCACTATGTTTTTGACAGAATTAACAACATTATCTAAGGTATCAATGGAAATGGTACAAAAGTTTGCTTTTGCAAAGTACATTTCTGAAGTTCGACTATTACTCGTTAACTAGTAATGTCTACTTAGCTGTGATAGTTTTCCTTTTAAATTCATCGTATATACTACTACCATGATTTTTTTCACATGCCTAGTAGCCACCGTTTAGCTGGCAGGGGGGGGGGGACACTTGACCATAGCTAAAATTATCACTTCAAAGCTTAATATCACGCTAACCTATTCTTTAATCAAAAAATGCTTCTAGAAACCTAATAATATTTTTAAAAGAGCTATCCAACGATACTCCACACGATGGGGTTTGGCAGAAAAAAAAATTGCACCACCACTTTACATGTAGGGGAGGTACCCTAAAAAAAATTGTTTTTTAAGATTTTATTCTACCGTTTTGTCGGCGTCATTGATATGTATACTCATGCCAAATTACAGCTTTCTAGTACTAACGGTTACTGAGAAAAACGGGGGTCGGACGGACGGACGGACATGGCGAAACTATAAGGGTTCCTTGTTTACTACGGAACCCTAAAAAAGCGCATGTTGCATCTCTTTCCTTAATTTAGCAAATGAAAGGGAGGCGAATACGCAAAGCGAACACGCACAGCGAGGCATGGTGCTGGCCATAGAAAAAAAAACATGCTGTCAAATTAGACATACGCCCGCCAAGAGTTAAATTATTAATTTTAGGTAGATAATTTGTGTTTATGTGTTTTCTCGCAATTAAAGTGAAAAGTAGAGTGTATAACTCGGGCCTAAAAGCCATATTACCACTCGAACAATTTTCCCTCACTGCGTTCGGGAAAATAACTATCTCGTGGTAATATGGCTTACTTTAGACCCTTGTCAAACAATCTACTATTAACTCAATATCCCTTTGTTTGTGCGGGTGCGTAGCGTGTGGCTCGGACGAATCGCGAGGCGCGACGGCACCCGATCGGCACCAGGCGGGTCTCTCAGGGACGAGGTAACTGACCTCGGCGCGGGGGGTTCGTGGCCATTCTGTATGTAATACTATTATACTATTCTGTGATTTGGACGTAGTTATAACCAAACGAATCAATTCACGCTACGTTAAATTTGAAATTGGAACCTTTTGTAAAACAAAAGTCATGCATTTCAATGATTTCGTGTGGGTTGGATAGTTTGTGCATAACTACGTCCACTTGTTAACAAACTGTATTTACAAGGGATGTTTACAAGTGAGAGGGGTTTTTACAAGTGCAAGGATTGTTTACAAGTGAGACGGATGTTCACAAGCGAGGGGGATGTTCACAAGTGAGATGGATGTTCACAAATGAGATGGATGTTCACAAGTGAGAGGGATGTTCACAAGCGAGACGGATGTTTACAAGTGAAAGGAATGTTTACAAGTGAGACGAATGTTTACAAGTGAGACGAACGTTTACAAATGAGATGGATGTTCACAAGTGAGAGGGGTGTTTATAAGTGAGGGGAATGTTCACAAGTGAGAGGGATGTTAACAAGTGAGATGGATGTTAACAAGTGAGATGGAAGTTCACAAGCGAGACGGGTGTTTGCCAGTGAGTTAAGTGAGATGTGTGGTATCAAGTAGATGTAGTTTACTTGGCGAGCTTGTGCGGCTTGATGAGCACGTTGTGGTAGGAGCGCGCGCGCACCTCGCGCACCGCCGAGAACAGCGCCGGCGTCAGCGCCGCACTACTGCTGCTGTCCCTTATCTCACGAGTTATCAGCTCCACCAGCAGCTGTGCACACACACACACATTTTATTTATTTCTAGAACTCAATTTCTAGATTAAACATCTTTTCACCTTTAATGAATGAATGAATGAATAATTTATTCGAAGCACTTAAAACAAAAAAACATGTATACCTTATAACAAAACAAATAACACATAATATTAAGAATAACACAGGTAACACGGAAGTGCCACGAAATGGTCCCGACTCAGCATGGTGTCAACCTAACTGGTCAACGCTGGTCTTCCGTCGGGGCCAATTAATATTGTTAGATATAGAAGTAAGTGAAGAATGAAGATAATAATAGTACATTACTTACCAAGGGCGATAAAACAAAGAATGTCTTAGATCGCAGGTATTTTACGCACGAGCCGAAGGCAAGGGCGATAAATATGCGATCTGAGGCTTTCTTTATTATCGCCCGTGGTAAGTACAAAATTTTATGTCACCCCCTGGCCAGGAAGTGGGTTTTTTTGCGCGCGGAGCGTGCGATAATGGCCACTTTATGGCTAGGTGTGATATAAAATAAGATACGCTAATATAATGCTTTAGCTTACGTGTAAGTTTTGACTGTATCCAGACACTTTAAGCGTTAACCCTTTGTCAGCCACGTACAGCGAGTGTGAGAGGTCCGCCATATTAGCTGGGTACACTTCTTCCTAAAACAAACAAATTCAAAACATTTATTCCGCAAATTCGTGTAATTTTATCATCATTCAATGCAAACATGAAGAATTCGAAAAAAAAACTCTACAAGGGTACTTTAATAACTCAAAATCTATGTTTATCGATTATAAATTAAATACATTCAAAAATCCAATTGCAAACAAACACTTAAAAAAAACAAGCCCACTACCCAACAAATACAAACAAATAAATAAATAATAATAAAATAAATATTTATGGACAATCTTACACAAATCAACCTAGTCCCAAACTAAGCAAAGCTTGTACTATGGATACTAAGCGACGATATACATACTTATATAGATAAATAAATACTTAAATACATAGAAGACATCCAAGACCCAAGAACAAATATTCGTGCTCATCACACAAATAAATGCCCCGGCCGGGATTCGGACCCGGGACCTCCGGCTTCGTAGGCAGGGTCACTACCAACTAAGCTACAGCGGTCGTAATGAAATCTTTATTTTTTTAAAGGAATAGGTATAGTAATTTTTAGCTAGTGCAATCTAGATTTCTTTCACATTTTCCTGATATAACTTTACTTACTTTGAGTCCCTGTTGTAACACGTCTGTCCACAGATCTAGAAGGCAGGCTCTGTGAAATTAAAAACATGTTATTATTGACGATAAAATGATTTAATCCTCAAAAGTGCAAGATCAAAATCTTGAGGAAAAAATAACCACCATATTTATTTACATACATTTTTGTTTTTGTGTGACACTTTCCTATTTTCATTTATACAGGCGCAAGAGACTTGAACTATGGAATAATTTTAATTTTGATCGTTAAAGGGTTAAATGGAATTTATTCGTTAATTAAATTCGTAACAAATTCATACCGAAGTTTCGAGTCCATTGCCATAACCTGTAACCGCCGACCATACAAGAAAAAATGGCTATGGTCTTTTTATCTACTAGGTATAATAGGGAATAGAGAGTAGAATAATATATGAAGTAGTAGAGTTTTGGAAGACATACATTGTATTGAAGAGAACAAAAAATTGGGTAGCACCAATGTATCTGTAATCGTAGTAATCAAATTTCTATGAGCTGACAACAGTCGGCGCCATGTTTAAGGCTCTAGTCCCACCGCCAGCGAACAGCGAGTACTTATATATTCTACTCGTTTTCTCGCTCAATCGAGTAGAATTACAATGAGAGTACTTGGTATTCGCCGGCGGTGGAACTACTGTCTAACGCTGATTTGTCTGTAAACGTAAGTTGGTGGAACTGGCCCGGTACTCACTCCCTTGGCGACTTGAGGCTGAGCGGCGTGATGAAGTAGAAGTAGAGCAACGCTGTGGGGAAGCGGAACTTGAAGTCCGGTTTGTACCACAGCTCCATGTGCTTGTTCTTGCGGAGCAGGTTCGGCTGGTCCAGTCTGCGAACATTATGCTACGTTTACATTCAGCCGAAGTGAGCAGGGAAGTGGGCAGGGCGAGTGTGTAAACACGACACTTCTCATCCCATTGGCCCACACACAGGTCACAGGTTACATGTCACTTCGGGCAGGGGCGACTCACTCGCGTGACGTCATCGCGCCGCTCAAAGGTCCCACGTCGGGTGACTTTCAATGCGAGAGAAAGTGATGTAGCGAGTGATGCGCGTGCGATAGGAGATGGCCACGCGCAGGCACGTTTGGCTTGCCTCGCGGGGATTTGTTAACAGTGAGGCTTCTGTACGTAGTACTATTACATATTCCGTGCTTCGGGGTCAAAGGAATCTTGGCCAAGATGGGACTAGCAGATGACATAGAATGTAGGGTGTTTGTAGCCGGGTAAGTAGCCGGGTAAACCTCAGTTGCATTATAAGTCGCGATCAATTGGCACATGCATTGCCAACATTTTGGTAACATTTTGGTATCATTTTGGTAACATTTTGGCAACATTTTGGTCTACGCAACTATAGTTAGATTATGTCGAGTTTGACACTGACATATGCTCTTATTCCATTGTATATTCTACTTTAACGCTAATTTAATAGAATTTATATTGCAAACATACGCATTTTACTCAGTGTGTATGTAATAGAAACTCTGTAAATATTTAGTGTTCAAGTACCTACCTAGAATACTCCAAGTAATTTACAGTAGCTGACGGCATCTCTTTACGCATTGTAAATATAATCGAATAAATAAACGTGTTTGCCTTTTTTTTCAGAAAAAATCAATAGTGAGCATTGACGTTCATTTCTTTGATATAAACACCCCTATTTGGCAAACTATAACAAGCCTCTCACGTGAGTTGCCAAAAATAGCCAAAATACGAGTAGAGCGTCGAACTAAATATGATATAATATTTAATACCGGCATCGTCATACCTCATACCAATTTAACGTAAACGTTAGACAAAATATTGCCAATAATCCAATCTGCGAGAGTGTAACCAGGATATAATTAAGATAAGATAAGATGCCATTGCCCGGCGCTCCCCAAAAGAGCGGTTTTTTTGTGCGGGAGTCAAAGGTACGGTAGCCCGAGTGACATGTGTGTTGTGTGTGTTTATGAGTAAAAAAAAAACCAATTTTGTCCAAATTAAAAAAAAAGTCGAGTGTACAACTTTCCGTAAAATGGCGCAGAGGCAAAGAATGGGCGGCCTTACTGAGCGATCTCTTCCGGACAATCTTAGGGTAGCGGAAATCATATCTAAACAAACATAACGATTAACGGGAGGTAGGTGATGCAGAGATAGTATAATATATGAAATCTATTAAAAATCACCTTCCTGGTTTATGACGGAGTTGAAAATCAGAAGTATAGTTGAAAATTTTTGAACTGAGCCCGTCCATTTAAGACCACAAATTAACACAACAATAGAATAATGGCGCTTGAATTTAACAACCGCCGGTCGCCCGCCACCCGAAAAGAACGTAATCACTAGAAGAAGAACTACGGTATACTAAGTGATTTCGTGAGATTATCGACTCTATAGCTTTGCCATAAGAATAAAAATGCGTTCAAAGCAAAAAAACATTTCGCACGTTTTGCATTTACAGATAATGATAATAATTTATTTGTAAAATCAATTTACACGTCATTTTTAAATAATTAGTAGTAGTACCTAGTGATGTACTATAATATATGATACTTATTCCAACAATTCTGATTAATTATTTAATGTCATACAATATAATAATAATAATAATATTTAAAATTACCAAGATACCAGGCGTGCCGCGTATGCTTATGACTCGTGGCTAAGGTTCTTAAGAAATACACAAGAGTTGAAGGTGCTATTTTCCTCTTAGACCATTTTAAACCTACTCAACAAGGTATAAGGTTGAAAATTCAATATGCATGAAATTTAGTTCCAACCTTTTTTTTGTAAGGTAACTTATTAGCGGCACAAAGTAAATAGCGGCGGCGCGCGCCGGAGCAGAGAGTCCGCTCAGTACAAAGTGCCATTTTCGCCGCACGCACACAGACGTAACATTTACAGGCATTCTCGGTTGATTTCGGACGAGCTTAGTCGCGACTGTCACTGTCGCGTCGCGTGTGCTAGTTATGCGCGCGTTGAT
Organism: Cenopis cana; assembly: GCA_951800055.1. Lineage (NCBI taxonomy): Eukaryota > Metazoa > Arthropoda > Insecta > Lepidoptera > Tortricidae > Cenopis > Cenopis cana. Next base: position 1,783,914 of record OX637492.1, on the reverse strand, counting down.
CACTTGACGTCCCCGCCGCTACTTTGTGTCACGTACGTCAAAATGAATAACCGATATTATTACAGTTGGAATGTTTTTTATTGTTTAAATACACTTAAATACAACAAAAAACTGTGCCTACTCTTTCTTAAAATTTTCAAACGATATTGAAAGGTAAATAAAACGGTTTTCTCATTTTGGTAGTTACAATACCTAGGTAGGTAGGTAAACTTTTGAAACTAGCCGCTTTGATAACGACGATCAACCATTCATCTTATCGTTCGCTGGTAAAACGCCAGTATTTAAGTACTATGGTTTAGTTAAGTAGGTACCTAATTAATTAGGTATATTCTTTGTTGGCGCTCTCGACCGCCGCCCGTCACAAGTCACAACTCGCAGCGGGTCACGCATCAATTTATTAGGGTTCCGTACGCGAAGGGTCAAAACGGCACCCTATTGGTGTCGCCCAGACGTCCGTCCGTCCGTCCGTCGTCTGTCACAAAATTTGTTCCGAAGAATTTTTAGACTTCTCATTGACCTATGAACTTGAAATTTGGTGACAATGTTCAATATTACGTATATTTTAACAAAAAATACTAATATATTGATAAATCATATTTTTGAGGTTGATTCGGAACCCTAAATGTGCGAAATCCGACTCGCACTTGGCCGGTTTTTTACCAAGATACGCTGGTTCATATTTAAATGTCATGTTGAAGAATTTTTAATATACCTGCTCCTTTTTAAAATTCAGAATCAATACAGAAGCAACCCTGTGAGTCAGGCAAGTTTAGGTATGTATTTTCAAGAACGGCGGGAACGGACCTTCTGTATATTCTTTATTTTGTGTTAGCGGTTACCTGAACTAAAACAGATGAAAGGCTTTGTATAAATACAATGGCTTTTGTATCTATTGTACTATTCATCGGCTCAGTTCAAATTGTTTCAACTGTAACTTCTTTGACTTTTTTTTTATTTTAGAACTTAACTTAATGATTAATTTAAATATATATCATAATTTTAATTCACATAAATTTGTCGACATGTAAAATGACATTTTATCAATAAAATTTCTGATTCTGACATGAATTTTGGCAATTAAAGAGTTGGATGGATGAATCATTAGCTCTTACCTGAAGTTGTTAACTGTAGCTATCAGATCCCCCTTTGACAAAGTTTTAGTTTGATGCCCTGCCAACTGCGTCTTCTTGTAAATGTCCTTAGCGGAGCTGTTGGTGAGGTCGATGCCCAGGTCGTCTGCGGCGTCTATATACGTCTGTGGCGGGGGCACGAGGTTGAAGTCTGTGGTGAGGTAGATGTTCTTCTCTGGGAGGTGGAACTCTGTGTACGGAGCGGCGTTCAGCCAGCGGTTTAGCCAGGATGGGGGGATTTCTGGAATTTAAAATAGATATTAAACTTACTATTAAATTAAACTTACCAATGTAGAAACAGCTCGCCTAGTTTATCATAGCTATTTTCATAGTGTTATGTCGTATGGTATCCTGGTTTGGGGTAAAGCAGCTGACATACAGACAATTTTTGTGTTACAAAAAAGAGCCATTCGCTCCATATATAACCTAGGCTCACGTGAATCTTTAAGAGAACTCTTTAAAGAAATCAACATTTTAACTGTAGCGTCCCAGTACATCTATGAGAATATTGTTTATGTCCTTAAGAACATAGACTCCTTCTGTAAAAATTCTGATATACATAATTTTAATACTAGAAATAAAAATAAAATTGCCACTAAAAAATTTCGTGTCCGTAAAGTATACAAATCTTTTGTAGGTCAATGTGTCCGTTTTTATAATAAGTTACCTGATGAAGTTTTGAATTTACCTTTTCCAGCTCTTAAAAAGTACTTGAAAAAATCATTGATGTCGAAGGCTTATTACAAGGTTGAGGACTATCTAACAGACAGAAAAGCATGGCCCAAACCAGATACTTAAATAGAGTAAAGATTCATATATTGTGTATTTTTTAATTTTATCTAGTTGACGCAGTTCTTGCAAGAAAACATATCAAAAGATTTATAACTAAATTTATAGTCTAAAGGATTCATTTTTTTTTTTCCTAAATAGAATTTGATAATGCTAAGGTATACAGTTTCGAAATGTTTTCTTGCAGAATTACACACTGTCATAACTGGTTTTTTTCCTCATTTTATTCTTTGTTTTTGTGTTGCTTTATATAGATACTTAGATTTCTTGATCTTAAGTAGGTTAAGTATTATCATTTATCATTGTAATAAGCATATTTTTGTGAGAAAATGGCTGACTGTCGAGTTTCTTTCGGCGTTTCTTCTCGGCAGTGGCCTCTGTGAAACGCTAGTAGGGTTTGACTTGTAAAAGTGCCATTGCGGCCTACTTACAGAATAAAGTTCATTTTATTCATTTTTTATTTTATTATTAGTCTAGCAGATAGGTTGGCTAATAAAGCTACCAAGTAGATGCCCCCCGACCGGTGAATGAGACGGGGCAGGCGTAGACTGAGATGGCGAGATGTGTCGTCATCTTTTATAATGCGCACTGCTAAGGTTTGGAATTCCCTGCCAGCATCTGTATTTCCGTGTTCATATAACCTGGACCACACCTGTGACACGCGAAGGAACGTAAGCGCTGTGGGTAAGTATGTGTGCGTGCGCTGTCGGCACACGCGTCAATTGTTTGCGCGGGTGCGAAGCGCGTGGCGCGGACGAATCGCGAGGCGCGACGGCACCCGATCGACACCAGGCGGGTCTCTCAGGGACGAGGTAACTGACCTCAGTGCGGGGGGTTCGGGGCCGTTCTGTATGTAATACTATTATACTATTATATTTAAGGCAAGAGTGAATAGGCATTTTCCTGACGAGCTCGCTTCACTGTCGGCCTCATCCTTGCCCCCTGGCTAGTTGCGTGCAAAGAGCAATCCCATTATTTAATAATAAAAACCTGGATGCATTAACAGAAATTGGGAAGAAGAAGCTCTGAAAAGTGGCGCGTGGACAACATGACGAGAGGCGTTTTCCTACCAATGGGAGCTATCTTTTTTCGATCCATCCCAATTTAGCAACTCAACAGGCCAAATACTCCCAGCGCCCATTTCACAAAAGATTTGTAACTTGGTAACACAAGCGAAAAAAATAATTTTAACTTTTTTTTTATTAGACAAAGATCTCCGAGAATAACAATTAACAAGTTACAGGGTTTATTAAATGTACACGTGTACTATAACTTACGCTCATGCTTGTTGGACATAATCATGATGATATTAAACTCTTTATCTCACATAAAGTGCGGGTCCAAGTTACCTTCCCTGCGGTACTCCGTACTGTATTTACCACTCGTGTGTTGGACAAGATCATGTGAGTTCGACTGTATGAGATAAAGTGCGGGTCCAAGTTACCTTCCCTGCGGTACTCCGTGCCGAACCACTTCTCCTTGGCGTCGTACTGTATCTTTTTCTCGTGTTTGTTGGAGAGGATCATGATGTTGACGCTGTCCGCGCGCATGCAGTCCAGCACCTCGTGGATACCCTGCGAATAACCTAGTTGACTAAATAGTTCATTATTGCCGTGGCCGGGAAGGAGGCAGTTGCAGGCTGAGTATATTTATTTGAACGGAAAATACAGAATCAGATTCTGATGAATTTATAGCGGCCAAATGGGAACAATTTTGAAATTGATAGAATTTAAAAATTGACTAATTTATCTCTTGATTGTTTACTAGATTTGACATGACTAGATATATACTTATAACAATTTAATATATTTTAGAATATGATATTGTAATTTTCTAGTTGACATTGTAGGACATTTATTTAATTTGAATTATAGTTAGATATTATTCTTTTTGACCTGATTAGATGTTGATATTGATACAACTAAAATATTTGTACGCCAAATGGCATAACATAGTGGTTCCATACTGTTAATGTTTAAGACCTCATGCATGTACCTATGTTAAACTAATAAACGAATCAATTAATTAATCTTATCCATTGAAAAAAGGTATAAAAAATGTATTTTATGTCACACCTAGCCATAAAGTGGCCATTACTGCACGCTCCGCGCGCGAAAAAACCCACTTCCTGGCCAGGGGGTGACATAAAATTTTGTACTTACCACGGGCGATAATAAAGAAAGCCTCAGATCGCATATTTATCGCCCTTGCCTTCGGCTCGGGCGTAAAATACTTGCAATCTAAGACATTCTTTGTTTTATCGCCCTTGGTAAGTAATGTACTATTTATAACGAGTAGGAAATACAAATACCTTAGGGTCATATTTGTAGTAGAGTCGATCGCCAGTGATGTAGTGGTCAGGCGGGTAGAAGTGCATGTTTTCCACCAGGGACTCTACATAGTCCGCTGGCTGAGACTCCTCTTCGAACCGGAAACTCGTCTCCTCTATTGTCTGTGGACATAATACAGGAACTTTAATAATACATTGTCTCGAGGGCGAAAAATTATATACAATACAATACAATTATTCTTTATTGTTCACCAAAAATTACATAGAAATTCAGCTTAAAATTAAACATGTTGATGGTAGCCAACAGGCGGTCTTATCGCTAAAAAGCGATCTCTTCCAGACAACCTTTGGGTGGTGGAGACACAACAGAAAAATTTAACATGAGTAGGTGACACAAAGATATTAATATATTATACTTACGGCGAGGGCGGTATATTAAATACTGAGTGAAGCGAAAGATTTAACAATAGAATCCTGATTGTATTTATTTCTTCCTTACCTTTATTTCCTCATAAATTCTCTCCGATGGTCCCAACTTTTTCAGCATGTTGATGTAAGAGAATATCGCTTCCAACACCTGCAAATAATATCCCATAATTAAAAAAAACATGCATCTAATAATATACCTTATTCCGTTACAATAAGGTGTATTATTTGATGGTGAGTGAATGGTGTTGACGGTACAGTTAAAAGAAATGGATTTTTATCGCAATAACAAAAGGATAAAATGATATGTCCTCCTTTAAGTGCATGTAAATCTAATTTGTAAGGTTATCAACGCTAAAAATTACTATATAGTTAGTTTCTTTCTATCGAAAAACAAAGGCTTTGTATTAATACAAAATCAGTGTTTATCCATCGTTTGTAAAACTAATGTTAGCCGCTGGATGATGGTGGCGCAGCTCCAAAAAAAGCAGTCATTTCGGCTGATGATGATCTGGCGGCAAAACAAAATACTGTAGCAATCTCTCTAGTGTTAGAAACACTTTTACTAAACTAATTTCTCAAATTATTCTAGTTTATACAAGTTTATTCTAGGAAAGGGGGCATTTTGCGCAAATGGAAAGCCAATTTATGAAAGTTTGCTGCACAAGTTTCTTAAGATATCACGGCGTTAGCCTGCGAATGTCAAAATACTTTTTGTATGGAAAGCGACCTTAATTGAAAATATATACAAAAGAAAAATATATTTAAAATTTACCACAAATTAAGGTATTATTTTATATAAGTTTAAACATTTTTTTATTTGATGGACAGGTTCTTTCTTCTATTAAAATAAATACATGTAGGTAATAAATAAATAAATAAAATTCATTTATTCTTCAATTTAAGCATATTACATGCACCTATGAATGTCACAAAACTACCACCGGTTCATAATATTACACAACTGTCGATATCGATAAAAAAACGTTTCTAACACTAGAGAGATTGGGACAGTCTTTTGTTTTGCGGCGAAAATTCCGGGCTCTGATCATCATCATCAGCCGAAATTACATTGATCAATGATGATAAGTGTCACCGGTATGCGGCGGTACCGGGACGAATAGGGACGATATGTGTCCGTGCTGTCGCGATCACGCGGTGGGATGATAGAAGCGTTACCTCGTCGACGTGGTCGAGCCCGTCCTTGGTGAGCACGACTTGCGTGGAGAACAGGCTGTACATGGACGTGTAGTCGATCCCGCTCTCCGAATTGCCCGTGTAGATGCCCAGCGCCCACACCCTGTATACAACCACAGAATAGTATAATAGTATTACCAGAGACTAGGAATTATATAGACTGCCAATGCCTATACATTGTGGCGTAATTTTAAAATAATGGGCCTTCTGTAGCTAGTTTCACTATGGAGAGATCACTTTACCATTTAATTCGTATGCCACTAAGACCTCTGCTTAAAACATAGCGCCATCTGTTGGGAGCTTCTTCGTTGTGTTCATAGATGTCGCTATGTTTTAAGCAGAGGTCTTAGTGGCATACGAATTAAATGGTAAAGTGATCTCCCCATAGTGAAACTAGCTACAGCAGGCCCATTATTTTAAAATTACGCCACAATGTATAGGCATTGGCAGTCTAAATAATTCCTGGTCTCTGGTATTACATACAGAACGGCCACGCACCCCCCCCGCACCGAGGTCAGTTACCTCGTCCCTGAGAGACCCGCCTGGTGTCGATCGCTACGCACCCGCGCAAACAATTGACGCGTGTACCGACAGCGCGCGCACACATACTTACCCACAGCGCTTACGTTACTTCGCGTGTCACAGGTGTGATACAAGTTCAAAGCTTTTAGCCTTATAATAAATATTTATGTCACACCTAGCCATAAAGTGGCCATTATCGCACGCTCCGCGCGCGAAAAATCCCACTTCCTGGCCAGGGGGTGACATAAAATTTTGTACTTACCACGGGCGATAATAAAGAAAGCCTCAGATCGTATATTTATCGCCCTTGCCTTCGGCTCGGGCGTAAAATACCTGCGATCACACATTCACATTCACATTGAGACATTCTTTGTTTTATCGGCCTTGGTAAGTAATGTACTATTATGTTACACCTGGCCATAAAGCGGCAATTACCGCACGCTCCGCGCGCGGGAAATCCCACTTCCTGGCCAGGGGGTGACATAAAATTTTGTACTTAACACGGGCGGTAATAAAGAAAGCCTCAGATCGCATATTTATCGCCCTTGCCTTCGGCTCGGGCGTCAAATACCTGCGATCTGAGACATTCTTTTTTTTACCGCCCTTGTTAAGTAATGTACTATTATGTCATACCTGGCCATAAAGTGGCAATTGGGTCAATAAACTTTTCCTTGTTACATTGTTATTCTGTCCAGTCAGCCAGAAAACAGTAACCGAGTTTCTTAGAGAAAAAATGTTATAATACGGGACTTTTAGCATGCTCAAGAATTGGCACACGTCAGAATGGGTTTATAATCATCGTTAAAAATCATGTTTAGTAGGATTTCATTCTGTAAAATCAAAGTTTTAAAGACTGACCCAGGAGACATAACCATGGCAACGAGCTACAAGAAATAGTTGTTTGACCCAATTACCGCAAGCTCCTTGCGCGGAAAATCCCCCTTCCTAGCCATGGGGTGACATACAATTTTGTACTTACCATGGACGGTAATAAAGAAAGCACCAGATCGCATATTTATCGCCCTTCCCTTCGGATCGGACCTCAAATACCTGTGATATGAGACATTCTTTGTTTTACCGCCCTTGTTAAGTAATGTAGCTTTCCTATCGACGAGGCCGAGTATATGTAAAGACTCACTTTTTCCTCAGATAGTACAGCAGACGGCCCTTCCCCTCGTGGCCCAGCAGGTAGGAGATGTACTGGTGTGGCTAGGACTAGGACTCGTTTTGGAGATCAATCTGTGTCGTTTCCCATCGACGAGGCCGAGTATATGTAAAGACTCACTTTTTCCTCAGATAGGACAGAAGACTCCCCTTCCCCTCGTGGCCAAGCAGGTAGGAAATGTACTGGTGCGGTTTGGACTCGTATTCGGAGATCAGGGAGCGCATGCTCCATGTTAAATGTATCTGAAACATGACATGTAACATAGTAGGAGTTTTGTACTGTAAAGAGTATTTTTATTGTAAGTGCTTGCTTTGTGATCTCACGCCCTTGAAAAACAAAAAATGAATTACTTTGGCAATGGCTACATTGGCTACCTAGAACCAAAGGAATTCAGAGTACTCCTCCCGAGTACCGTTATCCGGATTATGGAAAGGGTGGGGAGTAGCTGGGAGTAGGTATAAAGGAAGGGGCAGTTGCGCAAAGTTATGTACCATCAAAAACCACCCTGGTGATCACGGGCGTCACTGAAAATCAGCGTCACGATTTAAACCACGGTTTGCTTCGCGACATCAAGCTGAGTGACGACCTTTTTAGCATAATATCGCTGTATGTCATAATATTTCATTCATTTCAAAAGATTTCATTGGGTAGAAGTGCATCCGCAAAGGCCCACATCTAGTTGTTAAGTGTAGGTAAAAAACTGTTTTACTAAGTCTCCTATTGTACGTAGATCTGACGTGTTTGAATAATTACTCCTGCTAACGAGTGTACTAACAAGATTCTTAAATTTAGACCGTCATGCTATATCCAATGTACCGAAAATATACGCATTTAATAATTTGTAAAGCGTTTAACCCACATTCATTGTTATCATATATTTGGGTGTCAGTGGGTCAGTTTGTCAATTAGTTACAATTAATTTTATTACAATACATATATTGTGAATGAAAAACCCACCGTGGATAGATATTGTAAAACTGTTTGAACTTGGTGATTATTAGGTCGAATTTTTAGGATTTTTGTCATAAGTGCTTAGTACATTGAGCGGAACTCTGAAGTCACGTGGTCCGACTGGCAAGAGGAATCGCCGAAGTCTCGTTAGGCCGAGCGGCGGTTTGCCTCTCACCTCGGTAGTATCACTAATGGTCTTCACATAGTACACTACATAGAACGGAACGGAACGAAATTTAGTAGGCTGAGTAAAAACAGTAAAATAAAGACTCAACTTTGGATTTTTCTTATATCGAGAAAATTTTAAGCAATCATATTTCGGCTAATGTCAAAAACACAATCATATAGTCAAGAATCATATATATCTGAAAATCAATCCCTATTGTTTCCTCGTCTGGGCAGAACAGCGTTTCAAAGAACGCTATATTTCTCGTTGTAGCGCCTTAAGTTGTATGCTTCATTGTAGTAAACTTGTGTAAAATTTAGTTCAGCTTTATTTACCGTTCTTTAACTTGTCATTTTTTTTTTAATTTATTTAACAAAAAAAAAATACAAATGTTACAGTTGAATGATATCCTCGCCAAACTTTTACGTTTGATGGCGAGAGGCGCGCTCAGTTTCAATAAAGCAAGTTAACTTATACTAATTTATTTACTAATCACTATATAGATAATGCCATGATAATAAATATGTCAATGTTTAAACCGTGTATGTTGTAGAAATTAATAAAGTTTAGAGCTATCTATCTACTTACCTCGGTAGTATCACTAATGGGCTTCACATAGTACATAGAGCGGAATTCCGGCGTGACTCGGTCTGGCTGGAACGAGAAGTCGGTAAAGTCGTCCCCCGGCAGCTTGTTCGAGTGGATCTGCCCGAATGTGTTCACCACGTACTTCTCCAGGGTGTCTAGGTCCATGCGAGCCTGGAAATAACACGGAAATAAAATATGACGACCGCTTTAGCTAAGTTGGTAGATACGATGCCTATAGGAGATCCAAACCAAGAGACCAAAGCATTCAGCATCTCTTCCTTCAGTCATTCTGTCATTATTGAGAATAGTGATCACTTTTGGATAAATGTACATACGAAACAAAAAAACGACTCATCATCATCAGGCTATAGATGTCTCGCTACTGTGATGTGATGGGAGGGAACGAGAAATACCTCACGCCACGCTAGCTTACCGCGGGTTGGGTACTTCACTTTACACATATATCGTGCATTCTGACAAACGTTTTAAAAATTCCTTACGTAAGTAAACGTAACTATTCAAGTATTTTAGAAATAACTAAGTATTTTAGAAGTAACTACCGTCAGAAATACACCGTAATATGGAACTCAAAATGATGCTACATGCTTACTTGAAATAATTTTAGTTGACCCAGTCAAAGAAGATATATACTAACGTAACATGAAGCGACACCGAAGCACGTGTGCCGTAAACCCGTCTCGCGGCTATGTGTGCGTGTCCGGACGCGAGCGGGGGCGCGCGAGGGTGGCGCGGTGTGTGGGAAAACACTCCTCGGACGGGCAAAGTATAGAATCGTAGCGTTCCAAGGTCACCGGCACTAGGTTCACACCGATAGACCCGTGTGGCGCCTTTGACCCAGTTGCGTCAAAGTAATTCATTCAAAAAGCTATTTAACTGTCCAAACAAAATGATTCTCAATTCCCATTCTATTTTTTTTACAGAAATTAAACCAACGAAAAATTGAACCTTACCTACCCATTATCCCAATTCTCACAGAAGATCAACTTTTAAAGCAAATCTACGTTTCAATGTCTAATGTGACCACAATAGGCACATGCCTACTGCATTAATGAAAATCTGTAATTATGACATAGAACGCAAAGTAACCTAATTTCTTTAATCATTAGGTAATCATCTATCGATTTAAGAAGAGCGTAGTACAATGATTCATGCCACTCGGTCGATCTTCGATTTCATTTAACTCGAATAGGTAAATCGTTACAACAATTAATACTTTGTACTTTATGGCCAGGTGTGACATAAATTATATTAGCGCTCTAAATCCACCTCATCCTTGAGGCTGCGCAGGTTGTGACTGTGTGGGACCGTTACCTGTACTGCTAGAGTCATCCTGTGGGCACTATAGTGCCGCTTCCCGAATTGCGCGGCACTATGCAAGCGCTCATCATCCTCGTCCTTGAGGCTCCGCAGGTTGTGACTGTGTGGGACCGTTACCTGTACTGCTAGAGTCATCCTGTGGGCACTATAGTGCCGCTTCCCGAAGTGCGCGGCACTATGCAAGCGCTCATCATCCTCGTCCTTGAGGCTCCGCAGGTTGTGACTGTGTGGGACCGTTACCTGTACTGCTAGAGTCAACCTGTGGGCACTATAGTGCCGTTTCCCGAAGTGCGCGGCACTATGCAAGCGCTCATCATCCTCGTCCTTGAGGCTCCGCAGGTTGTGACTGTGTGGGACCGTTACCTGTACTGCTAGAGTCATCCTGTGGGCACTATAGTGCCGTTTCCCGAAGTGCGCGGCACTATGCAAGCGCTCATCATCCTCGTCCTTGAGGCTCCGCAGGTTGTGACTGTGTGGGACCGTTACCTGTACTGCTAGAGTCATCCTGTGGGCACTATAGTGCCGTTTCCCGAAGTGCGCGGCACTATGCAAGCGCTCATTATCCTCGTCCTTGAGACTGCGCAGTTTGTGATTGTGTGGGACCGTTACCTGTACTGCTAGAGTCATCCTGTGGGCACTATAGTGCCGCTTTCTGAACTCGTGCGCGGCACGGTATAAGCGCTCGTCGTCCACCTCGTCCTTGAGACTGCGCAGGTTGCCCCACGTGAAGGTGCGCGCCGGGTGGCCCTCGGGGAAGAAGCTCGAGAGGAGCTGGTCCTTGCGGTTGGAGTCCGATGGCGCGGCGATCGCGAACTCTGACAAAACATTTATTTATTTACCCCCTTATTCATGGGTCAATCGACTTTTCCTTGTTGTTTTGTCCCGTCAGCCAGGAGACAACAGTAACCGAATTTCTTATATATATATTTTTTTTTAATATGTACTTCTAGCACGCTCAAGAGATGACCCACGTCAAAATGGGTTTATAATCATCGCTCAAAATCATGTTTAGTAGGATTAAAGTCTGTAAAATCACAGATTTAAAGAGTGACCCAGGAGACATAACCATGGTAACCATCATCATCATCATCATCATATCAGCCGAAAGACGTCCACTGCTGGACATAGGCCTCCCCCAAAGAGTGCCACAATGACCGGTCTTGCGCCACCCGCATCCAGCGGACTCCCGCGACCTTTACCTGGTCATCAGTCCACCTTGTGGGGGGTTGACCATGGTAACCAGCTACAAGAAATATAAACGCAAAATAACGTTTTAAAGTGGATTGATAGGATTATAATAAGTTATTGTTCACGTGTATAACCCAGTTTAAGTCTCGTTTTCAGTCTAACAAGATTCCTAAAGGTCATCATATCGAAACCTTACAAGGAGAAACTCGCATTTACAGGCAAATAGCTACGTCACTAATATGTAAGAAAATTTAGAAATACTAGTTAGATAATTATTTATGAAATGATGTTTGTGCTTACAGGAATCTATACTAATATTATAAATGCGAAAGTAACTGTCTGTCTGTCTGTTACTCCTCACGCTTAAAAGCTGGACGGATTTAAATGAAATTTGGCATGTAGATAGTTTGTATCCCGGAAGGCATCCATAGTAGTTAAATAGGGGCGAAACTTTGCACGGAAGTACGATAAACTACTAAAAAGCTAGTAAAATATTTAAAAAAAAACAGGTGTTAGGGTTCTTCGAAGCTATAGCTAATCTAGAATCTATGCCAATATAGTCTGTCTAATGGACATGTCATCAGTGGGGCACATTGCATCGCGGGAGTCCGCTGGATGCGGCTGGCGCAGGACCGGTAATTGCGGCACTCTTTGGGGGTGGCCTATGTCCAGCAGTGGACATCTTTCGGCTGATATGATGATGATAACTGGAACTGTCTGCTACCGCTCTTATTGCTGCCTGCAGGAAATGATCTCCTGGCTTTCAAAGTAGAATGTCACCTCGCAGTGGACCGACTGTCACTCACCGGACTGTATGGCCTCCCGCTCCCGCTGCATGGCCTCCTTCTTCATGAGCGGGCTCACGAAGAACTGGCTGAACATGTCCATGGCATGCGGGAGATGCTTCTCCGGGATCTCGAAGTAGAACGTCGTCAGCTCGCAGTCGGTTGACGCGTTGTCTGAACCCCCCTTTTTCTGTTGACAACCAGGGTAAGGCAAAGATAAGCAATCATTTCTTTGTACTTTAATCTTATGTGACATGTAGGGTAAGCTGTTGGCCTGCTGTATTTTTTTGTCGAGTGTTCTACCTGTCAAGTTTGAAAACTATCTACTACATCTTTACCATTCAGCGTGGTAATGCGGCCAGCCTTCTGGGCACCCTACCCGCTGACGGCGACCTGGGTCAATTTTTTTATCTTTAATTTTTATTATATACTCCTAGTTTAAGTTTTTATTTAATTATTTGTTTGAAGTTGACGACGTTGAAGACGTTGTACATATTGAATAAATTATCTACTACATTGTAGAGTGTAGTAACCAAAGAAAAAATATGAAAATTATTTTCTACCGTGTATTGAAGAATTGCACTTAAGGCGACGTGAGCTCAGCGCTTAGCTGCTTTCGAGGGGGTGAGGTGCGTGGCTTGAGGGGAGCAGGCGCGGGGTTAGCCGCTTGCCACCGTGCTCGCTGCCGATACCGACATGTCACAGTATAGTGTATAGCCAGTAGTACAACTTTTAGTCACTACAACTGAACGGGTAAACCATAAATATAATGACCATTGTCAAGACGGCGCCATTATTCTGATGTATTCCAGCAGGATACAGCAGGACAGAGATAGCAGTAGTAGAACGATATAGCTATACAAAACATACGAAACATTCGAGAAGAGAGTGAGAGAGATAGCAGTAGTAGAGAGAGATAGCTATACTCGAAACATTCGAGAAGAGAGTGAGAGAGATAGCTATACTCGGAACATACGAGAAGAGAGTGACAGAGATAGTAGTAGTAGAGAGAGATAGCTATACTCGAAACATTCGAGAAGAGAGTGAGAGAGATAGCAGTAGTAGAAAGAGATATCTATACTCGGAACATTCGAAATGAGAGTGATAGACATAGCAGTAGTAATAAGAGGTAGCTATACTCGGAACATTCGAGAAATAAGAGAGTGACAGAGATAAGCACCATTGGAAAGAAACAAAAATTTCAGACGTAAATTTCAGTGCCTTAGAAGCGTTTTAGCAGGCTGAAATGTTATTTCAGGCCGTTTCAGGAGTAGCTCTATCACATATCATATGATCGAAATTTCACCCAAGACGCCGCCGTTTTCAGGAGCCTGAAATATGTTTTCAGTCTTTTCAGGAGTAGCTCTATCACATATCAGATGATCAATATAAGTAGTAGTAAACCGGTGTAACAATTCAACAATTATTGCGAAACTTACACTTAATACGCGAGCGAAGCCGCGGGGCTAAAGCTAGTATTATATAAAGAAAGTCCACTGTGTCTATTTGTCTGTCCGTACACGCCAAAATAAATACCACCGTTAGTAAAAAAATGTATTACGTTGTACGTTGTGTCACGAGTATTGTCCTACTGTTATTCATAGACTGTGTTAGTTTGGCAGCGTCAAAGCGTTCCAATAAGAAGGTTTGATATACCTTTACCCACTATAATACGATATTGCATTACACTTACCATAGTTTGTGCAGTTTTCCTTCTATTGGCACCCACAATCTCGAGATGACGAAGTCTAGCAGGTTTCCTTTTATTAATTACCCATTTCTAATATTGAAATGTCAAGTGACGTTGAATTGACGCGCCGCACAGATCCTACCTCGAACGCAGCTCGCTGAGCACTGGACGGGCGGCCGCGCCGGTCGCGTACGAACGAGTTTTCAGAAATGAGTATTATCTTACTACATTTTTTTTTATTTATTTTAGTTAAGAAAAAGTAATCGATGAGTTCCATGAAGTAGAACATTACGCATTTATTGATATAATTTTCATGTTGATAGCTAATGTGCAAAAATAGTTATAACTATTTAAAGGTGTGGTTTAGACGCAAGTTCGCGATTTTTTTTTATTCAGCGAAAGTTGCGTAATCATGTTTTGAATCGATGTTTGTACTACAGAAAGGTCTCAAAATTGTTGTGCATATTTTTTGAAAACCATATCTTCATCTACAAACGCGTTAAAAGGCTTCAAAAACTCTGTTCTCTAAGCTCACGTCACCTTAATACATTGAATCGACGACTTTAGCTTAGTTGGTAGTGACTCTGCCTACGAAGCTGGAGGTCCCGGGACCGAATCCCGGCCGGGGCATTTATTTGTGTGATAAGCGCGAATATATGTTCTCGGGTCTTGGATGTTTTCTATGTATTTAAGTTTCTATTTATATCTATATAAGTATATCTATCGTCGCTTAGTACCCATAGTACAAGCTTTGCTTAGTTTGGGACTAGGTCGATTTGTGTAAGATTGTCCACAAATATTTATTTATTTATTTAATTATCATTCAAGAGGCCAATGATTGGGGAGGGCAACATTACTACAGCTTACCCTATACTGTTTTAACCTGTTTTTGTGTACAATAAAGTGCTTGCATACATAATACATTATTTTCGGTTAGGGATTATGGGGGAGCTAGCTGGGTCAATCAATCAATGCCATACATTATGCTGTAGGATAGGTATACTGACATGTAGTAGAATGAAAATAAAGCTGGATTTAGGAAAGCGACTGTCAGATGGCATATCTCCCAACCATTCCGAATTAGGCTTCTTCTTCAAAAGAGTGAAGTGAATCGGAAGTTCCAAAAATAGGAAGTTGCATGCAATTTTGATTACATACATTGCTGGCTGCGGACTACCGATGTATGACGACCTGAGGGCGATCAAACCCCGCGATGTAATGAAAAATGCATGCAAGGTTTTGGGCATGGGCGGTCAATCTTAGAAACGTATCTGCACTTCAATACAACTTGACTAAGAATTGGCTACACTTACCACCACAGATCTGCGAGCGTCGCTAGACTATGAGCGCTTCAACTGACCTTGTGCTCCACGAAGTACGCGAGCCCCTGGATATCGGGGGATCACTGTGCTGCCGACCCCCCTGACCCTCCCTGAAACTACAACTGACCTTGATGAACGCGTCGAACTCGTTCTCCTCGGGATACTTCTCGCTTCCCATGAACACCATGTGCTCGACGAAGTGCGCGAGCCCCTGGATATCGGGGGATCACTGTTCTGCCGACCCCCCTGACCTGAAACTACAACTGACCTTGATGAACGCGTCGAACTCGTTCTCCTTGGGGTACTTCTCGCTTCCCATGAACACCATGTGCTCCACGAAGTGCGCGAGCCCCTGAATGTCGGGGGGGTCGCTGTAGCTGCCGACCCCCACGCAGAGGGCGCACGCCGCCTGAAACAATTACAATGTCAAGGACTCGCACTGTCAGCATAGCATGATGGTTAACTAACCGTTGCTGGACCTTATCTTGTTGCAATAAGGATCACGGATGATAGAAAGATGGTCGAGTACCACAAAAGACCAGAGGTGGCGTTCGGCGTGGGCGACGCGTGTCACCGCCCACGGCCTCGGGGTCCGAAGGCCTTCGCGCCTAATTTTTCAACTGTTTTACAATTTATAACATTACTTCTTGCGCCATCAGAGGGCCTAAATGTACCTTTCCCACTTCAATTATTGGTCTTGCCCCACCACTATAATAGACCTATTTGACCTATATAAAATGAGTATGTATGGTAGCTTGCACAAGTTACGATCCCATGATGTCATCCCATAGAAATTTGTTCCATAAAATTAGAGGGTCTACTCCGAACATCAAAATCCTAAATTCGTATCGTGGCGTCCCCTTCACTCTCGTGAAATACACTATAAGAGTGAAAGGGATGGCACAATACGAAGTTCGGATTTTATATGTTCGGAGTACAGTGTCAAGAAGTAAAGAAGACACAAAAAGAAGGACAATTTTCATGTAATGAAGCACCTCACTGAATTTAAAGGTCTTGTTTTACAAAATATATTTTCGGACTCGTCCGGGGAAAAAATGCGATTTACGTCAAATGTCCGGGTTTTTTTGAATCTTTGTCCGGGTTTGGTGAAATTCGAGATGGCAGCCCTAGGTGCAACCCACCCTAAGAGTAATTTAGATCTCACAATCATACCCTACCGCACACGCAGGTAACCGTTCGTCATTGATGACCAGCGTGTCGCTAAAACCCGCATTACTTACTTGACAATACCACAAAATAAAGAATATACAGAAGGTCCGTTCCCGCCGTTCTTGAAAATACATACCTAAACTTGCCAGACTCACAGGGTTGCTTCTGTATTGATTCTGAATTTTAAAAAGGAGCAGATAAATTAAAAATTCTTCAACATGACATTTAAATATGAACCAGCGTATCTTGGTAAAAAACCGGCCAAGTGCGAGTCGGACTTCGCACATTTAGGGTTCCGAATCAACCTCAAAAATATGATTTATTCATATATTAGTATTTGTTGTTAAAATATACGTAATATTGAACATTGTCACCAAATTTCAAGTTCATAGGTCAATGAGAAGTCTAAAAATTCTTCGGAACAAATTTTGTGACATACGACGGACGGACGGACGGACGTCTGGGCGACACCAATAGGGTTCCGTTTTGACCCTTCGGGTACGGAACCCTAATAAATTGATGCGTGACCCGCTGCGAGTTGTGACTTGTGACCGGCGGCGGTCGAGAGCGCCAACAAAAATATACCTAATTAATTAGGTACCTACTTAACTAAACCATAGTACTACTTAAATACTGGCGTTTTACCAGCGAACGATAAGATGAATGTGTAATGGTTGATCGTCGTTATCAAAGCGGCAAGTTTCAAAAAATTACCTACCTACCTAGGTATTGTAACTACCAAAATGAGAAAACCGTTTTATTTACCTTTCAATATCGTTTGAAAATTTGAAGAAAGTGTAGGCACCGTTTTTTGTTGTATTTAAGTGTATTTAAACAATAAAATACATTCCAACTGTAATAATATCGGTTATTCATTTTGACACGTGACATAAACTATCTACGTAGCGGCGAGGACGTCAAGTGATCAACGCGCGCACAACTAGCACTCGCGACGCGACAGTGACAGTCGCGACTAAGCTAGTCCGAAATCAACCGAGAATGCCTGTAAATGTTACGTCATTGTGCGTGCGGCGAAAATGACACTTTGTACTGAGCGGACTCTCTGCTCCGGCGCGCGCCGCCGCTATTTACTTTGTGACAATACTAAACTTAGATTACTTTAGGCAAGTTTTATGTCGGTCAGCAACGAGGTGCGATCAAAAGATAGACCCTCATTCTCAACACCTACTTAACCACCACGTGTTCAATAATCCTACTTATATTATAAATGCGAAAGTTTGGATGTTTGTTACTAAGGCTGGGTTGCACCAAACAGTCTGTAATCGTAAGCGGTGTTCGTCAAATCTGATTGTATGGAAAGTTTGACAAGTTTCTATGGGATGACAGCTGCCGGCGCCATATTTGTCGATGACCGGTCTGTGTTCGTACGTTGGTGCAAATGGCACTAAATCACGCAAAAACTGCTGAACGGATTACCTATAATGAAACTTGGTATACAACGAGTTAAAGCCTGGATTTCTATCTTAAATAACATCCTTCCAAGGGATGAAATAGGGAGTGGAAACCTACGGGGACGAAGTCGCGGACAAAAGCCATAATTCTATATTTACATTTAATCGTATGGCTGGGTTTACAGGTCGCTTACTGCTATAATAGTACATTACTTACCAAGGGCGATATAACAAAGAATGTCTCAGATGGCAGGTATTTTACGCCCGAGCCGAAGGCAAGGGCGATAAATATGCGATCTGAGGCTTTCTTTATTATCGCCCGTGGTAAGTACAAAATTTTATGTCACCCCCTGGCCAGGAAGTGGGATTTTTCGCGCGCGGAGCGATAATGGCCACTTTATGGCCAGGTGTGACATAAAATAAGTAATTCCCATAGAGCAAGTACATAATAGTGTTATTACTGCTGTGGGCTTTTCTAAGGCGAAAATAAATCCGTAAGTAATCGAGTAGCTCGTAAATCTCGTAATATGCTCCCCATCCCCAAAAAGCCCAGATTTATAAAAATGTAGAGGGAACTAAACTAAGTTTTGCTCCTTTCTATACACACAGACTTGTTTAGTTTTGTATTAGCAGTAACGCTGCTATTAACGCTAACTACAAATTTATAATAAAGGACAAATTTAAAAATCTAGTCACCGAGATTCGAACCTGCGACCTCCTGGCATTCGCGGCCAATCGCTCCAGCCAACTGAGCTATAGGTGCAACCCAACCCCCCAACCCAATTCTTCAACCGTTCCTTCATTTATACAAACGCCTTAAGGGAGGCGTACAATTCAGCCTTAAGGGATTTTTCTATTTTTCCTTTATTTCTAAATTTACAGATTTTTTGTTTTCGACTATATACGAGAAGAAAAAAAGGTTTCATTTCATTAGACCTAGTCGAGTACATATTTAAAACTTGATGACGAATACTGCATAGCATTCATACTTGAAGTGTAAGTATAAATATTTAATTTGGTAATGTGTAATAATATCAAAGTATGTAAATGTTTAATTGAGATGTCCAACAATAGTACATTACTTGACAAGGGCGGTAAAACAAAGAATGTCTCAGATCGCAGGTATTTGACGCCCGAGCCGAAGGCAAGGGCGATAAATATGCGATCTGAGGCTTTCTTTATTACCGTCCGTGTTAAGTACAAAATTTTATGTCACCCCCTGGCCAGGAAGTGGGATTTCCCGCGCGCGGAGCGTGCGGTAATTGCCGCTTTATGGCCAGGTGTGACATAAAGAGTATTGTATTGTTTAACTAGAAAATTAATTGTGATTAAGAAAATTATTTCCACTTGATAATCTCATACTTGTAATAGCAAATTGTTACCGAGAGATTGTCACGCAACATCGTACGAACCCAAACATTGCGTAAGTGTGCGCGTAACATAGGCTTACCTACATGTGCAGTCGAGGGCATAAATATGTTTACATGTTTGGACCTCATTTCAATGGAATAAGGTGAAAAAGTGTATACATATTGGTGCCCTTGAATGTTACATTAGACCAAAGTGTTCCCTGCCGGCGTCTGTATTTCCGAGTTCATATAACCTAGAGTCTAGGTGCCTTAAAAAGGTCTAGGCTTTTTTTTCAGTGAATAGGCTCTAGGTGAGCTCGCTTCACCGTCTTCTTTGCCCCCTGGCTAGATGCTGGCCAAGAGCATTCCCATTTTAATAAACAAATTCTAATGCGGCTATGAGAAATAAAATATGGTTAGGTTGTATTTCGCCGGGTGATAACCAGAACTCACTATTAAATCTGTTATTTATAACTTAGAAACCACTTATCCAGTGTTGCCAGAGCACTTCCGTCAAAAAGCACGGTCGGGTGTCCAAAAAAGCACGTTTTTGGAATAAAAAGCACGTTTTTAGGGTTCCGTATCAGAAGGGTCGAAAATGACTCCTATTGCTGTCACTCACGCGTCCGTCCGCCCGTCCGTCAGTCGTCTGTCACAAAATTTTGTTTTCATAAGATTATTTTTTCTTCCCATTGACCCATAAACTTGAAATTTGGTGATACTATTCATTATTACGGGTATTTTACCAAGAAATGCTTATATTTTGATAAAACAGGTTATTTTTGATTGAAAATTTCCTTATTTTTCATGTTAAAACCAACATACTTTTGCGGTTGGTTCGGAAACCTAAATGTGCGAAGTCCAATATGCACTTGGCCGGTTTTCGTCACATACAGAGTATTGAGCCTTTACTACATCGTGTACACATTGCACGTCACGAACGATAGAGGTTGCAGTTGCAGGACAAGTTCTTTCCTGCAACCACAGGTAAAACATAACTTTTAACTTTAGGGTATCAAAGCGTAGGAGAGAAAGATTAACACATCGATTGTTAGAAAAAAAAATACAGTTTTAGAGAGTACCAAACCAATATTACCTCCCCATTTTTAGGGTTCCGTAGTAAACAAGGAACCTTATAGTTTCGCCATGTCCGTCCGTCCGTCCGTCCGTCCGTCCGACCCCCGTTTTTCTCAGTAACCGTAAGTGCTAGAAAGCTGTAATTTGGCATGAGTATACATATCAATGACGCCGACAAAACGGTAGAATAAAATCTTAAAAAAAATTTTTTTTTTAGGGTACCTCCCCTACATGTAAAGTGGTGGTGCAATTTTTTTTCTGCCAAACCCCATCGTGTGGGGTATCGTTGGATAGCTCTTTTAAAAATATTATAAGGTTTCTAAAAGCATTTTTTGATTAAAGAATTGGTTAGCGTGATATTAAGCTTTGAAGTGATATTTTTTGCTATGGTCAAGTGTCCCCCCCCCCCCCCCCCCCTGCCAGCTAAACGGTGGCTACTAGGCATGTGAAAAAAATCATAGTAGTAGTATATACAATGAATTTAAAAGGAAAACTATCACAGCTAAGTAGACATTACTAGTTAACGAGTAATAGTCGGACTTCAGAAATGTACTTTGCAAAAGCAAACTTTCGCACAATTTCCATTGATACCTTAGATAATGTTGTTAATTCATTCAAAAACATAGTAAATATAAGTTTTCGAACTTTTTAGTCCATATAATGTAACGAGTGGAGGACTACGGAACCCTACCTTGCGCGTGGCCCGACACGCACTTGGCCGGTTTTTTAGTAGTAAAATCATAAAGCACCATAGCACTTAAAAAAGCACGGTTTTAGCACGTTTTTGGGGAGCGCACGTAAAAAGCACGTTCGTATCCAAAAAAGCACGTAAAACCGTGCTAAAAAGCACGTTCTGGCAACACTGCACTTATCTCCGTATCGGTACTGGTGAGATGCTAAGATACACATTTTTTTTAAATAGGTATTTTACACCAATGGGATAATGTTATTTCAACCAGAGTAAATAGACCCTAATATTTAATATTTCAGATATTTTATTGGTAAAATGATCTTTACAGGTGGGCTAGCACAACTTACTGCCAAGTCGTATCTCGCGCGACCGGCGCGACTCGGCTATTCCTGTCTCGCTCAATCTGTACAAATTAGAAATAGGATCCGAGGGTACATTTTTCTCTACTCGCGTCGCGTCGCAGTGGCAGTTGTGCTAGCCTGGGGTGCTACCGCGAGCCACAAACGAAATTTTCTCTCTATGTAGCACTTGCAAGTCTGTACGTAAGTGCGATAGAGACGGAAAAGTTTCGTTTGTGGTTCGCGCCGGTAGCTGTGCTCTGGCAGGTCTTAGATGTTACCAAACAGAATTGTCAAAATGGTGTTTCAGTTTTTTTCTGAATGCTCGCATTTAACAATTACGCAAGAACATTGCGATAAGTGGCGTTCACAATGCCTCTATTATATGTACATTAAACGTGATCGAATCAATACCCGTTATCAACAGAACGTGGCCAGCCCTGAACTCATTTCCATCGATTTCTAGCCTTCCTTGAGGATAACTAGAAAGTATTTTACCGCCACAGTAAATTCCGTAAGTCGTGTCTCACACGCCAAAGTCTTTGAAGCAAAAGACGGAAGATGAACCTTACTTGATAGTACGTGGGTTGCGTTTACTTTGTACGTGTTGTCATCTATACATGACAGTGGCGTTGCAGGCACGGCAGATCTTGTCTTGTCATCCGTGCGAGTACGTGACGTAGCGGTAAAGAGGTTAACCCGAACAAACAGTACATTGGATTGTAAACTGAGGGCTGAAATCGGTGGTTTCAGCAGAGTTACACAGTGGACACTCTTTTCATTTCGAATACGAGGAAATCATTTGTGAAAGATACTTATGCAAATGAACAATTTTATTCCAGACAATTTCCATAAATTTAAATTTCTAAAATTGAAATTAAATAGGTAGATTCAGTTCAATTATTAAAACATTTTCGGAATCAGCAAAAAAATCCTATCTAAATATTTTTTAAATTGTTAGTTTATGGAGTAATTTGCTTGCATAATAGAGGTGAGACGTATTTACGGGAACAGGTTTTTGGAATAGGTTTTGGCATGGACGCGTAAGTACGCGATCCCGCTTGCGCGTCTTTTAGCGTATCGAGTACTAGGCGTACGACGACTCTGAAGACTCGAAACGTCTAAGAGTCTTTATGTTCCGCGCTATTCGTATTCGTCTGCGCGTTCGAATTCTTTCGGAGCACCTCGGGTCGGGGTCGGTTTAGCGCGTATTTGGACCTAGTTTTTGGATCTAGTCTTTTTGTGGACGCGTACTCGCAAGACTCAGTACGCGTTTTGCCTAGTACGTCTCACCTCTATTGCATAATGGAGTAACAAACAAACAGTCAGTGAACAGATTGTTTGTTTGTGTTGAATTGAAAAAGAATGCTTATATATTACTTGTTTTTTTTTTGCAGGAATGTACTTCTTTGCAGAAGGCAGGCGCTTTCGCAAAACTAATGCCTACGCTAAATCTTAAGATTAGGTGCCAAAGCGGACCCCGGGATGGGGATACATTAGAACATAACCGGGGAAAATGTTAGGATCTCATTTTTAAACTTTTGTCTTGTATAATATTGTCAAAATAATCACAACCTTAATACATGTGTATATAGTTGATTTTTGTTTATGATACCTATACGACACGGGGCCTCACGAGGTGAAATACTAGAACAGAATCAATACTAAACAAAACATACTCAAACTAGAATATCCTGCTTAAGCATACATCTAAACTACTACCTATACGGTAATGATGCTACAGACAGGCAGAGTATAAAAAAAAAAAACCACTATATATGCAACGCAAGGCCGGACATAATGCCTGCAATTTCACGACCACTGATCCACTATTTACCAGTTACTTCTATGATACTGTCTGTTCTGAGCATGTATCTAATAACGGGACCAGGAGAAAGTGATTTGAAAGTATTTTAAACTTTGATAAAAATTACTAGTTAAACGTATGTTTTAGTTCAGCAGTTAAAGTTAGTTATTTAAATACTCGACTGAGATGAGTTTGCTTCAATTAGTTACTTAAAAAAATACTGTAGTTAACACTTTATTTTACTAAACCGTTAAAACTCACGTATTAATCGGCGCGGGTCGCAGACGCACTTATCCTGAGGAAGAACTCCCGAAGAGTTCGAAACATGTCGCCCGAAGTGACAATTAATACGTGAGTTTTAATCGTTTAGTAAAATAAAGTTATAACATGTCTCACGACAGTTTAAATTCATGTAGTTAATACTATGTAAAATAATGAGTTTATTTTTGTAAAGGTACATTTCATGTACTGTTAATTAGGATATCTTTATGTGACTGTTTGTGTTCTAAATAAATAAATAAAATATATATATATGTGTCTTTTGTATTGTACTGTGTCCTTTAATTGAGGTGTGCAATAATAGTAGTTTATGCAACTGGTACATAATGAGGGGCATTAAAACACGAGCCGAAGGCGAGTTTCATAATAAGGTCACACGAGTGTTTTAATGCCTAATTATGTACAGTTGCATACATTACTTTATCTACACACATATTATAACTACTCTAAGATGGGTTCAGAAACCGTAGTAAATAAATACAATAATTGTGTTAATACAACCTTTTTTGCACGGTTGCGGAAATATCGAAATCAGAACTGGCAATCGATACCTGAATGTTATTTTAAAAAGTAAAGAGTCCCTATTCTGATGTGATCATGTCGTTCTAGCTCAAATTTCGTGCGATATATACTAAAAAAACATCGAACTGACATTTCGCATCGACTGAATTCGAATTTTCAGTGATACTAGAATAGGGACATGTCAACTTTGACATTTAAATTTTGACAGTTTTGATTGACGTTTAATATTTTAACATCATATATGAGATTAAAATGAAAATTATATTACTGCTGTAGCCTTAGCCACAGATAAGAAAATTGCCATAAATTCATTGAATGTTGAAATGAGAGTCATTTTCTACGGTTTCCGAACGCATATTAGAGGATTTATGATATGTGTGTAGATAATAGTAGTTTATGCAACTGGTACATAATGAGGGGGAATTATGTACAGTTGCATACATTACTTTATCTACACACATATTATAACTACTCTAAGATGGGTTCAGAAACCGTTGTAAATAAATACAATAATTGTGTTAATACAACCTTTTTTGCCCGGTTGCGGAAATATCGAAATCAGAACTGGCAACAGATACCTGAATGTTATTTAAAAAAGTAAAGAGTCCCTATTCTGATGTGACCATGTCGTTCAAGCTCAAATTTCGTGCGATATATACTAAAAAAACATCGAGCTGACATTTCGCATCGACTGAATTTGAATTTTCAGTGATACTAGAATAGGGACATGTCAACTTTGACATTTAAATTTTGACAGTTTTGTTTGACGTTTTTATATTTTAACATCATATATGAGATTAAAATTAAAAATTATATTACTGCTGTAGCCTTAGCCACAGATAAGAAAATTGCCATAAATTCATTGAATGTTGAAATGAGAGTCATTTTCTACGGTTTCCGAACGCATATTAGAGGATTTATGATATGTGTGTAGATAAAGAGTATTTGTTGTTGTTGTTGTTGTAATACCCTACTGTAACCTACGGCGATGTTCATACCGTGTCGAGCGAAGCCCATCAAAGTATTCCTGGCTTGCAACCTATACGTTTATCCTATTTCAACCTACATCTAACATATTTCAACCTACATCTAACATATTTCAACATTTTCAACCTACTATTACCCTACTGTAACCTACGGCGCTCATACCGTGTCGAGCGAAAGCCCATCAAAGTATTCCTGGCATCTCTGTCTGATTTTTAACAGTTTTCTCTTTTTGATTTTGAACAGTTTCTTCAACAATCTCTTTAAAGAACGATTGCAGCCGCGCACCTGTTGAGATGCATAATGTTAATAAAGATATTTAAGGCGCTACAACGAGAAATTTAGAAACTTTGAAACGCTGTTCTGCCTAGACGAGGAAACAATAGGGATTGATTTTTAGATATATGATTCTTGACTATATGATTGTGGTACTGACAATAGCCAAAACATGATTGCTTAAAATTTTCTCGATAGAAAAGAAATTCAAAGTAGAGTCTATATTTTCCGTTTTTTACTCAGCTTACTAAAACAGCGCATTATTAAAAGACACGATTAAGTTAATATGATGGTATTTTACCTCATCTAGGTACTGACTAGAGAAAATTTAATAAACCTGCACACAGTCAGATATTTATCGAGATTTGTCTAAAAAAGCCATTCCCAAAGAGTGTTGCATCCCGTTTTGTCGTGAACGAAAAACATACGCGCGTCCCTTTCAATCAATATATCGCCTTAACGATGTGACAGAGTTAGCACCATAAGGTTTCCTTTTTAATCTTTTTACAGTACCCTAAATAATCTTCTGTCAAAAATTTAATTTTTGGTACAAGGTTTTATCACCGACAGTACTTTTTTTCTAGTCATCATTCATCAACTACTCGTGGAGGCGGTTCCAATGAGCCCAAACACTTGCTATTGCCACCTTCTGTCCCCATCATCAGATCAGCTCGATGGTACCATAATATTGCATTGTCACCGAACCTACATAAGTATGCCAAATTTCAGTTCAATCGGATACTGTCAAGTGGTTGAATATAGTCACCTAAATTGCAAGTTAAATAAATGTTTGTAAAAAAACTACGGTAGTCACTAGTCTATGGTTCAAAACTTCAAACCGAGCGGCGGTCCCGTGTTCGAGTCCTGGCTCGTACCAATGAGGTTTTCGGAACTAATTTACGGAATATCATTTGATATTTACAGTTATATAAAACATTGCGAAGAAATCTGCATACATCTTGGCCCCGTATCACGGTCGCGCGTGATAGCGTTATAAACAACAAGATCTATGATGATGTGGTGTTTATCACGTGATAGACGACAAGATTAAAGCATCTGTCATTCTATAGAATGGTATCAGAAAGTGACAGATGCTTTATCTTGTCGTCTATCACGCTACCGCACGGCCATCATAGACCCACTGAAAAGACATTCAAAAATTGTATACGAAGACTACGAAGTTCCTAACCCGCACTGTCCTAGCCTTTCCCTCTCTCGTCTAGAAGAGGAGGCTCAGCTGTGGTGTGGGACGTGTATAGGCTGACGATGATGATGATCAATTAATGCTACAGAAAGTGACAGATGACTATCACGTGATAAACATCACATCATCATAGACCCCCGTATTACGTCAGTTCGACTGTAAGTAGGTATATCACTACATAGTATAAAACAAAGTCGCTTCCTGCTGTCTGTCCCGTAGTATGCTTAGATCTTTAAAGATTCGCAACGGATTTTGATGCGGTTTTTTGTAATAGATAGAGTGATTCAAGGGGAAGGTTTATATGTATAATTTGCACCCGTGCGAAGCCGGGGCGGGTCACTATATTTATTATTATAACTTTGACTGTACACGGTCACCAGAACCGTACACTTGTTTACTAAATATTGCGTCGGCTGTCGCTCGACATTGTTAACGTTGTACAACGATAACTAAACGACTGGACTAGTCTAAACTAACTACCTAGTATACTCTAAGCCAGGACCCAGTATATTAATCGCGCAATGAGAAAATATTCTTTCAGGTCCAGTTCATCCACTCATTAAACTGGTCGCAAAGCAAACCGGCGCACCAAATTAGGTGGTTGCAAACCTGTCAACCCTACTTCCAGGTCGTCTCCGTTGAAGTATCTCGTTTTATTATTGCAATAGGTAAAACATAAATTATTTATGAATATTCATACTAGTTTTGCCTAGCATTAAATTGCGGTTCTAACAAACCATACCACACAAGTATCCATTTATCAACAAGATTTTATTCAACAAGTTATTTACCATATCTGGACAAACGAGTTTTAGAGAAAGCATCACCTATCAAATAAGGAATTATATAAATATCTTTATAGTGACAGCTAAAAACAAACATACAATTTAAGTATAGCGCTGTAAACTTAAACACATGAAGATTATGTAGTTCTTAACTTGATAGAATTATCACTTTAAGGTGGCAGTCATGGTGGTCACTGGAGCGTATCCTTGAGTGCAGACGCATAATAAATGACTAGAAGTCTCGGTTGATGGATCGCTTATTCGCACAGATATTAAAAACACTGTGCCCCGTTCGACCTACCTATTAAAAACAGTAAATTCGTAATTATGATGTTATTTTGATATTATTATACCTATTCAGTAAATTATTTATAAGTAGACGTGTTAGCTCGGAGCTGTGGAGAATCTCAAAGCAGAAGCCCATACAACAAGAGGAACTGCTACGGAAATGGCACTGGATCAGTCATATCATTCGTAAACCGTACTCCCACTTGTCCAAGAATGCCCTAACTTGTCATATACCCGGCAAGCGGAAAGGTCGCCCCAGAACAACTTGGCGGCGTTCCGTGGATCAAATCAAGAGTTGGACTCTGTGGATGGACTGTGAAGAAGTACCTAACCCAAATCGTCCAAGACCGAAGCAAATGGAGAGAGTTGATTCGAAAACTCGCACGAAACGTTTTGCTTCCACTTTTATCGTGAGAACCGCCAAGCTGTGGGACTCCTTGCCGGAATCCTTGTTCCCTGCGAACCTTTCAGTCTTCAAGGCGAGAGTGAATCGGTTTTTAGGGTTCCGTACCCGATGGGTCAAAACAGAACCCTATTGGTGACGCCCAGACGTCCGTCCGTCCGTCCGTCGTCTGTCACACAGGTTTTACAGCCAAACGGTTGGCTACAGGCTTCAAATTTACACAGTATAAGCATTTTGTTGACCCGAAGCCATACAAATAGTCAACACTTATTTTTAAATGTTTTTAAAGGGGGCTCGCATACAGCTAAAGGGGGGCGTGAAAAAATTTTTTATCCTACCCTACCGAGTGGGGTATCGTTGTATAGAGCTCATTGAGTAGATACTTACTATATTTTTATTTAAAAAAAAATATTGGAGAGCAATTCTAGCCACCAAAGTCAGCTTTTTTACGAAATTTTGTTCCGAAGTATTTTTTAATTTCCCAAATACCTATAAACATAAAATTTGATAATAATGTTTGTTATTATGTATATTTTACCAACAAATACTAATATATTGTAAAGGTTAAAGTTCACTTGGTTAAGCGGTTACTTATAGATAATAACATTTCTCTTACACAGACCTAAACAAAATTATTATAAGTAACCGTCTATTGTTCTCGTCAGTTATTATCAAAGATAGAATTATCAAAGATAGAAATGGCCGTTAAAAAACGGAATAGGACCGACTTGAATCCATTAGCCCTTTGTGGATGGTCAGTCAATGAACGCTTTGCCATTTCGTGGCAAAATTCGGTATTGTAATGTCCTTTTTGTAAGTGTTAATTTGTCACGAATAAATGTTTATTTTCTTTTCTTTTTTTTCTTTGATAGGTAATGTATTTGTCGACGGCCACGACACGGTACAACTCTATGGTTTTATTCATAAATAAGCCATAGACTTTAGGCTAATTAATGAATTTAACCATAGAGTTTTAAAGTATGATTCCGCTGCCGACTGCATACAGCAACTGCTCGTTCCGCCGCACTCCAAATTGAACCGTAATGGTATGCGTAAAAAGCTCAATTTGAAATGAGCGGAGGAGTGTCGGAACAGCACACGCCGCTCACTCTAAATTGGGACTTTTAGTCTTATGATTACGGTTAAATTTGGAGTGCGGCGGAACGTGCTGTTGCTGTATGCAGTCGGCAGCGGAATCATAACTTTACCGCGCCGTGGCCGACGACGATAAAGTATAAAAGCGACCAATTCCAGATGGTCGCAGGTTCGAATCCTGCTCGTAACCTAAATTTTTCAATTCTTCCTTTATTTAGAAATTTGTAGTTTGCTTTAGCAGTGTTACTGCTTGATACAAAATTAATTTAGATGTTCCTGTGTCTGTCTGCTCTGTTGGTTGGAGCGTGACAGACAAGCAGGCAGACATACCGGTGTAATCGTCGTTGAATAACCGACACGATCTATTTATTATCAAGGTTGGCTATGTTATACAACTTTCGATAATTTAACATAATGTAGATTCGATAAAGTGAGCAATGGGTGGAGATCACATTGTAAGACCATAGTTATAGTGCGCGCCATCCACGAAGGCGCGCCCCTCCACAGCCCGCGCCGTACAACTGCGCACAGATTAGTATGAGATTCGCTGTGGAGGGGCGCGTCGTCGTGAATGGCACGCACTATACTTTAACTTGATTAAGGCTTTTAATTCATCGACAATTTTAATTGATTCTATCGTGACACGAAAGTGACCAATTTATGTATGACAATGTATCGAATCTAAACGGAATCAATTAAATTGTTGATGAATTAACCTTTAGATTTAGACACAGAATTATTTACATGATCACACAAAAATACAAACATCACATACACATCACAACATAATGTCAATCAGTGGAGGGGCAAGTTGAGATCAAAATTCGTTGTGGGCATGGTACATTAGTGAGGATTTTGCTGGCGCAAGAAGCAATGTTTTATAAATTAAAAAAACCGGCCAAGCGCATGTCGGGCCACGCGCAAGGTAGGGTTCGTCCACCCGTTACATTATGTACTAAAAAGTTCGTAAACTCATATTTACTCTGTTTTTGACAGAATTAACAACATTATCTAAGGTATCAATGGAAATTGTACGAAAGTTTGCTTTTGCAAAGTACATTTCTGAAGTTCGACTATTACTCGTTAACTAGTAATGTCTACTTAGCTGTGATAGTTTTCCTTTTAAATTCATCGTATATACTACTACCATGATTTTTTTCACATGCCTAGTAGCCACCGTTCAACTGGCAGGGGGGGGGGGGGACACTTGACCATAACAAAAATTATCACTTCAAAGCTTAATATCACGCTAACCGATTCTTTAATCAAAAAATGCTTGTAGAAACCTTATAATATTTATAAAAGAGCTATCCAACGATACACCACACGATGAGGTTTGGCAGAAAAAAAAATTGCACCACCATTTTACATGTAGGGGAGCTACCCTAAAAAAATTTTTTTTAAAGATTTTATTCTACCGTTTTGTCGGCGTCATTGATATGTATACTCATGCCAAATACAGCTTTCTAGTAGTAACGGTTACTGAGAAAAACGGGGGTCGGACGGACGGACATGGCGAAACTATAAGGGTTCCTTGTTTACTACGGAACCCTAAAAACAGTTGGAAAATGAGGTGCAAGGAGACTGTATTTGTTAACACATTAAGTTAACACTAAATAATCATCAATAAATCATTTTAAAAACTCATCTAATTTAGTCTGCCGGGATCTATTCATTAACCAAGCAAAGGCTTTGTCAATCAAAGTACGAAGCATCATTTTTTCAGACAACGACAGGTTATTTTCGTCAGCCCAGTCCAAAAAAGTGGCCAGTGCCTATTATCTAGCAGTAATAATATGCTGTGTAGCATACCTAATTTCTTTAAATCACTTGGCAGTTCGGATTACAGCGACATTCCGATTAGCCTGTGTACGTACGGATTATCAAGGCCCTACTCTATCCACTTTATACCAATATTTTGAGGGGTATGCATATTGTATTGTAGTATGTGAAATGACATTCACTTAAACAATAAAATGGCACAATGCCAGACTCCCAATGAGGACGAAAAATATGTTGCCAAATACACAAACAAATGTATGTTCTACATTATTACCCAATATGAATTTCAATACTTAATAGGTATAAACATACCTATAATAGTTGATAAAGGTAACCCTTTTATTTTATATTACCTTATATTTTATAAATTGACAAAAAAACTTTGGAATTCATGAAACAAAATGAAAATACCAATAATTCCCAAATGCATTACAGTTTTATAGAGTTGTTTTTGGGATTAAATATGACTGAATTTAGATATACATGCCAAAATTATGATATAATATTGTTTCTTAAACCTTGAGTTAAAGAAAGCTATTAGCTGAATGTAAACACTTCTCCTATAAATAAACATGGGCATCAATGAATTGAAATGAATCAATAAAACAAATGAATGCACATAAATTAAGACTTACCAGTTTCTCTTCATCAAAATCATTGCGTCTCCTATTTCCATGTTGATCGCTGGTTCCTGAGCGCTCCGAGTGAGTGTCACTCTCCGGGCCACTGGAGTCATCACTAGTACTGCTCTCTTCTTCACTAGATGCTTCATCCATTATGTCAACACCGGTTGGGTCAGATATAAGCAAGGCTGTCATGCCATTTTCCAACTTTACGGTCCTATGAAAATGAAAAAAGAAAACATTAAGTATATTCTCATATAAAAAGAGATGTTTATGCTTATTTGAAACTTTCTAATTAATTATCCAAAATAAAGTTAAAAAATTTAAGCAAATATTCAATGAAGTAAGATATTTATGTTAAGAATAACCGCATTTAAAAAATCTATTTTAAAAATTCAATTTTTAGTTAGAAATTAATAGGACACTTACTTGTATAGTTTTTTATCAGCCTCTGACTTTATAGGTTCAGGTAGAACCTCGACTTTCTCAGTTCTAAAGATACTAAATGTAGGCTTCGGTGGCCTTTGAACCACCTTCACCTCTGGCTTAAACTTGGGAGCCCTATGGAAACCACTTCTTTTGGACATGACGACTTTACGGTGTTTTACTCGCGAATAATCAAATGTTTTTTGAATAAAGATGGACAGGAATTTTGACATTTATTGGTTGCAGCATGGCATAATGTTGCAAGGTGTAATACGTAGACACGTAATACATGACAACACTGAGCTAAAGTAGACGACCCATTGTCCAGCACCTGTCCAGCAAAAGCAATAAATTACAATGTTGGCAGCATTGATATTTACCCAATAACTGGAAAACAATACTTTGCTTAACGTGACGTATGTTATCTATGGATTAAACGTTACAAGTTGCCATAAAAAACATTTACTTTACTTTTGTATTATTAGGCACTCCGTGGTTTTTACACGACTGCCCAAAAAAAGGAGTGTAATGTTTTAAGGTTTCATGTATGTATGTATGTGAACTTTTTTTGTTCCCCCAGAACTTCTCAATGCCTTAACCGATTTAGATGTGTGAGGTATCGTTGGAATCCTTACGTCATCCCGGGTGACATAGGATATGTGATGTTGCAATAAAAACAATATGGCGGACTGTAGGCTCCATTTTGACTGTTCGGTAAAAAAATTTTTTTTACACGACTGCCCAAAAAAAGGAGTGTAATTACATGACTGCCCAAAAAAAAGAGTGTAATGTTTTCAGGTTTCAAGTAAGCATGTATGTGAACTTTTTTTGTTCCCCCAGAACTTCTCAACGCCTTAACCGATTTAGATGTGTGAGGTATCGTTGGAATCCTTATGTCATCCCGGGTAACATAGGATATGTGATGTTGCAATAAAAACAATATGGCGGAGTGTAGAATCCATTTTGAGTGTTCCGTAAAAAAAAAATCTGTCCTAGCAAGTGGGGTATCAACATGAAGCATTTGAAGAGACGATTCCAAAAATATATATAATGTATGTGTTTCAAGCAAAAAAAGTTCGAACAAAAATAATAATTATAAAATTTTAAAACACGACTGCATTAAAAAGCTAAAAACAAGTTTCCTAATAAAGAACTCAAGGAAATATATTTTGTTTGCAATCGTGGGACCTAATATTTTATTTGTATGTATTAGGTTAATGCAGTCGTATTTTTAATTTTTATAATTATAATTTTTTGTGTGTTTATTTCCAACATAGCGGAGAAGCCATGAAGATCATTGATATCCCATATAATTTTTAAAATAAAGTATGTTTGAATGAATTCAAATCATGAATAATATCTAAAGTAAGCCAAAACAGATTGTGATTTTTTTCATCCGAATTTCTAGGCAATTTGTAATTCTTTCTTGGCAACTCTTGAAAGCTGCTGTCACTGACTGTCATCCCAAAAGTTTGTATTTGTAACGCTCGGTTTTTCAACTTTTTTGTAGTATTTTTATGGAATTTATTTTATTCTTAAACTTTTGTTTGAAATGTGCTATTAAAACAACTACAGAAATGAACCATTCATACTCGGATAGCGACGTATCGCTGTCCCCGACGCAGATACTGGAGCGACTGCATATGCTGCGGCAACTGCAATTGTTACAGCAAGATAAATTGCTTAAACAGCGGCAGTTGTACCAAGAGTCGCCGCGAAGTTCGAGCATCACTGAAATCGTCAGTCAGTTTAGTACAAGTACTAGTTTTAATACATTTCGGAGTCTGCTTGGGACCTCAGAGTCTTCCAATGACGCCACCCCGCGTCTTCACTCAAGTAAGTCTTCTCACGTGACCCAACAAGACCTCGTGGAAGGCGTGGCCATCCTCAATCTATCACAGGAATCGGAATTTATTGTTAACTCCCCTGTGTCCAGTAGAAGTAAAATCTCCAATGCATCTCAACCTACAGATAAATCTGGGGCAATAAGTTCTGGGCACCAATCTTTGGCAGTTAAAAAACAAATATCACTTGATGATATGCCCATATTGTCCCCGAAAAAAGACTTTGAAGCCATGATAGTTGAAAAATTAAAAAATGAAATGAATGCTCCCAAACCTAAAATTTTACAAAAAGATAATGATTTAACCAGTAAAAAGAAACCATTTCTCAAGCGAGGAGAAGGCATGGCCAGATTTGGATTGAGGAAAATCACTCCAGTTATACAAAGCACTCATGCTTTGCCTTGGAAAAAGCCTTCTAATAATAAAAAAGTGCCTGTTAAAGTGAATCCAGCAGATAAACCTAAAAGAAAAAGTGTTAATGTGCAAATTGTGGTTACTGAGCCAAAACCGGATGATACAACTAAACCTGCCGTTGATAACAGAGCTCCTCAAACTAAGGAAACTGATAAACTTAATGTTAAAGCTGTTATTGATCCTAAACAAGGCAAAAATAAACACTTAGCCGATTCAGTTGATTCAAGCAATTGTGAACTGCATGGACCAAAGGCTGTCTCACCACTGAAAGAGAAAGAAGTGAAAATACAAGCATCAAAAGGAAAACATCCTTTACTAGGAAATAAAGGCAAAACCTGGGCAGCAGTGTTAACTAAAGAACAGGATGATTTCTTACGACAACTCAAACAGAGTGAATATTACAAGAATTTCGCTTCCCCGGCCAAGAGCGTACTCTCAGACATCAGCTGTGACGAGACGCTTGTCAAACTGAGACAGGAACGGGAAATAGCTGAGCAGAACATGTTCGATTTGCTTGAAAACAAAGTTGATAGAGAAAGCTTCAATTTAAATAACTCTTTTATCAATAGATTTTTACAAGGCAGTAGTTTTGAATGTTCAGGAGAAAGCACACCATTGGTAATGCAGAAATGCCTTGCGAACAACCCAAAGTTGATGAATATATGTCCTGAGATACAGCAGACTAGAAATGAAAGTCAGAGTGATGCGGAGACATGTGTCAGTGAGTCTATGGACTGTTGCAGCGAAGCCTGTTCATCTGCTTGTAGCTGTTCTTGCAATAACACTATAGAAGAACCCAGTAACTTCAAGATTCCCAAAAGTAATAAAAATAAAGTTAACCAACATGACAAAGTAAACAAAGCAAAGGAGGTTGAAAAGCAACCAGAAATTCAACAATGTCACAATGACAAAGAAATTGACAGCATGAAAGAAAACATGGCAGAAATGAATGCCAAATTAGTTGCTACAAGTGACCTACTTAAAGACAGACTCCGCGAATTAGAAGATGAAATTGAAACATTTAGAAAAGAAAATGCTAATTTAACTAAAATGAGAGAAGAAATTGATATGGAAAGGCACAAGTTTTACGAAGAAAAGTCTGCCTTTGAACAGAAGTTTAATGAAGAGAAAATATTGTCAGAATATTATTTAGCTGAGGAAAAAGAGAAATTAACTAAACAGAAGCAAATATATGAGAGACAGGTTAGAGAGATGAGGGGTCGGTTGAATAAGAAAGATAAAGATGAAGTTGTTAATTTAAAGAAAGAGATTCATGACCTAAAAGAGGAGATGAGACTAAAAGACGCGAAATACACCACCATTACCGCGAGGCTGCGCAACCAGTTGAAGATCGCAGAAAAAGAGAAAAAGGACCTTCAGGAAGAAATAGAGAAGCTGAAAAAAGAGAATCGCAGGATACAGCACAGTAATGACATCACTAGACGAATGACTAATATGAAATATTTGGAAGAAGTTAACAGAAAGCTGTCAAATCTTAAGACAAAATCTGCTCAGAGCCAAATAGTGCCTGATGATAACTCGAAATATAAAACATTTGAGATTGAGAGACAAAGTAGAAGCAGAAGCACTAGAGTACAACCGGTACCTAAGAACACACTGAGAACCAGAGCGAAAAGTGTGCCCAATCTAAATGTAACATCTCGGTATGCAAAATATTTTAGCCAAAGAGATGTAATCAGCCCAACTGAACAGAATCATACTTTGAATGAAGACAGGGGCTACCTGATATCCTCCAATATTACCTCTGATAATGAATATGAAAATGAAGTTGAAAGTTTAGCTGACACTGAATCCATAAGCGGCAGAGATGATGAAGACAACAGTTTGGAAAAGATATACATGGAACGGTTTCAGGAATCAAAAGGAACCAGTGCTGACAAACATAGATCAACCAATTCAAAGTATGTTGAAGATAATAATGATAATTCAAGTAATTTAAGCCACAGTTTTGAAAAGAATGAACAAGCTGACGGATTCTTTATTCGTAGATCCAATTCGAGCTCAACTAGAGACTCCAAGTCTCCAAAACCTAGTAGATCAAATTCAAGTCGGTCAAAATCACCAGTTTCTATACTAAGTCACAGGCGAAAATCGCCTGTTAGCGCGATTAGGGACCATGAAGACTTAGCCAGCCATTCCTCCCATGGTAGATCAACATCCCCTATATCCTCTCTCAGCACACATACTTACAGCGCCGGCCGAGTCCCAACAGTCATCAATCGGGAGCAAGAAAAAATCCAAGAACCAACCTTAAGCAGAACTAGTTTTACTAAAACCGACCTTACGCCCATGGAAATAAGGAAGCCAGATGGCTCTAAGGAACTTCGATTCCCGAATGGCAATGTCAAGTATCTCTCAGCGGACGGGAAATATAGCAAGTTCGTGTATTACAATGGAGATGTGAAAGAGAACTTCTACAATGAAGGCAGGATAAAGTACTATTACGCTGAGACGAAAACGTTTCATACTACGCACCCTGATGGCTTGGAAGTACTGGAATTCCCAGAGTAAGTTCATGCGATTGTTTTTATTTTGATGATTAGTCGTTGTGGCATCTGGGGCAGGCTATGTCTAGCAGTGGACGTCTTTTATTTTTGATACAATCTATTTTTCGTATCTACATTATTTTTCTAGATATTGTATTGTATTATTTATTCATGAACAATATTACAATTGCATTTGAATGTCACTTATACTAATTCTTAAATCTAATCACAATCTAATATACAACGATGTCATAATATTACGAATACAAGATGTCAATATTGAGAAACAACAATTGAGCCTAATTTATAGCAGATACTATTAATATATTGAACACAATCTGTTTCCTGAATATCTATCTAAATTAAAAGGACTAGATACTACCAAAGAAATCTATAAATTCATCAACTGAGTAAAAGCACTCCTTTAACAGCAGTGTCTCTAACTTATTCTTAAAGATATTTGGTATGGTTATTAGGTAATATCTAGCTATTTTCTTCCAGCTTTTCAGTGAAAGAAAACATCGTGAGAAAATCTGCATTCTTATAACATTCTATACACGTTATTAAAACGTATCATATATTTTAACACTAGTGCCAGAAACCACCTTTGTGGGCGCTTGCCTCGTATTTGCTTTTCGCTACATACTTTTTTTAGCTCTACAAAATCTTTCACCAGTTAAAAATTGTTTTACTGAAATATTGGTCCCTAGCAGACTCATCTCTCTCTCCGTTATTATTATTGAGAGCCTGTATTGACCCACTGCTGGGCAAAGGCCTCCTCTGTCTCCATTGTTGACGATCCTGCGCCTCCTCTGACCACTCTTTTGAAAAAGGTCTATCTCGTCCCGCCATCGCCGGCGACGTCTGCCTCGTCTCCGTTTGGAGCTGTCGGGCTGCCAGTCAGTGGCGATCTTGGACCACAGCTCACTCGACATGCGACAGACATGACCAGCCCATTCTCATTTTAAGAGGAGGTATCCCCAATGCAAATTTCCCGCTCTAACACGCGTGAGTTTGCTATTAACCATCCCGCTCTCTACGGAAGCTCTGCGCGTAGTTTTCGTAAATATTTAGCTATAATAGCTATAGTCATTAAGCCAATCATTTTATCAAAGCAAACCCTGCGAATTTGTCTATTGAACTATTTAAAATATCATATCATATAAATGTAAAATATCAGTGATATAGTAATATTGAAAAAACATTCCAAAAGGGGTAACTTTGTGATTTTTTTCTATCGAGTGAAATTCATCAGATAATGTAACTGACTGCGATTTTGACTAGACAAGATCCTTATGTAACACATATATTTTTAATTAAGACACTATATTCTATGTCTCAGATGATTTTAAAAAACTCGAAAGTGGTAATACCACCCTGCCTTAACCTAGCCACTTTCCGAGCTACGTCAACTATTTGCGTCTCGGAACGCAGCCTGACGTTCCGGATCCATCTCCCGTTATAATGTCTAATAATTATTAATAATTTCAGTGGTCAAGTGGAAAAGCGTTACAAAGATGGCTCCTCCGAGATCCGTCTGCCGAACGGCAGCGTCCGGTACTTCGACCCGAAGAACGAGCACGTCCGCGAGGAGTGGCGCTTTCCTGACGGCGCCACCATCACCGCCTCGGCCTGCGGCGAGCGCCGCGTCGTGTTCCCCAACGGACAGGTCGAGGTGCACACTAGGGACCACAAGGTGAGTGGCTCACAGTACACTAGGGTCATTCGAAGACAGTCAATTTTATTTACCTCTCGGAGTAATTATCGCCAAATTTAAGGCCTCCATTTTATTCCACATTTCCTTATCGTGTGCCTTGTCCATCTAGTTATTTCCCGCTGTTTTCAGTATATCATCTACGCTACAAGCACAGAATAAGTAATAGTACAAGTACAGAAGCTTCACTTTCTAACAAAAACGGCGTTTAGGCATAAAAAACATGCCTACTCTGTGCATCTCTGTCTATCGTATAACTTGTATTCATTCACACGCGGCACGTGTAGCGCTAGGGCTATCGACTCGTCGCTCGTCGCGTTCTAGTCTGCGGCGGCAGCGGTAACGTGCATATAGACGCGTTCGCGCGGCGGCGGGCGGCCCTCGACTGACGGCCGGCCCCGGGCCGAGCGAGCGGTAGGCATTTAAAGCGACGCGCGCCGCCCACTGCAAGCCCCTTGCTACAAGCCTTAAACAATATGATAT
Organism: Cenopis cana; assembly: GCA_951800055.1. Classification (NCBI taxonomy): domain Eukaryota; kingdom Metazoa; phylum Arthropoda; class Insecta; order Lepidoptera; family Tortricidae; genus Cenopis; species Cenopis cana. The sequence goes on along the minus strand of OX637492.1, from coordinate 1,744,894 downwards.
TAAGAGGAGGGGTAGGGCAAGCTCTCTCCATACAAACTTTGTGCAGGATTTTCTTCGTTTGTGTTTGCATTAAAGTTATGATTTTTGGTCAGTATGCTTATTTTTCTGTTTACTATTTCGTGTCGTAATTTTTTATTCATTGATATTATTTTTAGGTTTTTTCATTTTTCATTTTTTTGAAATATTTGAAAATTTCTACATCACTTTCTTCGCATATCTAATATTTACATCCAAAAAAATATATTACATTCGTTAGTGCCAAAACCTACGAATAAAACGTGCACAGAGATTGTATGGAGAGAGCTTGCCCTACCCCTTGCCCACCCCTGCGCCTCAAAATGTGATCTGTATGATATTCTTGAGTAGAGTATAAATAAGCTGGTTAGTCTTGTAACTAACAATGTTCTCTGTAGAAAATCGACTTTGCGGTGCTGGTATGTGTACTATCTGATGTGACTGGTTTCAAAACATTGTATTTAGATTTTTTTAGGTTTTAAGCCCGCAATGTAACTTTAAAGAATTCAATGTAACTTTCCAGCGGCGCGAGTTTCCTGACGGTACAGTCAAGTTGGTGTACAACGACGGCACCGCGGAGACGCGGTACGCTTCCGGCCGCGTACGGATCCGGGACAAGCGCGGACATCTCATCATGGACTCCATGCCGAGCTGATTACCAACTTCACACAACGATGTAAGGTGGAAATTAGCTCGATGTCTACTTACCGGCCGGTTTTGTAAGCGCGGACATCACATTATGGATTCTCTGCCGAGCTGAGACAATTAATTACCACCTTCCCACAACGCAATAAGGTGAAAATTAGCTTGGTTTCTACTGAACCGCTTGATCGACTCGGGAGTTCAAGCAGTTTTGTAAGCGCGCGCGGGATCTCACTATGGACTGATTGCCGAGATGATACAATTACCACCTTCGGACTTTGACATAAGGTGAATATTAACTAATCGATTCTTGGATCAGAGGCATTTTGAAACCTTCGTCGAACGTAACAACGACCGTAAAAACGTTCAAAAATGCTTCCGTACGGCAGTCCCTACGTGATCTATGGATGAATTAGTGCTATTGTAAGAAAAACGCTGGCGTTTCGAACATTCCCATAATCACATGTATTTTTTAATTAACCTTTTAACCACCGACGTAGTGACAATGTAAATGACAGCGTCGTGATATATTGACAAAGTTGAAAATTACTAGTAACTATTTTGTCTTCCGCCGGGATTAAAAAATAGGCAAACGTTATTGATGTCGAAAGTCAACACTATATTTCGGCGATTATGTACATATTTACGATTGTTACTTGTTACGAATTCGTGCCTTAAAAACTGACCAATTGCCAGATGAAGTGCCAATGTATAGTAATGTGTATTGTTTTGTAAATTTTGATGTATGTATATATTTTGTAAGCTCAGACCTTTGAATAAAACACTTATTTATAGCTCTAACTTTATTTAAATATACAATCTACACCAGGGTTAGTAATAATAGTGCCAAAGTAAATTAAAAAACTTGGTATGATCGCTTTTATGTCGGACATATATAGTTTTTGTCCGTCTTGCACTTTATACATCTTATATCTTTAAACGAGCAATTCTTGTATATTCATTTATTTATATATATGTATATTTATTTCGGGGATCTCGGAAACGGCTCTAACGATTTTGATGAAATTTGGTATGTGGGGGTTTTCGGGGACGAGCAATCGATCTAGCTAGGTCTCATGCCCGGGAAAACGCCGAGCAAGGCTCGGTCGCCCAGATATTATTTATTTATTTATATATATTTATTTCGGGGATCTCGGAAACGGCTCTAACGATTTTGATGAAATTTGGTATGTGGGGGGTTTTGGGGACGAGCAATCGATCTAGCTAGGTCTCATGCCCGGGGGAACGCCGAGCAAAGCTCGGCCGCCCAGATATTAGATGCTAATGTTAGTAAGGAACGAATGCTATAAGTCCGGCGTAAACGTGATTATATGAGAGCTTGTCAATATCTGTCCAACACTAAAACAGTATCTGAAACTTTAACACTAATATATTAGTTTCTATTACATATACACTGTCTAATAGTACATTACTTACCAAGGGCGATAGAACAAAGAATGTCTCAGATCGCAGGTATTTTACGCCCGAGCCGAAGGCAAGGGCGATAAATACGCGATCTGAGGCTTTCTTTATTATCGCCCGTGGTAAGTACAAAATTTTATGTCACCCCCTGGCCAGGAAGTGGGATTTTTTGCGCGCGGAGCGTGCGATAATGGCCACTTTATGGCTAGGTGTGACATAAAATTATGTTTGTAATAAATACTTAATTATATAGCCGTTAAGACAGAATGTAATTTGGATTAACATAAACATTTAGTTCAATGAATGCCTTATATTATTAACCCTTTTCCAGGCCGCACCAACATGCGGTTTTGCGAAAAAATATATATCAAAATAGCTATGAATTGGTAATTAAGCGCAAGTAATTTTCGCCGAAATACAATTCGATTTAAACCTTAACTTTGGGTATTAAAGTTGAAATTTTAACTACACGCATGCGGTCACTTTAGGTACTATGCCTGGAAAAGGGTTAACTGTCAGTGGCAAAGTTTCAGTAATTCATACTGTACATTTTCGCCTTATTAAAATAAGGTGCAAAAGTGTAAACATATCATTGACGTCGACTGTACTATAGTTGATTGAGCGATTTATTTAACTTCGTCACTATTTCAACTCCCTACTCCACTACAACATTAAAGGCCCTAATAGTCTTAATACACACGTACGACTCGAATACAAGTTTAACTACATTGCTTGGTTTTATAGAGCGATGAAACTCTTTATGCCTCAGTGACCAGCAGTGTAATGAGACTCGCATCTCGTACATGTGTAAATAGGTAAGGTTTAGCCTAAAGCGTACCACACACTGGAGCAGTCTGCGGTGCCAGTCACTTGTATACTATACAATAAAATACAAATACTCTTTATTGTACACCTCACACAAAAGGATCAGTTACATATAGAAACAATACAGCAACATGTAGGTAAAGGTAGACAACAGGCGGCCTTATCGCTAAAGAGCGATCTCTTCCAGACAACCTACAGAGCTACTACAGAGCTACTATATACTACACTACACTATAGAGCTGGGTCGGTGCGACTTTTATGTGTAACGAAACGTAACAGCTTTTCATTATCTGGAAACAGTTTCAAAAGTAACTAGTTTTTTTTCACTGCGGCGCCCGACAAAACTAAACGAACGAAAGAAATATTTATGAATGAATTTTCAATATTAAGCCTTGCGAATAGAGCGCATTTTTGTCAATCATCAATAAAAAACGTTTTTGCCACAAAGCGCGCCCACCCGAACAAAGCTAAGTTTTGTTTCGTTTCGTCGTTTCGATCGCTACATCAATGAAAGTTATAGGTTATAGTTTGAGTTATGTCAGTTTTGCGTTTCGTTTCTATTTTCATGTAGTGTAGTTTCATTGTTGCGTTGCATTGCAGCTTTGGTGGTCGTTTTTATAAAAACCGTTTTTTGTTCTCATAAGAAACTGTTATTCCGTTACTGTAAGCGAAAGCGTCTTACGAAACGCTTATTGAAAAAAAACGCTCAGCTCTAGTATACTATGACACTCTTAACAATCATTCAGACACTAGCGTCCTTGGACTATAGCTTGTTTTTTTTAGCAATAGAAATTAGGTAAACAAAGCAGTGGTCGTAAACACACACACATTAGATTTAACCTTATTTGCACGACAGTGATAGTTAGTTACTATGACAAGTTACTTTTTTAACCCTTTGACCGCCAAGAACCTATAAAGTGGTTGTGTGTCGTCGTGCCCACCACGCCAACAACCACTTAAAAGGTCGGAGTGAAGGTGTACTTTGATCATGAAAAAAAATATTTATGAACTGTTTTAATTTGTTTTTATTGGTTTAGACATTACACTAAAAAAACAGTGCTTGGCGTGGTGGGCACGACGACACACTATCGCTTTGGCGGTCAAAGGGTTAAAACCCGAATCGGCTTCTTGCAATATCTGCCTCTTTGGGTTTTTAATTGTACAACTTTTAGATGAATGAACCTAAACGCAATTTTAAAAATAATTAATGCCTTGGTCACTTAAAAATCTATATAACAGTTTAAACTCTCGCGCTTCGTAAACATACTGAAAAGGTTTGTTTTAACGGGTCTAACGCGATATTTATGTATTTACCTTTTTTACCGACGTTTCGATACGACCAGTGAACAGTGATACAAATACAAAACATAAAATCTCAGGGTGAATCTTCGGATCTGTGCGCGGATACTGTGAGTGCTGTGTGCCGTGCCTTAGACAATTAGAAACAAAGTGGACGGGTAGTGAACTTTTTCCGAGTCTACCCCTCACATTTTTATCAACTTTTGTAGGGTAGTCAGTCAAATGTTGTGTACCCATATCTCCGTTGACAACTTGCTGAGACGACAGTCATATCCGCGACCACGGCCGGTGAAACCCGTGTCGAAACGTCGGTAAAAAAGGTAAATACATAAATATCGCGTTAGACCCGTTAAAACAAACCTTTTAAGTATGTTAAAAATCTATTTAAATGAACTAAAATTTTGTCATATTTACGGATCTTTAAATAAAAATATGTAATGTAAGCATGAATAACGTTTTTAATATTTATTGAGGTTAGGTGACACTTTTGCCGCAGAACGTGCCTGATAAAAAAAACTCGTAAAATGACGTGTGTTATTCTTTCTATTGCTAAATAAAACAAGGATTAGCGGCGGTGTAAAAAGGTTCAGTGTCGAAACGTCGGTAAAAAGGTAAGGCGTTAGACCAGTTAAAACATACCTTTTAAGTATGTTTACAAACTGCGAGAATTTAAAATGTTATACTAGCGGCCTCATTGTCTTACTGTTAACTGGCCGCCACCGCAGGCCGCTGCAGTGTGTGATAGGCTTATTTCTACGGCAATAGGGTCGCGTTTCAACTGGCGGTGACCCTGTGTTGCGCGTGCGCGCGTTTGGGCACGCCCTGCAGCTGGAAGTCGATGGGCTTCATGTGGTCCTCGGTGCCGAAGATGCGCTTTAGAGCCTCGCGCGCGGCCATCTCCTTGGCTGTAGACACGTTCTCGCCAAAACCTGGGGAAGATTCATACTAGACATGGGGAGAAGCGTTACTTGTCGATCACCGTTATTGTTATTCCCATTACAAAAAAAACACATTGAAAAATCACCGTGACTTTGTCACTTCGGTTATTTCTGTGTCACAACATTTTGCGTGTCGATCGTTCCCGGCAGTTACTGATATTTTTGTAACAACTGATGTTACTCTGTGACAGCGCACCGCAGTCACAGTCACAGTTAGTAACAGCGGTCGCGAGGCACGACGCGACGCGTCGCTTGACACACTGTTCCTGTGATAACGTCGCTAAGTAACAACGTTATTTTGTAACGTTGTTACTTCGTGACAAGTCACATTGTTAGTTTTTGATGGCGAGTGTTACGATAGTATTTAGTCTACGGTAGTATTGTCTATTTACGATCGTCATACTTCGAGCTGTCTTGTGATGTCTTGTAAAATGTCTTAACGTAATAAATATCTTTATAATATTTCTAACTGTTTGCTGTTCCTCTACTAACACCTCAATATGGTGTCAGGTGAAATATAATCGTCTACGCAGCAGTCGTCAGTTTTAAATAAATGTTGTCCGAAAATATCGTCACAAATAAGTGAAAATGTCTAAAGAAAATTTTCCCGACAAGAATTTTCCGTCATCGTCACAATCTTCGTCAGGATCTAAAAGTAAGTCCATGAGCAATAATGCAGGTCTTGAACCTATTAATGTCAATGGAAGTAACATGCCGCAAATATGGAAAAATTTCAAAACCAAATTTACCATATACTTGAGAGCATATAGTCTAGAAGAAGAATCAGAATCGCGTAAAGTAGCTCTGTTTCTACATCATGTCGGCAACGAAGCCTTAAACATATTCTACAGCTTCAACGTAGATATGGACAAAATCACTCTGAAAGAACTCATGAAGTTATATGAAAATTACTTCAGCCCTAAGGTAAATGTAACTATGGAGCGACACAAACTCTTTAATCGCAGACAACATCAGGACGAGGATATTGATTCCTACGCAACAGATTTGAAAAATATGGCACTTTCGTGTAACTTTGATACATTGCGAGATGAGCTTGTCAGAGATATTTTCAGCTGGAACTTGAACCAAGCGAACCAGTATATCAAAGAGAGAATTCTACAACAGGCTCCGAAGACCCTAGATGAAGCGATTGATCTAGCGAAGTCTGTAGAGTTGTCAAGAATACAGGCTAAGGAACTTTCAAATGATGTCAACGCGAGCATATTGTCAACCACAAGTCAAGCGAAGAACTATTCGTCACACAGAAGTCAAGCGAAATCTTCAGCTACATCGTATAGGAACTTTTCTCCTTACAGAAATTCAAACGCGCGTGGCAGACCTAATAATCCGTCCCCATACAGGAACACGTCATCGAGATCCAGTACGCCATCCCGTGCTACTGCTTCCAGCTCGCCAGGACCGTCTTCACAACGTCCATGCGGAAACTGCGGACAGGTACATCGTTATCGCTGTCCCGCTCAAGGTACTAAATGTCACAACTGTCAACGCATGAATCACTACAGTAAGTACTGTTGTCGACAAAATATTTCAGCCACTTTTGTTGACAAAGATAATGACGAGAATAATTTTATGTTTTTTGGTTCCATAACATGCAACAATGTTAACGAAAATAGACCGTGGACCATTAACTTAGATATTCACGACGTTTCGATTACTTTTTTGATTGATTCGGGTGCAGACACGAACGTGATTTCTTACCATGATTTTCAGAAACTGAAACTGCCATCCCACTTAATCAAGAAAAGTGATTTCAAATTATCAACTTTGACAGGTCATGTCATACCAACAGTTGGTCAATGTGAATTGAATTGTATTTACAATGGGTCATGTCACAAAATATTGTTCTATATTGCGAATTTGCAATGCCAAAATATTGTAGGACGCCGTACGTCAGAAGAATTGAAATTGATAAAACGAGTTCATAAAGTTAAATTTGATGAAAATCAGACACAAGTCTCAAATGATAATTTATTTGAACAGTACAAACATGTATTCGAAGGTATTGGATGTATAAAAGATTTTGAGTGTAATCTTGTACTGAAACCGGACGTCGAGCCTAGTATTGATGCGTGTAGAAAAATACCGTTTAAAATACAAGAAAAGTTTGCAGAACAATTGTCAATATTACAGTCACAAGGCATCATTACTAGAGTTGACGAACCAACGGCTTGGGTTAATTCAATAGTTGTTGTGTCAAAACCAGATGGTAGTTTACGCATATGTCTAGACCCAAGAAAGCTTAATAAGGCAATATTAAGATCACACTTTGCATTTCCGAACATCGATGAAATCAAATCAGACTTGTCTGGGTCACACTTCTTTTCGAAATTAGATGCCAGATCAGGTTTCTGGATGATTAAACTAGATGAGGAGTCATCTAAGTTGTGTACTTTCATAACTCCATTAGGTAGATTCCGTTTTTTACGTTTGCCCTTTGGAATTAATGCCGCGCCAGAAATCTTTCACGGTGAAATGGTTAAAAGGTTTGGAGACATAAAAGGTCTTAAAATCATGATGGACGATTTTTTGATCTATGGTAAAACCAAGTCTGAGCATGATTCGAGGTTAAAGCAAGTACTTGAACGAGCAGATCAAATAGGTCTTAAATTTAATCGTGAGAAGTCTATTATGTGTGTTTCAGAGGTGAAATACTTGGGACATATCTTTAACAAAGATGGTGTTTCAGTCGATCCGTCAAAAGTCGAAGCAATTTGTAAAATGCCAAGTCCAACTAATGTCACAGAATTGCAACGATTCCTAGGAATGACAAATTACTTAGGTACGTTTATTTCCAATTTGTCAAAAGAAACGACTCATTTAAGGCAGTTGTTAAATAAAAATACTGCTTGGTTATGGACTGATACGCACGAAAATGAATTTAATCATTTAAAGGAATGTATCAGCTCAGCACCAGTCTTGACGTATTTTGATCAGGATAAACAACTGACTCTTTCAGTTGATAGTTCTAAAGATGCCATGGGAGCTGTTATTATGCATAACAAGAATCCTATATCATATGCGTCAGCGTCTCTAACTAAACCTCAGCAAAACTACTCACAAATTGAGAAAGAGCTGATGGCTATTTTATTTGGGTGCACTAAGTTTCACCAATATGTCTATGGCAATAAAGTGTTAGTCGAGACAGACCATAAGCCAATTGTCAATATTTTCAACAAGGCGCTGTATGACATACCGCCACGTTTACAGAGAATAATGCTAAGATTACAACCATATGGTCTTCATGTCACTTACATACCTGGTAAATATTTATATGTAGCAGATACTCTATCTCGAGCTGCTCTTCCTGAAAATGTACTGACAGACTTAGATAAAGACATAGATCTTCATGTTAACTTATTAATCTCTAATTTGTCACTTAGTCCTAACAGTGTACGCGAAGTCGAAGAAGCAACTTCATCGTGTCATGTCATGAACAGGTTAAAGTTCTATTGTGAAAATGGGTGGCCTAATAACAATAAAAAAGTAGAGCCAGAAATCAAGCCCTATTTTCCAGTCAAAGATGACATACACTGTACCAATAACATAATGTTCATGTCCAACAGAGTCATTATACCACAAACACTACGAAGAAAGTACTTATCTTTACTTCATGTTGGTCACCAAGGTATAAACTCATGTCAAAGACTAGCCAGAGGTTCAATTTATTGGCCTAATATAAATAATGACATACAGAATTATATAGGTAACTGTGAAATTTGTCTCACATACAGAAGGAATAATTCTAATGAAAGTCTTTTGCCACATGAATTTAAGTTCTTGCCTTGGAATAAAGTAGCTATGGATTTCTTTGAATTCAATAGGACCACTTATCTCATTGTTGTTGATTATTTTACAAAGTATGTTGAGATAGCACGCTGTTCACGTAACACTAGTGAAATAGTTATTACTCAACTTAAATCGATTTTTGCCAGACATGGTATTCCTGCCACATTAATCTCGGATAATGGACCTCCAATGAATTCTAAAGCTTTCCAAGACTTTACTAGAGAGTGGAATATTGAACATATCACCTCTAGTCCGTATCATAGTAGGTCTAATGGTTTAGTAGAGCGAACAGTCGGTATAATCAAAAACCACCGTGATTTTTTCATCGTGAAGTTATTTATCACCCACCTCTAAGCGCGGCTCGCTGCCGATGCCGACGAGTGGAGCGCGCGCCCGAAACGGCTTACTCGCAATAAGATCTAGTTTCGGGTCGGAAGGTCAGATGGCTGTCGCTTCCGTAAAAACTAGGGCCCACACCAAACCTTGACCCCAAGCATCCTTCGGGATGCAACTAGATCCGTTACGCTAGGAAGATAATCATCATCATCATCATCATATCAGCCGAAAGACGTCCACTGCTGGACATAGGCCTCCCCCAAAGAGTGCCACAATGACCGGCCCCGAGCCACCCGCATCCAGCGGACTCCCGCGACCTTTACCAGGTCATCAGTCCACCTTGTGGGGGGTCTACCCACGCTGCGCCGCACGGTCCGTGGTCGCCACTCGAGAACCTTTCGGCCCCAACTCATTTCATTCTTTCATTATTGGATAATATGTTTCAATAATAAAATACCTGCTGAGATCATTCTCTTGTCGACGTAAAGGCCGACCCTGCAGCAGGCCAGCAGCGTGTCCCGGCCGGCCTGCCCGAGCAGGCGGGGCTCCGGCGCCGCCCCCTGACCCTGACCCTGACCCTTCAGCAGCGCCGCCAGCACGCCCCACGGGTCCTCTATGTGCCAGTACTCGTTTACGTCCTGACCTGAAAATACGGAAGATATTATTTAACTATTTAATCTTTATTGCACAAAAGTAAAACCAGAGACTAGGAATTATATAGACTGCCAATGCCTATACATTGTGGCGTAATTTTAAAATAATGGGCCTGCTGTAGCTAGTTTCACTATGGAGAGATTACTTTACCATTTAATTCGTATGCCACTAAGACCTCTGCTTAACACATAGCGCCATCTATGAACACAACGAAGAAGCTCCCAACAGATGGCGCTATGTGTTAAGCAGAGGTCTTAGTGGCATACGAATTAAATGGTAAAGTGATGTCTCCATAGTGAAACTAGCTACAGCAGGCCCATTATTTTAAAATTACGCCACAATGTATAGGCATTGGCAGTCTATATAATTCCTAGTCTCTGGTAAAACTTATGGTACATGAGACGAACTTAATACCATAAGCATTCTCTACCAGTCAACCTTATGGCAAATCAGAGAAATTGTGGGCGGTACAACTTCAAATATAAATAGTAAAATATTTTACAGTCCCAAACTAAGCAAAGCTTGTACTATGAGTACTAAGCAACGATATACATACTTATATAGATAAATAGATACTTAAATACATAGAAAACGTCCAAGACCCAAGAACAAATATTCGTGCTCTAAACAAAAACAAATATACTACTTAAATGATATGATATTCCTTGTTCATTAAAAATGCATTAGTTCATTTGATAGACAAAAGCTGTAAATCAAAAACATGACATAAGAAAGTATAACCAAAGAAAAAGTATCTTATGCCTTAAAATCATGTATTAAATACATACGTAAACATATAATATTTTAAATTATCTTTTCCAATTCTTTTTTTCATATCCCATTTGATAAATCGAAATGTTTTTTCCTTCAGACACTTGTAAACTATATACCTATTATAAATTGTAACATCGAGTCATCTACCCAATCGAAAAAACTATGGTCAAAGATATATCCTTCGTTGGCATTGAACGGATGGTGCGGATATATCCGTCGCGTCTACAAGATTAAGTGTTAAAGCGGGTATTACACTGTCCTGAATCAGGCGTCCTAACTAGTGGAGGGGAGTTGAAGCATCTCGCTGTAACGTATGGTCGGAACCCTTTTAAGTGTCCTAAATTCAGGACAGTGTAATACCCGCTTAAGTGAGACCTTCGGTCATAGCCTCCCTCACATCTCAACGTATGTGTTGAACTACTCCTCATATGAATTTGTGAAACTAAGAATACCATACAAATACTGTTTAGTGCACACCTCACACAAATGAATCTGTTGCATTATACAGAATCAAAACGGTAACATGTACTAACCTTGCAACTGTGTGATAACGAAGTCCCTCACGAAGTGCGCAGCCCTCTCTTCACCACAGGATTGCAGTAGAGCCCCCACTATAGCTTTGAATGCCGTTGCCAATGTATAGTTGTCCACTGGATATTCCTGTATGAGTCAATATAAGATTTAGCTTTGGACATTAAAAAAAAGAAATAAAATGAACTTTATTCTGTAAGTAGGCCGCAATGGCACTTTTACTAGTCAAACCCTACTAGCGTTTCACAGAGTCCACTGCCGAGAAGAAACGCCGAAAGAAACTCGACAGTCAGCCATTTTGTTCTAAATAATATGCTTATTACAATGATACCGACCGAATGAATGATGATGACGACCGCATTAGCTTAGTTGGTAGTGACCCTGCCTACGAAGCTGGAGGTCCCGGGTTCGAATCCCGGCCGGGGCATTTATTTGTGGGATGAGCACGAATATTTGTTCTTGGGTCTTGGATGTTTTCTATGTATTTAAGTATTTATTTATCTATATAAGTATGTATATCGTCGCTTAGTACCCATAGTACAAGCTTTGCTTAGTTTGGGACTAGGTTGATTTGTGTAAGATTGTCCACAAATATTATTATTTCTCTTTATTTATTTCTTTTCTTAGCCTAGGTTTGTATAACATTTCTATAAAAAGTAAAATATAAAAATACACTTACAAAACATAAAAACGTTATAAAAACCTAGCCTAGAGTGCCGCCGGCAGCGAGGCAGGGCCTAAGCTACCGGTGGTCAGGGCGACAGAGAGAGGAACCTCCTGACTATCCGCGCCGTGTCCAGGAGTACCGCCCTCTGAATCTGACCCTTGACCCAGCCATCTAGCGAGAGTCTCTTGAGGTGTTGGTCGAGACTCTTCGCTATTAGACCGTTCGCAGAAACGACTATCGGGACAATGGTCGTTAAATCAACATCCCACATGGCGGTTACCTCGTGGGCCAAGTCTAGGTACTTGCTGAGTTTGTCCTTCTCGGCCTTCACGAGGTTCTCGTCATGGGGAATGGTGATGTCAACGAGCACTGCCTGGCGTTTCGATCGATCTATCAGCACGATATCAGGCTTATTGGCTACAATAGTCCTGTCCGTGATGACAGATCGATCCCAATAGAGCGTGGCATTATTATTATTATATGTCTTTTCCTTATCTCGGGACCATGGGGTCCCGGACCTTTGGAAGGCATGCGTGGGGCCGAAGCCAACAGCGCAGAGGCCCTTTTAAGACAATAATAATCTAAAGGCAAGGGATACACATGGCGGATATCGTCTCCGAACGCACAACATGATACATCCGGAGACGAACCCCGCCAGGTGCAAAGACTATTGGAGTGCAGCCTTTTGGCTGCGATGGGAACTAAGGTCATGGGGCTATTGAGATGAATGTTGGATGGACTGGATAATGGGTTATGGGAGGAGACTAGCGGACGCCTGCCGTGACAATCAGTCTCATAATTGTAAGAAGGCAGGCGGTGACTCGCCACTCACTAGGTGGGCCCCCTATAAAAGGCTACCGGATGGCAGCAAGGGTGGCAACACTGGTGTGAGCAGCTCAGGGTGTAGAGAGGTGCGGCCCCGATTTCACCATCGCGGGGTTTACCCCCGTGAGCGGGTTTCCTCGCTATTACGCCATTACGTGCAATACACTTCCACCCTGCGAGCATATAGCTCTGGCACCCCACTCTGACCGGCCGGTTAAGGCAAGCCAGAGGTGAGAGTCCTGCAGCCCCTGCTGGGGTCCACTCCGCCGGCCAACAAAGGCAAGCGGAGAGAGGGGCCTGACCGACTCTCGGGGGCAAGGGACCCAAGGGACGCCACTTCCCATTCAGCTCGCCACAAGCTGCCCTGGGGGCTTATTATTATTATTATTATTATACATCTATATAAAACAACACGAAAACAAAGAATAAAACGAGAAAAAAAAGGTATTATGTACAAATGTGTAATTCCGCAAGAAAACATTTCGAAACTGTATACCTACGCGTACCATAAATTATCAAATTCTATTTAAGAAAAAAAATGGAATCCTTTAGACTATAAATTTAGTTATAAATCTTTTGATATGTTTTCTTGCAAGAACTGTGTCAACTAGATAAGATTAAAAAATACACAAATATGAATCTTTACTCTATTTAAGTATCTGGTTTGGGCCATGCTTTTCTGTCTGTTAGATAGTCCTCAACCCTGTAATAAAGCCTTCAACATCAATGATTTTTTCAAGTAATTTTTAAGAGCTGGAAAAGGAAGGGTTCATGTTGCACAAGTATTTAATTATACCATAAATAAATACTTGTGCAATAGTGTGCACTTACCAAGGGTGGTAAAACAAAGAACGTCTTAGATCGCAGGTACCTATTGAACACCCTAGAAGGCATTGGCGATAAATATGCGATCTGAGGCTTTCTTTATTACCGCCCATGGAAAGTACAACATTTTATGTCACCCCTGGCCAGGAAGTGGGATTTTCAACACGGAGTGTGTGGTAATTGCCACTTTATGGCTAGGTGTGACATAAAAATGTTAACTTGTGAAGTGAACTAGAATTTTGTTTAAATAAATAAATAAATAATGTTCTATTGCCACAAACTTGAAATTAAGCATATCTTCTAAATACTCAACATTCAATAAAAAAAATTACATTAATAAAATAACACAAAAAAACAAAAAAAAAACAGTTACATTTTCTACCACTCCTTATTACTAGTGAACTTACAGCAGCTAGTATGATATCCTTAGTGCCAAGATGACTAGAGACATCAGCGAGTGTTGCCTCGCTCGTCAGATGCTGCCTAACCGCAGCCACTCCCTCCAGCGGGAACCTTGGCAACACCGCCTCTAGGTACAGCTGTATGTAATCCTTGATGTATTTCTCACCTGTAATGTAAGGGAGTATCCAAGAGAGGGACATAGAAAGCGAGGTAGACCAAACCAAAGATTGGATGACGACATGAAACAAATAGTTGGTGCAAACTGGCAGAGATTAGCCCAAGACCGACCCTACTGGAAATCGCTGGAGACCTATGCCAAATGGCAAACTGAAGGGACAAATGAATCATAGAAAAAAAAAACAATTGTACCTTCAGTTAATAATAAATATAAAAATATTTGTGGACAATCTTACACAAATCAACCTAGTCCCAAGCTAAGCAAAGCTTGTACTATGGGTACTAAGCGACGATATACATAATGGAGGCAAACTGTGTTCACTCTTGTGAATGATTTTGAAGTCAGGCGACGCGCAGAACTTGACGCTAAGCGCGACGAGCTTAAGGCCAGACCACCTGCGGCCATAACATATAACTATATCGGAGGGGTGCTGACATGCAGCGAGTGTAGTCGTACATTCGCTGCAAAGATTGGCTATGTCAGTCACCAGAGAGCGCACCAGCGTCGCTCTCAGCAGTAGAAAGTAGTCGCTGTGGCCGAATACGGCTAGGAGAGATGATGACTTATCAGTGGTGGCGCGTTAAAAATATTCTAAGAGAAGCCAGAAATAATTTGCTTTCTTATTCTTCATGAGTCGTAGTTGGTCGTAGTAAAAGAACTGGCCTGGCTGAATATTAGGCAAGCCGGTGGGAATCGAGTTCTATGGACGCTCCGCCACTGATACTTATATAGATAAAAAAATACTTAAATACATAGAAAATATCCAAGACCCAAGAACAAATATTCATGCTCATCACAGAAATAAATGCCCCGGCCGGGATTCGAACCCAGGACCTCTAGCTTCGTAGGCAGGGTCACTACCAACTAAGCTAAAGCGGTCATCAATAATAGTACTTTTATCTCACACGCACAGGTTGGCTATGCTTGTAGTTGTGACACATAGACAATGTAAACTCATAGATCTTACACTGACACACACATAGGCAATGTGCATGTATAGCTCAACACACAACCATGGCCAACACAGCTCTTGAGATAGTAGTACTATTCCTTTTGTTGTTTTGTTTTTTATTATTGTTTTCTAGTGTGCAGAAGACATCATTTCTAGCGCGGGGGAGTGAGTGGCGTGTTTTACAGAATCAAGACATCCCCTTCTTAAGTCCATCTATTTCATTTGGAGCAGGGGACAATACCTCTTTATTTCATAGATTAATGAAACAATGGAAAGCTGTACATTTCTAAAGGAAAATTATTACAAAAATAATTAGGGTTACCATAATTGTTGACTGATACAGGACTTATTAGTGGCAAATAAATAAAAACTGAAAATAAGAGACCAAGAACCACCAGGTAGAAGTTCCTGTTTCTTCGCCCAGTCATTATTTTGATGTAGATTTTACTTTATTGATTGTTTTTTTGTGTTTTGATATATTCTAAAATTGGGCGCATTCTTTTATAATGCGCACGGCTAAGGTTTGGAATTCCCTGCCGGCAGCTGTATTTCTGCAGAGTTCATATAACCTGGACCTGTTTAAGGCAATAGTAATTAGGCATTTTCTGGGTGAGCTTCATCATCGGCCTCAGCTTTGCCCCCAGGATAGATGCATACGATAGATGCATGCAGGATAGATGCAAAGAGCAAAAAATTAAAATATTTATAAAAATTATTATATTAAAATATTGATAAACAGGACAAGTAACAATACGGGACGTGATACTTAAATACGGTGACAGTTCCGTATATACGGGACATATGGCAACCCTAAAAATAATGGAAAGCTGTGTTGGTCTTATGGACAGTGCCTAGATAAGAGTGTGATGGCTGGAAATAGATAGCCAACTTCTCGTATATTGTGATCCCGACTAAAGCGCTACCAAGTGCCAAAGTTAGTAATTATTATCTTAGATACACGTGACAAAACATACAAAAAGTGCATCCCACCGCTGAGGATCGAACCCGTGTACATTGTTTCTAAAGACAATATACTTTACCACAGGGCCATGTGTGTGATACTGGTACGCATCGAATTTTTGAATACCTTTTTAACAGTCTACCTACTTTTACTTTTTAGCTGACTATTCGAGCAAGTTTAATAACCATGAAAATAGGTGGCGCTATTATTAATTCCGTCCGCTTTCTTCTAAGATGAACAACCATGGGACAGTGCAAGTCACAAACTAAAAAAATAATTATTACCTTCTTCAGCCAATTTTCTATTGTCCTTCATGTCCAATTTGAATTCCATTTCTTTTTGCTTCATTTCCTCTTTGATGACATAAGATCTATCCGTGAAAGCCTGGAGCAGTAAATCCGAATCAAAGTCTTCATTCAGCCGCTTCCCAAAAGCGTATAACTCTGCTTCTAAATTCCATTCCAGGAATGTGTTTCTGGGATTTGTTTTCTTACCACCTTGTTTCTTTTCCCTTCGCTTCAGTTCTATCAAAGTAGGAGCAACCCATCGGTGAATTTTTTGAGCTAAAATGAGAATTTTAATAAATAAACAGAATCACGTTTATTTAAAATTGTTAATGAATTCATGTTATATATTTATGTATACCTTGTCTTGTTACTGGATATAATCTTGCAGTTCTTGTAAAAAGTGGCACACAAAGCTTAACAAGAGCCATTTCTTTTTTCAGGAAATAAACAGTGTTATTATATTAATTTTTAAAACATTATTTCTCCTGACAGTTCAAAATTTCTAGGTTAGATTACAGATAACATAGTAATGTAAGCAGCTATATTAAAGTTCATAATAATTACGTGTCACGACGTCGTTGGACAAATTAGTGTCCACCAACTTAACCACTCATTTATCCGCATCTCGCTTTCATGTCCTAAGCTTTATGATAGAGTGAGAGAACCATACTCATTCGTCTTCCATCTCGCTTTATCTTCCGGATTTGGGGATTTGGTCTGGTTTGCGCAGGATTTAAGGCTGGGCGCATACGCACGGTTTCCAGGGGAGGGGAGTTGAAGCATCTCGCTCTAGCATATAGGTACGTACCGCTCTAAACGTTCTGAATTCAGAAGTGTGCGGGTAATGTTGTTGGATACTGAGGGGCTAAGATGATCGCGTATACTGTCGCGTTTTATGGCCGAAATGTATGAAAACGTCACGGTATCGATCATCTTAGCCCCTCTGAAGATACTGATAAGAAAAGAAAGTTCACAAATGTTTGCACATGAACAGCCAGCTTTCTTTACGTGTATCCAATATACAGGCAAAAATTGATAACAAGAATCTTTTGACAGTAGCGACTGCATCAATAGACTGTCAAATCACAAAATTCACAAAGGGAGGAACGAAGAACGTTTTCATTTTTTCTAGTTGAGAATTGTTGTCTGACTCCCTATTCATCTTATTAGTTATGTGCATAACTATAATAAAGACACAACGTTTGCGTAAATTAAATTACAGTGTGGATTAAAGGACGATTCACTTGCTGATATATTTATAAATCAAGAAGTAAGCAAAAATGATTCAACCAGATTACACTTCTGCGATGGGTTTGCTGTCTCATCTCAATTCAGATGAATTGAAAGAAATACTAAACGACGACTCTAAATTTGATTCAGTGCTAAAAGATGTGAAGCAGGTAAGAAAAGTGATTTACTAAATATAAATTAATACAATTTGTTTTGACAGTTACTTCCTCTATTCTATGAGTCAGTATTTGTTGTTAGCAGATTACGAGTTACCGAGAGGTTTGTTCTCTTGCACAATAGATAATTGAGGTCATGCATACCACTCCACATTGAAAAAGCTGGATTCATACTTATCTGATGTGGTGCACTCTGAAATGAATCTAAGTGTACTTAATATTTAAAACCAATATGATTCTGTCACATCACAACACTGCATGCCAGACAAATATTAATCTGACTTTACACTTGCAACAACTATCTCCCAAACTATTTGTTGGATCAAAGATTATCTAAACAGACGGAGCTAATGTATTTAACAATCTTTGATAGGTCTCGTAGTTACATTGTTGAAGTATTAAGCGAAAAAAATATACAATGCCATTCTTTTGTTATCTGCCCTGGGATCCCAGGGACTGGTAGACGATGGGTTAATTGGAACTTTTTTATTTATAAGTATTTTATTAGGTTCTATAATAATAATAATATAATAATAAGCCTTTTATTTCCCTTTTCAGTATTAAATATAAGTATATGTGATACAATTTCAGTTATTGGGTCGTCCATTGTTGGACAAAGGCCTCCTCCATCTTTAGGTTCTATGCTTGTTTTAAATAAATATAGTTTTGAATAATATAAAACAACAAAAAAAGCTTTGTTGTAAATACTAACAAAAGTGAAAAATACTAAAGGAAAGGGCATGTACAAAGATGAATTCTTCCCTTTAAAAAACATGGTAGCTTGTATAAATGATATCACAATTTTAATAAATATTTTAGGTAAAGGACTGGGAAACAGAGAAAGAAATGATAATAGCTAGCAACCGGTCCCTGGCGGAGTTTAACCTGAAAATGGAGCCGCAGCTACAGGAGCTGAAGGCGGCTGTGCAGGAGCGCTCCGAAGAGGGGGAGACCCTCTGCAGCCGTATACAAGAGCTACTGGAGGAATATAGTAAGTTACTGATCATTCACAAGAAAACTCATCATCATCATCTATCATTCACTAAATAAAGTTAACTTGTAATCAATCATATTGGGTGCTAATATTGCCACATTTTAGCTAAAAAAGTATTTCTACTATGTAGGAAGATACTGAAGTAAAAGCTTTATAAATATAAGCAATCATGCATGAAATACACACACACTTACATCACATCTTGCACACTTATGGCTTATCCAGAAATCACGCGAGGTTCCAAAGTGGGGGGAGGGGGTTACGAAAACCTCACTACTTATCACGTTGGGGAAGGGGGGGGGGGGGGGGGGGTACAAGGAAACCTCACGTGTATTTTTTTACTGCACCTACAATACCGAGAAATGATATCTATTGTATGTATGTATGTATGTATGACACTTTATTGCACATAAGAAAACATTTACAAAAACAAAAATTATAAAATAAAATAAGTAAGTACAAAGGCGAACTTATCCCTCTAAGGGATCTCTTCCAGTTAACCTTCGAGAAAATGAGAAAAGTGAAAGCAACGCACGAAGGCGACAGACAAACTTATACTATTCATGTAGCATTTTCTTAAAAAATAGAAGATATTACACAATCACGTTTTCATAACGCATATACCTACCAAAATAAGCACAAGATCAATTAATATACTTAATTTTCTTTAAAAAAATCATAGGTGGTGATAAATTCAAAAAATACACGTGAGGTTTCGTGGGGGGGGGGGGGGGGTCGTCCAAAACCTCACCAAAGATCACAAAGGGGGGAGGGGGGGTCTAAAAGAGGCCCAAAAAAACCTCGCGTGATTTCTGGATAAGCCCTTATATCATGTCATGTACCAATGCATTTTAGTTGAATAAATGTCTTTATTATTATTATTAAATGTTGCTCATTGTTCAAAATAGTTCTGTATGAGTCATCATAAGTAACGAATGATGAAAATATTTCAGAAACAAAGTCAGCCGGCATCTCACTGGACACCACACTGGCACTACTACAAACAAGTGCAGCTGAATCTGAGGAGAAGTCAGAGGAAATTGCACAAGACTATCTATCGGGGAAAAATGGGATTGACGGAGAGCAGTTTTTGGAGGCCTTCGAACCTGTCCGCAAACAAATGCATCTCAGGAAGTTTAAAGCGGAAAAGATGGCTGAATTGATCAGAACGGGCAGCAGAAATTCCTGTGGAAACGGATTCTCAAAGCCATATTTACCTTATCCGAGTTTTGGGCCAGGACAGAGTGCTCCCAGTGTGCCATACCCTTTGGGACCATTGAACATGCCAATGCCTGGCATGTATGGAAACCATTTTTGAAACTATTCGGATTCACACATTCAAATGTCGTCCTCAGCTATATAGGCAGTTGTTTTCAGTAAACAATTTTAATATGGAACTTATATAAGTGCGTCCATGCTAAGTTTGTAACAAAGTAAATAATTTGGCAATACCATTGCACGTTTAATATCGTATGTATGTAAAAAAACGCTGGTATGGTATGGTGTTTGTATCGTATAAATATTAAAAAAGATGAGACATGTGTAATATTTTAATGTAACAACTTTTGTAATTAATCCTTTTTTAAGCAAATAAATAATTATGAATTATGAATCATATTTCTACACAATTATGACATCAATTTGGTATTTCCAAATGTTTTCAATGCAGACATAGCATGGACACTTGGACAGACTCTAAAATGCAATTTTAGACTGCTTTTTTTTAAAGTACACTACATGTTGGTGCTTACATAGTGAATACGTCAGAAAATATATTAAACTTTTAGAGACTATGAGATAATGTAGGTTTACATAAAATCTTTATGCATAATTGGAATAGCACTGATAGCAAAAGTAAAATTAGGTATTAAGTTTAGATGCCTAAATCTTTAATTTTGTCTGTCGAAAGACTATGTACGACTGGATTAATACAAGTTATTGTATGTATAAATATTGAAAAGGTTGTTTAGTTGAAATTTTAGCTCCTTTTTTAATAGAAAGGTTCAATAAAAGTAATCATCAACTGTAAATAAATATTTTATTTTCTAGTCGCCATTTTTTTTTAACTATTTCCTCATGATTTAGGCAACGTGCCAAGCTTTACACACGTCTAACGGCATGACGTGTCACAAGTTGTTTATATTTATAGCTATTGAGGTATGTACAATATATACAAAGTAGTTGTTAATTTTTAAAAAAGAAACAACAAAATATTCAAAAGCTATGACATAATTATTGCTAGAATTTTAACTACAAAAATACGGATAACAAAAGTACAATAATATGAAATAAAACTCCTCATTTCCCATATGATATGAAGAAAAAAAAAAGATGATACAATTTTTTTTTTTTCGTTAGGTAATCTATACTACTCAAAAGAAATCTGGGCCACAAGTAATTATTTTTATAGTTACGTGAAAATTATATTAAATAATAAGGAAGGAATGGACGCTAGTTAACAATAAAATAGCACCCAGCATACTTTCTTCCCAACATTTAAACATGAAATGTTAATAAATTTAGTTAGGTAAACTTCACAGAAATATATCAAGATAGAAGGAAAGAGTTCGGCAATTTGTAGGGAGACCGAGCGTGTAACATTTTGCGTAGGTACTTTGACGTCATGAGCGTAATTTAGTGATGAGAAACATAAGCCGCGCGAAAACGATTCAAAAGGATCGATTAGAAGTATTAGAACTCGGCACCGATTCTATGCATCGATTTAAAATATCGATAAGAACCGACAGAGGAAATGATTATTATTTTCGACAGAAGAAATGTTTTGACAGAGGAAATGAGTAAGCTCAGAATTTAAATCGAAAAATATAAATGTAGGTAGGTACCTACCTAATAACCAATAAATTGCGTTACATTTTAGTAATTTGTACATATTAGCCGCTCCAGTTATTAACTAAGTACCTATAAACGTGTACCATTTTCAGGGTTCCGTACCCTAAGGGTAAAACGGGACCATATTACTAAGACTCCGCTGTCCGTCCGTTTGTCACCAGACTGTATCTCATGAAAAGTGATAGACAGTTGAAATTTTCACAGATGATGTTTTTCTGATGCCGCGATAACAACAAATGCATATTAATTTAATATGCATAAGAATAAAATAAATATTTAAGGGGGCTCCCATACAAAAGATATAATTTTTATTGCCTTTTTTATAGATAATGGTACGGAACCCTTCGTGCGCGAGTCTGACCCGCACTTGGCCGGTTTTTTATATATTCTTTGTTACAGACCATGGAAAAATCAAAGAAGTCCCGTGAAGAAATATTAGAAGCTAAGAGGAAAGCGATTAATAATATTTGTTTTGCACTACGTACATTATATAGCTGCATAATAATATAAGAACGTAATTATTATTTCGTCTGTTTTCAAATTCAATTTTAATAATCGAGTAAGAAAATCGCAGTGCACAGCACTATTCTTTAGTTTTGACAGAAAAAATGACTATCGACCTTGAACGTGACTCGACAGTTTGAATAGCTTATTTTTACATTGCTGGTTTTGAACGCACGCCAAGTCTGGCTCGTCAAATTAAAGCCGCAATGGAAAGCTAGCGTTGACACACAATCGCCCGCTACCGTTATGATGAAAATAATAAAATATTTCGTTTTTTAATTATTAACAGAGATTTAAGGACAAATTGTACTTACCAATGAAAGGAAATACCTCGATTAACAGCTCCAACTTTCTTGGAAGTGTTTGAACAATTAATTATTGCGCAACGAACCATTTTGTTTTTAAAACCTGGCGTCGCACGCATAACGCGATCGGGAGCACACTGAAGTTTGCGGCGAGCAGTTGTGTCTCCGGGACGTAATTTCGCCACGCGAGGTACATACACTCGTTCCTTCTATCTTGATATATTTCTGTGGTAAACTTAGTTAAGATAATTATGTCTATGTCTATTAGTACATTACTTAACAAGGGCGGTAAAACAAAGAATGTCGCAAAGAATGATCGCAGGTATTTGACGCCCGAGCCGAAGGCAAGGGCGATAAATATGCGATCTGAGGCTTTCTTTATTACCGCCCGTGTTAAGTACAAAGTTTTATGTCACCCCCTGGCCAGGAAGTGGGATTTCCCGCGCGCGCAGCGTGCGGTAATTGCCGCTTTATGGCCAGGTGTGACATAAACTTCTTTATCTGTGCATGTGGTGATCTTCTATAAGTGATAAGGCGCTTAACTGTTAAATGGAAATGTAATTACGCTAATGTATCAGTGTACTTATTGTTGAAGGTCCAAATAAATAAAATAAATAAATAGAAATATGTCAGTGGCCCTCATATTGTTTTGAGCAGTATATACATTTAAAAATAGGCTATTTCGAAATCAGTAACATGTTTCAAGAGTAATATTAGAGGCTTGCTTGGATCAGGACGCCTCTTAGCAGTAAAACCCCCTTTTAAGCCCTTCCAATGAATTGATTCTATATAACTGAACACCCGTATCTGCCAACTCAAAATTTTTACTAAGACACAGGTTTGTTTTCATTGCTTAGTTGTGTTTGTGTTTCTGTCCTGCGTGTCATGTCTACGTCGTACTCTGTTTTCCCGTGGAGCGCTAGCATAAAGAACAACCCAGTTATAAGGAACATCACATAAATAGTCGCTTCTTGGCGGTTGGCATGCACGGTGTCTGATTGCTTCTCTCGTTTCTTCCTTAACAATTCTTTTTCGTACTGGGATTTTCGAAATATGTGGCCGTAGTGGTTTTTAGACCTGAAATAAAACAACATGGCTTTTAGGATAGAGACAACCAGACCAGTTCAGTTTTATTAATAAGTTCAGTAAGATTAGTTTTATTTATATGACAAATTAAAGTATTCTAGATGGCAATACATCATTACAACAGTGGATAACGGCTTTTAACCAATTAAATAATTAATAAATAAAAATTAAACTGATTTCCAACCATATATTTTATAAAATATAAAAATATATTGATATAAAAAGTACGATTTCACAACTTTTTTTCACGATTTACTTAATTATTCAATAAATATGTCCTCTATCAGTCAGCCTACCTAGCCTAGCCTACCTGTGTCTACAATAAACATGATTCTGATTCTGAGTCATTCATTTAGAGACATCATAAAACAATAATATTACTTAAACATAATCTTTTCTTTTGGCAAAAAAAAATACAAACTTGTTGTGCTTTAATTTGAATCTTTGTCCTTACAGAGCCACAAGCATAGGGAATGATTTTTTGGAGTATAGTGAATGATTTCTTTGGACTGTATAGTCAGGGGCGATTCACTCGCGTGACGTCATCGCGCCGCTCAAAGGTCCCCCGCCGGGGGCCTTTTCAATGCGATATAATGTGATGTAGCGAGTGATGCGCGTGCTATGGAAGGATGACCACGCGTAGGCACGTTTGGCTTGTCTCGCGGGGATTTGTTAACAGTTAGGCACATACACACATACAGTTGGGTACATAGTACTATTACTTATTCTGTGCTATAGTAAATGATATAATACGTATAACACCTATGTAACAACATGAGTGCAATAAATACTTGAAACTTGATTTCTTTGGGCTATCTTACCAGGCGTCAAAGTCATAAATGGGTATTTTCCCATCCATAGTGGGCGTGATGTGGCGTGTCGAGCGGGATTTGTAGAACTTGAGTGATGGATCGGTCGGCTCGGGCTCAGGGCGGTACTCAGTCGAGCCGCGGGGGCTCTCTCGCGTCAGGAGACCTGAAGAAAAAAAAAAAAGAATGTAATGGAAAAATATTAAATATAACTCTGCCATTATATTCTACTCTTAAATAATTTATTACAAAGGTTCATGTGATCAGTATAGCTCATAATATTATGTGCATAAAAGTAATAATGGATGGCGAATATTTTAATTGTCACCATTACATGCCACAGTAAGTTTTTATACTAAATTGAGTTACATGCATGTTATATCAATACCTATACATTGAAATTTGATATCAGAAATCACTATGTCTTTGCAAAAGTAGTCTCTAGTTAGCTATCACTCAGGGCTCATGAAAACTTAATCCTTAATTGACTGAAGTTACACTAGTTTTAGTTACCGTAATAAACAACAGATATTTTAGATATTGACTAGGAAATCAAAAAATATCAAGTTGTCAGTTAGTTGCACTATAGAGCAAAAATAACATCCTTTAAAATATACAACAAGACAAGCAGACAACAAAAAATCTGCAATATTAAAGATATGCTGCCAATTTTAAGGCTAAGCTATCATAGGCATTCTAACAGTTACATTTTGTAGTGATGAATTTCTTTAAAAACCATCCTTTTAATAAATTTACATTTTTTTAATGGGATTGCTCTTGTCCAGCATCTAGCCAGGGTGCAAAGATTAGGCTGCCGGTCAAGCGAGCCTCACCCAGAAAATGCCTATTCACTTGTGCCTTAAAGAGGTCCAGGTTATATGAACTCAGAAACACAAATGCCGGTAGGGAATCACATACCAACTATAAAACAACATACAGGTTATACAGGCAGTGTGCAAGTATGGGTACATACCTTTATCATACATCTTCTTCAATTTCACATTTCCTAGTACCTCATATGCCTCTGATATGGCTCTAAATTTCTTAGCTGACGCTTCATCCTAAAACAATTTTAATCATATAAAAATTGTATTTTACTAGTTTTAATTATTTTTTAGCGACCCTGTTTCAAATTTAATTATCACAATAATATACTCCAATATACAAACGTAATTCATTTGATTCAACTTACACTTGATATGTCTGGGTGATATAATTTAGACAATTTGTAATATGCCGATTTAATATCGTTCTGTGTGGACCTAGGTGTGATTCCGAGGGTATCATAATGGTTAGCGTAAGCAGCTGACGAGGCTTTCAATGTTCTCACAATGATCTTCACCAATCTTGATTTATTTTGGCTAAGCATCTGTAAAGACATGGCAAACAGTTAGAACAATTGCATAAGTTATAATATTAATATTTACCGAGTATATAAAATTAAAGCAGTAATTACAATTTAGAACTATATAAGAGCCTAAGAGGAGTTTGTTTTCATTTTGTGGAAGTGGGAAGTGCTCATAATTTTTATTATCGGAGCCGATCTGTCCAAAGGATCTGTCTGTCTAATCCACTTTTTGACAGTTCTTGTTTTTCGTTACGTAAAAGGATTTTTCCGTAGAAAACTTCCGAACTTTGTAATCATTATTGAATTGTTTCTGAACGTAACCTCAAACTTCAGTATACACAGTGATGAATGATAGTGAATGAAAAGCTTTACGTCCTGCTTATAATTTCATTTGTCATTTCGAGAAATTTGACAGTTTTTTTACACACGTAACACTAAGTGATTAGTCATTTTGCTTCGTTCATTAAAATTTTGTTTTCCTGCCTTAATTTCCGTTAAACGGCTCTTTAACCTCGTTAAAGGTGTTTAAACATATTATGTGAGTATATATCTGTTATTTTCATACATTTATAAGGTTATATTAGAACCAGATGGGCTAAATTCAAACACACCTCCATGTATGGTCATCCTTGCTTTTAGCCGTATTTGTCATTGAGTGGCCTACATTTTTGGTGTGAATGCGAAGTCTGTGCAATATTCTTTACATGAGTCACTTTCTCGTTACTTGAGGTGACGATAGGTGAGTGACACGGTGTGGGCTTCATTAGAATTTATTTATAAACTCATCACGGCACGGTGTTGTGAAGATTCAAGTTGTCTCATTGTCTTCATCTTCTCGCGTCGCGTTGCACGTCTCTGTACTCTACAGGTAAATCACCGTATTACGAGGCACTAATTGAATATTAATGTTCCATGATCATTACACAAGTTAAATGTCAATGTGTTTATGAATATTGTTTCATTCATGTGATTTTAAACTTGATCAGAATGCTACTTTACAATTAACAACAACTATAACATAATAATTTACTATCCCATTACTAAATTAAACATCCGTTACCCAATCTTGAGATCGCTCATGGCAATTTTAATTAAACAGTTCTACAGCTTACTTCTCATTACCAGATCTCCAAAATGTCGTCCCGCAAGACAGCCGGCCGCCGCGGCACGAACAAGAAGCGCGCGCAGCGTGCCACCTCCAACGTGTTCGCCATGTTCGACCAGGCGCAGATCGCAGAGTTCAAGGAGGCCTTCAACATGATAGACCAGAACCGGGACGGCTTTGTTGACAAAGATGACCTGCATGACATGCTTGCTTCTCTTGGTAAGAATTAAAATTGGAACTCAATAATTAATTGAAACTGTAATTCTACTCTAATGTACTAGCTTCCACTCACTAGCCTACACTAGCCTAGCCTATTGTTGCCAGTGTGGCAACACTGTGTCAAAAAGGTGGTTCTTAATTGTTAAGCAACTATGTTTATGTTTGTTTATTTTTATAGTTGTTGTGTACCAATTCCTAAAATAAGTGGTATGGCAAATCCTTCATTACTTTAATTATTTCATTAATTAGTAAAGAAAGTATGCTATTCTCTGGGAGTCTGGCTCATGGCTACATGCTTTTCCTTCTTCCAATTATGGCACCCTTCTGGATAATAATACACTGAGGTTGTCTATCGGCCTGCGTTTGGGTGCAGACATCGTCGCACCCCACCGCTGTCCCTGTGGAGCTCTGGTGGATAGCCTCGGTCACCACGGGCTGTCTTGTACCAAGAGCGCCGGTCGTCTGCCTCGCCACGCCTCTCTCAATGATATCATCCGTCGGGCCTTTGTCAGCGCCAACGTGCCAGCCGTATTAGAACCGCCCGGCCTGGCTCGTGACGATGGCAAGAGGCCCGACGGTATGACCCTTGTGCCCTGGAGACTGGGACGGCCCCTTATCTGGGACGCTACTTGTGTCGACACCCTGGCGCCGTCCCACCTAGGCGCAACATCATTGAGAGCAGGCGGGGCAGCCGCAGCGGCCGAGGCGGCGAAATGCCGCAAATACATCGGCCTGACAGACCGACATATATTTGCGGCATTTGCCGTAGAGACACTGGGTCCGTGGAGCGCCGGTGCCCACCGCCTTTTTGGGCAACTATCCCAAAGGCTGGCCGAGGTGTCAGGGGACCATAGGGCTGGCTCGTTCCTTGGCCAGCGGATCGGCATAGCCATCCAAAGGCTGGCCGAGGTGTCAGGGGACCATAGGGCTGGCTCGTTCCTTGGCCAGCGGATCGGCATAGCCATCCAAAGGGGGAACGCTGCCAGCCTTATGGGAACCCTTCCACAGGGCTCCGATCTTGGGGACCTTTTTTTAAATTAGTTATAATATTATTTTAGTTCCTATGTTGATATATTTTATGTTGTGTTGAATAAAAAAGTTCTCTTTTGTCATTAATCATTATTCAATTCTATAAGAACTAATCTTTGGATTGAATCCAATGAGAAATAAACTTGTTGTACCTCCTACAAGTGTATCCAACACAGCCAGCCACTTATTACATTTGCATAGCTATCAAACAATGTTCAATGTTCCTTTGGAAAGGAAAAACAAGTTTAGCAAGTTTGTTGAAATGATTGTTTAAGATATTTGCAACATTGCATGAAAGGTGTTCTTATATGTACTAGTCTTGGATGTAGTGTTGTATGCTCTTGTTTAGAAATGAATCAAGATTTATTTATTTATTCATCATCATCCTCCTAGCGTTATCCCAGTACAGTTGCATCCTGAAGGATGCCTGGGCTCCGCTACCTAATCCCAAGATTTGGCGTAGGCACTAGTTTTTACGGAAGCGACTGCCATCTGATCTTCCAACCACGAGGGGAAACTAGACCTTATTGGGATTAGGCTTTGTCAAGTGAGTGGGCAACTTGACTGTTAGAAGTTCTCAAACCGCCCGAAGGCCTCCAACTTGGCTTAACGACTGCTGCCATAGACAGCAACCGGGATGAACGGTTTAACATGCCTTCCAAAGCACGGGAGCGCTCAGTACCCGGCGCCGCTGGGCCACGAGTGCTCAAGATTTATTTATTTATTATTTCAAGTAAAACACATGAATTTAGCTAAACAGCACCCTTAAACCACAGCTTGGTTTGTCTTATAGAAATGAAATGTTCAAATAAAATAAATTATATAATGTCTAGAAGTTTTCTTCTCTTATGGTTTTCATAAGAAAACCTTGTACATATTCTGTTGTTTTTATTGAGATGGAAATTTACAATTAAAAAAAAGTTTTCACAGGTCAAGACAAAAAATAATTTGTGCTTATTTATGTCACAAAAAAATAATTTATAAGTAAAATTTTTAATTGAAAGAATGATAAATAATGATATAAGTACATTTATTGTAAGTACGGAATGGACCATTGTTTAAAGACGTACAAAAAATGGCAAATGGCAAACTCTGACTTCAGTTACTGAGGCATGTAGGTGTCTTAATTAATGTTGTTACTTTAAAAGTTAACCTATGAAGAGTACCATACTAAAATGGGTCAACAATAAAAGTCCTTGACTGTACAGTATTCCGTATGTACAGGCACGGGGGTGACACGCGAAGGAAACTATACGTGCCGTCAATAGATTTTGGAAATTATGTAAACAAATATGTCTGAATGACAATTCATTTGTCGTCTATGGATTTGTTGTAAAATAGTGATGAGGAAAGTCTATAACAATAATTAAGCAATCCACTTGACACTCGAGAAATTATTTTATTTAATATTCATTGCGAGTATTTGTAGCTCTTAATTTCATGGCAGCAAATATAAATAAATGAGCAATGAAAATTCATAACAAAGTAAATGGAAAATGATGAGAAGTGAGGTTATTTGTAATTGAATCTATAATGTCATTAAACTTTTTCGATATACTGGATATTCCCATCACTTAAACGAACTTTTTTTTCAATGACAATATAGATTCCTAGCATTTTTACGAGTAAAAAAAATTGACAAGCTATTGTCACATAACTAATCATTGTAAACGCAAATTGTTTTTATTGAAATATGAATAATTAAAAGATATTATAGCTTAAAATGAATGCAAATACAAGGATTATGTCTATAAAATGTTGGTAAGACTGTGTTCGTTCTTTAAAAGTGCGTGATTACGAAGTAATGAAGGTAAATTGGTCTGTTTACATAATTTCCAAAATCTATTGACGGCACGTATAAGCGCTGTGGGTAAGTATGTGTGCGTGCGCTGTCGGTACACGCGTCAATTGTTTGCGCGAGTGCGTAGCGCGTGGCGCGGACGAATCGCGAGCCGCAACGGTAACCCGATCGTAACCCGGCCTGTCAGCCTGGGCCTGTCAGGGACGAGGTAACTGACCTCGGTGCGGGGGGTTCGTGTCCGTTCTGTATGTAATACTATTATACTATTCTGTGGTACAGGTAAGAACCCGACGGAGGACTACTTGGAGGGCATGATGAACGAGGCGCCGGGCCCCATCAACTTCACCATGTTTCTGACGCTGTTCGGTGAGCGGCTGCAGGGCACCGACCCGGAGGACGTCATTAAGAACGCTTTCGGGTAAATCTAAAGTTATTATCTAATCTCATTAGGGCCAATGTACAGTCAGCAAAGAAAGTCCTCTACCACTTTTGGACTTTACCGTACGCAATTACGCATAATAGAGTCGTAAAGTGGTAGACCACTTTTTCGTCCACACCGTTTTTACGGCTTCGTAACCGAAGGGTTCAAATACACAATAATAAGTTAAAACACGTACATGTCACAAAAGATTGAAGTACAAAGGCGAACTTATCCCTATAAGGGATCTCTTCCAGCTAACCTTTGAGCAATTGAGATTTGATTTGCTTTGTCATTCCGGCCGAGAATAATATTGTCCTTTTCTCAAAAATGGGAGAATCAAGATGAAATATCAATTGAGGTTTATTAAACATAACATTTTGACGACCGCTTTAGCTTAGTTGGTAGTGACCCTGCCTGCGAAGCTGGAGGTCCCAGGTTCAAATCCCGGTTAGGGCATTTATTTGATGAGCACGAATATTTGTTCCTGAGTCTTGGATGTTTTCTATGTATTTATGTATCTATTTATCTATATAAGTATTTATATCGTCACTTAGTAACCATAATACAAGCTTTGCTTAGTTTGGGACTAGGTTGATTTGTTTAAGATTGTCCACAAATATTATTTATTTATTTTTTACAATCTTACACAAATCAACCTAGTCCCAATCTAAGCAAAGCTTGTACTATGGGTACTAAGCGACGATATACATACTTATATAGATAAATAGATACATAAATACATAGAAAACATCCAAGACCCAAGAACAAATATTCGTGCTCATCACACAAATAAATGCCCCGGCCGGGATTCGAACCCGGGACCTCCAGCTTCGTAGGCAGGGTCACCACCAACTAAGCTAAAGCGGTCCTCAACATAACTTTTACTTTGCGTGCCATTTTTGAGAAAACTATATCCGTTGGTGCAAACTGGCAGAGATTAGCCCAAGACCGACCCTACTGGAAATCACTGGGGGAGACCTATGCCAAATGGCAAACTGAAGGGACAAGAGAATCATAGAAAAGAAAAAAATAGGGATCACGACACTATAAAAGAAAATCAATAAATCCAAATTTTCTACATAAAGGCTCAAATTCTCAATCAAATGGCGAAAAAAGTAATTCAAACAAATAAATAATTACGTAATTATAAGTCTTCAAAGTTTTAAGAGTGGGTATGTTCTGTCCCTGAACGATCGTCATTTACTATAGCGCTACTTAACAGTGACGTCACGGTTAGGTAGCACTTTCTCTCTCTAACTACGAACATTCTAACCGTTGTAACTTCGTTATTTTTTGAGATATTTGAATAGGATTTTCACTATTTGGCATAGTTTTATGTCTTCTTTCTATTGAAGTAATAAACATTTTTGAGTCGACATCCCTATTGTATCATCAGTTAATAAAGGTTATAATAATGTCCGTAAACCCCCCAGCTGCTTCGACGAGGAGAACAACGGCGTGATCAACGAGGAGCGGCTCCGCGAGCTGCTCACGACGATGGGCGACCGGTTCACGGACGACGACGTAGACGAGATGTTGCGCGAGGCGCCCATCCGCGGCGGCCTGTTCGACTACGTCGAGTTCACGCGCATATTGAAACACGGCGCCAAGGACAAGGACGAGCAGTAAGCGGGTTGGTTGCGGGTTGGATTTACAAGCGGTAATGTAGATTATAATGATCGGACATGGAATCCGCCGGGCAAATTTTTTTGACAAGTAGGGTGGGGGTTTTCATTAATTTTCAACCTTAACGACACGCGCGCGGGCCGGCCTGGCGAGGCTAACATAGCGCACGCCGGCGAGACGTGCCCACACGAAACACATGAAAGAGGATTTAATATATGGGCTGTGTGGATGGCAACTGTACATAATTAGTCTCTCGTTCTCTCCTAATTAGACTCGCCTTCGGCTCGTTTCATAAAACAAAAACACACTCCGTGTTTTAATGCCCCTCATTATGTACCAGTTGCATAAACTACTATTAACGTCCAAGTTAGGTTATCTACTATTACGATCCACCCTTAAGGCGCAGGGTAGGGCAAGGCCTTCCCCATACAAACTTTGTGCACGTTTTATTCGTCGGTTTTGGCACTAACAAATATAATATTTTTTTTGGTTGTAAATATTAGATATGCGAAGATCGTGATGTGAAAATTTTCAAATATTTCAAAATTAAAAAAAAAAATTACATCACGAAATAGCTATCAGAAAAATAAGCATACTGATAAAAAATCATAACTTTAATGCAATTGCAAACACAAACGAAGTAAATCCTGCACAAAGTTTGTATGGAGAGAGCTTGCCCTACCCCTCCTCTTAAAGATATAACTTTCAAATGTACGGTCCTAGATAGCTATTATTATGATACACCCTTAAAGATATAACTATGTAATTTACGATGAAGAATAATAACAGTGGGTGTTGGGCTATAATGACAACAATAAGATTGAAAACATTCATATCTGTCTGTCATTGTCTCCTTTCTGCTGTACTTTTAGTTATAAAGTGACAGTGCCGTTATATCTGTTGACACTTGAATTGTTTGACTGTCACAATTACCCGCCAACTGATGTAATGCTGTCATCGTATTATAATAAACTTTGCTAATAAGACACGATGACATTTTTATCCTCCGCTCCTTAAAACTTGGCACCAGAGTGAATAAAATTTTGTTTATATATGCGGCCTTAAATTTTACATCGTTCGGGGCTTATTTTGCGTAATATGTTATTGGGTCATAAACAGATTTAGGTTCGCGTCTTTCCTGTGGACATATCAAAAGTTAAGGGCTACAAAGCTTAATTTTGGATTGGTCTAGTGACCCGCATAAACGGCGTCTCCGGTTCTATAAATCCATGTAATAATAGTACATTACTTACCAAGGGCGATAAAACAAAGAATGTCTCAGATCGCAGGTATTTTACGCCCGAGCCGAAGGCAAGGGCGATAAATATGCGATCTGAGGCTTTCTTTATTATCGCCCGTGGTAAGTACAAATTTTTATGTCACCCCCTGGCCAGGAAGTGGGTTTTTTCGCGCGCGGAGCGTGCGATAATGGCCACTTTATGGCCAGGTGTGACATAAAATCATAACTCACATGCTCATAAGCCGTTAACTAACCTAACCTAACTTACACGTGTTTATGACTCTATTCTTTTTCTGATAATATTATAAGTTTTCTATTTGTACCCGAAAGCCGAAAACTTAGATTATTATTATTTTTATCAACTAATATTTTTATGAGGTAATAAGTTTCAAGGAATCAATATTATTGCCTTGTGAATTCAACCTGAGTTTATACTACGTATAGATATCAAAATATAAGAGAAGATTGTACAAGGCGTCTTTTCCTGATCAAAATGATTAGAAAAAACAGACCAATAGACATCACATCTTCTATTCTGATATCGAATTATGTAACTATTTTAGTTTTTTTATATATTGCCAAACTAAAAATTGTTATAACTTATAAGACAGGTAACCGTTAGATTGTAAGTTTAAGTTTATTATAATATGGATTATAAAATCTCGAAAGTTATTGCGGTGCTAAAATATAGTACTTATGATATTCATTGCTGCATTCTTTGAGTTATGCATTTCTCTGTAAATTAAGATTCCGTTTTTGGACCACTAATAATAAGTTTGGCCGATTTTAAGCATTTCCAATCGTATTTTGAAGTGACACCGCTTCTGTAGATCGTGATTAGTTGAAGTATTATATTATAAATGTTATAATCATTCCTAGAATTACAATTGGTTGGAAAATGAAGTATATTTTAAGTTAAGACTACTT
This sequence comes from Cenopis cana, assembly GCA_951800055.1. Classification (NCBI taxonomy): domain Eukaryota; kingdom Metazoa; phylum Arthropoda; class Insecta; order Lepidoptera; family Tortricidae; genus Cenopis; species Cenopis cana. Next base: position 1,710,884 of record OX637492.1, on the reverse strand, counting down.
GTTTTTAATTATGAATTATTTTCTGATAGTTATCTAACCAGCGTGTATCTAATTATTATGTAATCATGTATGTATTTATTTGGTTTAAACATAATAAATTCTCTCTTCCCTAGCATTTTGTTTTACTTCATTAATGATACCCAAACTACACAAAGGTTGCCTGCAAGATATCGCTCTTTAGCGTTAAGAGTGCCATAAAGAGTATTTGTATTGTAGTGTACCTAATTTCTAAGTAAGTAAGTACCTAAGTAAGTGACGTATTCTTAATGTAATTCGAGACGTTGGTGACGTTGAGCCAAAGTTTTGTAGCTAGATGTCGCTGTAAGCCTCTCCAAGTGTAAGGCCTGACTGGACGCTTGGAGCGGAGCGTTCGGCGGGGCGTGCAGCGGGGCGGGCGAGCGTGCATATATCATATCATATCGTTTATTTGCATTGAACATACATCGTCATACGTAAATTACATAATATTCATGTCAAATATAATCATTACTATACTCAGAACTATAATAAAATAATAATTTAAATTAGTGATACATCATTATTAAGGAATAAAAACGTTCCAATACGTGAGGCAAAGAACTTGTATAGGTATTACCTATCCCTGCAAAAATTCCGTAACCGAGTAAAAGGCTTTTTGGACCAATAAACTCTTGAGTTTACGTGCGAAACCGAGATCTGAGGTAGCATCTTTTATTTCTGAAGGTATCTTATTGAAGATTCGTGGGCCCATAATTTTAAAAGAGTGACTATTTGTGCAGCGGCGACTCTGACGCCAGAGTATGAGTTTCAATTGTTTAACATGCACGCCCGACTCGAGCGTCCACTCAGGCCTTACACTAAAGCGTTGTAAGGGGAAAGTAATTGAAAAATTTCGATTGTTTCGGTAGCTCAGTTGGCTGGAGCTAGAAAGATTGGCCGCATATGCTAGGATGTCGCAGGTTCGCATCCTGTTCGTAGCTTCAATTTCTTTCCGTAGTTTGAATTTCATAGAATTGAAATCATGAGTATTACCTACTTGTAACCTTTGGTTTACAGTCACCACTCACTTCAGGGTGATCGAATATATCGGGTCGGGACATGGCATAACTCTAAAGCTTTAATAATAGAGTCCAGAGGAGATGACCGTGTATACCGTCACGTTTTATGGCCGAAATCTATGAAAACGTCACATAAAACTAAGGTCCGACCGAGATCTCGGTCTCGGCTATTCTCGGCCAAAACTCGAACCGAGAACTCTGTCTCGGTCTCGGCCAAAACGAGCCGAGATTATCGGCCGTAGTCGAGACTATGCAACGATTTAAGATTGGTGAATTTGAATTTGCCACGCACCTGTGGGGCCGCACGAGGTGATCTATTGGCTGGTAGTTTTGTTCGCCATGTTGATTGGTTACGTATTAACTTTTCAAACCAATTATGACACTGCCGCAATTGACAACATTTCATATTTTTAACTACTTTATTTTATGAACTAGTTAGAAAATAGGTAAAAATTTAAGCCACCCGTATTTTTTCTTTTTCAATTTAACTCATTATTTCATACAAAAAAAACACGTTGAAAAGTAGGTCATTCCAAAGCGCGTAAGTAAAATATGACTTCATCTTCCCAACAAGAATCCAGAGCCACTCCAGAGCAGCGATTGTCTGTACTCTGTACTAAGGTCTCCCTGAATACAGCGAGGAAGATGACGTCAACTTTCGGTTTACAGTAATTTGCGATTTTTTCCATAATTAACGGAGAAAAAAATCGAAAAAAATGTTTTTTGTGTACTTCACACGTTTTTACCGAAATGGTTTTCGAATTAAGACTTTTGGAAATAATGAAATATTGTCAATTGCAGACGAAAAGCGTAGACACAATCTCAGTGGGCACAATATGCACAAGGCGGACTTATTGCGATTTTTATCTCAAAAACATCGATGTGTTTGATTTTTATTACCTACATTAATAAAAAAAATACATTTTGATTTTTTCTCTCACATTTTTTAATTCTCGGTCTCGGTCTCGGCCGAGAATTTAATTTATTCTCGGTCTCGGTTTCGGCCGAGACAAAAAAGGTTTTCTCGGTCGGACCTTACATAAAACATCACGGTATACGCGATCATCTTAGCCCCTCTGTTCAGATAAGTATTCGCGAGCAATCTTGTTCGCTCGGACTTGTTTGAAGTTCAATCGAACCTAAGGTGTCGTTGTACGTAATACTGATTATCGTCGAGATGTGAATTTCATGTAAGAGTTAAGGGAATTTAAACCTTCTACACAGAAGTTAGATTTCATATTTAAATGGCAGCAGATTGCTATGCACTAGCGTGCAGCGCTGTCAGTTTCATATGCAACGTAACTATTGTGCAGAAAGTTCAAATTCATTTGACTCAAGAGTCAAGACGAGCGCTGACTCCATCCGTTTGACGTGGCGTGGTTCCTTTATAAGGAGCGTAGGTATCGCCACACCTGTGACACGCGAAGGAAGGTAAGCGCTGTGCGTAAGTAAGGTAAGTGTACGGAATTACGGAGTATTAAGGCATTTTTGACTTTGTAAGCTATTTGCAGCAAAACCTGACATTTTAGCTAATTGAAATTGGTTCACTAGTAAAGACTGGCTTTAAGAGTATAGAATGTTATACAACAACTTTAAATTACACTGCATTTTGATAAGTAATAGTCATTTTTTTGACCCTCTTAAATGTCCGTTATTACGGATTAAAAATAGTCTCAGTCGGTTATTCCGTTAATGCGTGCACGTAAATCCGGTAAATACTGTAAATGCCCCTTTTCTGCAGAATTAATGAAATAGGACACAAAAAAATAATATGACTTGATCAAAAATAAAATAACATTACATATTTGACAAAAAAAAGGTTTAAATATATTTATTACTAGCTTTTGCCCGCGACTTCGTCTGCGTAGAACTCGGTCATCACGTTAGAATGATATTTCATTCTTCTATTTCTTGCGCTTACCTAGTTATCTCTCTTCCATTCTAACTTAAACCCCGTTAAGGGATGATTTCCGGGATAAAAGTATCCTATGTCCTTCCCTAGGACTCAAACTATATCCATACCAAATTTCATCTAAATCGGTTGAGCATTTTAAGGGGAAACAGGCAGACAGAGTTACTTTCGCATGTATAACCCGCCCCGGTTTCGCACGGGTAGTCCAGTTTTAAACAACAACAAACAACAACAAATACCTACTCTTTATTGCACACCTCAATTAAACGACACAGATCAGGATCACAGGGAGAGGATTTTTTATGATTTAAATTTATTTGTCTAAGCTTTTTCCCGCGACTTCATTCGCGTGAATATCCATATCAACTTCTACACCGGCTGTCTCGCCAAACATTGCGCACGCCGGCTCAATGCGCCCACATGAAACACATGACAGAGGACAAAATATGTATTAAGAAGGAAGTAGATGAAAACGCGCGCGAGCGGAGCGAGCGCGAAATTTTTCGGATATTCTGATACGGGTGTGGAAAATACTTCATACGCATCAAGTAATGAAGATGAAAACGCGAGCGCAGCGAGCGCGAATTCTTTCAAACATTACGATGCAGGTAAGCAAAAGACTTCATACGCACCAAGTAATGTAGATGAAAACGCGAGCGTAGCGAGCGCAAAATGAAAAAATGCAAAAAAAAAAGAATATTGTGATGCAGGTGCGGAAAATACTTCATACGCATCAAGTAATGAAGATAAAAACGCGAGCGTAGTGAGTGCGAAATGTTTAATTATGATGCAGGCACGGAAAAGATTTCACACGCATCAACTAATGTAGATGAAAACGCGAGCGTAGGGCGCGCGAAAATTTTCGAACATTATGATGTAGGTGCGGAAAATACTTTATACTCATCAAGTAATGTAGTTGAAAACGCGAGCGTAGCGAGCGCGAAATTTTTGAACATTAATATGCAGATGCGGAAAATACTTCATACGCATCAAGAAATGAAGAAAATCGCGAGCGTAGTGAGCGCGAAATGTTTTGATGCAGGTGAGGAAAATACTTCAAACGCATCAACTGTAATGTCGATGAAAACGCGAGCGTAGGGCGCGCGAAAATTATCGAACATTATGACGTAGGTGCGGAAAATGCTCATCAAGTAATGTAGATGAAAACGCGAGTGCTGCGAGCGCGAAATTTTTCGAACATTCTGATGCAGGTGCCGAAAAGACTTCATACGCATCAACTATAATGTAGATGAAAACGCGAGCGTACGGCGCGCAAAAATTTTCGAACATTATGATGTAGGTGCGGAAAATGCTCATCAAGTAATGTAGAAGAAAACGCGAGCGCAGCGAGCGCGAAATTTTTCGAACATTATGATGCAGGTGCGGAAAATACTTCATACTCATAAAGTAATGTGTATGAAAACGCGAGCGTAGCGAGTGCGAAATATTTCGAACATTATGATGCCGGTGCGGAAAATAATTCATAGGCATCAAGTCATGCAGATGAAAACGCGAGCGTAGCGAGCGCGAATTCTTTCAAACATTACGATGCAGGTGTGCAAAAGACTTCATACGCACCAAGTAATGTAGATGAAAACGCGAGCGTAGCGAGCGCAAAATGAAAAAAAAGAACATTGTGATGCAGGTGCGGAAAATACTTCGTACGCATCAAGTAATGAAGATAAAAACGCGAGCGTAGTGAGTGCGAAATGTTTCGAACATTATGATGCAGGTGCGGAAAATATTTCATACGCATCAACTATTAGGGTTCCGTAGTAAACAAGGAACCCTTATAGTTTCGCCATGTCCGTCCGTCCGTCCGTCCGTCCGTCCGTCCGTCCGTCCGTCCGTCCGTCCGTCCGACCCCCGTTTTTCTCAGTAACCCTTAGTGCTAGAAAGCTGTAATTTGGCATGAGTATACATATCAATGACGCCGACAAAACGGTAGAACAAAATCTTTAAAAAAATATTTTTTTAGGGTACCTCCCCTACATGTAAAGTGGTGGTGCAAATTTTTTTTCTGCCGAACCCCATCGTGTGGGGTGTCGTTGGATAGCTCTTTTAAAAATATTATAAGGTTTCTAAAAGCATTTTTTGATTAAAGAATTGGTTAGCGCGATATTAAGCTTTGAAGTGATAATTTTTGTTATGGTCAAGTGTCTCCCCCCCCCCCCCCTGCCAGTTAAAGGGTGGCTACTAGGCATGTGAAAAAAATCATGGTAGTAGTATATACGATGAATTTAAAAGGAAAACTATCACAGCTAAGTAGACATTACTAGTTAACGAGTAATAGTCGAACTTCAGAAATGTATAATAATAATAATAATGTGAACCAACAAAATAATGTGTTCAGAAATGTACTTTGCAAAAGCAAACGTTCGTACAATTTCCATTGATACCTTAGATAATGTTGTTAATTCTTTCAAAAACATAGTAAATATAAGTTTTCGAACTTTTTAGTCCACATAATGTAAAGGGTAGACGACTACGGAACCCTACCTTGCGCGTGGCCCGACACGCACTTGGCCGGTTTTAATGTAGATGAAAACGCGAATGTAGGGCGCGCGAAAATTATCGAACATTATGATGTAGATGCGAAAAATGCTCATCAAGTAATGTAGAAGAAAACGCGAGCGCAGCAAGCGCGAAATTTTTCGAACATTATGATGCAGGTGCGGAAAATACTTCATACTCGTCAAGTAATGTGTATGAAAACGCGAGCGTAGCGAGCGCGAAATATTTCGAACATTATGATGCCGGTGCGGAAAATAATTCATACGCATCAAGTCATGCAGATGAAAACGCGAGCGTAGCGAACGCGAAATTTTTACAAACATTATGATGCAGGTGCGGAAAAGACTTCAAACGCATCAAGTAATGTAGATGAAAAAGCGAGCGTAGCGCGCGCTAACGTTTTTGAACATTATGATGCAGGTGCGGAAAATAGTTCCTACGCGTCAAGTAATGTAGATAAAAAAGCGAGTGCGAAATGATTCGAACATCATGATGCAGGTACGGAAAATACTTCATACGCATCAAGCAATGTAGATGATTGAACAAAAAGAAATTGTTGACCTATCAAATGGCTTTGTAAAGAGGTGGTTGAATAGATATTTTTTTGTTCATAAATTAGTGGAATACCTTTCAAAGTGCAAAGTGCTTTATTGTAAAACATAGGTATAACTGAATACCTACTTTGGTCTGTTCTTCCACTTTCGAAGATGGAGTAGAGGCCTAGGTTGATAGCGCACCCACCCTGGTTGCTTCTAAGAGTTATGTGATTTTCTGAGAATTGTTTTTTTTTGCTTCCTATCCGCCTATAACTTTCGAATTTGATCATACTTGATGTTTATTGTTACGTAGGTATATTTTACTAACGAATACCAATATACCCTAAATTTATGTCTGTTACGCGCTGAAAGTATTTTATACGTTTTGCTGACGGAAAACCCAACTAATCGGCACCTCGAAGAACCTCAATGACACCCATATCAATTATTAAGAAAAGTAAATAAGTAAATGTCCGCCATCTTCGATTTGAAAATGGATATCATTCTTGTAATGAGCACCTCAAAAAACAATATTTTATACAAAAATGCGCATACCTAATATATAGGTAGGGCAGATGACCCTGTTCTGGCCACTGACCCTGTTTTGGCCATTTTCAACTTCAAAGCGATGCTAACAAGACATAGAAAACAAAACAAGTCTATAATCTATGGTAGTTACAATAATGAATTATGGCAACACAGATACAGTTAGTCAGCTATCAGTGTCAAACGTCACGGAGACGATAGCTGCCATTTTTTGTGGATGTGTGTGAAATGTGCTCATTTCTTAATAAAAACAATAAGGGCAGTGGATGAGTAATCAGTTCATATCTCTGGAATCTTTGTTTGTTTTTTAAATGTGAATGTTTATACTATATTGAAATAAGATTGTCTAAGCAGAGTTTTAGTAATTTGCTTGCTAATTGCACGAAAAGTGAGGATATAAGCCGGTGGCCACAAATGGGGCAAATATTATGCGATTTTCCATCTTTGGCCAGGTCGATGGCCAAAAGTGGCACACGTTGAAACCCCAGTTCTGGCCAATTAATGTTTAACGTGGACTTTTTATGTAAAGTTGGTGGCCTTTTTTGCTGTTTCTTCACGACGTTGATGAAATTAAAAATCCGTTTTTGAATAAATAAATTTGAATGTGGATTACAAGCAGAAATCGCTATTATTAAATAGGCCTTGTCTATGTCTCTGCCTTTTAATGTCTCACTACTCTTCAATTATTTTATTTCAGGCTTCCACATTAATGCACTGTTATGTACCTATGTTTGCTATTTGAATGAGGTTAAAGTTGCTATTTGCGATATAATTTCTCATGTTAAATCTTGTAAGTGTTTAGTATAAGACTGAATTACTGTAAAAGGTAATTGAGTACCTACTTAATTATTTTGAACACCTAAGAAATAGTTGATTGTGCAATTTCTAGCTATTTACTAATAAATACTACATTAATTTCTAATTTATTGTTGCTTTATTTCATAATGGCCAGAACTGGCACAAAGTGTGGCCACAAATGGGTAAAATGTGGCCAAAAGTGGCTCCCGGACCTCCTCCGAGGCTTTTTTCTTATAAATAGTTATTTATTATAAGTTTGGTAATACTATGGTTCTATATGTCAAGAATAATATATTTTTGATAACATTAAATAAAAATAATGTCCGAAATAATTATATTTTAGAAATACCAAGCGCTTGAGTAGTGAAAATCTCTTAAAATGGCCAAAACAGGGTCATCTGCCCTACATGTCGCAAGTGCTACCATGCAACCGAGAGCCCGCCGCTCTGCGTAGGTACACTCCATCGAAAAAAAAAAACCGAGGTTTCGTAGTAAGGTTTGTGAATATTGATAGAGACTGAATGACCAACATAATTAGATCTCTCATTTCAAACAGTTAATATGGTTTGAGGGACTTTTGTATTTTTGTCTTTAGCCCTGAGAGGCAGAGGTATTGTTATTTCACCCTCCATTTTTTCAAATACTATCTGTTTATTATAAAATGTTTGAATGGGGTTCTATTTACTTTGCGTTCATGTATATACTTACCAATTTTCAAGCCTGTAAATCATGAACTGAAAGACTTCTCATACAAAGTTTAACCCCTCTTTTCACCCCCTTTCATCCCTAACCTATATGATTTTTATAGCCTATAACCTGGCCGAAGATCCAATTAACATATTAGTGAAGGCTGTATTAAAATCCATTCGCTAGTTTTCGCGTGATAGTTAGACAAATAAACAGACAGACAAATAGACAAACAGACATACAGACAAACAGACAAACAGACAAACAGACACGAATTCTAAAAACAGTTGAAACGTGTTCTGTTATCGATTCTTAGACCCCTCCATCGTTTTTTTTACTAATATCTTCAATGTACAGATTTTCGATCCTCTTCTGCTTTATTATATGTATAGATTAGAGGAGACGAGGGTAAGTGGATCCGGTCATAATTTTCAGTTAATCTCTACTTTTGTGGGGCAAATGAAAATGACGTCTTCCAAGTCGTTGCCAGTGGACACAAATGGGAAAAATCTGATTCTGAATCTGTCCCACACACACAGGGGACTTATGGTTAGAGACAAATGGGTCCTAAAATCAGTGTCCCCAATTTTCCCCAAGTGTCTAGTTCGGTCTAAAAATTCGATATGCGTTAGTTTACATTAATATAGCTAAAAATACTGAGTAATCATTTAAAATCATAAGTATAACTCCAGAATTATTTTAACGCAATTAGAAGCACAGCCAAAGAAACATTGTAGGGAATTGCGGAAGTCAGAAATTTGATAAGTTAGACTGTTTTTTTATAACAATGGTCCACAAATACATAATACGTAATTTGATCATATGGAACTATGGCAAACATCATGCTCGTAACGGCGCTGTTTGTTTGATTATCTTATGTGAATTCCTGGCAAAACCCAAAAACAAAATCCCTTTATTTTCTTCAATTGCGTAAGTTTGCCGCTTTTCGGGACAAGGCTGTTTTTTGATGTATGTAATTGCGGCAATCAGTAAATCGGCCGTAATTTACTAAATTCTAACTGAATTTCCATGTTAATTTATTTAGTCAACTTGTTATCAAATCCTACACCATTATTGAAACAATTTATAATGAAAATTCTTGCCCATTACTTGTGAAATCCTTAAGAAAATCCGTTGCGTCACTTAAGCACACGCGAAGCACTTCCTACCATTTCGGCGATTTGACAAGGACTGACCAAAACATATTACGTAAAAATATACCATATGTTCACAGTCCCAACAACTCTTGTTCATTTGACGCTATATAGTCCACACTTTACTTGTACATATATATTTTATGAAAATAGTTTATAGTTTTCTTATTTTTGGACCTAAACCGATTATTTCCGGAATACCGTACGTTTACGGAATTCCGTACATTTACCTTATGTGTGCGTGGCGTGCGCTGTCGGTACACGCGACAATTGATTGCGCGGGTGCGTAGCGCGTGGCGCGGACGAATCGCGAGATTCGCGAGGCGCGACGGCACCCGATCGGCACCGTTAAAATAAACACAATCTTAATACGAGTATGTAAATAAACCACGACGCCTTTAGGCGTCCTTTCATTCACGCGTAAGCGCGTTAATGACGAGGCCAGTAGCTCTAGTATAAGTTTTTTCGAAACATTAACTAATTCGAACGCGTTTGCGTTTTGTCTCAAAATGTATGAAAGTTATATGAAAACGTGAACAGCGCCTCTGGTGGTCACTAGTGGAAACTAAAACAGCGAGTATAACATTTGTTGCTAACCGATGAACGCGCGTATTTCAAACTCGGTGAGAGCGTTTTCATACATTTTGAGACAAAACGCAAACGCGTTCGAATTAGTTAATGTTTCGAAATAACTTATACTAGAGTTACAAACAGAGAGTTACTAGAGTTACAGTAACTCTAGTATAAGTTTGAAATACGCGCGTTCATCGGTTAGCAACAAATGTTATACTCGCTGTTTTAGTTTCCACTAGTGACCACCAGAGGCGCTGTTCACGTTTTCATATAACTTTCATACATTTTGAGACAAAACGCAAACGCGTTCGAATTAGTTAATGTTTGTTGTTCTTATGCGGGATTTACAATACGAAAATAGTTTCATGCATGTTTGATTACATTGCGGGCTTTGATCGCCCTCGTCTTACCTCGGCAGTGCGCAGCCCGCAATGTAATCAAAAACCGGCCAAGTGCGTGTCGGGCCACGCGCAAGGTAGGGTTCCGTAGTCGTCCATCCGTTACATTATGTAGACTAAATAGTTCGCAAACTTATATTTACTATGTTTTTGACAGAATTAACAACATTATCTGAGGATTCTAAGGTATCAATGGAAATTGTACGAAAGTTTGCTTTTGCAAAGTACATTTCTGAAGTTCGACTATTATTCGTTAACTAGTAATGTCTGCTTAGCTGTGATAGTTTTCCTTTTAAATTCATCGTATATACTGCTAGCATGATTTTTTTCACATGCCTAGTAGCCACCGTTTAGCTGGCAGGGGGGGGGGGGGCACTTGACCATAACAAAAATTATTACTTCAAAGCTTAATATCACGCTAACCAATTCTTTAATCAAAAAATGCTTTTAGAAACATTGTAATATTTTTAAAAGAGCTATCCAACGAGACCCCACACGATGGGGTTTGGCAGAAAAAAAATTGCAACACCACTTTACAATTTACATGTAGGGGAGGTACCCTAAAAAAAATGTTTTTAAAGATTTTATTCTACCATTTTGTCGGTGTCATTAATATGTATACTCATGCCAAATTACAGCTTTCTAGAACTAACGATTACTGAGAAAAACGGGGGTCGGTCGGACGGACGGACATGGCGAAACTATAAGGGTTCCTTGTTTACTACGGAACCCTAAAAATGCATGAAATTAGTTTCGTAATGTAAATCCCGCATTATCGGAAAACTTGTAAAGGAAGCTTTATTAAACTTTACAGAGCAGTGGAAAATGCACCAAATACAATCACGATAAGGTTCACAATCGACCGAAGACACTACCTAGCCTTCAACATCTGGAAGTAGACCTATTTTTCTGCTCATCACGATTAATTAGCACTTCATTAATTAATTTAGGCAACAACTTTTTTTTTAAATAGGGTAAACAGATGCGGTATTTTTAAAGTGAGCGGCTGGGTGACGAGGTAAACCCGTGAGGTAAACAGATGAAATGAGAAAAACTGTAAAAGGTATACTCATACTCATTTATTCATAAAATATGAAATTTTACATGTCCAAGAAATAAAGTACCTACAGTATATAAGTATAGAGATATGTATAATAATACCTGGAGATTAGGTACATGTCAATTAACCTTTTCCACGCCAAAGACGTATATATTGGCACCGCAGGTTCAACGCCAATGACGTATATATATGAGTCGTAAGAACAATATCGTTTTAAAAGGTCCAGATAGTTAATATAAAAAAGAATCTTCTTTTGGGTATAACATATTTAAATAAATATTCTTCCTGTTCCGAAGTAAAATTTACAATTCAGTTGTGTATTTAAATAGAAATTCGTGTTTTTTTCAGACCTTTGATGTTAGTCTAATTATGGCACATTTCGTACGCCATTGACCGATTAATCCGTCTTTAGTGATGTGGAAAGACATTCAAACTTAATATTTCATAAATCCTCTAAAATGCGTTCAGAAACCGTAGGCAATAGAAAAAAAAATGTATTTTTGAAAATTTTCTATATAAAGGTATTTTTTTTAGTTTTTCTTTAAAAAACTCGTAAACGGTAGCCCATAGCAAAAATATTCTTAGACATGAATAATCTACATACAATTCTCTACAAGAAAGGTTCTACGCACTTTTTCGCTAGGATGAATATTTAATGAGATTTTAAAGGAGGGAAGTTAATTATAATATAAGTGGCCTCGTGGGTGGGTCTCATTTCTTTGTTTCTCAATATTCTTAAAAATAAAAAATACAGTATTTTATGCACTCAACGAGTTCTTAATAACGATACCCCACTCGATGGGGTAGGTCAAAATTTTTATTTCGCGCCCCCCTTTTGCTGTATGGGAGCTACCCTTATAATCGCTTAAAACTAAAAAAAGTTACCTTTATACCCCCCCTACCCGTTAGCTCCACCCCCATCCGTCAGGACTTTTAGTATATTGTTAAGGACATCTTTCCCTACAACTATACCAAAATCCTCTTATACACGAATTATTTCCGCCAAGTTAACCTTAATTTATTATATCACTACACGTGTTTCAGTATCACGAAGGTGGCGAATTAATTTTTGCTGGCGTAGCTAATTTTTTTCATTTATTCAGGTGTCGCGGAGATAGCGAATAAATTTTCGTCAATGCCAATTTCTGTACACGTGTTTCAGTATCACGGAGGTGGCGAATGATTTTTTGTCGGCGTAGGTAGCTAATTTTTAGGGTTCCGTAGTAAACAAGGAACCCTTATAGTTTCGCCATGTCCGTCCGTCCAACCCCCGTTTTTCTCAGTAACCGTTAGTACTAGAAAACTGTAATTTAGCATGAGTATACATATCAATGACACCGACAAAACGGTAGAATATAATCTTTAAAAAAAAATTTTTTTAGGGTACCTCCCCTACATGTAAAGTGGTGATGCAATTTTTTTTTCTGCCAAACCCCATCGTGTGGGGTATAGTTGGATAGCTCTTTTAAAAATATTATAAGGTTTCTAACAGAATTTTTTGATTAAAGAATTGACAACATTTCAAAAAAAAATTTTTTGCTAAATCGAAAACCATTTCGAGGAAAACGTTTGTAGAACACAAAAAACATTTTTTTGGATTTTTTTTTTACAGTATTTTTTGGATAAAGTAGTAAAATATGTTTAACAGGAAATTACGTCACTTACCTAGAGCCCTAGAGGTTCCAATGTTGCTATTATAAAAAACTATATTTTCCGGCTTTACGTCTGACATTTTTTATAACTATCAATGACAGTTGAGTTGACACTTGACGCTCTTGACAGTTCATTAATTCGTTTTGAATATTTGCTTGCAATCTCGTATTTCCTTGAATTATTTTGATTTTCAACGACTCTCGCTCTCTTACGGACCCCGGACTGCTTTCTTACACGACGACTTGGCACCCCCTTGGACAATCTCATAAAGAACGATTCTGCAATCCCATCCCTCGAATTACTTTACCTGCGCTTTTCATCGTAACGACACGAACATGAGAAAGTCTGAAGGATTTGTGAAAGCTGACCGCAGAAACTCGCCTCGTGTAGAGACAGACCAGAGAATCATGATGATGAAGTTTTTGCAAAGCTCTGATAAATATAATTTGACTGGCGCCCGAGGTGCCAAAGCTGCATTATCTTCGCGGACATCTTATGTTGAATAAACTACTTTTATTGTTATGAGAATTTGTTATTTCCGAACCAGCATAAAACTTCTTTCTGATGACTTGTAAATAGTTAAAGTACCTATCCATCCTTTAGGTACTTATAATGGTCAGGTACAAGTACATAGCATCAGGTCAAATTAATTCATTATCATAAAATTACTTTCAACCCTTTGACCGCCAAGAACCTAGTGGTTGTGTGTCGTCGTGCCTACCACGCCAACAACCACTTAAAAGGACGGAGTGAAGGTATACTTTGATCATGAAAAAAATCATTTATGAACTGTTTTAATTTGTTTTTATTGGTTTACTTAGACATTGCACCAAAAAAAAACAGTGCTTGGCGTACTGGGCACCACGACACACTATCGCTTTGGTGGTCAAAGAGTTAATAAAGTTTTTGTACCTACTTAAATTTAATTTTAAATTAGTTGTATTTGTTGTTTTAAATTTCTTTATTTGTACCTACCATTCCAAATTAATAAATAGGTAAATAAAACATAATAGTCTCACAAAATATAATAAACAAGCAAACTGCACAATAAAAACAACAATCACTATCCGCTTAAGGAACCAGGTTCATCAACTGAAAATATCATTACCCTGAACAAAGCAAATGTAAGTAAATCATCTCAAATGCTGAGGATCATGACATCATGTCCTATTCTTGCTGACCAGACTCCTCCATAGGCTGCTGTTACCCGCCTTATGGATGGCCTCGTGCAGATGTAGTTGCAGGGGAGCAGTGATTTGTGTGCTCCAGCTAGTAACACCTATACTACTTCTTGAAGTGAAGCAGTAGCTGCCGTACACAGGCTCATTTCTGTTGAAGTACTGGGTCCTAAAATGTTTGTCACTTCCTGCAATGGTCGTTTAAACACCGGCAATCGAGATTATAGACGCGCGTTTACTTTCATTGTTTTCCAGTATAGAGGTACAACATTTTTTCCATATTTTCTTCCAACTGAAAGAAACAGACACGCGATTAATAATACAATTGAAAACTAGGTATTGTCGGTTCTAAAAGCTTATTAAAATATACACCCATTATACTCACATTCAAATGATCTTCGTAAAAAGTGTCCTCTTTGTTACTTTATCCAAACCCGCTGCAGTTGCAGTACACCACTCGGCCTTATTGCTATTGGGAACATTAAAAAACTGTTTGCCGGACGACAATGATGTGTTGTTTTTGCAACTTTTCATAAAACAGTATTTTTTGAGAGTCATTTTCAACAATCCTTTACAAATCGTTAGAATTTAGCGGTTGAGAACTTTGACGTTTATCGTGACATTCGTGACAACTCGAAACTGTCAAGCTGTTTAAGCATACCTACTAAGTATGTTTTTATACGTAATTATTAATTTGTTTAAACTATTTCAACGTTTTTTTAAGTGTATGAAACACAACAAGTGACGTCATTTACATAGTACTTTGACGTTTGTTACTTACGCCCTTTCTGCCCGAGTCATAATATAAATGGATATTTCCACTAAAATAAAAGATTTTCATAAATATAAAAAAATACGGGTGCCTTAAAATTATGCGTTCTTTCGAGCCAGACAATAAAAAGCGGCACTAAAAAAAATGAAATGTTGTCAAAGCTTTGAAGTGATAATTTTTGCTATGGTCAAGTGTCCCCCCCCCTGCCAGTTAAAGGGTGGCTACTAAGCATGTGAAAAAAATCATGGTAGTAGTATATACGATGAATTTAAAAGGAGAACTATCACAGCTAAGGAGACATTACTAGTTAACGAGTAATAGTCGAACTTCAGAAATGTACTTTGCAAAAGCAAACTTTTGTACAATTTCCATTAATGCATTAGATAATGTTGTTCATTCTGTCAAAAACATAGTAAATATAAGTTTGCGAACTTTTTAGTCCACATAATGTAACGGGTGGACGACTACGCTACGGAACCCTACCTTGCGCGTGGCCCGACACGCACTTGGCCGGTTTTATCATTTATTCAGGTGTCGCGGAGATGGTCAATGAATTTTGGTAAGCGTATATCTAATTTGTGTAGACTGAGTAGATGTCAATGCTAATTTCTATACAGGGTGGCCCAAACATTGACGTCAAAAAAATTTTTTTTTTAGATTCCTCACGTCGTGGGCTGTCAGAATATACCCCATCTACTTATGTAACCGATTTTTCGTAGTTTTCGAGTTATGAATTTTTAAACTTTTCTTTGCTGTATGGAGGTCGGACGTTTGAAAATCTGTTGTAAACTAAATCGTTTGTTGGGGTGGTTGTTATTATGATGCCAATAATATGTCACAACATTGAATTCTGTGGTGGATTTTGACCGTCGCCGCGTTGGTGAGCACACGTGCCCGGGGCGACGACGAGCAGAATCCATTTATGTATGTATGTATGTAAATACTTTATTGTACACAAGACAAGAGAAAGAAACAATACAGACAAAATAGATTATACATGTACAAAGGCGAACTTATCCCTGTAAGGGATCTCTTCCAGTTAACCTTTGAGCAATTGAGTGGAGAATAGGAACCAAACGATAGACAAACCAACACGTGTACAAATATATATTTATACTACACATAAATAAACAACTAAATATATATATATATATATATATATATATATATATATATATATACTATATATATATAAATATACCTACCCAAAATTAAATACATAAATATACCCATAAATATTGTATCCATATAATTCACAAGTTATTGGATAGCCAAAATTCCATTTACTGTACAAAACCTTATCTACTTACTGTCATGGCGTCGTTACCGAACAACGTCATTGAACACGTGACACTGGCGAAATCATCATAAATTTGATGGAAGCCATTTTTTAAAGAATTGATTGATTTAATTCTGTGGTTATTATGTGTTTTTTTAATGTTATAAATAACAAAACAGGATTTTATTTATGAATTTACTCTAATTTGGGAACTTTCCAGGATTATGTTACAGAAACGAAACATTCAACAGTTTTTTTTTATAAGTAAGTGGCTTCACCTCAGAATTTCTTAGCAAAGAAAAGTTTAAAAATTCATCACTCGAAAACTACGAAAAGTCGGCTAACATACATGGGGTATATTCTGATTTGAGACCAAGGTGAAACGGGAAGATTTTATAATTATGTTTTAAAACATCTCTAAAGAATAAAGTACCTAAATCATTTTGGCACTAGGTAACGTAGATAACACTAAATAAAAGAGGTTTATAAAGTACCGATAATCGTAAAAAAATATTATTTTAAGTTTCGGCAAATTACCGGTTTTACATAAAAAATACCGGTTTTTTACCGACCTCAATTTCGAGAAATTTACCGGTATACCGGTGTACCGGTTTATGGTTGCATTCTCTAATTCTGATAGCCCACGAAGTGAGGAACCTAAAAAAAATTTTTTGACGTCAAGGTTTGGGCCACCCCCTGTATATTGTCACGGAGATGACGAATTAATTATTAAGAGCATAACTAATTTTTTTCAATGTATAAGTAGGCGTCGCGGTCCGTGCACTACAGTCGTTTGTTCGCAGGTCGTAAGCAGCTCATCTAACTCTATTTGCCAGAACGCCATTCAAAAAGAGAAGAAGAAGAAAATGTTGCGAACACCTGAGGTAAGTGGATTCGGTCAACGTTTACCAGCCAATGTTTATGTGTTGTTGTTTGTTGTTTGTGTATCGAAAAATACTTCGAAATATTGTAAACGTATTTTAGACCTAGACTTCGAAATATTGCAGACCTAGACTTTATGAATGAATTATTATGATTATAGCGATGTTTCACTGTGTACATTTAATCCACTGCTACCGCAATGATTAGCTTAGTTGTTGTTATAATTATAATCCACTAAATTATTTCACCTAATCCTGTAGAAATGCCAGTGTCCGCTGGACGACACGCCGTCAGCGCTCGCCGACGCGCCCCTCGGCATCGGCACCGTCCTCTTCATGGTCCTCCTGGAGAAGTTCATCAAAGGCCGCTGCGCCATCAACGACCCCTGTCGGCGGGTGCGCTCCGTCGAGGTCACGACCGACTACGACTTCGTAGTCGTCGGTGGAGGCTCCGCCGGCTCCATTGTTGCTGGTCGTCTCAGCGAGAACAACAACTTCAGTGTGAGTAGTAATAGGACTGCAAGCTGTGCCGTCAACGATCCCTGTCGGCGGGTACGCTCCGTCAAGGTCACGACCGACTACGACTTCGTAGTCGTCGGTGGAGGCTCCGCCGGCTCCATTGTTGCTGGTCGTCTCAGCGAGAACAACAACTTCAGTGTGAGTAGTAATAGGACTGCAAGCTGTGCCGTCAACGATCCCTGTCGGCGGGTACGCTCCGTCAAGGTCACGACCGACTACGACTTCGTAGTCGTCGGTGGAGGCTCCGCCGGCTCCATTGTTGCTGGTCGTCTCAGCGAGAACAACAACTTCAGTGTGAGTAGTAATAGGACTGCAAGCTGTGCCGTCAACGATCCCTGTCGGCGGGTACGCTCCGTCAAGGTCACGACCGACTACGACTTCGTAGTCGTCGGTGGAGGCTCCGCCGGCTCCATTGTTGCTGGTCGTCTCAGCGAGAACAACAACTTCAGTGTGAGTAGTAATAGGACTGCAAGCTGTGCCGTCAACGATCCCTGTCGGCGGGTACGCTCCGTCAAGGTCACGACCGACTACGACTTCGTAGTCGTCGGTGGAGGCTCCGCCGGCTCCATTGTTGCTGGTCGTCTCAGCGAGAACAACAACTTCAGTGTGAGTAGTAATAGGACTGCAAGCTGTGCCGTCAACGATCCCTGTCGGCGGGTACGCTCCGTCAAGGTCACGACCGACCACGACTTCGTAGTCGTCGGTGGAGGCTCCGCCGGCTCCATCGTTGCTGGTCGTCTCAGCGAGAACAACAACTTCAGTGTGAGTAGTAATAGGACTGCAAGCTGTGCCGTCAACGACGCCTGTCGGCGGGTGCGCTCCGTCAAGGTCACGACCGACTACGACTTCGTAGTCGTCGGTGGAGGCCCCGCCGGCTCCATTGTTGCTGGTCGTGTCAGCGAGAACAACAACTACAGTGTGAGTAGTAATAGGATTGCAAGCTGTGCCGTCAACGACGCCTGTCGGCGGGTGCGCTCCGTCAAGGTCACGACCGACCACGACTTCGTAGTCGTCGGTGGAGGCTCCGCCGGCTACATTGTTGCTGGTCGTCTCAGCGAGAACAACAACTTCAGTGTGAGTAGTAATAGGACTGCAAGCTGTGCCGTCAACGACGCTTGTCGGCGGGTTTGTCAAGGTCACGACCGAATACTTTTTTTATTTGATTAGAAATGGGAAGTGCTCTTGGCCAGCATCTAGCCTCCATCTCACTTTGCTAACTACACATTTCGTCGGTGGAGCTGGAGGCGGTCGGGTCCATCGTGGGTCTCAGTGAGAACAACACGTTCACTGTGAGTATATATATTAAAGGTTGCTCCGTCGTATATTACATTCTTATTTATGGCTCCGTCAACGGACGCTGCCGGCGGGTGCGCTCCATCGAGGTCACGACTAGGGTTGCCAACCGTCCCGCCTCAGGCGGGACGTCCCGTTTCCAGCACCCTAGACGATGCGTCCCGCAAAGGATGCGTGCGGGACGCCAATTGTCCCGTTTTCAGGCCTCGGCAGAATTATAAGAATTGGAGCGAACATTTTGTTTCATTTCAGGAAAGAGTGCACAACTTCGATAAATGAAAATAAGTAATTTGTATCCGTAATTTAATATCCGTCATATAATCAGTAATTTGTAGACCATACTCGTAATAGGATAATTTTAGCTCGGAAATCATCCACTAAAAACGTATATCTCGCGGGAATAAATAATGTATCCTACATCACAATTATACGTTAACAATATTGATAGAGTGCGCGAGTCCCGCATTTTTTGCCAAGTCCCGCATTCTACAACAAATGACCCGCAAATCGGAGCACATAAGTTGGCAACCCTAGTCACGACCGACTGCGTGATTCTCAATCCAAACTGTACAAATTCCTTTAGTTAAGATAGTTAAATTGAAAAACAATACCTCAAGAGTCGTACATTAATGTGTCCACACCGGACCCGTGTTGTTAACGAATCTTGAATTTAACTATCTTAACTTGATAAGGGACCCAGGTATGGCGTAAACTGGAGTCAACAATAAGTTTAAGCCGGCTACTCACACACCTGCTGCAGGGGCAATTTTGATACATTTCGAAATCGGGCCAATTCGAAATATATGAAAATTGCCCCTGCAGCAGGTGTGTGAGCAGCCGGCTTTAAAATGCACTCTGATTTAAGAGAAAATAAGTAGAGAGTAAATTGTGTATTAACACATATAAGCTTACAGTTACTTATGGCACCAAATCGCTTACACGGTATTATTTTTGTAATAATACATACATGTGTAAGTCATCCTCCTAGCGTTATCCCAGTACAGTTGCATCCTGAAGGATGCCTGGGGACCGCTACCTAATCCCAAGATTTGGCGTAGGCACTAGTTTTTACGAAAGCGACTGCCATCTGACCTTCAAACCCCGAGGGGAAACTAGACCTTATTGGGATTAGGCTTTGTCAAGTGAGTGGGCAACTTGACTGTTAGAAGTTCTCAAGCCGCCCGAAGGCCTCCAACTTGGCTTAACGACTGCTGCCATAGACAGCAACCGGGATCAACGGCTTAACGTGCCTTCCAAAGCACGGGAGCGCTCAGTTAGTAACCACTCAAAGCGGTCACCCATCCAAGTCCTGACCGCTGCCCACGTTGCTTAACCTTAGATACCGCAAGCGGTACGCAGGCGCCGCTAGGACACGAGCGCTCCTACACTACATACACGTGTAAGTATGGTAGCATATTTATTCAGCCTTCATGTGATACCATACACGTGTAAATTGTAGTTGCGATGTTTGGACAAGTGTCAAGTACACCCAGATTATGCTATGTACATACTGTGTATGTACACATAGGTATTCAACTTTCATTTGACACGTGTATGTTCATTGCATCATTTGGTTGTAGGTAATTGACACTTTTCGAAACGCTGCGGCAGTAACTTTCATGACGTCATTACTCTGGAGACCGATCTTATAGAGATTGTCTCCCGAAAGTTTCGGATCCAGGAGACATATGCCTTACAACCTACTAAAAGATGGCGCTAGTTTCCGAAAATGAATGTGAAGCATTGTAAGACGAAAACACGTTACAACACGCATTATACCGAATACCGAATGTCATCGGTATAAAATGACACGCCAGCAAAGAATATACCTATATACTGACGCCAGTGGCAAGGACGATGTCAAACATCGTGATATATACAACTATCTACAGAGCTTTTGCTCTAAGAAGTCACTTTTGACACATAGAAGCACCCATATATCGTAAATGATTTCGTGTTTCTGCGGTCAGACTGTCTAAAAACTATGATGATTTGACAGATGTCGAGTGAAAAGTCGAGCGTTCGACACTCAAAAATCGGTCCCCTGGTTCGATATTATTTTTGGGATAAAAACACTCTTGCTCTCACTCTGCTACAGCTCTACAACTCACAGAGCCACTAGTATATATATTAACCTTATATCATCTGTTAGTAAAGGCTTTTCCATGAAGGAAATGTCGTGAGGAAATAGGTTTAATCCTCTGGGTTAGAAGATCAGATGGTAGTCGCCTCCAAAGAACTAGTTCGTACCTGCGCCAAATTAAGATTAGGTGTCAAAGCGGGGTCCGGGCTCATTGTGAACCATCGTGAATACGCTAGGGGATGAAGATGACGATTTTACGACCTTAGTAATATGTAATTATCTATCTATACATATAATAAAGCAGAAGAGGATCGAAAATCTGTACATTGAAGATATTAGTAAAAAAATCGATGGAGGGGTCTAAGAATCGATAACAGAACACGTTTCAACTGTTTTTAGAATTCGTGTCTGTTTGTCTGTTTGTCTGTCTGTTTATTTGTCTAACTATCACGCGAAAACTAGCGAATGGATTTTAATACAGCCTTCACTAATATGTTTATTGGATCTTCGGCCAGGTTATAGGCTATAAAAATCAGGTTATAGGTTAGGGATGAAAGGGGGTGAAAAGAGGGGTTAAACTTTGTATGAGAAGTCTTTCAGTTCATGATTTACAGGCTTGAAAATTGGTAAGTATATACATGGACGCAAAGTAAATAGATTAGATATAAAATAAATAGAATACAAAGTAAATAGAATAGAACCCCATTCAAACATTTTATAATAAACAGATAGTATTTGAAAAAATGGGGGGTGAAATAACAATACCTCTGCCTCTCAGGGCTAAAGACAAAAATACAAAAGTCCCTCAAACCATATTAACTGTTTGAAATGAGAGATCTAATTATGTTGGTCAGTCAGTCTCTATCAATAAAAATGAATAAAAATGAATAAAAATGAAAAAAATGAATAAAATGAAAAAATATTCACAAACCTTACTACGAAACCTGTTTTTTTTTGTTTTCGATGTAGGGTACCTACGCAGAGCGGCGGGCTCTCGGTTGCATGGTAGCACTTGCGACATGTACCTATATATTAGGTATGCGCATTTTTGTATAAAATATTGTTTTTTGAGGTGCTCATTACAAGAATGATATCTATTTTCAAATCGAAGATGGCGGACATTTACTTATTTACTTTTCTCAATAATCGATATGGGTGTCATTGAGGTTCTTCGAGGTGCCGATTAGTTGCGTTTTCCGCCAGCAAAATGTATAAAATACGTTCAGCGCGTAACAGACATAAATTTAGGGTATATTGGTATTCGTTAGTAAAATATACCTACGTAACAATAAACATCAAGTATGACCAAATTCGAAAGTTATAGGCGGATAGGAAGCAAAAAAAAACAATTCTCAGAAAATCACATAACTCTTAGAAGCAACCAGGGTGGGTGCGCTATCACCTCTACTCCATCTTCGAAAGTGAAAGAACAGACCAAAGTAGGTATTCAGTTATACCTGGTCTATGTTTTACAATAAAGCACTTTGAACTTTGAAAGGTATTCCACTAATTTATGAACAAAAAAATATCTATTCAACCACCTCTTTACAAAGCCATTTGATAGGTCAACAATTTCTTTTTGTTCAATCATCTACATTACTGACGCGTAGGAATTATTTTCCGCACCTGCATCATAATGTTCAAAAACGTTAGCGCGCGCTACGCTCTCTTTTTCATCTACATTACTTGATGCGTTTGAAGTCTTTTCCGCACCTGCATCATAATGTTTGTAAAAATTTCGCGTTCGCTACGCTCGCGTTTTCATCTGCATGACTTGATGCGTATGAATTATTTTCCGCACCGGCATCATAATGTTCGAAATATTTCGTATTCGATTGGTAAACTACCTTGCGTTGGGGGTTTGTTTATTTTTCACCATACATACTTACTTTAACGGCGCAGCGACCCAAAGAGGGTTTTGGCCTCCGAAACGAGAGCACGCCACCTTTCCCGATCCTGCACAGCCTCCTGCCAGTCTTCGACCTGAAGCTGCCGCAGATCCGCCAGTATAATTTTTTAATAACACCAATTCTTTGAAGCTTAGGGCCTATATGCGGGAGGCCTGCACCCAGCAGTGGTCATCTTCCGGCTGATGTCATGACGATGAAATTCCTCAGGTGCTCCTGTTGGAGGCCGGTGACGAAGCACCGATCGCGTATCGAGTGCCGTCCTTCTACACGTCTTTCTGGGGCGACAAGCGCTACAACTGGGGGTTCCGGACGGTGCCTGCGGGGTACTGCCTCGACCAGGACGGCAAAGGATGTATATGGTACCCGGGCAAGGTGCTCGGTAAGTCGTTAACGTTTAATGTAGGATTCAATCAAACGGCTGGAGTCGGCGCGCAAATTACTAGACTGAAGTCTAAGGTTCATCAATTAAACTTAAGCCCGTGCCAGAACCAGGCGACCTTGGTCCGCCTGGACTGTGTAGACAGTTGTTTCCAGCAAGATTTCCTTTGAAAAACGGTCTTTGCGGACCAACGTCGCTACGTTCTAGGGACGTGTGACAGTTAAATTGAATCAGTATAAATTGATCCGAAATCTGGCAGTTAAATTGCTGCAATAGGTAATATTTGAGATACAATTAATACTGTATACTACTGTATACTTCATGCAGGTAGGAAATGGTACTGTACCTACAAATCACTGATCACCTATGTACTAATATAGTATTTTATACAATCGTTATATAATGAATGCGTTTTTAGTCGAGAACCGCGTTTAGACCACGAGGCTTGCCGAGTGGTCTAAGTAAGGTTCGAGACTCAAAAAGCTAATTATATAACTATTGTATACAATACTTTTTCTACGAGTCCACGAAAATAACAAAATAACAGAAAGTTGCCGCTGAAACGATCTCATTTGTGCATGTAGGTTACACGGTGATTAATAGCACGTGGTCTGCTCATATCACAATACGTATCACGTGGGTATTGATGAATATTGAAAACAAGTCTAAATAATTATGAAATTTACGATAATATCACAAGTATTGTAAATTTGTAATAACAATTCCCACGGGGCCGGTGCCCTGTTAAGATTGAAAAAAAAAAATTATCAGTCCATGCCCGCCTTTGGCATCATGTCAAATTTCGACCAATCACGACGCAAGAGAATTTAAGTTTTTTTCTTCTAATTATTATGGCCAGTATCCAGACGACCGTTTAAGTAGGTAGACAATTTGACAAGTGCATTGACGGTTTTACGTTCAGAAGCGCGGGAAGCACTATCAATGTTGAAATATTCATAAAATGAGTCTCCTTAAACTTAATTTTTTTCATCAAATTACGGCGTTCTATTTTTGAATGATATTTCGATTCTCCGCGCAGTTGTACAATGAAATATTATATTACTCCATAGAGCATAGACTTTTAGTTCAGCTTTAAATGTATAATATTGTGCAATGGTCTATGAAGTTCTAATTGTAATATTGTAGTCGACGAGTATAAAAAATATTTTTTTACTTTACTTTGGTGTGCAGGTGGGTCAAGCGTGCTAAACGGCATGATGTACCACCGCGGGCACGCGGCTGACTACGAGGACTGGGTGCGGGCGGGGGCGGCGGGCTGGTCGTGGCAGGACAACCTGCCCTACTTCGACAGGACCGAGGGCAACAAGCAGATCGGCTCGCTCGTCAATGCTACTCATCACTCTGACAAGGGCCCGCTGCCTGTTCAGCAGGTGAGAAACCATCTGTGACCTCAGCCTTTAGATTAGTTAACCGTTAGATAGTGTCTGATCTGTGAAATCACATCAACCGGCCCGGCCACGACTATATATGAGAATTGCGGCGCGCCAAGCGTTTTATCTGTTCATTGCACGGTCGAGACGCCTTACGCGTCCACACGCAATGTATTGGGAACACCGCTGCCGCTGCCGCTCGAAGTCGCGGCCGGGCCGTAATGCATGAATCATGTTCGCAGTTCAGATACCAGCCCCCATTCGTGTACGAGCTGCTTTCGGCCATCAGCGGGGCGGGGCTGCCGGTGATCACAGACATGAACGACCCCGCCACCCCGGACGGATTCACTATCGCGCAAACGTTCAATGAGTAAGTCTTCCTTGATAGTCTTCGATAAATATACTTGGTTAGAATATGGTTTCTAAAGAAACGTTCCTCATTTGAATTTGTCCTTGTTCCAATCTGACCTACTACGAAAAAACTTCCTAACCTACTGAGAATCTGACCTCTGAAAGACTAAATAAAAATTTGATGAATATAGTAAGAGAAATATATAGAAACTGACTCACTCCGAATCCAACCTAATAAAAACATGATCTACCTACCCAGAAGTTGACCAAATAAGAAACTGGAAAGGGCAGGATTGAACCTATTCCGAATTTGGTAACCTCCACCCAAACCCTTAGGATAAGTCTCTAAAGTCTCTGAGGATAACCGTCGATAGTATACACTCTCGATGAAATACAGACCTAATGTTGTCTCTATTTTTTACTACTTGAAGAATTAGAGTGAATCTAATATTGGCTAGTGTAGCTCGAATTATGAGAACAAATCTTTAGTATTTATTTTCTTATTCACATGTATGCAGCAATGGGCAGCGCTATACAACGGCCCGTGCGTATCTGAAACCTCACACGGAGCGTCCAAACCTCAGCGTAAAACTGAACGCGCGCGTCACCAAGGTTCTGCTGAACGGTAACCAAGCCACTGGAGTGGAGTTTGTCGACGAGGACGGAACTAAGAAAACTGTGCGGGCCAACAAGGAGGTAATTATTTTCTTTATCTCACACACAGTGGTGCGATCGCGGTGTGACGTAAAACGCGCGCGTCACGAAGGTTCTACTGGAAGAGAAGCAAGCCACTGGAGTGGCTTGTGAAGTAGGCATTCGTTCCATCTCAATTCTCATAACATCGTTGCAATGTGCAATCGCGATGCGATGAGTCAACTTACTTATTTGCCAAGAATCTGGGCCCCTAGAATGAGATACTCACCACTGACTGTGTAAATACAGGATTGAGTACCTAATTATCTTTTTATACACCCAAAAAAACAACAATTGGATATCCATTAGTAAACAGATAATAGAAAACTATGGAATATTACACTGACTACCTACTTAAATTTCAAGTTCATTGCGCCAAGGCGAAAAGCACCTAAGTATCAGCTGTTTTGGAAACACATGTTAAGAAAATAAAGACGAATAAGAAAAATAAAGACGAATAAGAATAGAGAAAGCAAGTATTTGTGGTGATTCAAGCTGACCTAGTTTCAAATCAAGGTAACTTCATAACTCCAATCAAGTTAGATTTAACCTAATAAGGTTAGCAGTTTCAAC
The DNA here is from genome assembly GCA_951800055.1 of Cenopis cana. Taxonomy (NCBI): domain Eukaryota; kingdom Metazoa; phylum Arthropoda; class Insecta; order Lepidoptera; family Tortricidae; genus Cenopis; species Cenopis cana. Next base: position 1,684,714 of record OX637492.1, on the reverse strand, counting down.
AATAACTTTTCCGTTATTTTTACTATTGTTGATATCCTAATCCCAACAAGGCCTTTTTTTTTTTTTTTCCAAGGGGGAAAATTCATTACGCATACCACCCGGGCGCGGGGGGTCACCCGAGTGGTTATGTGGGACTCCCGTTTAGGCTAATGAGGCCCACGGTGTACCCACTAAAAACCCCCCCATCTGCCGCCTCGTCGCCATTGTGGCGGGGTTACGGGAACGTTCGTACTTCTTCCGCGACCCCGCCGGCGATATCCGCTCCCAAGCGGCTCCTTCGCGGATGCCCGTAGGCCCTCTCCACGTCAGGCACGCCAGATGTTTCGGCGCGCCTTCCTCCTCGACCTCCGACTAGTACAGTAGCGGACCCCCCCGAGTCCGCTACAAGGAGTTCATGGGTGCCGAAAAACTTCCGGCACTCGGTGGCGGATCTGGTCTATGGTTCCGCCACGAACCACACCTCGGCCGCAGAGGATAGGGAAAGCGGCGCACCGTAATACCGGCATTCCTCTTCCTCTGCGGTCCCACCAACGCCGTTACAGCGGAACGGCCCCGCCAAGGTCGCAGGGGGTAGGGAGAGTGGCGCACCGTAATACCATCACGCCTCTCCCCCTGCGATCCCGCCTCGGCCGCAGAAGATAGGGAGAACGGCGCACCTCAATACCGGCACTCCTCTTCTTCTGCGGTCCCACCACAACGCATCCCATGTGGGCTAGCCAAGCCCGCTGGGAGCGCCCTCCTCGGGCCAGCCGGCTGCCCAAACAGGCCGGCCCTGGTGCCTCTTAGCTTCACCGTGGGTGACCAGTCCACGGTTACTAAGCCCCCCCGCCCCGGCAAGGCGGGCACCCTCGGGGGGGATCCCAACAAGGCCTAGTTTAACCCTTAAGTTGGAGAGTCAGATGACATTCGCTTCCGTAAAAACTAGTCATCCTCCTAGCGTTATCCCAGTACAGTTGCCTGAAGGATGCCTGGGGTCCGCTACCTAATCCCAAGATTTGGCGTAGGCACTAGTTTTTACGAAAGCGACTGCCATCTGACCTTCCAACCCCGAGGGGAAACTAGACCTTATTAGGCTTTGTCAAGTGAGTAGGCAACTTAACTGTTAGAAGTTCTCAAGTCGCCCGAAGGCCTCCAACTTGGCTTAACGACTGTTGGCATAGACAGCAACCGGGATCAACGGCTTAACGCGCCTTCCAAAGCACGGGAGCGCTCAGTTAGTAACCACTCAAAGTGGCCACCCATCCAAGTCCTGACCGCTGCCCACGTTGCTTAACCTTAGATACCGCAAGCGGTACGCAGGCGCCGCTGGGCCACGAGCGCTCCGTTAAAACTAGTGCCTATGCTAAATCTTGAGTTTACATAGCGGATACATCCTTGAGGATGCAGTTGTACCTACTGGGATAACGCGATGACGATGACTTATTGTCGAGATAATTAATTACAACCGTACCTAATTTAGTCAAATTTAGTAATATTAAAACACTGATCTGATCGTGGTTTTAGTCACAACAGCTCAAGTACAATCAGCATTACATGTAGCAACTCATTTTGCAGAGGTTAAAAGCTCTTAAGTATATTCCTTTTTTAATAAAGACTTGCGATAGTCCGCTCTGCCCTACTTCTCTAAACACTCTCTTGGCTTGTCTAAAAAAAAAAATAAAAAAAAAAAAATGAACTTTATTCTGTAAGTAGGCCGCAATGGCACTTTTACAAGTCAAACCCTACTAGCGTTTCACAGAGGCCACTGCCGAGAAGAAACGCCGAAAGAAACTCGACAGTCAGCCATTTTCTCACAAAAATATGCTTATTACAATGATAAATGATAATACTTAACCTACTTAAGATCAAGAAATCTAAGTATCTATATAAAGCAACACAAAAACAAAGAATAAAATGAGGAAAAAAACCAGTTATGACAGTGTGTAATTCTGCAAGAAAACATTTCGAAACTGTATACCTTAGCATTATCAAATTCTATTTAGGAAAAAAAAAAATTGAATCCTTTAGACTATAAATTTAGTTATAAATCTTTTGATATGTTTTCTTGCAAGAACTGCGTCAACTAGATAAAATTAAAAAATACACAATATATGAATCTTTACTCTATTTAAGTATCTGGTTTGGGCCATGCTTTTCTGTCTGTTAGATAGTCCTCAACCTTGTAATAAGCCTTCGACATCAATGATTTTTTCAAGTACTTTTTAAGAGCTGGAAAAGGTAAATTCAAAACTTCATCAGGTAACTTATTATAAAAACGGACACATTGACCTACAAAAGATTTGTATACTTTACGGACACGAAATTTTTTAGTGGCAATTTTATTTTTATTTCTAGTATTAAAATTATGTATATCAGAATTTTTACAGAAGGAGTCTATGTTCTTAAGGACATAAACAATATTCTCATAGATGTACTGGGACGCTACAGTTAAAATGTTGATTTCTTTAAAGAGTTCTCTTAAAGATTCACGTGAGCCTAGGTTATATATGGAGCGAATGGCTCTTTTTTGTAACACAAAAATTGTCTGTATGTCAGCTGCTTTACCCCAAACCAGGATACCATACGACATAACACTATGAAAATAGCTATGATAAACTAGGCGAGCTGTTTCTACATTGGTAAGTTGCCTGATTTTTCTGATAGCATATGCGGCTGAACTTAATTTACGCGCCATAACGGCTATGTGGGGACTCCATTGTAGATTTTTGTCTAATGTTATACCTAAGAATATTGCTTTATCTACTATTTCTAAGCACTCGTTATTTAAGAGTATACTAGTTTCCACCGGTCTAACATTAGGCAAAGAAAATCTGACACATTTAGTTTTCTTAGCATTAAGTAACAGATTGTTAACGGTAAACCAGTCAAGTACTTTGTCCAGTGTGCCATTAACTCTACTATAGTCAACTGATTTTCGGTCAACCTTAAAGATTAAAGATGTATCATCCGCGAATAAAACTATATCACAAAGATTACTTACTATAGACGGCAAGTCATTTATATAAACCAAAAATAAAAATGGACCTAAGATAGAGCCCTGAGGCACTCCTAACGTTACTATTGCCCCACTAGACTGGGTTCCATTTACAACAACTGCTTGAGTTCTATTGCTGAGATATGAAGACATAAGACTTAACGCTTAAGTGTTTCTCAGTGTACGCTGTAAAATTGTGGAATAAGTTACCGTTGTCCTTAAGACAGTCCCAGTCTGTAGCATCGCTCAAGACGAAGTTGAAAGAATTTTGGCTATCCAATAACTTGTGAATTATATGGATACAATATTTATGGGTATATTTATGTATTTAATTTTGGGTAGGTATATTTATATATATATAGTATATATATATATATATATATATTTAGTTGTTTATTTATGTGTAGTATAAATATATATTTGTACACGTGTTGGTTTGTCTATCGTTTGGTTCCTATTCTCCACTCAATTGCTCAAAGGTTAACTGGAAGAGATCCCTTACAGGGATAAGTTCGCCTTTGTACATGTATAATCTATTTTGTCTGTATTGTTTCTTTCTCTTGTCTTGTGTACAATAAAGTATTTACATACATTACATACATACATTAGCAGACAAACCATAATGTTTAAGTTTCAAAACGAGCGTCCCATGATCCACGCAATCGAAAGCTTTAGAAAGGTCACAAAAAATACCTATCGCATCACAGGAATTCTCCCAAATATCGTAAATATGTTTAATAAGCACAGATGCAGCGTCAGTCGTGGAGCGCCCTCTTGTGAAACCGAACTGTTTACTTGTAAGCAGTTTATTTCTATTAAAGTGCATTAGCATATCGTTTAACATTAATTTTTCAAAAACCTTACTTAATACAGGTAGTATCGATATGGGACGGAAGTTGGTTAGGTCGTTTAAATCACCCGATTTAAATAGAGGTATGACTTTACTAAACTTCATAAGATCAGGAAAAATACCCTCTGATATGCAGTTATTGTAAATCAAAGCTAATTGGGGCGCAATGACATCTATGATATGATTAATAACTTTTACTGATGTTCCCCATAAATCCTCGGTTTTCTCTGTTCTCTATGTATTTAAACTTAATTTCACATTAAAAAAAGTACAAATGGCGGACTTTGGCATCCTTTATCAATCAACCACCCCCAACCTTCCTCAATGTAGTTTCCTTGCTTGCTTGTTTAGTTGTTCTTCAACCATGTTTTGTATACTTCAGGTAATCCTAAGCGCCGGCGCCCTCAACTCTCCCCACATCCTACTCAACTCAGGCATCGGGCCCCGCGAGACTCTAGAGAAGTTCGACATCCCCGTAGTAGCTGATCTGCCCGTGGGCAAGAACCTGAGGAACCACTACGGGATGACGTTGTTCATGCTGCTGAAGGGGTTAAACAACACGAGAGACCTGGACTGGAGCGCGCTGACTGACTACCTTCTGCAGGCCGAGGGGCCTATGACGGCGACTGGCATTGCGCAGGTACTATAATGTCTTATGTCGTGGCTTTTGTTTTCCCCAAGCCGTTTCTCTCATCTAAGTAAGCATTTATACCAGTTGCACCATCAGCTAGCTACGCTTTGGAGCCTAGAGACCGCCTATCGGGACAAATAGAGTAGCAAATGAACTGTCAAACAAATAAAAATTAAGTATGGCAATGCTTTGTATCTGTGACGGATTAATACTTAGGCTGGGTCGCACCAAACCGTTAGTAATCGTAAGCGGTGTTCGTCAAATCTAATTGTATGGAAAGTTTGAAAAGTTTCTATGGGAAGACAGGTGATGTTATGTAACGTACTAACACAGACCGGTCATCGACAAATATGGCGCCGGCAGCTGTCATCCCATAGAAACTTGTCAAACTTTCCATACAATCATATTTTACGAACACCGCTTACGATTACAGACGGTTTGGCGCAACCCAGCCTTATAGTGACTTCGTAACGGGTGCTCCAGTCACTTTTGTCCTGTTTTCAAATGTTCCGCCTTGGTGCCACTGTATGGATATTGTATCGGATAGGGAGAACCGGTCCTAATTTGTTTTAAGATGGCAGAGCGATAGTAGCGCCCGAGTGTGCCGGGATTTAAGCTGTCACGCGGTGACGGTTGTCAAGTTGCCCTATCTTCGGTGTTTGTCGTGTACAGATTCACAGATAAAATATAAAAATTGCTGGAGCAAAGATATTTAAGCCAGACTATATCGTCGAAAAAAACTTTCATTACTCAGGTGACGGGCATCATGTATTCGTCGCTGGCGGACCGCGGCCGCAAGCAGCCGGATTTGCAGTTCTTCTTCGGCGGCTTCTACGCCGACAAGTCCGAGACAGGCGTCGTCGGAGAACTGGTCCCAGACTCGCCAAATGGACGCAGTATCATGTGAGTGCCTTATGAATTACCACACTGGCCACGGTCGATGACATTTGTTTAGCCTAGTTTTGGTATTGACCCCAGCCTGCCGACATGACGATCATGTCGAGGGGCGTCTCTAGCCCAAGTAGCGGCCCTGTGCAATCATTATTCAATACTATAATTTGTAAATCTTGGCGTAAAACTAAGATATGTTAAATTTTTGCCAGTGCTAACGTGGCTCTCCTGCTGCCTCGTGCTGTGGGGCTGCTCACACTCAACTCTTCGAACCCGCTGGACCCGCCGCTGTTCTATCCCGGCTACTTCGAGGCGCCGGAGGACCTGGTCATGCTCAGAGACGGTGCTAGATATCTTCAGAGAATATTTAATAACACTGTAAGTTCTTCACGTTTACGAGTTTTAAGTATTTGCCTAAGTGATTTCCATTTGGCCCCATGTTGGGCGCCATTTAATGAAAACTTGTTAATTCATATTACTGAACCGCGATTAGTTAGGGATTGAGATAGCTGTCAGTTCATACAGCTTTGATGTAATTATGTGGCATATCTGTCGTCTCTAATTCCTTTCTCATCGCGGTACCGTAATAACTTATGTCAGGATTTGGCATATATAGAGAGAGGATCCCACAACATCCCGGCGGGGCATTCAACATCCCGGTTCACAAATGGGAGGAGCTTGCCGAGGACAGGGACAACTGGCGCAAACTGGTGCTCGATGGGCGCAAAGTCCACGATAAAGCATGGTTTGCGACGCTTGCAGACAAGCGAGCCAAGAGACATCGACCGGAGACCTGTTCGCCACGGGCGAACTTTACTTGCCAGGGCTGCGGTCGTGTATGCCGCTCTCGCATCGGCTTACACAGCCACAAAAGACGTTGTCTACCTGCATGACACTGCTTGTATAGTCTGTAATAGACTCGAAGGCCATTGATTGAGAGAGAGGATGGAATGGTCGGAAGGCGACCAAGGCGATGGTATCTTGATAAAATTTCTGCGATACTGGAAAAAGGCCAGGTTAGAAGTTCCCGCAACCGACGAGCACGCATGAGGATATATGGATGTGATTGAGGCAAAAGAAGTATGTAAGGACCGTAGTATTTGGCGTCCTTTAGACTCTGCCTATCCCAATGGGATACAGACGTGAGTATATGGATGGATGGATGGAAGTATTTGCCTAAGCTTTTTGATTTCTTGTTGGCCCCACGTTGGGCACCATTTAAAGAAACTACTTGAAATCCGGAAATTATGAGTAGGCGCTAGTTTCACGAAAAGGACATCCATCTGATGATCTGACCTTCACTCAGGGAAAGCCTCACCCTTACTTTAAAGCCGAAAGCCATTGTTAAATATCAAATGATCTAGTTATATTAAGTTTTTTTGCCGGGATTCGAACCCGTGACCACCTGATTGAAAGTTGCGTCTTATCGCTCGGCTGTAGCAAGAGCTTGAGTGTCTGTGCAAGATTTAACAATATAAAATCGATATAAATTTGCTTCCACACTTCCACAGATCCTGAAGGATAAATTCGGCGCGGAGATCGACCAGCGCTTCACCGGCAATTGCACCTCTGAGGAATGGTCCCCCGAGTGGGTCGAGTGCATGGCGCGACTACGCACTGACCCGCAAAACCACCCGCTGGGGACGGCGGCTATTGGGGCTGTGGTTGACACGGAGCTGAGAGTTAAAAACATCAAAGGTGACACTTACAGCCAATGCATCGTCTAGAAATAGTTTCTCACCAAAGCCAAGTGCCGCTTTAAGGAGTGGTTCATACTGACTCGCAAAACCACCAGTTGGGGACGGCGGCTACAGAGACTGTGGTCGACACGGAGCTAATAGTCAAACAAGTCACAGGTAACACAGAGCTGCTGTCTCGTCTCCAGGCTGAGTCACTAAAGTCACAGTGTAACATATACACTTCTTGCTTGCTAGCGCGACTTGTTGCCAAGTCACGTCACGAGCGAATTTATCTCTCATTCACACTGTGCGAATTAGAGGAGGGTCGATTTCATTGCATAAGGTCAAAAAGTGTATGTTTATAATGCTGACTGAAACAATAGCTGCCTGCTGCTTTGGTGAGTGTGCTCAGGAGCTCCATGAGCTCATACCTCCTACCCCCTTCTTCCATCGGGAATCCAGACCTACGGTTGGTTGCCATGCCATCCTTACCTGTTTGAAATTCATCTTACTCGAACCAAGCGTTTTTATTCATCTTTTATAATGCGCACTAGGTACCACGGTTTGGAATTCCCTGCCGGCGTCTGTATTTCCGAGTTCATATAACCTGAACCTTTTTAAGGCACGAGTGAACAGGGATCTTCTGGGTGAGCTCGCTTTTCCGTCCGCCTCATCTTTGCCCCCTGGCTAGATGCTGGCCAAGAGCAATCGCTTTTTTAATTAAAAAAAATATATTTAAAGAGCTACGTTTGTATTGTCAGGTGTCCGCGTGATCGACGCCGCGGTGATGCCGACGCAGATCACAGGCAACCCGCAGGGCGCGATCATGATGGTTGCGGAGCGCGGCGCAGAACTGATCCGGCAGAGCTGGCGGCAGTAGCGGAGGAGGACGCCGCTCCACAGTGCTCACGGACTAAACTAAACGCTTTACTATGACTTCATCATTATTTATTTTTATTTTACGAAATACAATCTTTTGATAATGAACCTTTCTTTTTTTGGGTAAACGCGGACCAGTGATGAAGGGATCGGATGTTATTAAAAGTCCATTCAGCAAATCAGTGTTGCTTGTTACCCTTGAAAGCTTCGAAGATTCTTATAATTGTCATGGGTTATTGCAATGGGTTGCGTAAAATAAATATTACATTAAAACACATAGGCAATTAAGAGTGCTTTCGTTGCCGGGCACAAGTCAAATCTAGGTATTTTTTGACGTTTTCCGCTGCACACAAACGAGCACTGTACACGGTGCGTTCGCATGTGTTCGTAACAACACTAACGCACATAACTTTTCATTTAAATTTAAACCCTGATATAGTGCAATAAGGTATACAATGATATCTGTCATGTATCTTCGTATGCTGTAACAAGTTGCCGTATAGTGTGTGTATGAGCCTTGATACTTTTGCAGCGAAAATGTTGTGTTTAGGGATATACAACTATATTCATATTATTATCCTTTTTGTATAAGACTTAATATTGAATGCGAAAATATAATCAGTTGAAGATAAATTAGTGGGAGATTCATCCACATGCGTTTTGTAATATTGAAGGAAAATACAAGTCAATGAAATAAGTATATACCTACTTATACCTATGATTCATCAATACTTCGTATTTGACCAGCTATCTAACGAGAGTGTCTTGAGGCGTTTGTTGATCGAATCTTTTCAAGAGACAACGTGAAGAACGTGGCGGCGGCTTTCAAGTTTTAGGGTGCCTTTCCATCAAAGTTGTGTCATTGCTATGAATGCGTTGTATCCACTAATCATATGTTCACATAACATAGCATTGGTTTAAACGGAAAACTATAACAACCTCGCAGCATAGCTGCATAGCATATAGCTCTGGTGGAAAGGCTATCTTAGTCTTGCTAACTATGTCCTTCTCGGCCTTTTACAAAGTTCTCGCCATTGGGGATAATGATGTCATCGAGCATTTTGATCGGTCTGTCAGTAGTGGTAGGTGTGTAACCCTGGCTACCAAGTTATGCCTACGCGCGTGCATGCTTGCCGTTAGCACGAGCACTGCAATCGGAAATGATATTCAAGGTGTAGCCAGTAACAGGAGCAAATATATAAAAGGACGCTTCCTTAGAGCATCCGCAGGAGCCCCTTGTGTGTGTATTTCAATTCGGCTTTATAATTTCAAGCAATTTATTAGTTCAAGTTACGGTAGCCCAGTGGTTCAAAGCATGCGGCTGTCAAGCGGCGGTCGTGGGTTCGAATCCCAGCTCGTACCAATGAGATTTTCGGAACTTATGCACGGAATATCATTTGATATTTACCGTTAGCTTTTCGGTGTAGGAAAACATCGTGAGGAAACCTGCATACATCCGCGAAGAAATTCAAAGTTGTATTTGAAGTCCCCAACCCGCTCTGGGCCAGCGTGGGGACTACTGCCCAATCCCTCTCATCTATGAAAGGTGGCCAGTGCCCAGCAGTGGGACGTAGATAGGCTGATGATGATGATGATTTCAATTCGGAGAAACTTTAATCTAAACATAAGACCCTCGAGTAAAGTGCCGTGAAAGTCCACGGTAAAGGATAAAACTACCATTATTGTGTAGATAAACATCGTATATTAAAACAAAAGAAGTAAAGGAAGAATAGGAAGTTAAAAATTACATCAAAGGAAAAAAGGTGATTTTTGTGGATTCTTGTCCACAAAAATCACCTTTTTAGGGTTCCGTACCAAAAAGGTAAAAAAGGAACCCTATTGGTTTCACTTTGTCTGTCTGTCTGTCTGTCTGTCTGTCTGTCTGTCTGTCTGTCACATCGCTAAATATCTCAGGAACTACTTATCCTATCGATTTGAAATTTGGAATAGTTATAAACAAGGGTAACCCAGATACATAGAAGATGGTTTTTTAAATTATTTTATTTTATTTTCTGTGAATAATGACAGATAAAAGAGGGTTCAAAATTTTAAAGTCTGGCAACTATGTCAAGTGGGGTATCATATGAAAGGGCTTGACTTGTACATTCCAAAACAATTTTTAGTTTTTTTTTTCGTTGGGGAAATTTCGATTTACGAGGGAAAATGTAAAAAAAAATACCATTCCCCCCCCCTTATCTCCGAAGTTTACGAAGAAAAAAATTTAAAATTATTACACAACATTAATATGCATGTATATTTTACAGGAAAATTATAGCCATAGCTCTATCTAGTTTTTCTTTTTTTTAATCATCAAAAAACTCTTCTATACTAAGTTTGTAATTTAATCACCTTTGTATATATTTTTGTTTTATATTTAAATTTACAAAATTTCGTTGAAAATACCTTCTTTCAAATAAAAAAACAATTATTGAAATCGGTTGATGTGATAAAGAATTATCCTTGAAAAACCAACATACGTACTAAGTTATTCAGTCGCGCAAATTAGTAACACAATGCGCCGATAGATGGTGCTGTCATGTTTTTTTAAGATTGTTCCTGAATTAATGGGGTCGGGACGGGTACACAACTACATATACAAGAACTGTGTACGGAACCCTCGGTGCGCGAGTCGGACTCGCACTTGACCGGTTTTTTTCCTTTGATGTAATTTTTAACTTCATATAAATCACATATATGAACCTGAAATTTGGCGATGAAATGTTTACTTTTTTTTCCTAAGCCTATAAAGGTGTCCCACTACTGGTTTATTTTACTTTATAATCGATATGGGGGTCATCTTTGAGATAAGTTGCGTTTTCCGTCAGCAGGTCAGCACAATCTATAAAATATTTTCAGCGCGTGACAGACTATCCACATTTAGGGTGCATTTGCATTGGTATTCGTTAGTAAAATATACGAAACAATAAACATTAAGTATGACCGAAAGTCATAAGCCAATAGGAAGCAAAAAAAACAACTCTCAGACAATCACACACCTCGCAGAAGCAACCTGGGTAGGTGCGCTGCCAACCTAGGCCTCTACTCCATCTTCGATAGTGACAGGACAGACCAAAGGTGGTACTGGTAAGGTATTCCAATAATTTTTAAACCAAAAAAATATTCAACCACCTCTTAACAAAGATAGGTACTCCACTCGATGGGTCAACTGATTCTTGTTTGTTCAAAATTTAGCACTCACTGCGTTCGGTTTTTCATCTACATTACTTGATGCGTATGAAGTATTTTCTGTACCTGCATCATAATGTTCGAAACATTTCGCACTCGCTACACTCGCGGTTTCATCTACATTACTTGATACGTATGAAGTCTTCTTCGCAGTCGTACCTGCATCCTAAACATAGTTTTCGAAATATTTCGCGCTCGCTGCGCTCGCGTTTCAACTAGGTACCTACATACGCGTATGAATTATCTTCCGTACCTGCATCATAATGTTCGAAAATCTTCGCGCTCACTACGCTCGCGTTTTCATCTACATTACTTGACGCATAAGAAATCTTTTCCGCACCTGCATCATAATGTTCGAAAATGTTCGAGCTCGCTACGATCGAGTTATCATCTACATGACTTGATGCGTATTGAAGTCTTTACCGCACCTGCATCATATTGTTCGAAACATTTCGCAATCGCTGCGCTCGTGTTTTCATCTACATTACCTTTTCCGCGCCAGCATCATAATGTTCAAAAATGTTCGAGCTCGCTACGCTCGCGTTTTCATCTAGATTACTTGATTCCTTTTTTCGAGAAATTTCGCGCTCGCTGCGCTCGCGATTTCATCTGCATTACTTGATAGGTATGTAGTACTTTCCGCACATGCATCATAGTGTGCGAAAAGTTTAGCGCTCGCTACGCTCGCGTTTCCATCTACATTATTTGATGCGTATGAAGTATTTTCCGCACCTGCGTCATAATGTTCGAAATATTTCGCGCTCGCTACGCTCGCGTTTTCATCTACACTACTTGATGCGTTTAAAGTCTTTTACGCACCTGCATCATAATATTCGTAAAATTTCGCGCTCGCTACGCTCGCGCTTTCATCTACATAAGTTGATGCGTATGAATTATTTTCCGCACCTGCATCATAATGTTCGAAACATTTCGCGATCGCTACGCTCGCTTTTCCATCTACAGTAATTAATACTTTTGAAGTATTTTCCGCACCTGCATCATAATATTCGTAAAATTTCGAGATCCCTTCGCTCGCGGTTTCATCTACATTACTTGATGCGTATGAAGTATTTTCCGCCCCTGCATCATAATGTTCGAAAATGTTCGAACGCCCTACGCTCGCATTTTCATCTACGGTAATTAATGCGTATGAAGTATTTTCCGCACCTGCATCATAATGTTCGTAAAATTTAGCGCTCGCTGCACTCGCGTTTTCATCTACATGAATTGATGCGATTGAAGTATTTTCCAAACCTGTATCATAATGTCTGAAAAATTTCGCGGTCGCTTCGTTCGCGTTTACATCTAGAGTATTTTATATGTATGAAGTATCTTCCGCACCTGCATCATAATGTTCGTAAAATTTCGCGCTCGCTACGCTCGCGTTTTCATCTGTATGACTTGATGCGTATGAATTATTTTCCGCACCTGCATCATAATGTTCGAAACATTTCACGCTCGCTACGCTCGCTCGTGTTTTAATCTGCATGACTTGATGCGTATGAATTATTTTCCGCACCTGCATCATAATGTTCGAAACATTTCACGCTCGCTACGCTCGCGTTTTCATCTACATGACTTGATGCTTATGACGTCTTTTCCACACCTGCATCATAATGTTCGAAACATTTCACGCTCGCTACGCTCGCGTTTTCATTTTCATAATTTGATGCGCATGAAGTATTTTCCACACTTCATCGTAATGTTCGAAACAATTCCTCTGTCACGTGTTTTATGCGGGCGCGTTGAGCCGGCGTGCGCAATGTTTGGCGAGACAGCCCCGCCCGCAGTACCCGGCGCCGGCGAAATACGGTGTAGAAATTGATATGGATATTCACGCGAACGAAGTCGCGGGGAAAAGCTTAGATAAATAAATTAAAAACTGGACTACTTACCTGTGCGAAACGGCGGATTATGAATGCGAAAGTAAAGCTCTGCCTGCCTGTTACCCGTTAAACCGCTGAACAAATTTATATGAAATTTGGCATGGATATAGTCCCAGGGAAGGACATGGGATACTTTTTATCCTGGAAATCATCCCTTAACGGGGTTATAGTTAGAATGGACGAAATAACTAGGTAAGCGCGTGAAATAGAAAAATAGAATCACATTCTAACGCGATGACCGAGTTCTACGCAGACGAAGTCGCGGGCAAAAGCTAGTAGATAAATATGTACGAAAACCACGCGCAGAGCTTCTGTCAGTGGAATCGAGCTACTGGGAGTTTTGTCGCTGGTTCACTAAACCTAGCCTAGCTGAGAAGAGTCCAGCATGAAACTTAGCTAGGCCCGCCCTGGGTCGGACTGACTCTAGCCACTATGCGGCGGTACGCGTCACAGTATTAATTTAAAGAACTTATCGTGGTACATGTCCTGTTAATATCTATACTTATGCCAAATACGTACTTATCAAATTATGAACGGTCACAATGGTCCTCTGACCCGGGTGAAGTTACCGGGTACATGAAATACATTTTTGATTATTGATTAATGATTATTATAAAAAGACATGTGCCAAGATGAGTCTGTCCACATTTCAAGACATTGAGGACCAACAAAAGTGACTGTACATTTCGGTCAAGCATCAAGGCTATTTCTGTACACGTGTTTCTGTGTCACGGAGATGGCGAATTAATTTTAGTCGGCGTAGCTAATTTATTCTTTTTATTAATTCAGGTGTCGCGGATATGAGGAATAAATTTTTGTAATATTATATATAAGAATTTATATAAGAATTTGTGTACACTGTATATATGTCAATGCTAATTTCTTTTGTCACTGAGATGGCGAATTAATTTTTGAGAGCGTAGCAAATTTAAAAATATCCAGGTGTCACGGAGATGATGAATTAATTTTTATAAGCGTAACTAATTATTTTTTGATATATAGGTAGGTGCGGCAGTCCAAGCACTTACAGTCGTTTGTTCGCTGATCGTGAGCAGCTCTCGATCTACTTGATCTACCTCTGTTGGCCAGAACGCCATTAAAGAAGAGAAGAAGAAGAAGAAAATGTTGCCAACACCCGAGGTAAGTGGAGTGGTAATGTTATGTTTATTTTTTTGGAAGTTGTAAAGATTGGATTTTTCTTACATCCAGCAATTCCCTAATAATTCGAATAGGTTTGAGGAGGTAGTTAGGGATGTTATGGGTCATAAAGAGATTTAGGTTCGCGTTTTTCCTGCGGACGGTGTGGACATATTAAAAGTAAAGGGCTACAAAGCTTAATTTTAGATTGGACTAACTAGTAACCTGCATAAACAGAGTCTACGTTTCTATTAATCCACGTGATAAAAGCATCTAGCTTACATGCACATCAGCCGTTACAAGTAACTATTGACCACAGAATGGACTACTTTTGTTTTTTCAAGTCTTTATGACCCTTATGCAGTTTCGGTTCTGATAAACCGAAACCTCCGATTGATTTTCCACCTCTGGTTCCGACTTCGGTTCTGATTGGATTTTATCCGGACGTTACGGAACATCCCTAGTCTGAAAGCATTTATTTAAATTTCTCATTTTCCTGGATTATAGTTGTGATGTTATCGGAAGTAGCAGTGTAGGTATTGTCAAAGAATAAGAAATAGTACCTCTACAAGGTATTGTAAGCATGCCGTAAGACATAGACAGAGGCTCTGCCGAATTATTATTTCACTGTGTACACTTGATCCACTGTTACCACGATGACCCTAACTCTTGTAACCCTCACATCTGGTGGGCTGTCAGTTTGTTTGCCACCGACGTGCTATAAAAAAAATCCCTTTAATCCGCGATATTTATTCAGAGTCAGTGATCATGCTTAGTTGTTGTTATAATCTACTAATTATTTCACCTAATCCTATAGGGATGCCAGTGTCCGCTGGACGACACGCCGTCAGCGCTCGCCGACGCGCCCCTCTACGGCGGCGCCATCCTCTTCATGGTGCTCCTGGAGAAGTACATCAAAAGCCGCTGCGCCATCAACGACCCCTGTCGGCGCGTGCGCTCCGTCGAGGTCACGACCGACTACGACTTCGTAGTCGTCGGTGGAGGCTCCGCCGGCTCCATCGTTGCTGGTCGTCTCAGCGAGAACAACAACTTCAGTGTGAGTATTAATAAGGCTGCATGCTGTCCCTGTCCCGTTAACGACGCTTGACTATCCCGCGCTACAAAATTGTAGATGCTGCTGAAGAATCACAACGGCAGTCTTGGAGATGCTGCATAATTTGGCGGCGTCTTATTTGTAATAAAACTGTCCTTTTCTGGACAAATAAAACTGTTCTATAAGAGCAATCACTCTTATTAGAGTAAGTACAACTTTTCTGATGTCAATCTTTTTAACCTATGTTTCTTGTGAAACGAAACACGTAAATTTTGACATTGAATATTCCTCAATCACATACCGGAAGCCGCAGCGTACGTGGGTACTGGATAGATTCCTCACAAGGTGGACTGATGACTGGGTAAAGGTCGCGGGAGTCCGTTGGATGCGGGTAGCGCAGAACCGGTCATTGTGGCATTCTGTGGGGGTAGGGTTGCCAGGTGTCCGGCTTTGACGTTCCTGTCCAGAAAAATGGTAAACCCGGAATTTGTTTGGCTTTCGCAAAAGACAGTTACTCCCTTAATCCGTAAAACGTAATAAACCTCTTCTGACTAAAATATTTCTCACAAACTTAAACGTTAAAGTGACATATGAATAATTTTTAGCGATAATTTAACTATAGTAGGTTCGCGATGAACGATTGTGAATAAGGGTGTAAAAAGTTTTGCACCTATCTTTTTTTCCTAACACCAAGGCTTTTGAAGCTTAGAGCCTGGCACGTGAGGGAGGCCTATGTCCAGCAGTGGTCGTCTTCCGGCTTATATCATGACGACAAAATTCCTCAGGTGCTCCTGTTGGAGGCCGGTGACGAAGCGCCGATCGCGTCGCGAGTGCCGTCCTTCTACACGACATTCTGGGGCGACGAGCGCTACGACTGGCTGTACCGGACGGTGCCTGCGGGGTACTGCCTCGACCAGGACGGCAAAGGATGCATGTGGCCCCGCGGCAAGGTGCTCGGTAAGTAGCGTTTGCAACCAAATGACTGCAGTCGGCGCGCGTCTTACTAGGCTAAAGTCTAAGGTTGATCATATTAAACTTAAGCCGGTTCCAGACGGTCGAATACAAGCCCCAAATCCAGGTGAACTTGGTCCGCACGAACCGTGTAGCTGTAGACAGTTGTTTTCAGCAAGATTTCCTTTGAAAAACGGTCTTTGTCTTTGACCAACGTCGGTCCGTCCTAGGGACTTGAGTACAATAGACTGTTTACAGGTGGGTCAAGCGTGCTAAACGGCATGATGTACCACCGCGGGCACGCGGCTGACTACGAGGACTGGGTGCGGGCGGGGGCGGCGGGCTGGTCGTGGCAGGACAACCTGCCCTACTTCGACAGGACCGAGGGCAACAAGCAGATCGGCTCGCTCGTCAATGCTACTCATCACTCTGACAAGGGCCCGCTGCCTGTTCAGCAGGTGAGAAACCATCTGTGACCTCAGCCTGTAGATTAGTTAACCGTTAGATAGTGTCTGATCTGTGAAATCACATCAACCGGCCCGGCCACGACTATGAGAATTGCGGCGCGCCAAGCGTTTTATCTGTTCATTGCACGGTCGAGACGCCTTACGCGTCCACACGCAATGTATTGGGAACACCGCTGCCGCTGCCGTTCGAAGTCGCGGCCGGGCCGTAATGCATGAATCATGTTCGCAGTTCAGATACCAGCCCCCATTCGTATACGAGCTACTAGCGGCCATCAGCGGTGCGGGGCTGCCGGTCATCAAAGACATGAACGACCCCGCCACCCCGGACGGATTCACTATCGCGCAAACGTTCAATGAGTAAGTCTTCCTTTCACATTTAACAAGAACTTGTTGTACATCGATAATAGTTAGTTGTGGACAAGTCGATAAGTTTTTCGTCAATCATTTTATCGAGCTCAGAACTACTGACCATCATGGGCCAGCATCTTTAGGATAGGTCTCTAAGGACAACCGCCGGGAGTTTACGCTCTCGATTAAATTTAATACAGACCTAATGTTGTCTCTATTTTTTGGGTCATTATTCGGGCGTTTGTTCCAAATCACTTTCGTGGTTCCTTTTCTGTTGCATTTGGATAAAGATTTCAATGCCATTCTCAAATCTGATAAAAGTACGGGACATCTACTACCTGACTCAGAAATACCACCAAAATCTACAGCTAATTCGACAAAAACGTGTCCACGAAAATGAGGCGGTTGAAACGCGCGAATAATGGTTTTTATTACCACTTGAAGATTAAGTGTGAATCTAATAGTGGCTAGCCCGAATTATGAGAACAAATCTATAGATTTTTTTTCACATGCAGCGACGGACAGCGCTATACAACGGCCCGCGCATATCTGAAACCTCATACGGAGCGTCCAAACCTCAGCGTTCAACTGAACGCGCGCGTCACCAAAGTTTTACTGGACGGGAACCAAGCCACTGGAGTAGAGTTTGTTGAGAAGGACGGAACTAAGAAGATCGTGCGGGCGAAGAAGGAGGTAAATACTCTTTGTCTCTCACACTGTAAAACAAGCGCGTCACGAAGGTTCTACTGGAGGAGAAGCAAGCCACTGGAGTGGCTCGTAAAGTACTCTTTCCATCTCATAACAGCTTCGCGATCGCGATGCGATGAGCCAACCACTCACTTATTTGCCAAGAGTCTGGACCTGGGCCCCGGACATGAGATATCCGCCACTGACAGTGTAAATGAGTGAATTTCACCAAACGGGCATTTTTGTCCAATTCCCATGGAATTTAGAAATACCAATAATACATAGAAAATTCTATGCTGATAATTTGATAAAAAAAATAATAAACACTAATTTTCTTACGGGGTACTTATACTTATAAAATTACGGAAGTTATTACAATTTGAAAATTTGACCTGGGCACGGGAATTTATCTGTCCATGGGAATTGCCTTTTCTTAGAAAAAATGTATTAAAATTATTATTTACCATCTAATTTATCAAGAATTATAAAGTTCAGTTGTATCGAAGTTATTTAGCCTAATTTTACCAATCATGGGTCACTCTTTTCAAATATTTAAGAAGCTAAGTGTAATTGTAGCAGTTGGCCTGTTTTCTTTAAATAAACGCATAAACTATAACTCTAATCGATATACTTAGTACAAATTATATTTATTTATGGATTTCATCCATAATTATTGTTATTAAATGAGGTTTATTAACAAAATAAGTCATCCTTCCCAATTCCCGTGTCCCAAAATCAGCTGTTTTGGGTAAACAAGCTATGGGAATTAGGACACGGGAATTGGAAATCTATATAAAAAAAATCATAAAAAATTCAAATCGCATGTTAATAATATTTTAAGTTATCGTTTATATAGAGACACCAAAGTGCTTTATAATGCATACATATGTTAATGATTACTTATGTAAAATTTGAATTTCTAAGGGCCACCGAAATTGCAAGCAAAAGCAAAAAAATTGTCGCCCACCCAGAAACCGAATTACTTAGGTGGTTTACTCGAACTTAATGCGGTTTGCTATATATAGATTTTTTATATATAATAGCTGACATTTGAGAGTACATGTGAAGCAGGACGCGAAGCTGATCAAATGTAAACGATGGCTGCCAGGGACCTTTGAATTTTGCCGACAAAATTTAACTCTCGCGCTCGGACGATTTTTAAACATCAATTACAAGTTATTCACCACAGTGAAGTGAATAGTGTCTGTGCTCAGTGATAGTAAATATAATCGAGTTAAAGTTTTTGACACGAAATCAGTGATTCTAATGTACAGTTTTTGATAGGAATTTTTGATTGATTCAAAACTCGATGCCGGACAGGGCACGGAGTCTTAATTTGAGCGTTTAGGTATTTTTTAATGTATTTTAAAAACAAATTAGTCCGTGAATTTGAGTGGACCTCAACGTGGAAACATGTATTCTTTATGAAAAAAAATAAACGGTACGTATTATCTCATGCTACCATACGATTTTCAGCTCGGACACAAAAAAAATCGAGTATAGAAAATGACCCAAATACAGGATTAACTATCTAATTATCTTTTTAAACACCCAAACAAACAACGATTTGATATCCAAGTATACTACATTATCTCTAGTAAACACTAAACAGATAACGGAAAACTTGTGAATATTTACACTAACTTTTCATTGTGCCACGGTGAAAAGCAATCTAATTACGTTTTGTTAATGAATAGCTTGCTTGTTACTTCAGGTAATCCTAAGCGCCGGCGCCCTCAACTCTCCCCACATCCTACTAAACTCAGGCATCGGGCCCCGCGAGACTCTAGAGAAGTTCGACATCCCCGTAGTAGCTGATCTGCCCGTGGGCAAAAACATGAGGAACCACTACGGGATGACGGTGTACTTCGTGCTGAAAGGGCTAAACAACACGAGGGGCCTGGACTGGAGCGCGCTGACTCAGTATCTGCTGAATGCCGAGGGGCCTATGGCGGGGACTGGCATTACGCAGGTAATCTTAACTTTATAATATATGTCGTAGGCTTCGTTTGATTGATGGAATCAGGCCCTGGCATCCCTGGCAACGTCCAGCTAGCATATCCAGAAATTTGCTGGCACCTACACTCGGGGACTTAAATTGAGCTATTTGGAGGTCAGTCAATAGTTGCTATGAAGGCTCCAGTATAGATTGAGCTCTAAATGGCTCAACAATTAATGTCCCCGAGTGTACCAACGTAACTTGTTGAGCTTTCTCCATGAAATCTGTACAATGTATTCAAAAACTATCCCTCACGAATAATATTAATTACTTATATAATAATATGACATACCATGTCTATTTGGTCCGATTGTCTTAAGGTTGTTCATCTACTCGAAGAGCAGTTGAGAAATGACATCGCATCGCCCTCACTCTCTTAACTTAGGATTCCAAAACCGAATCAAAGGATTCGGGATCATTCAACAGAGCGCTGAGCAGATTCAGCGCTAGGTAGAACCACTGAGGACTCCAGAGTGTCACCCTGGAAGACACATTGCTCAATCAATCCTGATAGAGACTTGTGGGCCAGGGGGGCCCGTCTTCTTCACCCGGTTGACAAAGGACTGTGGTCCAATGCCCCATGCAGGCACTTTATACAACTCTAGAATTATTATGTTAATTTTTCAGTATTGTATTAAGTAAACAACTAACACTTATTTTTCATTACTTAGGTGACGGGCATCCTGTATTCGTCGCTGGCGGACCGCGGCCGCAAGCAGCCGGACCTGCAGTTCTTCTTCAACGGCTTCTACGCCGACAAGTCCCAGGAAGGCGTCGTCGGAGAACTGGTCCCAGACTCGCCAAACGGACGCAATATCTCGTGAGTACCTTATGAATTACCACACTGGAGACTGGCGATGTCATTTGTTTAGCCTACCTCCAGCTGGTAGTGACCCGGCCTGCGGAACTGACGATCAGGACCAGAGGCGTCTGTCCCAAGTATATGCCGTGTGCAATCATTACACATTACTATGAGTAAATTTTGGCGAAACACTAAGAGCCGTTATATTTTTCCCAGTGCTAACGTGGCTCTCCTGTTGCCTCGCTCTGTGGGGCTGCTCACACTCAACTCCTCGGACCCGCTGGACCCGCCGCTGTTCTATCCTGGCTACTTTGAGGCGCCGGAAGACCTGGTCATGCTCAGAGACGGTGCTAAATATCTTCAGAGAATATTTAATAACCCTGTAAGTTCTTGACGGTTAATAGTTTTAAGTATTTCCCTCCTTTTTTATTTCCATTTGGCCCAACGTTGGGCGACATTTAAGGAAAACTACTTGTTTATTCGTAAGCGATGAGTGAAAAAGATTTAAGTTTTCCTCCTTGCGTTATTACGGTTATGTCCTAAAGGAAGTCGCGGTCCGCTTTGGCGACTTAACCCAACACGGCTTAGCACTAGTTTCACGAAGAAGACTGCCAGCTGGCCTTCCTACCCTGAGGGAAAGTAAACCTTTTTGGGATTAGACTGGTTTGTGCATCATTGGACCTTACACGTAAGCACGATTACCTTGACCGAAAGCCGCTGTTAAATATCAAAGTTACGACGACCGCTTTAGCTTAGTTGGTAGTGACCCACTGACCCTGCCTACGAAGCTGAAGGTCCCGGGTTCGAATCCCGGGCAGGGCATTTATTTCTGTGATGAGCATGGATATTAGTTCTTGGGTGTTGGACGTTTTCTATGTATATAAGTATCTATTTACCTATATAAGTATGTTTATCGTCGCTTAGTACCCATAGTACAAGCTTTGCTTAGTTTGGGACTAGGTTGATTTGTGTAAGATTGTCCACAAAATATTTAAAGTATCTTATTATAATTCCAGTAGTACAAGACGGGTTTGAACTCGCAAACTCCTGATTGAAAGTCGGGTCGAACCGCCCGGCTATAGTGGCTGTGCAAGATTTTCAAGTGTAATATTGTTATAACTCTGTATAAAGAGGTGTTACTCATATGCTTCTACAGATCCTTAAGAAGAAATTCGGCGTGAAGCTCGACCGGCGCTACACAGCCAAGTGCACTTCTAAGGAGTGGTCCCCCAAGTGGGTGGAGTGCATTGCGCGGCTACACACTGACCCGCAAAACCACCAGCTGGGGACGGCGGCTATTGGGACTGTGGTCGACACGGAGCTGAGAGTCAAAAACATCAAAGGTGACACTTACAGCCGATGCATCGTCTAGAGATAGTTTCTAACCAGACCCGCCGCTACACCAAGTGCAGCTTTAAGGAGTGGTCGTGGGGTGGGCGTGACGTGGCATGAGTTAGGGGAAGTGGCTATTGGGGCTGGGGGAGCCCGACTTGTTGCCGAGTCGCATCAAGCGCGAATTAATCTCTCATTCACACTTTGTGAATGAAAGAAAGATTTCATTGCATAAGGTCAAAAATGTATACCTACATGTTTACAATAGCTGCTTGCTGCTTAGGCGAGTGTGCTCAGGAGCTCCATGAGCTCATACCGCCTTCCCCCTTCTTCCATCGGGCATCCAGACCTACGGTTGGTTACCATCCTTACCTGTTCGAAATTCCTCTTACTCGAACCAAGCGTTTTTCATCATCTTTTATAATGCGCACTACCAAAGTTTGGAATTCCCTGCCGGCGTCTGTATGCCCGAGTTCATATAACATGGACCTTTTTAAAGCACGAGTTAATAGGCATCTTCTGGGTGAGCTCGCTTTTCCGTCATTCATCTTTGCCTCCTGGCTAGATGCTGGCCAAGAGCAATCCCTTTTTTTTAAATTAAAAAAACTTTAAATATATAAAGAACTACGTTCGTATTGTCAGGTCTCCGCGTGATCGACGCCGCGGTGATGCCAACGCAGCCCACAGGCAACCCGCAGGGCGCGATCATGATGGTTGCGGAGCGCGGCGCAGAACTGATCCGGCAGAGCTGGCGGCAGTAGCGGAGGAGGAAGCCGCTCTACAGTGGTCACGGACGAAACTAAACGCTTTATTATGAATTCATCAAGACCTAAAACTAACGAAATACAATTTTTTGATGTTGAACTAGTCTTTCTTTTTTTGGGTAAACGCGGACCAGTGATGAAGGGATCGGATGTTATTAAAAGTCTGTTCAGCAAATCAGTGTTGCTTGGTACCCTTGAATTGACAACATTTCATATTTTTAACTTCTTTATTTTATGAACTAGTTAGAAAATAGGTAAAAATTTAAGCCACCCGTATTTTTTCTTTTTCAATTTAACTCATTATTTCATACAAAAAAAAACACGTTGAAAAGTAGGTCATTCCAAAAGGGCGTAAGTAAAATATGACGTCATCTTCCCAACAAGAATTCAGAGCCACTCCAGAGCAGCGATTGTCTGTACTCTGTACTAAGGTCTCCCTGAATACAGCGAGGAAGATGATGTCAACTTTCGGTTTACAGTAATTTGCGATTTTTTCCAAAATTAACGGAGAAAAAATCTAAAAAAATGTTTTTTGTGTACTTCACACGTTTTTACCGAAATGGTTTTCGAATTAAGACTTTTGGAAATTATGAAATATTGTCAATTCTTTCTTGTATTGTGACGCCTAAAGTATTAGTATGTCGCTTCAGCGGCCTTCTAAAACTTTAATAAACTAATAAGGCTACCACCAAGAATTTCATACACTATTTTATCTACACTCATATTATCAGCAGGTAGGTGCTCTAAGATGGGTTCAGAAGCCGAAGGCAAATTACCTGGTCTGAATTGCTACCAGTGCTTCCGGTAACATATTTATATGTCCTAATCTAATATACAAATGGAAATAAGAAATAAATCAACAAAGACAGAACACATTATATATATTATAATAATTGTAAATAAATAAAATAATTGCTAGCCGTCCGCTACCGGTGACTGGGATCCCCGCCTGAATAACAAAATAATGTTTTGTTTTGTTTTTTCGCTGGGAGAGGACGGGACATCCTTTTTGCACAATAATCAAAATGGCGGAAATGACGAAATCAGAACTGGCAGCCCTGAATGTTTTTTTTAATTGTTGTATTGTTTTGTTTACTGCCTTTACTAAAATTTTACTAAGCTTGTGTACTACTATACAGCTATTATATTGCTATTTGCTATTACGAGTATGTCGCTGTTATAAGCAATATAAAATGTTCCCTAATCCTTTGTATAACGTCTGTAATACCAGTGTTTCAGACGTTATCCAGACTGCTTGATATGATATTAATAAAAGATTAAACCTGAATCTTAGGTTTTATTACGCTAAAAACTGACAAGAGTGACAATCAAATACATGACATTCTTCCCTCCTTAGTGCTGAACGTACTCGGAGAGATAGGAGGGTTGTCTCCTGTCTCGTGCCGAGCGGCGCGGTCCATCTGGGACGGGAGCGGGGAGAGCCGGGTCTGCTGTTGGCTCCGGAACTACAGATGGACGTGAAGTTAAGGGGATGTTGGTAGACGATGGATCTAAAGGTGGTGGGAAAGGAACCACATGTACTTCCTCTTGGCTTAGGTCTCGGTCACGGTCAATGAACTCTGTGGAACCGGGGTCTCCATTTGTATTAGGTTCTGGCAAAAGTATGGTGCCCCTGGGAGCAAGGTGACGATTGGAGACAGTTAGCTCCTTCCCATTCGATAGCCTGACAGAGCTATATCGAGGATTAGCTTCCAATAGATCCACCTCTTCGACTAAAGGGTCATACTTGCTAGTACGCACGAATTTCTTGAGGAGAATCTTCCCTGGTTGCAACCATGATGGCATAGACTGCCCCCAAGACGATCGTCGAGGATGGTTAAACATCCTTTCATGCGGTGTCTGGTTAGTCGTAGTACAAAGCAGGGAGCGTATACTGTGTAAAGCTTGTGTCATTACAGTCTCCCACATGGTGATTGGCAGGTTCTTGGTTCTCAAAGCCAGGCGAATCGTTTGCCACAGGGTCCCATTTAGACGCTCGACCTGGCCGTTCCCTTGTGGGTTGTATGGTGAGGACCGACTTGTTGATACACCCTTGGAGTGCAGAAAATCCTTCATTTCAGTGGACATAAAAGAAGTTCCTTGATCAGTGTGAATAGTCGCAGGATATCCAAACATAGAAAATAGTTCACTTAGGTGCTTAGTAACTGTTTCCGTACTCATATCCGCACAAGCGTAGGCAAACGGAAACCTAGAATATTCATCTATAATGCTTAAAATGTACTTGTTTCGTGTTGCTGATGGAATTGGCCCTTTGAAATCCATAGATAATCTCTCAAAAGGAGCGGTGGCTTTTACCAAAGTGCCGACTGCATTATTAAATCAAGGCTTAATTTCTGAGCATGTTGGACATGTCGAAACAACTCTCTTAACATCATCGCAGCTAAATGGCAGATTCTTAGATCTGATCCAGTGGGTTAATCTAACCACTCCAGGATGACATAGTGACTGATGCAATTCCATGAGGCGGTCTTCGGTTGATGCGCAGCACACTTGCCTGGACAAGGCGTCAGCCACAGCGTTTTGACTTCCAGGACGATATTTGATGTCAAAGCAATAATTTGAAAGTTCTAATCTCCATCTCTGAATTTTATCATTTTTGATTTTGCTGGCATGCCCTCTTAACATGTAAGCTACTGATTTCTGATCAGTTATCAGGTAAAAATATCGTCCGATTAAATAGTGTCTCCATTTCTTTAGGCTCTCTATTATGGCATAGGCTTCTTTTTCTATGATAGGGTAATTCTTTTCGCTGTCATTTAAAGATTTGGAAAAGAATGCTACAGGCCGACCATTTTGTGTCAACGAAGCAGCGATGGAATAGTCCGAGGCGTCTGTTTCGACGGTAAATGTTTCGTCCGGATCTATAGCAGATAATGATGACTTCGATATGATCCGTTTCATTTCTTCAAATGCCGCTGTTTGTTCGGCGTCCAAAGGGTAGCTCTCAACTTGTGTTAGCGGATGCAACTTGCTTGAAAAATCTGGGATCCATTTAGAATAGTGTGAGAACAAACCGATCGCTCGTTTCAGTGCTGCTGAATCTTGAGGTAGTGCTAATTCTAGTAGTGGGCGTAGTCTATCTGGGTCTGGTTTGACTATACCGTTATTTATGTTGTATCCAAGTATACTTATATCAGTCAGGCCAAATTGGCTTTTTTCCTTATTTATGGTCAAGTGATACTTTTCTGCGATTTCCATGAATTTCTTTAGTTTTTCGTCGTGATCATTTTTATCTTTTCCGCATATGGTTATATCGTCTAGGTAAGGATACTCGTAAACTCCATCAATATTTGATTTGCGGATGATTGAATCTATAGCCCTTTGGAAGCACGCAACGCCGTTAGTGACGCCAAATGGGATACGGCAGAAATGATATAAATTGCCGGCTGCTTCAAAAGCAGTGAAGGGCTTATTTTCAGGCATGATGGGGATTTGGTGGTAGGCTGATTTTAAATCGATCTTACTGAAGACTTTGTAGTTAGATACTTTCGCTATGACTTCTTCGATGTTGGGTAAAGGGTAGGCGTCTAAATAGGTGTATTTGTTTACAGTTTGTGAGTAGTCAATGCACATCCGTTTCTTATGGTGTGTGCCCGCCGTTAATAGTACTTGAGCTCGCCATGGTGAATTACTTTCTTCGATGATTCCATCGGATAGGAGTTTCTTGATCTCATCTTCGATAAACTTTTGGTCTTGGGGAGCGAATCTGCGGGACTTCACTGCAATTGGGTGACATTCAGGTGACATGTTCGCAAATAAGTCAACTGGGTCGATATTGGCTGCTTCTAAGGCGAATAGTTTTAAGGAAGGCATAGGCCCACCGAATCCAACTTCAACAGAAGAGTACTGTTGCAGTACATCATGGCCTAATATGACGTTACAGCAAAGATTCTTCATAACCCGGAAAAGTACTCCAGGAACTGTTTGCTTGTTTAGAGTTAAGTTTGCTAGGTAGACTTGCGAAATGTTTGATGTATATGAGGAGGACGCCATTGACACGTTTTGGCTCCAAGGTTTAGTGGCAAGGCCGTATTGGGTAATTACTTCTTCATCTATGAAGCTAGCTGTACTTCCCGTATCGATTAGGGCTTGAAGACTTATTTCGTTCACATTAACATACGTAGTGCACTTCTTGATCCCAGATGCGGCCAGTGTTAAACATGAGGACACATTTTCTGGTTCTTCATCATTGCTAATTATCATAGCTGCATTTTGTGACGCACTGCCTCTGCACACTTTGGCAAAATGGCCCTGTTTTCCGCACTTGAGGCAGGTAGCTTGATACGCCGGGCATAATCGACGAGGGTGTCTAGGATTAGCGCAAAAGTAGCATTTGTCATCAGTCTGTGGTCTTGGATAACTGGGAGATTTACGAGGCGCAGCTGTAGCCGCAGCGGTAGGCGTAGATTGTACAGGAACTGGCGTGGGCTGCGCGACAGCAGCGAATTGTTGTGGACTGAAGCTCTGTGATTGTATTTGGGCTGACTCTAGCGCGCGGGCCTGATTGTGGGCTTCTTCTAGTGTAAGAGTCATATTTTCCAGCAATCTCTGTCGAATTGTAGGTGACGATAAGCCCGCAATGAATGAATCCCTGATGAAATCTTTTTCATATTGATCGGCGGTAACGGCTTTAAAGCTGCAGTCTTTAGACAGAAGTTTCAGCGCTTGAAGATATTGGTCTACTGTTTCGCCGTTTTGTTGATGTCTGGAGGCCAAATTATGACGAGCGAAAATTTCGCTTTTCGGCTTTACGAATAAGTTTTCTAAAGTAGACATGGCGCTTTTATAGTCATCTGATTGAGCGATATACTCGTATATATTAGGGGCTATAAGATTTATAAGTAATTTGTATTTTACCGTATCTGTTTGTGCTTTGCATTCTTCAAGAAAATTTTCAAATGTCTTTTTCCAATGGAGCCATTTTGATGGATTTTGACTATCCATCAGATCCGCTTCGAATCTTTCAGGTCTAAGATACTTTTCCATATTTACTGATGCTTGTTTACATACGTAACCGATATATTTTAGCGTAATAAATTGATATAATATTAATAAAAGATTAAACCTGAATCTTAGGTTTTATTACGCTAAAAACTGACAAGAGTGACAATCAAATACATGACACTGCTATATTACGCAAACAATATTCAGCTGCCGTGTGTTGCTTCGGCGCTACCCAATGTTGCCTGGAAGAGACCGCTATTTAGCGTTAAGAATGCAATAAAGAGTATTTGTATTGTAGATAACGAGAACTATGATTATCTGACGTATTTTCAATATAACCTACTTAAAGAAAGAAAGAAAGAAAGAAATAAGAAAGAAAACATTTACACTGCATGAAACGAAAGACACACATACAAAATAATAATAATAAACGCACCACATTGATCAAATAAATGACGTGTGTCTTCGCGGCAGTGAATCGGTTGCTGTCTCAGCATTATGCCCAGGTGTTAGACACCTGGAGCGCTGGTTTTCAGACAGCACCGTACGTGACCCACGGAACGCAACACAACATACTTTATAAAATATATACATACATAACATAATACAAGTATAATAAATATTGACTTTATATACCTACATATCTAGGCAACTTATAACAATTTAAAACAAAAAATAACAATTTTATTATAGGACTAGCTGTTGCCCGCAACTTCGTCTGCGTAGAGCTCGGTTTTTAGTTAAAACATCTTAATATCCAGGAAACGGTATAATAATTGTGGTACTTTTACCCGGTGAGACCAAATTATTAATATGCTGTACAGATGTAAATCGGTCAACCCAAATTCTCAACCCCTCTAAAAATCCCTTTAGGTACCTACTTATCGGTTAAAAACTCTCATTTACTTAGGCTATTTTTTGTGTGAGTTGACACGTATCTTGTCGTTTTCTCTTCGTTACTGTACGTATTTAATTATGGACCTGTAGAAAATTTCGTTTCAAACATCTATCCAAATCCACAAATCCTGAAATCATTTAAACAGTCTTTCTGTGAAATGAAAGTCTCTCAATTAAAATAATGTTGCTCCCCATACAAACTTTGAACCCCTTTTTAACCCATTGAGGGGATGAATTAAAAAAAAACGCCGAAATTTGTTTTGTTGTATTTAAACAGAGACTGTAAAAAATTTGAAGTATCTCTATTAAAAAAATTTTGCTCCCCATACAAACTTTGAACCCCTTTTTAACCCCTTGAGGGGATGAATTAAAAAAAAAAACGCTGAAATTAGTTTTGTAGTATTTAATTTAAACAGTTACTGTAAGAAATTTTAAGTCCTTCACTCAAAAAATGTTTGCTTCCAATTTAAACTTTGAATCCCTTTTTAACCCCTTTAGGGGTTGAATTTCAAAAAACGCAGAAATTAGTTTTGTTTTATTTAAACAGAGAGTCTCTGTAAGAAATTTGAAGTACCTCACTTAAAAAAATATTTGCTCCCCATACAAACTTTGAACCCCTTTTTAACCCCTTTAGGGGATGAATTTTATAAAACGCTGAAATTACTTTTTTTCCATTATTATAAGGAACTTTTACACAAAGTTTGAAGATGCTCACTTTAAAAAAAAATTGCTCCCCATACAATATTTCACCCCCATTTTCAACCCTTTAGGAGACGAAAATTTTGAAAACGCAGATATAACTTTCATTGTCTTATTTTAAGGAGTCTTTGTACAAAGTTTCAAGTCTGGATCTTAAAAAAATTATTGCCACCCATACAAACTTTGCACCCCTGTTTTACCCCCTTAGGGGTGGAATTTTCAAAAATCCCGTCTTATCCCTTGCCTCCGCTATATAACCTATCTATAGTGTAAATTTCAAATTTCTAGGACCGGTAGTTTCGGCGGGGCGGTGATTAATCAGTCACCCATCAACTTTATATATATAGATGACGGTGGCAAACTAGGGTACGGTCCACCACGGTAAGCGGACACCTACTACTTAGTGAAATTGCGAAGAGTCTGTTTGACGTACTCGTACCTAACTTATGAACGAAGAGCTGTCAACTTCCTTGCACAACGTCAATCAGTATTGCGATACGTACAGCGAGGAAGTGCCGCCAGACACAACGCAATGCCTCAAGGGTGTGTTTCAGATTAAAGTTAGCTTTAATATTATATAAGTTGTTGTTGTATTTTTGTATATATTTTCTTGTAAATAAATCGTTTAATAATGTAATTTGAGACGTTGGTGACGTTGAGACTGAGTTTCCTAGCAAAATGTCGCTATACGCCTCTCTAAGGCGTTGTAAGAGCGAAGTGATTGAAAAATTTCGTGACCGAGCTGGAATGTTCCGGTAGCTCAGTTAGCCAGATCGACCGCTTAACCTACCACGATGTCGCAGGTTTGAATCCTGTTCGTAGCTGTAAATTTTTCACTTTATTTGAAATTCATAGAATGGAAATCATGAGTTGCCGTCACTTTTGGTTTACAGTCACCACTCACTTCAGGGGGATCGAATATAACGGCATATAACGGCCGTATTATTACGGACGCAAAAAGACCTTTATCTACACACATATCATAAATCCTCTAATATGCGTTCGGAAACCGTAGAAAATGACTCTCATTTCAACATTCAATGAATTTATGGCAATTTTCTTATCTGTGGCTAAGGCTACAGCAGTAATATAATTTTTAATTTTAATCTCATATATGATGTTAAAATATAAAAACGTCAAACAAAACTGTCAAAATTTAAATGTCAAAGTTGACATGTCCCTATTCTAGTATCACTGAAAATTCAAATTCAGTCGATGCGAAATGTCAGCTCGATGTTTTTTTAGTATATCATCATCCTCCTAGCGTTATCCCAGTACAGTTGCATCCTGAAGGATGCCTGGGGTCCGCTACCTAATCCCAAGATTTGGCGTAGGCACTAGTTTTTACGAAAGCGACTGCCATCTGACCTTCCAACCCCAAGGGGAAACTAGGCCTTATTGGGATTAGGCTTTGTCAAGTGAGTGGGCAACTTGACTGTTAGAAGTTCTCAAACCGCCCGAAGGCCTCCAACTCGGCTTAACGACTGCTGCCATAGACAGCAACCGGGATCAACGGCTTAACGTGCCTTCCAAAGCACGGGAGCGCTCAGTTAGTAACCACTCAAAGCGGTCACCCATCCAAGTCCTGACCGCTGCCCACGTTGCTTAACCTTAGCAAGCGCAAGCGGTTCGCAAGCGCCGCTGGGCCACGAGCGATGTTTTTTTAGTATATATCGCACGAAATTTGAGCTAGAACGACATGATCACATCAGAATAGGGACTCTTTACTTTTTAAAATAACATTCAGGTATCGGTTGCCAGTTCTGATTTCGATATTTCCGCAACCGTGCAAAAAAGGTTGTATTAACACAATTATTGTATTTATTTACAACGGTTTCTGAACCCA
This sequence comes from Cenopis cana, assembly GCA_951800055.1. Taxonomy (NCBI): domain Eukaryota; kingdom Metazoa; phylum Arthropoda; class Insecta; order Lepidoptera; family Tortricidae; genus Cenopis; species Cenopis cana. The sequence continues at coordinate 1,653,790 of OX637492.1, read as the reverse complement.
TCTTAGAGTAGTTATAATATGTGTGTAGATAAAGTAATGTATGCAACTGTACATTTAGGCATTAAAACACTCTTGTGACCTTATTATGAAACTCGCCTTCGGCTCGTTTCATAAAACACACTCGTGTTTTAATGCCCCTCATTATGTACCAGTTGCATAAACTACTATTAGGACACCTCACCGTTCTCTAGGAAACCGTGCCATTTGGTTTACATATATAACGTTATAGTGACGTCATTTCATCGCTGTAATACAGCTGTAATATCGCTATATGATGGCACCGCTATCCTAGGAAAACCGAGCTTTACGCCTCAATATTAGAGTCCTGTTCAGACATTTGCGACCAATCTTGTTCGCTCGGATTCATTTGAGGTTCAGTCGAACCTAAGGGATCGTACGTAAGGGTGATTTATCGCATTCGAAATGTTAATTTCATGTAAGGTGTGGCAAGAACCGACGATCGTTAATTCGGAAAGGTTCTCGAGTGGCGGCCACCTGAAGGCACAGCGTGGGTAGACCCTCACAAGCTGGACTGATGACCTGGTGAAGGTCGCGAGAGTCCGCTGGATGGATGGATATTGAAAAGCGGTGTGCGTTTAGAAGATCAGTTTATTATTCCGTGCTCAGTCCTGTGAACGCGTGGTGTTTGAATAGCTCCTTGTGTAGGAAGATCGGCAGCGTCGGTGGCACGACCGGCTTCGGTTTCACGACCGGCTTCGGCTGCACGGCCGGTGTCGGCCACACGATAGGCTCCTGCCAGCACTGCCGGATCAGTTCTGCGCCGCGCTCCGCAACCATCATGACCGCGCCCTGCGGGTTGCCTGTGGGCTGCGTCGGCATCACCGCGGCATCGATCACGCGGAGACCTGACAATACGAACGTAGCTGTTTAGTGTTTATACATATAAAGTTTTTTTTTTTATTAAAAAAGGAGTTGCTCTTGGCCAGCATCTAACCAGGGGGCAAAGATGAGGCCGATGATGAAGAGAGCTCACCCAGAAGATGCCTATTCACTCGTGCCTTTAAAAGGTCCAGGCTATATGAACCCTGAAATACAGACGCCGGCAGGGACTTCCAAACCTTAGCGGTGCGCATTATAAAAGATGATGAAAAACGCTTGGTTGGAGTAAGAGGAACGTCAACAGGTAAGGACGGTAGCCAGCCGTACGTCTGGATGTCCGTTGGAAGAACGGGAAGGCGGTATGAGCTCATGAATAGAGCTCCTAAGCACACACCCAAAAGCAGCAAGCAACTATTGTAACAATGTAGGTAGATGCTTTTTGACCTCATACAATGAAATTTACCCGCTTCTAATTCGCAGAGTGCGAATAAGAGATAAATTCGCACAATACGCGACTTGGCAACAAGTCGGGCTAGCAAACAAAAGCCGTGATATGGTTACATGTGACTTTAATGACTCAGCTGCGTGTCGACCACAGCTCTAATAGCCACTGTCCCCAGCTGATGGTTCTACGGGTCAGTGTGTACCACTACCTTGCGGACCACTCCTTACAGCTAAACTTAGTGTAGCGGTCGGTCCGGTTAGAAACTATTTCTAGACTATGCATTGGCTGTAAGTGTCACCTGCGATATTTTTGACTCTAAGCTCCGTGTCGACCACAGTCCCAATAGCCGCTGTCCCCAGCTGGTGGTTTTGCGGGTCAGTGTGTAGCCGCGCCATGCACTCCACCCACTTGGGGGACCACTCCTTAGAGGTGCACTTGGCGGTGTATCGCCGGTCGAGCTCCGCGCCGAATTTATTCTTAAGGGTCTGTGGAAGATGGCAATCGTTTTCGTGAAACTAGTCCCTAAAAGGACCCCAATTGACAACATTTCAAATTTTCAAGTTGGCCATTTTATATCATAGATCGATAGAAAATGAAATTTTAAGGTCCACGTGTTTTTTTTATTTCTCCCGAAATTCTAATTTTAATTCAAAAATATCTAATTTAAAAGTAGCTAATCGTATGTGAATTATGACGTAATTTTCACGAATTACCAATGTTTGACAGCATTGCTCCTTAACAGTCGTAGGAATGACGTCACCCTTCCGTTTTATACGGTGGGTTTTATTTTGGCAATTTTCTTCAAATCTAGCGAAGAAAAAAATCTAAAAACGATTTTATTACGTTCAGGTAGCATATTTACCGAAATGGTTTTCGATTTAGGCATCATTATAAATTTTGAAATGTTATCAATTTCCTCTAGGACTCATCCTCATCCTCCTAGCGTTATCCCAGTACAGTTGCATCCTGAAGGATGCCTGGGGTCCGCTACCAATTTCCTCTAGGACAAAACAGGAAAAACGCAAGAAGGAAAATTTTAATATTTTTCATTCCCCACTTATGAATTAACAATTAGTTTTCTTAAATGGCGTCCAACGTGAGGCCAACTGGCAAATAATTCCACCCATCCACCCATATACTCACGCCCGTTTCCCATTAGGGTACACAGAGACCAAAGAACGCCAAATACTACGGTCCTTAAAAACTTCTTTTGGCCCAATCACATCTATACATCTCCTCATACATGCTCGTCGGTTGCGGGAATTCCTAACCTGTCCCTTTTTGAATATGGCAGATTTCAAAAAAAGGTTTCATCAAGATACCCTCGCCTTGGCCACCCCCTTCCGACCCTTTCATCCACCTACTGACGATAAATCCTCTGAGTCAGTCTGCTTTTAAACTTCCTCAACATCTACACTTTCTCAACCCGTGGGGGCAAATACTTAAAATTCTTAAATGTGAAAACTGAGGACAACAAAAACTTACAGTGTTATTAAATATTCTCTGAAGATATCTAGCACCGTCTCTGAGCATGACCAGGTCCTCCGGCGCCTCGAAGTAGCCGGGATAGAACAGCGGCGGGTCCAGCGGGTCCGAGGAGTTGAGTGTGAGCAGCCCCACAGAACGAGGCAGCAGGAGATCCACGTTAGCACTGGGAAAAAATAAATATAACAAATCTTAGTGCTCCGCAGAGATGTATTCGTTACTAATGCGTAAAACCAATTTAATAGATGTAAATAGGTACATAGTTATAAAACATTTAAGAAACAAGCTGATATCCATTCTCATCACAAAAATATTTGACCTACTAGGCAAAGTCAGTAGAGCTTTGCCAATGGTGCGGGGTGAACGATGCACACGGGCGTAGCGGTCCTGAGTCCTCAGTAAATAGTCCGACTGCCGGCCTAATCGCCGGCACTCTCACAGTAGTCGCTGGAGCGAGTAGAATTACCTACTATGAGAGTGCTTACTTCTGCCTTAGCAGGTGCGGAGCGCCACTCGCCACGCACGTCGGCCTTAAGCGGCAATCTAGGGTAACATGATTGCACACTTGTGACATGTGTGATACTTGGGCTAGCCTCTGCCTCTGGACGTGACCATCAGTTCTGCAGGCTGGGTCACTACCAACTAGGCTAAACGATCGTCATCGCCAGTCATTATTGTTGGCGTTGGCATTGGCGTTTCTGAGATTTTTACACACACTGTAATACTGTGTAATATGTTAGAACTAAAAAATAAAATAAAATAAATAAAAAATCATCATCATCCTCATATCAGCCGAAAGAAGTCCACTGCTGGACATGGGCCTCGCTAGTCGCCAGTGTGATAATTCATAAGGTACTCACGAGATATTGCGTCCGTTTGGCGAGTCTGGCACCAGTTCTCCGACGACGCCTTCCTGGGAGTTTTCGGCGTAGAAGCCGTTAAAGAAGAACTGCAGGTCCGGCTGCTTGCGGCCGCGGTCCGCCAGCGACGAATACAGGATGCCCGTTACCTGAGAAATGAAGGTTTAGAAACTTGTGAAGGCCGAAATATCAGCCATTACCTAGACCTGGCCCACGAGGTTACCGCGATGTGAGATATCGATTCGACGATAGTTGTCACGATACGTGAACCCTAAGCTCCAAATCAGTAGGTAGCTGAGGTTGCAACAAGTAAGAATGCTTACTTAGATGAGAGAAATGGCTTGAGGAAAACTAAAGCCACTACTTAAGACATAATATTACCTGCGTAATGCCAGTCCCCGCCATAGGCCCCTCGGCATTCAGCAGATACTGAGTCAGCACGCTCCAGTCCAGGCCCCTCGTGTTGTTTAGCCCCTTCAGCACGAAGTACACCGTCATCCCGTAGTGGTTCCTCAGGTTCTTGCCCACGGGCAGATCAGCTACTACGGGGATGTCGAACTTCTCTAGAGTCTCGCGGGGCCCGATGCCTGAGTTGAGTAGGATGTGGGGAGAGTTGAGGGCGCCGGCGCATAGGATTACCTGAAACATACAAAACAAGGTTGAAGAACAACTAAACAAGCAATCAAGTAAACAACGTTGAGGAAGGTCAAGGTAAGTGATAAATAAACAAGGGAGTGTTTAGGGAAGTGAGCCAGAACGGACTGTCGCCAGTAAGTCAAAATTCTTTATTTGAAAGAACTATAAGAGCTTTCGAGAAACCAGAGCCGGATCTAGGGGGGGGGGGGGGGGGGCAAGCCGGGGCCCATGCCCCGGGCGGCAAGTTTAGGGGGCGGCAAATTCGAACTTCTTGACAGGCCAAAATACGTTTTGACAGGATAAAAAATTTCGCGCTCGCTGCGCTCGCGTTTTTCATGACGACGAGTATGATTTGTTATATTTCTCGATTTGCTATGACTTGATGCGTATGAAGTATTTTCCGCATCTGCATTATAATGTTCGAAAATATTCGCACTCGCTGCGCTCGCGTTTTCTCTTACATTTGTTGTGTTTTGATGCGTATGAAGTATTTTCCGCATCTGCATTATAATGTTCGAAAATTTTCGCGCTCGCTGCGCTCGCGTATTCATCTATAGTGCCTTAGAGTACCTAGTTAACTAGAAGCAACTTTTACTGTTCTGACTAGATTGACTGTATTCGTGAAATATCGTAAAAAACCAGAAAGAGAAACGCTAGACCGGTCGTTGTGGCGTTCTTTTGGTTAGGCTTATAGGTATGTCTATCGGGTGTCCTGATGGTTGAAATTATGATAATAGTAGAGGTAACAATTTGTAAGACAATTATATGCAGACGGGGGTGGCATTTTGTAGTTTTTGCCCCCCCTCTAAAAATTTCTAGATCCGGCGCTGCGAGAAACTATAAGAATGTTCGGCACGCAACCTCCAGGATGTATCATAACTTCTTGTAGCAGTTATATGTTACCTTGACTTGAAGCTAGGTCGGCTTAAGATTATCCCCAAATCACCAAAAATATTTGTTTTGTTATCAATGTCTCTAGTTTCTTAACATTTGTGTACAAAACAGGGTGATAAGGTGCTATTCGCCTTCGCGCAATAAACTTGAAATTTAAGAAGTTAGTGTACATACCTAATAATATTCCAAAGTGTGTTGTCTGTTTCCTGGAGATATGTACACTTGGACTCTTGGACATCAAATCTTTTTTTATTTGGGAGTTTAAAAGGATAAATTAGGTTGATCATGGGTATTTACACGGTCAGTGGCGACGATCTCATGTCAGGGGCCCAGACCAAGTGTCTTGGCAAATAAGTAAGTTTTTGACTCATCGCATCGCGATTGCAACGATGTTATGAGATAGAAACAGTACATAAGCCACTCCACTCCAGTGACTTGATTCTCACCCAGTAGAACCTTGGTGACGCGCGCGTTTTGCGTCACACCGCGATCGCACCACTGCGTGAGAGACAAAGAGTATTTACCTCCTTCTTCGCTCGCACGGTCTTCTTAGTTCCGTCCTTTTCGACAAACTCTACTCCTGTGGCTTGGTTCCCGTCCAGTAAAACTTTGGTGACGCGCGCGTTCAGTTTAACGCTGAGGTTTGGACGCTGCGTGTGAGGCTTCAGATACGCGCGGGCCGTTGTATAGCGCTGTCCATCTCTGCATACATGTGAAGAAAAAAAACTAAACAATTTTCTCATTACTCGGGCTATTTATTATTAAATTCACACATTCTTCAAGTGGTAAAAAATAGAGGCAACACTACTTAGTTTAGGTGGGTATTTAATCGAGAGCGCACTTATTCCCGGCGGTTTTCCTAAGAGATTTAGAGGCTTATCCTTGATAAACGGTTAGCCATAAACTTATCGACTTATCCACAACTATTATCGATGTATAACAAGTTCTTATTAAATGTGAAAGGAAGACTTACTCATTGAACGCTTGCGCGATACAGAATCCGTCCGGAGTGGCGGGGTCGTTCATGTCTGCGATGACCGGCAGCCCCGCCTCGCTGATGGCCGAGAGCAGCTCGTACACGAAAGGGGGCTGGTATTTGAACTGCGAACATAATACATTGCGTATAATCCCAACTAACCGCAGAGCTATGCTCGTCTCGACCGTGCAATGAACCGATAAAACGCTTCCCGCGCCACAATTCGCACCGTCGTGGCCAGGCCGCTTAGTGTGATTTGACAGATCAGGCACACACTTTCTGCTATGTAGGTAGGTACTATATGCTATCAATACCTATACTATCCATAGTTAACTCTTCACGCTTAAAACGGTTGAAATTTGGCATGGAGATAGTTTAAGACCCTGGACATAGGATGTCGAGTTTTTATCATCAATTATCTCCTAATCAGGGTGAAATGGGGGCGGAAATGTATAATGGAACCACGAGAAAAGCTAGTTCTAAATCCAAGTCAAGAATTTACCATGATCGCCGGCATTCGTTAAGATACGGCACCCTAAGAAGTAAAGGCTATAGGCTGAGGTCACAGATGGTTTCTCACCTGCTGAACAGGCAGCGGGCCCTTGTCAGAGTGATGAGTAGCATTGACGAGCGAGCCGATCTGCTTGTTGCCCTCGGTCCTGTCGAAGTAGGGCAGGTTGTCCTGCCACGACCAGCCCGCCGCCCCCGCCCGCACCCAGTCCTCGTAGTCAGCCGCGTGCCCGCGGTGGTACATCATGCCGTTTAGCACGCTTGACCCACCTGCACACCAAAGTAAAGTAATATTTATTGCATGAAAATGGGTTAATATGTATTAGGGTGATTCTTCAAGGCGTCAATTTGCACCGTCCAGAGGAAAAAAGTACCTACCCGTAGGATGAAAATAATAGACCCAACTATTTTTTCTTCAAAACATGACCACTTAATCTATCTAGGGCACGATTGCTTTTTTATGTAAGTTAATTATAAATAGTCAAAAAAAATTACAAACACCTAAAATCTCATTACCCTGGGTGCGTCCATTAGCCATTTTTTGATCAAAATACCCCAAAAAGAACAAATTATGGATCGAAATCAAGTATTGCATTTATTTGAATCGTGAGAGTATTAGTTATGGATTCGAAATAAAAATAATTGTACCTGTGCCTATTGCAGTTTTTGTTACAATGAACATAAAAGGTTTGTCCAGAGCAGAGCTATCATTCCCCTGGTGCCGTACTAAACATCGTGTACATCCCTACCTGGGGGGCTAGCATAACATGCATCTCGTCTCTACTTGCGCGCGAGACAGGCTACCTGTCACTGTCTGATTAATGCTGTCAAAAAGTGACAGGTAGCTTGCGCGCGCGAGTAGATACGGAATGCATGTTGTGCTAGAGGGGCTGAGCGTCCTCTGACTTATTGTACCTACCGTTTCTTACAATCGTAAGTAACGCTTTCAATACCATGGGAAGAGGTCCCGGCTAGTCATTGCAGTTAAGAGTTATTAGGTTAAAATATACTATTCCCCTGGCGTTGATCATGTTGATTATCATTTCCCTGGATTTCCATATAAAATATATTTCTAACAATTGACATACAGAGCTAAATGAAAATAATACAACGTGAATTAGTGCACGATATGATTGAATAGTTCCTGTATAAATCACAGTTTTGGTGTAATCGACAAAAAACTAACTTGATTATCATTCCCTGGTGCTCATTCCCTTGGCTATTTGCCGAGGATAATTATATTTATCTTTCAAAAATCAATATTTTTTCTTAGATTAGCAATTAAGTATAATAATTTTTGTATTTCAAATTAAATTTTATCGAGAGCGGGCTAAAATACGGTATTAAACCCCTAGTCAAATCAGCAACTTTTTATTAAATGTCAAAAACGATTTGTTAATATGAAGTTTGTAGGGAAATACTGTCTTAGTGACGTCACTAAGACAGTGTGAGAAGTTTTGTTCAAATCAGCGTCCTTTTTAAATCTTTATGCTTATAAAATCTTACAATTAGCTAAAATAAATTAATAATTGATGTTTTTCGAGTATTTTCGTTAGATCTTTTATTAGTCAAGTAAAAAATATTTTGTTTTTACCTTAGTTTAATACCCTATTGTCTATTAGCTTTAACAAATAGGCAGACTTCATTCAGAAATGAATATTATTTATTTGTAAATATGGACAAGACAAAGTGTGTCCAAAACATAAATCTTGCCTAAGTATATGAAAAGAATCATACTTAGGCACGAAATTGTTAACAATTTGAGCTTAGGTTAAGGCGCCTCTTTTGTCTCCTAAATATTTTATCGAAGTTACACGGTACTACCAAACCAAACCAAACCAAAGCCAAACCCAAACCCAAAGGTAAACCAAAATTTACTTACTTATTTAACATATTCGCTTTAGTTCAGAAAAAGATAAAATTTCCCATTAGGTATTAACACAAGTGTAACTTCGAGATAGCTCGCGCGTTAAAAAGCGACATAAAGCGCGACATAGCAAATTCGAAGCATCGGACGGCTCTTATATTGCCGTGCTCCCTAGGAACAGAATTGTATGGGCGTGAACTTTGCAGGCAGTGATTACCTTGACCTTTAAGGCTGACGATGCTTTAAGGCTTGAAGCAACCAAGGTCGCCCGGTTTTGCGGATTGTTTCCGACCGTCTGGCCGGGCTAAAGTTTAACATTATGAACCTTTGACTTTAGTAAGACGCGCGCCGACCCTCGCCGTTTGATTGAATCCTAAATTAAACATCAGCTACTTACCGAGGCGGGCATCACCTGGACTCGACTAGCTGCCGATAGAGCAGAGTGGAACAGGAGGGAGGAGGCCTATGTCCATAAATGGACAATCCAATAGACCGCTAGCTATTAATATTACTGTATAATTTACACGAAATGTTTAATCTAAAAATATATATATATATATATATATTAATATGATACCTAACTATTAAGAATTAAAAATTATTTACTGCAATTTAATGAATTAAAATATATATGAATTTAGTTAAATATATAAATAGATGTCATAACTATTAAATGAAATATGTAAAATGCTATGAGATAATGAATGGTAGTTAATTATTTGATATTAATGATATTCATGATAATTATATTTAGATAAATAGTTCTTAACATTACAATCGAATTTAATAAATGTGTAAATACTTATATTGTAAAATGCATGCGAATTAAAACATTATTTATTGCAGTTATATGAATTAAAATAAATATTAATTTAGTTAAATGTATAAATAGATTATAACTATAAAATGAAATTAGTAAAATTAAGAATTAAATAATAATTAATAATACTTAAAATTACAATCGAATGTAATAACTGTGTAAATACTTAGTTTCTATAATGCATGCAAATTAAAAATAATTTATTGTAGTTTAATGAATTAAAATAAATATAAATCTAGTTAAATGGATATCTATGTTATAATTATAAAATGAAATTAGCAAATGTATAATCAGATAATAATACTTAACATTAAAATAGAATTTGGGAAATGTGTAAATTAAATACTTAGATAAGTTAGACATTGATATTAAGAAGTGATGCATGTAATTTGTTTATCTATTGGAAATAAATGGCTTTATTATTATTATTATTATTACTTATTACTTACCGAGCACCTTGCCGCGGGGCCACACGCACCCTTTGCCGTCCTGGTCGAGGCAGTACCCCGCAGGCACCGTCCGGTACAGCCAGTCGTAGCGCTCGTCGCCCCAGAACGGCGTGTAGAAGGACGGCACTCGGGACACGATCGGTGCTTCGTCACCGGCCTCCAACAGGAGCACCTGAGGAATTTCGTCGTCATAATATCAGCAGGAAGACGTCGTAGGCTTTACTCACATGGGGGGGCATCACGGTAGAATAACAGCGACCCCACGATGCCCCCCATTAAACGGCAGCGAGGGTCAACGCCGCAGAGGTTTTATTGGGTATTCCCTTCCCCTGTGGAAGGGCGAGTCCCACATACCCCCCACCATGGGCCTTCCCCGGGCCTGGGGGGATGCGTAAATGCATTTCCTCTGCGTCAAAAAAAGGCTTTACTCACATAGAGTTGCCAGGCCCTAAGCTTCAAACGACTTGGTGTTAGGAAAAATATAGGATTCCCGGTCGATTAATTTCGAGAAACGGTGACATTGATTGATTTAAGAGAACGAACCTACAACAATTAAAAAAAATATTCGAGACAGTCACTGAGATAACGTAGGAAATGTGATATACAAATACAAATGCATTTATTTTCCCTTTAAATTACAATGGTGTATCGGTTAGTAATATCTTATATCTAATTGACATGGAAAAATCGGTGTGAGCACAGCGATAAGCTGGTTTTAAGCCCACCCGTAGTCAATAAGTTGGTTTCACATTAAGTAAATAGACAGGTTAGGAAATTAAATTAAGTAGTTACCAATTGCAATAATACAATATTGAATTGACTATATATAATGGTATTGAAGTGACTATGGTAATGAAATGAAATCACGTAACAGTTTTATTTTTAAAATTATAATTATGTCTACTCTTTGTGGGGCATCGCACATCTTGCAATTCTTTTTGTATAGAAAGGTAGAACTTTTTTAAGTTAATTTTAAAACGTAAATAAGTTTTGGAAAGTCGTATAGGTGGTGGGATAACGTTCCAGCACTTGGTGGCTGCGAAACGAAATGAGCCTCTAAAGGCGGCGGAGTGGTGGCGCGGCGCATTGATATGATGAAAACGAGATGAAAAGGGTTCCTTTATATCTGCCATGCTGCTAGAAGTGGATATTTTTTATCTGACATTATTTTCCATATTTAAATTGCCGGCCATAAATATATTTAACAAATAATACTTATCATCATTGGCCACAGCGTCTTTACAGATGATAGTGGCAACATCCAAGGAAATCAACGTGAGGGTCGTGAGGTGTTACGGGAAGGCTGCCCGCAACGTTTAAATTTTCAAAAATAAAGTGTATACCTACCTGTTATTTGCAAACCCTGTATGTACAAATGGCGAACTTAATGCAATAAGGCATTTTATACCAGTCAACTATTGGGCTAAACAGAAATATTTGGTGCAGGCATTCAACTTTACTAGATAGACACTACTTATACCAACTCTATTACACAAAGGGCAGTTTGTAAACATACTTAAAAGGTTTGTTTTAACGGGTCTAACGCGATATTTATGTATTTACCTTTTTTGCCGACGTTTCGACACGGGTTAAAGCCGCTAAAACACCACCCAATGTGTAATGTGGTGTACCTAATACGTGCTAATACGCGTTAGACCCGAAGGGCAGTTGTCAGAGCGTTGCAGCTGCCGTGACTTCGGTGGTCGCATCATTGAAGACATCACTGCAGACCGGGGAGATCGTATCAAGCTGTAGTATATATATTACTAGCTTTTGCCAGCGACTTCGTCCGCGTAAAAGGGATGATTTTCAGGATAAAAAGTATCCTATATGTTAATCCAGGCTATAATGTCGCTGTATACCAAGTTTAATCATAATCTGTTCAGCCGTTTAGGCGTGATTGAGTCACAAACATCCATCCAAACATCATAACTTTCACATTTATAATATTAGTAGGATATACTATAGTCCTTCTCGCCGTGTCCGGCGACAGCATCTCCGTCAACAGTACACTTACCATGAGTTTGCAATGTTTGCATTACCGTACTCGCTAGCGACTGCGTAAACGATTTAGTATGGACAAAAGTACAGCACCTCTGGCGGTTACGCAATAGAACTAAGTTTTTTTTTTCTTGTGTTTTTTGTATTATTGTGTTTATTTTTATTTTTTTAAGAGCCTATATAGTGTCCCACTGCTGGGCAAAGGCCTCCCCTCTTAATCTCCACTCGTCACGATCTTGAGTAATCTCTGGCCAATCGTTATGAAATGCGTCTAGGTCGTCCCGCCATCTCCGTCTTGGCCTGCCACGTCTTCGTCGCCCATCGTTCGGTCATGTGACTTAAGAGGAGAGGTAGGGCAAGCTCTCTCCATACAAACTTTGTGCAGGATTTACTTCGTTTGTGTTTGCATTCAAGTTATGATTTTTGGTCAGTATGCTTATTTTTCTGATAGCTATTTCGTGATGTAATTTTTTTTTTTACTAAATATTTTTTTTAATTTTTTAATTTTGTTTTTTTTAAATATATGAAAATTTTCACATCACGATCTTTGCATATCTAATATTTACAACCAAAAAAAAAAATATATTTGTTAGTGCCAAAACCGACGAATAAAACGTGCATAAAGTTTGTATGGGGAAGGCCTTGCCCTACCCTGCGCCTTAAAGCAAATAAAAGATTGATTATGATTAATCGCCATACTAAATCGTTTACGCAGTCGCTAGCGAGTACGGTAATGCAAACATTGCAAACTCATGGTAAGGGTACAGGCTGTAGTATATATACATGGACGCAAAGTAAATAGAACCCCATTCAAACATTGTACAATAAACAGAAAGTATTTGAAATAAATCAATAGTTTAAAAACACTAGAAAAACACGCTTTGCGTGTTAATTGAAATCTGATCGTGTTCAAAGTCCATCACGTGACCTTTCTCACAAGTGCAAACACGACTATGATACGATGTTCCATCATGAAGTTCCAGTTCTTATCTTCCGGCTCCATCATCAGATCGGTTTGACAGTACCATATTATTGTATTGTCATCAGAACTACATACAGCTGCCAATTTTCATGACGCTACGATCCTTGGAAGATAGTTAAATTAATTACCTTAGATTCCATTACATAGTTAGTTACATACAGGTCGACCTATCAGACCTTCAAACCTAATCGTGGTCAAAGTTCATTACAAGACTTTTCTAACAAATCCAAACACAGCTATGATACGATGTTCCATCATGAAGTTCCAGTTCATATCTTCCGGCTCCATCATCAGATCAGTTCGACTGTACCATATTATTGTATTGTCATCAGAACTACATACAGCTGCCAATTTTCATGACGCTACGATGCTTGGAAGATGGTTAAATTAGTAACCTTAGATTCCATTACATAGTTAGTTACATACAGGTCGACCTATCAGACCTTCAAACCTAATCGTGGTCAAAGTTCATTACAAGACTTTTCTAACAAATCCAAACACAGCTATGATACGATGTTCCATCATGAAGTTCCAGTTCATATCTTCCGGCTCCATCATCAGATCAGTTCGACTGTACCATATTATTGTATTGTCATCAGAACTACATACAGCTGCCAATTTTCATGACGCTACGATGCTTGGAAGATGGTTAAATTAGTAACCTTAGATTCCATTACATAGTTACATACAGGTCGACCTAATAAAAGCGTGTTAAAAATGGGTGGTTAACAATACTTGAGAGGCTTAAGGACAAAAAAACAAAAGTCCCTCAAACCATATTAACTGTTTGAAATGAGAGATCTAATTATGTTGGTCAGTCAGTCGCTATCAATATTCATAAACCTTACTAACTAGGTACGCATCTTCGGTTTTTTTTTCTCGATGGAACCCTCCATCGTTCGCGCAAGTAAAATTCGCGCGAACTTGCGATCATCGTGTAGTCGCGTTGTATTAGGACGATCCCTCCCACAACCAACCAGGGTGGGTGGGTGCTCATTTTATTTTGTTCGAATCATTTCGCGCTCGCCGCGCTCGCGTTTTCATCTACATTACTTGACGCGTATGAATTATTTTCCGTACCTGTATCATAATGTACGAAACATTTCGCGCTCACAACGCTCGCGTTTTCATCTACATTACTTGATGCGTATGAAGTCTTATCCGCACCTGCATCATGATGTTCGAAACAATAGGGATGACGACACTATAAAAGAAAATCAATAAATCCAAATTTTCTACATAAAGGCTCAAATTCTCAAACAAATGGCGACAAAAGTAATTCAAAAAATAGATAATTAGTTACGTAATTATAAGTCTTCAAAGTTTTAAGAGTGGGTATGTTCTGTCCCTTTTCCGCAAAACGCACCTTTGTATTGAACGATCGTCATTTACTATGGCGCTACTTAACAGTGACGTCACGGTTAGGTAGCACTTTCTCTCTCTAACTACGAACATTCTAACCGTTGTAGCTTCGTTATTTTTTGAGATGTTTGGATAGGATTTTCACTATTTGGCATAGTTTTATGTCTTCTTTCTATTGAAGTAATAAAATGTTTTGAGTCGACATCCCTATTCGCGCTCACTGTGCTCGCGTTTTCATCTACATTCAGAACATATTTAGTGCAACTTTACGTATTTATTATAGTGTAATTTATTACAGATTACTAAGTTAATAGTGATAAACTGTAAACACACTCTTTGTGGTAATAATTACATATACTTTTTATATATTTTTGCAAAGAATCGTGACTCCTACCGATTGAGACGTGACGGACGTTTTTGCTCATTATGCTCGAAGCCCTCTTAATGAGCTCTAAACAACCCCACGACTTAACATAAAAAAACAATGAATTAACATAAAAAAACGTGACGTTACCATAAAACGTAACATAAGTTGTTATAAAGCTTACGTCATACTCTAGAATTTTCTTATTAGATAGATAACGAAGGTTAACCCCCCCCCCCCCAACCTCTTTAGCTATATGGAAGTCCTAAAAATAATTTAGGTAAAAATATTTTTTGTACAATTTTTATGGCTTTGGGTCAACAAGATGATTAATATGCTTATATATATATATATATATATACTGTAAAAATTTGAAGACTGTAGCTCCAACCATTTGGCTTGAATACCTATGTGACCTACGTCGGACGGACGAACGGACGCGTGAGTGACATTGACAGCAAGAGGGTTCCGTATGGACCCTTTGGGTACGGAACCCTAAAAATTACCTCCAAGGGAATTAAATTGGGGATAGAAGTCAATAAGGGAGTTCACGCGAATAAGTGGGGGAACGGGGAAAATTAATTTCGCGCCAAATATAGGATAGAATAGAATATGAAAAACTTTACTGCGGTAACATGCTAAATTACAATTAAATTACATAAAACTAAAACTGTTGCGAAAAAGGAGCCCGCTCGACCGACAAAAATGAGCTGTGCGACCGATTACACAACTGTGCATATTTAACTAAAATTTTATACTGACAGGAGATTATAGAGATTTTTAATTTTTACCAACTAGTTTTACGAAGTTTTACATTTTCAAATTGTGTGTTCTGAATATATATATATAGAGGAAGAAAATATATAGAAATAGAAATACGGGAAGACTTAACAAGAAAAACATTACACTCCTTTTTTTGGGCAGTCGTGTAAAAACTTAAATAAGTATTCAATTTCATATCATCGAATGGGCACTTCTACATAAATATGTATCTATTTCTTTCTCTCATTCCGCATTTACTTAGGCACCTGACCTGGCCCGTATACCACAAAACTTAACAAGTCTACAATTTGTCAAAATTGTACAATTTTCCATAGAAAAAGTTGTCAAGTTTGTCGAATTGTACGCTTGTAAAGTTTTGTGGCACATACAGGGCCTAGCCGATTTTTGAGTGTCGAACGCTCGACTTTTCACTCGAGATCTGTCAAAAAACAATGACGTTTTGACAGCTGTCGAGTGAAAAGTCGAGTGTTCGACACTCAAAAATCGGCCCCATGGTGTTCAGAACAGAGCGGCCACTCCATCGCGCTACCCTGGGCCGGCCCTGAGATGAGGTGATGACATGAAAACACGCAAGCAATGCTTCGCGGAACAGCAAACAGCAAACAAATCGAACCTGCGACCTTGCCAGATCGTAATCAGACCAAGTGGGGCACATAGAGCCCATTAGAGGCATTAGAGTTGCGTCAAGTACACGCATTTTTTTAGGGTTCCGTACATTTTCCGTACCAAGCAGCTAAAAAATCCCTTAGAGTGCGATCTGTCTGTCTCTCACGTCGCTAAATGCCTCAGGAACTACTTTATGCATAGTGGTCTCACAATTTATAGGCTACTTTCCGCTGACTATGAAATTTTGGCAACCCAAGTACCTAACCTATACCTAACACAGTCATACTGAATAAAGTTTGAGTAATAGCAATTTAGGCACATTTGACAGCTGTAATCTACAACAACGTGCGAGTAATGGCTATTAAAATAGCCAAATTCTGAATAATGTTCTCTTTCGGCCTTTATACCTTGTTAAGCTTAGTAAAAGTTGTATTAAGTTGAACTTTACATCACTGTTATGCTGACTAAAGTATTTAAAAATGTGCCCAAATTGCGTTTACTCAAACTTTATTCAACATTGATGACTCCCAAACACAGTGATCTAGACACGCGGCAGCGTGTCAAGCCAAAGTTCAAAAAAAAAAGAACTGGCGACGCAGCGGCCGTGTGTTATATTACCTAACCATTTGGTGGCACTTTTGACCCCTACGTAACACAAAATCTATTGAACACATATGAAATTTGGTATGTTTAGATCCTCAAGGCTAACCAGATTCCCAAATTTCATGAATATAGCTCAATCGGTTGTTAAGATACAAACATCTAAAAATATATTTTTTTCAGAATAGGATTGATATTGGGGAAGGAATAATCCAAAACCTAACCCACTTCCAGGTGACCTAGCAAGTTGAAATTTGGCATCGAGCTGGGTAAATGTATGATTACGAACCTGATAAACATAAACAGTGATTTTTTTACGATTTGTAATATTTTCCAAATAACATGTTTTATTTACACACTAAGCGCCTATTGATTTTGTACTGGCAAAAATGTATAAATGTTATTTGAACCGTATAGTATATAGTACAGTCAGTACTGAGCAAAATTTCTGAACAAAAAGTAATGATATCCTATCAAAACATAAATGTGAAATGAGAGCCAAGTACAATATTAAGACTATGCGTCGTTATTGACTTCGCCAACAAAAGAATTGATATCTATATGGGTGCCAAGTTTTACGTAGAAAATCCGGAAACAAGATGCAATTCAAGGTCAAGATTTTGGTAGTAGTGCACTTTGAGCGAGCATAAAATTGAAACAATACATATTTCTGGTAATCTGTTTGATTTGACGTTATGATATAATTGTTACCTATCCCCCTTTTAAATATCGTTTCGTGTTTGCTAAGAAAGTATATTGTTTTTCGTACATTATAATAAAATGACCAACAGCCATTGTATGTGCGTGATTTTTATTGCGAGATCATTATCTCCCCAATTTGTGGCGTTAAACAATGGGAAGTTTGAATTCTGAGTAGTGGTAACACCGAACTAACATAATCTATGGTCAATATAGCGGCAAGCCGTTATTTTTGTCAGTCCGATGTCGCAATGGTTCGGAGTGAAATGGGTCACATTTTTTGCGGAGCACATTTTTTGAGATTTCAAAGTAAGTGTTGAATTAATATCTGTTATTGTTCTTGTGCACTATTAAGTAAGGTGAGCGTGATCTTTCAATGCTAAATTCACTTCAAAACATAGTCAATTTACTGAATAATTGTCGATTTTAGTTGCGACGATCACGCAAATGTCGCGCAACGATCACGTTATCGTTTTGCGTCAATCTGCGCGACCATCTCGTAGAATATTTATATATAAGTGGCAAAATCTACGGCCTGACCCACACGGGTTACACCAGTCATGGTCACGGGATCACTGTCGTCTCAGCAAGTTGTCAACGTAGATGTGGGTACACAACATTTGACTACCTACCTCACAAAAGTTGATAAATATGTGAAGGGTAGTTCGAAAAAAGTAAAACAAATCTTTTAAGAGTTTTAAGTATGTTTAAAACGCGCGAGAGTTTAAAATGTTATAAAATAAAAACTTTTCAGTAAAATAAAGCACACCATCGTTTTGTCTTTTTGTGGTAAAGTTTTCGTGATTAACATTTACGTGATAAAGCTTTAGTGATATTCTTTAGTGAAAAAGTTTTCGTGATAAAGTCTTTCGTGATAAAGTTTAGATGATAAAGTCTTTCGTGATAAAGTTTTCGTGATAAAGTTTTCGTGATAAAGTTTTCGTGATATAGTTTTCGTGATAAAGTCTTTTCGTGATATAGTCTTTCGTGATATAGTTTTCGTGATATAGTTTTCGTGATAAAGTTTTCGTGATAAAGTCTTTTCGTGATATAGTCTATTCGTGAAATAATCTATTCGTGATAAAGTTTTCGTGATAAAGTCTTTAGTGGTAATGTCTTCGTGATAAAGTTTTCGTGATAAAGTCGTTCGTGATATAGTTTTTCGTGATTTAGCACTAGCGCCTGTTGTAAGGCATGTCTTCTGGACCTCTAAACTGCCGGGAGGCAATCTATGAGGTCGATCACCCGAGTAATGACGTCATGAAAATTGCAGCCGCCGCATTTATACAAGTGTCAAGTACACTCAGACCATGCTATGTACATTGGTAGTATATTTATTCAGCAAATACACGTATGTGGTATCAAATTAAAGCTGAATAAATTATGCAAAAATTATGCAAAAATTATGCAACGAACATACACGTGTATTGCTTTTTTTTTAATAATACATAGGATCCTTGCTTTGGCCAGCAAAGCAAGGATCACGTGCAAAGCACGTGTATGTAAAAATCTCAAAATTAAAGATAGGTACTCATGTAAATCAAAATCAAAGCATTTCAGCCCCTAACGTTCAAGCAATTACATGCATAATCGGAGGAAAAACGATTAAGGCCGTGTATTACCACTTTTGAGTTTTTAAAAACCATCTGAGACATAGAATATAGTTTCTTAAAACCTAAAAAAAATATATGTGTTACATAAGGATATTGTCTAGTCAAAATCGCAGTCAGTTACATGACCTGATGAATTTCACTCGATAGAAAAAAATCGCGAAGTTACCCCTTTTTGGAATGTTTTTTCAATACTACGGCTATGTTACTGATATTTAACATTTAATTTTTGTACTCAATTAAAGATCGTAAATAGTTATAGACAAATTCGCAGGGTTTGCTTTGATAAAATGATTGGCTTAATGACTATAGCTAAATATTTACAAAACTGCGCGCAGAGCTTGCGTAGAGAGCGGGATGGTCAATTGTAAACTCACGCGTGTTAGAGCGGGACATTTGCGTTGGGGATACCTCCCCTTAACACGTTGACTGACATGAGCATCACGGGTGGGATCAAAAGCTCATGTTATTTCAGGGTGGGCTGCCAACGTGTTAATATACTATGCCTCTGGGCCTCTAAGCAGCTTGAGATATAAATTATAATATAATCCAAAACTTGCTGGTCATGGAGCCGTAATAATTTTAATGTTTAATATAGGAAATTCAATAGATTGTCTTATACTACAAGTACAAGAAAAAATTTGATAACTATGCAAAATCTTGTAATTTTATCATAAAAAATATATTCTTTATTAAAATACGTAATCAATAATCATTTAATTAATCATAGACGTTAATTAAGCTACAGCAGGCAGGTTTGTGCCTACAAATTTGTTCAGAACCCTCGGTTGGCGAAGTCCGACTCGCATTTGTCAGGTTTTTTTAACAACACCACACGCGGAATACGCGAAGCGGAGCGAATCTCCGTCGACCTTAATGTACCTAGTTGTTATTGCTTTGAGGAAATGCAAATGGCTTAGTAAAATAAAATAATTACTTAATGTCGAAATTGGTGAAAGTCCAAAAATAGAAAATTAGAGATGAGTGAGCAAATGTGTAATATAATATATAATGTATGTAACAGTTAAAAATATTTTTTTTACTTTATCATAATTTTGTATATGTTGAAGTAAAAAGAATATTTCATCACTGGCAGAAAATTTGGCCCAAATTAGAAAAATGCATTTTTATATATTAAACATTATTTCATTTCTTTTATAGTTTGAAATTTACTGCCGGTGAGTGTATTTTTCGAATAGGTACGAATAAGATTCGTGGAGACCGACTACTAGCAACGAGTCGCCACCGACGACTACGAAGTCATAGTCGGGTGATTCTCGTGGTTAATTGATGTCCACTGACGGCCCTAACTACAATCAAAAATAATCACTTAATCACTCATAGTCGTTAACAACCCGAGTCCGGTGTAGATACATAAAGGAAATGCTCAATTTGGAATCAGAATCACCTAGTCGGTCGTGACCTCGACAAAGCGCACCCACCGACAAGCGTCGTTGACGCCACAGCACGCAGCCATATTAATACTCACACTGAAGTCGTTGTTCTCGCTGAGACGACCAGCAACGATGGAGCCGGCGGAGCCTCCACCGACGACTACGAAGTCGTAGTCGGTCGTGACCTCGACGGAGCGTACGCGCCGACAGGGGTCGTTGACGGCACAGCTTGCAGCCGTATTTAATACTCACACTGAAGTCGTTGTTCTCGCTGAGACGACCAGCAACGATGGAGCCGGCGGAGCCTCCACCGACGACTATGAAGTCGTAGTCGGTCGTGACCTCGACGGAGCGCACCCACCGACAAGCGTTGTGGACGCCACAGCACGCAGCCATATTAATACTCACACTGAAGTCGTTGTTCTCGCTGAGACGACCAGCAACGATGGAGCCGGCGGACCCTGCACCGACGACTATGAAGTCGTAGTCGGTCGTGACCTCGACGGAGCGCACGCGCCGACAGGGGTCGTTGATGTCGCAGCGACCTTTGATGTACTTCTCCAGGAGCACCATGAAGAGGATGGCGCCGCCGTAGAGGGGCGCGTCGGCGAGCGCTGACGGCGTGTCGTCCAGCGGACACTGGCATCCCTATAGGATTAGGTGAAATAATTAGAAGATTATAAGAAAAACTAAGCATGATCACGAACACTGATTAAGAATCGTCGATTATGTATTTTTAATAGCACGTCAGTGGCAAACAAGCGGACAAGTTGACAACCCACCAAATGTAAGGGTTACAAGAGTTAGGGTCATTGTGGTAACAGTGGATCAATTGTATCTACACAGTGAAACATCACTATGTTTAGAAATATAATAATTCGACAGAGCCTATCTCTGTCTCACGGCATGCTTACAATACCTTTGTATGTAACACCTAATATTCTGTGACATTAGGTACGGGTATACCGCTACTGCCGATAACATCACAGTAATAAAGTATTAATCCAGCTAAATTAGAAATTTAAAAATGCTTCCTACTTATACTATGTAGGGATGTGGATAGTTTTATCGGAACCCAAGCCGAAGTCGGAGTTTTTAAGTTTAGTTTATAGAAGGCGAAGGCAGAGGCAGAGGAAGACACGATAAGATAGAGAACTTTTCTAAGGTCAGGCCTGGTTCCATAAAAAATAAATATCTCTCCTTTTTTGGGCAGTCGTGTTAAAAACGCCCTTAGAACGAATATTTTTAAGTATGTTCCGCGGTGCCTACCGGTAAACTGCCAAACGTTAACCGATTCTACTTACCTCGGGTGATAGCAACATATTCTTCTTCTTCTCTTGTTTAATGGCGTTCTGGCAAACAGAGTTAGCACAAATTTGCCAGTACCAAGTAGATCAAAAGCTGCTTACGACCAGCGAACAAACGACTGTAGTTGCACGGACCGCGACACCTAAAAAAAACACCTAAAAAATTTGTTACGCTGTCAAACATTTATTCGCCATCTCCGCGGCACCTGGATAAATTTAAAAAAAATTAACTACGGTCCCAAAAAATAATTCGCCATCTCCGTGACACCAGAAGTTATATATAGTCTACTCAGCTAGCATTAAAGTTTTTACTGTCACGCTTTTCCATGTCTTTGAATCGATAATTTGACGAAAGATTATAAGTATTAAAATACGTTATTAGGTGTATTATTCTAGGCCCAGAACTAGAAAACGCTTCTCTAAACTGTGCAAGCGGCAAATCATGTAACAGTTGGGGTGACAACGGTATCTGAGGGTTTTAGATTCTGCAGAATACGGATCTGCCTGTCTCCATCCCCAAATTTAAGCCGGAAGTATGTTAATACCGGAAAAGGTGCAGCCCATACAATTTTTTTCGTTGTACATTTGGTAAATTCGTTGGTCCGGTACCCTAACTATGGTCCGATTGTTATAGGTTTTTGATATGCCGGGATACGATAACAATATTTGTCATCGTATCCCGAATTCCCGACATTTTCGACCCTCCAGCTCCATATTCATATTTATTTCTCCGCCATCTTGAAAAGTCTGTCACTTTTTCAAGATTTTTGCTTGTATACCTACTGTCGTTAAAGTTCATTTTTGTACTAAACATAGTTCGGCAATATTGTAAACACAAAATTTTCTAAAACTTTTGGCTACAAAGATTTTTAGAGACGAAGATATGACAGGAGATATCTTTAAAAATTGCCACCTTTTTCTAGTTTTCCTCTCATGTTTACGTTTTAAGTGCATTTTAGCCCTTCGGCAATATTGTAGATCACAAAATATGCTACAACTTCTGTATTGAAATATTTTTGCCACGATCATTAGGGAAGAAGAAATGAAGTCATCTATGGAGTACCACCGTCGAAATTTGCTACTTTCCCAGTTTTCTTCCCATATTTAGGTTGGAGTGCAATTTATCGCAATCTATCAAAATCGTCTGTTTCCACGATACCTAATATGATCGTAGGTACTTTGAATTTGGAGATAATTTAGCCTTCTGTAATATTACACTTAACACAACACATTAACTTGAGCTAAAATACACTAAAACGCAAATATGGGAAGAAAACTGCAAAAAAAAACAAATATCGACGGTAGTACTCCATAGATGACTTCGTATCTACCTTCCTGATGATCGTGGAAAAAATGGGCCATTTTACGGAAAGTTGTACACACGACTTTTTTTTTTAATTTTGATAAAATCGGGTTTTTTCTACTGCCGCAGAGTTGTGATCTTTAGTATACTTGTAGAGTAAACCCATACTTCAAATGAACGCTCTCCTACTAGATATTTTTCATGATGTGAGGTTCTATGTAAGGTCGACTACAGTGAGATGTAATGTAGGTAATGTATCCATTAGGTAATAAAGTTGTCTCTTTGTAGTTGACTGTACCCGTTGCGACATCTCTCCATGTTGACATCAGATATGAGCGGACCCAATGTGGAAGGGCGTTCAGTTAAAAATAGTTTTACTCCACAAGTAATACCTACTATCCTCCTGATACCCAAAGTAGGTATAATTTTTAACATACCTACCTATATCAATTATCTAACTACCGTGTCGTGTGCTACCGGTTTCTTTAAGTAGGTAGGGTATTTAAACGAAGTTTCTTAACCTAACCATTGCGCTTGATTTTATTATTAAACCAAAATTTCGACTTCACTTAATTTGTAACAAAATTTAAATTACCAGCAATGTATAGTGCGCGCCATCGACGAAGGCGCGCCCCTCCACAGCCCGCGCCGTACAACTGCGCACAGATTAGTATGAGATTCGCTGTGGAGGGGCGCGTCGTCGTGGATGGCGCACACTATACAGCAAAGTAAATTTACAACTCAGTACAAATGCCAGCCCTTAATTTTCAGTTTAATATGACATTATCTTAAGCAGTGCACTTAGAAAATTGAAGGTGCGGAATTAGGAAATTTCATTTTGCAGATAATTCACGTAATTGACAATATTTCATAATTTCCAAAAGTCTTAATTCGAAAACCATTTCGGTAAAAACGTGTGAAGTACACAAAAAACATTTTTTTAGATTTTTTTCTCCGTTAATTTTGGAAAAAATCGCAAATTACTGTAAACCGAAAGTTGACGTCATCTTCCTCGCTGTATTCAGGGAGACCTTAGTACAGAGTACAGACACAATTTAAATCGCTGCTCTGGAGTTCTTGTTGGGAAGATGACGTCATATTTTACTTACGCCCTTTTGGAATGTCCTACTTTTCAACGTGTTTTTTTTGTATGAAATATTGAGTTAAATTGAAAAAGAAAAAATACGGGTGGCTTAAATTTTTACCTATTTTCTAACTAGTTCATAAAATAAAGTAGTTAAAAATACACATATATAAATACTACATGAAAATAAATTGCTAATGGAACATAGCATATTAGTATCAGTTTCAATAAATTCCCGCGTGCCGGTACGGTAACGCACTGTATAGAAACATACTTGTGTACTTACATTTATTTCCGCAGGAACAGTTGACTGATAAAACGTGCAAGCGCAACTCAGATTCAGGTTTTAATAAGGATATCGACCCCGGGTCACCAGCCGACTTTACTGTTGACAATTGCATCCGAAAATTAACACCAAGCTATCTATATAGTGTTATTCAAACTAACAAACATGGTTAGGACCTTATTAGGACACCAAAATCTATGCTCCTACACCTTGATATTTTGTATGTTAAATTTATAAGCCAATGATAGTAATGAGTTTTGAGTTTTAAATAGAAAATTTCCGTGAGTCTCAGACATAATAAAATATAAAACGGGTCACTCACGTCACGTCTATCGTCGAATATTGCTGTGTTAAACGCGAGGCCGCCGCGACCACTCATGATTAAGGACCACGTATTGGCACGAAACATGTCGACCGATATTTCGACGATATAGACGTGAGTGACCCGTTTATGATATTTCAATATGAGTTACGAGTTCAAATATGTTAAATAGCGTGATAATTATAACGAGTACAAATCGCGGAAATAAAGACTATATTACCTAGGCAGTTATAAACTGTTCACTATGCTTGTGTAAAAAATTTAGTGAATTTATTCAAATGTTTCGTAAACTAACGCAAGACGTTTATACCGCGCGCGAGGCATTGAGACTGATACATATCTTAACACTGTGTACAAATGCATTTTTAAGTCAAAAATGAAGTACTTACCTACTTTATATTTAACGTTCGGCTTGTAGCTAACTACATATAATGTAATACTGACATCCAACTTAAATTCTCAAGAGGAAACTATAACATAAAATTTGGAAGATCATTGTCACGGTTACAGCTGAGGCTTATATACTTTAACTTGACTCTTATCTGTTTAAATGTTGATTTAGGGCCTATTTTTCAATCCCCAGCTAAAAGTATCTGTCAGATTAAATGTTAGTTCTGTCTTTTTCTTTTATTTGAGTTCTGACAAAGACATAATTTTATCTTGGGGTTAAAATCGGCCCTTAGATATGGCAAATAGTACCTATCTCATATCAGTATAAGCCTAGGTATTATTTTTTTATATAGTTACATGATAATGACTTGATGAATAGTTTGATGTTCCACGTGTATTAACAAGACGTAATTAGAATATCCCGGATAAAGGCGGTCGCACACATAAAGGCTCGGCACCAGACCGCGCCGCCTCAACTCACCGGCTCGCCGTCTTCCAGGTTTTTAGGGTTCCGTACCCAAAGGGTAAAACGGTACCCTAAGGCTCCGCTGTCCGTCTGTCCGTCTGTCACCAGACTGTATGTCATGAACCGTGATAGTTAGAGAGTTGAAATTTTCACAGGAGATGTATTTCTGTTGCCGCTATAACAACAAATACTAAAAAATAGAATAAAATAAATATTTAAGGGGGCTCCCCTACAACAAACGTGTTAATTTTTGCCGTTTTTATTGTACGGAACCCTTTGTGCGCGAGTCCGACTCGAACTTAGCTGATTTTTACCATACAAGAACTTTCATGCTATTTTCAATCCATCTCGGGGTTTGATCGTCCTCGTCTTTACCTCGGTAGCCCGTAGCCCGCAATGTAGGGTAGACTGGGTACGGTTGTGACGGGGTACGGTTGTGACAGTCGTAATAATAGCGAAACTATACGGAATACGGGGAAGGGTTCTAGAGGAGAAAGAAGCGGCATGCCAATCTGAAAACGTGTCCCAGTATTGCGTCAGCCAACGCGCGCCGTTAACGAAAGCAGGAGACCACATTGCTTTTCGACAGTCAAAAGTAAGTTTTTTTATTCGATTTCTTTTAGCAATTACTATTGTTTGTATACAGATAAATTACCTGGTGTTTTTTTTGTTATAAGTTGTACATTAGTAGTTAATTTGGAGTGATTACTTTTAACGTAGAGTATTTGGCAAAGTCATGACGATTTTTCGTTTTCGAAAGTATGCGTCGGGTACGGTTGTGACAAATTTTGTGGGTACGGTTGTGACATATTTATTTTTTGTATTTTTGCTTTTAGATGCCCAGAATATGCTTGCGGAAGACTGAAAGAGCGCGGTCTGATATTACTAACTATGAACATGCATATGAAGAAGTGAAACGTGGGACTTCTTTACGAAGAACTGGGGAAATGCATAAAGTCGATCACATGTAGTTGTTTGTTTTTTCTTTATTGTGATACATTTTTGTTAAAATTTATTAAAACTTTATCTACAGTTACCTATTATGAATTTAACTTTAATTAACGTTTTGACTCATTCTAAAAAGACTGTATAGTACCTAAGAACCATTATAAGAATAGAGTGAACTCAAATTGTAGTTAATATGCTAATTTCGTTAATTGACAAATGTTAATATTGTTTAGGAGAACATTATGTTGATTTATGTTACATATTTCTAATAATAAAAGTAACTATAAACCATTTTGGTGTATGTTTATGCCTGTCACTACCGACCCCAACCACTGTCACAACCGTCCTGGGGCTGTGGCCGGTTGTGACACTTTTTTTTTTTTTAAATACGCTCCTATGACTAATACAGCGTATTTAGAGGCGATAATTTAGTTTATTTACGTAGACAAATGTACAAATTACGAATAAAGTTACTTTTCTTCCAGCTAACTGGTAAATTATCGAAACTATTGGCGATCAAGCCAAAATTGTCACAACCGTGCCCAGTCTACCCTAATATAAATTTCATGCTTGTAAATGCACTAACTACTAGATGATTACGATGATAGAGCGCAAAATGTGATTAAAATGTTACCTTGCCAGAACTGTATACGGGTATCTTTGGTGTTACTCAAGGGAGTGTCCTTGGTCCTATAGAACTTTACAAGTATGACTATGTATGTAGACTCCATATTTCGTTTCTTTTTATCGTATTATGAATAGCGGCATATTTTTCTGACACGTATACCCGATATTTCAATTCTATTTTTTAAGATTTGGCACAATAAACTTACATTACAATTTAAACAAACCACATTACACACATGCACATTAGACATTATACATACACATTTAGTAGGTATACATTGTAATATTTAAACAGAAGTTGTTTCAAAATTTTGATAGAACATAATAAGAGGTAACAAAGTAAATTTTGATGTCTTCATATTCTTAGGAGTCAGTGCAAATTGCTTTTCCTTCGTTAAGCAGAACTGCCCATTCCAGCACATTGTAAATACGGGTGTGATGGTTTTCGGTTTTCACTGCAACACAGAACATAGAATATCAGTAGGTTATATATATTATAAGTACATATAGGATAAGGGTATAGTTCGTACAAAACTCTAAGGCCAAATTCTGTCAAACGAACGCAAGCAAAACTCGACTTAAAGCTCTGACTGTTAGGTAGATTTTTGCTTGCGTTAATTTGACAGCACTTGGCCTTACAGTTGTGTACGAACAATAACAGCAACAGTAGCTGACAAACACCAGTAGATAATGGCCACTTCATTTCTAATTCAATTCTTCAATCCAAGATTACGTGGTTTTAAATTGATTATTTTTTGTTTTAATTTGAAATTGAAAATAATAGGGATGTTGACACCAAATAAGAAAATCAATGAATCCGAATTTTCTCGAAAAAGGGCCAAATTCTCAATCAAATAGCGAAAAAAGTATTTCAAAAGAATAAATAATTACATAATTATAAGTCTTCAAAGTTTTAGGAGGGGGCATTTTCTGTCCCTGTTCCGCAAAAGCACCTCTGTATTGAACGATCGTCATTTACTATGGCGCTCGAGGTCAGTGACGTCACTGATCTGTAGCGCTTTCTCTCTCGAACTAAAGACATTCTAACGGTTGTAGTTTCGTTATTTTGTGACATATTTGAATAGGATTTTCACTATTTGGCATACTTTTATGTATTCTTTCGTATGGAGTAATAATAAATTTTGAGTCAACGTCCCTATTCTTAGTTTCAATTTTAATAAGATTTAATGTACATGATTGGGTCCTTGTCGGTTACTTTTGCTGTTACCCTGAAGTAGAGATGTGCTAAATATGGATCATTCGAACATTCGGCCGATGAATCGGTAAAGCTTTCCCGAACCGATTATTAGGCTGATTTAAATCGAGGCAACGTAAACGAGTGGATCAACCTATTCGTTGTTGCTCGTTGCATACATCTTGACATGACCTTGACTGCGCAGTGTAGCGTGATTAGTAAGTAAATCCTACTACGCACTCTAGATCATGTCAAGCTACTACGCACTCTAGAGAAGCCGGCAAGTGTATCATAGTTACGTCTCCTGAGCCACTCTTTAAAAATGAGATTTCATAGAGTTGAAATCTACCAAATACGACTTTTAGTAATTAGTATAAATCCATTTTTACATGGGTCATCTCTTGAGCATTCTATAGGTACTATAAACATTTTACTTCTTACCGGACACAATAAAGAAAATTTGATTGACCCAAAAGTTTATCAGCCGTTATGACCCAGACTGATTCAGGGATAAATATTGATCGCTCATTATTAAAATTAAATATGTCCAACAAATTAAAATAATAATAACTAATTATGAATAAAACCGTGGACGTAAACGTCCACGATAATATAGTATAAGAGCGACCATTAGCATCTGTGATTAGCGGATTACGAGTAGAATAGTGCAACGCATAGGTATAGCAGACTAGCGTTCGTATTATCCGATCCGAATAATCCGTTTAAGTAAGAATAGTAATTACACAAGGCAATTCTTTAGTAATATTGACTAATTACTCGTATATGTATATTTTCTAATTGGCGACAATGTGTCTAAAATTAATATTCAATAGTCTAACCAAGTAATTACACCAAATAAGAGAATTCCAAAATACTTAATGCCGAAAAATGAAGTTTCGGCGCATCACTAAAGTGATTTAAAAATAACTCCGAATTGATGGTGGCATAGTAATCTTCATTAGATACGCTCAATTAAACACTTGAAAATAACTTTATATTTACATTGAATGCCTTGCGGTTCAATTAAGTTAGGTGTCAATATATTTTTATTGCGTTAGTAGTGCAGATATTTTTGCACAGTCATATATCAAGAACAAGTTCCCTGAGTTAAGTAAATACGTGGTAAAATTATACATACTTTGCATTGCTGAATATAAATGTATGTAAATGTATGTATGTATGTATGTATCAGGTTCTCTAAATAATCCTTCCAAAAACCCCGAATGATTTTTTGTATCTATGCATGTAAGTTTTGTGTTATTGGATATCCTTTCATACCCATTACCACCCTGAGCAAGTTTCCATGCCCAGCAATCATATGTTTAGATGAAGAAGCCGTGTATTCGAATAACTTACCTTGTGCCCTTACAAATTCCTTGGTTGGAACGTCGATAATCTTCCACTTGGGCCGGCCGAGAACGAAGTGCGTTGTTGATGGTATGCCTTTGTGTAATTCCTAAAAAGTATGAATATAATTATTGCCCGCCGCTGGTAGAACTCGTTCATCGTATTCAATTGTTGTTCTTTTATTTCAGGCGCTGACCTAGTTATAGTTCTTCCATCTATATATACAAACTTCCGCCCCTTTAAGGGACGATTTCTGGGACACAAGAGTCTCCTAAGTCCTTACCTGGGACTCAAGCTACCTCTATTCCAAATTTCGTATCAACCGGTTTAGCGGTGTAAGCGTGGAGAGGTAACAGACATCCAACTTCCAAATGGGTTCGGATCCCTTCCTCATGTTTTATTCCAGCATCCGAAGCTTGACCACAGAATAAGTAATAGTGGCTTGACTTAACTACTAACCAGTTTTCTACAGGTACTACTAAGATTCTGATACTGGCTATCTTCTGAATTAAGCAAGAACATACCTGGTCCCAAATATTCTTCCTAATGATCTTAGGCTCCTGTCGATCAGATCTGGCAGCTTTTGGGTTGTAATCGGGAGGGTGGTACAACATATCGTACGGACACAATGGTACCTCCTTTGGTACCCATTTGGTGTTAAAATACGTGTTTTTCGACACTGGAATTACCATGCCAGTGCTATCAACACTCTCTACTTTATAACATTCGACTGGTTTGGACATTTTGGGATCTTTTGTGTGTAGATTTTCTTAGAATAATTGAGGTGAGTTCAATAAGACTTTGAGTTTATTAACTTTTCATCTGATGTGATCTCGTGATGGCTGAAGGCCGTTTGGTAATAAAAAAAAATATTAGACACGCAAAATACTAATAGTTATTCATTTCTAAAAGGTTAATTTTATAATTATCATCATCAGAAATAGTTTGGAAACTGTATACTCTATTTAATTGACATTGAGATTAACAGTGACAGTTAAGTTTTTAATTTTTTTAGTTAGGCACACGTAAAGAGAGACGTCCAAAGAGAATATATTAAATTACTAGGTACGTCCGTTCCTCTGTAAGACGTTTCTCATGAATTGAAAATTAAAATTAATTTTAGATTCTCTTTGGTCCTGCCCGGAAAGCTTCAAACCATGCAATGCAGGATTTATGCGCTCTCCCAGCACATTGATTGAGCTTAGGTTGAGCCGATTGAGCGGCTTCCAGCCCAGTAAGTATTATTTTATTATCTCACGAGCGCCTAAATCCTGCATGGGTTGAAGCTTTCCGTGCAGGACGACGTCTACCGGGTCCGCTATTATATATATAGTGTACGCAAAAGCAGAAATTGGCCTACATAAAATAGCTAGCTGGCTAAGATGTAATCTGCTAACGCTAAACAGCATGAAAACTAACTACATGTGCTTCTCAAAGTATGAAAATACACAGCCACCAGGGGACCTCAAGCTTAGAATACACAATTGTAATCTGAATGATAATAATCAGCACACCTGTAATTGCGCAATAATAAATAAAGTATCCTCAATTAAGTATCTAGGTATCATCCTAGATTATCGACTGTCCTGGCATAATCATATTGACTACCTGAATGGAAGAATTAGAAAACTAATATGGATTTTTAAAATATTAAAACATGTCGCTTCCACAAACCTACTAAAACAGCTTTATATAGCACTGGCTCAATCCATAATTATCTATTGCATCCCGGTTTGGGGAGGAGCAAACAAAACAAAATTCATAGACGTAGAAAGAGCCCAAAGGTGTCTGCTTAAAGTTATCTTCTCCAAACCGTATAGATTTCCCACCACAGTGCTGTATAAGGAATGCGATCTGCTAAGTATTAGAAAACTTTACATCATATCATGCATAGTAAAATTACACAGGACACTAAAATTCGAACCAGTTTCTACAAGAGGCAGGAGAAAACACAAAATTATACCATTACCTACAACTAAATCTAAATTTGCAAGGAGACAATTCACTAGTCAAGCAACTAGATTATATAACATAGTTAATAAGGAATGTAGTATTTATTCAATGCATGTCTTTACCTGTAAAAAAACTATAATAGAATGGCTAAAAATTTTGAATTATGAACAAATTGAAGCATTAATTACATAAACCATTTAATAAATAAACACACACACACACACACTCACTCACACACACACACACACACACACACACACACACACACACACACACACACACACGCACACACATACACACTCATAATCATTAGAATTATAGTACTTATTTAAGCAATTAATTTCGTATTAATGTAGTATTAAAATAACAACACATGTATTTGGTTTGAACCCTTCTTGTGGAAGAGCGGGGTCTCCTGACACAAGTATTTCCATACTTAATAGGAGGCCCCAGCCAAAAGTGTTACAAACATTGTAAGAAACCAATAAAGATTTTTCATTTTTTTCATTTTTCATTTTCATATATATATATATATATATATATATATATATATATATATATATATATATATAGATATAGCTAGCTAGGCCCTTACACCACCAAGGCTCCGCCATGCCATTATATGGTAGGTACCTAATATTTATTTAATTTTCACTGTATTTTGTAGGTATAGAGAGAAACCTCATACTTTACATCAGTATTTGTCAATAGTTTGACAATATATCTCAAAACTAGACATTTGTCGTCAAACCCGTGTCAAAATTTTATTTAGAGATAGGTGTTTTTTATGTTAACGTTTATTTTTATTATTATGTTTATTCAGATAAATAAAATCATGTAAAATGGATCATTTCGATATTACTACTGGAGTTTTAGGTCCGTGATTGATCCTTTGTATTTTATGTAAACAACATCTTTTTGATTTTTTTTTATATTTTGTATTTTTTTGTAGATTCATGGGACTTGTTTAATCCTTTTCTGGATACGTTCATACCTCAAAATAAAGGTGTACAAGTTAGTAGTATAAATCTGTTGACATCTTCTACGTCGGTTCTTTTAAAGAAGACTTCTTATACACCGGTCAGTACAAATGTTTAATTATGTCTACTCTTAGTGTAGGTAAGTTAGAGACTGATATCTATAAATAATATTATAAATGTGAAAAAAAGTATGTCTGTCTGTTACGTATTCACCGCTGAACCGATTTAGATGAAATATGGTATGGAGATACTTAAGTAGTTTTAAGTCCCGGAGAAGGTCATAGGATAGGTACTTTAAAATCATCCCTTGACGTTGTGGAAGTTTGTTTGTATAGAAGAGCGATAACTAGGCAAGTGATGAAAAGATCTATACGCGTACGAAGGCCCGGGCAAAAGCTAGTGCTATATTATGTGTTCCGAGCTCTAATTAGATTTTTTAAAAACCCTACTGGAGACTAGCAAACGAGAACTCGGCCCGCTTTTCACAGTGCAATTTTTACCAGGTGTTCAACAGCATTTCCGGAGGATATTACCCAGCGTTCGGTGGCTTTTACAAAACTTGTTCCCCGAGGCCCCCGGCACATGACAAGCCGCTCGTCCATGTGACTGTGTCCCCAAGATCACAGAAAACAGTCAACGATCTCCACAAAAGAAAACAAAGAAAGAGAACCCCGAACAGTTCTGCCCATTCCCTCTGCTCAAAGAGAATTTACATCGTAGTGCCAGTGCCAGGGACAAAAAAGCATAAAGTATA
Source organism: Cenopis cana (assembly GCA_951800055.1). Taxonomy (NCBI): domain Eukaryota; kingdom Metazoa; phylum Arthropoda; class Insecta; order Lepidoptera; family Tortricidae; genus Cenopis; species Cenopis cana. The sequence continues at coordinate 1,620,645 of OX637492.1, read as the reverse complement.
TGCCGTAGAAACAACAAATGCTAGAATATTCAAAGACATAACAGATAATAAATTATTATCGGAATGTATGATAAAGAGTTATATTAGGAGTATGAATAAAGCAAAGAAAAAGAACCCTGGCAAGGTGAAGGAGAAAGTTAATCAGTTGAAGACTATTCCAGAATGTAGTCCCACTTGTGCTTTTATGAATATGGATATAAATAAAGAAAAAAATGCATCATCGGAAAAGTCAGGATCATCATCACCCCGGTCGCCCGTTAGATCAAGTTATAAAATAGCAACACAAGTTGAATCCAAAAATTCAATTACCACAACACAAAGAAGAACAAAATCGCCCGATAGAAGCAGCCAGGATGCAAGAGGAAGATCTCCTGGTAGATCAAATCAACAGAAAGCAAAAATTAGCATTAATCAAACTTATAAGAATCGAAAAGAAGAATCAAGGTCGCCAGACAGATTTAGTTTTATCAACGATAAACGGTCGATTGAATCAGTAATTGCTGCGGAAAAGCGAAGATCGCCGGACAGATATGAGAAAAGAGCTTCAAGTCCAACCCGAGGTGGGCGAATAAGGATCACCGGTCGCCTTGGGCTCGACGAGGATGACAAATGTGTCTTGAAATGTGACGCTACCCTAAATGATCAACCTAGTAAGTATACCAACCTAGTACGTAGTAGTACTGCAAGTGAACAAATTGAAATACCAACACCATTCCTGGTTTTTGACACAGTTGGGCTTGAAATATATTAATGGTAGTTAATGCAATCCTATTTGTTTTAGTTCCAACTCAATTTCAAGGGGCAACTTGTCCTATGCTGCCGATTTGCTTCCAAGCTCGGAACGAAGAAGTTGGGTGAGAATTTATTAATTTTCGAAACGGGTTTTAAGCTTGAGTAACTACATAACTAAAGGACTTTGATTTGCAAACGTCTTTTTTTCAGGTCTTCTAGAAAACAACATGATGCGACCGTACAAGCAAAGGAAAGAGGCGCCCGTTTCTTACCGAATTATGAAATTAGGTAATTTATGAAAATATATCCTATTAGATGACTGGCTGAAATATCTTTATTTGCAAGATATTTTTAGCACCTAGTATTCATTGGCCTGTATTGCTTCCAAAAATGACTCTAGTATATTTTGCAGAAAAGAATCTCAAGCAACACAAGTCGACTTTCAATTTTCGTACTCGCCAGCCATAAACCAAAGAGACCAATGCGGCCGAGGTAAAATAATGCAACAATGTGCATGTGTCAACACCGACGACAATGCCAGGCAAATCCCGGAGACTAAAGAAGATCCAGGCTTTGGGCTTAAAAAAAGACATAGCCCTCTAATAGTAATATCAGTATACTCTAAAAATGCCTCGAGTGACAGCAGCGATGATGTGAAACAAAAAAATAAAACCATACAGAAAAAAGAAGACAAAACTGTACGCAGTCGATCCCCATCCCCTGCTAGAAGTCCCAGGAAATTAGGTAGTAAGAAATCCGAGAGCCGCGTCAATGCATCAACTTCTAAAAAAACGGTCCGTGAAACAACTAAAAAAGAAATTAGGTCCAAAGCCAATCAAAACCAAAGCAAAACTGTTCTCCGGTCAACGACTGTCACAAAGAGTAAGTTTGAGAACAAAACAAATAAGAACAAAGCATCGAAGTCCCAAAAAACGCCACCACAAAGTAGACGATCTGGGAGCCCTCAAATTACCCAGGAGGATGATAAAGCTGAACTGAAGAGAGCTCTTATAGATGATTTCACCAAGACTTACACAGAACAGATTAACCAACGAAACGCACAATTAGAAATACCATTACAAACGAAACATAATGTTTCTAACATCACTATTGATATAGAAGGAGATAGTGATTACTATAATGTTAAGCTAGAGCAAGATGTTGGGAAGTTAAATACAGAACTTACTGTCCGCAAACCCAATAAGAGGGATAGGGCGGGTGATATGACAATGGGTGAAACCGATACAACATCGATGGAGAACTTTTTATACATGCCAGAAGAAGAGCCGAGAAAAAGATCTTTTTCGCAGACATTGATGTTTGATGGGGTAAGTAACTTACTTACTTACTTACTACGCTGGCTAGATGACCCAAAGAGGATCTTGGCCTCTGACACAAGAGAACGCCACTCTTCCCTGTTGTGCGCCACCTCACGCCAATTGGGTAAACCGTACCGAGGTTGGATAGGTCTTTGAGGGCTTCGTCATTCCAGCGGTATCTGGGACGACCAACCGGCCGTTTTCCACTGGGCCGCCCCACATACGCCTTCTTCACTGCACGATCGTCCCCCATCCTCTCCAGGTGGCCAAGCCAGCGCAGTCGCGTCGCCTTGACGTCGCCAATTATGTTCGGCATGGCCATCAGCTCTTCAAGCTCTCTATTCTTCCTCCGCCTCCAGTTCCCGTCCTCACTCCTGGTTGGTCCCAGAATCTTCCGCCAGATTTTCCGTTCTGCCACTAAGAGCTTGCTCTCTTCTTTCTGCGTGAGTGTCCAGGCCTCACACCCGTACATCAAGATTGGCCTAATAACAGTTACTAATATTAGTTATTATTAGTAACTAATATTTTTTATTTATTATAGCCATCCTATTTCAAATAGAGATCTGAGAACTATTCTGCGAGCAATATGTCCCTAGTGAAGGACACACGTCATAATATAATTATGCTCATCATGGTATTTCATAGTTTCTTGAGTTGAAATACACAAATTGCGATTGTCAATTAAAACACCTATTCGATTTCAATTTGATTGCCCGTTCGCACGAGCAAAATTGGTGCTAACTTGCGATAATAGCGTAGCCGCGTTGTATGGACAACCCCTAACTCGCCTTTTACAACAGTTGGGAAGACCGTAAGGCATAGACCTATCTAGGGCGCTCTCGACATTTACTAAACCCATATTTGTTTGCAGACAGATCTGACCATGAACAGCGAGCTTGAAGCTGAAAACGAGTTAAACGTTAAGGATAGCATCGAAATATCTCACAAGTTGGTACCACAAGCTATTTCTACTATATAAAACCATCGCACATATAATATAATTGCAATTGCACTTTAGCACCTTATTGCAATGGAATAAGGTGCAAAAGTGTAAATGTATCTATTGGGTCGACCCTACACGGTGCAAGAGCTTGCCTGCAATTTTCATTACATTGCGTGCGGCGGGCTTCCGATATAAGAATAGAACAATCAAACTCCGCGATGTAATGAAAATAGTCTAGTCCTAATCCCAAGATTTGGCGTAGTCTAGTTTTAAGGAAGCGACTGCCATCTAACCTTTCAATCCTACCAAGACAGAGAAAGCAAGACCTTATTGGGTTTCCTCACGATATTTTCTTTCTTAAAAGCCTGAAGATGTTGAACTATAAGTTTTTCGACAACCCCAGTGGCACGAGCATACTACAACACTTAAATTACAAAAAAAAACAATGTAGGTACATACTTTATGGAATATTAAGTTTAACGTGTGCCGAAGAGCTGGCGACTTCCTAGCTCGCACAATGTAACGCTTTGCAACAGCGAGGAAATGCCGCCAGCATCCTCGGTGCAATGCCTCAAGGGCCTGGTTTAGACTTAAGTTAGCTTTAATATTACCTATTTAAGTTATTGTTGCTTTCTTATATATATTTTCTTGTAGGTAAATAAATTACCGTTTAGTTTCACGTCGTTTCAGGCGCGAACATAGGACCAGCTCAGATGGTAACCGCGAAAGAAACGATTTATCCATAGAAGTTGATTCCATACAATTTGGTAATATGTTTTTCATTTTTTATGTTGGACAAATCTGAATCAATCTGGGCTAGCACCACAGAATAAGTAAGTCTTGTGATAGTAAGTACCAGCACGTGGAACTTGGGTTTTTAGGATTCTGTACTAAACAAGGGGCCCTATAGTTTCGCCAACGCCATGTCCGTCTGTCCGTCCACGGCTTAGCATGCTCAAGGACTTTAATTGTTGAGCCATTTAAAATTAAAGTCCTGTTACTGGCCCTTACCTCCAGGCCACCCAGAAAACTACATCATCACAGCAAATCTAGTTATGTTACAATATTTTAATTCGTATGTCCCAGCCCCGGACAAGCACTTCCAAGGCGACGATTGTTCCATTTCCGATCCCGACGCGCGGGACAAAGAGATACGAAGGCTCCTCGAGATAGATAAAGGAGTTAAGAAATGTAGAATCCGGCCCTCAAAAGTAAGTTTACCTTAGAACAGGGGCTGGCAAACTTTTTTTAAAGGGTGGCAATAAAATATGGTATAGGGTTCCAAACACTCGAACGTATAGTTTTCTTTTCTCGAAGGGATTGGAGGCTGTGACGGGCCGTACTTTACCCACCTCTTAAAATTTGCTGTGTCGTTGTTTTTGGTCTTTGTGCAACGAAGAGCAAGAACAGAATTGGAAAAGGCGTCTCTAAACAATGCAAGCGGCAAATCATGTAACAGTTGGAGTGACAACGTTATCAGAGGGTTTGGACCCTGCAGAATACGGATCTGCCTGTCGCCATCTCGAAATTTGAGCCGGAAGTACGGTATACCGGAAAAGGTGCAGCCCATACTAAAAAATTCGTAGTACATTTAGTAAATTGTTGCTCTGTTACTCTAAAAGAGGTCCAATTGATATGGTTTTTTGGTATGTTGTGAAGGACAATATTAGCCATGGTAACCTAAAACTTTCGGCCCTCCAGCTCTATAACTTTGGCCGCCATCTTGAAAATAGTGTCACTTTTTTCAGTTATTTGCTTTTACTGTCGTCAAAGTTCATTCCAGTGCTAAACATAGTTCTGCAATATTGTAGAATACAAAATTTGCTAAAACTTTTGGGTACAAAGATTTTTTCCATGACCCCTAGGGACAAAGATATGACAGGATATATCATTAAAAATTGCCACTTTTTTCCGGTTTTCCGTTCATGTTTACATTTTAAGTGCATTTTAGCGCTAACTATAGTTCGGCAATATTGTAGATCACGAAATTTGCTACAACTTTTGTATTGAAATATTTTTTCCACGACCATTAGGAAAGAAGATATGAAGTCATCTATGGAGTAGCACCGTCGAAATTAGATACTTTTGCAGTTTTCTTCTCATATTTAGGTTTGAGTGCAATTAATCGCAATCTGTAGGGGATCTATGATGGTCGAGTGATAGCGGGATAGACGACAAGATAAAGCATCTGTCACTTTCCGATCTATACCACTTCAATCCCTCAAAAGACAAAATCGTCTGTTTCCACGATACCTAGTAAGATCGTAGGTACTTTGAATTTGCATATAAATTTGTCTTCAGTAATATACCTACACTAAAACGCAAATATGGGAAGAAAACTGTAAAAAGAAGCAAATATCGACGGTAGTACTCCATAGATTACTTCGTATCTTCTTTCCTGATGATCGTGGAAAAAATATTTCAATAGAAGAGTTGTAGCACATTTTGTGATCTACAATATTGCAGAACTATACTTAGCGCTAAAATGCACTTAAAATGCAAATATGGGAGGAATACTAAAAAAAAATTGCAGTTTTAAAAATATCTCCTGTCGTACCTTCGTCCTTAGGGGTCATACAAAAAATCTTTGTAGCCAAAAGTTTTAGCAAATTTTGTCTTCTACAATATTGCCGAACCATGTTTAGCACTAAAATGAACTTTAGCGACAGTACAAGGAAAACACTGAAAAAGTGACAGATTTTCCAAGATGGCGGAGAAAGATATGGAGCTGGAGGGTCGAAAATTTCGGGATACAATGACAAATATTGTCCTTTATGGCATATCAAAAACCTATAACAATCGGACCATAGTTAGGGTACCGAAACCACGATTTACCAAATGTACAACGAAAAAATTTGTATGGGCTGCACATTATCCGGTATAACAGACTTCCGGCTCAAATTTGGGTATGGAGACAGGCAGAACCGTATTCTACAGGGTCTAAGCCCTCTGATAACGTTGTCACCCCAACTGTTACATGACTTGCTTCTTGTATGCTACTTCTTCAAAAATGGGCCTACTCTATAGAGGTTTATTTTATTTGTTTGGAGTCCAACAGACATAAATGCTAACATGATCAAGTTTATATGTCGAACATATAGCACCTCTTGCACTTACAAACTTGCTAAAGTGACGAATACAATAAGTATGTCCGTCCGGCAGGAGATAATCGCGACTATTTGCAAAGACGTGTCTTGATATGAATTAAACTTTTTGTTTCTTTTTTTAGCCACGTGATGTTGTTGATAAGGGCTGCCAAGCTCCACTTGAAAGGTGTTTTTATTATTACCTACTTAATTTTGTTTATATGCACGTTTGTACTTTAACTAAATGATGTCATTTTCTATTCCTATTAGTACGGATGCAGTGACTGAAAACGCCTTTAACACAATTATATTAACCCGACCGCTGTGCCTAAATAATTGCCAGCACAATATTCAACTATTATACCAATTGAGGTTACGTAAGCCAATAGTGTTAACACTAAGCCAATACGCTAAACTAAAGAAAACAATATATAAAAACAGTCTCACAAAACATAACCACAGTGCAAAATGGTATTACCTCGACCGGTATTCTAACGGTAGTAGATCTAAAATTGTCAGAACAAACAGAAAAAGTGAAATCCTACATTACGATAAGAATTCTCAAACTGATAATGAGCTGTTAAACCAGAAATGTGCTACGTCTGATGCAAATACATACATAATTGATAAAAACGTTGGAATCGCTGACTTAACCTCCAGACACGGACGAAGTAATTTAAGTATAGAGCAAGAAACGATTGAACAAGTAATAAATTACAATAATTATTCCTACAATGTTTTAAAAACGGTTTACATAGCTACGGAACAAAACTTTCCTATTAAAGAAGAAATTCACAAAAAAACAGCGTCGGTTAAAGATATACAGTGCATATATACGAAAATGGATTCAAGACAGAAAGTAAAGTTTTCATCTTCAGACTCAGCAAACTACATTTCAAAAGGCCAAGAGAATAATGACTCGTGCTCGCTCCATACAATCTTCAAATGTGAGTTAAATCAGTAGGTATTAGAGTTATCCTCATATCAATGAGGGTTGGCAGCGCTTGAAATTGTTCTCCAGTCGCTAGTAACATACAAAGGCTACGGTTATTTCCTTTCAGTTCATTATACCCCCCTTAAGCCCTTAAGGGTCGTAATGTTGTACTGAATTTGATTATGTCCCGCCGGGTAATAACGTGATTTCACTTGTTATAGTTCTTATTGTTATGTCTTTAAAGTCTAATTTCGTGAAGTCCACACGGCGGCACTCGCCCTCCGCCGGTGCTCCCGAAAACAAAAGACGATACCGACCGCCACCTGCTGCACCGCGTGTTTCTTTTACAGGTTTTTTCAAAATTGATATCTGAGCGTCCGAGAGGTCAATTAGAACGAATCCGATGTCAGATTTTTAAATAGTGGCGGCCATATTACGTTTAAAATCGATATCTGAGCGCCCGAAAAGCCAGTTAGAACGAATCTTAAGTCAGATTATTAAAAAGTGGCGGCTATCTTGATTTTGTAAATTAAAGCTTAAGCCACACAGAGAGCGGGAGGGCGGTAGCGGCGCGGGACCGCCCGCTCCCGTCCCGCTCACGTCCCGCTACCGCCCGCTCCCGCGCCGCTACCGCCCTCCCGCTCTCTGTGTGGCTTAAGCTTAACGGTCCGAAAACATTGACATTTAGGCATCCGAAAATTCAATTAGAACGAATCTGACGTCAGATTTTTAAAAAGTGTTAGTAGGAATCATGCACCATGCTCTTCTTGCATAGTAGTTCTACTCGCTTGAGCGAGAAAACGAGCAGATTACTATGAAATTACTCGCTGCTCACCGGCGGTGGGACCAGTGCCTTCTAAGGTTATTTTTCCTGAAATCGCATGCCGTCTATCGCACGATTTTTTCTAATCTGATAAGAAAACGATGTATAACGGACTCCGGGCATCCTTCAGGATGCAACTGTACCTACTGGGATAACGCTAGGAGGATGACTTATACCTTCTAACTCATTCCAGGCCATAAAAAATCTGTAACACCAAATCTCGGAGCCTCGGCTTACTCATTGTGCCACGGCGAACCTGTGCCCTCACGGATCAAGTTCTTCGAAGATTCCTGCGAAAACCTCACGGCCAAGAAACCGTTTTTTAAGAGACTAATATCCTGTTTAGTCTTTAAAGTCTCGCCGGATTCGGAGACTCAGAATCAGAAAGCGTGGCATGAGAACTGTAGCCCGAGTAGTTCTTTTGACTCTTACCATATCAGCACTTCGCTTGGTGTAAGTTAATTGTTACTTTAATTATTTAAGGCTATTATTTAACTTACTTACTACGCTGGCTAGATGACCCAAAGAGGATCTTGGCCTCTGACACAAGAGAACGCCACTCTTCGCTGTTGTGCGCCACCTCACGCCAGTTGGGTATACCGAGGTTAGCTAGGTCTTTGAGGGCTTCGTCATTCCAGCGGTATCTGGGACGACCGACCGGCCGTTTTCCACTGGGCCGCCCCACATACGCCTTCTTCACTGCACAATCGTCCCCCATCCTCTCCAGGTGGCCAAGCCAGCGCAGTCGCGTCGCCTTGACTTCGCCAATTATGTTCGGCATGGCTATCAGCTCTTCATCAGTATTTAAAGGTACATAAAAAAACCTGACAACCATAAAAATGCTGAATGATTCGTATAGCGAAAATAAGTACTTTAAGTAATCTAAACGTCATCAAAACTCGTATCGGTTGTGATTTGCAATCAGTGCAATTTGGGGTTGGTGGGACAGCTTAAAAAGCTACTTAACCCTTCGAACTGATTTAAAATCCATTTTTTTTATATGTTACAGGCGATGGAGATGAGTTCGTCATTGTACGGTACGACTGCTTCGTTCTACAGTGACCACTGTGTGCACGACGTCAAGAAACGCGGGTTCCTCAGCTCTGTTCGAGGGTTTCTCTTTCGCAAGCAATAGCATTAATAATCCATCACATCAGATCAGGTCCGACGCAGCGTGGGTAGACCCCCACAAGGTGGACTGATGACGGCGCAGGACCCGTCATTGTGGCACTCTTTGGGGGGCGCCTATATCCAGGAGTAGACGTCTTTCGGCTGATATGGTGATGATGATCTATCTTTACCAGTCGGGAGGCAGAAATTGGTTAATAGGCCAGGTATGAAAAAAAAAGGTATGGCCAACTAACTAAGGCTGGCACGACGCCCCAAAATGAGTCTTGGCCGACACAAGAGCACGCCTTATGCTCGGTTCTGCGCAATCGCTAAAAGGCCATAGATTGCCTGTCTTCCAGAGGGGGGTCTATGATGTTCTCGTTTATACAAACGACAAGATATAGTACCTATCAATCTTTCAGAAAGCCACGGATGCTACTGGTTTTACACCTACGAAAGAATCGAAACAGAACTATCGCCACTATGATTAATTGATTAGTGTAAAAGAAAGTCACGGGCCGCTGTAATGAAAGATACATTTGTACCTACATATGTCTCACGACTTACCATGAAGCTCTGTGGAAACAGCGATCTGCAGTTTCTTTTTTAGACTTTTCACATGGCTAGTGCGCTTTAGGCAGTACTTAACCTTAACCTATACTTACTGTCAAAAAGAAACAGAGCGTCTTAAAATTATATTTTCTTTTTTCTAGGACTACTTACCATTATTTTTGTCATTGTATCCAATTACTGCATGTTTGTATCTATTTCGTGTTCTTGATTGAATAGATAAGATTCTTATCAAGAGGAAATTTTATAAATATGACTAATTCAGTACAGTACTAATGTATAAAAAATAGTTTTATTTGTGGAAAGAGAAATACCTATGTGTTTTAGGGATCAGTGTGCCTAAACCACGCCTAAACCCTGGGGGCCGATTTTTGAGTGTCGAACGCTCGAATTTTCACTCGAGATCTGTCAAAAAGTGAGTAGGCCGCTTAACAAAACGTGAACCAAACCAATGTTTGACAGCTGATAATTGCACCTGGCTCGCGCGCGCTCGCCGCATTGCACGTGCTCTTTCGTTCCTAGCGTGATATGGTATCCGTTTAGCCGAGCCAAGCCGAGCTGAGAGTTTAGCCGAAGCAGCAAACGGAACTGTACGAAATCTACGCCGTCAGCCGGTTTATCGGCATCCAACGAGGTAAACTGAGGTTTTTGCTCCCTGATCCCGCAACCCAAGATAGGTACACCATTTTTTTTATGCATGCGTGAAAGAGGTGGAAGAACACGCAGTTAATGACTTGCTGTGATGACGAAGTGGTCTGCGTGGCTTAGTTGTTAGGCATGTCTCCTGGACCCCAAATCTGCCCCCCTACTGATCAGCGCCACTAAAGAAGTTTTCACTTCGAAAGTTCGGGAGCACCACAACCGACGAATGAAACTTGGACAATGTTTTTGAAAATTGTTTTGAACGAGTTAGCTCTAATGATTTTTGAGTTTTCGCTCAAAAACTGCCATGCCCAAACAACAGAACGTACTTAGCTCAACTATAAGTGCAGTGAGTTTCCTATGAATATGCTATAATTCACACCATAGGATGCATAGGATACAGTTTATGAATGTGGACTAGTAGTACCTAGTAGGCACGGAACCCTTTATAGTGCGTGTCGACGCACTTGGCCGGTTTTTTCACCTGTGATGAGCGAATAAATCATTTCATTTCATGACTTCATGACATAAAGGTGAATCAATTAGTACTTATAGATAGAGTATATAGGTATAGTTGAAATTATTTAAAATGTCCGACATTTTATAAAAACTGTTATTGGAATTTGAATCTTCATGCTTGGACAGTAAAGTCGCTTTTTGAACTGACGGTCCACAAAAATATTGCTGCCCCTTACTATCGGAACTAAAGCTGATTGTAGCTATGTCTAATGATGATGATGTTACACATAATTTATTTGTTATTAATTCTTCGTTATTGTGTAGTTTGTATGTATACTTTTTAGTTAGTAAACCGGTTACAATGCGATCACATTATATTGCGATGGTGATTGTCGTATTGGGGCTTCCAGAAGCAATCTGTAGAGCTTTCACGAGTGAAGAGGTATCTAAATTTAATATATTTATTTATGTCACACCTGGCCATAAAGTGGCCATTATCGCACGCTCCGCGCGCGAAAAACCCACTTCCTGGCCAGGGGGTGACATAAAATTTTGTACTTACCACGGGCGATAATAAAGAAAGCCTCAGATCGCATATTTATCGCCCTTGCCTTCGGCTCGGGCGTAAAATACCTGCGATCCGAGACATTCTTTGTTTTATCGCCCTTGGTAAGTATAATGTACTATTATTTATTGACTAGTTTTTGCCCGCGACTTAGTCCGCGTGGAACTCGGTCATCGCGATAGAATTTAATTGCTATTATTTTTATATCAGGCGCTGACCTAGTTATCGCTTTTCCATATAAAATTCCACTCCCTTAAGGGATGATTTCCGGGATAAAAAAATCCAATGTCCTTCCCCGGGACTCAAACTATCTTCATGCAAATTTTCATCTGAATCGGTTCAGCGGTTTAAGCGTGAAGAGGTAACAGACAGACAGACTTTCGCATTTATAATATTAGTATGATTTTTTTTGTTAGAAATGGGATTGCTCTTGGCCAGCATCTAGCCAAAAGGGGCAAAGATGAGACCGACGGTGAAGCGATCTCACCCAGAAGATGCCTATTTGCTCGTGCCTTAATTCATTTAACTTAGAAGCATCCTTCGACCTTCGGAAAGATCATCCCATCACATTACAAATTTTACTGGACTACCCGTGCGAAGCCGGGGAGGGCCGCTAGTTATCAATAAAGACGACAAAAAAACACGGTTTTTGTATGAGAGCCCCCTTAAATATTAATTTTATTCTGTTTTTTAGTATTTCTTGTTATAGCGGCAACAGAGATACGTCTTCTGTGAAAATTTCAACTGTCTAACTATCACGGTTTTTGAGATACAGCCTGGTGACAGACGGACAGACGGACAGCGGAGTCTTAGTAATAGGTCTCGTTTTACCCTTTGGGTACGGGACCCTAAAAACAAGGTGTAGAATATCCGCCTTTTTAAAAATAGTACTGACTGATCTGTTGGCAGGGTCCATTTGAGGTGCACATATACAACGTTTCCAACTGCGTCACGGAGAAACTTTGGTTCCACGCCAACGTCACTTCTTACACCAGTAAAGGGCGCAGCCTCCTGTGGGGCAAGATCGACTTACAGCAGCCCTTGAAGAATGTCAAGGTTTGCTTATTAGGCAATGGACACTTTTAATACTTTACCGTGGACGTGCACGTCCCGATGGCACGTCCACGATAAACTATATGGTTAAATTTATAAATAGACCATAGTCTTTAGACTAATTATGAATGAAACCATAGAGTTTATCGTAAAGTGTAAAAGCGACCAATGCAATAACGTGGGTATCTAGTGTTGAACTGCGTCGCGGATAATCCCTGCATAGCTAGCACTAGGTAGTTGGCGCGCGAGCTATCTCACCGGGAGGCTAGATAGGCTATTAGTCTGTTTCTGCGTGTGCTAATTTAAAAAAAACCTTACACTCCTTTTTTTGGGCAGTCGGGAAAAAGACGGGTTGTCTATCTCTCGGCGAGGTAGCTCGCGCGCCGTCTTGTGCTAGCCACCCTGGTTTCACGCCAACGTCACTATTATACCAGCAACGGGCGCCGCCTCCTGCGGGGCAAGATCGTCATTCAGCAGCTCTTGAAGACCGTCAAGCTTTGTTTATGGCTAATAGCGTGGGTATGGGTAGGTACTGCGCTAGCCAGGGAAGGTTCGGGCTCAATGGTGGAGGGACCAGAAAGTATAATAAGCTCTACCTCCTACATGGCTGCGCAGTACACTGCAACAGAACACCAAGGTAGATCACCAAAAATATTGGTATAACCTAGATACACTGCAGGCAAACCAAGGAGGCCCTCCCGACGATCAACCCCGGATTGTCAAGGAAGATGAAGAGGCCAGCCCTCCGTCTCCTATAACGGGGGTCATTACTGACCATGCCTTACTAAACAAAGTACGGCTTCACTTTAGATGTTACAGATAGCCCTCTCTGTAGAACTTGTATGGAGGACGAAGAGACAGCCGCCCACGTCATCCTGACATGCCCTGGGGTGGCAGTGGCAGCATACCGGGCAAAACACCTCGGATCACCGAGGTCACTGCCAGAAGTCGTCGGCAACGTCAAGCTAGGCTAGGCTTTCTGGTAGAATTGGGTTGGCACGAGTAGATAGCGTTGACAATGTAGGCTCGGAGTGAACGCGATTTTATCGCGAAATTAACGACGCCGTAGCGTGGCCTGGCCGATCGTCTAGCCAGAACACTCGGACGGCCTTCACGACGAACCAGAAACCAAGGTCGCGCGGTCCGGGGCCTGTCTTCGACCGTCTGGCACGGGTTTTAAGATGTATTTTTCCTTCCAGTTCAATATCCAAGTGTACTACGTGGAAGACGGCAAGATCAAAGCGTTCGAATTGAAGAATCAGAACTGCCACAACCTCTTGGTGCGAGTGATACTTCAAGCGGCCAAAGTGCGGTACAACGCTCAAAAGTGTACCATAGAGCCGGTAGGATTTTGTATATTACTTATATACTATCACGGTGGCAAATAAATTCACGACCTGGCTGGTAAACAAACATATCGTAGCTCCTCCATCCACCTCCATAAAAAATAAAAAAAAACGTTGCCATCCCTTTTGAAATGTAGACGCTTTATAATTTACCGTGGACGTGCACGTCCACGATATTCTGTATGGTTTCATTCATAGTCTTAAGGCGATATATTGATTGAAAGAGACGCGCGTATGTTTTTCGTTCACGGCAAAACGGGATGCAACACTCTCCGGAAATGGCTTTTTTAGACAAATCTCGAAATTACCTATTTTTCCTATTAAAACAAACTTATTTTTGCGGTTGGTTCGGAACCCTTGACTGTGCGAGGTCCGACTCTCACTTGCCCGGTTTTTGTTATTCCATACCGCCCAGAAGCACAGAATACGTAATAGTACAAGTACAGAAGATTCTCTGTTAACAAATTCTCCGTTTAGGTATGCCAAATGTGCCTAAACGTGGCCATCTCTTTCTATCGCACGCAACGCGCTCTTTCGAGTCCCCGCCCTCAGCGCTAGGGTTACCACCAGCGAGAACCTATTTTAATATATGTACTTTATTATTAGTAGTGTTGTTTACAATACAATTACGAATAGTACTTTTAAGGTTCCGTAGCCAAAATGGTGAAAACGGAACCCGTCCGTCCGTCCGTCTTTACGTCTGTATGTGACAGCCGATGTACTCGGAGACTATAAGCACTACAAATACAATTAAAACATTTAGCAGGAAGGTGATGTGTTCTACTCGTATGAACTGCTTCGTAAAAGTGATGTGAAAAGACGAAAAAATATTAAAGTAGGGGCAGGCACTCCATACAATCATGTAACCAGGGGATACAAAGTTTTATATAATATTTAAAGGTCCGAGTTTTTATTATTACACAACCTGCTGCAATGCAATAATGTTTTGGTTTTTGCATTATTATTTATACATGTCAGTTCACGACACGAATTATGATTGTACAGCGGTACAGCAGCGCGTGCGCGTGCGATCCGTATCGTTGCGCCGCAACCACTAAATAGTCCTAAGACTGGGGACGACCCGTCCCGCCGCATGTACTTTGAGCGGCGCGATGACGTCACGGTAGATTGCCCCTCCGAATAGGGTCGATTGGTAGGTGGGCGGCTAGTGGGAACACAGCCTAATGAGTAGTTGATTATGATTGTGTAGAAATGTACAGTCAGCAATAAAAACTGTTTTTTTTTAAGTGAAAACTTCTTTAGCGGCGCTGAGCACTTTAAAACATTTTTGTGATGGGGAAAAATTGTTAAACTCGCGACAGGTCACGTGACCGACAGATTCGACAGATTTAATTTCGTAAGGAGGTCTCAATATAAATAGTGGACGGAAGTACGCCTAGGATGCTCTACGACCAGCTAAGTTGACCCCTCCTAATATCGTGAGACGGACACGTGACCTGTAGAAGAAAGATGGATATTGGTAACAGCGCCACCTATGAAAAAACAAGCGAAGTTTCTCACAGTGCAGGTTTAACAACCGACAGCAGCGTTCTGTATAGTTAGTGCCTTATATTGTTCGTAGGTGGCGCTGTTATCAAAAATTTATTAAGTGAAAACTTCTTTATCATGTCATTGGGTTTTCACCAGAGACTAGGAATTATATAGACTGCCAATGCCTATACATTGTGGCGTAATTTTAAAATAATGGGCCTGCTGTAGCTAGTTTCACTATGGAGAGATCACATTACCATTTAATTCGTATGCCACTAAGACCTCTGTTTAACACATAGCGCCATCTATGAACACAAAGAAGCTCCCAACAGATGGCGCTATGTGTTAAGCAGAGGTCTTAGTGGCATACGAATTAAATGGTAATGTGATCTCTCCATAGTGAAAATAGCTACAGCAGGCCCATTATTTTAAAATTACGCCACAATGTATAGGCATTGGCAGTCTATATAATACCTAGTCTCTGGTTTTCACTTTTCACTTCTGCCGGCACTCCCGGAGTGCAACCCGTTGTTTTTTTTTTCTAGCATTCTTTTGAGTTCAGCAACCTGGACGTGAACAAGATCGTCCACACGGTGACACAGTCCGCTTGGTACGGCACCGTGGTGATTCGGTTTGAGATCGCCGTGCCGACCACTTCGTTCTTTTGCCTCAACATCAATCTACAGTTCGTTAAAATATAGGAATAAGTTGTCACGACTCGATGACTGGTAACGGGCGGTATTTCCGACAGTATGACAATCTTATACATGTGTTTTTTTAACTATAGTTTTTTTGCATAAAACTGAAACTTGTGTGTATGGTTGACGAAATATAAGCTGCACCGATTCCTCGAACAACTTGTATGGCTTGTATAACACTGAGTGAATATAGTTATTTAACGAAACGCTATTCTACATAAATTCATTACATAGGGCGCTTTTAAAGGCTTATCACACTACCCCATCGGTAGGGCCCTAACTGGGGGAGGGGAGTTAAAGCATCTCACTCATTAGAGCGAGATAGTTTAACTCCCCTCCTCGAGTTAGGGCCCTACCGATAGGGTAGTGTGATAAGGCTTTTATACTTTACCGTGGACGTGCACGTCCACGATAAACTCTATGGTTTCATTCATAATTAGTCTAAAGTCTATAGTTTGTGGTCTATTTATGAATGAAACCATAGAGTTTATCGTGGACGTGCATGTCCACGGTAAAGTACCTATATATTTTATTTGCCGCTCATCGGGAATTTATAGTACGGTCGGTTACCATTTTAGATTTTACTAATTAGTTTAACCACATAGTACTTTCATAAGACTTATTCAAAATGATTACTTCTACGCTTTGAAATTATTCTAGTAATACTGGCGTAGAAAGAGGATACATAGAAGGAGGGTTAGCAAATCACACACCGTAGAAAGAGGATATATAGAAGGAGGGTTAGCAAATCACACACAAGGACGGAGATATTGTGACAGTTTTTTCTGGGGTTACCACAAAAAGAATAATCTCCCCATTATTACTGACAAGTAGGTTTTTAATTATTGGGAATCTTCAAAATAAACTCTTAGTAAATATTAGCGGGCAAACACAAAACATCCGATGTCCTCCCAATTACGATATAAATGTGTACTAATTTAATACCTACATTAAAGTTAACAAAATCACGATTAGATTAAAACGTCTTAGTTATTCAGCCATTATAATAATGAAATTCACAATAGTATTCTAATCACGTCACAATTAAATTTTTTATCTGTTATTTTTAACATTTGAGCCTGTTTAGTTTACCCCACATTATGGGTAACATATTTTTTTATACTCTGGCCACTGGTTCATCGATGACATTTCGGTGACAACGGCCGGTGACAAATAATCGGTTCCTTATACGCGATGAGGGACAGAAGATATGTCATTTTTTCTCGCTCCCACGTGTGTTATTGTCTATGCTTACATCTCCTTCACACACCTTTGTATGTGTGTATCACCAGTTCCATCTTATACTTGTTCCATGTCACACACAAGGACGGAGATATTGTGACAGTTTTTTCTGGGGTTACCACAAAAAGAATAATCTCCCCATTTTTACTGACAAAGTAGGTTTTTAATTATTGGGAATGTTCAAAATAAACTCTTAGTAAATATTAGCGGGCAAACACAAAACATCCGATGTCCTCCCAATTACGATATAAATGTGTACTAATTTAATGCCTACCTACATTAAAGTTAACAAAATCACGATTAGATTAAAACGTCTTAGTTATTCAGCCATTATAATAATGAAATTCACAATAGTATTCTAATCACGTCACAATTAAATTTTTTATCTGTTATTTTTAACATTCGAGCCGGTTTAGTTTACCCAACATTATGGGTAACATATTTTTTTATACTCTGGCCACTGGTTCATCGATGACATTTCGGTGACAACGGCCGGTGACAAATAATCGGTTCCTTATACGCGATGAGGGACAGAAGATATGTCATTTTTTCTCGCTCCCACGTGTGTTATTGTCTATGCTTACATCTCCTTCACACACCTTTGTATGTGTGTATCGCCAGTTCCATCTTATACTTGTTCCATGGTTGTGATTGTCATTAATGACAGTTGAATGAATGACAGATAAATAATGTTGCAAGAGCTAACACAGTTGCATCCTGAAGGATTTGGCGTAGGCACTAGTTTTTACGGAAGCGACTGCCATCTGACCTTCTAACCCCGAGGGGAATGCGGCTATTACACTGTCCTGAATCAGGCGTCCTAACTAGTGGAGGGGAGTTGAAGCATCTCGCTCGAACGTATAGGTTCGAACCCTTCAAGTGTCCTGAATTCAGGACAGTGTAAAACCGGCTTTAACGTGCCTTCCAAAGCACGTGAGCGCTCAGTTAGTAACCACTCAAAGTGGTCACCCATCCAAGTCCTGACCGCTGCCCACGTTAATTAACCTTAGATACCGCAAGCGGTACCCGGCGCCGCTGGGCCACGAGGTTATACATAGGTCAAGATATTTCAAATAAAAATTTCTTTAAGACTCAATAATATAAAATATCTTAAAGCGGCTTACTCACAGCCCTAAAACAGTGGCGATATCGGGAGAGTGGTGGGGAGCACCCTAGATTGCTCCGCTCCCTATAGATAGCCTCGTGTGTAGGTAAATCGTATATGATTATCGTATACGATTTATACCCTTATCACACTACCCTATCGGTAGGGCCGTAACTCGGGGAGGGGAGTTAAGCTATCTCGCTCTAATGAGTGAGATGCTTTAACTCCCCTCCCCTCCCCAGTTAGGGCCCTACCCCTAGGGTAGTGTGATAAGCATTTTACCTACACACGAGGCGATCCAGGGAGCGATCTAGGGTGCTCCCCACCACTCTCCCGATATCGCCTCTGATTTTAGGGCTGTGAGTAGGCCGCTTAAAGCTGCCTACTCAAAGCCCTGCCTGCAGGGCCCTGCTTGCAGTGCGTAGAAAGAGGATATATAGAAGGAGGGTTAGCAAATCACACACAAGGACGGAGATATTGTGACAGTTTTTTCTGGGGTTACCACAAAAAGAATAATCTCCCCATTTTTACTGAAGTAGGTTTTTAATTATTGGGAATGTTCAAAATAAACTCTTAGTAAATATTAGCGGGCAAACACAAAACATCCGATGTCCTCCCAATTACGATATAAATGTGTACTAATTTAATACCTACATTAAAGTTAACAAAATCACGATTAGATTAAAACGTCTTAGTTATTCAGCCAT
This sequence comes from Cenopis cana, assembly GCA_951800055.1. Lineage (NCBI taxonomy): Eukaryota > Metazoa > Arthropoda > Insecta > Lepidoptera > Tortricidae > Cenopis > Cenopis cana. The sequence goes on along the minus strand of OX637492.1, from coordinate 1,601,820 downwards.
TATAATAATGAAATTCACAATAGTATTCTAATCACGTCACAATTCAATTTTTTATCTGTTATTTTTAACATTCGAGCCGGTTTAGTTTACCCAACATTATGGGTAACATATTTTTTTATACTCTGGCCACTGGTTCATCGATGACATTTCGGTGACAACGGCCGGTGACAAATAATCGGTTCCTTATACGCGATGAGGGACAGAAGATATGTCATTTTTTCTCGCTCCCACGTGTGTTATTGTCTATGCTTACATCTCCTTCACACACCTTTGTATGTGTGTATCACCAGTTCCATCTTATACTTGTTCCATGAATACAGAGGGGCTACCGCGAACCACAAACGAAGTATCTCCCTCTCTGTTGCTCCAATACGCAAGTGCGACAGAGAGGCAGTTATTTCGTTTTTGGTTCGCGGTAGGCCCTCTGGTTCATTTTCAACAAGTTGTGATCATACACATTTTGAAGTGATGTTAAAAAGAATGCGTACATTACAGAAATGATGGTACAAAGGGGTAGTATCCGAACAGCACTAACAAAACGTCTTTCACTGTCATGTATTATCATTTCATTTTTAAAAAACTTCAAATTTTCTGTTCTCATGCCCTGCGTGATTCTTTTTTGTTATTTAATTAAAACATAACGCGGAAATCAATGCCTAATTGTCAAAATTCTAACATCTCAAACTCTGTTAAACCTCGGGAATGACTTCTTTTGTGACAGTATCCCATATCCCTGAAAAAAAAGTTTTACAATATGATAGAAACAAGCAATACAAATACAGAGATAATTCGATGTGGCTGGTTGAATCTGGATCCTATTTACATTACATACCACGACGAAGAATGGGGGAAACCACAACACAACGAATTAAAACTTTTCGAAATGCTGTGCTTGGAAGGTCAGCAAGCTGGACTTTCTTGGATAACAATTTTAAAAAAACGTGACCACTACCGAAAGATATTCCACAATTTCGATCCTAATAAAATTGCTAATTTAAATTCAAGTGATGTTGAAATTTTTATGAGGGATCCAGGCATTGTGAGGCATAAGGGGAAAATAGAAGCTATAATTAACAATGCAAGGAGTTTTCTAAAAATGAAAGAAGATGGAGAAAACTTTTCAGGCTTTATTTGGAGTTTTGTAGACCATAGGCCAATAGTAAATAATTGGGATTCTATCAAAGATATTCCAACTGAAACAGAAGATTCTAAAGCTTTATCGAAAACTTTGAAAGCTAAAGGTTTTAAGTTTATTGGATCAACAATTTGTTATGCGTTTATGCAAGCTTGTGGATTAGTTGATGACCATGTTGTAAATTGTATCAACCGCACTAGAAATAAATAAGTTCCTAGAAATCCTGCCGTTTCATTGAAATATTAGGAAAATGGTAAATATTATTTTTCCTTTTATATTTGGAGTACTTGTAAATTTAACATAGGTATATCTAATTATTCCTTGACTTCTTTGAGTGCCAGAAATGGAGCCATGTAACATTTTAGCACTAATTTCTTTTCCTACAGAGGGATTTTTGACTAGACTGTCTAAGTATTTCATGTACAATTAACACATTCATTGCAGGCCAAAATCCAAGGCCATAGCTAATTGCAAGTGATGGTCAACTACCTAATATGTCATGAACTCCCCTCGCGAGTCATTACGGCATGTGAACAAAGTTATTGAGGACTGGGGAGGGGAGACTTTGGCACTGAAAATGATATTATTATAGATTGATTTTACACCAAATAAATATATTTCTTCTTCTATTGATCAGTTTCATCTAATTTCACAAGCCCTAAAAGGATTACCCTTTTTTATCTGTTGTACAGAGGACCTGCCGCTACTAAAAACGATATTCGTGTATCTCTATCGCACTTGCTAATTCGATTCCACGCTCTTCGTTCAGCATCAGCTTAATCGTCGGCCTCATCTTTGCCCCCTGGCTAGATGCTGGCCAAGAGCGATCCCATTTTTAACGCATTTTTAATTAAAAAAAAAAAAAAAACTGTCATGAATAATCTGTCTCGTTCTGGTCTCGGTCAAATCAAATAGCTAGAATTAAGCGCGTGCCAAACGGTCGAAGACAAGCCCAGAGACCGGGCGACCTTGGTCTGCAAAGACCGGTTTTCAAAGGAAATTTTGCTGGAAACAAATGTCTACCTACACGCTTGTTTTCGACCGTCTGGCACGGGCTTATGCGTTTAACTTCAAAAAATGTGGCAACACTTCACTTTGTACGACTGTCAAACTGACGTTATAAATATGCGAAACCAGCGAACATTAATTTAATTTTGAGTGCTAAATGTATCGATAAATATTATAATAAAAGTTCAAATTAGAATTATTTCAATGATACTCAGTATATATAGTACAGCTATATTACTTGGAACCAAATCTTCCAACGTTCTAGTCAGAAATGTTCCTGTTGGCCTCGATTTTAGGGTTCGATTCCTTAGACAATTTTTACGTGGAGTTTTTGGCTGAGACCATATTGTATCTAAGGAACTTTGCTTTGTATATAAGTTTGTGGGTGTTGGGGTATCTGCTGGTGTGTTGTGTGGTGTACCGGCGGTACGCGCGGCGGCTGCCGACGCGGGCGCGAGGGGCGCTCCGCGCTAAGCGTGTGCTGCTAGTAGTGGCACATCCGGATGACGAGTGCATGTTCTTTGGCCCCACGATATTTAGGTTGTGCGAGCAGGGTGCGGATGTGTACTTGCTCTGTCTGTCTAATGGTAATAAGCATTGATATTCTTTTGCCAACTTGCATTGATTGCAAGTTGAATTTGATTATGTTCTTGACAATGCATGATCAATACAATAAATGAGAATGAAGACTCAGGAACACAGGTTCGTGATCATCACACAAATAAATGCCCTGACCGGGATTTGAACCTGGGACCTCCAGCTCCGTAGGCAGGATCACTACCAAGTACCAACTAAGCTAAAGCGGTTGTCTTAACTACCTAAGTAGTAATAATTTCTGATTTATGCTACTTTCACATCAATTGCTCATTAATGTAGATGACTGAAAAACTATTTCCGAATGGAATAAATATTGCAGAATTGCACTTGTTCTGAGAATACCTTGTCGAATTGTTAAATACAGTCTATTCATCCTTACATGTCCTATCCAGTAAACAAGCTATTTCGGAAGATTGATAATCATTATCAGATTATAACACTTTTCTCTAGGGCAATACATTCTTCTATAAGTAAAAGTATACAACATTACAGGTGATGATTACTGTGTAATTCTAAAGACAAGGGTGATTGAGGGTTTGTTTACACGATAAGACACTAAGGATGAATAGACTGTACAAGTAATACTTCTTTTAGGTAATCATGAGGGTAAAGGAATCATACGGCGTAAAGAGCTATGGCTTGCATGCTCCGAGTTTGGAGTACCGGACCGGAACATATGTCTCGTCACCGACACCCGTCTCCCTGACAACCCGAAGGCCCAATGGCCAGTGGCTGTCATCGCCAAGCTGATACAGCACCATCTTGAAGCTTTAGACATAGATACTTTAGTCTCATTCGATCGGGGCGGGGTTTCTTCGCACCCGAATCATTCAGCGGTATTCTATGCTATCGCTTATATGTTTGTTGAGAAACTTATGCCTACAAGTGAGTACTGCTTATTTATTTTTTCATAATTTTAATTTTATGTCGAGTGAAAACTACTAATACATTACCATGTATTTCTTTTATTGTTCAAGTTAGTCATCACTCATCATAAATTTAAGAGTTAGGTTATAGGTTTGCGCGGGCTAGTTTTCCGCAACTCGACGTCGAATGCGCCTATTTTGCGTGGTGGGTTGACAACATTACTCGTGCCAACCCAATTCTACCAGAAAGCCTAGCAGACCCTTGACGTTGCCGACGACTTCTGATAGGGACCTCGGTGATCCGAGGTGTTTTGCCCGATATGCTGCCACCCCAGGGCATGTCAGGATAACGTGGGCGGCTGTCTCTTCACCCTCCATACAGGCTCTGCAGAGAGGGCTATCTGTAACACCTAAAGTGAAGAGGTGCTTGTTTAGTAAGGCGTGACCAGTAATGGCCCCCGTTAGGAGACGGAGTGTTGGCCTCCTTAGCTGCATCAGCTTCCTTGACAATCCGGGGTTTTTTCAGGGAAATTTAAGAGTTGGACTCTTGTCGGTGTAGCTCTCTCCATCTGACTCTATCTAGGGCCGTCTCCTTGACCTCCTTATACGACTCAACTGCTAAATTTCCCTTTATTTGTCTCATGTGGCTTTTCGTCGGTCTTCCCCTGCCTCGCTTTCCTTCAATTTTGCCTTATATGATGTTCAAGTTAGTGACTAATGGAAATTTAGAGCACCTGGACTATTTTCATACTAGGGTGACACCACCAATTATGGACACTTTAAGCACTAAGCACCAATAATGGACACTTCAATCCTTATTCAGAGATGATACGATTTTAAATTGATAGTTCTATAAAAAAATTAATGACTCTTATTTTCTTTTACATAAGAGTTAATTTACATCATTGGGCCTTGTCCATTACTGGTGGTGTCACCCTACTTGAGTAGGAACAGATGGGAACATTACAATTTATTGCTAGTTTCCAGCACAAATGGGAATAGTCCAGGCGATTAGTATTTGTGTGTTTAACAAATGTTTTCTCTTTATTTCCAGGGTGTACAGTATACACATTAGACACTGTTAATATATTAAGAAAATACTGGGGCTTCTTAGATCTTCCATTAAGCTTTGTTCTGTCTTCCAAAAGGTAAGGTAATTGAAAATAAAAAAACAAATACTTAAATGTTTAATTTTTTTCAACGTAATGTGTAATACGTAACATACATAAACTCACGCATTCCCAAAAGGGGTAGGCAGAGCACATGGAATTTAATTCCAGTGCCACTTTTAGCAATTGTAGGTTTAGATGGAAAAATGTGTTATTGTTTGAGGTAAACACGATAATTTGTCCTTTTCATTATAGTTCACTTGAAGAGCGCTTCATAGAGAAAGAATGTGATTTTGGTTTCGTCTACGATATATTAATTCAAATATTAAAGTCGACGAGTAGAAAAACCGGACAAGTGCGAGTCGGACTTCGCACAATTTAGGGTTCCGAACCGACCGCAAAGTTAAGTTGGTTTTTATAAGAAAAATAAGGAAATAAATAAGGAAGTATGGGAGCCCTTAAAAACATTTAAAAATAAGTTTCGACTATTTGTATGGCTTCGGGCCAACAGGATGCTTATACTGTGTAAATTTGAAGCCTGCAGCTCCAACCGTTTGGCTGTAAAACCTGTGTGACAGACGACGGACGGACGGACGGACGTCTGGCCGTCGCCAATAGGGTTCCGTTTTGATCCTTCGGATACGGAACCCTAAAAATGTAATTATTCCGTGGTTCCAGATACTTCCTACGCTGGACGGAGTCCCGTCGCGTCGTGCGCGCCATGAAGCGCCACGGCTCCCAGATGGTGTGGTTCCGTCACCTGTACGTGATGTTCTCTCGCTACATGGTCATCAACACGCTGCGCCGGATCAGCCTCGCGGACATTGAGCTCGAACTAGAGGTTGACGATTGAATCATTTGGGTCAATCAACTGTTCCTTGTTATTACTCTGTCCCGTCAGCCAGGAGACAACAGTAGCCCGAGTTGACGATTAAAAATAAATTGTGGGAGTTGTAGCTAGAGGTTGACGATTGAATCATTTGGATCAATCAACTTTTCCTTGTTATTACTCTGTCCCGTCAGCCAGGAGACAACAGTAGCCCGAGTTGACGATTAAAAATAAATTGTGGGAGTTGTAGCTAGAGGTTGACGATTGAATCATTTGGGTCAATCAACTTTTCCTTGTTATTACTCTGTCCCGTCAGCCAGGAGACAACAGTAGCCCGAGTTGACGATTAAAAATAAATTGTTGGAGTGGTACCTAGAGGTTGACGATTGAATCATTTGGATCAATCAACTTTTCCTTGTTATATATTACTCTGTCGCGTCAGCCAGGAGACAATAGTAGCCCGAGTTGACGATTAAAAATAAATTGTGGGAGTTGTAGCTAGAGATTGACGATTGAATCATTTGACAGGGTTCGAAATTATCAAAATAATTATGGTCTTTGATAATTATCCCTGCTATGGGTAGGGTAGTTATTTTATTAGTTAGATTTGTTGATGTATTAAAGTTAAATTTATTTTCCTATGTACTGAAAATAGTTACGACGTATTCATTCGGTGAAACCCTGCAGTGTAATGAAAATTGCATTCGAGTTCTTGTACCGTGTAAATCGGCCTTAAGAATAGGGTCCTTTGACAACACGTTATACTTAAAATAATTTCATTTGAACGAATTGTTCCAAAGCAATTCTTTCAAAAAGCTACTTTACCGTTCAAACAATAAGGTTAAAAATACATTTTAACAAAAATAATTTCAACCATACCCGTTCATGACATCCAAAGTGTTAAACAGTGGTTTAACATTATAGCCGCCTTTTAGTTATCATGATTTTGTATAGGCTAGATGCTTGCAGCGGGGCTGAAACAATATCACTTCCACAAATCGCTTCCTGTAGCTTACTATTATCTCTAGTCATACCGAATAAATTCGTCAGTTAAATTAAAACTGTATGGTTTTGAAAAAACTACTTAATTTTCTCTTAATTCTATAAAATAATCCTTGATATACCAGTTGATTTACAAAGAAATGTAGTGTAGCAATTTTTTCACCTTATTGCATTGTAATAAGCACCAAAGGCGTATAGGGTAACAGCGCCAGTAATGGACAAAGACCCAATGATGCACATGAACTTTTATTTACATTAACTTTAAGTACTTGTACTGAAACATAATAAATACTTAACGCATTCACTGCCACCCTATTTTCCTGGACATTCGGCAGGTGCCGCACTTTACTGTGTGCCCCAAACGCACATGTGAGTTCAACCGACTATTCTAAGTCTAAGGCACTAAGCAAGGTGAAAGTCACTAAATATTATGAACGCGTCTGTGCGTTCAATGCACTGGGTGAAAGTAACGGAAACGCATATATGCGTTGGTGGCAGTGAATGCATTAAATAAACTAAATGATGTTATTATTATTGTAAGGATTTTGGTCAATTGATGAATCTACCGCCTGTTGTTACTAAGTTAATTTATTATATATGTATAAATATATTTGACAATCGTATTATCATGTAAGTTATATAAAATGAGTATTAATTATATAAATTTTATGTTGTATTAAAGTTTGCTTTATCAAATACTTTGCCATATTAAGTGACGTTATGTGCAATACGTTTTATCATTATTTTAATATCAACTGTTGATATAATGAGATATAATGTTCAAAAAAGATTGCGAAATATGTTTAAATTGAATAATTTTAGCTAGAGTTCTTTTATCTCACGAGCGCGGGTGAGCCATGGTTGTGTGTTGATCTATACATGCACATTGTCTTTGTGTGCGTCAGCGTAGGAGCTATGAGTTCGCGTTGTCTATGTGTTCGTATGTGTCACGACTACAACAATGGCCAACACGCGCTCGTGAGATAAAAGTACCTACACAGTATTATTATTATAATTTTGGTTGTAAGTTGTAATGTTGTAAATGGGCACTCATTACCTAATCTGTCAGAGGTGAGAGAACATGTGAACTAAGTTAATACTTCCATAAAAGGGACACACATTTGTAGAGTAAATCAATCTTGAAATGAACGCCACTCCACTAATGGACGTGCTCATTTAGTGCCAGTTGCACCAACGTACGAACACAGACCGGTCATCGTCAAATATGGCGCCGCCAGCTGTCATCCCATAGAAACTTGTCAAACTTTCCATACAATTTAATTTGACGAACACCGCTTACGATTACAGACGGTTTGGTGCAACCCAGCCTTAGTGTGAAAAATACTATAAAAATGTTTACTGAGAGTTAGGAACATGTATACAATTCTTAGATCTGTATTTTTGTGTCCCCTGCGTTACCCAATGCAGGTTTATAAATTAAAAATAATCATTTTAATGAATAATTTAAATAATTATTATTAACATCAGAAACTCATTTTGGCATAATAGAATTTCTATGTTTTTCTATATTTTTTGCAAACGTAGTATTGTCTCCTGCGTTACCAGACTAAATAGTGTTGTGGGGTCTAAAAGTTGCATCAACCAATTATCATACTCGATTTATTAAATTATTAAGTTAAGCTTAACTTGAGCTTATATATAAATGTAAACTGCGATAGCAAGTAGTTTTGTTGATTTTTATTATTTGTTACAGCATTTTAATAAAATACCAAACACTTTAAATTTGTTTTTATTATATCTTCTAATAGATAAGATCTTCAAGGTAATTTACAATTTTAGGAAAACAAACATGGGTATTATTTTATCACACTCGACACTTAAATTTTGTATTGCAGTTGCACTTTATTATTATTTATTTATCGTATGGCAATTATTTCGAACCGTGAGATCTTCGAGAAGACAGTACGGTTGCCAGTTTTTTTACCCGTGTTAAAAAACCGTCGAGTGTCAGACAGAATAATGCGAATGTATCTATGTAGATTTTTGCACGCAAATGTGAGCGTGTTGTTCGACTTGTTCGTGAGGTAAAACATACGAGTGTCATTATTCGTGCCTTTCCGTTAAGAGCTATGCTATGCTACGTTGCTATGGATGCGTTTGAAATCCACTTATCACATTCATTGGTTCACGTGTAGCATAGCACTGGTGGAAAAGGGTGCATTTGAGCTATGTTTTTTTATACGGAAAGAAGCGTGTTGTGGATGCGTGCTACGGATGCGTGAGCGCTTGCCCCCTCACCGCGCTGCCGCTCCCCGCGCCCCCTGTCGATACATCGCATAGCTCGAGCTGCGCATCTTCCTCGCACAGCTACATAGTTTAGCATTAGTGGAAACGGTCACAGTTTCGTAGCGTAGCTTTCGCATCCTCGCAGCATAGCATAGCTCTAGGGGAAAGGCAGCCTTACTCACAACTAGTAAGCTCAACAGGCTACCTTGAGGCTACCACTGAATCAAGGCTGCACATCTTGTAAAATATAGTTAGGTTAGGTACTTATACAAACAACATAGGCGTAACATTGAACTCCTTCAAAATGCTATATCTGTTATAGTAGTTTGAAAATCAGTAATATCAGTATAATTTTAATTTCGATCACAGCCTTAGGTACTCGTACATATTGGAGGAGGTCCTAGCTACAAACCAAACAATCCATAACTGGTTAAATCATTTTTATTTTTGTTGGCCTCAAAATATTCATTTTACAACAAATGTTATATTTAATTAGGTACATAATACAATACTTCAATGCGAGAACTGTCAAAATTTTAATAATTAGCTATACATTTAAAAATTGACATGTTTTAGCGATCTATTTACGTACACCGAATTTGCGTTTCCGAGCACCTACCGATACACAACTAGAAACATCGGAAAACCAACCCACTCGATTATTTTCACAGTTTTGACTACAAAATGGCCTGGTATCCTGACGGTTAGCGTTGAAGGTCGGCTGTAGGTATGGCTCTGAACGCGGTCAGCGCTGTAAATGCATATCCTGGTGGGCGAGCATGACACTTGCAGACTGCACGGTGGATAGCAAAACCAAGGTTCATCTCGTTCTATACTATAGCGTCATTCCGATCTGCCTTGCGGCGCGCTGGAGCATCAGGATGCAATTTAATACGCATTCTACAGCGATAGCTTCGCTTGATCGACCTCAACGCTGACTGTACGAATGAGAAGCCATTTTGACTGCACGGAATAGGGAGTAACCACTATACGTTAAGCGTAAAATAAATTGATTAAACATGCATTATTTCATTTATTATATATCTAGCACATCGAAGGACATCGTTAATTCGTTTATAAATAGGCGTTTGTAAAATAAAAAGATTGTTTCAAGTTTACTTATTTTATTTGGTAACTGCAACAACTAAGTTAACAATTTTAATGAAGCCAAGAAAGGTTTGAATTATATAACGGCCTGAGTTTTTGATTTAGCTATATACGGGTGGAAAATCGAACGCCGCATGGATTATTTATTACACTAAAAAAATGTAATATTTTTTAAAAGATACCTGTTTATTATATGTATATGAGGAAGTGTTAAAATTTTAACCTTTTTGTCATCATAAACACAAAGTTGAGCGGCCAATAACGGCTATATTATGTTATGGCATATGCTTCTTTCGAACACGTTTAATAATACTACTTACTAATAAAGTACGGTGCAGTAACGGTCATTTCTGTACGCGATGAATCAGCGACAGGGTTAAATATATAAATATCTCGTTCATCCATGTTGCGTTCCAAGTTACCTTGTAGAAATACCTAATGTGCGAATCCGCGAGAGTAGTCGCCAGTTGGTCCTAGACAGTGGCTACCCTACATATTGTCATGGATAAAAGGGATTAATTTTGTCTTAACATCGACTTATCGTTACGTTAAATGAGAAACAGAATTGTGCTAAAAATGGACAGATTAAGTACATTGAAATTGTTAAAATAACATTGACATAGCTCTACGCGGTGCTAAAAGTAGGTTGATCTAATGTTTACTAATAAAAGACTACTCTCAAATATATATCACGCTGTATTTGATGTAAAACTGAATACAACAAAAGTAAAAAAACTTAATTAAATTAACCGTTGATACAATAATGAAAGCATGAAGAAAAATTGGTGGTCATTAAACAAAATAGGGCAAATTGGAAATGTTCCGGGTTTGATTCCTTGTCTGGTAAATCATTGAAATTTTCTTAGTGCTTTCATGTTTGTATCAATGATTGAAAATAATGTGTTGCCACATAAAAAAAATATGAAACCCAGTTAATGTTTCATAATTTTTATTAAATAAAGTGCAATAATAAGCAAATTCACTTGAGGTTTTAACAAGCCTGCGTTTACCATGTGCTCACGATTCAATTCTCCGTTTCCCACGTCTCTATCTAGTGAGAAAGGGACAAATGCTTAGGACCCTAAACGCAGTGTAACCTCACGACAGCACTGCAGTATGCAAGTAATATAATAAGCACGACCACAAAAATAAATGTGACTGAAACCGAACATACGTCTATAAATACAGAGTTCATCAGGATATGAAAAACCAAATAAAAAAACAACATAGACATCTTAATAATTCTTAAATACATTATTCTTGGCAAATTATTATTTTTTATGCATGCATGCATAATGAAACAGAAGAGAGCTATTTAAAACAATGGATATAATGTGGCAAACTGTAACTAATTTCATTCAAATTGTTACTATTAATAGAATCTAGGCCAATCAACTTTTACACAGACACAAAGTTCTCCGGTAACGCAAGAGACAGAACCGTCTTGTTTGATAGAAAAAACTGCTCTAAACCAGGTATTCACATGTTTACAACGATGATTTACTCCAGCAGTTTCGAAATACGATATTTTCTAATCGTACGTTAAAAAAAGTAACGCAGTAGACGAAAAAAACCGTCTATGAAAAAGTTGTTTGGCCAAATAATGCAGCAAAATGAAACTAAATTTATTTAAAATGCTACCATTAATAGAATCTGGAATGTCACACAAATATTAAAATACTGATTTGTAAACATAACTTACAAATATCATTTATTATACAAGCCACCCCTATCAAAGGTGTTGCCATGTACAAAGGTCTCACCAAAATAAAATTATAGTAACAATAACCAGTTTGACTTAACATCCCAACCGATACCCATAAATAAGTTAGTGTGCCATAAACCTGCAACACCCGCACATTATTTCCCACTAGTTCACATCACGGCCATACAGATTTATTCCCTTAATCATAAACGTTAATCAACAATATTCTTGCTAAAATGACTGCCTGACTGACTAACAGCGGCTTGTTTTATGAATAAGGGCTTTACTATTATCGTAATATCTTTCTTGTTCCATAGTTAAGGACAAAGCATTAAATTTCCATACTTTTGGTACAGGCTATGTAACTATAGTCCGTTCAGCCTACATTGTCAGCGGAAAAAAAACCGTAGCAACACTGCACGTCAAACGTCATGTGGGTCATTCGTTCTATGACTGGATTACGTTTTATATTGCTACTGACACGGTTAGCGGACTAGACTACGTCAGGGGATTTTAAAACCAGCTTCGGGCAGCTTTTCCTTAACTTTCGAGCAAAAAAATTTCTTCTATCGTATTATGACCAATGAGCTTTCGTATCTTCAATTATTACACAGATAATAATTTCTTGTAACATTAGTGCTGAGACTAAGTGACCGACAAATGACTTACACGGTGTACATGATAAATATTATACAACTGTCGAATAATTATTTAAACTTTACAAATATTTGTTTTATCATGAGCTTCGTGTCGTGGACTTGTTTACCGTAGACTTGCATCTCTTTCGCACGTAATGAAAAGAGTGATATAGATGTTTTATTTTTAAAACGTTACGTAATCTAATCGTCACTAGAATTTAAAAAAGTCCACACCGAAAATTTGCTTTTCGTTTTTTTTTTAAACGAATTACGTAAACAATATATAATTTTTTAGATAAAACAATAATTGAATTATGAAAATAAAGTAGTGTATATTTTATTTATTTCGTAAATTATGTACATCTATTTGGCTATAGCTTCAATGAGGTTCCCAAATTCATTTTCATCTAGCTGGCATTTTCTTGATACTACTTTCACCAGTGTCACCACAAGGAATGTCACTAAGCAATACGACTAGTGTCATTATTTTAATTATTTTTATTTTCTGAAAAAAAAACAAACAATAAACCATAAAAAAAGAAAACAATAACAGTTTTTGAAGCATATTTTTCCCATCCCATGCATGCAGATTAGAAAATGATATTAATTTAAATGAATTAGTTTGAAGCTCATGATAAAAATCGTGGATATCGGCGTACCTTTTTAACCTAAAAACTTTTGATCAAATGTAATGTTTTTCTGTATGTTTTCGACCAGTTTTTAAAAATACTCCAATGTAGTTTAGGTTTGTCGAAAAGTTTTGTGGAGTAATCAACGTTTGACCAAAAATTTTTAGGTGTGTAAATCTTAGAAATCACCAATTCTCGTTGCGCCCGAACTATTAATTTTCCAAAACATCGTCTAGAATTTAATTATTAATTATTAGGTAACGACAACACTACCTGTAACCACTGACTACATCGACTTATTAGTTATTCTTTAAATAGTATCTATAACCACATTTCAATGACATTATTTTTCTAATGGTAATCAAACTAATTTAATGCCGTCGCGTATACTGAGATTGCACTGAAAACGATCTAAAGTCGTTCCCAAAATTCCATATTCCTAGAATACCATCTTTAATAAATAGCATTTACCTAAACCCTAAACGTCACACAGAATTACTTTGAGTATTTTAGAAATTTAGTCAGAGATCCATTTCATAAAAAAAAGTGTTATAATACGAGAAGCTGCAATAAGTTAATACTATCCACTAATATTGCAGCTTCTATTTCTAGTTATAATATCAACTATTTTTTATTGCTCGTTACCATGGTTACGTCTCCTGAGTTACTCTTCAAAACTCTGATTTTGTAGGGTTTAGATCTACTACGAAACTCTACGCTGCGCTCAAAGACTGGCATCGGTGACGTAGGGGTTAAGACCGCGAAGCTCAAGTGGGACTGGGCAGGCCACGTCTACCGCCTGCATCCGCAAAGGTGGGCCAAACTGGCCACGGAGTGGGTGCCGAACGATGGGCGACGACGACGTGGCAGCCCAAGACGGAGATGGCGGGACGACCTAATTGTTCCGAATCACGCCAACAACGCTCACTGCGTTTACAGTGCTGACGGCCGGTCCGAATCAGTAAGCGCGCTCAAGGCCGCGTGAGTGGTGTTTTGATTCGGACCGGGCATGTTGTGTTTACTGTCATGTTCATATATCAAACGTCAACTTGACGTTTGGTTTAAGGTGCTGACGCCTGGGAGTGTGAGCATCGTAAACGCCAATATGGCGCCGTCCATAACATCATCAATGACGTCACGACATCTCATGTAAACGCTATGAGCGTGATTCGGTCCGATCGTAAACGCGTTTATAGCGCTGTAAGCCTGATTCGGAACATGCATCTAGACGCATTTCACAACGATTGGCCAGAGATTACTCAAGATCGTGACGAGTGGAGATTAAGAGGGGAGGTCTTTGCCCAGCAGTGGGACACTATATAGGCTCTTAAAAAAAAGATCTACTAAACATCAGTTTAAGCCAGTGATTTTCAAAGTGGTCCCAGGGGTCCACGTTGGCGTGAGTAAAAAATGGAACGTGGTAGAAATGTAGCAGAAGGGGGTCCACCGAAACCAGCAAAATTCTGAAAAGGGTCCACAAGAAAAAAAAGTTTGGGAAACTCTGGTTTAAGCGATGAGTATAAATCCATTTTTACATATGTCATCTCTTGAGCATGCTTGAAGTGAAGTCCATATTATAATATTTTTACTAAGAACCGGGTGGTTACTGTTGTTTCCTCGCTGACGGGACAGAATAACAACAAGAAAAAGTTGATTGAACCATAGCATAGGGATGACGACACTATAAAATAAAATCAATAAATCCAAATTTTCTACATAAAGGCTCAAATTCTCAACCAAATGGCGAAAAAATTAAATTAAAAAAAAAATTATTGCGTAATTATAAGTCTTCAAAGTTTTACTTTCAGGGTATGTTCTGTCCCTTTTCCGCAAAACGCACCTTTGTATTGAACGATCGTCATTTACTATGGCGCTACTTAACAGTGACGTCACGGTTAGGTAGCAGTTCCTCTCTCTAGCTACGAACATTCAAACCGTTGTAGCTTCGTTATTTTTTGAGATAATTGAATAGGATTTTCACTATTTGGCATAGTTTTCTGTCTTCTTTCTATTGAAGTAATACATTTTTTTGAGTCGACATCCCTATTCTGGTAAAGAAAGAATATGATAAATTATTAAATAAGTTATTTTAAGAATGTGGTATCTCAGGAACGAGCACTAATGAATACTTTAAAAAGTAAACAACATTTATAATTAAGTAGATTTTGGATAAATTTTATCGAAGTACCAATCTCAGTTGACCGACGCGCTGAGCGTTTAGGAATGGCGATGTCGAAACACTTCGGAATATGCCGCTTTCTTTTCTACAACTGTTGAAAGAAAGGGACAATAGTACGCGACAGGTGTGCAGCCGCCGTATTTATTCATACATTAAATAGGATTTTATTCATTGAAGTGAACTTTTTAAATATCTTCAACACAAAGGTTTTGTATTCAAACAATGGGGCATGCTGCTGCAAACATGGCCACTAGGTGGCGCCACTAGAGTATGCCACATCTAGATAGATGCACATTTAACTTTAAAAAATATTGTACGTTTAAAATACCGTTATAAATAATAATTATTATTAAACTTTGTATCTTAGGCTGAGACACTGTCGGTTAATGTTTCAAAGCCATTTAAATACAAAAGGTTTTGTTTAGACAGAAGGGTGTCAGTTATATTTTCGTAAACATATACTCGTCCGTTTAGCGCGATAAAATGGATCCAAATGAAAAATACGGACGTCTGACTCTGACACAGCTAAAAGCACTTTTACGGCAACGCGAGCAATCAGTAAAAGGACCGCAAAATTAAGGTGGATGTAATGGGAAAAATGAGGAAATTTCTGAAAAAAAACCTAATTATTAATGTATTAGTATGTGTTCCGTAAAATATACGTAATAATAAACATTATCACCAAATATCAAGTTCATAGGTCTCAGCCCAAAGAGAATAATGGGGTTGGCGGCTGCCAAACTTTGCCACTAGGTGGCGCCACTGAGTTTGTGCCAAGACATTCGTTCGTGATTATTATTCTCTTTGGGATGAGACCTATGAACTTGATATTTGCTGATAATGTTTATTATTACGTATATTTTACGAAACACATACTAATATATTAATAATTAGTTTTTTTTTTCAGAAATTTCCTCATTTTTCCCACTACAACCACCTTAATTTTGCGGTCCTTTTACTGATTGCTCGCGTTGCCGTAAAAGTGCTTTTAGCTGTGCCAGAGTCAGACGTCCGTATTTTTCATTTGGATCCTTTTTATCGCGCTAAACGGACGAGTATATGTTTACGAAAATATAACTGACACCCTTCTGTCTAAACAAAACCTTTTGTATTTAAATGGCTTTGAAACATTAACCGACAGTGTCTCGACCTAAGATACAAAGTTTAATACTTATTATTATTTATAACGGTATTTTAAACGTACAATATTTTTTAAGTTAAATGTGCATCAATCGAGATGTGGCAAACTCTAGTGGCGCCATCTATGCAGAGCTTTGCGCCGCCTGCCCCATTATATTATGAGATCACCGCGGGTAATTAATGCGAAAGCCAATAAAGCCATGTCTACACTGCATTAGATCTTCACTCGATCGTCTTAGCCAAAATATTCAGAATATAATAAGACAATGTAGTCAACATTTCTTGAAGTTAATCTGGCACGTGTTGAGGTCATTTACAATACAATACAAATACTCTTTGTTGTGTGTAGTTTGTTGTCATTTACCTTGTAGTTATCTGTGGACTCAGTTGATAATTCAACTAATTGAATCATCCTTATTTTTATTTTGGCAAAAAATGTACCGACCACACAATGACGTTATTTAAATAAGCTTTTGTTTCGAGAAAGGTTCACTTCAAACGTTAAAACCTATACCAGCATTCCTTTCGTCCACACCCCTTGTCGCGTACTACGGCTGAAGCTACGAAAACATAATTTAGAAGTTCGCATATCCCAGTCTCAATCGCGCTTATATTACTGGAGCGAGAAGGAAATATACGAACTAAATTATAGTCGGTTGACAACCAAAACCGTGTACCTAACACACTAATATATGCACATTTTTGGACCTTATTACATGACTGGATCAACTATTCATTGTTGATCGTTACCGCGGTTACGTCTCCTGAGTCGCTCCTTAAAATTGTGATTAGTCGTCCTTAAAATTGTGATTAGTCATCTCTTGAGCATGCTTGGAGGCCATATTGGAAACATTTTTCCAAGAAACTCTGCGACTGTTGTCTCCTCGCTAACGAGAAATAATAATAAAAAAGAAAAGTTTATTGACCCACAAACGAATAGAGTGCATAAGTGTACATATATTAATGAACCTTCTTGAAATAAAGCTCACATTACATTGCCTCAGTAGCTTCAGCATGAGTTTTGGTTGTCATCCGTCAATTTGTTTCGGCAGCGTCCCAGTTTCCTTAGCGTATAATCGACCGTGACTCGCGTGGCCCGCAACAGATGCGATGGTGTGGCCGCATGCACCCTGTGGGCGTGGCTTATCGACCATAGGCCCGCAACAGACGCGATGGTGTGGCCGCATGCACCCTGTGGGCGTGGCTTACTCGTTGTCGGCGCGCATGCCGCGCACCTCTCCCTCGCGCCGGAGCCGCTCGAGCTCCTCCTTGGTGCGGTCCTCGATGGCGCGGATGTCCGCCATCGTCATCCCGTGCCAGTCGTCCATGGAGCAGAATACTTGTCTGCAAATAAAATAAATACTTGTGAACAATTTTACACAAGTGGACCTAGTCCCAAAAAACTAAACGAAGCTTATACTATGGGGTACTGGCGACGTGATAATCCCCATTGAAAGGGAACTTATGGCGGCCGGCACTTACGCCATTATTGCCGTTGTTCGTATACTATAGTGAATCGGTGCGACGTAAGCGCCTGCCGCCATAAGGTTGAAGTGAAGGACCTTTTAATGTGGAATATTATAAATATAATAGAAAGCCCTTTATTTCACATTCATTAACTTATTTTACATAAAATCTAATATAGTACATTACTTAACAAGGGCGGTAAAACAAAGAATGTCTTAGATCGCGAAGGCAAGGGCGATAAATATGCGATCTGAGGCCTTCTTTATTACCGCCCGTGTTAAGTACAAAATTTTATGTCACCCCTTGGCCAGGAAGTGGGATTTCCCGCGCGTGGAGCGTGCGGTAATTGCCGATTTATGGCCAGGTGTGTCATAAAATATATTTATGTCACACCTGGGCATGAAGTGGCCATTATCGCACGCTCCGTGCGCGAAAAAACCCAATTCCTGGCCAGGGGGTGACATAAAATGTTGTACTTACCACGGGCGATAATAAAGAAAGCCTCAGATCGCATATTTATCGCCCTTGCCTTCGGCTCGGGCGTAAAATACCTGCGATCTGAGACATTCTTTGTTTTATCGCCCTTGGTATGTAATGTACTATTATCTTAAATTTAATCCATCTAGTGGTGTAGGCCTCCTCCAGCTGTGTGTGGACTATTACATACAGTTAAATAGATACTTAGTTAAATACATTGAAAATACCAACAACAAATATTCAGGAACAAATATTCGTGTTCACCACACAAATAAATGCCCTGGCCGGGATTCAAACCCGGGATCACCAGCTTCGTAGGCATGGCCACGCCAACTGGGACAAAGCGGTCGTCGGTAAAATAAACCGTTTACAATTGTGGTCGAGACCAATGTAGATTACTTATCCTGTCGACTACAATTTGTATTTTTTTGTGCAATAAAATTTAAATAAAGGTATTATCATTTTTAACCCTATAAGTTGTGCTTGAAAAATAATGTAATGCATCGGACTTTATAGACATTAAGGCACTAAACACCTACGTACAGTCAAGGGCACCAATATGTATACCTACACTTTTTCACCTTATTCAATTGAAATAAGGTCCAAAAGTGTATACATATTTATGCCCTTGACTGTACCTACCTACACGATATATGTCAGCTTAGTTGACAACTGGGACAAAGCGGTCGTCGGTAAAATAAACCGTTTACAATTGTGGTCGAGACCAATGTAGATTACTTATCCTGTCGACTACAATTTGTATTTTTATATGCAATAATATTTAAATAAATAAAGTAATTATCATTCTTAACCCTATAAGATAAGTTGTGCTTGAAAAATAATGTAATGCATCAGCCTTTATAGACATTAAGGCACTAAGCACCTACGTACAGCCAAGGGCACCAATATGTATACACTTTTTCACCTTAAGCCATTGAAATGAGGTCCAAAAGTGTATACATATTTATGCCCTTGACTGTACCTACCTACACGATATATGTCAGCTTAGTTGACACAATAATGAAAATCAAATCAATAAACTTACCTATGGAAAATGGTGAACAACCGCCGTTCTGATTTGTGGATGACATTTTCTACTTTGCTCTGTAAAAGGAAACAAAATCTGTTGTCCAAAAATATTTTTATGGTTTTATAAGATGATTGATAATGTTATGTATTGGTAGTTTTTGTTTTAATTTTCTAATTTAATTGTATTATAATTTAATTTGAAATCTACTAATATAAATTAAGAGCTTACTAACACAAATGGACCCCTGTTGTCTGTGAATAAATGATTAATAATAATAATAATAAGGGGGGCTGGCTCCCATACAACTAAAAAGGGGCGCGAAAAAAATGTTGCCTACCCCATCAAGTAGGGTATCGTTGTGTAGAGCTCTAGCTAAATATTAAAAAGTAAAGGAATGAGAAGCCATTTCAATTATCATACAAAAATATTTTCCCCCTTTAAAAATCTCATTAGATATTAATCCTAGCGAAAAAGTGTATATAACCTTCTTTGTAGAAAATTTTATGTAGATCACTTATGCTTAAGAACGTTTTTTTTCTATACGAGTTCAAGCCAACGTAGTAAGTAAGTACGTACCTGCAAGCCGAACCACTTGAACTCGGCCGTCACCAGCTTGTAACAAGTCATGACAGGCTTGACGTCGGCCTTCCAGTTGGGGCCGACGAGCGGGCCGCGGCCGGTCTTGGTCGACTTGAACTTGGTCGGGTCGGTCTCCGGCTTGTAGTCGGCCGACGACAGCGGGTCGTTGGCGATGTCGATGTGGACGACTTCGCGGGTTTTTAGCTTCTCTGGGGGTAGCTCGTGCACCTGAAATAAAGTAGAAAAAAAACTAGTTGTAGGTTGCACTAGGAATGAATCTGTCAAGTATTTATTTGTATTACATGGGATTATTCTAT
Source organism: Cenopis cana (assembly GCA_951800055.1). Classification (NCBI taxonomy): domain Eukaryota; kingdom Metazoa; phylum Arthropoda; class Insecta; order Lepidoptera; family Tortricidae; genus Cenopis; species Cenopis cana. Next base: position 1,581,759 of record OX637492.1, on the reverse strand, counting down.
GGGTAATGGCTTAGGGTGGTCCTTATTTTACGTTTTTTTTTGTTACCTTAGAGCACCCGTTTCTTTCGTTAAGAGGAGGGGTAGGGCAAGCTCTCTCCATACAAACTTTGTGCAGGATTTACTTCGTTTGTGTTTGCATTAAAGTCATGATTTTTGGTCAGTATGCTTATTTTTCTCATAGCTATTTCGTGATGTAAATTTTTTTTTTTTTTTTTGAAGTATTTGAAAATTTTCACATCACGATCTTTGCATATCTAATATTTACAACCAAAAAAAAAAAATTGTTAGTGCCAAAACCGACGAATAAAACCTGCACAAAGTTTGTATGGGGAAGGCCTTGCCCTACCCTGCGCCTTAAGTGGCTCTAGAAAGCCCTACTGTATTTAGTTAAGAATTTTTATTCAAGTTTTTTGGGTCGCTACTGGCACAGGGATACGAATTCTAATTTAATTCTTTATTTAATTCTGTATTTCACAAAAGGGCCGGACCGAAGTATTAACATTATTTGACCTCGTACATACTACAAATAACAGGTTAAAAAAACCCGAATAAACTACAAAATTAAGATTGCTACTATGGGGGTGTGGTCCACAAGAATAAGATCTGATGTCACAATACGGTATTTGACACATATTAAAATTTATAACACAGTGTCACTTTTTGGATAGTTAGCCATCAATATATCACAATAAATCGTAAATTATACAATTTTACCAAAATCATAAAAAGATATGAATCATCAAAAACTCAGAAAATTATGTAATTTTTTTTACCGTCCAAAATTCAAATAAAAGGTATCAATAGAATGCTTATGTAAAAATAAAAAATAAATTGTATGACAACTATGTACCTAAACGCATTATTTTACGACTAAAACAGCAAAATACTAATTTTCCCATACAACGGTTGGTCGAATGCAGTGCAAGTGACGTCATTTGCCAGGGCCAATTTGTAGGAGCCTTTTTGAGACCCGCTAGCGTCGAGCTAGGTTTGTCCCTAATTTTAGCCCTTTATTGTGCTCTAAATGTTGTTGGTCCCATATAGACATTTGATGGTCTCTAAAAACTGGTTCGATTGGCATTATAAAAAAAAATAGTCAAATAGCGTATTATTAGCATTACGGGAATGACTGAAACGATATGATGTTTTTTTTTATACAACGACTGTGGAAAACAAAAGCTTAAAGCCTGTCAAATGGTAGGCAGATATTGTAACCTATGGACACTTTGGGACTCCAGAAGAATCACAAGCACGTGCCGACCCTTTATCAGGAGGGGCTTACTACCGTGACGTCATCGCGCCGCGCAAAGTACATGCGGCCGCCGGCTCACACATTGTGTGACTATTCAATGGCTGCGGAGCAGCGTTACGGATCGCACGCGCTCGCGCTTGTACGATCATTAAAAATAATTCTTTTCGTGTAGTTTCGTGTTAAATAATAATGTCAAAACCACAGCATTATTGTAATGCAGCAGGTTGCACCAATAATAATAAGAACGTAGACGTAATAACGGTCATTGAGTTTGGTATTCACCAACGGTTGACATAAAAGAAAACGAAAATGAAAACGTTGGTTCTAAGAAACCTCTTTTATTTTTTAAAGTGATGCCTTTAAAAATTATATAAAACTTTGTATCCCCTGGTTACATGTATGGAGTGCCCCCTCCCCCTACTTTAATATTTTTTCGTCATTTCACATCACTTTTACGTAGCGGTTCATACGAGTAGAACACACCTTCTTGCTAAATGTTTTAATTGTATTTGTAGTGCTTATAGTCTCCGAGTACATCGGCTGTCACATACAGAGGAAAAGACGGACGGACGGGTTCCGTTTTCACCATTTTGGCTACGGAACCTTAAAAGTACTATTCGTAATTGTATTGTAAACAACACTACTAATAATAAAGTACATATATTAAAATAGGTTCTCGCTGGTGGTAACCCTAGCGCTGAGGGCGGGGCCTCGAAAGAGCGCGTTGCGTGCGATTGAAAGAGATGGCCACGTTTAGGCACGTTTGGCATACCTAAACGGGGAATTTGTTAGCAGAGAAACTTCTGTACTTGTACTATTACTTATTCTGTGCCTTTATTGACTTGAGGATACGTTGACACTTTGTTTAGTTTGGGTAAAAGAATAATAAATTCCAATAGTTTTGTCGCAAATTAAACATAAAAATCTTAAACAATTCGTTTCATCGTACCATCTTTGATTGATTGAAAGCAGGCAATTGTGTTGCAAATCACGACTACTGCGGAAACCGGTTGAAAGTGAACACAATAACCTTGTTGGCTAAACTAGAGCAGGACAGTGTAATAGCTAAGTAGATTCAAAACAGAATCGACAACCTAATTCTGTGTCTGAAATGGAAAGTAGCGTCACATACTTGATCAACTACGCCACTGATTTAAGCCCACTGCTAAATACAAATAATAGTTTATTTCCAAAAAAGTTTTAAAGAAACACAGTTACATTTTTAACTGACCCCACTAGGCATAGCCTGTCCTGTGGGGGAATTCACACGGTAACAGAAACAATAAAAATAAAAAATTAACTACAGCTTAGTCCTTATTAAAACAAAACATAAATTAAGTAATTTGACAAGGATATTTCTTAGTGGGATAATGCATTACGTATCACTTCCGAAGATGGATTTTACCAATAGATAACATATTTTTGTCGAAAATAAGAATAGGCTCAGCAGTGGGCGATTACAGGATGAGAATGATGATGATATTAATATGTTCGGTCTCAATTTCGGCAGTGGGCGTGTATTTAAGTTAAATTTCACCAATTTGGCGGAGTAATTTTTAACTTTGAATTGCAAAGATAATTGTAATTTTTGCATGGACAGGGACAGGTATGCCTGCACTATGCAGGCAGCATCATTATCGAGTTACCAAAGAAACTCAGTTCCCATTTCACACCTTTAAAGGGATGATTTCCGGGATTAAAACTATCCTATCTCCTTATCAGATTCCATTTAAATCCGTTCAGCAGTTAAGGGAACGCGCATTTATAATTTTATGTCACACCTGGCCATAAAGCGGCAATTACCGCACGCTCCGCGCGCGGGAAATCCCACTTCCTGGCCAGGGGGTGACATAAAATTTTGTACTTAACACGGGCGGTAATAAAGAAAGCCTCAGATCGCATATTTATCGCCCTTGCCTTCGGCTCGGGCGTCAAATACCTGCGATCTGAGACATTCTTTGTTTTACCGCCCTTGTTAAGTAATGTACTATTATTACGGATTTTAGTGTTGCGAAAATAGAACTCTTTAGTGAGACTATTGTAGCTAAGGACACACGTTAATTTACCATGGCGTGTAGCGTTGTAGGTACTTATAGGTAGGTAATCAATGTGCTGCAATTACCGACAAGCCATCAATAAGTGTTGCTTGCTCGTGATAGCGTGATAGCTCGTGATGCCATGACAAGTGTTTCTTAACCTGTCATAGATCAAAGGACGTAGAATAAGAGTTTTTAAATCGAGCCCTGTGACCTGTGCAGTTGTCATCATATATGTATAGCGAATCCTTATTCGATCATAAATATGTGAGCACCGCCGTATTATTAAAGCGTTACTGTGCGTGTCAGACATATATCGAATTTCTGGACCACGTATTGGTCCGAAACATTTTGAGCGATATTCGACGAGAAGTGAGTGACCGGTTTATTACGAGTATATTTCAATATCACAGACTCACGGGAGTTTTCTATTTAAAATATCTGAAATACTATGGCACGCTAAAAGTTACCTGTTATGAAAATGATACCATGGGATCCGGGTTTAACAAATATAATAGCTCGTTTGCATACCACGATCGTAAATGACGTGACGTCATGTTATCTATTATGCATTATAGTATATCAGCAAGGTTGGCTGATAGCCGGTAATTTCTTCGTGTTTGCCGATAAAGAATACTTAATCAGGCATAAGTAAATATTTGCAAATTGATTATAAATTTAAAGTTTTATTTAGCGCAAGTGGGAAATAGGGAAATAGAGTATTACGCCAATGACTGGTAGCCAATTTTGAAGGCGGATGTAAAAAGTACAATAAGAATAAAACCAAGTTCAAAATGAGGACCCTCTCGTCGTAGAAATTGTTTTAATGTAATTGTTTTTCTGTGTATTGCGCCTGCGCCTATATTGCTTAAATCTGGCCTGTCCCACAAAACTTTACAAGCATACAATTCGACAAATTTGTGAACTTTTTCAATTGAAAATTGTACAATTTTGTCAAATTATAGACTTGTAAAGTTTTGTGGTACAGGGGCCAGATGTGTGTAAGCTGTAAAATTGAAGGGGCTTTCAGTATAACACACATTTTAGTCTACTTCGACGTCGCTCTATTTATAATCTCTTTAAAATAATAAATAAGTTCTACGAAAACTATTCTATTGGTTCTATTTGTAAGTGTTTTGTTTGTCACGAATAAATGTTTCTTTTCTTTTTTTTCTTTTCTTTCTTAACACATACTTTTCCCCCGTAAGACTAAATTATGTCTGAGAATCATTTTAAATCATGATTTATTGTTCGCGTAATCACAAAACAATTTCATATTGTTAGGTATTGTTCTCTTTAATCGCGAATGTGTTCACTTGCAATGGAAAATTTAGGCGATATTTAGGGTCACGACCTTTGGTTGCGTATTTAATTGTTTGAATAAAACTACCGTCAAAACCGAAAGAGCGCGTTAAGATTATGATAAGTTATCATTATCAAACTGGCGATATATTATTATCAGAACGCTTGTAATTAAGACATTATGATCAATATCATAAGATAGAAAACTACATGTGTTCTCTAGATAATTACACTGAGTTTAATACAAATAATAAAAATGTCCCGACGGAAAATTTGAAGTTGTGTTGTGGGTCAAAAACCCCCGCTTAATCGTGGTCATGGACACCTGACAAGACGATAATACTTATCAAAAAATTAGCTAAATTAGGAACATTATTAACAGACGAGATAAATAAGGAAAAACTAACCTTAGTAAGTTTTGCATAAAGTTTAAAATAAAACAAACATTGTCAACTATGAGATACGGACTTGTGTAATTTAGTAACTGTTGAGATTTATAGTTTTTGTTTGTGATGATTGTAATTTTAATGGCGTCGATTATTTTTCTACGCGTACATTAATTATAGGTTGAAACAAACTCAGCCAATGCAATAAGGTTACAAGCATAAATGAAGTAATAATACGCTATTCGACGAAATTTTTTTTACAATGCCATATGAACCAGTTTTTAGAGACGGTCAAATTTCTATATGGGAGTTATTAGACCAACAACATTTAGAGCACAATAAAGGGCTTAAATTAGGGACAAACCTAGCTCGACGCTAGCGGCCGTCAAAAGGCTCCTACAAATTTGCCCTGGCAAATGACGTCACTTGCACAGCATTCGACCAACCGTTGTATGGGAAAATTAGTATTTTGCTGTTTTAGTCGTAAAATAATGCTTTTAGGTACATAGTTGTTATACAATTTATTTTTTATTTTTACATAAGCATTCTATTTATACCTTTTATTTGAATTTCGGACAGTAAAAAAAATTACATAATTTTCTGAGTTTTTGATGATTCATATCTTTTTACGATTTTGGTAAAAATTTATAAGTTACGATTTATTGTGATATTTTGATGGCTAACTATCCAAAAAGTGACACTGAGTTATAAATTTTAACATGTGTCAAATACCGTATTTTGGCGACCCCTATTGTTTGGCAATCCGAAATATTTGAAGGGCGAACAATATTTTGCCCGGTAACGCAAGAGACAAATATGTGATGTTCGTTAGAGATACTAAATTCTATACCCCTTCTTTCATGAGTACTTCTGGGATTTTTTCAATTGGCTTGATGCACACTGTACAGTTACCAGCATTAATGTTGCAAAAACAAAGTGGGCAAAAATATCTGACACGTCCTAACGGCCCTTCAAATAGTAGTGTAAGATATTTATGCGCGCTTTGTTGTGACATTGGACATTGGTATTGGTGAATGATGTACAGTGCGGACATAAATTATTTTTCACTTCTCATGCTCGAAAAGTGTGTCATATTAGACTTGTGAAGCGGGGCTAAAGTAGTACATTTAAGCCCTAGGGAAAATATGTATACATATTTATGATTTACAAAACATTCTAATTTGACCAATCAAAATACTTCACCTATTAAATCCACCAATCACAGGACAGTAATTTGACAGATTAAAAATTATTTGGTAAAAATATCAACCAACAAGAACACAGCTGTACTAAAATTGACCAATCAGGAAAGACGTTTTTCAGTTGTCTAAAGATTAAGCGGTGTTTATGGTCAAAGCAATTACTCCTCTTAAAAGAAAAAAAAAGCGCATATTGCTTCTCTTTCTTTAATATAGCAAAAGAAAGGGAGGCGAACACGCAAAGCGAACACGCATAGCGAGGCATGGTGCTGCCCTTAGAAAAAAAAACAAGCTGTCAAATTAGACATACGCCCGCCAATGCGTTAAATTATTCATTTTAGGTAGATAATTTGTGTTTATGTGTTTTCTCGCAATTGAAGTGAAAAGTAGAGTGTATAACTCGGGCCTAAAAGCCATATTACCACTCGAACAATTTCCCCTCACTGCGTTCGGGAAAATAACTATCTCGTGGTAATATGGCTTACTTTAGACCCTTGTCAAACAATCTACTATTAATATTCGTAAAAAAGGCAGGTAACGCAGGGGACAAAACGTGTGAGGGAGCTGCATATGTCCATAGCTGTCAAAACAACGAATCGTAGAATCGATAAAGGGGAGGGATACGAGGGATTCTTCTGGACCCGCAAGCATCCATTACGCAAGCCGTCATTGTATAAAAACGTGTAGTAAACTTACTAAGAGACAATACATAAAAAAACTGGTTGCACTCCGGGAGTGCCGTCAGAAGTGAAATTAATAAAGAAAGTAAATAACAAAGATATTCATATACGTATCCGTATCGGTAGGTATCGGTATCCGTATCCGTATTCATATTCATACTCATGTTCATATTCGCTTAATTATTTACATATACTTAAAATACATAATATGTCCCGAGTATCATTGTGTCTTACGCATCTAAGACCAGCTGAGTTTAGCTGAGTTGACCCCTCCTAACATCGCAATCACGATACTAGGAGGGGTCAACTAGCTGGTCTTAGAAGAATATGTCGCGAGTTTAACAATTTTTCCCCAGTACAAGTGCTCAGCGCCGCTAAAGAAGTTTTCACTTCAAAAAACTTACATTTTGTTGGTCTCCACCATCCGGTAAATGTAGGGACTCTATGCAGATGACGAAGTTGTCCTTCATGTAGCCAGGATTCTGAAAATAAATATATATATACTAATTTATGACTACTTTTTAACAAGGTCAGTAAGTTGCATTTTGTTTTGATTTTTCCTCATATCATTCATTAAGATTTAGCGGAAAAATGCATATATCGAACTAGCGCCATAGCTCAAGCTCAGTAAGGCTTATGTTATGGGTATAAGACGATATATTTAATTGATACAAATACATAATAAATATTTAGTACTAAACATGATTTTTTGCGATGATTATAAACACATTCTGACGTTGCTTGTCTCTTGAGCATGCTAGAAGTCCATATTATAACATTTTTTCTAAGAAACTCGGTTACTGTTCTCTCCTGGCTGACGGGACAGAATAACGACAAGGAAAAGTTGATTGACCCAATTTTATCAATGTCCGGGTCACAACCAAATTTCCCCTTAGTAACACACACATTGTTCTTTCTCACTTACCGTTAGCACAGTCCGGCAGTAAGGGTAAGCATTCCACGCCTCCTCATGCACCTCCAGGGACCCTTTCGGCGCCAGTAACCTGATGAAGGCTGGCACCTTCGACGCCAAATGGTAGATCTTGTATGTGTACTGTCCTGATGAGTACTTGCCGCCTGTCGAATGAAAATGTATTTAGTGGCCTTGTATATAGGGTTGGGAATTGTTTAATCTGTTTCGCGCGGGTTTTGGGATATGAGCTAAGTTCCCACCAGTGCTAAGGTAACTATGAAACTTAAACGTCTCCAACTTGAATGTAGCCATCAAACATATCTGAACTCGTCAATGTTCAAAATATCTGAACATGTAGGTACTCAAACGCCTTGATAATAAAGGCGTGTTTAGTTCAAATATTTATATGCACCATGCTCGCTCCGATATTTCTGATAGCATTGTAGGTGTGCAGCCTTTACTTAAAACCAGCTTTAATTAAAACCTAATTGGAATTTTTAAACTTTATTGTTACAGTACTTTTATCTCCGAGCGCGGGTGAGCCATGGTTGTGTGTTGAGCTATACATGCACATTGTCTATGTGTGCGTGAGCGTAGAAGCTATGAGTTCACGTTGTCTATGTGTTCGTATGTGTCACAACTACAACAATGGCCAACCCGCGCTCGTGAGATAAAAGTACTATGATAGGGTTGTCTTTTAATTACGATCGCGTGTATTAAGTCAGCTAAAATACAACTTAGTCTAAAGTCTTCTTCAGATTAGGATTCGCGGTAGGTAAGCGGCAACGGGACCGGTTTGTAAAGTTGCGGAGTGAAATATTCGTCACTATTTATTTTGGTCCTTAATGTCATTAACATAAATTCGAAAATTGGCGAACCCTTTTCTCGTCATTACAGTCGGCATCATAAACATGTATACATTCTAGGATTTTATTGCTTAGAGATAATGTCGAAAAATGTATACATGAATTTGTTGATGGTTGAATTTATGCCTCATACAAGCCGGTCCCGTAGAGAAATATCTAGACAGTTTTTAAATTAAAAATACTTTCTAGCATCAGGTTTAAAACTGTGTACTTTAGCATATTACTTTACTTTTATTTTACTTTAGCATAATCTAATTACTTAAAACAAACAAACACAACATCAACACTGTAGAACAACTGTACTTTTATTACTGTGCGTATAATTTTATATGAAAATTCCGCAACCTGTAGTACCTACTCGTACTCAGCTAATAAGGGTTTTGTTTTATTTTCCTAGAGGTAATGTTTTTGTCAATATTGGCTCAAACGCGTGTTCTAGGCTAGCCTAGCCTACACAACGAACATCCATACTAATATTATAAATGCGAAAGTGTGTCTGTCTGTCTGTTACCTCTTCATGCTTAAACCGCTGAAGCGATTCGAAATTTGGTATGGAGATAGTTTGAGCCCCGGGGAAGGACATAGGATACTTTTTGTCCCGGAAATCATCCCTTTAGGGTGTGGAAGTTTGTATGGAAGAGCGATAACTATTAGGTAAACGCCTGATATAAAAAATAGCAATTAAATTCTATCACAATAAACGAGTTCCACGCGCACGAAGTCGCGGGAAAAAACTAGTTACGACATAATATTATGTCGGTTTAAATTATATTATAGGTCCATAAAAACATAGTGATTACCCTGCATTAAGGTTATCTGGAAGAGATCGCTCATTAGCGATAAGACCGCCTGTTGTTTGCCTCTACTCATTATCATTATGTACTGTACTGTGTATGTATGAGCTTGTGCAATAAAGAGTATTTGTATTGAAAGTATTTTTTTGTTAGACTTAGAAGTTTTTTACATTACTGACAACAGCTTTTTATTATCTACATTAATTATCATAATCAATGCTAAATCATCATCGTCCTCCTAGCGTTATCCCAGTACAGTTGCAGCCTGTTGTAGGCACTAGTTTTTACGGAAGCGATGCGACTGCCATCTGACCTTCCAACCGGAAGGGAAACTAGACCTTATTGGCTTGTCAAGTGAGTGGGCAACTAGCAATAATGAATGCTAAATACGAAATGATATTATGAAATCGCGTGTCTCTGACTACGTTTATACGTCAGGCGATTGAACGGGAGACCGCCGTATCGTCAAAGTCGAATGACGTAATTGCGTAACGTCACAAGCACTTGCAAGTTCAATGTTCATGTAAAACTTGTATTCCAAGCGTTCAAGGTTTCTCGTAAAAGCCTTACGCGAAAAAATGTCACACACTTCTAAATAAATTAGCTTCTAATCTAAATATTATAAGAGCACACGCGCCGCGGGGCCCGCGGTTGATGGTATTACCTGACGACAACGCCTTCAAAAGTGAGAAAGTGACAGTCGTGACATTTTAAACCGGTTTAATAAAGATCCACGGAACGTTAAAATTCCGTTCTCCTAGAATACTGATAACCGAAATAATTCGTTCTTTCACTAACAGGTATTTTGATAAACCGGTATTATGTAAGAACGAAATCAAACCGGTTTAGGAACAAAATAATACCGGTATTTGGAAACCGGTTCCGATCCCTGTTCTAAACTTCTTGTTTTACTAAACTTGTTTTTGCCGACAAACTGTTATGCAGTTTGGCAGATATTAAATTGATATTAACTTGTTGGGATCTTTGGTAAATTACTTAAATAAAAAAAATATTTAGGGAATCAATATCATTGATTCCCTAAATATTAGGGATTAAATTGTATAAATAAAATAAATAAAATAAATAATAAATAAATATCTGAGAAATAGGATTCATATTGTTTGTAGAGTGAACGTGCAAATGTTTGGTTGTTTTTACCCGATTATGATTACGTGTTTTCATGTCAAGGGTTCTACGTGATGTTTGTAAGTGTTAAACATGGTTTTTGCTGCCGTTATTGTAAACGCTATTTAATTCGGCTTATGTCCAATGAGTCACCGAATGTAGGTATTAAACCGTATGTTATTGAGTTATTGAACCTCTCATAATTATAGATATAGAAGGTGTAACTTAAGTCGTGAATATAATTTAAAATAATATGAAACAAGTGCGTGTCGGGCCACGCGCAATGTAGGGTTCCGTAGTCGTACACCCGTTACATTATGTGGACTAAAAAGTTCACAAACTTATATTTACTATGTTTTTGACAGAATTTACAACATTATCTAAGGTATCAATGGAAAATGTACAAAAGTTTGCTTTTGCAAAGTACATTTCCGAAGTTCAACTATTACTCGTGAACTAGTAATGTCTACTTAGCTGCGATAGTTTTCCTTTTAAATTCATCGTATATACTACTACCATGAGTTTTTTCACATGCCTAGTAGCCACCCTTTAACTGGCAGAGGGGGGGGGGGGGGGGGGGGGGGGGCACACTTGACCATAACAAAAATTATCACTTCAAAGCTTAATATCACGCTAACCAATTCTTTAATCAAAAAATGCTTTTGGAAACCTTATAATATTTAATTAAAGAGCTATGCATGTAAGGAAGGTACCCTAAAAGAAAATTTTTTTAAAGATTTTATTCTACCGTTTTGTCGGCGTCATCAATATCTATACTCATGCCAAATTACAGCTTTCTAGTACTAACGGTTACTGAGAAAAACGGGGGTCGGACGGACGGACGGACGGACGGACATGGCGAAACTATAAGGGTTCCTTGTTTACTACGGAACCCTAAAAAGAGAGAGTTCTACAATGGTATAAACTGCTGTTTCATAGGAAGATATCTTCAATGGAACTAACCACAACGCATGAAGTAATCGATGTTTTCTTAGCACAGACAATGTTCGTCCCAAATAAAAGTTGTTCAAAATTATGTTGTGGATCGATTTAAATTTACACAGACATCAAGATTTTTTTTTTCGTTGTTGAGACAGAACATTAGACCGAACAAATAGATACGTCGAGATCTAAGTCTAGGCCATTCCATATTACGCGTGCCGCCATTAATTACCAAAGCCGAAAATTTCCGCCTTCAATGCTAAATCAATAAATTAGCATCCTAAACAAAGCAAGGATGTGTATGTGTTTGCAATTCGCTATCACATACCATAAATACTAACAAACAAATTGCTCATAAACATCTGAATACGACATTAGGCAGCTTTTCCACCAGGGCCGGAATTCGAGTTACAAAATGTGACGTGTCAGCTTCAACGACATGCTGGGGACATGTCACTTTTTAAAGCCTATAATCACGCCCCAGGGCCCAGGCTAATTTAAAAAGATACGTGTCACTTTGTTTAATTTATCAGATTGGTGCAAAATGGTACAGACAACGTCGAAAATAATGACTTTAATGACAAGGACATAAGAGATATTATTGTCAATCGATATTGTATGTTATACGGTGATTGCACACGATTTAGCCGTCAAAGTACAGTATACGTGGGACGTGTAGCGTGTTTAATCTACTGCTTTTAAATGTGTTTTAACGCACCTATTAACGATAAAAATAGCGCTGACAGCTGTCAACGTAAACATACGTCATGTTTCGTTCGGTTAGATATAACTTTAGAAGAAAATATTCCCATCCCCCCCCCCCCCCCCCCCTTCTGTCGTAACTCGGTGATCACTGATTAGGGGCCGCACGGTCCGGCGTCCTAGGCACAAAAACACGGATCCAGATCCAGACGACGTAATCAAAGCGTCCATCGAAAGATGGAACGCTGCGCTTACGGCGTCCAACTCAGACACGACACGACGCGTAGGTACACTTGGGCGTTCCCGCCGGGGGGGACGTCCACCTCCACCGCGTGATCGCGACAACACAGACACATATAGTCTCTATTCGTCCCGGTACCGCCGCATACTGGGTAGTCAGTCCGACCTAGGTCGGGCCTAGCTGAGTTTCTTGCTGGGCTCTTCTCAGCTAGGCTAGGTTTAGTGAACCAGCGACAAAACTACCAGTAGCTCGATTCGACTGACATCAGATCTGATTCATCAGTTCAGTTGAAAGGTTGAAACCGCTCAACCATGCTCATTGGACCGCAAACTCTTAATCATGGTTACTGATTAGATAGGTATTACGCTGTATGCTATGGCGAAGATCTCATCCCAGTTAATATCAAGGGACGCTTGATATTGCCAAGTCTACACTTAACCCGCACAGCCTTGTGACTTAGAAATAGATCAACATTGAACACAGCCCCATTCACAAACTGTCTCGACACGAACCTTGACACCCAGACACGTAATAACTATGAGTGATGGGAGGTCAGAATTAAACTGGTTTCGAGGTGTCGGTAAGTACTGAAGAAGCCAGTATGGACGTGAGATGCAGACCTTCGGTTAACAAGTTTGTCGGGTCGCAAGGTCGTCTGTCGAAATTCGATAAGTGGAGCCAAAAATAGTGTTTTTCTAAGAAGAAAACACTTGGCAAAGTTATACGCAGACTGAAGGACGTGTTCGGTCAACCAATTTGATTTCTGGGCCACTTCGTACCTTGTCACAGTGAAATTACTTAAATGTGAGATCTTTAGCGGCTTTCATATTGATTTTCACTGTGACAAGGTACGAAGTGGCCCAGTAATCAAATTAATTGACTGTAGTTAGAGACTTGCTTTTTCGAATTAATTGCATGTTATAGGACTCCCCGTGTTAAGTGTATTTTATAATCCCAAGTATAGATATGATAGGCCGAAAAGCCAAAATAATGTGACCAGATCAAGGAAGATATAAACACGAACCAGAAGGTTGCCTAGAAGAGATCGCTACTTATCGAAAAGTAAATGTTTCCAATTGTGATATTTTGTTGAAGCGTATATATGTATCATCATCATCATCCTCCTAGCGTTATCCCAGTACAGTTGCATCCTGAAGGATGCCTGGGGTCCGCTACCTAATCCCAAGATTTGGCGTAGGCACTAGTTTTTACGGAAGCGACTGCCATCTGACCTTCCAACCCCGAGGGGAAACTAGACCTTATTGTGATAAGGCTTTGTCAAGTGAGTGGGCAACTTGACTGTTAGAAGTTCTCAAGCCGCCCGAAGGCCTTCAACTTGGCTTAACGACTGCTGCCATAGACAGCAACCGGGATCAACGGCTTAACGTGCCTTCCAAAGCACGGGAGCGCTCAGTTAGTAACCATTCAAAGCGGTCACCCGTCCAAGTCCTGACCGCTGCCCACGTTGCTTAACCTTAGATACCGCAAGCGGAACGCAGGCGCTGCTGGGCCACGAGCGCTCTCCGTATATGTATGTACTGTATAAACCACACATTAAAAAAAGACTGTTAATATGCGATTTCTCTTTTCGCTTCACTCGTTGATGAGTATGAGGAATTGGATTGATTGATTGATTGATAGGAACCCTGCTGTGCTTGTTTGTAGACGCGTAGTCGATAGGTACATGTGTTTCCCCGTATGTTGAGAATATTACGTAGCGCTACGAAAAGCTTGCCAGCGAAAGTGTTACATATTACCTTCACTGATTGGTTAAACCAAACCAATTTGGTTCATGTTTCAGGCTTTCGTTGAAAGCCACCAGACAAGCCAGTCAATAAGTATTGTGTAACGGGTTGCACAACAAGCGTTGAGATGGGTCAACACCGCTCTCGACCCATTTAATGGGCTTCTTTCACGGCTACACCCTTCTAAAACCAGTGTCGATGTAATTGGAGTTTTTGTAGTGAGCAAAATTCGTTGTGTATCACAATATTTGCACGGTAACGCAGGGGACAACACTATTGTTATTTATGTTGGGCAAATTTTGACCCAGTACTATTTGCCCGTTAACGCAGGAAACAAAACTATCAATAATTATAAACTTCATTTGTAAAAAAAAATACATGCGGTATTATCGCGTCATGGGATCATTTGGATATTTCGGATTCAAATACTCGTAACTTACTTAGCTTTTTATGTCCTTCTTTTATTTTAAGTTAATTGTATATTCTTATTATTTTTTTTCTCTTTTTATTTTCTTTAATTCATGTTTGTTATTTTTTATTTATGTATATTCTTTTTTCGGTTTTCGTGTTACTCACCGTGAACTCACTCGACGGTTCCATCGGAAGACCAGCGCTGGCATTTGCCCGCATTATGCTGAGATGGAACCGTTTCGTGACAACACAACTTTCCTGTTTTTGTTTATTTTTATTTTTGCTTTCTTATTTGTTAGTTGTTATTGTCCCGAATAAATATTTCTTATTTCTTTCTTATTTCTTATAAATATTACCTATATGTATTAAGCAAACAAATTCCAAGTCAATCCTGGCTGTATAAACCTTTTTTTTTAAACTATACTACTGGTCATAGTAAAATGTATGGCGCGTTCATTTGTTTCTTGTACTAGAAGCGTAGTACTTTATAGAAAAAAAACCGGCCAAGTGCAAGTCGGAATGGCGCACGAAGGGTTCCGTGTCCGTATCTATAAACTATAAAAACGGCAAAATAATCATGTCTGTTGTATGGGTGCCCCCTTAAATGTTTATTTTGTTATATTTTTTAGTATCTGTTGTTATAGTGACAGACGGACGGACAGCGGAGTCTTAGTAATAGGGTCCCGTTTTACCCTTTGGGTACGGAACCCTAAAAAACAGACTATAGTAATTACTACTCGGTCACATTCTCACAATATCTGTGCATCCCGCAGCGCGCCGTAATTACGGGAGGTGCACAGGTATTGTGACCGGTAGTAAGTTTCAGTAACGATATGAGCCACTTTCGTAGACAGCTTTATGACACGTTTTATGTGGCTGGTTTTAATGAAAATAAGTTCGAAAGTACGCCAAAAAATGCAGCATACAAAAAGTCGACATTAACCAGGCTTGTTAGTTTATTAGCGAAACCGTTTGATGTGTTTGATAAAAAAACGAATAAAACGAACTTTATTCTGTAAGTCAAAAACTACTAGCGTTTCTCAAAGACCACTGCTGATGGTATTAATAATATATCTAAGGATTAATTTCCTACTACAGTACAGTTTGTCATTCAAATTTACTGTATTTACGAAATGTCTATGTCTATAGGTATGGAAGAAAAATTTTGTATGACGATTTCATTTACACCACTAGGTACTGCCAACCAATTTGACTTCTGGGCCACTTCGTACCTTGTCACAGTGAAAAGCATTATGAATACCGCTGGAGATCTCAAATTAATGCCACTGTGACAAGGTACAGAGGCCCAGAAATCAAATTAGTTGACCGTACTATGGTAAACAAGTATAGGGCCTGTCTGACGTTTTGTGTCTTTCTTACTTTCTAATTTTATAACACCTTTAATGTCCAGATGTTATAAGTAAAGAATGTAGCCATATTTCACCCATTAGCCGTCAGTTTTATTTATTACCCTAAATGGAACAATCCGTCGATAAGGCGGCGATAAAACTGTAACAATTGCACATCGCGATTAAGATTCCGCAAAAACCGATTTAAAACTGAAACAGAAAACTGTCGCGTTGGAACTATTTAACGATTGTTCGAACATCTAACTAAATATTGTTACAACTGTGCAAACCTATTTGATTTTGACGTCATCCGCGAAACGGTAGCTATGGAGGCAAGGCTAAGTGAAACTTACAATGTGGTGATAAGGCCTATGTTCCCTTGAAGATGATGTTATAGTGTCACTGGTGTTAAGTAATGCATTATGATCGCTTGTGACTAGTGTTAGGATAATGACACAATAGGACGTAAAATGGTATGATTCACCCGAGATAAAATAAATCGGAGGCGTTTACCACGACTCGCACGAAACTTGAGATTATGTTACCATATGGATCGAATGAATTTTGGATAATGGAGAGGCGAACACACAAATACTAATAATTGACATTTGATGTAATGCTCAATTTTCAATCAAGTTTTTGCTAGGATCGCAAATGCTAATGTCAATTTAAGGATATGACCATATGACTGCACGCACGTGACGCTGACACCCTCCTGACCCTCCAGACACGCGTGTCATTAGATTATCCTGGCCCATAATTGCTAAGTTGCTGATTTAAAAAAATCATACTTCAGATTCTGAAATGTTTTTAAATCACTCTTTTCTACTAAAGAAAAAAACTATCTATAATTTACTTGAAATACTTAATCTATTACTTAATTATTTAAGTGATAAATTTGGATATTCGGATGTAAAAAATACACATTTTTTATAACACCAACTCTTATGTATAGCTCTAAATTACGATTAAAGTGCATCTGTACAGTACGAATAATTACGTAGGTACATTAACTTGTCTCATCTTGTCACATTATAAAGGTTTTAATAATAAGTATTAACTACTTACATACATATGTGCATGCTACGTACGGATATCATTAAACAAAATCGGGAGAAGTGGACCAATATTTCCTTGTAAATCAAAATTGACAAGCAAACAATGGTGAAATAATCACGTTTTAGCGGCTTCACTAATGGAATTGTCATACTTCGAAATCACCTCACGTTAGGGTTTATAACAAACATTTTCTTAGTAAATCAGTCTATTTTGTGCGACGTTCTGTTAGTGCGACGGAATACCACCAGTCCCTTGAATTGTATCCGGATTCTACTCTACTTAAATTGATTATAAACTCGTTTGTATAGAAGCTTTTATTAAACGTAGTGTTTGAAAATTATTGAGTAGTCTGAAAAAGTGTTGTACTGTATTTGGACCATCTCTCCCGATTTTACCCAGAAACAATTATGAAAAAAATATTAGAACTTGCGGTGAACACCCGTCAGACATCCGGAGCAGACAGAACAATCATCGTCGTCAACGTGCTTTCCACTAGGTCCTGTCAGGAGAACGTAATATAAAAAAAAAACTAAAATAAAAAGGTATAATTTTTTGTCCAGATTTGCTTCTACATTTATTTATACAAAGTACCAATCTCACTAAATGACTTGAATTAGCAGTTGGGAAGACGATGTCCAAATTTGTTACTTGTTACCTTGAACTTTTAATGTAAGGTTCAAATCGTTCTCGACGGATCCGGAAGAAAAAATGCTTTCTTATAAATAAACGAATAGTTAAGTTTTACGCGAGTGACAATGCGTGAAATTCTACAAAATCAACGGGGGATTCAGTAATAATACTAATAATTTACTACACAAGTGCACGCTATTCAATTTATAAGGCGAAATCGAGAGAGATGGACATCCTAATGCCTGAAAACTACCCTGATTTGAAAGTGACGAAAGGTAATTTTAATAATGGCTAATTAGGAGTACTTTGCATTAAGCCCGCCATTTGTATAATTCTATGTTTTTTTTGTGCAATAAAGTTTAAATAAATAACTCTGGGTTTGACATGAATGTGGCAGTCTCTCATATCCGTCACAGCGTACGCAGTGTACCTAAATTTGCTTTACGGCGTGTTGGTTGCTCGTGTTGCCAAAGAAAAACGCCCATTGGTGATATTGGTGCTCTTTCACGATCGAGATGCAATTTACGGTGTATTGTAGTCACTGTTTATGCTACAACAGCTGTGCAAACTTACGACATCTACGAAACAGTCGCAAGAAGGTGCAAAAAGGCGCAAACACAGACCGAATATCCATTCTAGCCGAACAATTACAAATCGACGCAATCGGAGTTGTTAATATCCCAGTGCTCGCTACTGACCCAGTACTTGGTAATTTCAATCTTATGCCATAGTGACATTAGTGACTGAGGTGGGCGATATGTGTCAACTCTTTAGCTGGGCAAATTTTAGGACCACATTCGTCTCTTGCGTTACTATCATTGTACTTATAAATTTTAACTAAAATGACGGTCAAAGCCACAATACAAATAATATAATTTAAAAACTAAAAATATCAACAAAAGGTATAATTTACCATAATGAGACTAAGTTTTTGTAACTAACAGAACTGATAATTTTGTCTCCCGCGTTACCGAGAAAAATAGTGCAAGGCCAAGAAAAGTTTAAAAAAATTCCATCTTAAAAATGGGATAATATACGCTTTTTGTAATATACGTACAAAAAACTATTCTGTGCACAAAAAGCGGCCAACTACGTGATTATTTGAAAACAGATAAATAAATGTGCAGGCTAGTGAACTAGGTTCATAAATAAAAAAAAGTATCGCCAAATGTACCGTTTCCGTCTGAAGAGCTGGAGTTCGATGCCTGATTAATATCAGTTCCAGCTAGAATAAAAGGCATGCATAAAAAATAACTATAAAGTTATGCAAGTCCGCAAATCAAGTATTGAAACATGTCGCTACATATACTACACTAGAAAGGGTTGTTTCATTATCTATTTCTAATGCCTATCCTAGCCTTACACTAGTCAAGGAAACTACAATAAGTTTAAGAGAGCTTCGCCAATGATAAGGAGGACGCTACCCATGCCATGCATATATACATTTTGCCGTATCGATAACAAAGGAGTCGGCCTGCGATCCTTTGAGTTTGTTCTAGTGGTCCATACTGGTCCATAAGCGTTTAATAATTGTCTGATATTCATAGCGTTTTCTATTTAGTTCTACAGCAAAAGCAAACACTTACAAGCGTATGAAATAATCCGATTAACTGAAGCATAGCTAATATTCGAGCACTGGCTGAGATTCGCAAAATACGCATCCGACATCTCAAATTACCAATGATAAAGCTAGCTATGCGTATGTATCGCTGCAAGTGTGAGATGGCTTTTAGTCTGTCTGAGTCTCGTATTTAATTCAATTGTGTAACTATGAAAGTAATCTAAATCGGTAAATCCGTTTAGTAGCTAGGCCGAAGGAAGTTGCATGACAATGACAACACCTGCCCAGCGCTAGTTTCAAAGCATCGCAGACCTGACTGAATCGCATCTCATTCGATTCGAGTTGGTTTTCATTAGACGCATTTGAGCTTCTATTTAACATGGGCTAGGTTTTAACATCATTTTTTTACTCATTTCATCATACCTTTTTTACTTTCTGTTACTTTATTGTATATTAATGTTTGCAACACGAAAAGTACACAAAAGTAATTAACAGAAGCATATGGTAAGTCTTATGAATGTCGCAGCCGAGTTGTATAATCCGCCGTTTTACATTACGGCTAGCCGTTTTACAAAACAGAGCCAATTTGTAATACGGCGGGTTAACGTTTAGCCGGATCGTCATTGCAATACGTTCTACAATATGGCGGCTCACGTTTAGCCGGATTGTACTTGCCGGATTGCATAATCCGCCGTTTTACATTACGGCTAGCCGTTTTACAAAATGGCCGGATTGTCATTGCTAAACAGCGCTGCGAGTGTTATAAATGGGAACTAAAAGCTGTCAAAGAGATGACAGCTAAAACGTCGCTATTTTGTGAAAAGGCTAGCCGCCGTAATGTATTACGGCGAATTATACAATCTAACTGAACCGCTTTTTTACTTCACGACTAGGCGAATTGAAGAATGCAAAGCGCCGAACACAGTTCGGCGGATTTTAAATCAGCCGTATTCAATCCGCCTAATCGTTGACCCGCCGTAATACAAAACAGCTCTGTTTTGTAAAACGCCTAGCCATAATGTAATATGGCGGATTATACGATTTGCCTGCGACATGAATATGGAGGAGGCAATGTTTACATTCATAATCTCCAACGATATTATAAATCGCGTAAGCACTCGTCAAATAGAAGCCATGTGTCCAATTTGTTCAGAAATGGGCGTTCTAACGGTCGACCTGATAGCAGATAGCAGATCTGACAGTTCGACATCCTTGTCCTTACAACCTTGAAACCTTTATTACGACTTAATTTCGTTTTGTCTAATACACCAATGCTAAGAGAGTCATAAAGGCATTCGTGTCAAAATACTTAAATCCCAGAATACCTATTTATTTCTGTTGTTAACTTACTTTAAGTTAAATGTTTTATTCGCATAATTACTAAATTGCACATATTTGTCTATGAACAGTACATTTTTGGAAAATAAATAGGCATTTCGAGTTTTAGACATTTTGCGAACTGTAAGTATTGTAGCATTGGGAAAAAATAAGCAGCAGTTTGATGACCTAAGACCTAAGATATTATTTTATATAGGCTGGTATTTAATTATATCTTACATAAAAATCAAATGCTTGCAAGGTTGCGAGTATGAGGATACCACACGTCTCACAAGTCAAATAAGAACCACAAGGTACTTATTAGGTCTGTACGATTGTCAGGTCGAGTTGCTGAACGCCCTAAATATAATACCTAGTTATTAAATAGCAAATTCTAGTCTAGTACTAAGTACTTACCGAGCAACGGGTAGTCTTTGAATGGTTCATTCTTTATGACTTCTATGCCCTCGCCGCCGCCGGTTTCATTTTTGGAGACTTCTGCCACGCAGTATAGTTGGGCGACTTGATACTATAACAAACATAGCTTTGTTAGTTAATATTATTTTTGGGACGACCCAATATCCATACACAGGGGCAAGTATGAACTTTTATTATTTAGTTTTAATTGTGGCCTGTAGTAGGCCATTGCAAATTTAACGCAGTTCCTATGGTGCTGCCTACCATAGCGGTGTGGGTTTCGATCAGCAAACAGAATCTCAAGATGCGTAACCATGGCAACGAACAAATTTGTTAATAGTCCCGAATATATAAAAACCGGCCAAGTGCGAGTCGGACTTCGCACATTTAGGGTTCCGAACCGACCGCAAAGTTAAGTTGGTTTTATAAGAAAAATAAGGAAATTGCAAAGAAAAAATCTAATTTACCGGTATATTAGTATTTGTTGGTAAAATATAAGTAATAACGAACATTATTACCAAATTTTAAGTTTATAGGTATTTGGGAAGTAAAAAAATTTTTCGGAACAAAATTAAATTCGTAAAAAAAGCTGACATTGGTGGCTTCTCATTCCTTTGTTTTCCAATATTTTTTTTAAATTAAAAATATAGTAAGTATCTACTCAAAAAGCTAAACAACGATACCCCACTCGATAGGGTAGGATAAAAAAAATTTTTCGCACCCCCAGTTAGCTGTATGGGAGATTGGGAGCCCCCCTTAAAAACATTTAAAAATAAGTTTTGACTATTTGTATGGCTTCGGGCCAACAAGATGCTTATACTGTGTAAATTTGAAGCCTGTAGCTCCAACCGTTTGGCTGTAAAACCTGTGTGACAGACGACGGACGGGCGTCTGGGCGTCACCAATAGGGTTCCGTTTTGACCCTTCGGGTACGGATCCCTAAAAATAACTTACATACTGATTTAATTTGTGACCCCAGGTGAACAAGATATATTTATGCGAATTTTGGCTCATGTTTTATACAGATTCGTTGGAGCTACAGTCACTCCTAATATATGATCTGGCTTACAATCTCCCGGGTGTTTCATACCAAGGTTAGTGTTCATCCATGAAATCTCTTAATCACGGTTAATAGTACATTACTTATCAAGGGCGGTAAAACAAAGAATGTCTCAGATCGCAGGTATTTGACGCCCGAGCCGAAGGCAAGGGCGATAAATATGCGATCTGAGGCTTTCTTTTTTACCGCCCGTGTGAAGTACAAAATTTTATGTCACCCCCTGGCCAGGAAGTGAGATTTCCCGCGCGCGGAGCGTGCGGTAATTGCCGCTTTATAGGTAGGCCAGGTGTGACATAAATTATATTAACCTTAGCAGAACTTTGAAAAATCAATAATAAACAATGTTTCTGTGTCCATTCAAGGTCACGTACTCGTATACTGAAGGTTTAAAACCAGTCTTCTAATAGGATCAATCAATCAGTTATTTTGCATTCAGTTTTTCACACGCTCATGGTTAGACAGCAAATATAACCCGTATTTGAAAGCATTAAGGCTTATGGTTACAACTTAATTCATTAATAGTTAGAACTATGAACACAACAACTCGCAAAATGTTTAAGCATCAGTGGTGGCTCAGAGATTTCCTAGACTAAAGAGTCAATATGTAAAAAATAACTTTCAGAACAAAATCTTAGAGAATGGGGCCTTCTTCAAGTTGTGAGTGAACAGGTATCTTATAATAAAGCGCCATAGAACACATCGTCCAGATCCAGAGGCGAGATGGCGGTCAAACGCTAAGCCAATATCCAATAAAAAAATTGGAATTTTTTTTTTAGAGCAAGTTTAATATGTCCTGTGGAATAGAACAGATGGGATCACTCAGCCATATCCTTTTTCAAACACTGTCGGATAATCCGACGTGTCAACGCAATTTGATATTGTGAAGCTTTTAGGAAAATCTCCCACACAATTTGTGTCTCGGGAAAGTCGGGAATATGCTAATAATCCAGTCGATGTCCTTACAAGGTGGGGGTAGCTGGAAAGTGCTCGGAACTTAATGGTATTTTATGGGGTACATTAGGAAGAATATCCAAAGTTTTCCACCTCGAGGACCTTGTGCTAACTTGGATAGGAGGGGGAATGTGTGACTTTTTTCAGATATTCGCTGATAGTGACATTTTTGTTTTACATTGTATGACAAAATTACATTCCCTAAAAGTTCGTTACTGAACCATATTTTTAGGCCTACTATTAACGGAGATTCAGCCGATCAAAATTATGGTATGGAGCCACACGTATTAATAGTCACTCTGGGTGACATGTTTCGAACTCTTCGGGAGTTCTTCTTCAGGTTGAGCGCGTACGCGTCCGCATTACGAGTTACGGAGGTCGTCGCAAACGCGCTCAGCCTGAAGAACTCCCGAAGAGTTCGAAACATGTCGCCCGAAATGACTATTAATACGTGAAATTTAACCGTTCAGTAGAACATATTTATAATTCAAGCCCATTAGGTATTGTTATAAATTTAACAAGTACGTTCTGTAAAAAAAACAATTTTTATATCATCAAATAAATTATCTAATCTATGCACTATTCACCGCTACAAAAACGAAGGCAAAACTGGGCAAAGTAAACTTTAAACCCCGCGCCCGCGGTAACGCAAGAGACAAAATAAAACACAGTCACGCCACAAGAGTTTCTTTTTTACACTTTTTTTTTTGGCATGTAACTAAAAAAATAACTATAGGTAAGTAGGTGTACAATACAACTGTACATGTACCTACCGTTGACTTCAAATGGGCATAAATTTAATAAAAACATTGGAAAGAACGCAGAAAAAAACCTTGTTCAAACACGGGATGGCGCCCTAGTTATTTCTCATTATGTAATGTACTAGCTTGATATATATACATAATACATATCTATCCATAGCGTAGGGGTGCGGCGAATCTTTAGCGATTTCAGGTTCAAGAATCTTTTTGACAAAGGACACTGGTACAATCAGTATCAAAAGTAGCTTGGCATATGAAAACGTCAAAAGTCTTTATTACAAGGGAATAGGAACTTTTGACATCTTCTTATGTCAAGCTAGTTTTGATGCTGACGGTACAACTGTTAGAAACGTAACCCATAAAAGAGGAATTAAAAGATTTAAGTAATATTTGAGATCTTTTTTGCCCTACGGTATTTCATAAAACTTATTCAATAAAAGTTTTAATTTTCTAGCAAGCAAAATTAAGTCCGGTTTTTGCACGGCTTTTTTTTCAACCAACTTAAGACTAACTTTAATATCCGAATTTGTATACAAAATTGAATATCTCACCTCTTCCACTGTTAAGGGCAGTGTGACACGGCTGAAAAAGAAAAAAATATATTAGTTTTCAGATATTTTTACAGCCGAAAAAAAACACGGTGGAATGAGGGCTGCCTTTTTACTTTTGTCTGTTGTATATATTATGTCACGAATAAATTATTTCATTACCGACCGCGTATGAATCTCATAGTGGGTGAGTTACGCGTATTTATTTCTAATTAGAATAATTATGGGACTATTTTGCAATACAGTACTTTTATCTCACGAGCGCGGGTTGGCCATTGTTGTAGTTGTGACACATACGAACACTTAGACAACGTCAACTCATAGCTCCTACGCTCACGCACACATAGACAATGTGCATGTATAGCTCAACACACAACCATGCCTCACCCGCGCTTATGAGATAAAAGTACTCTATCAGTGAGATTATGTTTAAAATGGCAAATATGAGTTACGGTATGGCACGAATTTCAGTGCTTTGAGACAATTTTAGCGTTCATAACTTATTATGTCTTACTTTTTTCTTAATGAAACGGGACTTCTGAAATTCTGAACAAAAATGTTAGATATTTTTACGGTAAGGTTTTAATGTCGGTATTAAATACGATTTCAAAGTAAACTTGGTTTTCACGCCCATAATGAACAATAACAAACTTTGACAGATGGCAGGACCGAAAGCACAGTGGGGCCAACTGGTGAGCACAAAAACGGTAGCCCTCATTCAACTCATATCAACCAAAAAATACGTTATGATGGCATACAAGCAAAATTGGACAATGACCCAATCACATAGAGCACACATTATTTTTTTTCTAAAACTTCTGACTCCATAGTCTATTATAAACTTCATCAAAAGACTAATCTAACCATTAATGCAATGGTCTATAAAAATTGTGACGTTATATTTGAAATTATTTTAAATGTCGGATGTTTTATAAAACTGTCATTGGACTATGTATCTTCATGCTTTGACAGTAAAGTAGCTTTTTGAATGGACTAATTTGATACAACTCAGCCAGTTCAAATAATTTTAAGTAGGTATACATTTAGGCTGGCCCAATTTTTGAAATATGTGTTTTCATTATTTTCTACAGAGAAACTTTATAATGTAATCATGTAACAATTTAGTAGTTTTGCTAGCTGAATCTGATAACTATTCATCCTACACAAAGGTATTTTTAAAAACCATATAGAAAAGTATACATGAATTATTTGGGTCAATCAACTATTTCTAGTCACTCGTTACCATGGTTACGTCTCCTGGGTCACTCTTAAAAACTGTGATTTTACCGACTTTAATACTGCTAAACATGATTTTTAGTGATGATTATACACCCATGATTATACAGCCACTAGGAGGGCTGACCCCAAATGAACTGGGATAATAGCCAGGAAAAAGAAGAAGAAGAAGAAGATTATACACCCATTATAACGTCGCTCATCTCTTGAGCATGCTAGAACTCCATATTATAAAAATGTTTCTAAGAAACTCGGTTACTGTTGTCTCCTGGCTGACGGGACAGAATAACGACAAGGAAAAGTTGATTGACCCATTTAGCCGTGAACAGAAATATAAAAATATGATTCTATAAATGTTTCTAGTTTTTTCCAGTTGTATTCTGAAGCAGCCTGGGATCCGCTTTAAGACCTAATTTCAAGATTTGACTTAGGCACTAGTCTTACAAACGGTACTATCTACCATCTGACCTTCCAACCGACAGGAAAAAAATTGATCTAAGTGGTACGGGGAAGTTCTATCTTAGATATGTCAGTGGATAAAAGTACATATTTAAAATAATATTTTTTAATCTGATTGATTGTACTTAGAAATGGCAGACAATTTAGAGGAACATAATAATTCATTCAAATATCAACCTTACATGCTGAAAACAAGGTTTTAAATTGTGAGAAGTCTTTGCAAGCCTATAACTTAGAAAAATGAATCAAGACTTTACTACTTATTACTGGGATCACAAAAAAAATTACCATGAATCTGTCATGTACTGCAATCATATTTTATGAATAGATATATGATAATCTCCAAGATTAAGGGTCCAACCATCAGTGAGTAGCATGTACAGTCAAGGGCATAAATATGTATACATTTTTGGACCTTATTTCAATGGAGTAAGGTCAAAAAATGTATACATATTGGTGCCCTTGACTGTACTCTCACAGCACTTCTACTCACTTGAGCAACAAAACAAGTAGAATTACTATGAGAGTACTCACTGCTCTCCAACGGTGGACCTGTGCCTAAAACTCCACTTTTGATCTGACTGACTTGAAGACAGTGATCTCCGAGATCAGTAGGCGAGGGATTAATTTTACGAAATACACAGATGTTTCCATAGATATAAGGAATAAAGTAAAATTATGGCATGTTTGATGCAACTAACATATTCATCTCGCTACATTTTGAAAATAATAATTTATCTGCACAAGTTGATTAGATTTAGGAAGCTTTAAGATCTCTTAACTGTGGTAAGCAAAAATATATTTATGTAAAGATGTGAGACAAAGCACCAGAATTGATCATACATGTCCTGTCATAGAAGAACAAATCATACTCGTAAGTGGATTATAATTCTGACTGAGTTATCAAATTCTTCAGTTGCAAACAATATCTGATACCAAAATAACAAAGTAAAATTCAGTAACATGTGGCAGAAATTATTCCTATATCCGAAATCTGCTGAAATGACTTGGAAATGGCCATCTGTCAGGCAGACCTTGACCTGAAGGTCTGTCACTGTCAGCCAATTCCAATCCTCATCATGACTATCAATTGAACTTCACGACAATTACGTCAATCAACACTGACAGACCAAATATCTTGACGACACCTACTGATAAGAATATATACTCCTAAAACCTGTGCCACGAATTGTGCAAAAATCGATTTATTATTCCGGGCTAGACATAACCTTGACAAAATATACTTACTATTCTTTGATAAGCATCTTGTATATTTATTTAGTTTCACTTAAATGCACATTAGACTAAACAGTCCACTCTCACGACAAATTAACTTATCACAGAACCAGACTTGAGCGATGGCCCGATTATTGTAATTTTAATCTATGACCAATCTTCTACGAGCGAATTATGACAGGGCGCATGCTTCATGACGCAACGGATATTACGTCAACATTTTCAGATGCGTTCAATGTAAAACACTGTAACGGAGTGCAGTAAGTATGCCCTGAAAACTTATGCTGAAAACTAGCAAAGTTATCTAATAAGGAATTGTTAATGTGTTGTTAATTTTAAAATGCGCATAAAAAAGATGACAGGAAATTGCTATCATTATGTCATCTTTTGAATCTACGACGTGCTTTGTTATCTGTGGTAAGGTAAATTGAATTTTGACGTGCCCGAGTGACGTGAGTGTGGTGGGTGAGCAAACAATTTTTCTCACGCAATGAACTGTAGTTAGATTGCTTTGCTAATCTAATCTAATTCGAAAGAAAATGCACTGATACCTTTACATACGTCGGCCTTTTAATTAAATTACATCTTGTGCCTATACCCTTCGAGTTAGCTTAAAATCATATTGGAAAACCAAGCGATTACAATGAGTTTAGTAGGAAAAAAGTGCGAATCAATATCCCTATTGGAATCCAATACAGACGACGTAATACCGAGTGATATTACTCCTGAAGATGTTTTGAGGCTGGATAGGATTACTGACACATATTTGTGCAGTCCCGAGGCGAATGTATACGATATAGATTTTACGAGATTCAAGATTCGTGACCTAGAAACCGGGACGGTGTTGTTTGAAATCGCGAAGCCTCCGACGGACTTCGGGGTGGACAGCGAGGGCGCCGAGGACGCTCCCGAGGAGCCCTTGGACCCTAACGCTGGCAGATTCGTTCGGTATCAGTTCACTCCACAATTTCTGAAGCTGAAGACTGTTGGTGCAACGTAAGTTCTAGTTGGCTACATGTAAAAAATATTTACCAAAAATACTTGTAATACTAATTTACATTCAATTGGCAACCCCCACACTAGGTCATGCATGGAAGTTAGAAACTTTTTTTTTTTAACAAACCTGACCATGATTGTCTTTTGATTAACTGCTGAAGGTCCCATAAGAAATTAATGTATATACCTACTTTATATTTAATTGAATGCTAATTTAAACAAATCTGACATTGCTTCTTTTAAGTATCCATGTTTGTATATATTTAGTTTGTCTGTTTGTCTGTTTGTTTGTTTGTTTGTTTGTTTGTTTGTTTGTTTGTTTGTGTTGTTGTTTAGTTTGTTTGTTTGTCTGTTAGTTTGTGTGTCCTTCATGCGTTACATTCACTTTACTCATTTCTCCAAGGTTAGCTGGAATAGATTCCTTAGAGTTTAGAGAAATGTTTTGTTATGTGAATTATAGCGTCATACATACATATATATAAAAAAGTCACCCACACATACAAAATAATTCTGCTAATTCACATAAAATATTTAGACACTGTTTAATTTTCATATTAAAATCAGTTTAACTCCTGATTCCAAACAAAACTCCCTAATTGTGTAAATTTTTAAAAAGGTATAAATATTATCAATGTGCATAAACGAATCATCATCATCATCCTCCTAGCGTTATCCCAGTACAGTTGCATCCTGAAGGATGTCTGGGGTCCGCTACCTAATCCCAAGATTTGGCGTAGGCACTAGTTTTTACGAAAGCGACTGCCATCATCTGTGCATAAACGAATAATTTTTAAATTAAATTACTTGCACTTTGCTTCAGTTTTATTTTGCCAAACCATAGACACAAGTTGCTCAATCTGCATTCTTTTTTCATCTGTAATATTGTCTATATGTTGTAGAGTGGAGTTCACGGTCGGCTCCCGTCCCGTAAACCACTTCAGGATGATAGAGAAGCACTTCTTCAGGGACACTCTGCTGAAAACCTTCGACTTTGAGTTTGGTTTCTGCATCCCGTTCTCGCGGAACACTTGTGAACACATATACGAGTTTCCTACACTGCCTCCTGATCTAGGTAAGTTGTGATAGAACCTAGTAGTCGGCTCAATCTGTTTTGTCTCCTGAATTCCTTTAATCTTATTATTTTAAGGTGCAGGGGTGGGCAAGGCATTCTCCATACAAACTCTGTGCACGTTTTATTCGTAGGTTTTGGCACTAACGAATGTCATTTTTGTTTTTGAAGTAAATATTAGATATGCGAAGAAAGTGATGTCGAAATTTTCAAATATTTCAAAAAAATGAAAAATAAAAAATATAAAATAATATCAATACAAAAAAAAAAATTACATCACGAAATAGCTAACAGAAACATAAGCATACTGACCAAAAATCATAACTTTAATACAAACACAAACAAAGAAAATCCTGCACAGAGTTTGTATGGAGAGAGCTTGCCCTACCCCTCCTCTTAACAAACAAATCTATTATATCTATCGTCATTGAATCTTTTTTTATTATTTGGACTTATATGTAGTCTTATTTATTAATATTGTATTATTGGGGTCATTTTCTTCCCTTCGGCAAAGACCTCTTTTGGAGGAGGTCCTTATATCTTGTTAAGGCTAAATCAGACAGCCTTCTGCAAACCAAAAAAAAACCGGCTAAGTGCCAGTCAGACTTCGCACATTAAGGTTCCAAACCAACCTCAACTAAAATGTGATTTATCAATATATTGGTATTTGTTGGTAAAATATACGTAATAATAAACATTATTTATTTATTTATTAATCTTTATCGCACAAAAGAAAAACTTATCGTACAAAAGGCGGACTTAATGCCATATGGCATTCTCTACCAGTCAACCTTAATATGTCAAAGGGAAGCTGAAAAATTCTTGCGAACAAAATTTTGTTGTGACAGACGACGGACGGACGGACGCATGAGTGACAACAATGGGGTTCCGTTGGGACCCTTCGGGTACGGAACCCTAAAAACTGTCTCGCCCTCTAGCGCTCAAATATGCAAGTTCACTAAAGAGGCAGATATTTCGTTTTGGTCTCACAATCTGTTCTCCTTAAAGCTGCAAACGCACTGACAGCGGTGGCGTTGCGGTGCGGAAGCGGTACCGGTTGTAATATTCGAACTAATATGAAAGGGTCCGCACAGCACGGCCGGGAAAAAAGCGTTCTGTGCGGACCCTTTCATATTAGTTCGAATATTACAACCGGTACCGCCTCCGCACCGCACCGCCACCGCTGTCAGTGCGTTTCGGGCTTTACTCATGGAATGACCCTTTACAAGAGCATTGCATTTCAAATTTATTTCAATAAGATTGTACCAATTTGCACCTTATGTCATTATAAGTTTGTTGCTTTTTGTTTTGAAATAATTGGACTAGACTCCAAATCGATGAATACTAAATGGTTGTTCTCACATTCCAGTTGAAGAGATGATTGCAGCCCCCTTCGAGACGTGCTCAGACAGTTTCTACTTCGTGGACAACCAGCTGGTCATGCATAACAAGGCGGACTACGCGTATAATGGTGGCATTAACAACTAATTACCACTTCAGCGCCGGCTCTATGGTAGACCTGGTTAAAAACAAATGATACCACTTTAAAAAAAATTTAACCAACTTAAATTGTATGCGAAAACCTTCTCCAGAATATAACAAATGTTTTTCTGAAAACCGCATTAAAATCGGTTCAAATAAACGCGAGATAATCGCGGACAAACATGCATACAGGTCAAACTGACACCTTTTTTGAACTCTGTTAAAAAAACTGGAAAAGCCTTTCAAGTGGCGTTGAGTTATCTTCATCATCTCCCGCGCCCGGCGATCTACGTCACATGACATAACAATGTTGTTTGAAATATAATAAACGGGGTCACTCAAGTCCTTAACGTCGAATATCGCTCGACATGTTTCGGACCAATACGTGGTCCTTAATCATGAGGAACAGACGTTAAAAGACGTGAGTGACCCGTTTATCACTACATAGTATAAAAACTAAAATTAAAATTTTTAAAAACCCCCCGACATGATGGCTGATGATCTTCAAACGGCTGAACAGATTTTCATGAAATATGGCAAAGAACACTCGGGATAAAATTATCTATGACACAAAAAAAACTAAACGAAAATCGGTTCATCCGTTTGGCCGCTACGATACCACAGACAGATACAGATATACACAGACAGAGACGTTAAACTTATAACACCCCTCTTTTTGCGTCGGGGGTTAAAAACAGTCGCTTCCTGCTGTCTGTCCCGTTGTATGCTTAGATCTTTAAAACTACGCAACGGATTTTGATGCGGTTTTTTGTAATAGACAGTGATTCAAGAGGCTGTTTGTAATAGAAGTGGCTAGTTTTTCAATATGTCTGAGACTCGTGGAGTTTTCTATTGAATAGTACATTACTTACCAAGGGCGATAAAACAAAGAATGTCTCGGATCTCAGGTATTTTACGCCCGAGCCGAAGGCAAGGGCGATAAATATGCGATCTGAGGCTTTCTTTATTATCGCCCGAGGTAAGTACAAAATTTTATGTCACCCCCTGGACAGGAAGTGGGTTTTTTCGCGCGCGGAGCGTGCGATAATGGCCACTTTATGGCCAGGTGTGATATAAAATATTATTATTCGTTCTTTCGCCGGGAAGCAACAGGTTAATCGCTCCTCATTCCCAGGCCTACCTAGGGCTGGCACTGCACTTTTTCGTGTTTACACTTTATGATTGGCACTACTTTTTAATGGTTGGCTTACTTTTTCTAGTAGTTTTGTCTGAGATGGAACATTTATACGCTACAAAGCTGGGAAATCAGGGCATTGCAATAGGGTATTAAACTAAGGTAAAAATAATTTTTTTTACACCACACCTTGCCAAAAAGCGCGTTTTTCTGCACGCTGCGCGATCAGAAAAACCCACTTTTTGGCCTTGTGGTGACGTAAAATTGTGTACAAAACACGGGTCGTAAAACAGAAAGCCCTCTCTCGCATATTTGAGACCCTCGCCTGCGGCTCAGGCCACAAACATCTGCGATATCGGCCTTTCTTTGTTTTACAACTCTTGTATCGTAAATAACTATTTTACTTGACTAAGATCTAACGAAAATACTCGAAAAACATTAATTATTAATTTATTTTAGCTAATTGAAAGATTTTATAAGCATAAAGATTTAAAAAGGACGCTGATTTGAACAAACCAATTCACACTGTCTTAGTGACATCACTAAGACAGTATTTCCCTACAAACATCATATTAACATATCGTTTTTGACATTTAATAAAAAGTTGCTGATTTGACTAGGGGTTTAATACCGTATTGTGTGATGAGCATTAATATTTGTTCCATTTGAGTATCTATTTATCTAAATAAACATGTATATCGTGGCATTTGTGGCCTAGTATCCATAGTACAGTCAGCGTCATATAGTACGTAGCAGCCAAAGTGTCCAAATACTTCGGAACACCATACAAAAAATATATGGTGTACCGAACTATTTGGCTGCTACATACTATATATGACGCTGACTGTACAAGGTTTTCTTATTTTGCCACTAAGTTGATTTGTGTAAGCTGATCCACAAATATTTATTTCGGTTGAAGACTTGGAGCTCGGAGTTCGCTTTGTCCCAATATTTGGCGTAGGCATAAGTTTTACGCAAGCCTGACCTTCCAAACCAGATAGACCATGTTGAAATAAGTCATGATATAACATTGACACTGAAATTGCGATAACCCCAAAGATAATGGTAATGTAGAAGATTGTAATGGATGGCTTCAGAGGCCATAAAACATCTAGTGTCGCGCCAACAACGACTTTAAAGTCACGCGATAGTCTCGAACATTTATGCTTTCAAATATGTGATAATCCGCATTGAAAGGGGGCTTATGGCGGCCGGCACTTACGCCTATATTGCCGTTGTTCGAATTTTTGTAACAGTGAATCGGTGCTACGTAGGGATCGTCCTAATACAACGCGATGATCGCGCGATCGCGCATGTGAAATACGCGAATATAATGAACTCGAATAGGTGTCTTAAACGGATCGTCCTAAAACAAACGCAACTACGCGATTATCGCGCGAATTCGCGACTTTGTTGAGTAAATATTCTAAGTCGCGCGATCGTGCGATCATCGCGTAGTCGCGCGCCAATTAGGAAGATCCCGTAAGCGCCTGCCGCGATAAGGGCTCTGTCAATGTGGACTATCGCATATCGCACCACCCCTGGCTACAAGCACGGCAACGGGTGACAGCCACCTCGGGTGTCACCCATGGTAGTTTAGCTACATCACTGCGCGATAGACAGACTCTGAATATTATAGTCCGTATTCGTCCCGGTACTACCGCATACCGGGTAGATTCAGTCTGACCCAGGTCGGGCCTAGCTGAGTTTCTTGCTGGACTCTTCTCAGCTAGGCTAGGTTTAGTGAACCAGCGACAAAACTCCCAGTAGCCCGATTCCACTGACACCTCAGATTACAGATGTGCCGTCGGAAACTTTCCAAAATTGCGAATTTTTCCACATGGGTAAGTTTCTGAAATTTCTCACATTTTTGTATGGGGTTTGAAACTTACCGAGATGTAAAATGGAAATTTCTTATATTTCTATGCAATTCTCAAGAAATTTCCGAGAACTTTTCCAGCTTTTTGGAAACTTTCCGCAACTTGCACATCTCTACCTCAGATTCGGTAGAAGCCGCCAAGCCAATCTCACTGAATCGCAAACTCTTAGAGTATTCCAGTGTTTAAACCGCCCGCGTGTTCGTGTCGGAGGTTTCCCCTGGGTTTTCCCCAGGCCACTCCAACCGCACATTTTTAATGTGATGATAAACCTACTAGAAAAAGTAGGATTACCCTAAAGCATATTTGATTAGGTCCAAGACACATTATTTGCAATTTAATAATTTGATGTTCCAGTATATAATACACGGAATATTTTTACGTACACTATGTGTAAAAAATGATCTCAAAATTTGTATTTATTTGTTTGCTCTAAGCAAGTATTGTTTTCTAAATTAAGAACTGAATAAACTCAATCATTTCACTATAAATGTGTTCAATGTTTTAAAATGGGTATACAAAGCTATTATTTCTTGTATTTATACATCATGAATCATGACAGATAGAACATTAATACATTAACATGTATAAAAGTCAATGAGGGGGTAACTTCGTCTGTAAGGTAATACCGGATAAGATTTTGGAACTGAAGCCGAATGCTTCTTATAACATTTTAAACTCTCGCGCTTTGTAAACATACTAAAAAGGTTTGTTTTAACGGGTCGAACGCGATATTTATGTATTTACCTTTTTTAATTTTTAAGGTAAATACATAAATATCGCGTTAGACCCGTTAAATCAAACCTTTTAAGTACGAATGCTTCTTAATTTACAAATCAAGTCAATAGGCGTTGTACAGATGTAGTGCAAAATGATTTTCCTTCGTACTTTATCGGAAACGTTCGTAAGTATTTATCGTGCTCTCTCAATTAGCTTTAGTACCCATCTTACAGCCGTAGGGGTAACTTTGACACTTTGACATTTTTCACTTTAATATTTGACACTAAACAATAAAGTTCCATAATAATGGATATGAAAACGTCACTCATTTAATACAATCATTGATTGACAGTTCGGGTGCCATCGTATTCCGATTGAGATCCGAGTTTTCCCGAAAGAAAATCATTTTGCAATACATCTGTATTGTTATTAGAAAGAAAGTGAACGGTAATACCGGACAGACGGAATTACCAACATTGAACTTACTCAGAATTGTAAGAAGTATTTAGAAGACATTTAACTTTGACTTGCATTTTCTCCTAGCATTTGTTATATACATTTTAATCAGTTATCACTAGCACCCAATGTTTGATGTTCACCGAATTTTTGTACTTATTTTATTTAATATTAGATTGAGATAGATATTGTACAAGTGACTCTATTCTAGCTGTTTAATGTTGCTAGTGTCCTTATAAAAGGCGTGATACGTATTGAAAAGGATTAGAATTTATGTATATGTACATAATACTAAAGTGAGTGGCTAGAGTAAAGTTGCAGTGTGATTATTCTATTTCTCTAAATCGAGATTTAGTTAATAAGGGTAAAGTTATCTCTTGTTTTTACATTAGAGTATTAATTAATTTTTAATGTACACGTACGTAATTTTTTGATGTACAATTATACATATTTTTTTTTGCAAATCAACGAATTGTTTAAAGTTCATCAGTAATTAAATTATACTTCATTATTAATCGCAATTGACAATATGCATCATTTTTTTATGACTCCATTTGAACCAGTTTTTGGAGAGGAACAAATGTTTCTAATGAACAACTACTCTTAGAACAACACAAAACGCAAAAATGGGTTTCAAAGTAGAGCGCAACGGAAGAGCCCCAAAAACGCTCCATACTAATTGGGCGTGTTTTGTGACGTCAAATACTATGGCTGTATGGAAAAACGAGTAGTTTGATCTGTTGGTCGAGAAATATTGCGTTTAGGTACATAGTTGTCATACAATTTTATGTTTACTTTCTCATATGAATCCTGATGGTGGTTTTTAATTTACATTTATTCAATAAAAAAAATTACATAATTTTACGAAAAGTTTCAAGTATCATACCTTTTTATCATATTTATCAAATTTATTAATTTACATTTTTTTGTGATAATTTGATGATTTTCTGTCTATATAGTGACATCTTATTAATATTCACTCCGCAGGCATATTCCCTATTATCCCTTGACTGAATAGCCCCACTCTACCTTTTATATGTGTGTGTGTGTTTAGAGAGAAAGAATAATACCACGATAATATTAGATGTTAAAATGTGTGCTTAACCAATTGTATCTAGTCATTATTTTAAGTTTAACAAGGGAGTAGCCAGGATTTAGTTCAAGGGAAGGCAAATTAGAAATTCGACTTCACCCTTAAGTTTTACTGTCTAACGAATCTTATGTTCGACGTAAACAAAAACATGCCTTCCTTCTCTGTCGCGTTAACTCGCGTTATTTTGCCTCGTTAGGGTTGTCAAGACTGTACGTCACACGCATCCGAATAAATTGTTTTACGAAGCGTGGAGTGAAATCCTCCTGTTTCTTAACTTTTTCCCATACCTGGCTACGCTCTTGGAAATTACCTACCAGATTGAATATACCAAGAACACAATGAGAAAGATAAACACTAACTTGCATTTACAGGGATGGGAATTTGAAAAGGGTATTTATATTAAAAAAGAGTGTATAAGTGTGATATCACTTGTCAAGTATATTTAAATGGGTAAATATTTTAAAATAAATTGTGGTGATAACTTTGCAAATTGTTGACTACAAAAGGCATGGTGACTCGCATACTGATTTTAATTTAAATGTTTCTTAATAAAAAACGTGAATCAAAACTACAAAAGCGTTAAATATTATTTTTCTGTGGACATGATATATTTGTGTTTGAAAAAAGCCAAAAAAAATTAACTATCAGATACATTTTATGAACAAGGGAGGTAATCTACAAAGCTCTTGGTCGACTTTCCTCCAACATAATACATGTATTATATCAAATTATAAAAATATTGTGTAATTATTAGTGTTCGGAGTTTCGGTGGCAAATTTCACAGAGGTAAATGGAGTCGCCTAACTATTTTTTTGATTAAACGAATAACGATTAAATGATTAATTTTGCATAATACTTCTTATAAATTATCTTGCGAGCATTACCTACTTATACCACGATAACACAGGACTAGTAATAACACAAGTATGTAGGTAAACATTGTTTAATAAATTTATTTCTTTTTACTTATTACATACGTAGAAACATGTCATCTAAACAGTCGGGACAGTATAATGTTTGTACCTGCTGCCATTTAATGACATACTAAGTACTTCAGGTAAATGAATAATTTATTTATTCAAATCTTAAAAAGTTAATCATAAAAACGACTCCATTACCCACTGTGTGAAATTTGCCAACGAAACTCCGAACACTAGTAATTATTAAATAAAACCCCTAAAATATCTCCTTTTAAGCCGTCCAACAACTTATATTACTAGCATCCTTGTAACATAAGTGTGCGAGAATTTCATGCTATTTTCATTACGTTGCGGATTACAGAAGCATAATGAAGTTCACAGTTCTAATCTCGCAATGTTAACTTGCCTGATATTCTTGCAAGTTTGTTAATAAAAGGATGACTTGGAGCACTGCATTGTGTTCAATAACAAAATGTGTAAGCACCTTAAAAAATCGCTTAAGGCGCAGCGGTGGGCAAGCTCTCTCCATACAAACTTTGTCCAAGTTCTTCTTCGCTTGTGTTTGCACTACACTTATGAATTTTGGTCAGTATGCTTATTTTTCTGTTAGCCATAAACTGGTTTTTATTTTTTTTGTATATTTTTTATGAAATTTTAGACTTTTTTTCTTGAGGTTCTTCGTTATCCAATATTTATTTACAAGCAAAAAACAATAATATTCAGGAGTGCCAAAACCGACGAATAAAAGGTGCACAGAGTTTGTATGGAGAAGGCTTTGCCCTACCCAGCGCCTTAAGAAAGAACCTAATTGCCCATTGGACGCTTTTATACTTTACCGTCGACGGCCACGGCACGGCACGGTAAAACTATGGTTTCGTTGTCGTGCCGTGGACGTCCACGGTACAGTATAGAAGCGACCACTCTGTTTATGATTTGTGTACAATAAGAGGGCCCTAAGTGTTCCAACCGGAAAGGAAGTATTTCTTTCACACTCACACTCGTCTTGGTTACGGTAGGCCATCTGGACTGACGTCATTATGTATAAATTTAGTGCAATGTTGTCGCGTAAAAGTGGGTTCAAACTTGTGTGATTGATGCTTTAAATATCTGATAAGTTGGTCTTAACAGATAGAATTAATATTTTAACTGTACTTATTTGTTGGCAAAAGCTGCGAATTTCCTCCCGATAACCCTCTCCTATGTAGTTTCATAGTTGAAGATATGTTATTATTTAAGTAAATAACAATACAAGCCTTTGTCAATAAAGAATAGCTACCGCTAAGTGGGAGTCACTCATGCTATCTGGCTCACACAGCCTTACTAAGGCTTTATCTCTGTCTTGATATAATATAACGTACCTTAACTTCACTCTTTAAAAAAGGCTTTCCATCAAATTTATGATGATTTCGCCAATCAATACTTGTTCAAAGACGTTGTTCGGTAACGACGCCATGACAGTAGGCAACTGGTTTTGTATAACGTACCTATTATATTACCCTATAGGAAAAGCCGCCATTTTTAGAATCTATTCTTATTAGTACGGGTTTTACCCGTGTATAGTGAAAGGAACTTTCAAATGTTAACGTACAGAAGACTGTTAAAATACAAGGGCGTCTTCAACGACTTCTTAGCTTTAAAACCTAATTGAATAACAAATTAGACTAGCAGCTGAAATCTGACAGTTAAATAGTCAATGTCAGTGTGGGGTAAGACCGTCTACGGATTTAATTTCGTTTATACAACGTTGGTGAAACAAACTTACGGCCCGCCTAAATGGGCGCTTTTTAGGGTTCCGTAGTTCCGTACCCAAAGGGTAAAACGGGGCCCTATTACTAAGGCTCCGCTGTCCGTCTGTCACCAGGCTGTATCTCAAAAATCGTGATAGTTGGACAGTTGAAATTTTCACAGATGATGTATTTCTGTTGCCGCTGTAACAACAAATACTAAAAATCAGAATAAATTAAATATTTAAGGGGGCTCCCATACAACAAACGTGATTTTTTTGCCGTTTTTAAAGATAATGGGACGGAACCCTTTGTGCTATGTGCTAAACTATGGGTCCATTCATAAATAGTAAGTTTATAGCCTATGGGCTATTTATGAAGGAAACAATAGTTTTACCGTGCCGTGGGTGGACGTCCACGGAAAAGTATAAAAGTGCCCAATAGAAAGCGTTTACCGTAGCCAGTGGACAACTGCATCGACTTCTTTTCCAACGGGACTTCCCCACATTGACCTCATCCTCAAAGGAGATGACCTATCAAAACTTTAAACCTAACTGTTTTTATTTTTAAATTAAGCCATGCCATGATGAAGTTAGCCGTTTTTTGGCAGTAAAGGTATGAAGTGTAAAATGAAAATGCATTGATTAATTTATTTAATGTAATATTAAATGTGTTTGTTTGTACAATGTCACGATCACCACACTAGTTTTGTCGAAAATAAAATGTTTGAAAACATTTGGTTGTATTAATTACTTATTTAAAATAAAAAAAAATTAATAGTTTAAAAACACTAGAAAAACACGCTTGTTAATTGAAACCAGATCGTTCAAAGTCCATTACGTGACCTTTCTCACAAGTGCAAAGACGACTATGATACGATATTCCATCATGGAATGCCAGTGCCTATCCTACCGGCTTCATCATCAGACCTTGAAACCTAATCGTGGTCAAAGTTCATTACAAGACTTTTCTAACAAATCCAATCACAGCTATGATACGATGTTCCATCATGAAGTTCCAGTTCATATCTTCCGGCTCCATCATTAGATCAGTTCGACAGTACCATATTATTGTATTGTCATCAGAACTACATACAGCTGCCAATTTTCATGACGCTACGATCCTTGGAAGATGGTTAAATTAGTTACCTTAGATTCCATTACATAGTTAGTTACATACAGGTCGACCTATCAGACCTTGAAACCTAATCGTGGTCAAAGTTCATTACAAGACTTTTCTAACAAATCCAATCACAGCTATGATACGATGTTCCATCATGAAGTTCCAGTTCATATCTTCCGGCTCCATCATCAGATCAGTTCGACAGTACCATATTATTGTATTGTCACCAGAACCACATACAGCTGCCAATTTTCATGACGCTACGATGCTTTGAAG
Organism: Cenopis cana; assembly: GCA_951800055.1. Lineage (NCBI taxonomy): Eukaryota > Metazoa > Arthropoda > Insecta > Lepidoptera > Tortricidae > Cenopis > Cenopis cana. Next base: position 1,541,711 of record OX637492.1, on the reverse strand, counting down.
ATGGTTAAATTAGTTACCTTAGATTCCATTACATAGTTACATACAGGTCGACCTAATAAAAGCGTGTTAATGACAGAAAGCCTTCTGTACGAAAGTAACTACTATAAATTATTCTGTGGTACAGTCAGCGTCATATAGTTTGTAGCTGCCAAAGTGGCCAAATACTAGCTAGTGGCTATTTGGCCACTTTGGCAGCTACAAACTATATGTATGACGCTGACTGTACTGTACTGAGTACAGAGGGTCTACCGAAAACGAAATATCTGCCTCTCTGTCGCACTTGCATATTGGAGCAACAGAGAGGGAGATAGTTCGTTTTCGGTTCCCGGTAGACCCTCAGTTGATGTTAACGTCAAACGTAAATGAACACGTATTGTCCAACCATGCATTACCTGTATGTACGTAAAAAAATGCAAATACAAATCGTTGAAGGCGCCTGTACACGCAAGACCTTCTCCATACAAACTCTGTGCAAGTTTTATTCGTCAGTTTTGGCACCCCCCATTTTTTTTGCTTGTTAATATTAAACATACGAAGAATTTCAAGCAAAAAAAAAAGTTTTTTTTTTATCTTGAGGATCTAGCTAACTAATACCTAAATAAGCATACTGACCAAAAATCATAAATGTAATGCGAAGAAAAGCACAAAGTTTGTATGGCGAGTGCTTGCGTATACATCAAAATACTATAATAATATTACTGGACATATATAGTGATGGGAACGTAAATATCCTTGGGACAGATACGTATTTTAACACGTAAACACCTTACTATTACACTTTATTCCATCGTGATAAGTTGAAACCCTTAACCTATTTCTGCTGATCGACTCTGAGTCGCACTTTTTTAAAGATTTTTATTATAATCAGGTACATTATCTCGTTTTTTCGGTAAATACCCACATTAATAAAATAACTGATCTTAGTTATTATTCTTAATGTAATTAACATTTACAAAGACCTTATTTTTCTTTCTATTTTTGTTTCTTTTCTTAGAAGGCTTCTCGGGGTTAGCCGGTAGTGTTGAATAGGCCACTGTCGTGTTAGGGGTCCGTGGCGCATAAGACGAAACCCACACCTTATTATTGTTAATGTTCTTTGGATCTTTCTCGGCTAGTGCCGTGTGGTTCTCTGAATGTGCTGGTGTCGCAGAATAGGTCGATGGAGCCACCCACGCGTTATTTTTGTTTATGTCTGGGTTTTTTTCAGTGAATGCTGTTGGCGCTGTAAAGGCTTCTGAAGACGTCTGCGTCTTCGAATAAGCCACTGGTGCCTTAGGAGTTGATGGCGCTGAAAAGCCCGACTGGGACACCCACGCCTTTTTGTTTTTGTTCTCTGGACTCTTAGCGAATAATGTTGGCTCCCTATTATAGGCTTCTGAAGGTGTCGTCGAAGAGGCCACTGGTGCCCTAAGGGTTGAAGGCGATGAAGAGCCCGGTTGGGACACCCACGCCTTTTTGTTTTTGTTCTCTGGACTCTTAGCGAATAATGTTGGCTCCCTATTATAGGCTTCTGAAGGTGTCGTCGAAGAGGCCACTGGTGCCCTAAGGGTTGAAGGCGATGAAGAGCCCGGTTGGGACACCCACGCCTTTTTGTTTTTGTTCTCTGGACTCTTAGCGAATACTGTTGGCTCCTTATAAGAGTCTGAGGATGTCTTCGAAGAGGCCATGGGTGCCTTAGGGGTTGATGGCGCTGACGAACCCGGTTGGGACACCCACGCCTTTTTGTTTTTGTTCTCTGGACTCTTAGCGAATACTGTTGGCGCCCTGGGCGTTTGTGACGGTGTCGTCAAATAGGCCTCTGATGTCTTATTGGTCGGTGTGGCTGAAGAAGCCGATGGTGCTAAAAAGATCGATGAAGCCACCCGCGCCTTATTCTTGTTTCTATTCTTTGGAGTCTTCTTAATGAGTGTCTGTTGTTTTCTTAGTGCTGGTGACACTGTACTGGTTGGAGGTTCCAAATAGGCCGATGGTGTTGTGGGTTGCAGCGATATTGAAGAAATCGGAGGTGCTAAATAGGCATGTGCTGCCCTAGGTTGCGGCGAGTTCGGAGGTGCCAAATAGGCAGATGGTGCCCTAGAATGCAGTGCCATTGATAAGTTCGGAGGTTCCAAATAGACAAGTGGTGCCCTAGCGCGCGGCGACATTGAAGAGGTCGGGGGTGCCATATAGGCCGGTGGCTCCCAAGCGGCCGCTGGTGGCGTAGAGGCTGGTGGGAGTGAAAAGGCCGGTTCCACCGAATATGCTGGTGGTGCCGCAGGGACAGGTGCCACCGAATATGCCGGCGGTGCCCAAGAACCGGCTGATGGCGTATAAGCCGGAGGCGCCCCTGGGTCCGGTTGGTTGTATCTGTCAATTATAATAACACACAAATTCATAAATTATATGGCTTTCGCTTAGAGGTCATGTGGTCGTGGCATATGGCTTTCAACATATGCAGATGGATAGTTTCATGGAATTCGTCCTGAACTCTCTGTGGTAGATAAAATTGAGCGTGGTTATTTATTTAGGTGGCGAACCTAGATATTCCTATGGCTATGTCCACTCACCTTTGTTCGTGGAATTTTGCTTTTTCCCATCGAGTTTCAGAAGTTGGTCCAGCTCGAAAATCAACCTTATCGTAACCATTGTAGGTTTTGGAAAACTCCTCTGCCAAGTCGGGATACAATCTTTCTGTTGAAATTGGTCTGAAAGAATAATTACACATTAGGAGCTTGTGGGGAATTCACCCACACCCACACCCACACACCCACCCACACACCCACACACCCACCCACACACTCACCCACAACACACACACACACACACACACACACACACACACACACACACACACACACACACACACACACACACACACACACACACACACACACACACACACGTAACAATGGGGCCAGTCACATGGTGATAATTATCATGATGATATATGATGATGATGATAATAATCACTGTGTAACCGACCCCTTATTTCAAAAATATAGTTGATCCTCACCTCGGCACATCGCGATACGTATTTTCAAAATATACTTCAGTCGATGGTCTACTGCGAAAATCGACCGTATTGGGAACATCGTAGGTTGGATTTTCTTCAGCTAGATTGGGGTACAATCTACCAGATCCTTCTACTATCGATTGACTTGATCTGAAAGAAGTAATAATGTGGCTTCGAATCGAATTTGACGTAGGTACACTAAGCTTTCATTGTAATGCTGGCTGTATCTATTGGCTATTTTCATCGAGATCATTAAAAAAACCTATTGTGTTTTATGATCCCTATTTTGTCGTACTTAGGGCGAAAGTTGCATGAACAATGTGAATTCCAGCATGCCATCAAATAAAATAAATAAATAATATTTGTGGACAATCTTACACAAATCAACCTAGTCCCAAACTAAGCAAAGTTTGTACTATGGGTACTAAGCGACGATTATACTCACACTTACTTATACTTTGGACTTTGTATGTTTTCTATGTATTTAAGTATTTATTTATCTATATAAGACCCAAAAACAAATATGCGTGCTCATCACACAAATAAATGCCCCGGCCGGGATTCGAACCCGGTTCAGTCAGCTTAATTTCGACCAATGGGGCTGGATTGGATCATCGTGCTCAGCCCGGCTTGTACAAATATCCCAGCATACTTATTTTATTACACTCTTTGGTTATATCCACATACCATTATATTAAACTGATGTAATAAGCACCTCAATTTGTATGAAAAACCAACCATATAGTAACTACCAGCGGTCGGCTGTCGACTGACAATGTTGGTACCTTCTCTCTGATCTGATAGCTACGTAGAAAGAGGATCTATAGAAGGAGGGTTAGCGAATCACACACAGGGACGGAGATAATGTGACAGTTTCTTCTGGGGTTACCACAAAAATAATAATCTCCCCATTTTTACTGACAAGTAGGTTTTTAATTATTGAGAATCTTCAAAATAAACTCTTAGTAAATATTAGCGGACAAACACAAAACATCCGATGTCCTCCCAATTACGATATAAAAATGTTTACTGATTTAATACCTACATTATAGTTAACAAAATCACGATTAGATTAAAACGTCTTAGTTATTTAGCCATTATAATAATGAAATTCACAATAGTATTCTAATCACATCACAATTAAATTTAGAATCAGTTATTTTTAACGTTCGAGCCGATCTGGTTTACCCAATATTATGGGTAACATATTTTCTTACACGCTGGCCACTGGTTTATCGATGACACTTTGGTGGCATAGGCCGGTGGCAGACAATCGCTGCCTTATACGCGATGAGGGACAGGAGATATGTCATTGTTTCTCGCTCCCACGTGTGTTATTGTCTATGCTTACATCTCCTTCACACAGCTTTGTATGTGTGTATCACCAGCTCCATCTATACTTACTTCATGGATAGCTACCAATATTACACGTGCGGCCCGTGACTTTTTCGTTAGCTACATACCTACATACTTGTAGCCACTATATGGCCCTTGGCTGCTCGGCCAAAAAGGTTGCGGACCGCCTGGGTTATGTGACGTTTCAGGGGGCCTACGGAACCGAAAACGAAGTGTCTCCCTCTTTGTTGCTCCAATATGCAAGTGCGAGAGAGAGGCAGATATTTCGTTTTCAGTTCGTTCGCGGTACGCCCTCAACACATTTTTCGGTTATAAAACATAGGTAGGTAATGCTAAGGCTGGAAACAGTGCTCGACCGACGGTCAGTGCGTACCGTCGGTCGGGCGCCGTTTCCAGCCGTATATATATCTATGCAAGTCTATGGCTGGAAACAGAGCACGACCGACGGTCAGTGCGTATGGTCAGTCGGCTGACCGTGAGTATCGCTCTGAACGCACGAATGCTTTCATACAGCGATAGCTACGTCGGTCGGCGCCCGACCGACGGTACGCACTGACCGTCGGTCGAGCACTGTTTCCAGCCTAATAAGTATGGTTATAATCATACCGAATAATGTTTCCGAATAAACCTATCGTGGTATATCATATTTCCGCACGATAAGTTTATCATTGTTAGCTGGGCAGGCTATACTATAAATCGTTTTATAAGTTAATGTGTACCAAGAATTGACTCACCTAAGTGCGCTATGGTGGCTATGGTTTGAAGGAGTCGTATTACCAAAACAATCCCTTGAATTCGACGTCCTTCGAAAATCTGCCTTATTATAATAGTCATAGGCACAAAATTCTTCAGCACGCTTACACTCTTTTGTTGTAAGCTGACATCCTTTTGCTGTCGAATCATTATGTCTGAAACAGTTTTAACAATCCAAATATTGAACCTGGGGTTCTTCAGAAGACAAAGAGTTCAGTCAGTGTGATTACTTGATCAATACGAATAAATAAATACACTACAGTTGGCTTTGTTAACATTTTGTTAATACCTAGTATTTTTGTGGACATTATGTCATTGGTTATTGTTTTAGTTCTTTAATTATGGTATCTTTGTATCGTATTGCTGTTAATGCCTCAAATAAATGCATAAATAAATTAATAGATATTTGTGGAGAATCTTACACAAATCGACTTATATATACCTACGTAGTCCCAAACTAAGCAAAGAGCGATAAAAAAATTAGGCTGTTGTCTACCGGTGACGGGCATCCCCATCATTTAAGGGGAGGTATCCCCAACGCAAATGTCCCGCTCTAACACGCCTGAGTTTACAATTACCCATCCCGCTCTCTACGCAAGCTCTGCGCGCAGTTTCGTAAATATTTAGCTATAGTCATTAAGCCAATCATTTTATCAAAGCAAACCCTGCGAATTTGTCTATAACTATTTAGGATCTTTAATTGAGTACAAAAATTAAATGTTAAATATCAGTAATATAGCCGTAGTATTGAAAATACATTCCAAAAAGGGGTAACTTCGCGATTTTTTTCTATCGAGTGAGATTCATCAGGTCATGTAACTGACTGCGAATTTGACTAGACAAGATCCTTATGTAACACATATTTTTTTTTTAGATTTTAAGACACTATATTCTATGTCTCAGATGGGAGTCTCGTTTGGGCCACGGTAGAGAACGGACGCTCCCTGGAGCCATTATCCGACCTCTATTATTGTCTTTAAAACGACACAATAGTTCTGCAAAACAAAAGCCGGCCGACGGTCACCAACACGTGTTGCGCGCCAGCGACCGCGCTTGAGTCCTGCGTAAAGGGGCAAGACAGCCCACGTGCCGATACGCGATTTGTTTATTTGCCTAATCTCTTAAAAAGTGTCGATTCGTGCTAATTTGCAGTGCGTCCAATTAAGTTACGTCTCATAGTGAGTGTAATCAAAGTCCCTGTGTGATACGAGTCGGAGCGAACTCCTTCATCGCAGGCCCGTGCTTACGAGCATCGAGCGTGGCCGCGCAGAGCAAAACTACAGTACAAACCCGGGTGAGAGAATTCCATTACTGCCATTTACTGACATCTGTATTATATACCTCGTAGCTCAGACCGTATCGGGCACCATTTACGCATCTGGGGATCAGACACGGTCCGTACCATATCAAATCTAGGTACCAGCCGCGAACCGACTAACAAGGCAACCCTCCTCCGAAAAATATAGCAGTAAGTCTCATAAACTAATTGGACGCACTACAAACGGCTGCACGTGTTTTGTCATATCAGTATTAAGGCACCCATATCTTCAGATCATAAACTAGAAATAACGACCGTCAACAATCTCAATCTGTTTTGTGCGGCTAGCACATACTCATCCTTAAGAACTATATACGCGTCACCCACTTAAGTAACCTGAGTTATATAAGTAACTACTAGGGTGGCGCGTGTCCCTTTATATTAATCTTGTTCTGATCATCCTAGAACCGAACCAAGTAGGTAGTTAATAAAGCCCGCCCAGTATATAAGAAGGTATCATAGGGACAGACAAACACAAACATAATCTTGTACCTATAAAGATATATAAATTGACCAATCTATAGTATTCATAAAACCGAACACAATAAATAGGTCACATTTACATTCGCTAGTGTCTGTTTACTAGCGCTACCCGCTGTAGATATATAAGAGTAGGTAGTTCATAAAATACTACGCACTGTATTTCTATCGATATCTAATTACTTAAATAGGTACACTAGGTCTAAGTCTACACAGGTTAAGAACCACCCATCCTCCAGCACGAGGACGGGCCGCCATATATGTAAATAAATACCTAACCGTATAAAAGGTTTATTCAACAATCTCGTTGTTCTCCATCATGTTAACATTTTAGTAAACCCCGCGACGCGATCAAGTAACGCGAAACGTAGTCGAATCAATTGCACCAGCCACCACCTTTCTTAGTCAGGGCAGTTACCTACCTAAATAACACTTATCCTTAGACGTTCCTTAGTTTCTAGTCGATCCCATCGATAGTTATTACAAACTAAGTATATAATAGAATAGAGTAGCTAATTGTATGCACCTTGGTGTTAGCTAAATTAAGGGAATTGAATCGAAAACATAAATAAGACTAGATTTACATTCGCACATACTATAATTTAGGATTCATTAGATTAAAATCTTTCCACCCTAATTCCATTAGTATCTTTTGCATACTGCTTACGGGCCGTGTTTAGTTTACCGTATTTCTATTTCCCCCAGCACCCTCTCAAACTACGCGCAAATAGCTACAGGTCATATAGAAAGTCCCATCGAAGTACTTAGATACATCAATAAGCCCGACAAGGTTTCATATCCGACTACTCCCACATTAGGCTAAACATAAAACATTTAACAAAGCAACAACCCCAAAGCCCAATCTTTATAGCGGCCCAACATCTGGTAGGTATTCAAAAGAACCGCCCGGGTTATTCTCTGTACAAATAACATAAAACGTTGTACTTTCCTTAAAAAAGCAATTACTCGGCATCGCTAGTTCCCACCACAAAAAAAAATATATAAAAAAAATTTTTCACCGTCACAATCCTAATCCGTTAGTTAACCAAATAAAAACATTTCTTAACACCCGAAGAGAGTTCTATTGATGCATCCAACATCTGCCACTTAAATAGCGTCATTTACAAATCCCAAGTAATTACCCAATTGCCCAAGTAAGAACAATAATAGCCCCATATCGACAGTTGCCGCAACTAGTTGTATTGTAACCGAACCGACTTTGTCATTATTAGAAGACAAAGCCCAAGGCTATTGTATCGAATATGGCTGCTATGGTAATCTGCCAAATACCTAAAGATGGAAACTGCCTCTTCCGAGCTATTGCGCATCAACTCAAAACTGTACTTGACCTAGAATATGATTATAAAACTGTTAGAGAGCTGCTAGCCAGTCACTTATCATCCGAGAGGAATGACGATAAAATAAAACTAGCCCTTAATGGCAGTGTCTTAGACCATAGAACTACTGACCACTCTAACCTCTCGCTCGCGCAACTCGTAGATGAATATATACGAAACCAATTCAAAGACGGCTTCTGGGGCGGGGAAGAAATCATCCTAGCTGCCACGAACTGTTTTATGGTTAACATATATGTACATATGGACCAACGACAACCGCTCCTTTACAAAGCGCCGATATACGAGTATCATAGGATGGGAAGCTTACACTTATTCTATGGTAACCATCATTATGATTCGATACGTTTCAATAACGAACCGTTGCAACCGCCACCATCGAATGCCATGTGCCAGGCCGGAATTAATACATCAGCTACACAATCTGAGACACAGGAACAACCCTGTCAACATACTGAATACCTTACGCCCAGTAGCCCAGCAACAACTACCCAAAACAACACCCTGTCGCTGAACAGCTCAGTCGATAGTGCCAAAGAAGTCGATGCAACCGGCCTTCGATTAATAAGAACAGTCCCCATTATCAAAACAGTAACGCCCCAGCCGTGTGACTCGATAACGGTAGCAACTTGGAATGTAAGAGGCTGCGCTCCACTACAGGATAAAGTTAATATCGATCACGAACTTTCAACGCGTAACATTACCATAGCGGCCATACAGGAAACGCACCTAACAAGCGGCGAACTAACATCAAATAACTATCGGTGGCTTTTGCACGGAGGACCACACCCACGTGAGAAAAGAGGGGTAGCTATCTTAATAAAAAAAAATATTCAACACGAAATAATAAACACCCACCGTAAATACAATAATATTATAGCAGCGCATTTTAAACTCTCAGTAGCCAACCGAAATACAGCAATAGAGTTAATTATTATCAATACCCATGTGCCGTCCGGTGCGGCCACATGTCTAGCTAAAATCGGAACACTACTGCGGCAAGCGCCAAGAAACGCCGCCGTAATTTTATTAGGCGATTTCAATGCGCACCTTGGAATAAACGATGTAGATAAGCTAAATGGTCTCATTTCCAAGAAAAACTTGTTTCACAAGGAGTCAAACGCTAATGGAACTCTCCTTATTAGTTTAATAAAAGAACACAGCTTATGCGTAAAAACAACGTGGGGACGTCCTTCGTGCAAAGTAACATGGCAGCAGGGCTCGCGCGCCTCACAGATTGATCACATACTGACCACAATGAAACGACCGGTATTCTTTCACAATATACAAGGAACTTTCCCAAAATTAGTCAACACAGATCACAAACTTATATGGGGTGACATACGAAACTCAAGTTGGAAAAGGGTGAGGACGCAAAAGCAATGCAGCGCCTCACTAAATAGTCACAAGCCAAAAATACCGTTTCATTATAAAAACGTTAACTACGAAGCGCTGGAAAGCACAGCAGTGGTTAAAGACTATCAAAATGAGGTGACGCGCCTTCTTTTCGTGAAAACTACAACACCAGACCCCAACGACGCCAACGAACCCCCCACCTGGGCGGAACTAAACGACATCCTCAGACAAGCGTCAAAAGTGATTCCCCCTAAACCCGTAGCCCGATCGCGGGAAAGTAGGTTAGCCCTCGCCAAGCTCCAAAAAGCTATGTTTTTGAAAAATAGGAATCCGACTAATCGGGACCATGATATAGAAGTTAAAAACGCACGCAAATCGCTCCGCAAAGCACAGGAAGGGGACTTTAACAGCGAATGCACGCTCTTCTTTCGACACCTTAGTACGGCACATCGGGCCATGAGGATGAAAATCACTTATAAGTTTCTAAAAAGCTACAGAAAAGCCCCGGAAAACAGAACACTTACTAAACACTTCATTCCGATGTCGAACTGGGTATCAGAGTTGAAGAAGAGCGAAGGAAAACCAATTGACACAATTCCATGCGAGAATAACCAACTCGCAAAAGAAAACGGGCCCGATACGGACACAATAGTAAAAATCATTCAAAAAATGAAAAATGGTACCGTCCCTGGTACTGACCATATAGCCCCAGAACTTTACAAAGCCGCGCCAATGGAATTTATTGAACACTTGACAAATATTATGCACGAGGCTTGGACAGATAACAAAGTGCCGGAAGAATGGCTAAAGTCCAAACAAGTCCCCATCCCAAAGAAAACCTCACCAAAAAATGTGAACGAGTACAGAAGAATATCTATTTGCAACGTGGGTTACCGCATATACGCGAACTTCCTGCTCGAAAAACTTGACAAGGAAATAGGTACTCTAGGAAGTTATCAGGCAGCTTTCCTTAACGATAGATCGACGGACGACCACCTATTCACTCTGCGTCGGGTTCTGGACACCAACTGGAGAGAGGGTAGGAGACTGTATGTGGTAGCTCTGGATCTCGAAAAAGCCTTCGACAACGTAGATCTTAATGCCCTTAGGGATATACTTCTCAGTAGGATAAGCACGCCACTCACAAACAGAATTATTGCCGCCTGTATGAGAGAAGAAACATTCATTTCCTGGTTTGGGCAAAACTCCGATACAATCAACAAGGGTAAGGGAGTCAAACAAGGGTGCCCTCTATCACCCAGGCTCTTTACAATACTCGTGGACGACGTCCTCAAAACTCTAGAAGAAGAAGACGACGCCGTTAACTTAAACCAGGACAAACAACTTACCCTGCCCCTAATACTATCATTCGCGGACGATCTCATTATGGTAGGGGACTGCCTTGCTACACTAGACAGGTTAATAAATAAACTAAAATCACTATTGAACACGGTAGGTCTCATTATCAACGAAACCAAAACGAAACTCATCATTAGAGACCCCTTCGGCCCCCCTGTTTCTGAACAACAGCGCAAAATAATAGGCGGCGTGTTAATACAACCGACAGGAATAATTAGATACCTAGGTACGTACATAACGGCAACTCATGACAGAAGAGCAGCAATAAAAACCAGATGTGACCAGGCAATCCGCAATACGAAAATCATAATCAAATATATACAAAAATATAAAATTGAGTGGAAAATTGCCAGGTTAATGTATAGGATGGTCATCGCTCCCTCAATGACCTACGGCCTAAAGGTCATGTCGCTTACAAAGGGCAACAGGTCCAGACTTAGAAAATATGAAAGGCACATTCTTAAGGAAATGTTAGGTGTCGCTAGAGACTCCCCGAAAAAAAAATACACGAAATCTTAGATGGTAAGACCATCACAAAGTTCATTAAAATATGCAGGCTTAACTACTACGGCCACATACTCAGACGACCAGAACCACACCTCCTCCATGCCGCCATGAGATACAGAGAGAGCAAGCGAAAGGTTGGCCGACCAATTTTCACTTGGAATGATTCCCTTCATCATGACATAACTCACTACACAAACAGAACCAAAGCCTATTGGAAATCCATTGCATCGAACCGGGGCCTCACAAAGAAAGAAGCTAACAAAATATACAAAGCACCTGAAACAGACACTGAATCCGAACCAGACGAGGTCGAACAACAGCAACATGATGAAAGCCACGATGGCCACCCTCCACGAATCTGAGTAATAGCAGTCATTCTCCCCCCATGCATAGTTATTAACACACGTATATATTTATTCTTCCTCATACTGGGCACGATGCAAGTATTCGGTCTGGTTGTATCTATCCCTTCAATCCACCTCCTGACTGCAAAAGCCCTACACTCCCCTCCTGTACTTATTGGCTCTCCGGTGTCTCGGACAGGAGGGCCAGTTGGAGACACCAGGGCGGCAGAAGACGTAGAGGACCTAGCGAAAGGGCCCGAACGCTCGCCCTGTCACAGCACCTGCAGCCACGGATAGAGGCTGCTAAAGTTCCTATGCACCTCCGGCCGACTGTCTGTGCGGTGCCAGTGCGATCATTTGAGCAAGGTCGTCAAGCCTCTTCGACCCTCCCTCCCGGGTGTGGCCAACGCCTCCGCGTCCTTGCAGCAGAACTGCTGGCTGGATGAGTCACCGGAACGGAACGGGAACGGAACTATATTCTATGTCTCAGATGGTTTTTAGAAACTCAAAAGTGGTAATACCCGGCCTTAAACAAAATATTGTTTTTGTTTTGTTTTTTATGTTGGTATAGAGGACCGGGAAAATAAATTATGGAGGCGCCTTTTCTGTAGCGCGTATTGAATCGCTACACGGTACACGCTGGCTCCTATTCCACAAAACTTTGAAGTTACAATTTGACAAACAATTTTGGGGGAAATGCTTTTTTGTTCTAATGCTTTATTGAATTGACACGGTTGGCCACATTAACCTAAATACTTTACTTAGGTACTACCTTCGATCAGTGGCAGTTGTCTCCACACTCGGTGCTGGGTTGCAGTAATTACTAAAAAAAACATGAACAATGAAGCTGAGGATAAGTTGGTTGCACATAAAGTATTCATAATATATCTGGCAAAAAATAGCCATCCCCTAACGCCCTAAAAAAATATATTGAAGATTTTATTCCACCTATGCCCAATTTTCAGCCTTCTAGAAGTAAAGGTTACCTTAGGTACTACCTATACCTAGGTACTGAACTAAGCCGCAGACGGACGGAGATGGCATATTGGCGAAGTAAAAAAAAGGGTTCCATTATTTACTACGGAACCCAGAAAAAAGGTAAAGTAGGTCTAGGTATGTACGTTTGAAAGAACTTCTAATTTGCATAGGTCACCTTCACCTATGTCACAATTATATGTTTTAATGTTACACAAAATGAAAGATTACGAGTAGCAATCAACTCACCTTAACATGTGGAAATATGGTATAATATTTCCGTAAAAAGCACGATTTTCTGATGTACTACGAATTTGGATCGTATTCGTACGAGTTTGGGTAGAACATTCATCAGTTTCATTTGTTGACGATTTACTTGTAGGCCTAAAACATTTACCACTATATAAAAAGCTTATACATTTTATAATGACATAACCCATTCGGCGCCGGTAGCAATTAACCATAAAAAAATGCCACGAATTCATGACACCAGCACAATTATACACTGAACTCTGGTTATATAGGTAATAAAATAAATAACAAATACATAGTTATTGCTACTCACTCTTGGCTCTGATCCTTTGATTGCGAGTATCCCATTATGTAAGGAAAACAAAACACTGCACTTAATTTTAATGGTGCCAAATTATACGATGTTCATTATCGTACTATTGATACTAAATTATCATACTTAATTGTGCTTTTTAAAACAACATAACACACACAGTCCACGGTGTGCCACGGTCTGCCTGTCGAGTAAAGAGTAAAGATAGTTTGACATCATAGGAGTTACCAGTTACCAAAACAATAAACCCCTTGAATCGAACATAACACAATATCACAACCAAAACATCTGAGAGTGAGAGTAACTAAGTGGCAAACAATTTGCATTTATATGGATGGACAGATACCATATGTCGGACAATTCAACTTGTAGATATATCTCTAAAGATAATTTTATTTCTCATAATATCGTTGGTAGTCATGTCGAGGGATTCCCCTTCATTTAATTACACTGGTAACATTGTTTTAAAAAGTCCAACGTTATGCGCGCCAGCGCGCGCGGCAGTGTTGCCAAGCCAACTTAGCATTTTTCTGCTAAATTTAGCATATTTTCGTATTTTGTGTGGTGGTTTGTTGTATTTATTTACTTGCATTTTCAAGCAAGCAAGTGTGTGTATCTCATTATCACTGATAGACCTAAACGTTCTTTCAACGGAATAGCAAAGGAATATTGTTGGATATAGGTTTATCATGGAATTCCGCAAAGTAACGCCATTCAATCAAACAGTTTTATTGGGTCGAAGTGCATCCGCAAGGGCCCTCATCTAGATAAGATAAGATAAGAGATAAGATCAAAAAGTTTAAATACTTTCGCATTTATAATATTATAGTAGGATATCGCAATCGTGTTAAGGAGGGATAATATCAGTCTTCTGATACTTCTAAATTTTTAGGGTTCGGTGGGTATAATAAACGCCCAAAGGGTAAAACGGGACCCTATTACTAAGACTCCGCTGTCCGTCCGTCCGTCTGCCACCAGGCTGTATCTCATGAACCGTGATAGTTATAGACAGTTAAAATTTTCACAGATTTCTGTCGCCGCTATAACAACAAATACTTAAAAACAGACTAAAATAAATATTTACGGGGGCTCCCATACAACAGACATGTTTTTTTTTGCCGTTTTATAGATAATGGTACGGAACCCTTCTTGCGCAAGTCCGGCTCGCATTTGGCCGGTTTTTTTACGGGGAGGTTTTCTACGGGGCGTCTACAGATTGGTGTTGCCATTTCAAACATTTGCGATGTTGAAAATGTTGTTACATATTGCTGATATAAATTATAAAACTAGATCTCTCCTAGCTTTTTTCCCGATAGTGCCCTAGGGTGCCTGAGCAGCCCGGGGTCCACTTCGACACCTAATCAAAAGATTTTGCGTAGGCACTAGTTTTACGAAAGCGACTGCCATCTGGCCTTCCAACCCAGAGGGGAAACTAGGCATTGTTGGGATTAGACTTGTTTCCTCACAATGTTTTAGTTCACTGAAAATCTACTGTTAAACAATAAATGACATATCGACGTAGGTACAGTCACGAGTTTTAATTTCGAACCCACCTAAAAAAGGTTGACAGTCCTGTCAAATAAACTGTATAGAAATATTAGAAATTCAAAGAAAAAGTTTGCGAAATGGCTCATAAATTAAAGCGCGTGACCGTACCTACATGAGTTTTTATGAATAATCCAGTGGAACGTGCCAGGATTCGAACCCGTGACCATCGATTTAATATACCCTAGATACACTATCCGCCTGTCAAAAACGTCCGCGCTCAAGAGTGCTTAAATGCCTTGTAAGCACTCGTGCGCTCGGAGTTGCGCGCTAGCCACCGTCTTGTCAACATGCCGAAGTGCTCCGTAAAAAAATGCAAAAACAACACCTTAACGACTTTAAAAACGCATGAAATTTCGTATTTTCGATGAGTATTTCTTTTAAGTTTCATATTTTGATAAATATATAATTGTATTACGCTTATAACAAATATTATTTAAAGAATTTGAAAATAACAGGCAGACGCCTAGCAACGCTACTGTCTCTTTCCCCCGCGTTTCAATTGCTGTATATCGAAACGAAACGGAATAT
Source organism: Cenopis cana (assembly GCA_951800055.1). NCBI lineage: Eukaryota > Metazoa > Arthropoda > Insecta > Lepidoptera > Tortricidae > Cenopis > Cenopis cana. The sequence continues at coordinate 1,526,275 of OX637492.1, read as the reverse complement.
TGTGGAATCGGCCTATAGTAAAATTTCGAATGAATGGAGTCGCAGACTGAGACATATTTTTAATCAAAATGGACAAGTGTTAAAGTATAAGTAAACAAGTATTAAGGTAGTAAATTAAGTACTTAAATTCTATCGCGATGAACGAGTTCCACGCGGACGAAGTCGCGGGCAATAACTAGTAGCTCATAGAATTTACGCTTCTTTTTGAAGAATGTAGGTAGGAAGCTCAAACACTCCTAAGCTATACTATTTTATTGTGGATTTCCGTTGCCTACCTTCCGGCCTCAAATACCAGATCAGGTCATTGGTAATTTAGCAGTACAGCGGAACCATTTAAATCAGCCTCTCCATCGCTTCAGCCACCCATTAAACACTAGGAGTTTTGGATAACCATCCATGGTCTTCGTCATCAGCTCCTGTTCACCAAATGCTAGTTCTGAATGCTCGATTTTTTACCGAAAATACTATAATCGCGAAATGTTTCCCTTGTATTTTTGAAGAGTTCCCTCAATTCCTCATGGCTCCCATCATTAGAAGGTATTATGGTATGTAAGCTTTCAATCAATCAACGAAATAATTTTCCAAATCGGTTCATTAACGCTGAGTTCTGAGGTAAAAAACAAATATAAGGTATTAAAAAAAAATACATATATAATAATGTCAAAAAATTACCACTGCCCAATCCCCCTCATTTATGAGAGGAGGCCTGTGCCCCGCAGTGGGACGTATATAGGATGATGATGATGATTATAATGTCAAAAAAATATTATTGCTTTAAGTTTATTATTGCCGACTGTACTTACTTTTTTTTCACAGTCATCACATCAACTACTCATAGAGACCGTGCTGCAAGTTAGCGGAAAAGGTGTGGAATTAAACAACAAGTTAACTATAAAATATTTATTTCCGCTACGCCGCAAGCACACGAATAAGTCGTAGGGTCGGAGTCCGACTAAGCCGTCTGATTTTTACTCCCGGGTATTGAAGGGGTTCAGCCGCCACCACGCCAGTACTTCCCTGGTTCTCGGAGTAGCCCTGAAGGAGGATGAGCTGAGGGACGTCAGCTAGGGTCAGCGCGCGATCGGTGGTCTTGGCCTTAATCCATAAGGTAGTACCCTGGAATTTACGTCCTTCGTGTAAGTAAATTCAAATTGTAACGGCTCCGTTGACTGTGACGGCACGGCAGCATTAAGCAGAAGCACAGAGAGTAGTACTGCGTGATGGTGATGATGATGGCCTGGTGGTGATGTGCGGTGTCACAGTCAGAACGGAGTTTACATGATGAGATGGTAAAACTACATCACAAAATCAATAACTAGGTTTCACAACATTTAATTAGTTATTATATTCTCTAATTTACGTGATTAAATGCAATGCAAAATAGTTGTGATGCGTAGTAAGGCAGAAATATATGCGGCAAGCGAGAGAACAAAGAAACATTTTAGCCTAAAAAGCCGTTAGACACACCATTTGAAATTACCGTTATCTGGAAGCATAATAACGTTTAACACTTACCCAATGGGGTTTTAAAACACTTAAATATTATGTAACGTAAACACGTTACATAACCTAGGTTACTTTATTAAACTTATATTACTATACATAATTATAGCTTTCATCAAAATATAATAGTCTTATCTACTAACACTTACCTACAATTATAACAACATAAACAAATAAATACTATACCTAAATTCAACTATAATTTGGGTTATTTATAATACGTAGTTGTTTTTCCCCGACGACTGTACTTGAATGCCATCGCCTTTGTTTCGCGAGTAACGGCCCGCCGTCGGCCGGCACCCCTCGCCGCGCGTCCCGCAGCCCGCGCTCGTCTTAGCGTAGCTGCCTCTCGCCAGACAGAATTTAATCTCGACGCCGGCGCACGTTCGCTTGCTTGGCGCAGCGTCTTCACACGTAGCCGGCGAAATTTATAATGGTGCAGTAAAGTTATTAAATCGGGCCTCTGCCCGTATGTGGTGTACTTAGTAGTCCACAGTTTTAATATTTAAGTGTTTTAAAACCCCATTGGGTAAGTGTTAAACGTTATTATGCTTCCAGATAACGGTAATTTCAAATGGTGTGTCTAACGGCTTTTTAGGCTAAAATGTTTCTTTGTTCTCTCGCTTGCCGCATATATTTCTGCCTTACTACGCATCACAACTATTTTGCATTGCATTTAATCACGTAAATTGGAGAACATAATATTTAATTAAATGTTGTGAAACCTAGTTATTGATTTTGTGATGTAGTTTTACCATCTCATCATGTAAACTCCGTTCTGACTGTGACACCGCACATCACCACCAGGCCATCATCATCACCATCACGCAGTACTACTCTCTGTGCTTCTGCTTAATGCTGCCGTGCCGTCACAGTCAACGGAGCCGTTACAATTTGAATTTACTTACACGAAGGACGTAAATTCCAGGGTACTACCTTATGGATTAAGGCCAAGACCACCGATCGCGCGCTGACCCTAGCTGACGTCCCTCAGCTCATCCTCCTTCAGGGCTACTCCGAGAACCAGGGGAGTACTGGCGTGGTGGCGGCTGAACCCCTTCAATACCCGGGAGTAAAAATTAGACGGCTTAGTCGGACTCCGACCCTACGACTTATTCGTGTGCTTGCGGCGTAGCGGAAATAAATATTTCATAGTTAACTTGTCGTTTAATTCCACACCTTTTCCGCTAACTTGCAGCACTGGCGCCTAACCGTGGTTTTTTTTTAAAGGTCTGATTTTACTCCCGGGTGGGTATTTTTGTGTGTGTGTTTGTGTTGGTGTTTTTTTTTGTGTTTTATTTTTTGTGAAACGTTTTTTCAGTTTTTTTTTTGGTTGCCAGCAACTGAAGTGTACGGAGCTCGTTTGGGTTTGTGTCAATAAGTTATAAGTAACGAGTTTTTATTTAGTATAGTCAGACACATTTTGTTTAAGGTATAATTATTCTAGAAGTTATTTTTGAGCGGTGAACGTAGATAGGCTCTTGTGTTACGCTATTTATTGGTACAGTTGACCGCATTTTTTTTTGTTATATAATATAATTGTCTTTTTTTCTCTTGTTCAGAGGAATTAATTGTTTAAAGAGAATTGTTGTATTGTGCTGGGTCTCCGTGTGCATTAGTTGCATAAAAAAACGCTTTTTTTGTTTTAATTTTGTGATTGTTGTTTTTTTTTGCTTTGTGTTTTTTATTTGCAAAGTTTTCAATTATTTTAATTTATTTTGAAGGAAAACAACCAAAAACGTTCGTAATATTAATAATTCCTGTAACAGACGGAGTATTTTCTTTGTTTTTCTTTGAACGTTTTAACATTTACCCAATTGTTTTATTATAAATTTGCAATGTCGTGGCCAATAAAATTTATGTCCTTGCAAAAGGCCGAACTGGAGTACGAGGTAGCTATTCGCGGTGAAACCCCAGCTTCCACAGTTCAGGAACTTCGCAAGCAGATTGCAAAGTGTGGTCCTTTGATTCCTTCCGAGGACATTCTCGTCAGTCCCTTCGATGCAGAGGACGACATAGATGGCGTTGAGGATGTGCTCAAGAAGGTCGACGCGTATTTGGATAGCAGACCTGTGGATAGAAATAACTTACTACGGGCTCAAAATTTAGCTAGTCATATGTATCACAGGCTTATGCGTATCACATGCGAGGATGATGACCAGAGGGAGGCTTACAATAAGTGTGTTTCTTCATTTAAGAGCTGTACTAATCGTCTTAGTGCACTTAAAGAGTCTAATATTGTCGATCCGCTAGCATCTTCTGGCAGTGACCCTCAAACCTTCCCCAGCACATCCTCCACTCCTTTTAACATCACGGTTACGTGTGAAGGCGGTAATGCGAACAATTTTGCTAAGCTGAGGTATGATGGCAAGACCTGCGTACGGGCGTTCATACAACGCGTTTCTGAGTTTTGTGCGGCAAAGAATATATCAAGCGATAAGTTACTTCATAATGCTACCGAAATTTTCACAGGCGATGCCATTCATTGGTTCCGCAGCGTCAGGGGAAGTGTAACAAGTTGGGATGAGCTGGTAGTGCTTCTGAGGCAAGATTTCGGTCAAGCTGATTTTGACTATAGGTTGCTCACCGAAATCAGGTCTCGCACGCAAGGAGAAACGGAAAATATTGTCATTTATTTGTCTGTCATGTCGGGTCTGTTTTCTCGTTTGTCAAAGCCATTGTCCGAAGATGATAAGCTTGAAATTCTTATGCACAATATCCGTCCTTGTTACGCAAGTACTTTATCTTCCGTTTCCGAGGTGAACAGCATTGAGCAATTAAAGACCTTGTGTCGGAACTATGAAAATATACAGTCGCGTCTTTCACACTTCAAGGAACCTCCTCGCCCCACTACGGATACTTTAGCACCTGAATTTGCTTATGCTGGCGGCTGTTCCAAGCAACGGCCCACTTTACCAAATTATAATAACTCAAACTTCAGTAATAATGGGAACAAATATAATTTTAACAGATATACACAACACAATAAATCACATTCTAATGGCTATAATAACAACTCTTCTTACAATAATGTTACTAAACCTAAACCTAATTATGTGCATGCTATTGATTCTTCCACATCAAAGACACGTTTTTGTCCTAGATGTCGTGTAAATTCGCATAATCTGAGACAGTGCACCGCAAACAAGGATGTTATTGTTTGTTTTGTTTGCGGCCGTCAAAACGTTAAGACACCAGACTGTCCTGACTGCAACAAGGGCAAGAAACAGAGTCCAAAAAAACTAATTACCCAGAATTGTATCAACAGCAGTAACGTAGTGAATTTTGATAATGAGGACTGGCAAGATTGGCTACGTACTATAAACTTATTTTTTAAAACTTACAAAATTGACACAATTCTGAAGGAAACATATGATATTGATAATAGGCCTTACGTGTCAGTGCAAATAAATGGCATTACAATGTCAGGGTTATTGGACTCGGGGTCTGCAGTCACGATTATTGGCAATGGCGCTCATACAGTACTTGTAGATAGTGGTCTGAAAGTTATTAAGGGGGATTTTATTTCTGTGACAGCAGCTGGAGGACAAACGTTGCAGAGCGAGGGTTATTTTGAGCTTCCTTTACAGTTTGATGGCAAATTTCACATTTTGAGAGCTTTTATTGTGCCAGGTATACAAAATAATCTCATCTTAGGTGTTCATTTTTGGCGTTTATTTCGAATTTGTCCGAAGTACCTAAATAGTATCGTCCTGGGTGACAAGGAGTCGGCTGTCAACAATGTAAGTGCGTCTGATCAGCAACTGTTCATACAGGGTTACGACAATTTAGAGGAGAGCGAGAAACTGGTAGCCGATAACGTAGTTAAACAGTTTGAGGATATCTCTTACCAGCGTAAAGGGCTAGGTGTTACCGATTTAATTACGCATCGTATCGATACTGGGGACTCGCCCCCCATTCGCCAACGCTACTACCGGCTTTCTCCGGAGAAACAACGCATCTTGGTCGAACAGGTAGACGAGATGCTCTCACTCGACGTTATCGAGCCTTCTGAGAGCGCCTGGTCATCGCCTGTCTTGCTCGTGACTAAGAAAAACGGCCAACCTCGCTTCTGTTTGGACAGCCGAAAGCTAAACTCAGTCACCAAGCGCGATGCTTACAACTTGCCGAATATTTCGGAGATTTTGGACAACCTCAGGGATGCTCGCTACTTATCCAGCATCGACTTGTCCAAAGCCTTCTGGCAAATCAAAATTGCTCCAGAGGATAGGCAGAAGACTTCATTCTACGTGCCGTCCAGGGGTACCTACCACTTTAAACGAACTGCATTCGGTCTGACCAACGCTCCTGCTACTCAGCAAAGACTAGTGGACCTGTTGTTCGCCGAGTTCGACCTTAAGGTGTTCGCGTATCTAGATGACATTATCATCGTCTCGAAAGATTTTAATAGCCACGTATCCTTACTTCTACGCGTTTTGGATAAATTAAAGCGTGCCAATCTAACGGTTAATTTAGATAAGTGCCGTTTTTTCAGTAACCAGTTAAAATACCTCGGGTACGTAGTCGATGGTTCCGGGTTGCGCACTGATCCCGCGAAAGTTGAGGCGATCCTTAACTATCCCACTCCTACTTGTCGCAAGGACGTTAAGCGTTTTTTGGGAACCGCAACTTGGTACAGACGATTCGTCCCTAATTTTAGCACCATAGCTGGTCCTTTAAATAAATTAACGTCTTCCAAGAAGGGTACACCACCATTCAAGTGGACCCCTGAGGCTGAATCAGCGTTCCAGGAACTCAAAGAACGTTTAGTTTCTGCTCCAGTTCTCTGTTGCCCGGATTATACAAAACCGTTTCAGGTTCACACTGACGCTAGCAATTATGGGGTGGGTGCTATGCTTACGCAGATTATTAATGATAAGGAGCATCCCATTGCTTATATGTCTAAAAGCTTGTCGTCAGCGGAGAAAAACTATAGCATTACGGAACGGGAGACGCTTGCCCTTGTCACAGCTCTCGAATATTGGCGCTGTTATATCGAGAATGGACAACCTTTCACGGTATACACGGATCACAGTGCGCTCAAGTGGTTTTTGTCCATTAGTAATCCAACCGGTAGACTGGCTCGCTGGGGTGTACGCTTGTCTGGGTTTAACTTCACTCTTAAGCATCGGCGAGGCGTTGATAATGTCATCCCGGATGCCTTGTCACGAATATCGGTTAGTGCCATTAGTACCTCAAATTCGCACCTAAACTCAAATGATACATGGTATACCAACATTTATAATGGCTGTCTCCATAACCCTATAAATTTTCCGAACTTCATGATTAAGAATGATTCATTGTACCGTTTATCCAGAAACAAGCACGAATTGACATCCGAGTTTTCTTGGAAACTAGTAGTTCCCGCCGAATTACGTGAAAAGGCCATATACGAAAACCATTGTGAGCCAACGGCAGGACACATGGGCATTTTTAAAACTTACCGCAGACTTGCTTTGCGCTTCTTCTGGCCAAGTATGTATCAGGACGTCGTCAAATTCATTGGAACGTGCGAGAAGTGTTTATCGTACAAGGCACAGAACCACCAAACCTTAGGGGAGATGGGGAGGCCTAAGCAATGCTCTCGCCCGTTCCAGATGATCTCTATCGACCTTATGGGCCCTTTGCCAGTTACGAGGAAAAGGAACAACTATATATTTGTCGTCACATGTTGCTTTTCCAAATATTGTTTAATCTTTCCAATCAAGAAAGCTACTGCAGAAGTCTTGGCGGAGATTTTGACAGACTCTGTCTTTCTTGTACATGGAGTACCACAAACCATTTTGATGGATAATGGTACACAGTTTACTGGTAAGGTTATGAATAACCTCTTTAAATTTTACAACGTCCCTAACGTCCATTACACTCCTAAATACAGTCCACACGTAAATTTAGTCGAGCGTTTTAATCGCACTATAATAACTTGCATTTCAACCTTTGTGGAAGACGACCATAGATCGTGGGACGTGTACATTCCGCGCGTTCAGTTCGCCATTAATAGCTCCGTTAACGAGACCACGGGCTTTACGCCTGCGTTCTTAGTTTATGGTAGGGAGCTAGTGTCTTGTGGTACGCACTATACGGAAACCGAGGTCGGGAAGGAAGTGTTGTTCTTACCACGCGATATCTACGCGGAGAACTTAGGTTGTTTGTCGGGAATTTTCGATGACGTGCAACGAAAATTATGGTTGGCTCATGAAAAGAGCACTTCAAACTATAATCTTAGACGAAGGCCAGCTGATTTTGAAATTGGTGACATAGTCATGAAACGCGCTTACTTTTTAAGTGATAAAGGTAAACAGTTCACCAAAAAGCTGGCACCAAAATTTATTAAAGCTAAAATTGTAGACAAGAAGTCCTCTTTAGTATATGTGTTGCAGGATTTATCTGGGAAAGATCTCGGTACTTGGCACATAAAAGACCTCAAATTGGTTGGTCGTAATAAGTAATTTTGTGTTTTTTGTTATCCGTTGGTCACACCTCTGTTACTCTGTCTGCGTATGTAAAATGGTTTAAAGCGTCAGAACATCTTTATTAACTGTACTTGTAGGGTTTCAAGTTTATATGACGTGTAACCCAAAAATAATTTTCTGCAATTACGCGTCAGCAATTATATATTTACAATTACTGATGTATGCATGTAAGCGTGAAGTATGAATGAGGAATTTTGCCAGTGTATCTACAGGTACTGAACTAAGCGGATTTCATTCATTAAGATGAACTAAATCCTTGCACGACGCGCCGGGGTACTGTAACGTAAACACGTTACATAACCTAGGTTACTTTATTAAACTTATATTACTATACATAATTATAGCTTTCATCAAAATATAATAGTCTTATCTACTAACACTTACCTACAATTATAACAACATAAACAAATAAATACTATACCTAAATTCAACTATAATTTGGGTTATTTATAATACGTAGTTGTTTTTCCCCGACGACTGTACTTGAATGCCATCGCCTTTGTTTCGCGAGTAACGGCCCGCCGTCGGCCGGCACCCCTCGCCGCGCGTCCCGCAGCCCGCGCTCGTCTTAGCGTAGCTGCCTCTCGCCAGACAGAATTTAATCTCGACGCCGGCGCACGTTCGCTTGCTTGGCGCAGCGTCTTCACACGTAGCCGGCGAAATTTATAATGGTGCAGTAAAGTTATTAAATCGGGCCTCTGCCCGTATGTGGTGTACTTAGTAGTCCACAGTTTTAATATTTAAGTGTTTTAAAACCCCATTGGGTAAGTGTTAAACGTTATTATGCTTCCAGATAACGGTAATTTCAAATGGTGTGTCTAACGGCTTTTTAGGCTAAAATGTTTCTTTGTTCTCTCGCTTGCCGCATATATTTCTGCCTTACTACGCATCACAACTATTTTGCATTGCATTTAATCACGTAAATTGGAGAACATAATATTTAATTAAATGTTGTGAAACCTAGTTATTGATTTTGTGATGTAGTTTTACCATCTCATCATGTAAACTCCGTTCTGACTGTGACACCGCACATCACCACCAGGCCATCATCATCACCATCACGCAGTACTACTCTCTGTGCTTCTGCTTAATGCTGCCGTGCCGTCACAGTCAACGGAGCCGTTACAATTTGAATTTACTTACACGAAGGACGTAAATTCCAGGGTACTACCTTATGGATTAAGGCCAAGACCACCGATCGCGCGCTGACCCTAGCTGACGTCCCTCAGCTCATCCTCCTTCAGGGCTACTCCGAGAACCAGGGGAGTACTGGCGTGGTGGCGGCTGAACCCCTTCAATACCCGGGAGTAAAAATTAGACGGCTTAGTCGGACTCCGACCCTACGACTTATTCGTGTGCTTGCGGCGTAGCGGAAATAAATATTTCATAGTTAACTTGTCGTTTTATTTCCACACCTTTTCCGCTAACTTGCAGCAATTAAAACTGTGGACTACTAAGTACACCACATACGGGCAGAGGCCCGATTTAATAACTTTACTGGAACATTATAAATTTCGCCGGCTACGTGTGAAGACGCTGCGCCAAGCAAGCGAACGTGCGCCGGCGTCGAGATTAAATTCTGTCTGGCGAGAGGCAGCTACGCTAAGACGAGCGCGGGCTGCGGGACGCGCGGCGAGGGGTGCCGGCCGACGGCGGGCCGTTACTCGCGAAACAAAGGCGATGGCATTCAAGTACAGTCGTCGGGGAAAAACAACTACGTATTATAAATAACCCAAATTATAGTTGAATTTAGGTATAGTATTTATTCGTTTATGTTGTTATAATTGTAGGTAAGTGTTAGTAGATAAGACTATTATATTTTGATGAAAGCTATAATTATGTATAGTAATATAAGTTTAATAAAGTAACCTAGGTTATGTAACGTGTTTACGTTACAGTACCCCGGCGCGTCGTGCAAGGATTTTAGTTCATCTGAATGAATGAAAATCCGCTTAGTTCAGTACCTGTAGATACACTGGCAAAATTCATCATTCATACTTCACGCTTACATGCATACATCAGTAATTGTAAATATATAATTGCTGACGCGTAATTGCAGAAATTATTTTTGGGTTAGACGTCATATAAACTTGAAACCCTACAAGTACAGTTAATTAAGATGTTCTGACGCTTTAAAACATTATACATACGCAAATAGAGTAACAGAGGTGTGACCAACGGATAACAGAAAAAACACAAAATTACTTATTACGACCAACCAATTTGAGGTCCTTTATGTGCCAGGTACCGAGATCCTTCCCAGATAAATCCTGCAACACATATACTAAAGAGGACTTCTTGTCTACAATTTTAGCTTTAATAAATTTTGGTGCCAGCTTTTTGGTGAACTGTTTACCTTTATCACTTAAAAAGTAAGCGCGTTTCATGACTATGTCACCAATTTCAAAATCAGCTGGCCTTCGTCTAAGATTATAGTTTGAAGTGCTCTTTTCATGAGCCAACCATAATTTTCGTTGCACGTCATCGAAAATTCCCGACAAACAACCTAAGTTCTCCGCGTAGATATCGCGTGGTAAGAACAACACTTCCTTCCCGACCTCGGTTTCCGTATAGTGCGTACCACATGACACTAGCTCCCTACCATAAACTAAGAACGCAGGCGTAAAGCCCGTGGTCTCGTTAACGGAACTATTAATGGCGAACTGAACGCGCGGAATGTACACGTCCCACGATCTATGGTCGTCTTCCACAAAGGTTGAAATGCAAGTTATTATAGTGCGATTAAAACGCTCGACTAAATTTACGTGTGGACTGTATTTAGGAGTGTAATGGACGTTAGGGACGTTGTAAAATTTAAAGAGGTTATTCATAACCTTACCAGTAAACTGTGTACCATTATCCATCAAAATGGTTTGTGGTACTCCATGTACAAGAAAGACAGAGTCTGTCAAAATCTCCGCCATGACTTCTGCAGTAGCTTTCTTGATTGGAAAGATTAAACAATATTTGGAAAAGCAACATGTGACGACAAATATATAGTTGTTCCTTTTCCTCGTAACTGGCAAAGGGCCCATAAGGTCGATAGAGATCATCTGGAACGGGCGAGAGCATTGTTTAGGCCTCCCCATCTCCCCTAAGGTTTGGTGGTTCTGTGCCTTGTACGATAAACACTTCTCGCACGTTCCAATGAATTTGACGACGTCCTGATACATACTTGGCCAGAAGAAGCGCAAAGCAAGTCTGCGGTAAGTTTTAAAAATGCCCATGTGTCCTGCCGTTGGCTCACAATGGTTTTCGTAAATGGCCTTTTCACGTAATTCGGCGGGAACTACTAGTTTCCAAGAAAACTCGGATGTCAATTCGTGCTTGTTTCTGGATAAACGGTACAATGAATCATTCTTAATCATGAAGTTCGGAAAATTTATAGGGTTATGGAGACAGCCATTATAAATGTTGGTATACCATGTATCATTTGAGTTTAGGTGCGAATTTGAGGTACTAATGGCACTAACCGGTATTCGTGACAAGGCATCCGGGATGACATTATCAACGCCTCGCCGATGCTTAAGAGTGAAGTTAAACCCAGACAAGCGTACACCCCAGCGAGCCAGTCTACCGGTTGGATTACTAATGGACAAAAACCACTTGAGCGCACTATGATCCGTGTATACCGTGAAAGGTTGTCCATTCTCGATATAACAGCGCCAATATTCGAGAGCTGTGACAACGGCAAGCGTCTCCCGTTCCGTAATGCTATAGTTTTTCTCCGCTGACGACAAGCTTTTAGACATATAAGCAATGGGATGCTCCTTATCATTAATAATCTGCGTAAGCATAGCACCCACCCCATAATTGCTAGCGTCAGTGTGAACCTGAAACGGTTTTGTATAATCCGGGCAACAGAGAACTGGAGCAGAAACTAAACGTTCTTTGAGTTCCTGGAACGCTGATTCAGCCTCAGGGGTCCACTTGAATGGTGGTGTACCCTTCTTGGACGACGTTAATTTATTTAAAGGACCAGCTATGGTGCTAAAATTAGGGACGAATCGTCTGTACCAAGTTGCGGTTCCCAAAAAACGCTTAACGTCCTTGCGACAAGTAGGAGTGGGATAGTTAAGGATCGCCTCAACTTTCGCGGGATCAGTGCGCAACCCGGAACCATCGACTACGTACCCGAGGTATTTTAACTGGTTACTGAAAAAACGGCACTTATCTAAATTAACCGTTAGATTGGCACGCTTTAATTTATCCAAAACGCGTAGAAGTAAGGATACGTGGCTATTAAAATCTTTCGAGACGATGATAATGTCATCTAGATACGCGAACACCTTAAGGTCGAACTCGGCGAACAACAGGTCCACTAGTCTTTGCTGAGTAGCAGGAGCGTTGGTCAGACCGAATCCAGTTCGTTTAAAGTGGTAGGTACCCCTGGACGGCACGTAGAATGAAGTCTTCTGCCTATCCTCTGGAGCAATTTTGATTTGCCAGAAGGCTTTGGACAAGTCGATGCTGGATAGGTAGCGAGCATCCCTGAGGTTGTCCAAAATCTCCGAAATATTCGGCAAGTTGTAAGCATCGCGCTTGGTGACTGAGTTTAGCTTTCGGCTGTCCAAACAGAAGCGAGGTTGGCCGTTTTTCTTAGTCACGAGCAAGACAGGCGATGACCAGGCGCTCTCAGAAGACTCGATAACGTCGAGTGAGAGCATCTCGTCTACCTGTTCGACCAAGATGCGTTGTTTCTCCGGAGAAAGCCGGTAGTAGCGTTGGCGAATGGGGGGCGAGTCCCCAGTATCGATACGATGCGTAATTAAATCGGTAACACCTAGCCCTTTACGCTGGTAAGAGATGTCCTCAAACTGTTTAACTACGTTATCGGCTACCAGTTTCTCACTCTCCTCTAAATTGTCGTAACCCTGTATGAACAGTTGCTGATCAGACGCACTAACATTGTTGACAGCCGACTCCTTGTCACCCAGGACGATACTATTTAGGTACTTCGGACAAATTCGAAATAAGCGCCAAAAATGAACACCTAAGATGAGATTATTTTGTATACCTGGCACAATAAAAGCTCTCAAAATGTGAAATTTGCCATCAAACTGTAAAGGAAGCTCAAAATAACCCTCGCTCTGCAACGTTTGTCCTCCAGCTGCTGTCACAGAAATAAAATCCCCCTTAATAACTTTCAGACCACTATCTACAAGTACTGTATGAGCGCCATTGCCAATAATCGTGACTGCAGACCCCGAGTCCAATAACCCTGACATTGTAATGCCATTTATTTGCACTGACACGTAAGGCCTATTATCAATATCATATGTTTCCTTCAGAATTGTGTCAATTTTGTAAGTTTTAAAAAATAAGTTTATTGTACGTAGCCAATCTTGCCAGTCCTCATTATCAAAATTCACTACGTTACTGCTGTTGACACAATTCTGGGTAATTAGTTTTTTGGACTCTGTTTCTTGCCCTTGTTGCAGTCAGGACAGTCTGGTGTCTTAACGTTTTGACGGCCGCAAACAAAACAAACAATAACATCCTTGTTTGCGGTGCACTGTCTCAGATTATGCGAATTTACACGACATCTAGGACAAAAACGTGTCTTTGATGTGGAAGAATCAATAGCATGCACATAATTAGGTTTAGGTTTAGTAACATTATTGTAAGAAGAGTTGTTATTATAGCCATTAGAATGTGATTTATTGTGTTGTGTATATCTGTTAAAATTATATTTGTTCCCATTATTACTGAAGTTTGAGTTATTATAATTTGGTAAAGTGGGTCGTTGCTTGGAAGAGCCGCCAGCATAAGCAAATTCAGGTGCTAAAGTATCCGTAGTGGGGCGAGGAGGTTCCTTGAAGTGTGAAAGACGCGACTGTATATTTTCATAGTTCCGACACAAGGTCTTTAACTGCTCAATGCTGTTCACCTCGGAAACGGAAGATAAAGTACTTGCGTAACAAGGACGGATATTGTGCATAAGAATTTCAAGCTTATCATCTTCGGACAATGGCTTTGACAAACGAGAAAACAGACCCGACATAACTGACAAATAAATGACAATATTTTCCGTTTCTCCTTGCGTGCGAGACCTGATTTCGGTGAGCAACCTATAGTCAAAATCAGCTTGACCGAAATCTTGCCTCAGAAGCACTACCAGCTCATCCCAACTTGTTACACTTCCCCTGACGCTGCGGAACCAATGAATGGCATCGCCTGTGAAAATTTCGGTAGCATTATGAAGTAACTTATCGCTCGATATATTCTTTGCCGCACAAAACTCGGAAACGCGTTGTATGAACGCCCGTACGCAGGTCTTGCCATCATACCTCAGCTTAGCAAAATTGTTCGCATTACCGCCTTCACACGTAACCGTGATGTTAAAAGGAGTGGAGGATGTGCTGGGGAAGGTTTGAGGGTCACTGCTAGAAGATGCTAGCGGATCGACAATATTAGACTCTTTAAGTGCACTAAGACGATTAGTACAGCTCTTAAATGAAGAAACACACTTATTGTAAGCCTCCCTCTGGTCATCATCCTCGCATGTGATACGCATAAGCCTGTGATACATATGACTAGCTAAATTTTGAGCCCGTAGTAAGTTATTTCTATCCACAGGTCTGCTATCCAAATACGCGTCGACCTTCTTGAGCACATCCTCAACGCCATCTATGTCGTCCTCTGCATCGAAGGGACTGACGAGAATGTCCTCGGAAGGAATCAAAGGACCACACTTTGCAATCTGCTTGCGAAGTTCCTGAACTGTGGAAGCCGGGGTTTCACCGCGAATAGCTACCTCGTACTCCAGTTCGGCCTTTTGCAAGGACATAAATTTTATTGGCCACGACATTGCAAATTTATAATAAAACAATTGGGTAAATGTTAAAACGTTCAAAGAAAAACAAAGAAAATACTCCGTCTGTTACAGGAATTATTAATATTACGAACGTTTTTGGTTGTTTTCCTTCAAAATAAATTAAAATAATTGGAAACTTTGCAAATAAAAAACACAAAGCAAAAAAAACAACAATCACAAAATTAAAACAAAAAAAAGCGTTTTTTTTATGCAACTAATGCGCACGGAGACCCAGCACAATACAACAATTCTCTTTAAACAATTAATTCCTCTGAGCAAGAGAAAAAAAAAGACAAATTATATTATATAACAAAAACTAAAATGCGGTCAACTGTACCAATAAATAGCGTAACACAAGAGCCTATCTACGTTCACCGCTCAAAAATAACTTCTAGAATAATTATACCTTAAACAAAATGTGTCTGACTATACTTAATAAAAACTCGTTACTTATAACTTATTGACACAAAACCAAACGAGCTCCGTACACTTCAGTTGCTGGCAACCAAAAATAAAAACTGAAAAAACGTTTCACAAAAAATAAAACACAAAAAAAAACACCAACACAAACACACACACAAAAATACCCACCCGGGAGTAAAATCAGACCTTTAAAAAAAACCACGGTTAGGCGCCAGTGCTGCAAGTTAGCGGAAAAGGTGTGGAATTAAACAACAAGTTAACTATAAAATATTTATTTCCGCTACGCCGCAAGCACACGAATAAGTCGTAGGGTCGGAGTCCGACTAAGCCGTCTGATTTTTACTCCCGGGTATTGAAGGGGTTCAGCCGCCACCACGCCAGTACTTCCCTGGTTCTCGGAGTAGCCCTGAAGGAGGATGAGCTGAGGGACGTCAGCTAGGGTCAGCGCGCGATCGGTGGTCTTGGCCTTAATCCATAAGGTAGTACCCTGGAATTTACGTCCTTCGTGTAAGTAAATTCAAATTGTAACGGCTCCGTTGACTGTGACGGCACGGCAGCATTAAGCAGAAGCACAGAGAGTAGTACTGCGTGATGGTGATGATGATGGCCTGGTGGTGATGTGCGGTGTCACAGTCAGAACGGAGTTTACATGATGAGATGGTAAAACTACATCACAAAATCAATAACTAGGTTTCACAACATTTAATTAGTTATTATATTCTCTAATTTACGTGATTAAATGCAATGCAAAATAGTTGTGATGCGTAGTAAGGCAGAAATATATGCGGCAAGCGAGAGAACAAAGAAACATTTTAGCCTAAAAAGCCGTTAGACACACCATTTGAAATTACCGTTATCTGGAAGCATAATAACGTTTAACACTTACCCAATGGGGTTTTAAAACACTTAAATATTAAAACTGTGGACTACTAAGTACACCACATACGGGCAGAGGCCCGATTTAATAACTTTACTGGAACATTATAAATTTCGCCGGCTACGTGTGAAGACGCTGCGCCAAGCAAGCGAACGTGCGCCGGCGTCGAGATTAAATTCTGTCTGGCGAGAGGCAGCTACGCTAAGACGAGCGCGGGCTGCGGGACGCGCGGCGAGGGGTGCCGGCCGACGGCGGGCCGTTACTCGCGAAACAAAGGCGATGGCATTCAAGTACAGTCGTCGGGGAAAAACAACTACGTATTATAAATAACCCAAATTATAGTTGAATTTAGGTATAGTATTTATTCGTTTATGTTGTTATAATTGTAGGTAAGTGTTAGTAGATAAGACTATTATATTTTGATGAAAGCTATAATTATGTATAGTAATATAAGTTTAATAAAGTAACCTAGGTTATGTAACGTGTTTACGTTACAACCGTTTCATTTCAATGAGCCCGAACATGACGAGTTGTGTAGTTTAGGAGTTGCTATGGCCACCTCGTGTCTCCATCATCAGATCAGCTCGATGGTACCATAATATTACACTGTCATCCAAATTAAACGTGTATACAAAATTTGAGCTCAATCGGTTGAAGATATCTGCTTCAAAATTGAGCTGCAAGATTACACCCGAACATAGTTACATACATACATACGTTAATTGGAAGTTAAATAAAAGCTTGTAAAAAGAACCAACAACACCGGTGCAGTACCTGTTAAAAAAATAAAACAAAAAAACATTTTCGACTCCATCCAGACTCTGTTCCAATTTCATCCCTAAGTCCAGTGTTGTCAGTCCAAAAATGAGTGGAAAATTATCGTACACAAAATTGAACTTAACTGTCTTGTACTTACGGTGTACAATCTTTTAAAATAATTCGGTGTTTTTTAGACATTTTCCACAATTGTACCGTGCAATCTGTAAGGTTATAACCGCCAAACACTCTATTTAAAATACAATCGTATGCTTGATACATAAGGCTGAATATCGAAAAAAAAGAAATTCATCCCAATTGACTTATGTTTGTGTAGTGTATCTCCGACACGCACACACTCGCAATGATGGCTGGACACTTTTTCTTCTTGAATTTGTAGGTGATAGTGTATCTAGGGTATATTAAATCGATGCCCGTGACCTTTTGGATTGAAAGCATGCATTCTACAGAAGCTTCAAGAATATACCTACTTTATGTAGGATTTTATGTTCAACTGAATACTAGTATTGTATAATGTAGCGTGGAAGGGAACGTAGCAGGGTTGGAGTGAAAGACCTGTTAAAAAAATAAAACAAAAAAACATTTTCGACTCCATCCAGACTCTGTTCCAATTTCATCCCTAAGTCCAGTGTTGTCAGTCCAAAAATGAGTGGAAAATTATCGTACACAAAATTGAACTTAACTGTCTTGTACTTACGGTGTACAATCTTTTAAAATAATTCGGTGTTTTTTAGACATTTTCCACAATTGTACCGTGCAATCTGTAAGGTTATAACCGCCAAACACTCTATTTAAAATACAATCGTATGCTTGATACATAAGGCTGAATATCGAAAAAAAAGAAATTCATCCCAATTGACTTATGTTTGTGTAGTGTATCTCCGACACGCACACACTCGCAATGATGGCTGGACACTTTTTCTTCTTGAATTTGTAGGTGATAGTGTATCTAGGGTATATTAAATCGATGCCCGTGACCTTTTGGATTGAAAGCATGCATTCTACAGAAGCTTCAAGAATATACCTACTTTATATATTTTCGATAACCCTTTTCTTGACATTGTACATATATCTTATCAGATTACTAATATTGCTGTCCTTTACAAGACGCAAATGGACTTAATATTTTCTAAGAAAAGGATTTTTTTGCCGTGAATGGGTTAAAAAATAATGAAGTAGGTATGAATCAGGGTGCACATTTTCTTATATAACATCGATAAATAAAACACCAAAGTGGCATAAAAAAGACATGTTCATTTAAAATTATAAGGATTTTAGAATTACCTATACACCGTGTATAATTCATTTTCGATCATTTTGGCATTTTGTCATGAACGTAGTAGTAGTTTTCCAAAACAATGTAATTTTTTTTTTGTTTTTTCCTCGCAGTCATAAAATATTACAACAGAAGATATTGTAATCTAAAACAATTAAAAAATATGAATATATTCTGAATCAATGGCAAGTTGCACTAAAACATTTGACTTGCCAAACTTAGTTCAATTACGCCAGGCAGATTACAAGGCCTGAAAATTTGAGGGAATAGTAAAGAATTTATAAAACTAAGCTGCATCATCATTCATCGCTTCTGAAGAAACCTAGTTACTTAAGAGGATTTCAAGCGGCGAATGTTGAAAATATACATTCAAACATCCTCTTAAATATTATTCAAGCGTTGAAGTTTCAACGCCAATTTTATGTGGCCGCAACTTGCTTGCTATTCTTCCAAACTTTGCTTCGATTTCTGCTTGTTGCTTCTTTGGTCGTATTTCTGCTCACTTCTTCTTTAGTCGTATCTCCACTTGTTCGTTCTTTGGTTGTCTTTTTCCCCTGTATCATCCTCGCCAAACCAACGTTTTCCGTTTTCATTATACGGTACCTGTATTTGAGTCCGCCACGTTTGAAACCATCCATTACACAAATGGACATACGCAGTACTCTACACTGCATCATCTTAAATTTCTTTGCCACTGAGACTCCTGCTGTGAAGCAAGTACCTTTAAGTGTCTCCTTCATGCGTGGACCCGTGAATTCGAATTCGTAACTCCATTTTGAGGCGCAGAATTCAGTAGTGTAAGCTTGAACAGCGACTAATGTTTTCTTATCCTCTTCGTCGACTTTGAGGTGTACAAGGAATTTGTGTGGTTTGAGTTCCACCAAGTGAATGGTTCTTGGGCTGGTCAGGGCATATTCTTGGGTGACATGGCCGATGTCCTCGGGGTGATTGTCTTCGAAATGTGTCGTTATGTTCTTTATTTTGTCTGAAACCGAAAAAAAATGTTATTGTGGCTTAGAAGGCTGCTATACCGGAACTTTTCTGTTTCTCATTGTGTTACAATATCAAATGTGAGAACTAGTCGAAACTAAAATAGCGAGTATAACATTTGTTGCTATGAACGCGCGTATTTCAAATCAAACTCGGTGAGAGCGTTTTCATACATTTAGTGACAAAACGCAAACGCGTTCGAATTAGTTAATGTTTCGAAAAAACTTATACTAGAGCTACTATAGTTTCCAAATCGATACTATTCGTCACCTATTAAAATATCAGGTCATATTACCTATTAAAATACCTAAGTACTCCACAGATGCGATGTGAGCTGTAACGCTGTGAGTTTATATTGGAATTAAGGCTGATTCTAACTTTGTATTGATTTACTATATATACAAGTCGACAATGAGCATGTGACATCCCTGGAGTTACAAGCGTCCATAGACTACGGTGACAGCTTACCATCAGGCGGGCCGCACGCTTGTTTGCCACCGACGTGGTAGAAAAAAAAGTCAACCCACTGTCATGTCAGTGGGATGAGCCACTTACACAGGCACTGACCGCTGAGTGGTTAGCATTTACGAGTGAATTGGCAAACGTGATTCACAAAATTCATATACCTAGACGTGTCTTTCCCTCCGAAGCCAAGTCCTTCACTTTACATGGGTTTAGTGACGCCTCAGAGGCTGGATTCGCTGCAGTAATTTATCTCCGTGCTATAGATCAGCTGGACAATTGCTCCGTCCATTTATTAATGTCGAAAACTAAGGTTGCCCCAGTTCGGACCCGTTTATCGATTCCAAAATTGGAATTACAAGGAGCTGCGCTTCTTACAAAATTAGTTCAACACGTTCATGGGTTCATGTCGCCGTCACACAGACACTTATTCACACGCGTGCTGGTATTTAGGTGAGGGCACAGCCAGGAGCGACATACGTCCTATTAGGATGCGAGCAATAGGTCAACTCTCGGTCATATGTCATTAAGGAAGCGAGGAGAGATGGGGCATTAAAATTGTTTATTGAACAATGTCTTTGGAGAAAATTACCTCGCCATGAGCATTTCCCGAAGACCCCATTGAGCGGGCACGATACGTCGCTAAAGAGACACTCCTTGAGGTGCTGCCTCATCTCTTCAGCGCCGAAGTGCAGCTTGCAGCCGATGCCTGCGTTTGGACAGGGCTTGCGGTCCGTCTGAAACACAATATAAATAAATATAAATATACAGGGTGTCCCAGAAGTCGACGTCCCTTCGAAGGCTGATACACCAGCTCATGATACACCAGAATAACGTAACATGACCTTAGTAAAAAATCTTTAGTTTCCGAGATACACCACACTAACCTGGGTAGTTACTTGAAAAAAAATCCTTATTTTATGTAGTTTTTAAAATAGTCAAATACTCAAATATCCCTAAAAGTAAAGATTTTTTACTAAGGTCATTAGGTCATGTTACGTTATTCTAGTGAGTCATGAGCTGGTCTATCAGCCTTCGAAGGGACGACGTCGACTTCTGGGACACCTTGTATGTGGACAATATTACACAAATCGACCTAGTCCCAAACTAAGCAAAGCTTGTAGGTACTATTGGTACTGGACGACGATACATACTTATAGGGTAGCATTTAACGAACCACCAAATTAGTTGCCGAATGATGCTCTAAAAAATTACATTGATTACCAAAAATACTAGATTCGCACCAAATTTTCAACTCCTTTTAAATATAAAGTGCAACTCAAAGAAGTAACATGTCGATAACCTATTAAATTTAATTGTTACCAAATAAATTAGTCACTAACCAAAAATACTTAATGATCACCTAATTTCAAACACCAAATTTCATATAATTTACATCCAAATATTTCAGGGCTCGTAATCCTATTAAAATTATTTACACCCAAATAATTCTTTCGATACCCAGAAATACTACATGATCACCAAATTTCACGCGGCAATTGTTTTTTAACGCCCCACGCGCAAAGCAGTTCCAATCTAGTCTAACCTCATTGCTAGCACACTGATGCGGTTTTCTATACGGTCCGTCTCGCTCGCACGTCGCACCGCGTGCGAGCAAGACAGCGCTAAATGATTTTATTTTATAGAAGCTTCAAAATTTCTGTAATTTTAATGAGACACGTACATAACATAATTTAATTTAATATCTTTTCAACAGTGCTTTCCGTACTGGTCGCATACAGCTATTTGTTCTCAGATGTTTTTGCCTCTACTCTATTCGCTGATAATCGTCAATTTGCCTAGGTAGTAGTATTTTTCTATGACATCTATTTTTATTTCAAACTAGTGGACATTGGAACAGTATTGACGGATCTCCGCTGGCGCGGAGCTCCTATTTTGAGTTATTTTGGCCCTTCGGGCCGATGCAAAACTAACATAACCTAAACCTACCTATACCTATTTCTACCTATTAACTACCTTTAATTTTTCCATGAAAGTCTATCTAAATAAAATTAATAAAGTAAACTCATTTGAGGACCTTTATCCATTTTCATAACAAACTAACAATTTAATAAATCAATAAAACTCATTTTCAAATAAAAGTTTTCAATCAAACGCGCTCACGTCAACGCATTAAAAAATTAATAATAAAACTTTTTGCAATTTGTAAACCATCAGCAATAGGTAGTTAGAATGAAACAGCAATAGGTACCTTTCACTCTAACGACAATTTGTATTTGATTGAGTGAGATAGCAGTATACGTGTTATTATTTCACACAGCCACATTGCGCGTTGTTTTTTAAATTAATTTAGAATTTTACTTTCTAATGTATAACATTTTGGAAATGACTAAAATATTTATAGTGCTAAAAACAATTAATTTGTAACTGTTTACTAAAATGTAGCATGCGATGTGTATAATATTTGGATGTAATTCTAATGAAAAAAGGTGCATGAGATTAGGTGGTAGTTTAGTGTTTTTGGTGGTACTTGACAATTTTTTTGATGCGATTATAAATTTATAGGAACGCAATAAGTAAAATAGGTGCAAGTGCTGCAAAAATAGGTAGAATATTTTTGGTGACTCGGAATTGCTGATCGATAAATTTTTTTGAGTGTTCAACCTTATTTTAGGGTTCGAAAATTTGATGATATCAAAAGTTATTTAGGTGATCATTTTATTTGTTCCCATACTTATATAGACAAATAGATACCTAAATACATAAAAAACATCGAAGACCCAGGAAAAAATATTCGTCCTCATCACACAATAAGGGAAGATTCATAGTAGACCGTTCCGTAAACAGGCCGGCCCGTTTTCTAAGACACGCGACGGCCGTCGATTTCTTGTACTAGAAAACGGGCCGGCCCGGACACGGAACGGTCTAGCGTGAATCATCTTTAAATGCCCTGACCGGGATTCGAACCCGGGACCTCCAGCTTCGTAGGCAGGGTCACTACCATTAAAGCGGTCGTCGATATACACCGTGGGCTCCAGTAACCCGACAAATTCTTTCTATCAATCGAATTCCCTTTTCCCATTTACTTGTTTTTTGTTCCAAACTCTTCTCGTTTATATCGTCACTCACATCTCTCCACTCCATATCGCCTCTCACACAGTCCATCAACCTTTTCCTTGGCATACCCCTTCTTTTACATCCCTCCCTTTACATGGTGTCCCCTTCTTCTTCAGAAAATAGTTTTATAGAATATAGAATGTAGTTATTGTTTCGCAGGATTTTCGTTTCATGGAAACTATTTGTTTTTTTCAGTAATCGTTACCTTTTTAGGTAAGTACCTACAGTTAAAATTACATTGTGTAGAACCCTGGTAGAACCCAATTAGATCTACAAAAAAAGTAGGTCAGGTTAGAACTGCAACCCTTACGTAAAAAAATGTTATCCATGAAATGAAAACTCTGCGAAACAATACATCTATGAAACTTCTGCCTACGAAACAAAGTACAATCCCTTCACATTCATATCTTAATACCCTTCTTCTCACATGTTGTGTTGTATGTATATCATTATAATCCCCTAATATAAAATAATTCCCATACAAAATAAGCTCGTATTTCTCTCACACCATTTTTACTTGACTTACGTCATTATTCTTCTGAGCTCCGTTATTGATGATGCAATTTTGTTTCCCGGAAGATTCAGCTTGTTTCGTTTGTATCCCATCTTCTTGCTTCGACAAGCTTTAAAGAAATATAACATTGTAAATTAGTTGCGCTCATATTATGTGAAATAAAAATATTTATCTCCTTTAAAATTTATTAATGAAAACTATAGAAAAACATATTACCTAACAAAAATAAAACTAAATACAGCTGAATTAAAATCTAAATATAAAACTAAATTAAATCTAAAAAAAAGGCCCTGCGGCATTGTGCCGAAGATACTGGTACCTAAGCGAATACGTAGACAGTCAGATAATATTTAGGTATCTACTGTTATTTTATGTACGAACTACATTAATACAAATACAAATACAAATTATTTTATTTGTCAAACATAGGTTTACATAGGTGTCATCTTCTCTGCAGTTCGGTATCACTATGAATAGCCATAAGGCATACAAATAGCTGCAATTAGCTCAGCATGCAGCATGCAGCATGCATTCTTAAACACTAAATATATCATAATTTAAATATTATATTAGGTACTATTAATTATTTATTATTCTATGTCGTAATCATTTAAAAACTCTTGAATTGAATAATATGATTTCTTAACTAAAAAAATATACAACGCTTTCTTAAACATATGTAGGTCATGAAGATTCAGGATGGCGTTTGGTAACTTGTTGTAAATCCTGGGTGCCATTCCAAATACGCTTTTAGAAAGTAATGCGGTTTTATATAGTCTATGATTAACTTTGCCTTGCATTCGTATACTATTAAACTTAGCATATAGGTTCATATTATTTTTAACATATATAGCAGTTTCATAAATGTACAGAGATGGAAATGTCAATATATTTAATTTCATAAAATAGGGCTTGCATGAGTCAGTTGCATTTCAGTAGATAAGTCTGTCAGTCCCGTTCCCCAATAATGAAGTCTGTAAGTATTTTTACCTTTGTCCAACAGTAGGTATTTGCGCGCACTGCAGTATCTCCGGCGGGGCTGAAGGCGCAGGGTTGTAGTTGTAGGAGTAACTTCAAATGACAAACAAAAAACACCAATAAATAACCATTACGCTCCCTTCTTTTACAATCGGGCAAAAATGTTGCACATCTGTTAGCAATGTCTAAAATATTGTTATCTAAACTGGCTGTAACAAAAAATGGTGGTAGTCCGTTTTTTTGGACTTCCTTATAAAATCTAACATAGGTACCTACCTAGTGAAGGCGTAACTGACTCAAATAACGGATCAAAAAAGTTATAAGTAGGTAAACACAAAAAATACCTTCCTTCTTCAGTTTTGTATGGGGAGCTCAGTCAAAATTTGCCAAATCCCATAACGCCGTAAATCTATACATATTATCTAGGTATACATATTATAAAACTCTTGCGTTACTTAGACAACTATTGACAGACAGCGCACAGCCTAAACCGCTGAAGATATAATCATGAAATTTGGAAAGGATTTTTCGAAATTCCACCCCTAAGGGGGTGGAACAGGGGTTGAACCGTTGTATGGAAATAGTTCATTTGGAAAGTCATGGACTTGAAACTTTGTACAAAGGTTTCTTATTAAAAACAAGATAAATGATATTCGATTTATATAAAAATTCATCCCCTAAGGGGTTCAAAAAGGGATGAGATTTTGTATGAGAAATTTTGAAGTAAGAAGTTTAAAACTTCGAGCTCCTAATGTATAGTGAAATAAATTGATTATGGCATTTTTTTTAAATCATCCCCTACAGGGTTTAAGCGAGGGTTGAAAGTTCACATGGGCAATGTGTGATTTTTAAGGATAAAATGTAGCTGGAAACTGGAAATTAGAACAACAGGTTTCTCAAAACAAAAAACAATCGTGTAAAACAAAATCGCTAAGTATTAGCATGTAGGTATTTGTTATTGTATTTTTGTTTCTTTATTGTAAAATGTATATTGAATAAATATAGTCGTTTAACCAAAAAAAAAAAAACGCTTCCTGCTGTCTGTCCCGTTGTATGCTTAGATCTTTTATACTACGCAACGGATTTTGATGCGGTTTTTTGTAATAGATAGAGTGATTCAAGAGTGATTATATTAATTTGCACCCGTGCGAAGCCGGGGCGGGTCGCTAGTTTATAATAAATTATTTAAACGGCACGCTGCTATTTTTGTTACACGCTGTATAGTATGTACATAATTATAACAGTCATTTACATTTTTATCTGGTGTTTAGGGTGAAATTAACTTTTATTATCCTTCATAAATAACACAGGACAGCATAACTGTGTTCCCATCATAAACTGTGCAATTTTAAAGTGTCACAAAAAACAATAGCCCGGAATGTGTCGACCCATAACATAACATCATTCGTCGACATATTTAAGTGCTTACAAAGCGTTTCTTATCGCTATACAAAAATATCAGGGCCTTACCGAAACGCAAACGAAATATCTGCCTCTCTGTCACACTTACTGACTTGCACATTCGAGCGACAGAGAGAGCTACTTGGTTATCCGTTTCTAGGTAGGCCTTCTTACCTCGGTCCGTTGAAGTTGAAGTATGGACTCGGGTTACCAAAACAAGGTTCATAGGGAGGCGGTGCACGAAAATCGACCGTATTCGCAGGGCCGTAGGTAGGAAATTCGTTGGGTAAGTTGGGGTACAATCGCTCGGTTGCCGATTGACCATTCTTAGGTCTGAAAATTTAAAACAATATGTTAGAGAATAAGTCGTTTCGTTTTCAAAAAAATTGTACATAGTTAAGGGCTTTAATTAAAACAAAACTATCGATTCCTTTGTGTAACGATGACTCATATATTTTGTATGGCTAACTGTCGTTACACAAAGGACGCGATCGTAATTTTGTTTTCATTAAGCCCTTAACCACAAAATAAAAAATATACAGAAGGTCCGTTCCCGCCGTTCTTGAAAATACATACCTAAACTTGCCCGACTCACAGGGTTGCTTCTGTATTGATTGTGAATTTTAAAAAGGAGTAGGTATAATAAAAATTCTTCAACATGACATTTAAATATGAACCAGCGTATCTTGGTAAAAAACCGGCCAAGTGCGAGTCGGACTTCGCACATTTAGGGTTCCGAATCAACCTCAAAAATATGATTTATCAATATATTAGTAGGTATTTGTTGTTAAAATATACCTAATATTGAACATTGTCACCAAATTTCACGTTCATAGGTCAATGAGAAGTCTAAAAATTCGTCGGAACAAATTTTGTAACAGACGACGGACGAACGGACGGACGTCTGGGCGACACCAATAGGGTTCCGTTTTGGCTCTTCGGGTACGGAACCCTAGTAAATTGATGCGAGACCCGTTGCGAGTTGTGACTTGTGACCGGCGGCGGTCGAGAGCGCCAACAAAGAATATAAGTACCTAATTAATTAAGTACCTACTTAACTAAACCATAGTACTTAAATACTGGCGATTTGCCAGCGAACGATAAGATGAATGTGTAATGGTTGATAGTCGTTATAAAAGCAGCTAGTTTCAAAAAATTACCTACCTACCTATGTATTGTAACTACCAAAATGAGAAAACCGTTTTATTTACCTTTCAATATCGTTTGAAAATTTGAAGAAAGTGTAGGCACAGTTTTTTGTTGTATTTAAACAATAAAATACATTCCAACTGTAATAATATCGGTTATTCATTTTGACGTACGTGACACAAACTACCTACGTAGCGGCGGGGACGTCAAGTGATCACCGCGCGCACAACTAGCACTCGCGACGCGACAGTGACAGTCGCGACTAAGCTCGTCCGAAATCAACCGAGAATGCCTGTAAATGTTACGTCTGTGTGCGTGCGGCGAAAATGGCACTTTGTACTGAGCGGACTCTCTGCTCCGGCGCGCGCCGCCGCTATTTACTTTGTGCCTTAACTATGTACAATTTTTTTGAAAACGACTCAAAGTGGCTCTGTGAGCTGTATATTTTTATTTGTGAGTAGGTACAAAGTGATTCGAAAAAAATACCTAAATCTATTTATCGAACTTGCAAACAACATTTCACGAGAATCGATTGAGAATACCTAGAATAGCTGCAATTCAGTTGCAATACGTGACCCGAACACACAAGTTACAATAAACACAATACTGGATGATTTCTGGGTCATGAGCAGGAATCAGGTAGATAATCAGGCCCATGAAACTGAACAACTTTCCCCAGGAAACCATGGGCCGAAATAATAAAATTAGAAATCAACTTTCATACAAAGTGGCTGGTCACGTGACTATGTGAAGTAGGTTTTTATGTCTTCGGATTTCGACCTATATTCCTAGGGGAAAGTTGTTCAGTTTCACGGCCCTTATTATCGACCTGATTCCTGCTCACGTCTCCTGAATCACCCTGTATATATAAAAGCATTTCAAGTTATTAATAAAAAGCTGGTGCAAGTAAATTAAATTACAAATATGAAAATCCCCCGACACAATAACATAGCTAATAAAAACCTACTCAGCAGTCGAAAGTTTCGATTAAAAAAACCGGCCAAGTGCGTGTCGGGCCACGCGCAAGGTAGGGTTCCGTAGTCGTCCACCCGTTACATTATGTGGACTAAAAAGTTCGCAATCTTATATTTACTATGTTTTTGACAGAATTAACAACATTATCTAAGGTATCAATGGAAATTGTACGAAAGTTTGCTTTTGCAAAGTACATTTCTGAAGTTCGACTATTACTCGTTAACTAGTAATGTCTACTTAGCTGTGATAGTTTTCCTTTTAAATTCATCGTATATACTACTACCATGATTTTTTTCACAGGCCTAGTAGCCACCGTTTAGCTGGCAGGGGGGGGGACACTTGACCATAACAAAAATTATCACTTCAAAGCTTAATATCACGCCAATCTAATCTTTAATCAAAAAATGATTTTAGAAACCTTATAATATTTTTGAAAGAGCTATCCAACGATACACCACACGATGGGGTTTGGAAGAAAAAAAAATTGCACCACCACTTTACATGTAGGGGAGGTACCCTGAAAAAAAATTTTTTTTAAGATTTTATTCTACTGTTTTGTTGGCGTCATTGATATGTATACTCATGCCAAATTACAGCTTTCTAGTACTAACGGTTACTGAGAAAAACGGGGGTCGGACGGACGGACGGACATGGCGAAACTATAAGGGTTCCTTGTTTACTACGGAACCCTAAAAACCGCACTTAAATCGGTTTATCCGTTAGAGAGATACCTACAATTCCACAGACAGACACACATATACACAGATGCACATGTTAAACGAATATTATAAAACATAGTTATTTCTTCTCGGCATCGGTAGTGGTCCTCTTTGAGAAACGATAAGTATTAGATTTTCACATGCAAAAGTGCCTTTGCCTTTCTTACAGAAAAAAGTTAAGAAAAAGTAAAAATTAAGATGTAAAGTAGTAGTCGTCGTCTAGCGGTTGTATAGTGTACTTACAGATATGTTTACAATTAATAGGTTAAACAATCACTTCTAAGGTTAATTAATCTCATTAGCTAAGTACCTAAGTAAATAATCACACTTAATCGTTAAAGTGTAATTAAACAAATATCGTCATAATACGGTCATTCTATGTTTTCAGCCAAACAAATTAATAAAGTTTTGAAACTTGTGTGGCATGATACCTTTGGGTATGGTCTTCAAAACTTCCGCCGGTGCGTCGCAGTTAGGGTTGCCATATGGAAAATTGAAATGTCCTGATAAAAATCCGGACATCCCCCTAAAAGTCCTGACATTTCTTGTAACAAGGTGCGAAACTTCGGTTGCCTCGAAAAAAAATTATTGAATTTGGTTTCTAGTCTCCAGTGAGAATAAAATGTTAATTACCTATTTCTGCAACCGTTTAAGATATTGAGAAACGGTTTTTTTATTTCGTTTTATTTCGTTTTTTTATTTTATATAAGATTTTTGGGTAGTATTTTCAATTTTTCTTCCCCAATTTTTTTGTGTAATAAAATATAAAAATACCTCTTTTCTCTCCTTTGACATATCAAGCGTCCAAATCGGTGTACCAATTGAGCTTACAGATTTTTTAAAACTTTTTATATTTTAAGTGGCGTCACCTCGCTTCCTAAGGAATGAAACCTAATCCCAAGATTTGGCGTAGGCACTTTTTTTAAATAGGGTCATTCCTAAAAATCCTGACACTTGCCAAGTCCGGCCGCAATCCGGACAAAGGGTCAAAAATCCGGACATGTCAGGACAAATCCTGACGTATGGCAACCCTAGTCGCAGTAGAATGCCACTGTGTCCCTGCGACGTCCCATTGAAGGCGTAGCCGGTACTCGGACGGTAGTACGGTCCATCCGGATAGTCCGTCATACCCACCCAGGTCTTTCACTGGGTGGGACACATAAATGTATTTTCCCAACGTAAAAAAAAAAATGGTCTTCAAAACTCACAACTCTCTCCTCCCCTCCACCTAACGCTTCACCCCCCTCACCCTGAAATATGTCCCGTTTTCTGGTTTTCTCAGTTTTTTTCGTAAAGTGTTTAAGACAAAAATAATCCTCATTAAATTTTTAACAAAATTGGTTATATAATCTTATGTTGATAGGACGTAGGGTTTTAAAGCTGAGGCAAATGCAAATGAACACTAATGCAAATAATTACGTATTGGGGACAAGGTCCGGAACCAGTTACCATTAAAGGGGTTTTGATTGGGTATTTTATAGGGTGAATTGGGGAATATAGTGCTAGTGAGCATCCATCACGTCAAGGGTAGGGGAGGGGAGAGTTGTGAGTTTTAAAGGCCATACCCAAATGTATTTATTTATTTAATCTTTATTGCACAAAAGAAAAACTTATCGTACAAAAGGCGGACTTAATGCCATATGGCATTCTCTACCAGTCAACCTTAAGGCGAAGCAGAAAAATTGTTGGCGGTGCAACTAATAATACGTATTAACTAACTATATAAATACATAAACATATATAAATACAAATAGATACAAATATATACAATATACATTATATATATATATATATATATATATATATATATATATATATACGAGAATTACAAAACAGACACTTTACTCCACGAATCTGCCAGCATAGAAATCACGTACAGCCTTTTTAAAAGCGAACTTGTTTGGGGATTTACGGATCTTGGGAGGTAGACCGTTCCAGAGACGAGCCACCTGAATGGAGAACGAATTCAACATAAAGCCAGTTCGGCAAATAGGGATAGTTAAAGAGAGATTGCCTGAAGAGCGAAATTGACGGGAACGAGAAGCATCATTAAAATGAAAAAGGGACTTGAGATATTCAGGAGACTGTGGATCATTAAGAATGGAAAATAAAGTGCAAAGCATGCGAGAATCTCGTCGTTGACGGATAGAGAGCCAGCCAAGCTGGGACCGATAATAAGAGACGTGGTCGTATTTCCTGAGACAGAAAATGAAACGGATACAGTTGTTGAGCAGTCGATCCAACTTGTTGAGAAGTTCCTCATTTAAGTACGGATAACACACATCACCATAGTCGATTATGGGTAAAATGAGGGAATTAACAAGCATAACTTTGGTGCTCACGGGCAAGAAGTGCCTTAACTTGTTAAGTGAATGCAGAGAATATGAGACCTTACGGCTAATTTCTGCCACCTGTGTTCTCCAGCTCAGAGTGCAGTCCAAGTATCATACCACACAAGTTTCAGAACTTTATTAATTTGTTTGACTCCCCCATACATTGATTACACAGAATGACCGTATTATCAGTCGACATCCAAAACTGGCTAAGAAACAAATGTAGCCTAGTACGTAAAATTAAGTTCGTATCTCAGCATCGTTCCAGTACTGAGATACGATCGAGGTTTCTATTTCTATTCGTGTTATACCGGGCATATAAAACGAGACCATAAACCTATCGTACTAAATCGGCTGGTGACTGTCTGTACTCAATAGGTAGGTAAGTATGGCTGAAATCCTTTTAGTTGAACGTATTTGTATTAAAATGTTATTGGATTTTGAACCTTATTGTTTGATCGGTAAAGTAGCTTTTTGAAGGAATCGCTTTGAAGCAATTCGTTCAACTAAAATGATTTTAAGCATACTCAGTACGGCAATAAAATTAGCAAAAAGTAGAACCGTTTTTAAAATGAACGCCGCTCCAATGCTTCACATCTGACGTAAGTGTGCATTAAACTACACAGCTAGAGACTCACTCACTGAAACATTGTCTGTTAGAGGGGCATTCATTTTAATACAGGTTCTGCAAGGTAAATCCAAATAAACTCACCCTTTAGTCGTACTCCGAGCTTTTGATTGACTGTGACCCATAGTTACACTTATTTATTATCCCCTAAACTTGTATGAATGTGTGTATGAAACTTCACACAAAATATATAATATAGCTAATTTATTAGACTTCGCGCTGAACCGCTAGCCTCTTAAGTTTCGTCTTACAGCAACCGCAGACAAAACAATAATGGCTGCCACTGCATAGTGCTGCATACCATAAATACCATTACTGATAACGGACACTAATGAAACACCTTGTTTATCCCTTTCTTCCTAGTTTAGAGCAAAAGAGACAATTGTCAAACGTAGTCTTTCAATAGCCAAGTGGCCCTTTCCCGAGTGCCCTTTCCGTCATTCGAAAATATCCCTTGTTACTTTAAAATAAGGTTCGAGGTTCTCAACTAATGCATGTACCTAATCGCTAACACATGTTGCAGTTAACGCCTTAAAGCAGGTAACGAGATTCTTCCATTCTTCCGGGGAAGCCCTCAAAGCCCTGTCACGTTGCAGAGTTGCGTGTTGCCACTATATTAAAAACCCTGTCACGTTGCAGTGCAGAGTTGCGTGTTGCCACTATAATAAAAACCACACGTTTCAATCTTTTTGTGAATTTGTTATATTATGTTTGACATATATTACAGCAATTCAACTTTTTTTTTTAAATTATAATTGCATCAATAAATTGCTCTGAATAATTCAATTCAAACTAGGGTGACACCGCCAGTAATGGACAAGGCCCAATGATGTATGTACATACATTAACTCTTATGTAAAAGAAAATAAGAGTCATTCATTTTTTATCAATTTAGTAGTTTAGTATGATCTTTGAATAAGGGAGTGTCCATTATTGGTGCTTGTGGTTAAAGTGTCCATAATTGGTGGTGTCTGGATAAAACTGACGATTTAAAAGTGCTTGTTGCTAGGCCTATTTGAATAAAGAATATTTTGAGTTTGAGTTTGAAAACAAAACGGTCTGACAAAGAGTTAAAGTCCCAACCAGACGGTCCTACACTGCAAAATCATAATTGATTACCTAGTAACAACTGCTATATGAGTCTCTGTATTGCTCGAAATAAATTATGATTACGTACCTATTATAATAGTATGTCTTGTCCATATCACGTGGAAGGCAATGCGTGGGGATGAAGTCAACAGCGCAGAGGCCCCTTTGACAAAAATAATCTAAAGGGAAGGGATACACGATTATACTACGTGGCCAATAAAGAAATATCTTCCTCTGTCGTACTTGCCTATATAAATAATAAAATAAATAAATAAATATTTGTGGACATTCTTACACAAATCAACCTAGTCCCAAACTAAGCAAAGCTTGTACTATGGGTACTAGTACATCCGTAGGTGGTACCATTCAGTGGCTGTCGCGCCACAGAATAAGTAATAGTACTAGGTACGTATAGAAGTCCCACTGTTAACAAATCCCCAATTTACAGCCCTAAATTATAATAGATAAATAACTAACTAAGCGAATGACGTAGTCAAATTGCGTAGTACTTACAAATTACGACGACCGCTTTAGCTTAGTTGGTAGTGACCCTGCCTACGAAGCTGGAGGTCCCGGGCTCGAATCCCGGCCAGGGCATTTATTTGTGTGATGAGCACGAATATTTGTTCTTGGGTCTTGGATGTTTTCTATGTATTTAAGTATATATTTATCTATATAAGTATTTATATCGTCACTTAGTACCCATAGTACAAGCTTTGCTTAGTTTGGGACTAGGTTGATTTGTGTAAGATTGTCCACAAATATTTATTTATTTATTTATTTAAGTTTTCCATCTCTGTCGCACTTACGTACAGACTTGCAAGTGCGACAGAGAAAAAAAATTCGAATGCCGTTCGCGGTAGCAGCCCATTGAGGATAAAATGGAATAAAACCACCACACTAAATCATCATACCATGCTTTATTGATTAAAAATCATCAATTTACAATTATACAAAATATAACAAGTAAGGTGCCAAACATATTTGACCCCATTGATACTAATTCACATCTAATGGTGTCAAAACCCGTCGTCTACCAGTACCTGGGATCCCAGGGCAGATAACAAAAGAATGGCATTGTATTTTTTTTTTCGCCTTTGAATGAATGAATGAATGAATGCGTTTATTCACATAAAACATATGGTTACAATTAGATGACAGGGTGATGAGGTCATTTTATAAGTTTCTGTTGTAAGAGCGTAACTAAACGTTGTGTAGTTGCAAGTAACAAAACGCTGTATACCGCCTTTTTGCTTTTTGTACTTGACGTACGTTAATTATCTTTGGTTATGATTATTCGGAATAAAACCTATGAAGCTAATGGAGTGTTATTAACTTATTAATAAATAAGCCCGTTACCACAGTTTCCTTAATATGTCCTTTACCTTACAATATACGTACATGAGCCGCGACGAACGCGATCCTTAAATTGGTAAGCGTGAAACAGGCTATATTGATTCTACTGGCAACACTGTGAAAAAGGACATGTTATGTAATATGTTAGGTTGTAAAAAAACAGAAATTAAGGATGCGCACGAAAGGTTCGGCTCAGTGTTGCCAGTGCGGATCTTTTGGTCCGATTTCGGATAATTCAGACCTCTGGCGGATCTTGGGGGGATCCTAGATCAAATCGGACAATTTCGGATCCTAGGAGGCTTTTATTTTTAATATTTAAAATTGTGGTGTAAATAAACGAACAAATGTATTAAAAATTAAAGTGACATTAAGACTCGTAAAGTCTTGCGTGGCAATGGCAAATCACAAAAATATTTCGAAATCGCTGCGACGAGGGCGAAGGGTTCCGACGAAATATTTAATCTTCTCTTGCAGGTTACGCATAAAGATGAGATGAACAGAGATTTTATTCTCTTAGCCTGTAAGCCACACTACTACAAGTACAAAATTTTAGAAGGTTTCCTGAATCATGATCTGGGTCCAAGTTTCCACCTTTCCACTGCCACGATCAAATCCATCGGCCAAAGACAAACATCACAAACACTTGTTCAATAACTTAAAATCTTCTACAGAACAAATACTTTTCTGAAAAACACATCAAAATCGGTTCAGTCAAACGTGACATAATCGCGGACAATCATGTTAATGCGAATAAAGTTATTCTTATTCTTATGCATACAAGTCAAACTGAGAACCTCCTATTGTTTGAAGTCGGTTAAAAAGGCCCTTGTATATAAAGCTGCAACGAGACATATTTACATAGGTAGGTACGTATTTCTATTGACATAATTGTTCTGCCAGAAGAGGACCCGAGTGAAGGGCTGATGACCGGTAATATGTCGGATATATAAACTATCATCTTAGCCCCTCCAGTGGGTCTACATGGTGTATGGGATAAGTATAGAGGGT
Organism: Cenopis cana; assembly: GCA_951800055.1. Lineage (NCBI taxonomy): Eukaryota > Metazoa > Arthropoda > Insecta > Lepidoptera > Tortricidae > Cenopis > Cenopis cana. The sequence goes on along the minus strand of OX637492.1, from coordinate 1,491,449 downwards.
GGCTGTGTGTTTACCAGGAAAATTTGACATCCGAGCTACATGGTAAAATCTTTTTTTCTGTAGAGACGGCCTGCTTAAACAGTGAGCGTTAGCTCGAGGCTGCTCGACCAAATGTCATCAAGAACTGCAAACAATTAGGTGAACTGACATTTTTTTGGCGAAAGTCTTTTTTGACAAAAATCTCAAAATGGTCTTAGAGAGCTGAAATTTGGCATGTGAAAATGGATTCTTTTCTAGATGGAAAAAAAATTGCATAGAAAATTTTATGGCCACCTGTAAAATCCAAACTGTTAGAGAAAGGACTTAGTGTCAAATGTCATACAGATTTTTTTTTTCAAAAAATATTTTTTTTTGGTCAAATTTCAAAATAGGCCCCCGATCGCGCTGAGATTCGGCATGCCGGGTTTTTTTAAAACACTGGTTAAAATTTCTTTCTAAATCCAAGCATGAGGAGTGAGGCAATGCTTATTACCTTTTAAAAACGAATATATGAGGAAATAATGAAAATGTACGATGCGGATCCTCGCGACTGTTTTCGGATCTTTTCAAGGCTGAAATTGGGTAAATTCGAACTCCAGTCCTGGCAACACTGGTTCGGCTATAAGCTGGACAGAGAAGTAAGTGCGAGAATGTGATTACAACCGGAGATGCCTACTGGAAGATCAGGCGAGTGTTTTACTGATCTTTGGAAGATGCTATAGGTAATAGGATTGAGAGATAAAGTGGCGATTTAGATGAGAAAGGCCAAGAATATGCCAAATGGTATTGGAGTGGTACGGACGGGCTATATGGGGATGGACGGAGGTCCGGGCCGGTATAATTATATACGTACAGTCAAGGGCATAGATATGTATACATTTTTGGACCTTATTTCAATGGAGTAAGGTGAAAAAATGTATACATATTGTATAATAATTTATTTAAACGGGTTTAACGCGATATAAATGTAATTTACCTTTGAAACGTCGGTAACAAAGGTAAACATATATGCCATAAATATCACGTTATTCACGTTATACCTACCCGCTTGAAATACGTGGGTTATAACGCGGGAGTTTAAAATGATATACATAATTATTTAATTTCTTTTACACGTGAAATACCTACCCAGTAACATACCTACCTACATAACATGATAACATTGATACCTAATTGTTATAATCTTACCTAATGATTCATACACCACTTCATTCTTAGAAGAATAACACAAATGTCCAATATAAGTCATTAAAATAATCAAGCCATGCCGAATTATATAAGCTATGGCCAATGCGTATATCCACTTTTTCATTTTTCAAACGATGAAAGCGTTCACATTTCAGGACTACATCACATCATCGTATAGAGCCATTACAGCCCATAGTTGGGTTAGGTTTGTTTTAAATTTCGAAACATAACAATGTTTCAAATACTAAGTGAGTGTGAGTCTATTGTTAAAGATATAAGATTTTATAAAAAGAAATGATATGCTTAACATTAGTAAACCCAAATTTCGGTCTTACAAGTGAGAACGGGTTCCTTTAAGAGTAGCCATGGGGTGGCTTAACATACTTCATAAACAGGCAACTAATAAATACGTGAGCCACAAAAAATGGAGTTTAAAATATCTAATTAAAATCAAGTATGCTCTAAACTCCAAGATATTTACTAGGTCATCATCATCAATGATTACAGTTGTCATCGGTTTAGGAGAGTATTCCATTAACCGTATTTAAACTAGGTTGACAACTGTGAGGCGCCCCATTAACAAATGGAGGGATGTAAGAGCTCCAGTCTTCACATTCAATAAAGGTTAACGGAGTCCCGTAGACTTCTGACTAACAAGTCGTACCTAGCACAATAAAATTTTGGCATATTAAAAAGTCGCATGCTGGTAACAAAAATACAACGTGATAGGTACTTAATAACTGACAGCTTATTTGTTAGGTAAAATTGTTGCCTAGTACCCTAATATACGGAATTAGGAAAAAAACTTGTGCCACGGCTTGTTAGTCAGACTAGTAGGATTTCCACAGGCCAGGAGAGCTATGCAAAAATATACCATAAAGTCCGCGATAGAAAAAAAGACGTCAATCTTGACTAAAAGGCCTTCTCTGTCGATATTAATAAGGACAGTTTCTAAATGCATAGTTAGCGATATATTGATTATTGACGATTAAGGAGATTACATTTTTCTTAAGAACACATGTCATCGCAAACATCGCCTCCCCTCGCCAATGGACAAGCAAGTTAAGTTTACTGGGACTCTGCAAACGTGTAGGTAAATGGATTATCATTCTCTTTTCTCCATCCTTGGCGCGAAAATCAATAAGTACCTACCACAGGTCTATAAGTATACCTACATCCTAAATTAATCCTAAACCTGGGTTAAATTGTGTTTAAACCTTCTTAGGCGAATATCAAAATTGTTTACTCAAATGATGAATGGGAAAACAATAGGTAGGTAAAAATATTTGAAAAGGATCCGCTCGTAATAAGTAAATGAGGGATTAAGTCATAGCACAGTATTCAACGTTTATAATATTATATGTATCCATTTAATACAATACAATCTAGAACCAAACCTGTTAAATACTTATAAGTAAAATAAATCTCGATAATTACCAATAAAAAATTTACAAATAACATGCCAGTCTGATGTTTTCCATAAAATAACGTTACACCGATAAAAGAAAGTTACACAAAAGTAAAAAATTCTAAGTATCAGCCAGGCAAAACATCACATGAAAAAACTAATTCTATCAATTTCCAATATATATCTACGCATACGAACTACGAACTTAAAAATATCAATAGTTTACAACTTTTGCATTGTTAAAGCAAAACGTAATTTAGATGTATAATAAGTAATTGTTCATCTCAATCACAGTCATACCGGCTGATTTCTGGTATAATCACACAAATAACTTTTATAGAAAGGCACTTGCAGTAGATACCCTGGGACCCTGGTCGACAGATACTAAAGAATTTGTCAAAAACTGATCGGGGTCTCAGGTGTTCTGAGGGCTGGCTCTTACTTCGCCCAGCTGCTGAGCCTGGCCATTCAGCAAGGCAACGCAGCGAGCGTCCTGGGAACGATGCCTCGGGCAACATTAGGGGGAATTGAGGAGGAGCGTTTTCATTTATAATTATTTATTTTTAAATATTAGTTAAGTTTCATGTATTTTTTTGTTGTGTTGTAATAAAGGGAACCGACTTCAAATTGTATACCAAGACCTTCTCGAGAATGTAATAAACTCTTTTCTGAAGGTCAAGCCTCAGGTTTTTTTTTTTAATACCACGCGCGTTGCCGACCCTTTTAAAAATTTATACACTCCTTTCTTGAAGACCCCCATATTGTAGTCCCTCGGGAAAACCTCGGCAGCTCCTTCCACAACCGGGAGCTCATTCCACAACCGGAGCGTGCGAGGGAGGAAATTCCTCTTAAACCGTACCGTACGCGACCATTTAGGTTCTAAGGTGTGAGGATGAATGCCCTGCCGACGGCGAGCGGTGCGATGGTAGAAAGCGGCCGTGGGCATCATGTCGAACAGTTCTTCGGAGCACAACCCATTATACAAGCGAAGGTTAATCTTGACTGCATGATACAATGTACAGTTAGCATCAAAATTAGCGTGGCATTTGAAAATGTCAAAAGTCTTTATTACAAGGGAATATGAACTTTTGACTTCTTTCATAAGCCAAGCTATTTTTACAACCCAAGTAATTGTGTGTTATTACGATGATTACCAGGATCTTAAATGGCTTAGCATTTAAATCTGGGAACACGTAAATACTTAAGTCAGTACTTATTCAATGATGACACATTGAATGCCATCAATTTATCGATTATGTATAAAAAATTACGATGGCACATGACAAAAAAAAAATGATTTTGCGATGAAGGCATCGATCGCGTATCTACAGAAATAAAACTACTAGATTTGCCCGCGACTTCGTCCATGTTGAACTCGTTATCGCTTTAGGAGAATTTTGCTATTAAATTATATCAGGCGCAGGTTTAATAAGCACTCTGCTATCTTATGCCCTTCCCCGGTACTCAAACTATCTCCATAGTAAATTTCATCTAAATCGGTGAAGAGGAGCGTGAACAGACAGATAGACATAGGTACATTCGGATTTACAATATGTATTAGTATGGATAGACGATATAACGCATTTGAAAGAAAGTGCTTGACCCGAGAGTTTAGTTTATCACATGATAAACGCGTCCACAAAATACCTTATAAATATCTGTTTATTTGGCAGCATTATTCCTGGGCCTACGTTGCTGGTTCATCTCCTTCTTTATATAAAACTTGTACGTCAAAGCGCTCTCATTGACAAAAGTCATTGCATAAGTTAGCGGCAGAGTAGCACACCTACTCTCCTTAAATATGTCATCCACAGGAGTACTAATTGACTGACAACTGTCGACATACAAGTACTTCCTAAGAGGCTGTCTTTTGTTGTAAACATGGAATTCATACGTCCATTTGCCAGCGCTAATCTTCGTGCCTAACAGTTGGACAGTCATTGATATGTTTCGTTCCTTCTCGTTGACTTTGACATGGACTAAGAAGGTGTATGGGCCGTTCTTGACGAGGAAAAGCTTGTGGGTTTCCATGCATATGTTGAAGACGTACATTTCCTTGTCTATTTCGCCTGTGCGTTGCTCCTTGTGGCATGCATCGAAGTGGGCGGCCATGTCGGTGACTTTGCCTGAAAGTTCATATGAATATGTTTTACAGTTGCTTTGTGAGCTGTAAGTAGACCGCGACCCCAACAATCGATCCTTGTGGGAGGCCTATGTCCAGCATATTTTATTTTCACACAGTTACCGAAGACTCGCTGTCATAACAACCTGTAAGGTATATACTTACATCGAGTGGAGCATTGTCTGAATATACTGCCCATTGGGCAGTCCATTTCCCCGAACGGGCATTCCTTTTGGTGCAGCTCCATATCGTAAGTGTTGAAGCTCAGCGTGCAGCCTGGGTTCTGGCAGGAAGTCTTCAACTGAAACGTAAAATAAGAACACTTATTTATTTACAAGAAAATATACAAGGCTAACTTAAATCTTAAACTGGGAGGATGCTGGCGGCATTTCCTCGCTGTATCGCAATGTTGATACGTTGCGCGAGGTAGTCGCCAGCTCTTACATTAAATTACATTATCACATGATTACGAAATAAAACTTTGTTATTTATTTATCGTATGGCAATTATTTCGAACCGGGAGATTTTCGAGAAGTCAGTACGGTTGCCAGTTTTTGACAAAGGGGGTCGAAATTACACCACGTCAGTAGGGAAAGTACCCACCCGCTACCCTACATTTGACCCCTGGGTGGTGCTAAAAGTGCATGCGGAGTGAAGCATGGTGGCAGTATGTCGTGTACTGAAGTGTCCTTGTGGCCTATATTTGCAAAACACCTCTATTATCTAGCATTCTTCGCGTAATGTTATTTATGTCAGTAATGGTGGAGTGGCACTTGCCACCGCCCTCTCTACGAAACGATAGTCCCTGATGTTGTGCCTTCTAAGTCACTGGAAGATGTCCTACCTCTATTGCTCTAGCGTAATGTTCCTATTGTCGTTGATGACAGAGTTGCCACATGACCTGCCAACCAGATAGCAGTCCTTTTAGCAGCTGTAACAGCTAAGACACTGGAAGATATCTTACCTCTGCTATGAAGGCTTCTAGCGTAATGTTCCTCATGTCAGTAATGGTCGAGTGGCAGCTGCCACAAGTTCTGCCGGCCATGCGGCAGTCCTTGCAGCAGCTGTGACCGCCGAGGCACTGGTAGATGGTGATCCCCAAACGCTGGCCGCAGGTCTGGCAGCTGTAGCTATCGTTGTTGCTACGGTTCCTGTCACATGACCAAAATAATTTAATGTCAAATATAAACCTACCATATGAATTCCTATGTGTGTTTCTAAGGCGACTTCCCGAGTCCTGACTTCTCGATGCGGAGGCGACGTAATATCGATAAAATGTACTGATTCAGTAATAGTACATTATTGCCGTGGCCGGGAAGGGAGCAATTGCAGGCTGAGTATTTGTTTAAACGGACGAGCTTGCGAGTCCGTTTAATTATAATACGAAGCCTGCAATTGCCATTCCGGCCGAGGCTAATATAGTGCTTTTCTCAAAAATGGGGAAAATACGACAAAAATTTAATTAAGATTTGATAAACATAACCTTAAAACGTCAAAAACATCATGTTTTCCCGCCGTTTATTTTGTTTTAACAGAATCGCAAGTGTATTTTTCCACCGAAAAACGCAAATTATTCGAGACACATAAAAAAACGTCGCGTTTTCAACAGAAAAATACGAGCTGAATTGGCTGAATACGACCTGTGCCTCCTTTTATATGACAGTTTCTACATTTTAAAAAGTTTATAACTCGACAAATAAAGGAAAGGAATTTATATGTGACATTGCAGGCCATATATGTGGCCTGCAATGTTTTTTACTTTTTAATTTGGATTTGACTTTAAACTATACACTTTACCTCCCAATATGTAGCGACTAAAGTCCAGTTTGCGGGCCAATTTTGAGAAAAGTTCTTTACTGTCTCAATTAAAATCGTCCTAATACAACTGAGATCGAACAACGAATCTTCAATATAGGGTCGGCAACGCGCATATGGCTGTTCGGCCTTAGATCACCGAACAAACTATACACTCGGCACAGCAATGTCCACTCCATAAAAGTAGGGTTCTGTTCTGACCCGCAGGAGGTAAGAAGTATGGTAGTGTTTATTAGGTTTCATACCTGGCAGCTGATCTTGGTCTGTTCTTGTTTGCAGAAGAATTGGCAAACTGCGACGGCCCCGGAACATTAGGGCTGTGAAAAAAAATACATTAAGAAGTAAGTATTATATGGCTGCGGTAAAAGAGCCCTCGAGGCCTACAGTGCATAGATAACGTATATACCGTACGTACGTACGTGTGTACGTTGTTTTAACCTGTTTTGTGTACAATGAAGTGCTTACATACATACATACATACAAGTAGTTATAGATGCGCGACCGGGGGTATGAGAAAGAATATAAAATTTGTAAGTACTACGTAATTTGACTTCGTCATTCGCTTAGCGTGGTCAAAGTTTTTTATTTATCTATTAAAATTTAGGGCTGTAAATTGGGGATTTGTTAACAGTGGGACTTCTATACGTACCTAGTACTATTACTTATTCTGTGGCGCGACAGCCACTGAATGGTACCACCTACGGATGTACTTGCAGCGGCGCGGCGAACTGACGGAGTGAGACCCCCCTGGTATAGTGGAGTTACTTCCCCAGTTGATTTCAACAATCATGAGCAAGCAAGACGACTCACTTGCGACGTAACCAAGGCTATTACGACTCACCTTGTTACTAACGGTTGAGCGAACTTCGCAGTGTCATTTGGCGATTCCTTGCATTCAGATGACATAGGTCTCGAGGTAGGCGGGATCTCTGGCACTGAGTTGGCCTGCCGCGGCGCAGGCCTTGGGGGGACCATTGGTAGCTCGTTGATTTCGGACGCCGGAGGTGCAGATGGCTGCGGCGATGACCTATAACAGGACCAAAATTACTTAAAAGGTTTGTTTTAACGGGTCTAACGCGATATTTATGTACTTGTTTTTTTAAGTATGTTTACAAAGCGCGAGAGTTTAAAGTGTTATAGGACCAAAATTATTAGGTAAATTAATTACAATACAATGCAAATATTCTTTATTGTTCACCAAATAAAGTACAAAAGAAAAACAAGATTAAAATAAAACGGTAGACAACAGGCGGTCTTATCGCTAAAAAGCGATCTCATGAATAAGGTTCAGTTCCTTTCTAAAGCGAATGACGATATACTCGTAATTTAAAGCGATATCGCAGGGATGTCCTCTTCTACCGAATGAGACAAACGGAATGTATGGGAGACATACTATTTTGTACTCACCACGAGCGGTAGGTAATAAAGTCTCAAATTACATACTTATCGCTCTTGCCTTCGGCTCGGACGTAAAATACCTCTAGGTACCTACCTATTTGGGATCAGTAGCTCTAGTATAAGTTTTTTCGAAACATTAACTAATTCGAACGCGTTTGCGTTTTGTCTCAAAATGTATGAGAGTCGTATGAAAACGTGAACAGCGCATCTGGTGGTCACTAGTGGAAACTAAAACAGCGAGTATAACATTTGTTGCTAACCGATGAACGCGCGTATTTCAAACTCGGTGAGAGCGTTTTCATACATTTTGAGACAAAACGCAAACGCGTTCGAAATAGTTAATGCTTCGAAAAAACTTATACTAGAGCTACAGAGACATTCTTTGTTTTAGATAAGTAATGTAAGTACTATTACCTAAAGTACAGCAAATATTGTTGTTATCATTACCTTTGTACGTAAACGTATCCCTCCTGTGCGTTAAGATTCGGGTACAAATTGGGTGATTGGTAGGAGCCATGCTGCAACTGGTCTGAGCTGTAGTTGTACGGCGCACGGGGCCGCTCCACAACGTTTGGTGATGCTTGATTTTGCAGATGTTCGGTTGTATAACTGTATGGTGCACGAGATCTCTCCACACTGGAAGGAATAGTTAAAAGTAGTTTTAGAATAGTTTTGTTGTTGCCGATATCCTATGGCACTCCAGAGGTGCAAGGGGCCCTCGTCAAATCGCGCCACGCCTTCCTGTCTTCAGCCGCGCTTCTCGCTTCGCTCCAGCTCAGTCCGACGGCTCGCAGCTCACTCTCAACCGTCGCCGACAGAATAGTATCAGAATACCTAGTAGTTTTATTAGAGTCTAGATGTCAGAAGTCCCACGAATGGCTCTTAAACCTCGTACGCGCCCGCTTTTAGCAGTGCCTCCGGCTCGCACTGTGTCGCACAGGAACTCGCCGCACCTCCGTGCTCTGACGCTGCTGAATGCCCTCTTGGTGTCAACACCCGAGTGTGATTTGCTTGCGTGGCGATGGATGGCTGTGTGTAGGGAGTGTCTGAAGTTCTGTGAGATGAAGGATGATAGGCCTTCCAGTGTACCTATGTAGTTGATTATTGTTATTAGTATTGTTTTGTTTCTGTAATATTTCGTTTCACAGTGTATTAGATTAAGTACCTAAATCTGTAATGCTGTGTAATTATAATTAATTAAAAATAAATAAATAAATCTAAGTAAGCTTTCTTCTTGTTTAGTGGTGAGGATGAAGTATGGTTAAAATTATTTTTGTTGAACGTATTTCTATTAAAATGTTATTGGATTTTGAACCTTATTGATTGATCGGTAAAGTGGTTTTTTGAAGGCATTGCTTTGGTGCAATTCGTTCAACTGAAATGATTTCAAATATACATACCTACCTATAGTTCGTTCGGTATTCTAAGGCCGAAAGTCATAAAAATAAGCGCGCTTCGCACACTCTTTTTTATGGTCAATAGTTAACTAGGACTACATGTCAGCTACTTATGTTATCTATATATATAAAGTTGATGGGTGACTGATTAATCACCGCCCCACCGAAACTGCCGGTCCTAGAAATTTGAAATTTACACTATAGTTAGGTTATATAACGGAGGCAAGGGATAAGACGGGATTTTTGGAAATTCCACCCCTAAGGGGGTAAATCAGGGGTGCAAAGTTTGTATGGGGGGCAATAATTTTTTTAAGATACAGTCTTGAAACTTTGTACAAAGACTCCTTAAAATAAGACAATGAATGTTATATCTGCGTTTTCAAAATTTTCGTCTCCTAAACGGTTGAAAATTGGGGTGAAATATTGTATGGGGAGCAATTTTTTTTAAAGTGAGAATCTTCAAGCTTTGTATAAAAATTCCTTATAATAATAGAAAAAAAGTAATTTCAGAGTTTTTCAAAATTCGCCCCCCGAAGGGATAGAAACAAATTTTATTTTCAATGAGACTTGAAACTTTGTTTATAGGCCTAGCATTAAATTACAAAAAAGTAATTTCAGTTTTTGAAAACTCTGTCTCTCTGTAACCCCTTCACGCATAAAATGCTGAACCGATTTAGATGAAATTTGTTGTGAATATAGTTCGAGTCCGAGGTAAGAACATCCCATCCTTAAGGAAGTGGAAGTTTGTATGGAACAGAGATAACTAGGTAACCGCCTGAAATAAAAGAATAGCGATAAAATTCTAACTCGATGACCGAGCTCTACGCAGACGAAGTTGCGGGCAACAGCTAGTTGAATATAATATTGGCGGCGTGCTGTGGAGCAAAACTTGAGCTCTTTGTAGATGAAATGGGAAGAAGTAACCAAAACTTTCCAAGGGAAATGGACGGATGTGCTTCGATTCCTTAGCAGAGAGTCCCCTATTTTCCCAATCTTTCGTCTGTAGTATATTAAACACAGTTGAAAAGGTATCCAGCAGATTATTCCCAAAAATTGTCACCATTTACCTCCCGATAATAATTCGCAGTGGAATATTTCCAGACGGCATGTCAATATTCAATATTATCTGTCTTCCTAATGTGTCATTGCCTTTAATCGCCTATCGCTCATTTCTTAATGTGTTAATTTCATTAACAATTAAGGAAGTACATACTTTAAATAATCTACCTTCTAAACAATCGTAGATAAACATTACAGTCAAACCAATGTTGATAAATTAATTGTACATACAGCCCAGAAAATTAGCTTAAAATGAGTGGTCTAGGTTTTAGTTGTTGTTGGGGTGGGTTGTTGGGTTGTGGGTGGGTTTAGTGGTTAATATTTCTAGCAGGAACTCGCCTAGCGAGCGCTGCGTAACTTTTCTGATGCTATTACCTGGATATAGCGACAACCTAAGACTGCCTTTCCACCATAGCTATGGCTATGCAGCTATGCTATTTATTTATTTATTTATTTTTAATACACATATAAGCTAACAGTATAATACCAAATCGCTTAAACGGCAAAATATTACAAATTTAGAAACACAAATACAACACTAAATTTATCAACAAGGACAGAGAAACAACATAGAGAAAATTTATGAGAATTGTAACACAGTTTAGGTACAATCATTCATTTAGTTGGGCAAAGTTTAAGGCAGACACAGTGGCTTTCAAAAACTTGCTCAATCTGTCAGCAAAAATGTCAGCATCCGGAACCTGAATCAGAACATTATTTATGAGTGAGATGGCCCGGCAAGTGGGCGCGTTTGCGGCGTACGCCGAGCGTGTCACAGGATTTGCCAGTAGGCGTCGACGTCGCCGCGCGGGCCGCGCACCGCCAAAACTAGCACTCATCGGACAGTAGCTTGGCGGCGGAACCGCTAGCCCTACTCGACTTAGGACATCTGGATTGTCGATGGCTCCGTGAAGCAGGGAGTAAGTAGTAATGCGCTACAAGAAGTAACTTTCGGCTAAGTTCCAAGGTGTCTAGGCCTACCATTCCCAAGTACGATGATGTGATAGCTTTCCGTTTCCACCAGCGCTATGCTATGCTAACCAATGAATATGATTGATGGAGATCAACGCATCCATAGCAACATAGCATAGTACCTACAGCTGTGATGGATCTTGCCGCCTCTGCTGCCTCACATATACTGGTTCCTTAATTTGTCGTTTATCACGCGATAAAAGAGACCATAAACAATTACAGCACCAGATACTTACGGCGCCTGTGGTGGCGAGTGGTATTGGTAAGCCTGACTAGCTTGGTACACCGGCTCTTGTTGCCTCTGCTGCCTCACATACTTGTTCCGCTGTCGGCTTTGCTCGGGCGAGTTAGATCTGAAAATACGCACTCTTCTAAGGTGTGACGCACCTTATAGGTACCTATTCCCGGGTGCATCACACTTACGGGACTGTAGTCCCTTGGGAAAACCTCGGCACAGAGCTCATTTATTAAATTTTAAGAAGGAAATTTCTCTGTATAGTACGTCACAATGTAGGTTCTAATGTGTACGATACCTATATCGATGGTACCTACATAAGCACGGATTAGCGGATTACAAATAAATATCTGACCTGTAAGTTTAAAAGCAAGGCGGGAAACAAGCATTACGTGCTTAACTAGGTCGTTACCTAAATATCAGTTAATTGTGAATAACAATATAGCTATACTTATCTGAAAATGAGACGTAGGCATACGTAGGTATACCTACATACAGAGTTGCATATACTATCGTATTTCTGTGCATACAAAATATGTAAATATAGGTCGCGCTTCTGTAATAGGTATGTAATGTAGGTAGGTACATAAACTGCATACAAATCTTATAAGTACGCGATTAAGGCGATATATCGATTGAAATAAAAGAGACACCTGCACCGGTGCACCCTTTGTTTTTCGCTCACGACAAAACGGGATGCAACCCTCTCCGAGAATGTCTTTTTAAACAAATCTCGTTAAATATCTGACTGTGTGCAGGTTTATTAAATTTCGCCTTGTCAGTACCTAGATAAGGTAAAATACCATCATATTAGCTTAATCGTGTCTTTAAATAATGCGTTGTTTTAGTAGGCTGAGGAAAAAAAGGAAAATATAGACTCGACTTTGGATTTATTTTCTATCGAGAAAATTTTAAGCAATCATGTTTCGCTATTGTCAGTACCACAATCATATAGTCAAGAATCATATATCTGAAAATCAGCCCCTAATGTTTGCTAGTCTGGGCAGGACAGCGTTTCAAAGTCTCCAAATTTCTCAGTGTAGCGCCTTAAGGTAAACGTCCCTGTGCTCGACACTCAGGCAATATATGACACTTTCTGATGACAGATGGGATTACAATGCTTGTCATCCACGACGACGCGCCCCTCAACAGCGAATCTCATGCTATCTCTGCCTGTGCCAATATCTCAAAAACTAAAGATTTTTTACTAAGGTCATGTAAGGTTATTCTGGTGAGTCATGAGCTGGTCTATCGACGTCGACTTCTGGGACACCCTGTATAGCTATGAGAGCTATAGATACTTAATGAGAGCTATAGATAACCTACCTACTTATACAGTTCTTATTTCTATAGCTGACTAAATATGTACCAGATCTAAAGCTTAAGCCACACAGAGAGCGGGAGGGCGGTAGCAGCGCGGGAGCGGGCGGTAGCGGGACGTGAGCGGGACGGGAGCGGGCGGTAGCGGCGCGGGAGTGGGCGGGAGCGCCTATCTATCCAGCGCCGCTACCGCCCGCTCCCGTCCCGTTCACGTCCCGCTACCGCCCGCTCCCGCGCCGCTACCGCCCTCCCGCTCTCTGTGTGGCTTAAGCTTAAGTGCTTCTTAATATAATGATAACATTTTATTGAACAATCATACCTACAATCCTACGAACAATAACGTATTGACAAACTAGTAATCTTTCATCCAAGCAGGGCTGCTACCGCGGACCACAAACGAAGTTTTCCGTCTCTGTCGCACTTACGTACAGACTTGCAAGTGCGACAGAGAGCGAAAATTTCGTTTGTGCCTCGCGGTAGCACCGCAGGTAAAAGTGTAGTTCGTAAAAAACTGCGGCCAAGCGCTGTCAAATAAACGCAAGCAAAAATCTACCTTACAGTCAGAGCTCTTAGTTGAGTTTTGCTTGCGTTCGTTTGACAGAATTTGGCCTTAGACTTACGAACTGTGCCTAGGTGGTTGTGGACTGTTTGAATAAACAATTCACATTTGTTTTGTATTTTACAAATATTAAATAATGTACTAGGTAAGTAAGAAATGTCTATGCAAACATGTCACTACATTAACTATACCAACCAAGAGTTGAGTTGAAGATTACTTCCCTGAGTTTATTTAACAATTTTAAAACCGTGCATTGTTTGACCGTACTTAAAGCATAAAACCCTTACCTGCTTTCTTCTTTCGAGCTATCGGAACCCATATTGATCTAAATCACTACACAACTTCACAAATTAACGGTAATTATCCTAGTTTAACAATTTAAGTATAAGATTAGGTTAAATCATGAGAAATATATGCACAGAAAGAGGGTCAGTTGACAAATGTACCTAGCTTGGGTTGCAAGCTGACTGGTCTTGCTTGTTTAATAATATCGCTTGCGATAACGTGCTATGCTACTTGGCGTTGCTGTAGCGGGGAATGAGTTATCGATTATCGATATCGATATCTCAGAAATAAGGTTATTATTGTATTTATTTATTTATTTATTTATTCAACATTAGCACTAACAGCTAGACCTTACGTGCTAATGGGTATTACAAATTCATACAGCAGATACAATAAATTAGTTAACATTAAATATTTAAATAAAAATAAATAAAAATACGAAACCAAACACGAAATAAAAATTGATACATGAGCAAGTCAAAAAAGTCAGTAACAAATACATTAAAAACATTAATAATTTACATACAGATACAGCTACAAACAAATTATTACAAGTCAGAGTTAAAATAATAAAAAATACAAATAAAAAATAATTTCACATTAACAATTCATAATAAATATTGAGAAAGTCAAAAGATAGGAACATTAATTACGTATGTATGTATGTAAGCACTTTATTGTACACAAAACAGGTTAAAACAATATACATGTCACGTAAGATTAAAGTACAAAGGCGAACTTATCCCTATGAGGGATCTCTTCCAGCTAACCTTCGAGTCTATTTTTTGTTAGGGCGTTTTTCAAAAAAAAGTGTACACGTGACGAACCGGAGAACGACTTTTTTTCTGAACACCAATTTTGAAATTTCTTTGCTTATTCGATTCCTCATAAGTCATAGTGTATTATTTGAGAAAATGGCTTGAAAATATTAATAAATGTAGAAAATATCGACATTTTAACTTTAGATTACGGTGGAACTAGTTCCGGATAGTCATAATTATAAAATCAATCAAGATTTTAACTTGTTTTGAACCTATTCAATGTGTTTTTTGTTTCGTTTCGGATACTATGATAGTCTGTTTAATGTCTAATTGTGTTTAAAAAATTAATTATAATCTACTAACCGAAAACACTGTGACTGATTCGGAATACTTTTTTTGAGCACCAACTCTGTGACCATCTTTCGTCACCGTTTTGAAGGATTCTGACGTTAAATAAGTAATGGCGGTCAATTTTTATAGCATTCTAATGCTGCCAGGATTGAAAAATTAACGCTTTTAGGGGACTATCGATTGCACAAGTATGTTAAAATCGCTGTGACAATAACCGGAGGTTCCGGTATGGTCGATTTCTTGGGACAGTGGAAAAAGTAGTTTTTTGGCATTAAATACCGTATTATTTAATAAATAAAGCACATTTCTAATATCTAGACTCATTACTTTATTTGTGTGACCCTATCGAATATTAATTCGATTTTTTTTTCGAGTTTCTGCAAGCCTCTAAACATGACCGAGTCGACGTGTGACATACACATTTTAGCACTTTTCGTATCTTTATTTTGTTATAAATCTAGCAATAAATATAATATTAATCGTTTTATAAATATAACATAATTGCTACAATCTACAAAATCTCATATACCCAAATACGAAAGGGAATATTTTAAAAATCACGTTTAAAGTTTGTGACACGCAAATTTTGCCATGTACAATTTTTATGAAAAATGCCCATTACCTCCTTAATCCAGTAACATTGTCGCCTGAAAGTACGGGGTAGTTTGCGTTACAATACAACACAATACAAATATTCTTTATTGTTCACCAAAAATTACATAGAAGTTAAACCCGGTAGTTCTGTTTTTTTTCAGGCTTGTTTATGATGTTG
The DNA here is from genome assembly GCA_951800055.1 of Cenopis cana. Lineage (NCBI taxonomy): Eukaryota > Metazoa > Arthropoda > Insecta > Lepidoptera > Tortricidae > Cenopis > Cenopis cana. Next base: position 1,475,828 of record OX637492.1, on the reverse strand, counting down.
GCCCAATGAATAATCTTCTGACCTAGAGCGTCAAACGCAACTATCTCAAAAAAAAAGGTTACAACCGTAAAACACTACTTGCTGATAGTACCTTGATATTTTTAAAGAAAACAAAATTTGCTATAATGTGAGACTAGCATTGTCACTATAGACTCAATAGTTTCCGAGGTAAATTATCCTTTCAAAGTTTGAGAATTTCAAAAAAATTATGAACTTTGAAAGGCTGTGTCGTATCTCGGAAACTATATAACACAAACAGAACGATGAAGTCTCGCAGGTACTTACTCCATGTGTAAGCCTACAACTAAAACTAACTGCTAGAGAAGTGGTACTGAAAATGGAGAATGTTAACTAATTTAGAATTCCATTTTTCTGTATTCTCTGTTGAAAATAAAAAATATATGTGAAAGAATTATTTCGATACGTCCATTAGTTTCCGAGACATTGAATTTTAAAGTGACGCGCGATGACCTACCCTCGTGACGTCATAGTGCAACACTCACCATACACGCGCTCACTCCGTTCGCGCGCTTCCGTACTAAACTAGCGTTGCAAAATGACGTCACACGCGGTTAGCGGGACTCACTTTAAATGCCTGTAAAATCAAAACTACTGGCATTTTTGAATGAAACAAAAACTTATGTATTTGTATGAATTAAAGCTTTACCGTAACAAACTTTCAAGTGATTTTGCCGACCTAATGACATTCTCCATTGAAATTCGTGATTTCATATGTATGCAAACAGAACTTTAATTACCTATTTTAAATGTTTTAACTCACCTGGTTAAAACATGACAAGTAATTAACTGCTTAAAATGGTTTTACAACTGAGTTTCCTACTGGTTTCCTATACCTAATTAAATATCCTTAAAAGATTCCAATGTTTCGAGTTCGACCCGGGTGGTATATTCTAAGTACTGCACTGGTCATGGTGCGCGCAGGGCTGGCACCTCAGCAAATTGTCAAAGGAAATATGAGTAAACAAGGTTTAAGTACTCTATCTATATACCCCATTTTTATAAAAATGTGAACGGTAGACCCGTAAAACTGTTCTTTACCCGTATTGTCTAGGGGACGACACAACACTCACAGTATCCGCGCAACCCGTACAATCGGAACGCTACACTTAAGTAAATATTTCAGTAGATAACCACGTAGTTAAATCTTTTGAGTATGCGTCCAAAGCGCGAGAGTTAAGTGCTATAATTAAATATCGATAACAATTCACAGTCATGACGAACAACACTAAGTACCTACATCTTTTAGCCGGAAATAACCCGCCATAGATCACCTGTTTTGTTGTACGCAGAACCGACCATAGACAGTAGTATAGCCAGTGTTGCCAACTCGAAATTTGTTTTATTTAGTTAAACTATATTGCACAAAAGAAAATATTATCGTACAAAAGGCGGACTTAATGCCGTATGGCATTTTCCATCAGTCAACCTTAAGGCGAAGCAGAAAAATTTTTGGCGGTGCAAGTACTCGTGTTACCCATATGCATCTCTCATCTACATAGATGGTGATGGATTCCTTTTTCCGCACTTAGTCCGTGTATGTCGGACCATTGTGCGTGGTTTTTTTTTTTTTTTTAATTTATTTAGGTAAACAAACAGTTACTACAAAGGGTATACTTATCTTATCTTGTTATATATGTTTACAATATGTGTAACCCACACCGTTTACCACATATTAGAAAATATAATTTTAAATATCATTCGGAGATATTCACCGTTAGTCTTAAGGACTTTCGGTATCTACGGTGGTTTGTTCGCTAGCTAGGGGTGTAGCCAGCCTAACTCCGCGCAGGATCCTCCTGGTGTCACCACAGGCTTCGCGGAGTGACCTCGGTGCGTTGAGGATTTGACACCTTCGCATTCCAGGATGACGTGGGGGGCTGTTTCATCGGCCGACAGGCATCCCCTGCATAGCAGTATTATGGCTGGTTTTCCACTAGAGCTATGCTATGCTACGTTGCTATGGATGCGTTTGAAATCCACCAATCACATTCCTTTAATCACATAGCGTAGCTCTGCTGGAAATGGGTTCAGCTAAGCTATGTTTTTTATATGGAAAGATGCGAGCTGCGGATGCATGCTATGGATGCGTGCTGTGGATGCATGCTATGGATGCGTGCTGTGGATGCGTGCTGTGGATGCGTGCTACGGATGCATGCTATGGATGCATGCTGCGGATGCGTGCTATGGATGCGTGCTGTGGATGCGTGCTACGGATGCATGCTATGGATGCGTGCTGTGGATGCGTGCTACGGATGCGCGCTACGGATGCGTGAGCGCTTATCCCCCCTCACCGCACTGCCGCTCCCGCCCCGCCTGCCGCTGTCGATACATCGCACAATTAGCACAGCTCGAGCTGCGCATCTTCCTCGCACAGCTACCTACATAGCGTAGCTTTAGTGGAAATGGTCGCATAGCTCGTAGCGCATCCTCGCAGCATAGCTCTAGTGGAAAACCAGCCTATAGCTCTACATAGATGTAGGAACACTTAAAAGCATATTTATACATGGTCACAGAATAAGGGTCAGTTGCACCAACATACGAACACAGGCCGGTCATCGTCAAATATGGCGTCGGCAGCTGTCATCCCATAGAAACTTGTCAAACTTTCCATACAATCAGATTTGACGAACACCGCTTACGATTACAGACGGTTTGGTGCAACCCAGCCTAAGCAATATTATTCTACTACGTAACATGGTGCATGTTAAAGGTTGGCGCAGACATAAGGCTCGGAGAGACATGTAAGAGACCCAGAGACCCTTCGTCAAGACTCGGTTGGAGTCATCACAAGTATTATTTTAAATATTAAGGGCCGGTTAACGACGCCGCACCTCGTGACGACGGAGCGCTCGTGGCCCAGCGGCGCCGGGTACCGCTTGCGGTATCTAAGGTTAAGCAACGTGGGCAGCGGTCAGGACTTGGATGGGTGACCGCTTTGAGTGGTTACTAACTGAGCGCTCCCGTGCTTTGGAAGGCACGTTAAGCCGTTGATCCCGGTTGCTGTCTATGGCAGCAGTCGTTAAGCCAAGTTGGAGGCCTTCGGGCGGTTTGAGGACTTCTAACAGTCAAGTTGCCCACTCACTTGACAAAGCCATATCCCAAAATAAGGTCTAGTTTCCCCTCGGGTTTGGAAGGCCAGATGGCAGTCGCTTCCGTAAAAACTAGTGCGTCCGCCAAATCTTGGGATTAGGTAGCGGACCCTAGGCATCCTTCAGGATGCAACTGTACTGGGATAACGCTAGGAGGATGATTTTTAACGTATTTCCTACAATAGTTTCTATGCTTGAACAAATTCCTTTCTAGCTATCCCCTCAACACGTACAGTCATGGGCACCAATATGTATACACTTTTGGACCTTATTTCAATGGAATAAGGTGAAAAAGTGCATACATATTGGTGCCCTTGACTGTACCAACGCAGCCAACACTCCCTAGGTGACAGTCAGCATCAGAATTCAGAAGTAGCTTGGCATATGAAAGGAAAGAGGTCAAAACTTCGTATTCCCTTGCAATAAAGACCTTTTGACATTGTCATATGCCAAGCTACTTTTAATGCTGACTGTACATAAATATACTTATTATACTCTTTGGTAAATAGTCTAAGTTATTTACAATGACATTGTATTTTCAATTTGTTTACTAAACGAAGCATTACCGGCCCATGATAACACGCAAACAGTGTGTCGATAACTAAACTTTTATTGAATCTTTATGTCTTCATCTAATCTTTGAGATGCCAAGTAACAAGTACCTACCTTGTTACTTGGCATAAAGAGAAGAGTTCTTACTCTCTCTAGGTACCTACTAATATTATAAAAGGTGAGGTTTATTATAATAAATTATAATACTTTTATCTGAAGAGCGCGGGTTGGCTATTGTTGTAGTTGTGACACATAGACAACGTGAACTCATAGCTCCTACGCTGACGCACACATAGACAATGTGCATGTATAGCTCAACACACAATCATGGCTCATCCGCGGTCCTGAGATAAAAGTAGGTACTCTACCGTGTTAGTGTAAGGTCTGAGTGGACGCTCGGAGCGGAGCGTTAGGCGTCGCGTCCAGCGGGGCGGCAGGGCCGTAGCCGGAGTTGAATTTAAGATAGGGCAGTGGTAAATACAGGTAGGGCGCAAGTAACTTGGTCTGGTCTGGTGAATCGATTAATACGAGCGGCAGAAGGTAATCGTCAACTAGGAACAAACAGTTTACTAGTATATCAAGCTCGTAGATATAGAAACTCTAGGGGGGGGGTCATAAAGTCACAATGTTTAGACACTAAGATGAAATTTTTCGAACATTATGATGCAAAAACGGCATATACTTCATACAAATCACGTATGACACATCACAATACAATTAGATGAAAACGCGAGCGTCAGCGAGCGCGAAAATTTTCGAACATTATGATGCAGGTACGGAAAATACCTTCCTCATACGCATCAAGGCGTGTAGATGAAAATGCACGTGCAGAAAATGCCACACATAATTAATGTAGAGATAGTAGTAGCTGTTGATTCTCTGGATCTTTGCGTAGCGTCATATACGTCTTTGATCATAGTCGATGGATTAAGGTAGGGCAAAGGGTATTTTAAGGTAGGGCATTGCCCCATAATGCCCCCCCTTAGCTACGGCCCAGCGGGGCGGACGAGCGTGCATACTATTTGTTCGGCGGCGACTCAGGACACCAGTATGAGTTTCAATTGTTTGACATGCACGCCCCGCTGGACGCCCGACTCAAGCGTCCACTGAGGTTTTACACTTACGCAAACACGTCTGCATGGAAATGAATGAAAATTGCCCCACAGTTTATAACCGGAGTCAAAACAGAATTTTATCATGGAATTCATCCCTTAAGGAGACGAGATGTAGGAGTAGGTGTTGGTCTTTGGCGTCAATGCAGACGTCGTAGCGGGTAAAAACTAGTGATACGTAAATTATTTTATGTCACACCTGGCCATAAAGTGGCATTTAACGCACGCTCCGCGCGGAAAATCCTACTTTCTGGCTAGGGGCTGATATAAAATTTTGTACTCACCATAGGCGGTAATAAAGAAAGCCTCATATCTCATATTTATCGCCCTTGTCTTCGGATTTGGCGTCAATAACCTGTGATCAGAGGCGTTTTGTTTTACCGCCCTTGGTAAGTAATGTACCCCAGTTTTGGACAACTGTTCAATTTTACGATTTCCACTATCAAGTCATTGTTATGATAATAATGAATACATCATTGTTTTGAGAACGTTATAACCTCCTTTAGTGAGCATTATTTTCTTTGGGTATAGATTCGACAACCGCTTTAGCTTAGTTGGTAGTGACCCTGCCTACGAAACTGGAGGTCCCGGGTTCGAATCCCGGCCGGGGCATTTATTTGTGTGATGAGTACAAATATTTGTTCTTGGGTCTTGGATGTTTTCTATGTATTCAAGTATTTATTTATCTATATAAGTATGTATATCGTCGCTTAGTACCCATAGTACAAGCTTTGCTTAGTTTGGGACTAGGTTGATTTGTGTAAGATTGTCCACAAATATTTATTTTATTTATTATTTATAGATGTGACAGGATGTTTGTGGGGGTGAGGGGCCAATATTTATAAAACAAAGCTAATTTAGTCTGGTACAATAGACAAGTGGTAAATAAGGTGTAAAAGACGAGTTTAATTGACAATATACAAATTTATTATCTATGTTCTCCTGTTAGATAAAATAAATACAGTTTCTTTTTTATATGTGTAACATAAAAGATTTGATTAAATTCTTAACTGCCAGCAATATTCATATTTACTTAAAATTAAAAAAAAATGTGTCTTAGTAAGAAAATAACAAGTTTATAAATGCCTTGACAGAAGACAATCAAGTTCCTTTCTTGAGTTTATCCGAAGATGTCATGGAAGGTGATTCCTTTGAACCCAACATTGGATGTTGGCTCATTTTGGAAAGTTACATACATCCTGAAAAAAAAATGTTCTAAATTCATATAAAACCCGTTGTCTACCCGTCCCTGGGATCCCAGGGCAGAAAACAAAAGAATGGCATTGTATATTATTTTCGCTGGGAGAGGACGGCTTAAAAGCATTAGAGGTGGGTGATAAATAACTTCATGATGAAAAAATCACGGTGATCCACCTTTAAAAAGTAATAGTGTGACTTGTCATGACGTAACAACGTTACAAAATAACGTTGTTACTTAGCGACGATATTACTGGAACAGTGTGTAAGCGACGCGTCGCGTCGTGCCTCGTGACCGCTGTTACTAACTGTGACTGTGACTGCGGTGCGCTGTCACAGAGTAACATCAGTTGTTACAAAAATATCAGTAACTGCCGGGAACGATCGACACGCAAATGTCGTGACAGGTGATTTTTCAATGTGATTTTTATGGAACGGGAATAACAATAACGGTGATCGAAAAGTAACGCCTTTCCCCATGTCTAAAAAGCATTCAGGGCTTGGTCATACAGTGTGCATTGCAAGAGGGATGCAGTGCGATGCGACGCTGCGCAGCCTGTGTGGCTTTGGTACCTAATCTGTTACCATTTGTTCCTGTGCAGCGGTTGCGCATTCGACACGTCGCGCACACCGTGTGACCAAGCCAAATATTATAGTTGTTTTTACATAAAACATATGGACATAAATAAGTTTTTCAATTATTTATTTGATAAAAAAGGGATTATTTATTTAATAGTTTAAACACTATAAAAATATAAATAGACTGAACTAAAGATTAAATTAATTAATTAAAAATAACTTTTTGAAATAAAAAATAGGGGCAAGTTCAGAGCAGTTCACAAAATAATAAGAAAAATATTATTTGTATTAAATTATATCTTAGTCTTTATGCATATATGTATTGTTATAAACTTACCGATCTTTGGGCACACCTAATTCCTTTTCCACCAGTTCAGAAATAACTTTGGCGTGTTTCTTATTTTCTTCTACACCAAGGCATCCAATGGACATAAGATTTCCGATGGCGCACGGTGCTGATGAACCGCCAAAATTCATGATAACATCGGGAGTTACCGACACTACGCAATACTGTGAAAAAAAGAAAACAATAACTTTATTAATGAAGTTTCAAATTGGCGAAGAAAAACAAGATTCATTGTAATTGAGGTGTGACATAACTTTCAGCTGTTTTACGTTAAGTTTCAAATGTGTAAGCGAATAATGTAAATCTTGTTAGAGGTACCTGTTCGGGTTTTCCGAGAGACTTTGAAATTATTGACACTGCTTTGGAAACAAAATCCTCGGGGATTTTGCTTCGCGACACGTTGGTTTGTATACTTAAATGCGGCATGGTAAGAGCTCGCCTATGTTCACAACAAAATGAGGAACGATAATGATATTGTATTTATAGCACAACTTTATATAACGTTCTGTACTGTAAGATAAAGTAAAGTAAAGTAATACGAATACGAGAACCGGCACAGCACGGTAGCAGGCAGAAAAAACTTTCATTACACCAATCCAATGTCAAACAAATGTCACTACTGTCATGCAGTTTATTTCAGACACCGACAATTCCGCCCAAAAAGCGTGCCAATGTAGCGTGTTGGGCGCTTTTTTCTACATTTGATATAGATTGATAGTGACGTTCAAGAAGTAAAAAAAAAAACAAATTGGCTCTGGTATGTTGACACTTGACAGCCAGGTTTGTCAAACAGCGCCTCTGCGCCTCATTCATTACCAAAAAATATTTTCCACAGCAATATTTGTTTTGTTTTCGTCTTAGCAAAGAAGAATTTACTAGACAAACCATCTAATACATTACAATTTCATTAAGGACAGCAGTCACAAAGCAAACATGGGTGACCTTACGGGCGAGGAGACGCCGATGTCTCAGAGGCTCACAAATGAAGACTTCAGGAAGCTGCTGATGACTCCCAGGGCTACGCCCGCAGCCGGGGCGCATCCCGCGGGCTCCGTGCGCGAGGCAATGGCCAATGCCGGGTAATTATGTCCAATCCCGCATCACAATATTAGAATATGTATATGTCAGCTTGAGATCGTTAAACTTGGAAAATACTGGATCGATTTTGATGGAGTTTTGCTCACATTTGATCCGAGGAGATTTTGTATAATTTACTGGTCTATTGCGCTTTGTTCATGCTCTGCAGCCTTTACAGGACTACACTGTTGTCATAATGTTCGAAAAACTACGTGCTCGCTACGCTCGCGTTTTCGTCTGGATAGATATGTCATGACTTGATGCGTATGAAGTATTTTCCGCACCTGCATCATAATATTTGAAGAAGTTCGCGCTCGCTGTGCTCGCGTTTTCGTGGATGGGGGGGCACACAGGCGTGGATTGCCTAGGGCATCAAGTAGTCTTAATCCGGCACTGGTGGCAGTGAAGAGTGGCCAATTTTAATAATTTCAATTTCAATTTATTTATTGATCCTTGAATATAGTATTACATTTAGGTTGCTTAGTTGCTAGGGTAATTAACAAAACAGATGTTGAATTTACGGCATGAAAAGCACAAGTAGGCAAGTATTCCTCCGTACTAGTTAAAACTGTATGACGGCAGGAAGCTCCACTACTCTGAATAGATACAGTATTAAGCAATACACTGATAGTATGATAGACAATGAAGACTATATGTAGTGTCCTGATCCTGATTGATAGGTTTTTGAGTTAAATTACAGTGGCTAGTTGTAAAGCAAATGTAAACCAATTACTTACAACAAAGCTGTCATTAACATTAAAGGCTTAATATTAGCTAGGATGTATATACTTAATATATGTTCCATATGTGAGTAAAGTGAATGAATGAGTGAGTGAATGTAGTATTGTGAGTCAAATGTTATGGAGAGGATACCTAAGATGGTGAGCTGAGACTATGACTATAGCTCAATTTGCATTTATATTTTAGTAAATAGGCAAACTAGGAACGTCAATTTATGCAAGATATTTTAATAGACAGTGGTCGTATACATCATATGCTTACACAGAAACATTTTTCAATTTATCTCACATAAAACTTACGAAACCCTTTTCTTCTAGTTCTATGCCACCACCAACGGAAAACAAAAGCGAGCTTCGTCGAAAGAAAAAGTCCTACTATGCTGCGTTAAAGAAACAAGAGGACACTAAGTTGGCAGAGTTAGCGGAGAAGTACAGAGACAGAGCGAGGGAGAGGCGAGATGGCTCAAATGAGATCGGGCCTACGGACCCTACTAGCAATACTAGCAGTGCCTACAGGTAAGCCCGGAAAAATTATCAATACTTATTACCCTATAAGTTGAGGTATATACCATTTTTAATCCCCAATGTGTAATGCAAAAGAGGCATCCTTTGATGATGATGATGATGATGATAGTTTTGACAGATTTCGGATTGGCATATTTAGTGGAGACTCAATGATGGGTTGTTTTGTTGTTCCATACTTAAGTGCACTCTTGTTTGTATAGCAGTGTCTGTCTGTGGCATCGTAGCTCCCTAATAGATGAACCGACTTGAGTGTTTTTTTTTATCAAGTCTTAATGGTGGATATGATGCTTAGCTTTGTTTTGTGGAGTGTCTAGCCACCTAGAGGTTGGATGGTCTAAGCACCTTGAGGATAGGTCCGTGTTCTCACCTTATCACAAGGTTAACCTTTTCACTTTATAAAAAGTCAGTGCCCAACACCAATGACTTCATATCGAGTCAATCAAGTTGAAGGCTAGCTATGTACTGTTATGTAACTGTAGGGCTTCCAAAATTACGGATTTGTCAATTACGTAATTGATTTCGAAATTAGAACGTTGAATTACGTAATTACGTAATTACGTAACTGACCCGGAGTTCAAATTAAAAATCTCTAAGTAATTTGTATTTGTTATAATTATTAATTATAATTAAGGGAAACGATTTTTAACACCATTATTTAAATAAATCGCAGCATCCACGTGTAATTTTCAGAACAAAGAGCTGAACGTGTATGGTCAGTCCAGCTTGAGGAACTTCTACCACAAATACGGTCGTCTTTAAGTTTTATTTGTATTATTGGCAACCAGTTGTTATTAATCAAGTATGGTAGTGTGGTGGACAGTCTGATTCGAATATTGTGCTGGTCTAAAATCGATGAATTGGTACGATATCCCTTTCGAAGTAGGTATGCCACAAATTTACTTCTAGCACTCAATCCAGTTCCTATCAGCTGGAATCTGGGAAAGGACTCCTCTATTTTCCAAGTAGAGGTATACGCCATCTTAGATTGTGCGACAACCAATCGGCAAAGCAATTATCTCAACAATATCATTTATATTCAATCGTATAGCCAGGCGGTGCTCTTGTATTGCCAGGAAGCATTAAGTAACCTTGGAGCGAAAAACAAGGTTATTTTATGGTGGGTCCCAGGGCATGCAGGTATCGCGGGAAATGAAAGAGGTGACGAGCTTGCACGAGAGGGGGCGAAGGGGATGCATTGCAGGCCAGAATCGTTTTGCGGCATCCCCATACGTCTAACTAAGCTCACCATGGAAATCTACTGTTTCTACAAAACCATTCAGGCCTGGAGGGAGTTCCCAGGTCTGAACCATTCCAAGGCGCTATTTACGGCCTTTAACAAAAAGGGGTCCCCTGATGCCTATTGCTAAGCAGGGACTGACTACGCATGTTTGTAAGGGTGCTTAGTAAATAAGCACATGCACACGTTAGGATTGAGTGACACAAGGAGGTGCAGACGCTGCATTGAAGTGGAGGAGACGCTTGCACACATATCCTAACTGACTACCCTAGCCTAATGCAAAGCCGTAGCTCTTTCTTGGGCAAACACGTCATGTGCCCTGAAGCCCTGCTGAGTTTCTCGAGTTCAGCAAAATCCTGCAATTCTTTAAGTTTGCAGGACATTACCCACTTTTAGGATCCCAATAGTTCAGCAATGGTCGCAATGATAGCCACTACCCCCAAATAGTAATATGATATTAATAGATTTTTGATCTGTTCCGCCATTCCAGCCACCACATCGAACACCCACCCGGTAAAATAATGCACCCCCGGCCCCTGTCGGACCTCCTTCTTGTATCTAGTCCACAGACATCAGAGTAACCTAGTCGAAAGGGTTACAACGCAATCCTGTCCATTCTCGCTGGTGATGTGTCGAGGTACCTAGGAGTAGGTACTAACTCCAAATAATATCCCATAATCTTTTAATAATACGTTAATTAACAATTTTATAAAACTTTTTTCCATTTTTAGACTGAAATAGTAGGCATATTTTAAACAAATAAGTTGTAATACATAATTCCGTAATTACGGAATTGAACGTTTGAATTACGTAATTATTAGAAGTCAAATATCTGTCCGTAATTACGTAATTCCGTAATTACGTAATTACGGAATGGAAGCCCTATATGTAAGGTTCATTTTCAGTCTTTTGCTATGAAGACTTTGGTGTGTGAGGCACAACTTACAGAATCTACTGTGGCGGTGAATAGTTTAATAGATGACATTTCTCTTATTTATGTGAATGCAGATTTTAATGACAGTTTGTTTCAGAGCTGTAGCGCCTGATCTAAAATCAGGAATGGACGCAAAAGAGAGAAGGAGACAGCTAATTCAGGTTTGTAAATAGGTTTTGTAATAGGTATACTGTACAGTTAACTGCAATGAGGTGTATCAACTCTATTGCCTTATCCCAATGTAATAAGGTCTAAAAGTGGACACATGTCATAGTAGCTGACTGTACTAGACATATTAAGATAAAAAATAGTTATTGTAGTTCTCATACTAATTGTCCTTTTGTTGATTAAGGACACCATTATGCTTGACGCCTCTAAGAGAATTTTGGCCTCTGATAAAAGAAAGCGCATCTCTTATTCTGCAAATCTGCACCAACTCACGTCAGTTGGGTACTCCGAGTTTGACAGCGCCGGCCCTAGCCCTAGATCCGGGTGGTGCGAGACGGTCTTTGGGCGCCCTTTGGTTTGAATTTTTTCGTAGTTGCCAGTTTGGCGCCCCTTGACATTCCGCGCTTGGCGCCCATTCACAACCGGCGCCCGGCGCAGCCGCCCCATCCGCCCCACCCTTGGGCCGGCCTGGTTAAGTCTTTGATGGCAGGACACTGTTATAAATGTAATTTATTTAAATGGCTGAATAAATTGGGTCAATCAACTATTTCTTGTCACTCTTTACCATGGTTACGTCTCCTGGGTCACTCTTAAAAATTGTGATTTTACCGACTTTAATCCTACTAAACATGATTTTTAGCGATGATTATAAACCCATTCTGGAGCATCGTTGCTCATCTCTGGAGCATGCTAGAACTCCATATTATAACATTTTTTCTAAGAAACTCGGTTACTGTTGTCTCCTGGCTGACGGGACAGAATAACGACAAGGAAAAGTTGATTGACCCGTTTAAATATAAACTTTGGCCTTAATGAAAACTACATGTAGAATTAATTTAAAAAATAATTCACAACATAGTATAGTTATTGAAACCAATGTTTAGCACTTGCACTGCCAGACTTAAATCTTGAATGGACCCTAGAAACCGATGTAGCGACAGCGTGCGTAGCGGGCGCTAACGGTGTTCGGCATGTGAGAAAAGTAAATAGGCGGGATCTTGGTAGTGAAAGTGTTAAAAAGTCCTGTAAAAATATGAATATGTATATTTTCAGGAATCTAAATATCTTGGTGGTGACATGGAGCACACTCACTTGGTGAAGGGTCTCGATTATGCTCTACTGCAAAAGGTAAATTATACACTATAAATGTATAAATTAAACATAAGTGAAAGTTATAGCTGCAGCTTTGCAAGTTTTTGGAGAATTTGAAATATGAAGAAGTGAGGTCTAACTGGAAACCAGCCATGGTATCCAGTTAGATCTCACTTCTTTTATAAAACTTTTTGCAAAAACCAATTATGAAATTGACAACATTTCAAATTTTCAAGTTGGCCTTTTTATATCCTAGATCGATAGAAAATGAAATTTTAAGGTCCACGTGTTTTTTTATTTCTCCCGAAATCCTAATTTTTATTATTAAAATTTTATTCCAAAATATCTGATCTAAAAGTAGCGAATCGTAAGTGAATTATGACGTAATTTTTACGAATTACCTATGTTTGTCAGCATTGCTCCTTAACAGTCGTAGGAATGACGTCACACTTCCGTTTTATACATTTTGGCGATTTTCTTCAAACCTAGCGAAGAAAAAAATCTAAAAACTATTTTATTACGTTCAGGTAGCATATTTACCGAAATGGTTTTCGATTTCGGCATCATTATAAATTTTGAAATGTTGTAAATTGGCATTTTTCCACATTTTTTGGTGGTTCATAATCAATTCAATTCAATTCAATTATTTATTAATAAAATATTGCATTTTACATGTCATTTGTAGTCAATAGAGGGAATAGACCAGTTTGTTTTCGACCGTGCACCTTGCTTGTGGCACTCTATGGAGGAGGCCTATAGTGGACGTCTTTCGGCTTACAAGATGATGATGAAATCCCATTGAGGAGGTTGACACTTTTTAACAGGCCTTTAGGCGTCTAGCAGCTTATAAGTTGTCTGTTGTTAGGTGCGGTCAGAGATCCAGACCCGCGAGCAGGAACAAGAGGCGGAGATGGAGCGGCTGGTGACCGCTCCACCAGTCGAGGCGGTCAAGGAGAAGAAGGAGGTCCCGGTGAGTGGTTCATTCACTGGTCAACTCAGCCCACACTTCACTCAGCCCACACTTCATTCAGCCCACACTTCATTCAGCCCACACTTCACTCAGCCCACACTTCATTCAGCCCACACTTCATTCAGCCCACACTTCACTCAGCCCACACTTCACTCAGCCCACACTTCAATCAGCCCATACTTCACTCAGCCCACACTTCATTCAGCCCACACTTCACTCAGCCCACAGTTCATTCAGCCCACACTTCACTCAGCCCACACTTCACTCAGCTTACACTTCACTCAGCCCACACTTCACTCAGCCCACACTTCACTCAGCCCACACTTCACTCAGCCCACACTTCATTCAGCCCACACTTCACTCAGCCCACAGTTCATTCAGCCCACACTTCACTCAGCCCACACTTCACTCAGCTTACACTTCACTCAGCCCACACTTCACTCAGCCCACACTTCACTCAGCCCACACTTCACTCAGCCCACACTTCACTCAGCCCACACTTCAATCAGCCCACACTTCACTCAGCCCACAGTTCACTCAGCCCACACTTCACTCAGCCCACACTTCACTCAGCTTACACTTCACTCAGCCCACACTTCACTCAGCCCACACTTCACTCAGCCCGCCGTCCGAAATGCCCACTTTTTTGAAGTTCTTTAGCGGCGCTGATCACTTTTGTACTGGGGAAATTTTTTAAACTCGCGACAGATTTTAATCTAAGACCAGCTAGTTGACCCCTCCTAGTATCGTGATTGCGATGTTAGGAGGGGTCAACTCAGCTAAACTCAGCTGGTCTTAGATGCGTAAGACACAATGACACTCCGGACATATTATGTATATATGTAATGTAATGTAATGTAAATGGATTATGCGAATATGAATATGAACATGAGTATGAATATGAATACGGATACGGATACCGATACGGATATGAATATCTTTGTTATTTACTTTCTTTATTGAGTTTCTCAGCCCATGTGCCGTAACAATCCCTTTGAAAACTTAAATTTAGCCAAGACCTAACTCAGATCCCGGGGTTTAATTAATTTATTTATTTATTTAATCTTTATTTCGGACTCACATCCATATATTGTTAGTAAATTTCTTAACCTAGGTATGTTAGTATCGCAATTACTAATAAGTTAAATTAATTACATTCACATTTTCATTAAATAACATTAAATACATTAATCATAATAATCATAATCAAATAATTTCATTTAATACTACATTAATGGCGATAGATTTTGACTTGTTAAAGTGCCCTCGTGGCCTATTTGCAGAATAAATGTTATGATTTTGATGCATTGCAATTAGCAATGTAACATCAAATTTTGAAGATGATTAACATTTTCATAAACAAAAAAAATGTTAATTTATTGTCTATAGGATAATGTGTTTATTTTATTTCAGCAAGAAGAAGAGATACAATTCAAGACGCAAATGGGGAAAAATATTTACAACATGATTATGGATCAAAAGTAAGAAACCTTTAAATTATGATCTTTGGGCGCCATTTTAAGAAATAAGCAATATTTATTTGGGACAAAAACAACAAATAACAAAGCAAATATAAACAAAAACAGAATTTTAGGCTTCAGGAAAAAATACAATAATGTTATGATCAAAATTTGATAATGTATCAATGTAAATTTAATGTATATTTGCAGGAATAAAAAGGTGACGCGAAACGAACTATTCGCGCCCGGCCGCATGGCATACGTTGTGGAACTAGATGAGGAAGGAACTATAGGTATGTATCATCATAACTTTTATACAGATGTATTGCAAAATGATTTTTCACATCACCTATTCGGATAAGGGCTTTTTCTTCCCTGCTAGAAGGGATCAAAATGGCACTTTTCTTCCCTGCTAGAAGGGATCAAAGTGGCACTTTTCTGTAACGAGTAATAACTTAATGAGTTATTGTATCGATTTTGATAAAATAAATGCACAACTATTGTTAGGTATTTCAGATCTTTCATTATCCTCCATAGGTGATGTGAAAAGCAGTATGTGTCACATGGAAGCAAAACTATTTCCACCTTGGGCGTTAATTCTTGAATCCCTCACTACACTCAGGATTCTATTTTAGAATCCCTCGCTACGCTCAGGATTCTATTATATAATCCTTCGCTTCGTTCAGGATTCAATTTACGCCCACGCCGTAAATACGTCATTTTGCTCCCTTGTGACACAATCTACTATTCTTTCGGGAAAACTCGGATCTCAATCGGAATACGATGGCACCCGAACTGTCAATCAATTATTGTATTAAATGAGTGACGTTTTCATATCCATTATTATGGAACTTTATTGTTTAGTGCCAAATGTCAAAGTGAAAAATGTCAAAGTGTCAAAGTTACCCCTACGGCTGTAAGATGGGTACTGAAGCTAATTGAGAGAGCACGATAAATACGAACTTTTCCGATAAAGTACGAAGGAAAATCATTTTGCACCACATCTGTAACTATAAAATATGCCTTTAAAATAGCTACATCACAGATTACTTTCAATCCTATTAACGTTTTGACCGCCGAACGACATACATTTACCCCCAATTTTCATAGATCAGGAATTTGAAAGGTGAAATTTACACTGTCACTGGGTTCTTAAAGGGTTAAGTATGAAATATTTGCGCCGGCCTTTATTAGCTATGCTATTTAAATTTTATAATTATCAACACTGACTAATATTATAAATGCGAAAGCGTGTCTGTCTGTCTGTTACCTCTTTACGCGGAAATGGTCGCGAGTCCTGGGGAAGGACATAGGATACTTTTTATCTCAGAAATCATCTCTTAAACCGGGGTGGAAGGAAAGTTTGTATGGAAGAGCGATGATTAGGTAAGCGCCTATAATATTAAAAAAATACCAATTAAATTGTATCGCGATAAACGAGTTCCACGCGAACGAAGTCGAGCAGAAACTAGTGTTTTTTACTTGGGGTCGGCGCAGTATGTTTTTCTATTCCATGCCTCTCTATCTCCCGTCATCTCATCGCTCACATCCTTGCTCGCCATATCGTCTTAATAAACCACGACTATCTCTGTCCATTCTAGGAAATTTCTCAATTTTTATTTAGTATAGCCTCCTCAGACCCAGCTTTTTTTAAATGTCAAAGTGCTAGACGCCCTTTGTACAAATTTATGTACATAATTATTATGGGTGTCTATTGTTTGCCCGAAATTCATATGGAATAATTTCAATTGCTCGATAAACATTTGCCCGATTTTCATTTGCCCGAATGGTTTATTTACTAGAAAAATCGTTTGACATACTCTTGTATTCCCGAATATTACATGATAGAATGATACGAATGCCATACGTATTGTTATCCATATTATTAAGTGCAATAATATTATTTGATAGAATATTTATACGCCATACTAAATATAGTTTATCCGAAACAGTCCTAACTATGAATTTCGGATTTTGAAACTATGGATTTTGAGTCGGATTAAGTAGTAAAGTAGCTTTTTAAACAAGTTTTTCTGCTCTTTTATAAAAAAATAACCTCGAAGAGGATAGCGGGAGCTTTGCTAACCTATCCGTGATCCAAGTCGGATTAAGTAGTAAAGTAGCTTTTCAAGCAAGTTTTTCTACTCTTTTATAAAAAAAATAACCTCGAAGACCTTCTAACCTATCCGTGATCCAAGTCGGATTAAGTAGTAAAGTAGCTTTTCAAGCAAGTTTTTCTGCTCTTTTATAAAAAAAATAACCTCGAAGAGGATAGCGGGAGCAAAGCTCCCGCTATCCTCTTCTAACCTATCCGTGACCCGAGTCGGATTAAGTAGTAAAGTAGCTTTTCAAACAAGTTATTCTGCTCTTTTAAATTTCATTAAAATTATGGATTTTCATTCTCAGCTATTCGATTCGAACAGTAGAGATAGATGGCAAATAAAAGTATAGCATGTGATAACTATGGATTACAATGATTATGGAAAAAGATATTATTGAAATTGATATTATGGGAAATAAAGATTCTGGCATTTGATTAATATGGTAAATAATGAGTATGGCATACGAAATTATAAGAAACAATATTATGGCAGTTGAATAGTATGGCAGTCAAAATTCGGGCAACTGAAATTCTGGCAAGTAAGGGTTTCCCAATTATTATTTGCTGTCAGTCCTGAACACACTATTTTGATAACTTTAAAATTTTCAAATATTTATATGTTATACTATTTTTACATGTATGTACGATGTATAAGGAATTAAATGGTCTAAGAAAGAACACTCTTACTCTATGATCTGTCAAAATAAACCCGCGAAGATTCAAATTCAAAAGCGCCATAGCTAAATATTATGTACAAAAATATGTACTACCGGCATTTATTATTACACAGTTGCTTGGATGTTGAGGACTGACCGGTGAACTTTATAATGTACAAAATTTGGTACCAGGGGTCCTAGGAGGATAGAATAATTATTTATATTGTAATGAAATGACAGTCAGTTTGTTAATTAATTACACTGTAGCTTTGTGAGTATGTAGTGTTAATTACCGACTATTTGCTGAATCAGCGTCAGTTGCACCAACGTACGAACACAGACCGGTCATCGTCAAATATGGCGCCGGCAGCTGTCATCCCATAGAAACTTGTCAAATTTCCATACAATCAGATTTGACGAACACCGCTCACGATTACAGACGGTTTGGTGCAACCCAGCCTAAGGGTCTGAAATCTGATCGTATGGAAAGTTTGACAAGTTTCTATGGGATGACAGCTGCCGACGCCATATTTGACGATGACCGGTCTGTGTTCGTACGTTAGTGCAACTGGCACTAAGGCTGGGTTGCACCAAACCGTCTGTAATCGTAAGCGGTGTTCGTCAAATCTGATTGTATGGAGAGTTTGACAAGTTTCTATGGGATGACAGCTGCCGGCGCCATATTTGACGATGACCGGTCTGTGTTCGTACGTTGGTGCAACTGGCACTAAATGTTTGATTTTTATTGTAAAATAGTACATTACTTAACAAGGGCGGTAAAACAAAGAATGTCTCAGATCGCAGGTATTTGACGCCCGAGCCGAAGGCAAGGGCGATAAATATGCGACCTGAGGCTTTCTTTATTACCGCCCGTGTTAAGTATAAAATTTTATGTCACCCCCTGGCCAGGAAGTGGGATTTCCCGCGCGCGGAGCGTGCGGTAATTACCGCTTTATGGCCAGGTGTGACATAAAATCCTTATTCTGTTCCAGACAGCGACATCCCAACGACCCTGACGCGCAGCAAGGCGGACGTGCCCGAGCCGGACGAGCGCAGCGCCGCCACCAGCGCCAACGACGTCGTGCTGGAGAAGCTCACGCAGATCTTCAGCTACCTGCGCCACGGGAGGCACAGGAGACTCAAGAAGACCAAGGTCAGTGCGCCACGGGAGGCACAGGAGACTCAAGAAGACCAAGGTCAGTGCGCCACGGGAGGCACAGGAGACTCAAGAAGACCAAGGTCAGTGCGCCACGGGAGGCACAGGAGACTCAAGAAGACCAAGGTCAGTGCGCCACGGGAGGCACAGGAGACTCAAGAAGACCAAGGTCAGTGCGCCACGGGAGGCACAGGAGACTCAAGAAGACCAAGGTCAGTGCGCCACGGGAGGCACAGGAGACTCGAGAAGACCAAGGTCAGTGCGCCACGGGAGGCACAGGAGACTCAAGAAGACCAAGGTCAGTGCGCCACGGGAGGCACAGGAGACTCGAGAAGACCAAGGTCAGTGCGCCACGGGAGACACAGGAGACTCGAGAAGACCAAGGTCAGTGCGCCACGGGAGGCACAGGAGACTCGAGAAGACCAAGGTCAGTGCGCCACGGGAGACACAGGAGACTCGAGAAGACCAAGGTCAGTGCGCCACGGGAGACACAGGAGACTCGAGAAGACCAAGGTCAGTGCGCCACGGGAGACACAGGAGACTCGAGAAGACCAAGGTCAGTGCGCCACGGGAGGCACAGGAGACTCGAGAAGACCAAGGTCAGTGCGCCACGGGAGACACAGGAGACTCGAGAAGACCAAGGTCAGTGCGCCACGGGAGACACAGGAGACTCGAGAAGACCAAGGTCAGTGCGCCACGGGAGACACAGGAGACTCGAGAAGACCAAGGTCAGTGCGCCACGGGAGACACAGGAGACTCGAGAAGACCAAGGTCAGTGCGCCACGGGAGACACAGGAGACTCGAGAAGACCAAGGTCAGTGCGCCACGGGAGGCACAGGAGACTCGAGAAGACCAAGGTCAGTGCGCCACGGGAGACACAGGAGACTCAAGAAGACCAAGGTCAGTGCGCCACGGGAGACACAGGAGACTCGAGAAGACCAAGGTCAGTGCGCCACGGGAGACACAGGAGACTCGAGAAGACCAAGGTCAGTGCGCCACGGGAGACACAGGAGACTCGAGAAGACCAAGGTCAGTGCGCCACGGGAGACACAGGAGACTCGAGAAGACCAAGGTCAGTGCGCCACGGGAGACACAGGAGACTCGAGAAGACCAAGGTCAGTGCGCCACGGGAGACACAGGAGACTCGAGAAGACCAAGGTCAGTGCGCCACGGGAGGCACAGGAGACTCGAGAAGACCAAGGTCAGTGCGCCACGGGAGACACAGGAGACTCAAGAAGACCAAGGTCAGTGCGCCACGGGAGACACAGGAGACTCAAGAAGACCAAGGTCAGTGCGCCACGGGAGACACAGGAGACTCAAGAAGACCAAGGTCAGTGCGCCACGGGAGACACAGGAGACTCGAGAAGACCAAGGTCAGTGCGCCACGGGAGGCACAGGAGACTCGAGAAGACCAAGGTCAGTGCGCCATGGGAGACACAGGAGACTCGAGAAGACCAAGGTCAGTGCGCCACGGGAGGCACAGGAGACTCGAGAAGACCAAGGTCAGTGCGCCACGGGAGACACAGGAGACTCGAGAAGACCAAGGTCAGTGCGCCATGGGAGACACAGGAGACTCAAGAAGACCAAGGTCAGTCGACTACGGATGACTTCGTCTCTGTTTTAGACAGGTCCGCTCATCGGGTAGGTTAGGGAAAAATCCTCTAGATTTTTTCCTTGCGACCTGGTACTACCAGCCTTTCCAATGATTCCACATTTCAAGATATATGGCCAAAGAACTTCATAATTCGTAATTGCACAGTCGACGCGCGTAGTCGATTTCTAATATACTTCGTAACTTCACACCTGTGACACGCGAAGGAACGTAAGCGCTGTGGGTAAGTATGTGTGCGTGTCCTGTCGGTACACGCGTCAATTGTGTGCGCGGGTGCGTAGCGCGTGGCGCGGACGAATCGCGAGGCGCGACGGCACACGATCGTAATTCTCGGGTCTCTCAGGGACGAGGTAACTGACCTCGGTGCGGGGGGTTCGTGGCCGTTCTGTATGTAATACTATAAATACTATTGTGTGCTTTTATTGTGCAGGATAAGAACTTGGAGAAGGGTCGCAACGACGACTCCATATACGGCGACATTGGCGACTACGTGGCGGGGGAGAGGAGGGAGCGCGAGGACCGCCCGCACACGGGGTACTTCGACAAATCACTCGACCAGGAGAAAGAGGGAGAGGAAGGTGAGAACATTTCGAGTGATGTCTCTATATATGATTCAATTTCATGAGTAATATACAGGTTGTTCAGCACATGGACCGTCAAATATTTTTGGGGTGCTGGTTGGGTCATTTGCTACTTTTCCATCCTTGGACCCTGGGTCCTAAGAGTGACGGTCATGAAGGTACGATTTTTTAAAGTTTTTTCCTAAATTACCCAAAATCTGGCATTCGAAGACACATAACTTTTCTGTGTATGCTTTTAAATACGTAATTTATTTAAATATCTCTCGTCTACGTATGTGTGCTTAAAAAATACTAATTTCTTGATACAAATAATACCACAAAATGAACACATGGGCCTTTTTAGTAACAAATCCCAATCCCATAAACACCCCCACCGGGTAGATACGGCATTAGTCCGTAGCGTGGACAGCGTGGGTCGCAGGGGGGCTTCGCCTGACACGCGCGCTAGCGTGTGCGTGGGGGGTACTTCGGCACAGGCCACGCGTGGCTCAGTAAAGTCATTTCGTGCGTAGCGTGTTCGTGCACTGCAGTGGAAGTATCTAGAGGTACCTACATTTTAGTACGAAGCGTTTTTGTACCCACGTGCGGAGCTCCACCGTGCGCAGCAGGGGGGATCCGGCTTAACCTCGTAAAGCCCACCATACAACAAAAAGAAACGAAGGAATTTGAATCAATTCTTTCTATCAATAGGGTTTAAACTATTTTTTCGAAAATCGAACGTAACAAATGAAAATGCATCTCTGTTCGAATCGCAAATAATTTAAATTCCATTGAAGTACTATGTCTTAAATTTAGTACGCGGGGTCTTACGAGGTTAAGAGGCCCTACAAGTTTGAAATTTTTATGATTTCATTTTTTGACTAAGGTATTGTTAATACCAATAAAATGATTATAAGATACGATGATTATATTAAAGTTTTAGATAGTAACATTGCCCTTTTTTGATTTAATTGTGTGTAGTAGAATTTAAGTGCGATAAAGCAGTTTTTAGCTCTAAAATGGTCGCCTTGGAGTGATGTTTGAAACAAAATATCTGAATGAAAAATGCAAGAAACACATTTAAAAGTTATGTTATTAGGTCTCAATAGTCCTGTTCTAGATAGTGACATTGATAAAATGTCAAGAAACTTATCAGTTAAACCGAAAATGGGCTAAATATATGAGCATTTTTTACCTTATAACGGGCCACGGGTGGTCGCCCACGCGTAATGCCGCCTCTGTTGATTGACTTGTGTATTGTTTCAGGTCCGGGTCCGCTGGCGCGTCGCTCGGCGCCGCCGGCCCCGGGCACGGGCGGGGGCGCGGTCCCGGCCCCGGGCGGGGGCCCCGGCACGGAGCGCACGTCGCGCTCGGCCGCGCTGCTGTCGCGCCTGGCCGCCGAGCCCGAGGGCTACGCCGAGTGCTACCCCGGCCTGCGGGAGATGGACGACGCCATCGACGACTCCGACGACGAGGTCGACTACACCAAGATGGACGCGGGCAACAAGAAGGGGCCTATAGGTGACTACCCTACCCTACCCTACCCTACCCTACCTCCCGCGTGCGGTGTTCCAGGTTCAACAACGTCAATGGAGGTCAGATGGATTATGTAGCGGGCATCCTTCAAGATCAGGCCCCAACTCCCGTTACAATCGGACGCTTTACGCTCGAAGTTGTAGACGATTATGTATACCTAGGACAGACTGTCCAGCTAGGTAGGTCCAACTTTGAGAAAGAGGTCAATCGTCGAATCCGACTCGGCTGGGCAGCGTTCGGGAAGCTCCGGCATATCTTTTCGTCCAATATTCCTTAGTGTTTCAAGACGAGAGTCTTTGACCAGTGTGTGTTGCCAGTGATGACATATGGTACGGAAACGTGGTCGCTCACCATGGGCTCATAAGAAGGCTCAAAGTCACTCAGAGGGCAATGGAGAGAGCTATGCTGGGAGTTTCTCTGCGTGATCGCATCAGAAATGAGGCCATCCGTAGCAGAACCAAAGTAACCGATATAGCCTTTCGAATCGCTAAACTTAAGTGGCAGTGGGCGGGGCACATTGCGCGTAGAACCGATGGCCGTTGGGGCCGAAAGGTTCTCGAGTGGCGACCACGGACCGTGCGGCGCAGCGTGGGTAGACCCCCCACAAGGTGGACTGATGACCTGGTAAAGGTCGCGGGAGTCCGCTGGATGCGGGTGGCGCAGGACCGATCATTGTGGCACTCTTCTGGGGAGGCCTATGTCCAGCAGTGGACGTCTTTCGGCTGATATGATGATGATGATGATCCTTCAGGATACAACTGTATGATACTCGACTCCATGATACAAAGGCATGTTCCAAATACTATCGGACCGATTCACGCTCATAGCGCTTACATGAGACTGATGATGTCATGAGCCGTGTTCCGAATCACGTTTACAGCGTATAAACGCGTTTACGATCGGACCGAATCACGCTCATAGCGTTTACATGAGATGTCGTGACGTCATTGATGATGTCATGGACGGCGCCATGTTGGCGTTTACAGTGCCCACACTCCAAGGCGTAAGCACCTTAAACCAAACGTCAAGTTGACGTTTGATATATGAACATGACAGTAAACACAACATGCCCGGTCCGAATCAAAACACTACTCACGCGGCCTTGAGCGCGCTTACTGATTCGGACCGGCCGTCAGCACTGTAAACGCTGTGGTCGTTGTTGGCGTGATTCGGAACACGGCTATGGACGGCGCTCCCGGTGCTCCCACTCCCAGGCGTAAGCACCTTGAGCCAAACGTCAAGTTGACGTTTGATATATGAACATGACAGTAAACACGGGCTATGAGCGTGAATCGGTCCGATCGTGAGCGCGCTCAAGCGAATACCGGTCCGAATCAAAACACTACCCACGCGGCCTTGAGCGCGCTATTTGATTTGGACCGGTCGTCAGCATTGTAAGCGCTGCGAGCATTTTTAGCGTGATTCGGAACACGGCTCAAGTATATACTGCGCCAGGTATGGCAATCCGGTACATCCGGCCATCGGTCTTCCAGGCAATTCTTCGGACTATGTCGGTTAATTAAGTTTCCTGCGGCTCTCACCATTTTTGATTCGATCTCACAGAGTAACCCCGAGCATAGCCCTCTCCATTACTTTGAACACGTTTCAAAGCCGTAGGTCATCTCAACACACCCTGCCCCTCTAGCACAACATGCATTCCGTATCTACTCGCACGCGAGATAAGCTACCTGTCACTTTTTGACAGCATTAATCAGACAGTGATAGGTAGCCTATCTCGCGCGCGAGTAGAGACGAGATGCATGTTATGCTAGCCCCACTGGTCAAAGATTTTGTTTTCTTATAACTGTAAAATGGATGTTTAACTCGAACATATTCTCTTTTGACCAGGTCGCTGGGACTTCGACACGCAGGAAGAGTACTCGGCGTACATGAGCAGCAAGGAGGCGTTGCCAAAGGCAGCCTTCCAGTACGGGGTGAAGACGCAGGACGGACGCAAGACAAGGAAGACCAAGGACAAGAGCGAGAAGGCGGAACTCGACAGGGAGTGGCAACAGGTCAGTATCCTAAGGGTTTATCCTTCGACACGCAGCAGGAGTACTAGGCGTACATGAGCAGCAAGGAGGCTCTGCCGAAGGCGAAGACGCAAGACAAGGAAGACCATGGAGAAGAGCGAGAAGGCGGAACTCGACAGGGAGTGGCAACAGGTCAGTTTCCTGGTTGGAACCTGCGTATAGGTAAACTAAATGACCTAATACTGGCTTTATAGTAACTGTAAGCAACGACGTATCTAATGTGTGACGGTTACTATGTTGTATATTCTAACAGGACTTTCGCCGCCATCTTGGCGAGAGTCACATCTTTTTCTTCTTACTAAGTGGTTTTATTCAATTTTACTTAATTATCCCTTCGTGTGTCATTGGCAAAGGCCCTTAAATGAGGCTGCCATTTCTCTTTTATATCTATCTATATTCTAACAGCTGTACTCACAACGTATTCACGGATTAAACTTAACTAATGTGGTTTTCCTTTAACATGGTAGCAGAGCGTGGTTAACATGTGAAACTTCAATTTTTGTGGGCAGTCGTGTAAAAAACAGGATACAATAAATATTTAAGGGGGCTCCCATACAACAGACATGATTTTTTTGCCACTCGCACTTGGCCGGTTTTTCTATACAATGGTAGTCCTGGTCAAATATCTCCTAAGTCACTAGAATCTGGAAGGGTGCCCATAAATAAATAATGACCGAATTTTTTTTACAGATTCAAAATATAATCCAAAAACGCAAAGCGCCGGCGACCGGCGACGAACCCGGCTTCAAGACTCCGAAGTACTAGCAAAGGTTAATCGCTTTTCTTGTGAGGTTAAAATTAATTCTGTTGGCCTTATTGTATGAACGGTAAAATGGCAAACTCGGCCAAGTTTAATCATTTCAAGTACTATTTCCATCTTGATGTTTCTCAGAGCAAAGCCTACTCGTGCTATGAAAAAGGGTACCCTTTTTGGGGCTGATGTATATTTTGTACCTTGCCTTGGTATGCCAAAATTTGATTGTAATATTATAAACGAAGTTTATGACGACTGTGTTGCTAATATCCAATCAAAAGTTAAAATTGAAATATCGATAGCCACGAGTGTATATATGGAGTGTCTATATGGACCAACTAAGCTATCGTGGGAGTTCCTCGCTTCACTCTTCTAAATTACCTTGTGGAGGCTCGCACTCGTGGCTGAAAATATTCACTTTGATGTGTTTCTAAGGACCGATTTTTAATCCCCAGTTTAACCGTCGTTTTAAAAGTATGACTGTCTTTCTCTGAAGTCAAATGAAAGAAAAAGACAGAGCTAAAATGTATCTGACAGGAAAAACCGGCCCTAAATGGAAACTATTCTAGAGTCTGGCTAATGAAAGCTGAGACTGAGATTTATTTGAAACTTTTTAATGGCAACTATAATCACGTCAAATGTGTCAAACAGCACTTATTTGTATATACTACATGAAGTAAGTATAAAGATGGAGCTGGTGATACACACATACAAAGGTGTGTGAAGGAGATGTAAGCATAGACGATAACACACGTGGGAACGAGATACAACGTCATATCTTCTGTCCCTCATCGCGTATAAGGCAGCATTTGTCTGCCACCAGCCGGTGCCACCAAAGTGTCATCGATGAACCAGTGGCCAGAGTATAAAAAAATATGTTACCCATAATATTGGGTAAACCAGACCGGCTCGAACGTTAAAAATAACAGATTAAAAATTGAATCCTGACGTGATTAGAATACTACTGTGAATTTCATTATTATAATGGCTGAATAACCAAGACGTATTAATCTAATCGTGATTTTGTTAACTATAATGTAAGTATTAAATTAGTAAACATTTTTATATCGTAATTGGGAGGACATCGGATGTTTCGTGTTTGTCCGCTAATATTTACTAAGAGTTTATTTTGAAGATTCTCAATAATTAAAAACCTACTTGTCAGTAAAAATGGGGAGATTATTCTTTTTGTGGTAACCCCAGAAGAAACTGTCACATTATCTCCGTCCCTGTGTGTGATTCGCTAACCCTCCTTCTATAGATCCTCTTTCGACGTATATACTATATCTATGGTATGACAGCTTTGACTCCCAAGTTTGCAGATCTGGCGCTACTATCGCTCCACAAGCTTGAAACAAATTAGGACCGGTTCCGATACAATATCGGTCACATCCGGTATCGGCGTCAGATCCGATACCGATATTATATCGCATAGTGGGGACGCTGCCTTAAAAAAAGTTCAGACTTTTGTTTGACGTCTCTCAATGCCAAATTTCAAAGTACTATCAAATCTTTGAAAACTATAATATTATTATGTCAGCACTATTATATCAAGCTTGACAGTTACTCCCACAAAGTGTGATACTAAAATTTACACTACAGTGGCGCCAAGACGACAAATTTGAAAACAGGACGAAAGTGACTGTCGCGTCTGTTACGAAGTAACTAATATACAGTGTTGCAACACGTAGATTTTTTTAAATTTGCCGCCTTTTTCTAGTCTCAGCTTTCGTTAGCCAAACTCTACCAATCTACTCCCAAGTGCATAATCAATGAAATGTTAACGACACATTCTAAGGTAGTTGAGGGTTTAAGTTGTAATATTAAGATTGTTTGCTTATGTAAGTTATATTATAGCGTGGATAGTATTAAAAAAAAGGTTTATAAATTTTTGACAATTCTTCATAGCAAAGTAGGGTGTTCAAACAAAACTTATACGGTTTACAATAGAAAATGCCCACGTAAAATGCGCTAAAAACTTTTATCTCACTAGCGCTAGTGAGCCATGTCGTGTGTAGAGATACATGCACATTGTCTATGTGTGCGTCAGCGTAGGAGCTGGCGTTCACGTTGTCCATGTGTTCGTATGTGTCACAACTACAACAATGGCTAACCCGCGCTCGTGAGATAAAAGTATTATACCGAGTGTATAGTTCGGACACAACTCTGAGGCTAAATTCTGTCAAACGAACGCACGCAAAACTAGACTTAGAGCTCTGACTGTAAGGTAGATTGTTGCTTCTGTTAATTTGACAGCGCTTGGCCTTACAGTTTTCTACGAACTATACCAATAAAAGCAGTAGCTTGTCTAAATAAAGCTTCTTCCATACACCACACTATCACGTAGCTGTGGTACAAGTTTAAACATTTTATTAACTAAGGTCAAGTCCATAATTCGGCGGAGTAAACTGGCAGATGAGATGTTGCCAGGAGTAGAAAAAAATAAATAGTGACGGAATATAACGATAAGTATAAAGTAACTAACTATACCCTCTTATTCACGAACAAAAATATGCCAGCATTTTTCGGAATATTAAAATCGATATACTATTCGATAGGATTTTTTTTCGATCAAGATTTAAGTCCTACTACTTTACTATCTAATTTAATAAATGTAAAAGTTTCTACTTTTCGGCAACTAAAGGCTCGTTAAGTTGACAAAAGTAAAATAAATATGAAAATATCATAAAATTTACAAATCATTTTAATTTGTCAAATTGAGAGCATTTTAGATTGAGAGAAACACTACTAATTTCGATTTTCGATGATCTCGGCAAGCACCAAGGGGTGCCCGATAAATAGGTCCGTAAGATCCGTACGTCTAGTGAGGCCTTAAATAATATCGATATGAACAGCGCTGGCCGTACTGTGGCAACTTTTGTGCATTTTGACTTGTCAAACAACTCTGCCGAATGGTGGACCAGAGTTTAGTAAATGTAAATAGTACGTCGTTGAAACACGACTTAAAGGTCCTCATTAGTTAAAAAAGGCTCATATATTCAGGCGACTTTCTGTATAATTAACACGTATTTTGACATTTTATCAATGTTACTATCTAGAACAGGACTATAGGGATGTTGACTCAAAATTTATTAATACTCCATACGAAAGAATACATATAACTATGCCAAAAAGTGAAAATCCTATTCAAATATCTCAAAAAATAACGAAACTACAACCGTTAGAATGTTTTTAGTTAGAGAGAGAAAACGCTACAGGTCAGTGACGTCACTGACCTCGAGCGCCATAGTAAATGACGATCGTTCAATACAACGGGGCGTTTTGCGGAAAAGGGACAGAAAATGCCCCCTCCTAAAACTTTGAAGACTTATAATTATGTAATTATTTATTCTTTTGGATTACTTTTTTCACTATTTGATAGAGAATTTGATCCTTTTTCGAGAAAATTCGGATTCATTGATTTTCTTATTTGGTGTCAACATCCCTATTGCGACCTAGTGACATACATTTTAAATGTATTTTTTGGGTTTCTCATTAAGAAATATTGATTCAAACGTCACTCCAAATCGACCATTTTCGGCTTAAAAATAGCTTTTTTTCTCGCTTAAATTCTACTACACACAATAAAATAAAAAAAAGGGCAATGTTACTATCTAAAACTTTAATAAAATCATAATATCCTTAATTCGCTTTAGTAATATCAATACTTTTGTCAATTTTTTTGTTTTTTTTAAAAACTAGTAATGCCTCTTAAGCTTAAGCCACACAGAGAGCGGGAGGACGGTAGCGGCGCGGGAGCGGGCGGTAGCGGGACGGGAGCGGGCGGTAGCGGCGCGGGAGCGGGCGGGAGCGCCTACCTATCCCGCGCCGCTACCGCCCGCTCCCGTCCCGCTCACGTCCCGCTACCGCCCGCTCCCGCGCCGCTACCGCCCTCCCGCTCTCTGTGTGGCTTAAGCTTTAAGGCCCTAACTCACGTACGGGACTCGCATGCGAGTATAACTACATTGCGTAGTTTTATAGAGCGCTGAACTCGTTATACCTCCGTCATCCGTGACCCGCAGTGTAATGAAACTCGTATACGAGTCCCGTACGTGTGTAAATAACGGCTTTACAATCTTGTTATATTGTTTGGACATTCTAAATGTAGAACCAGAGACTAGGAATTATATAGACTGCCAATGCCTAGACTATACATTGTGGCGTGATTTTAAAATAATGGGCCTGCTGTAGCTAGTTTCACTATGGAGAGATCACTTTACCATTCAATTCGTATGCCACTAAGACCTCTGCTTAACACATAGCGCCATCTATGAACACAACGAAGAAGCTCCCAACAGATGGCGCTATTGTGTTAAGCAGAGGTCTTAGTGGCATACGAATTGAATGGTAAAGTGATCTCTCCATAGTGAAACTAGCTACAGCAGGCCCATTATTTTAAAATTACGCCACAATGTATAGGCATTGGCAGTCTATATAATTCCTAGTCTCTGGTAGAACTGACAGCCTCCATTGTGTTATAACTTGCGAAAAAGAGCTTAAATGTGTTTCGCAGATGTAATAAGTTTAACAATGTAAAAATGTATTATGTAACATACCTTTAATTTCGACCTTAAATGCGTGTACATACAACTATGTATGAATATGTTTGTGTCTTAATATACTTTAGAAGGATCTTATTTCGATGGAATAAAATGAAAAAAATTACCTATACAGGTAAAAATAATATTTCAATTTACTGTACAGTACCTATATTAAGAATTTCCTAATAAATATGTTTAAGGTTTAATTTGCGTATTTTATATCATTATTCCAATATTATGCACATATTTACAGTGTAAAAGTTGCCATCAAATATACTTACAGGTCGATTGGTAGCTGTGCATAGCCTTTAAGGCGCAGGGTAGGGCAAGGCCTTCCCCATACAAACTTTGTGCACGTTTTATTCGTCGGTTTTGGCACTAACAAATACAATATTCTTTTTGGTTGTAAATATTAGATATGCGAAGGTCGTGATGTGAAAATTTTCAAATATTTCAAAAATATTCAAAATTTATAAATTAAAAAAAAAAATTACATCACGAAATAGCTATCAGAAAAATAAGCATACTGACCAAAAATCATAACTTTAATGCAAACACAAACGAAGTAAATCCTGCACAAAGTTTGTATGGAGAGAGCTTGCCCTACCCCTCCTCTTAAGGGGTGATAGAGGAGGTCATTTTACACATTTTAGACCGCACTTGCCTGCATATCATAGTCTTCTGGTTTCTAAGATATGCGCCATTTTATTTTGAAAATTTGCACTTTTCCATACGATCACACAGTACACAATGAGAAAATCTTACTTTTAAAATTCTTCTCTATTTTTTTTCTGAATTATCTTAATTTTTCAAAACCGTTAACAACTAAGGAAGTTTTTGAATTTAATTGAACATTTTTCTAACGACTTTTTACTTCTTATATTCGCATGATAATCTAATTGCTTCCAATGCTAATTGTTTCCATACATTATCTTGTATTTGAAAAAAAAGTCCTTATTATTGAAGTTAGAGGAGCGATTAGAGTCGGTTTAAAAAAAAAAGTACATTGTTAAGGTCTTAATGAAAACAAAATTACGATCGCGTCCTTTGTGTAGCGAAAGTTAGCCATACAAAATATATGAGTCATCGTTACACAAAGGAATCAATAGTTAAGTTTTGTTTTAATTAAAGCCCTTAACTATGTCCAATTTTTTTTAAAAAACGACTCATTAGAACTAAGTTTTTTAAGAAATGTTATCAAAAATAACTGTTTTTTTTGTCAGTTCCTAAAATCTAAATATGGTAACTTCGTGTACCTATATAAATTGATGGACTATCAAATATCGTCGTTTTTATGTCGTAGATAAGTGAAACCATATGATGAATTCTTATTGCTTCATTAATCACAAGGGCCAAATTAGTTTAAATAACAAGTTAGGTAATATGTAGGCCGAGGCGGCCTATTTAATATTCATTATTATGCCATCAGAGCTATAAACTAGAAATGGCTAATTATCTCGACCTTGGTTAGTGAAAATTCCGAGTTTTGATGTAACCTTTTGGTTTGTTGATTGATATGAAGTGATAAACTAAACCAAATGCAGCATATTAGATCTTGAATTAATATAATAGGTGGAGGTGGCCCTATGGTCGACTGAAGGAGACAGTCTGGTGACATTAAATCTTGTATGTAGTTATGTATGTATGGCTTTATTGTACATAAAACACAACAAAGGCAAAAATACAAAAAAAATGATGAAGTACAAAGGTAGCTTATCCCTTTAACCCTTTGACCGCCAAAGCGATAGTGTGTCGTCGTGCCCAGTACGCCAAGCACTGCTTTTTTTGGTGTAATGTCTAAAACAAATTAAAACAGTTCATAAATGATTTTATTCATGATCAAAGTACACCTTCACTCCGACCTTTTAAGTGGTTGTTGGCATGGTGGGCACGACGACACACAACCACTTTATAGGTTCTTGGCGGGGACCTTAGAAAGGGATAAGCTCACCTTTGTACTTAAGTTTAAGGCGCAGGGTAGGGCAAGGCCTTCCCCATACAAACTTTGTGCACGTTTATTCGTCGGTTTTGGCACTAACAAATATATATATTTTTTTGGTTGTAAATATTAGGTATGCGAAGATCGTGATGTGAAAATTTTAAATTATTTCAAAAAAAAACAAAGTTAAAAAATAAAAATAAAAAATTAATGAAAAAAAATTACATCACGAAATAGCTATCAGAAAAATAAGCATACTGACCAAAAATCATAACTTTAATGCAAACACAAACGATGTAAATCCTGCACAAAGTTTGTATGGAGAGAGCTTGCCCTACTCCTCCTCTTAAGGGATCTCTTCCAAAATCCTAACTAAATCTTCACTAGGTATGTGGGTAGCAAAGCATTTGTGTAATAAAAATAAATTCGATTCTAGTCGTAGTCGTAGTGCTTTGCAGGTTGACTGAAAGAGAAAAAAAACCGATACCACCTTAGAGTAGGTAATGTAGGCTGTACTAGACCCTTTGACCTGACCTGACCTTTCTTTAGAATTTCCACAATAAACCTAAAATGTTCATATTGGAAGTAAATTTGATTGGGATGATTAGGTTACCTTCCCTTGGTCACATCACAAAACGCCCAAAATTCATGCCAAATCAATCTTTATCTTCACTTTCGTAAGTGAAAACTTATCTCCCAATTAGCTACCTTCGTTTTCACTGCACAAGGCATTCCGTCACGTCGGTCGGTCGCCGAGAGAAATGCGGCCGAATTCGCGAACCATTGACACAATGCCGGTTCATCGGCGCCCGAGCCTCAGGTGCGCAGCGTAAGCGCAGGTACGAAGGAAAACACAATAAAAAGTGCTCGCGACTAACCGCTTAAGTCGTTGACCGTAAGGCTATTATTGCTTAATCTGGGGGTAAATCACTTGGGTTCAGCGTAGCGCTCCGCCCCCGCCGCCATCTTGAAATTCTTTACCGCTCACTATACCCCGCGCGCGACTCGCGAACAACGCACGTGTGTAGTGTTGTGTCAGTGATGTGATAGTGCTGTGTCGCAATGGAATCGACGCCGATCTGTAGGTGTCGCGTGCTTTACCTAGGATCAGCAGTGCCACAACAAAGCAAGGATGGACTGCAGGGAATACAGGAGCCGCTGCGAGAGTTGTACCCGGATAAGGGCGCGACCAGCGGCGGCATCGACTCGTGGCTCTCGGTATGGTCCAACGGGATATTGCTAGAGAATGTGGACGAGAGCGGGTCGCGGGTGGCCAGGTTTTTTCCTATATCCAGCCTGCATTACTGCGCGGCTGTGCGCCGGGTCACTGTAGAGGGTGCTCCGCGGTTCCTGCCCTTGGATTCGCCGTTTGCGAGGGCGCCGGCGCCTCGCCGCCCGCCTCTCTTCGCTGCCGTTTTAAGACGGACGCAGGGGATTAAAGTTCTGGAATGTCACGCGTTTATCTGTAGGCGGGAGGCCGCCGCTAACGCTCTAGTCCGCTGCTGCTTCCACGCGTACGCAGATAGCTCGTACGCTAAGCGTTTGGAGGCGGAGCGAGCCCCGACGACGCTTCCACCAGAGACAGATGAAGAGCTCGAAGTGTACGATGGAGATGAGAACCACAAAGTGTGGGTAGGCGAGGTGGAGCGCGACGACGCAAGCGACGATATCCCGCATCCCGCGCGCGCGCCGCGCCCGCGCCAGATCACGCGGCCGGCGTCCGTGCCGCCGCCCCCTCCGCCCCCCGAGGAACACAAGAAGAAACTGACCACGAAGAAGACCAAGAAGAAGTCTTCTGCGTCAGCTGATGAACTGTACGCGACCATGCCCGGCCCAGCGCCGATGATGAACGGGAGGTCTTTAGGGAGAGCTCCCCCGGCATGGGCAGGCGGGCATCCCATGGTCCTTCTAGCACATCCAGCAGCGACCCTGCCTCACGCTCGTGCAGCCACGCTGGCCCATCGCGGCCGCATGCCAGCAGGCATGCCGCCCGGTCCGTTCCCACCTGGTCCGGTCCCTGGCCGCGGCCGCCTCCAATACGCCACAGTCGACCCTCGCCGTTCGAAACCCCAGCCACCGTCCATGAAAGCCGCCCAAAGCATGACGACTTTAGAAGCCGTGGAGGACGCTGGTGGCATCTATAGGAAGAAAGGGCATCTAAACGAGCGTGCTTTCTCATACAGCATCAGACAGGAGCATCGCAGCAGGTCGCACGGGTCTCTCGCCAACCTGAAGTTCGCTGCTCCACCCGAGGTAAGTTTCTTGGTTATTATTGTTGCAATGTAAATGATTGTTGCGTAAACTTAGCGTGACAGCGCGGCGGCAATCGCTCAATGAATTGTCGTGATTATCATTGGGTGTGATGCGATGGGTTGCGCAATGTACATGTCTAGGCATAACCCAAGGAATGCGGCATTTCACATCCACATTACGTGTCGCGAGATGCTGGACATCTGAGAAAGTAGGTAGTGGTCTGACAACTTGTTTCTAACATTAGGTTGAAAATGTGAGAAAAAGTGTAGTTAGCACCTTGACGACTAGTTATGAAACAACCAGATTTCGAATGATACTGGGTTTTAACAAGTTGTAAGTTACTTCAGTACAAGAAGTCATATATTTGGCACCGAGAAACCGATTTGGCGATCGATTTAGAAAACTATTATATCGATTTTAAATGAAATAGTTCCAAGGAATTCGTCTCCGACGTCACTATACCCAGACAATAACTAATAAGACTAGGTGTCTTCAAATCAAGATAACATATTAGGTACTAAACCAATGAGTTATACTTTTGGTCCTTACCATCAGATGAGACTACGGCCAGTCACTGATCAGTCTTTAATTAAAAAAAACAAGGTTCAATTCGAAAATCAAGTCCTTACAAAATGGATCCCTAAAATCACACGCACCTATCAGCTTTCACACGCCGCGTAAAGACTCAGGGGCCAGCGATGCGATTTATAAACCGTCTTGACTCACTTCACAGAGCCTCAGCATAACTTGACCCCAAGACTTTCATCAGCAGTTGGTACACCGGGTCAGAGTTATACTGGTTGGTTGTGAATGGCGTCAGGTGATCGAACCGGTCAAGGAGGTCGACCGACCGGCCCCCGACACAGTAGGTGGACGCCATTCATTAGGCGTGTGGCTTGATGACTGCTTAACAGTTTTAAATGCGTTTGTTTCTGACTGGCCGACGTCTGGGCAAAGTCCTTTAGTTGACCGACTGAAACGAACGTCTCTGTTTTAGCTCCGAGAGATTTCCGGTTGTCTTCCTCTACAGGTCGCATTTCTTAATCGGTTCTCGTGAAATTTGGTGAGCAGGCTCGAAAATAAAAAGATATTTTTTTTCGAGTCACTTTTTGGAAAAAAAAAACAATATTTATCCTATCAATGATTTTGTATAGGTACCTATACATATACGACAGACACACAATCTCATAGCGATTGGATATATTAACTGCTCAATAATTTGTGCGGCTGGTATCTGACATTATCGTATAAGAAAATAATTCCATGGTCACATTTCGGACAGCCATTTTCAATGAGTTCCGATTCCGACCAGTTTTAAACCTACCCAAACCATTACAATGCTGTCAAAGCAATTGTCTCTTTATTCCCAAGTAGTAAGACATAAATTAAAATGAGATAAATATCTGGTATTAATTTGCAGTGAAGTTCTTAAGTTATCAATTAAAATCCAATTAATCACCAATAACTGCTTAACTTTTCCTATCGAGTCTATTTAGTAATTATAATCCACTAGATGTGTAATGCTTTTTTTTTTAATTTATTTACCGTATGTCATTTATTTCGAGCCGTGAGATCTTCGAGAAGACAGTACGGTTGCCAGTTTTTGTTGCACTTTTAGAACCACCCAGGGGTCACGTGTCGGGTACTTTCCCTACGGACGTGGTGCAACTTCGACCCCCCTTTCTCAAGTGAGTGGGCAACTTGGCTGTTAGAAGTTTTCAAGCCGCCCGAAGGCCTCCAACTTGGCTTAACGACAGCTGCCATAGACAGCAGCCGGGATCAACGGCTTAACGTGCCTTCCAAAGCACGGGAGCGCTCAGTTAGTAACCACTCAAAGCGATCACCCATCCATGTACTGACCGCGGCCCATGTTGCTTAACTTCGCATAGCGCTTGCGGCACGCAGGCGCCGCTGGACCACGAGCGCTCCGATGCCTATCGATATATTCGTTATGTGATGAAATTTCTAGACTAAATACTAGCACTTTATAGCGAAAGATTGTTACATTATTTTTGCTGTCTATCATAAAATTTGTAATGTGGAACGTGTTGCAAAATGCATGAGAGCAGACTTAAGCCTCGTCATCCTACCATTTTCCCGGTTGTGCGCTAGAGTCCGGGGTCCACATTGAAACCTAACCCTAAGATTTGGCGTGGGCACCAGTTTTACGAAAGCGACTGCCATCTGACCTTCCAACGCAGAGGGAAAACTGGAGCTTAAAAGAGTTCCAACACCTTTTAATATTCTCTAAAGATGAAGTACCTAGTTATTAGATGTACTCGTATTGTTTCGCTGAATTTTCATTTCATAGATTTTTTTTACAAAAGGGTTACAGTTCTAAGCTAAGAGGACGGGGCTTACCTAAACCACTACTATTATACTATTCTGTGATTACTATTGTTAATTTTAAATTTGTCAACAATTTTAATCTAAATTTCTCAATTATTTAATCCAATTTTGTATATGAACTATGTATTTGTATTTGTATGATCCTAGTTGGTCGAAATAAAGATGAATTTAAGCTACTTTTCTAGTAGTATAATTGGATTCTACAAAATGGCATTTTAGCTGTACCTAAAAAGTAACGGTTTCGGATAAGAAAAAACTTTCTGTGAAACGAAAATTCTGCGAACATTACATTCTATGAAACATTATTCTGCAAAAGATGGGGACACCCTAAAGTTCTAAATACTCACAGTATCATCGATGTCGGCCAAATAGCGAAGTGTTGGGTAAACTGTTTCGGTTGAGTCAGCTCGTGTGGGTGACATTACGACAGATCTGTACACTTGAGACAAATGTTCAACTAAGTATTAGTACTTCTTTGCTTTGTTCTTACCACGGGCGGTAAAGAAAGCCTTTGACAGCATATTCGCAGATCGAAACTACCAGCGATCTGAAGCATTCTTTGTTTCCCTGGGTAAGTAATAATTGATTTGACATAACATAAGATTATTGTAAAATAGAGCCTAGGCTAAGCAGTCGAGATTTCTAGCCAGCATCCGGATGTAAGAGCGTCGTAATCGGCGTCCATCGGGTGTCATCGGAACCTGTCGCGACCAGTTAAGAAATGTGGTCATTAACGCCCGGGCATTCCGGCCGGTGGGCTGCCCTGCCCTGCCAGCCGGTTCATCTCTTTTACATCGCAATAGGGATGTCGACTCGAAAATTTTTATTACTTCAATAGAAAGAAGACATAAAATAAAACTATGCCAATTAGTGAAAATCCTATTCAAATATCTCAAAAAATAACGAAGTTACAACGGTTAGAATGTTCGTAGTTAGAGAGAGAAACTGCTACCTAGCCGTGACGTCACTGTTAAGTAGCGCCATAATAAATGACGATCGTTCAATACAAAGGTGCGTTTTGCGGAAAAGGGACAGAACATACCCACTCCTAAAACTTTGAAGACTTATAATTACGTAATTATTTATTTGTTTGAATTACTTTTTTCGCCATTTGATTGAGAATTTGAGCCTTTATGTAGAAAATTTGGATTTATTGATTTTCTTTTATAGTGTCGTCATCCCTTTTCCATTCCATGTTTTGTCACAGTCACCGAATAAGTAAGTAATAGTACTACGTACAGAAGTCTCACTGTTAACGAGTCCGCGCGAGGCAAGCCAAACGTGCCGACGCTTGGCCATCTCCTTCTATCGCACGCGCATCACTCGTTACATCAATTTTATTTCATTTCATTTCATTTATTTAATTGCTTACATGTGTTTTACAGGGTGGTTAATTTCTCTTGCATTGAAGCCCGAAACGCACTGACAGCGATAGCGGGGCGGGGCGTCGCGGTGCGGAGGCGGTACGTTGTAATATTCGAACTAATATGAACGGGTCCGCACAGAAAACCGGCCGGGAAAAAAGCGTTCTGTGCGGACCCTTTCATATTAGTTCGAACATTACAACCGCTACCGCCTCCGCACCGCGCCGCCATCGCCAACGCTGTCTGTGCGTTTCCAGCTTGAAAGTCACCCGACGTGGGATCTTTGGAGAGACGCCCCTAGTTTTGTCTCTGTCGCCGTCTGAGCATTTTTTCATGGTCGGGTTACAGGCACAGGCACACTTCCATAAGCAAGACATTGGAATGCAAACCGGTCAAATTGCGTAGTACTTTCATATGATTATTCTTTCTCATTCCCCCGGTCGCTCGGTGGCGCATCTAAAACTACTTGTATTTACTATTACTATATCAATTATAGAAATGGATGTACATTTAGTAATATAACGCATTACACGCCTTGGCGGATAGGGTTAGTATCATCTCGTCTAAAACGCAACTGGCAGAAATAGCAACTCGTCTAAAACGCAACTGGTCACTGCATCAAAACGCAGCTAAATACAATACAAGTCGCCTGAAAAGCAAATGGTCTAATAGTAGATTGTTTGGCAAGGGTCTAAAGTGGGCCACATTACCACGCGATGGTTATTTTCCCGAACGTAGTGAGGGAAAATTGTTCGAGTGGTAATATGGCTTTTAGGCCCGAGTTATTTTTTATTTTATTTTATTGATAACACGTTTACATAGCATTACAGTGTTTAACTAATGCGCTATGCAAGTTAATTACAATTAAATCATGTATAACACAACATAAGAAAAACATTTACAAAAGAAAACAAAATTATAAAATATAAAGTAGAATTACATTATGATTTAGAATAGGAAAATAAAATATATACTAAATTTTTACAGTTGAACATCTATCATCCATCCTCTCACAAAACCTCATACATTCACTGCACACAGTCGCCCATCGCCACGCAAATATATCGACGTCAGTAGCTGATGCCAAGAGTGCATTAAGTAGTGTGAGAGCCCGAGGAATTGGCGAGTTCCTATGCGATACCGTGCGAGCCACCGGCACTGCCAATAAGTCGCGTCGGCGAGGCCTGAGAGGTATTCTGGGAACGTCAGGGACAAACAGTCGTACAAGACGGCACACCAGCTCTGGACAATCCGACTCGCCGCGCAGGACCCGCAATGCCGTAGTCAATAAAGAAAAGTTTCGCCTGACCTCTAGCGAGTTGTAACCGAGGGTCCCTAGCAAGTATTTGGTTGGGTACAGGAACGGGTAACACCCATACAATTTTTTGTACAAGCATCTTAAAAAGGCCTTTTGAACCTTTTCAAGTAATAAGGCATACGTTGACTGGTATGGGTGCCACACGATCGACGAAGCCTCCAATTTACTTCTAACCAAGGCGTTATAAACCAGTTTCAGCGGCAATGGCTCTTTAAAGTCGCGCATGCTGCGAATTAGAAAGCCTAGTCTTCGATAGCAATCCGTAGCAAGTGATGATAGGTGCTCGTGAAATGTGAGACGCATATCGAAGACAACTCCGAGATCCTTAACCGAGAAGACACGGCTTATGGGCTCGGGTCCCAGCACGTAATTCGCAGTTATTGGAGCACGCGCACGGCTAAAACTACAAACACAGCACTTGGCAGAGTTAAAAACAAGTTTGTTTTCCACACTCCATCGGTAAACCAAGTTGATATCTTCTTGCAATGACTCACAATCAGTTCTCTGTTCCACACCATACACTAACTTCAGATCGTCAGCGTAAAGGAGACATTGAGACGACCTGAGAACGGACTGGAGGTCATTGATCATTATTCCGAACAGGAAAGGTCCTAATATGGAGCCCTGACTGACCCCAGATCGAGTGTGATATGGGGCCGAGACGAAGCATCCATGTCGAACAAATTGCTGCCGATCACGTAGATAACTTGCGAAAAATGACATTAACCTGGGAGAAAAGCCGATTTCACCCAGCTTCCTGAGCAACACATCGTTATCTACGCGATCGAAAGCTTTCCTGAAATCGAAATAAACGACATCAACCTGGATGCCTCTATCAAGATTTTCAGATATGATATCTACTAAGATGAGGAGATTTGTATTTACGGAACGATTAGGTCTAAAACCATGTTGAGCGTCACACAAGAATGGTCTCACTTGTACGGACAGCGTCCGATGGAGTATGGTTTCAAATAATTTAGCCAATGTAGGAAGAACGGCTATAGGTCTGTAATTTTCCGCCGCAGAGGTGTCGCCCCCTTTTGGGATTGGTCGTACTCTGGACGTCTTCCAGCGGCTAGGGTACACTCCCGCGGTGAGTGCCAAGTTAAATATGTATCGTAAAGGTATTTTTAGACTCTCGGCACATCCCTTTACAATATACGCCGGAATGTTGTCAGGCCCTACGGCGCAGTTGGATTTGAGCCGTTTTATTGCTGCCTCTACCTCCCCCATCGGTATTGAGTCGATATGGATGTGGTTGGCATCAGCATCACAACTCCGATCCCCTGTCCTTAACACATTAGGATCTAGCTGCGGAACATCAGGCAAAAACACTCCTGAGAAGTAATCGGCAAACGCATCAGCCGCCTCACTTCCAGTAAATTGTTTCCCATCGAAGGTAACACTAGCTACAAACCCACCCTTTGACTTCAGACTGTCAAGATATTGCCAAAACACGCGAGGCTCTTCTTTTAACTTACTCTGGATCCGATCAAGGTAGCCTTCGTAAGCAGACGCTATGCGTTTCCTCACCGCAGACCTTAGTTTCGAGAATTCATTGTACACATCTCTGTTCTTAGTAGCCTTCCATTCACGATGAAGTTTACTTTTTTGTTTTAGGCTATCTATAAGCTCTGCAGTGTACCAAACGGGGTAGCGTCTACTAGGCGTCTGGGATCTGACACGCTTCGGTATACAGAGGTCAAATATCCTATACAACGTGTCATACAGGATATCGACAGCTTTGTCGACATCCCTAGAACCGAGAACTTCTTGCCAGCACACTTCTGAGATTAATTTGTAGAGAAGCTCATAGTTGCCTTTGGAGAAGTTCCAGTCCCGCTGCACATCCACATTACTGGGATCCAATCGTTCAGTCGGGGCTCTGAACGCGAAACTATCGGCTGAAACCGAGATCTCTAGAGGAGGATGGTACGCATCTGATTTCGGAACCAGCGCACCTTCGGCCATTTCTAAGACTAAAGTGTCAGAAATGCGCTCTGACACCAGCACGACGTCTAACTTACCACCATGTGCATTCAAAATCTCATTCTTCTCTTTCAATCCACAAACAGCTAAGAAATAACAATAATAACTCAGAATATTTTGTGACGAATAATTTGGGTTTAAATTTAGATCACCGACAATGAGCACTACCCCTTTCAATGCGTCTATCACTGATTCTAGTTTTTGGAACCACGTTATGTAAGTGTCGTCTGTTGCACCGGGAGGGATGTAGACTACGCAAATATAACATTTCACTTGATCGACAACGAATGATGCCCACAAGTCCTCACCACTTTGCGTCTCTAAGTCTACTTTTCACTTCGATTGCGAGAAAACACAAACACCAATTATCCACCTTAAATTAATAATTTAACTCTTGGCGGGCGTATGTCTAATTTGACAGCATGTTTTTTTTTTAGGCCAGCACCATGCCTCGCTATGCGTGTTTGTTTTGCTTATTCGCCTCCCTTTCTTTTGCTATATTAAAGACAGGGATGCATCATGCGCATGCATTTTTAAGAGGAGTAATTAATTTCTTTGACCATAGACACCGCTTAATCTTTAGAGAACTGAAAAACGTCTTTCCTGATTGGTCGATTTTAGTACAGCTGTATTCTGGTTGGTTGATAATTTTACCAATTATTTTTTAATCTGTCAAATTACTGTTCTGTGATTGGTGGATTTAATAGGTGAAGTATTTTGATTGGTCAAATTAAAATGTTTTGTAAATCATAAATATGTATACATATTTTCCCTAGGGCTTAAACGTACTACTTTAGCCCCGCTTCACAAGTCTAATATGACACACTTTTCGAGCATGAGAAGATTGAGAAGTGAAAAATACATATATTTTAGACCGATATGTATTTTAGACCATTTGCTTTTCAGGCGACTTGTATTTAGCTGCGTTTTGATGCAGTGACCAGCTGCGTTTTAGACGAGTTGCTATTTCTACCAGTTGCGTTTTAGACGAAGTGATACCTACCAGTGGCGGCGCGTCAAAAATATTCTTAGGGAAGCCGGAAATAATTTGCCTAATTTATTATTCTTCATGAGCCGTTAGGAAAAGAACTGGACTGGCTGAAAATTAGGCAAGCCGGTGGGAATCGAGCTGTATGGACGCTCCGCCACTGATACCTACTAACCCGACGGATACATCAGTTGGCGTCCAAAAGGTCAATCTATTAGGTGTTGTAGCTGCTTTAGGCGTTAAGTTTGTATACCTTTTCAAACCAGGGTTATTTTTGTGTTAAATAATTCATGGATAAACTCATCGCATGCCGTAACATTTTAGAAAAAAACTTACGGACGATTTAATCAACATGTTATGTTTATGTTTAACTGATGGTGTTATGTTATTGTTACTTAAAAATCGGCCAAATGCGTATTATCGAGCCACGCGCAATGTAGGGTTCCGAACATAGATGTACTATAAAAGAACTAGATACACAGTCAGGCGAAAAAAATGGCACCCTCAAATGTACCGCGTTGCGGTACTTTCGTGTTGACGGCAGACAGTGACAGTGACAAGCGTGTATGCAACTGACAGTGTCAATCAGTGCCACATTTTCCGTCATTTTTGTTCGGCATTGTGTGTCTATTTCTATATTATAAGTCAATGGTTCCGAAGTTTGTAAACTTGTATTTACTATGTTTTTGACAGAATTAATAACATTAACTATGCAGGTTTGACGTTTTAACTAGTTTTAAATCTAAGTGACAGTGCCCTTACCACGAGTTTGCATTGTCTGCATTCCGTACTCGCTAGCGACTGCGTAAACGATTTAGTATGGACAAAAGTACAACGCCTCTGGCGGTTACGCAATAGAAATAAGAATCGCTATACTAAATCGTTTACGTAGTCGCTAATAGGGATGTCGACTCAAAAATTTTTATTGCTTCAATAGAAAGAAGACATAAAACTATGCCAAATAGTGAAAATCCTATTCAAATATCTCAAAAAATAACGAAGCTACAACGGTTAGAATGCTCGTAGTTAGAGAGAGAAAGTGCTACCTAACCGTGACGTCACTGTCAAGTAGCGCCATAGTAAATGACGATCGTTCAATACAAAGGTGCGTTTTGCGAAAAAGGGACAGAACATACCCACTCTTAAAACTTTGAAGACTTATAATTACGTAATTATTTATTTGTTTGAATTACTTTTTTCGCCATTTGATTGAGGATTTGAGCCTTTATGTAGAAAATTTGGAGTTATTGATTTTCTTTTATAGTGTCGTCATCCCTATAGCGAGTACGGTAATGCAAACATTGCAAACTCATGGTAAGGGTACAGTTGTCGAACGTCCCCAAGCACTAATACCTATAGTATTTTGTCGACATCAAGCTATTGTAGCCTAAAAAGCGTAATGATCAACATCATATTACCTATTGTTACTCAATTTTCGTGTTACTTTTGCCATATGAGTAGAGCGCGTTGGACTCTTCCACAAGGAAACATGCCATATGACATTTTAGTCGTTACTCTCGCATAGTAGCTATAGAATAAACATACTTACTCATACTATGTTTATGATGTATCAACAAATGATAATTTACTTACAGGTATGTGTTTTTGATACTGTAGTTTCTGTTGAATCGTTCGACAGTCAAGGAAATCATAATTTATAGGGTAGTTTGCGTTGATATAGAGATATGACTATGAAAAAATTATACTAAAAAAAAAACTAATTAAATCATAAAAACTTTAGTCTTTAGGTTATGGAAACTGTATTTCGGGAAAATCTCCGAAAAACTTTTAATAATATGTACCTACAAATTTGTACGGAATCCTCGGTGGGCGTGTCTGACTACCATTGACCGGTTTTTGAACCTCATTTCAATGCAATTAAGGTAAAATATGCATACATATTGATGTCCGTGACTAGGGAATTCAATCTCGCACCAAGATTGGCGATCCGAGATCTCGCGTACCTAAGAAAATCCGAGGTCGAGATTTGGATTTCGAGATCTCGTCAGAAAAACAGACGAGATCTCGTTTAAACTCGTCGGAGTGACGTCACGGACGCCATACTAAGTACGCGCTCGCATATTCGCTACTTATCTAAAATAAAATTACGTGCAATTTCAAATAAGAAACTTTATATTTTGATCAAATATACATTGATTGTCGACGTTTATTGTTTGCAAGTGATTTAGTGCAGTGTAAGAGACGTAATATCGTATTTAAAATAATAGAAGGACGTACGATACTGAAATCTACCCACAGTGAAAAAAAAAAACAAAAACAAACATGAACAATATGCAAAAGTGCAATAATGTCGCTAAGTGCGGGGCCTGCTCGAGGTCCGTGGGACGT
Organism: Cenopis cana; assembly: GCA_951800055.1. Classification (NCBI taxonomy): domain Eukaryota; kingdom Metazoa; phylum Arthropoda; class Insecta; order Lepidoptera; family Tortricidae; genus Cenopis; species Cenopis cana. The sequence goes on along the minus strand of OX637492.1, from coordinate 1,431,231 downwards.
GCTGGGTCGGATTTGGCAACGTGCTCCAAATGTGACAGCCTGTTCCACTATGCCTGTGTAAATCTCACGACGGGCATTTTGGTACCTCCAGAGTGGACTTGCCCGTTATGTCAAAGCGCCCTGCCGAGAGATAATCGCGCCGAGACGCCGGTGAAGGGACTTCCCGGCCTCCCACAGGCCTCCGAAACTCCGCCCACCGCCGTTCAGCCAGCTGAGGTCCGGCCCCCCGCTGCTCCATCTGCCTCAGCCCAATCCGCCGCGGCAAAACCCGCCGCTACTAAACCCGCCGCTGCTAAACCCGCCGCTGCTAAACCCGCCGCTACTAAGCCCCCCGCAGCTAAACCCGCCGCCAGTACCACTCGCCCTTTGATTCACGACGGTGAGCATATTGCGCTGTCGTTGAGGCAGCTTGAAGAACTGGTCCGCGAGGAGGTAGGGGCTGTCAGACGGGAGCTGAAGGAATTCCGGGAGGAGTTCCGGGACGTCAGAGCTCACATCTCTGACTTTAACGATCGAATGGACAGCCTGGAGGGTCGGATTGACCTCATTGAGAAGCGGGTGGCTGATGGTGCGGCGTCGACAGCTACCAAGGCCCTCGAAGAAGCTGTCGCGAATCTTCAGATGGAGCTGAACGACAGGGAGCAGGAGCTTTTGGCGAACGACGTGCAGGTGTCCAACGTGCCGGAGGAGCCGGGCGAGAGCGCGGCCGGCCTGGCCACGAGGATCGGCGCCAAGCTGGGCGTGGAGCTGGACGTGCGCGACGTCGTGTCAGTGCACCGCGCAGGTCGTGCACGCGAGGCGGGCCGGCCGCGGCCCCTCGTGCTGCGCCTGGCGCGCCGCGCCGTCCGCGACGAGCTGCTGCGGGGCGCGCGCACGCGCCGCGGCGCCACCACCGAAGGCCTGGGCCTGGCCTCCGCGCCGCAACGGTTCTATGTGAACGAGCGGCTGACGGGGGCCAACCGCCAGCTGTTCCAGCGGGCCCGCGAGGCCGCACGCGCCGCAGCCTGGCGCTACGTCTGGACACGGGACGGCAAAATCTTCGCTCGTCGGTCTGACGGTCAGCCCAGTGTCCGTTTGCGTCGTTCGACGGACTTAGATATTTTTAAAGCCGTTAATGTTGTGCAAAATAGTCCGTAGTTCTTGTGAAGCCCTAAAAGTAAATGTCGTGTTATTGTTTTGTATTGTTATGTCGTTATATTTTACCGTAAAAAATCGTTCTTACCGTTGTGTTCTGGCCTTCATATTTCTAATGTTGTGTTTGTTACTTCCATTGTTATTGTTGTGTGTCGTCGTGGTAGTGGACCGACATATTATTAATTTCGTACTGTCGTGTGATTCAGCCTGCAACAACCCATTATTTTATATAAATATATATAATCACTCTTTATATACATGTAAACACACACACAACACACTGCACGCTCACGGGAATGTATCTCACGCCCCTAACAATTCACTTACTTATATACAGTTATCAGCTTGTAGTAGTTCTTTTTCCTTAGTTTTAACTTGTTATTGTCATGCCGCGCTTTAAAAACTTCACTGTTGGTCTATTTAATGCTGGATCTCTAAGCACCGGACACGACGAGTTGATTGCGACTATGACTGAGACTGACGCGGATATAATAGCCATAAATGAGTCCTGGCTTCGCGCGGGACGGGAAGGACGCGCTCCTACCGTGCCTAACTACAGACTGCGACACATTCCAAGGCCGGACAACATACGCGGGGGACGCGGCGGGGGTGTCGGATTTTTCCTGCGCCGGGGCATCAACGCTCGCACGTTACCTCACCCGCCCGCACCACTTGTAGAACAGATGTGGCTAAAAACAAACATTAATTGTAAACAACTTATTATTGGGACCGCATACCGACCTCCGTGGCTTGACGTAGACACTTTTTTTGACGCTGTTACTGACTCAATTACTTCCTTTGTTAAATATGACCGTTTGATATTACTTGGTGACTTTAACATTAATTACTCGGACAAAAATGACCGAAAATTTAAATCCTTGACTCAATTTCTGACAACTTTGAACCTAACGCAACATGTATGTGAGCCGACGCACTTCACTGACCACAGCGAGACGACTATTGACTTAATTTGTACTGACGCTCGTGTTCTGTCTGTAGACGTGAAGCATATCCCGGATCTGGGGAGACATGCATTCATCACAGCCGAGCTTGACATAAAGAAACGAAAACCGACGCCGCGACGTATTACCTACCGACCTCTTAAAGACATGAACTTGACCGACTTTAACAATGACCTTGACTCTATAGACTGGGACCAGATTTTACTACTTAACGACGTCAGCGACATGGTACGAATGTTCAATTCATTGGTACTTGGACTTTTTGACAGACACGCGCCTGAAAAGACGATAGTGGTGAAGGAGGCACTTAAACCTTGGCTCACAAGTAACGTACGGCTTATGATGCGCCTCAGGAATGAAGCTCACGCTCGCTATAAACGTACGAAGAGTGAAGCTCATAAGCAGTACTACCTTGACCTGAAACATCTCGTTATTGAAGCCATCTATAGCGAGAAGCGTGCCTTCTTCAAACAAAAAATTAACGACGAGACTGACTCCAAGACCCTCTGGAAAAACTTAAAACGCACAGTTCTTCCAGACTCACAGACTCAGTCTGAGCTCCCCGCACACTTTGACGACCCCGACTTAATCAACCGCCATTTTCTCAGTTTACCTGGAAAATCGGATGTGACCATATCCGACTTGACTTTTTACGAATTTGACAGACATGACGACAAAACTTTTCTACTCTTACCTACGACTACTACCACAGTTACAAAGATTATGACATCAATAAAAACGACCGCAAAAGGACTTGACTCGATTGATATTGACATGTTACTTCTGACACTACCTAGAACTGCAGACATACTGACTCACATAATTAACAAGAGCTTGGAGACTATGACTTTCCCATCTGACTGGAAAATCGCTCAAGTGACGCCGTTACCAAAAAAAACAAATCCCACTGACCTGTCCCAACTCCGTCCCATAAGTATCCTTCCCTGTATGTCGAAGATAATAGAACGGGTAGTCTGTCAACAGCTGTCCGATTACCTGGAGAAAAGCAGCATCCTACCTGAACTGCAGTCGGGCTTTCGCAAGGGTCGGTCGACAGTTACTGCGTTGCTCGATGTAGTCGATAACATCTTACAGGCTCGGGATGTTGGTAAAAGCACTATATTAGTTCTTTTAGACTTCTCCAGGGCTTTTGACTGCATCAGCGTGCCCCTACTCTTATCTAAGATGTCCTATTACGGATTTGATGTTACAGCGATAAAATGGTTCAGCAGTTATTTGTCCGGCCGTGCGCAGACAGTTGCGTTGCGTGGGATGGATGGTGGTACTCTGTGGTCCTCTCTTTGTCCGGTGACAAGAGGAGTACCGCAGGGTTCAATACTGGGTCCGCTGCTCTTTATACTGTATAGCGCTGATATCACTAACAGTATAAAGAGCTGTGGATACCATCTTTACGCAGACGACTTGCAGCTCTACTTCTCAAGTGCACCGTCGGACATATCTGTTGCCTTACAGAACATTAACGCAGACTTAAGTCGTATTTCCACTTGGTCGGAGAAGAACTGCTTGGTCCTTAATCCTGCCAAGTCGAAGTATGTAGTTTTTGGATCTAAGCATCAAATCCGTAATACTCTTCATGCCCTTACTTCCGGTAATATATTTGTCATGAATGAACCAATAGAACGGGTGGTAGAAGCAAATAACCTCGGCCTTCTCATGGACGGGAATCTGCGCTTTGAGAGCCACATACTTAGTGTTGTGAGCAACTGCTTCTATCGCCTTAAAGTCCTATATAATATACGTGATTACCTTAGTGTTGATTTGCGTGTCGAGCTTTGTGAATCGCTGATATTATCTAGACTTAACTATTGTGACGTCATCTATGGTGGATGTATTGTTGGTCGTTCTAAAAGGCTCATACAACGAGTGCAAAACGCATGCGCTCGTTTCTGCTTCCGAGTCCCTCCCCGGTCCCACATCACTCCGTACTTGAACGCCGCTAACCTTCTTAACATGACTGCGCGCCGACGCCTGCACCTCGCGACTCTTATGTTTGGGGTGGTACACCATGAGTCCCCATCGTACCTTTTTACGAAAATCCAATGGTCAAAGAGTGCGCGCAGGTTCAAGGCATTGGCTATCGTGCCTATGCACAGGACCGCAGCTTTCCGAGGCAGTTTTAGGTTTGCGGCGTCTAAGTGCTGGAATGACCTCCCTCCTCCTATCCAGGGGGCGCCTAGCAAGTATTCCTTTAAGCGTAAGCTTAAAGGTTATTTGTTGACGCTCCAAAAATCCCAATCCTAATCCAGCACAGCAGCAAAAAAATATACCAACCTATTTAATTTTTAGTTCTTTTGTTTTTGTACCCAAGATGCTGTATGTAGGCAAGCAGTAATTGTAGTTTTTATTTTATTTTATACTGTAGTTTTTATTTTATTTATGTATTGCTTTATTTTTTAGCTTATATCTATTGCAGTTAATTTTATTTTATTTCCTGCTATTATATATATTGTATGCCGGTCCGTGAGTCACCGACTGTTGTGAAACGTAGAGGGAACTGCCGCTGGGAAATACTCTTCAATTAAAATGCTTCATCATCTTGAGACTCACATTTATTCCATTTTTGATTACGGACACAGAATTACGACATGTTGATTGTCTTACAGCTAGCGAACGACGACGAGCGGAACCACAGACTTAAATTCAGTGCTGTCATGCTATGACCATAGAGTCACTTATTATGGGCGCGTTCGGATTTACAACATCCTCTGAACCGCGAAGAGAAAAAGAACATGGCTACACAACATGACTCTATTTTAGCTCTACATTGACTCTATATAAACTCTATGATGACTCTACATTGACTCTATATAAGCTCTATAGTGACTCTACATTGACTCTATGATGGCTCTACATTAACTCTATATAAACTCTGTAATGACTCTACATTAAGCTCTATGTTCAATAGTCAATATATCTAATAACGACTCTAATTTACAAGTGAGCTCGGTCAATAAACATAATTATGACTCTTTAATTTATAGAGTTCGTCAGCGTTAACATTCGTGTATCACTTAAATACTCTCTAATTTACAACTTGAACGTGTTCAATGTGGTCACATTATGCTACAAGCAGCACCCAAATATATGACTCGGTTTGTCAATGTCTCAATGTCAAGAAATGTTAAAGAATTACATATTACACTTTGAATTAAATATCACAATAATATTTCGCCAGCGACTCGCTCAAATGGTCAACTCTTATTATAACTTTAAACAGTCAGTCAAACTTTAGGTAATCAATCTCAATTACATATTCATCATTACCATCATAATTAAAGGTCTTTAACATCAGCAATTAAATTCTATGACGCTAAGGATTGACAAAAGATCAACCTAGTCGTTTATATAACATTGTATATATGTAAAAAATAATATAAATAACATTAGTGTAGTATGCCTTCCTATACTTAAATAGAACTTTACACCGTACACTAACGATGGTGTAGTATGCTTTCCTATACTTGATATAGGACTTTACATCATACACAAGTAATAATACATTGCCCAATGGCCAAATGTCACATTTTAAAACATATATGCGTACCATGAGTACTTATCACAGATATATTAGATAAAAAAAATATCAGTCATTTGTTATGGACTAAATAATCGTTGTTATGGTTATGACAGTCTAATGTTTACATTTTTAATGTCAATCTAGATTATATAAATCTTTAATAAATATATTACTGTCATATAAAAGCTTATCGCTTGTCCATTTTAAAATAATTGCCTGAGGGTTTCACATACAATGAAATGTCACTAAAAGTTGGTTTCTATACCGACAGAAAGACTGGGTTTTCGTGAAAATATGAAACTAAATGTCAGTCGAGAAATCGTCGCGGTATTTTTATGACTCTACCTAGCCTGGTGGAAGCAGTGGATGGCTGTGATTCACTACTCACCTGCTGATGGGTCTCGTCCGAGCTTTGCGTTACACCTGCCTCTAAGTCACAGTTAGAGCGCGGGTGTAGGTCGATTTTCTCAGGTTCACCGTTGCCTTCGTCAGTAGTGGACCTCAGCCACTCGTCAGTTGCTGCCGACAGCTCCAACGGATAAAGTCGTTGGCACGCTCTCGTCCTCTCGTCTGTCGCAGTTTTCACCTTGGCTATCCTCGTCAGTGCATCGGTACCTGAAACCAATTCTTTTAAAATACCTAAAGGCCACGCGAGGGGACGCTTGGGGTCGTCGTCTGCTGTTACATATGTGAGAGGGCGGCTATTAACAATGGCTTCAACTTCGCATAATAAAGTGGACAGCTCTATGTACGTTACTGAAGCTTTTCCTAGTATTCGGCGTAGCATCTCCTTCACTACCCGAATTAGGCGCTCCCGCCGTCCGCTCCACTTGATGGGCTGGGGGCAAGTTGCAGTTTCAGCTTCTATTACTGTCCAATTTACTTCTTTGAGTAACTCTGCTGTGCTTTGAATGTTAGTGCCTTGTTCTGTGTAAAAGGTACATGTGCGTCCCCGTCTTGCTGTGAATCGACGGAGAGCCATGAGGAAAGTTGCAGTTGATAGGGATTCTGCTATCTCTAGATGTACTGCTCTTACACTTTCATTGTATTTAGAAGAGTACATCAGTCTTGAACTTAAAGGAGGCGAGATGACGTTCAGACTTGCGGTTGCTTGAACTTGTTCTTCTGTTCGTATTATTCTCTCGCTTTCTTCACTTATAGTTGGTCTCGATACCGGCAAGTCCGTTTCTGGCTGTTTCATCCTTGTTGGTCCCTCCGACCAACGGCTTACTATGAACTTTCTAGCGTTACAGCCTCTTGAAGGTAGGTCTGCTGGGTTCAAGTCACCAGGGATGTGATTCCACTCATTTATGCTTGTGTTTTCCGATATCTCTTTCACTCTATTGCTGACCAAGGGCTTCCATGTGTTTCTTTGTGTCAGCTCCGTGGTGTAACCTTCCTTTTTCCAATCGAGGAAAATATTCTTATATATGTGAAGGTTACCTGCTTGTATTAACTTCTTTGAAGTACTGTCTAGTCTCTTTCCTGAATTTTCATAATTTGCTCCAGGCTCCGGACAACCCTCCTTCCACAGCAAAGACATTTGGTAGTGGCCCGTGTCATCGACTGAAATATTACCATTAAACGAAATTAATATTTCTTTATTAGCCACTTCCTGTGTTTGCTTAATAATGGGGTCCTGTACGCCTAGCAGTTCTATGTTCTTTAAATCAGAGACTTCTGGTGGTGGCACCTTAAATACACATAAAGATGTGTTAGTGATTGTGCCACCCGGTTGATTTACTGGCCCTTGTATAGTCCATCCTAATTTGGTCTCTATTCCCATTAAGTTATCATTGAAAGAAACCATATTATTAGTTATTATGGACCCTATATGATCTGCGCCAATCAGAAGACCTACATCGTTTTCAGGGAAATTGATATCACTGATAACAATATCAAGGCTCTTCAATTTTTGTATAACGGTTTGGTCCCTTAGCTTTGGTAGGTGTCCACATATTTTAGCCTCTCCCAATGCCATGATTTTAGTTGTAAATGACTTGTGCAAATCACTCACCTGTAGTTCATAGCATTTGTGTACCTTCATAGGCCTAGATGTGCCTCCAAATAATGTTTGACCGATGCTCTCCGTCCCACTTTCCTTTATTCCTAATGCTTGCACCACAGAACTCTTGACGTAGGATCGCTGAGCCCCGGAGTCCACCAGAGCTCTCACTCTCTTTGTCTTGTTATTGTAAGTGATGTCGACCGGTACTGTCTGTAAAAGGGTTTCATTAGTTCTGACAAGCATAGTGATTTCCTTATTATGAACAGTGGGACATAATATAATGTTATGTCTTTTCTGACAAACAATACATTCTACAAATGCCTTGCATTTGTTTGCCATGTGACCCCTCCTCAAACATATGTAACAACATTTCGATTGCTTTATTGCCTCCATCTTTTTGTCCAATGTCATGGTATTAGCCTTATTGCATTGAAAAATTAAATGATTGCTTCTACCACACAGAAAACAGTTGTTGAAATCAGAATCCTTACCTGATTTCCCTGCTCTTACATTGGACACTATGCAGGCCGCTGTTGGAATGCTGGTCTCGGTGTTGGGGGGTCGCTTGGGGTCGTCGCTGCTGCTGCTAGAATTGCTGTGATTTAAAAAGTTAGACCTTGCCATCTTTATGCTTTCATCAGATTCAATCTCGTGATTAAAAAATGCTAATAGAGGAGTTAATTGTTTAGGTTTAAGACTTCTGTTCCACGCTACCAGTACGGATTCTGGGAGGGTAAAAATTTACAAAAAAGGACGTGGAATTTAGGGGGGGGAGGGGTGGGGGGGGGAGGGGGGGGAGGAGGGGAACCCCCCTGTACCATCCCCCCCTTACGGAACCCCATGGTTTAGGAGATATCCATGGTGAAAGTTTATAGGTTAGAATAGCGCTTTTTAGCAATCTTAGTAACATCCAAGTCTCAATACTTATTCTTCGTTTTCATAATAACTGATACCATTAGAACACCATAAAAAATCCATGAAAAACGAAATTAGACCCATGAGAAAAGTATAGGGGAAAGACAACAGAAATACAGAAGATCCGATCTACAAGTAAAACTACAGAAAAGGGGCGGGGCTTCCAAAAGGGGCGGGGCTTCCAAAAAGGGGCGGGCAGGGGGCGTGGCACATAACAGCGAAATTTTACAAAAAGGGGCGTGGCTTAATAGAGGGGGGGTGCGGGGGGTTGGGGGGGGGGGGGGGGGGGGCGCGCTTCGCCCGAAGGTTAGCTTCGTCGCCCCTGAGGTCGCTCGCTTGACGAGACCATAGCTCGCTGGGGGACGTCGCCGGCGCGCTACGCGCGCCACCTCCCCCCCCTGCGCTCGCTATTTGGTCTCGTCGCGAGCTGACCTCGGGGCTACTCCGCTAACCTTCGACCTCAGCGGTGCGGCTCTAGGTTCTCAGTGGCTCCGGCGCTTCGGGAAGAGCAGCCCTTTCGCCCTTGCGTGCCGGAGCACGGTCACTTCGCTCGGCTCCGCAGCTTCGGCTTTCTGGTCGCCTTCGGCGACCAGCCTCAGCCGCCCGCCTCACTCGTTCCCGCGCTCCGGCACGGCGGGTGAGGGCTGCTCTCCCTCCGCGCCTACGATTTTGGAATTGCTCTCTAGGGGTAGGACAGACAAGACCACGTGGAAAGTGGGGTGCTCTGATTCGGATTTAGGTAGTTTTCTATCTATGAAACCTAGGTTTTTTTCTGACTAAATGTAGGAGTAGGGGTTTAGTTATTAAAACCAGTATTATAATTCAAAAATATATATTTCAAATTACAACACTTTCTTATTACCTAATTAAAACTAAACTTAAACTACTTAAAACTAAACTAAAACTAATTAAATCTAAAATAAAACTACAATTATGTTGGGTAAACATGTTTTATTGCTAAAATTAATTCCTCAAAAGGATCTAAATGATAATTAAGTATCCGCCTCCTCCAAGAATACTCGCATAGCCAGTCTACGAAACTGTGCTTATTTTGCCCTTGGCGGAACTGTTTTTTCAAGTTCCGCCATTGGCTTTCTATACGCTGGGTGTGCGTCCCGTCCGGTGCCACAAACTTGTTGACAGGGTCACTGTGGTTGACCCTTCTATGGACATACCCATGCTCAGGAAGGCAACAATAGGCTCTCCAATAATCTGTATGAATAATGGAGCCTTCCTGAACATGTTTTTTTATTAGTGGCACCAAAATCTCTGCTGACCTTTCATTATCAGGACACACCTCCAGCCGCAAATCATCACTCCCGTCCTCGATCATCCCTAAAACCCAATGCCCCTCTATATGTCTTCCTCTATTAAATTTTCGTTTACCAAATTTTGACTCATCAATTTGAACAACTTTACCAGGGCCGCCTATTTTGCCTTCGGCCCTTTCCACCTCCAACTCATACAGAACGATAGCCTCCCTACAATAATTAAACCAGTCGGCTATCGTTCTGCTCGACACCACCGGACCATCATCAGCCATCTGCTTTTTGGTCTGGTGGTAAGAGTAACCCTCACTAAAGGCATACATTAATTGAAATATACACACGATACTGATATGTGCCTTTTCAAACCAGGTCCCAGTGGCCCGGGACACTGGCTTGGAGCGGCAACCACTCTTCCGGCACCTGAAGCGGCCCACCAGTCCCACGTCCCGCTCCAAATTCATGGGCTTCCGGTGCTGTTGACACATTTTCTCCGCAGCAATGAGGCCCCGCTGCTGTGCAAATTCATTGCACTGCTCGCGGGTCCCCAGCCTTTCAAATATCTTTCGCCAATTCCACATGGCCCTAAAACAAACAAGAGAAAACATTCAAAAATTTACAAAATAGCGGGGGAGGGGTGCGGGGGGGGGGGGGGGTTATGTTTCTGACTATACAATTATTCAAAAACTGCTAATGTTCTGATTGTTCAATTTGGTAAAATAAAATTATAGAAATGGAGAGAAGCTAAATACAAAATGGTCTATTTCCAAGTTATAAATCACATTTCAAAACTCCACTGCTACAAATAAAAAATACCCATTAATAAATCAAACAACACATTTAAAAACTTACCGAAACTCTTCCGAGTAGGGGTTGACACGCCTGCCAGATGATCCAGTGACTCTGGGCACTGGAGCTGCAGCATACTCTTCGTCTTCAGACGAAGAATCGGCAGCTGGCATGCCACCACTAGAACCCGCGGCGACGCCACTGGGACCAGCTATCCCGCGAGGGACTGCCAACCCACTAGGGCCGGCAACTGGTTCACCCAGCTCCGCCACAACAGGTCGCGGGAGCACAAGCGGCTCAATTGAGTCCAACACTTGCACTCGCGGAGATGTAGGCACAAGCGGCTCTATTGAGTCCAACACTCGCGCACTACACGAAGGCACGGAAGAGGAGGAGGCCGTGACAAGCGGCTCAACAGAGTCCAACACTTGCACACCGTCACTCGACTCTTCGGACACAGAAGCACAGGGCTTCGGCGATGCCATAGTCACACGTTGTTAATCACACAGGAGTACGTAAAAACGATCTCGACTGCAAGAGCAACAAACGATGACTGACAGTGCCGGGCGAAGAAGCTAAAATCAAAATGGCGTCTCTTTTGCGTTCCGTTCCAAAAAAAGTACACGAGATTTGACGAAATAACACTTTAAAAATTAATATAAATTAGAAATATGACAGTTTAAATACAGCGTATAATATAACATATTGAGAAATGAAAAAATCAACACTAATTTGTATAATTACAAAATATTTTAAATAAAATCTTGACACAGAAAAATAATAAAATACACAAAGACGGTTAACGAAACGTGCAATGTCAACTGTGACGCATATCTTACGAAATTTTCTAACCTAAAATAGTGTTCAATTGTGGTACTTTCAGTTTTTATATGGAAACTTCAAAAATTTATATCTCCAAAACCATAAGTTTCCGTAAGCTGAAATTTCACAAAATGCTTTCTATTTATGAGTAGAATCTACAAAAAAAATATGAGCTTCTAACTCCACGTCCTTTATTGGAAATTATATCCTAATTATCTCACGAATGTAAATTTGGATAAGAACATCCTCCCGGGCGAACCTTGCCTTGAGCTGCTCGATGACTTTGCCGTAGTTGCTTGCCGAGGGCGGGAAGCTCTCCGCCATGTGCCTTGCGCTGGAACCCTCCTTAAGTGATTGTAGCAGATACTGGAACTTATCCTCTTCTTGCATTTGTGTAGCTTCGTGGATCTTCTTGAATTGGTTCCAGAACGCTAACCAATTCTTAGGATTGTCGTCAAATTTTCGTAGCTCCAGCTTGGGCAAATTGAGGCTTTGAACAGGTGACGTTGCGGCGGCGGATTTGTAATCCGTTTTCATCGCGGATTCGGTGCTGTTGATGACATCGATGGCGTGTTTTATCTCGTAATATTGGTGTTTAAAACTCTCTGTCAGGTCTAATTCCTTTGTAAATTCTTCTTCTACATAATTATCTAGCATGACGGATTGTATCGTTGTGTCTATAGAATTTAGCCGGTTGCATTTGTCATCCATATAATGAAATTCGACAGTTGCGGATCTGTGGTCATTTTGTTCGATGAATTTTTTCGTGATTGATATACTTCTTGAAATGATGCGGCGTAATTGTTCCCTCTCGTGTGTTAATTTCGTTATCTCCTCCTTTGTGGGAGCCATATTTGCAAGTACAAAAGGTTAAGTTGACTTACTTGCAGGTCTTCGTATTTAGCACGGTCGCCAGATGTTGTGAAACGTAGAGGGAACTGCCGCTGGGAAATACTCTTCAATTAAAATGCTTCATCATCTTGAGACTCACATTTATTCCATTTTTGATTACGGACACAGAATTACGACATGTTGATTGTCTTACAGCTAGCGAACGACGACGAGCGGAACCACAGACTTAAATTCAGTGCTGTCATGCTATGACCATAGAGTCACTTATTATGGGCGCGTTCGGATTTACAACACCGACGGTACTGGCTGAAAATCAGCGCTGTAGGTGTTTAACACCTCAGCATAATGCTGAGCCAGTGTCCGTTTCACTGCCACGGGGACACACGTGTGCTTTTGTGTATGTTTTTCTTCTTTTGTTTTCCTGTAATATTGTGTGTCTTCTGTGGTACTGAATAAATGTTTCTATCTATCTATCTATCTATCTTTAATCTCGTCGATATCGAGATTCAACATATTTTTATAAATATACGCTTTTTCTATAAAGATACGTTAATTCAATGGACAGTCCCTATTCAGGGTAGTACTGGTATTCAAAAAAAGCTACATTATTAGAAGACTGAAACAAAAATCAACGTTTCTTAAAAAAATTAAGGTAAGTGAGTAAATAATATCATGTAAATAATTGTAGGTAGTTACCTACGCTAACCGCGCCGCACCAAACAACGGGCAAACAACTGTGCTGCACGCTGCGCCCTTATCATCGTTTAGACTTAGAGTTTGTTCCAAGTGGGCCAATTTTTTTGGCGGTGTAGTTTTTTTTTTATTTCTCAGAATTGCATGAAAATTGGTAGGTTGGAAGAGCTCCTGATTCAGTACAAGTAAAAAAAAATATGACAACATGGCCTCGAAAAAATTTTTTTTCCCATACATTTTTTCCACTGAGTTACGAAAATCCCATACGTTTTGTCACTCAATGGAAAAAAATTGTGGGAAAGTGTAGGAAATCGTGCACATATTGTTCAGAATCAGGAGCTCTTCTAACCTACCAATTTTCATGCAATTCTAAGAAATAAAAAAAACTACAACGCCAAAAAAATTGGCCCAAGTAGTGGTCAACAATAAAATCAGTCTTCTAATCTCGTACGAGATCTCGAAATTATTAGTCGAGATCTCGACCAAGATATCGAAAGTCGAGATTTCTCACTAACGAGATTGGACCTCGAAAATTAGCGCGAGATCGAGATTGCATATCCGTGACTTTACCTATAATATGTATATGTTTATGTGTATAACGCAGGTAATAAAATGGCAGGCTTATCTGTGTTAGTATCTCGACCTGACTTGACCTTTCGTTGACCTGCCGCTTGGTGTTGATTTCTTACCCCATTCATTGAATAAACGCACATTCGACAAAGAAAATAAGGTTTAAATTTGATATTACATCGTCTTTTATTACGCTACGTAAATATACGTCTTATAATATATGAATGGCTCGACAGTACTTACTAATTTGAGTAAAGTACTAAATAATAATTAATGCCAATTATTTTCTGCTTACTATAACCTGATTGATTTTATTTTAATTGAATTTAAAGTATCGTGGGTGAGTCATGTCTAAAATTAAGTATATTAATAATTATACTCACGGTAGCGAGAAGACTTAATGCTAATGAAAAATTTCTGAAGGGTTTCATCTTTTAAACCATGAACGATTTCTGCAGTGTCGATAAATACAACACAAATACAAATTTTATTTATCTACACCCATATAATAAATCCTCTTTAATAAGTTCAAAAACCGTAGATAATACCCCGCTTTATAATATACTGTGCGGCGGTTGCGCGCGTCCCCTATAAGATCACCAAACACAATAGTCTTATGAGATCACTTACAATATAAGGACACAGCACTGCTGCGGGCCGGCCTGTCGAGGCAAACATGGCGCACGCCGGCGAGACGTGCCCACACGAAACACATGAAAGAGGATTTAATATATGGATGTAGATAAAGTAGTGTATGCAACTGTACATAATTAGGCATTAAAACACTCGCCTTCGGCTCGTTTCATAAAACACACTCGTGTTTTAATGCCCCTCATTATGTACCAGTTGCACCTCATAATAAAATAGTAAATTAAATATTAAGGGAAATTACAAAGGGAAATTACAAAGGGTTGAACTTGGTTTCCAAGTATTTTAGCGTCATACAAGTCATCATTATAAGAGTAAATATATATAAAGGCATCTATCCTCCAGACAACCTTTCGACGATGCTTATCGATGAATATCAGTTAGAATAAAAAGAAAAAAAAAACAGGAAATCGGCAAACAATAGTTACTTATAACTTATAACCAAGTCAAACTACAGACAGTTGCATCATTTCCACCCTAGGCCACAAAGAAGTTTTTATCCAAGCCACAGTTACACTGCACTACTTTACTTCGTGATTCAACTCGCGTGCGACCTATTGTCGTCGTCGCCAACTTAGCAGCGACATTAAATCAAGCTATCTTCGCCTTTAATCTTTGAGATTTAGAGTTCAAGGTGAGTGAATGACCAAGGTTGCTGTCCCACGGCAGCGGTCAACAGTCGAGAGAATGGTCCGTATTCAAGACGCTTAGTGAATGAGAGGACCAGAAAAGTCTACTCCCATTTTAGTAAAAGTTGTATAGTGTCTTGGAGGTCAAGATATACTAGGCATATGTGGAGTGGTGACGTTGTGATTGTGAACCGTTGTCTTTAGTGTCGTGACGTGAATAGACGACTTAAAACCGTAGCTTTTCTAGATTTATTGCTCAGTCCAAAACGAATTGAACTCACTGTGAAGTGAAAGAGCGCCCATGTTGGCACACTGGCAGTTAGATTCAAATGTGATTTCTTCACCAAAATGGTTAGCGATAAAAATATTTTTTCTTTAATTTAGAACTTTAACTTTTTGAGCGAACAATGAATCGTAAACATTTATTTTTATTTGGACCTTCAACGATAAGTACACTGTACATATTCGTAGTTACCACATGATCACCACATGCACAGATAAAGAAGTAATATCTGGGCGACCGAGCTTTGCTCGGCGTTTTCTCGGGCATGAGACCTAGCTAGATCGATTGCTCGTCCCCGAAAACCCCCACATACCAAATTTCATCAAAATCGTTAGAGCCGTTTCCGAGATCCTCGAAATAAATATATAAATAAATAAATATACAAGAATTGCTCGTTTAAAGATATAAGATACATTGCTATAATTATCTTAACTAAGTTTACCTAACTAAATTTATTAACATTTCATGTTTAAATGTTGGGAAGAACATTAAAAAAATAATGAATGGGTAGGTTCTTAATTTGCCAAATCCTTCCATAGTTTACGCAGCTTCAAGCCTAATGTAAATTTCCACATTATTCTTCTAAATTAAAAATACCTAGAAATTAATGTACCGCTAGGATAGATACCGCTGGAATGACGAAGCCCTCAAAGACCTAGCCAACCTCGGTACGGTATACCCAACTGGCGTGAGGTGGCGCACAACAGGGAAGAGTGGCGTTCTCTTGTTTCCAGAGGCCAAGATCGTCTTTGGATCGTCTAGCCAGCGTAGTAAGTTAGTAAGAAATTAATGTCAACGCTGGGTTGGAAGTTTGGAAGGTCAGATGGCGATGGCAGTAGATTTTGTGAAAATCATGCCTAAAGCAAACAACCATTGTATGTAAATAACGCGCGTGCAATAATATTATCATCCGCATGAGCAGTCTCATTTTTCACAACCACTATTCATATTACAACTTTACAAGCGATGTGTACAGAGTTCTCGATTGCTTTATGCAGTGAGTGCGGGCCAAGGACGCTCTTTTGTTTGACTTCTTGACTCCGAGAGACCATGACGCACGCAACGTGGCGCTGTGGGGTTCACTAATATAAGGGATAGTCGTAATACAAACGCGACTACGCGATAATCGCGTAATCGCGTTTGTTTTAGGACGATCCCTTTAGGACACCTATTCGAGTTCAATATATTCGCGATTTTCACTCGCGCGATTGCGCTATCATCGCGTAGTCGCGTTGTATTAGGGCCTGTTTTGGACCATATTATAGGGAATAGAGTGTTTCGTTTTGGGGCACTCATTGGAAAACATCCTGACGAATTCTTCACGAACGAGTTTCAAACATGTCCCCCATTGTGATATTCCGTGAAATAAGATGCACTTTTAATTCATTGCTGTCCAATGTCCAGATTTATATTAGAGAAAAGCATGTGACATTTTCGGCTAAATCAATTCAAAGTAGTTGAAGTTATTCTTGAGACTAGAGCTTTAGATACACATGTAAAATATGAGTCCAATGTGGAGTGGTCCAATGTGGAGTGGTCCAATGTGGAGTGGTACAATGTGGAGTGGTCCAATGTGGAGTGGTCCAATGTGGAGTGGTCCAATGTGGAGTGGTCCACGGCACGGTAAAACTTTTTGGTTTCATTCATAACTATTCTATAGTCTATGGTCTATTTATGAATGAAACCGTAGAGTTATACTGTGCCGTGGCCGTCGACGATAAATTATAAAAGCGACCTGTGCCATGAAGAGAAAAAAAGATCATCAGCTGAGCAATAACACTCTTGCTTGCTAAATCCTTATTTAAAATTGCAAAAACGGCCTTCTAAAGCCGACGGCTTAACCTGACCTTTGTGGTCATCACAGGGCATCCTTTTACTTAGTCCCCCCCCCCCAGTTAGGTAGATATATACGTAAAATCAAACAATCTTTCGCAATGTAATATAAGACTAATAAGTTCTCTATTAGAGTTGAATTTCCTTCCAAACTTCTTCGCTGTTCTGACCTTTTTAGTCTACAATCAGGAATTTTAGTGATGATTCGTTGCAATAAATTATACACGCATACTTGGGTACAAAATTATGCTGGTGCGTTTACTAAGTCGTTAAAAGTTAGGTTGTAAATCATTGACGATCGAATGTTATCTTAAAATTATAAAATTAATGTTGCGATGTTGCTGTTAGGTCATTAACTTTGTAACCTTGTGTTTAATATCTTGTGCATACCATTGTTTTCTAAATGTAAAATCATTATTATTAAAATTTATAATTGATGTACTGTCTGTCTGCGAATAATACTATGGGATAATTTACATTGCTTGGAAAATCATTAATATACATTAAAAACAACAATGGACCAAGTACACTGCCTTGTGGAACCCCAAGTTGTAGGTAGTGTTCTTTAGGTAAAAGGTACTTAAATACAAAATACAGTACATAGCGTTCGTATTGTAAATATCTATCGTTTAGATAATCACAATTATTAACGAGTGACGCTAGTGGACCCGGTTAAGTACTAAGTTTTTTTACCTATAAAAGGATTAGGTTGTCAGTGGTATTCTAATTCGAATCAAAGACACTCGTCTACGATTCGTCTGTTCAGCTGCGGAGATAAATGAGTGACTCTCGGCCAACTGTTGACCTGGTTTCGATGTAATTGTCTTGAAACTTGAAATGGACACGTGGTTTTATGAATGCCCGTAGCATTGCTAGTATCAAATCACTCAGAGTAATCAAATATCTTAGTATCACAGTACTAGTGATACTAATATATTTGGTCGTTACGCAGTCGCTAGCGAGTACGGTAATGCAAACATTGCAAACTCATACTCATGGTAAGGGTTTTACCCAAGCAACGTCAAGTTGGCACTACCAAGAGACTGAAAGTGATGTTCGGATGGAATCTCGTATACACTTATACGGTGTATTAAGTGCAGTGTAATAACTGGCTAACAAGCTATTGTTTTTCCGTCGGTCACGGTCGAGTTGGTCGGCCATATTCATGAGAGTTGGACAGACGGTTGAGTAACTATAGGAGATGATAACGATTAATAAAATGCGTGATTTAATATAAATAATGACTAATAATATAGCTATCGAAAATGCTCATACTATTACACGAGAACTTGAAACTCCGCCATTTTTGAAAAATCCATAAATTGCATCGACGAAACGAAGGAATGCGACCTATAGAGGAGAGCAGCTGGACATCGGCCGGCCAGTTTTCGGAAAATTTTCAAAGGTTTGAAAACGTAAAAAAAATTCACTCGCGAGAATCCCAGAATTATTTTATTACTCACCTTCTTAGATAATGCAATAAAATGGTGTTTCTCGCACTAGCGCCTTCAGACAAAGGCAGTACTGTACTGCTAGTAGGCACTTTAGGCTTTTGCAGTCTTCCTTTCTCGATTACGAGTAGATACTGCACGTGTGTTGAAAACAAGACTTTATTTTTCTGGGACATGGTCACAAATCATTAATGTTCTTGAGTGAGATGTACGTTTGTGAAAGTTAGCTGAATGAATGCTTGGATATTTACTAAGATAGCTATAGCTGTTTCATCAAATTAGTATGCTCGTATTTTACAGTTATTGGAAAATAACTAGTAAAAAGAAACTGAAACTGTCTGTGTGCTTCATAGACATCAAATATTTAGAAGTCTTTGTCGGTGGCTTCTAGTAACTTCACCTTCTAATCGGAAATAAAATAGGACATTGAATTTTGAAACAAATACATGAAATAAAAGCTTAATAAAATAAATTAAAGTTATATCTATTTAATTAAACTGAAGGCTACGAAATACAATCTATCTTATTCATTTTAAATATCATGTTTCATACTACTATGTACCTACTGCTTATGACGATCGATAGTTATCCAAGTAGAAATTATGTTAGTTAAAATTTTCACTACAACCGTGTTCGATTCTCGAACTGAGTACTTACAAGTTTTTTTTAAACCTATATTATGCAGTTTTTCTTGCCACTAAAATCGATGGTATGGTTCCTCTTAAGAACTGATCTTTGTATGTCCTATATAGTTACAGACTACATACTTGCCAATACTACCGGCTACCGATTTAAATGTGTCACCCGCAGTATGTAAACAATCTATCTATTCGTACAGTACAGATGTGTCGACAGTTTACCGCGTTTCGAAATCGCGCAGGTTATGCGTGTTCAGTTTACATATGTATGTCTAGTCGACAATATGCATATACTTCGTGTGCTAATGCGCTACTTATCTATTTATATTTAGCTACATTCTCAGTCAGACCGAAGTATTTGGGTGTTTATATTAGTCTAGCTATCCCAGCGAAAAAAAAAAACAAAACAAAACAATCTTTTGCTATCCGGCCGGGGATCTCAGTCACGTTCTCGCCTGTGACGGGTTCTGCTTCTGACCCGACGTGTCCCCTCTTACCTCTCTTGCCTCTGGGTAAGAGGGGACGTACATCAAAGGGTAGCAGACGGGTAGCGGCTTCCTGGCCCCCGCTACCCTTTCGCACGGTCTCAGTCAAGCGGTCGACCTATAGTTAGGGTTGGCTGTGGGTTTGGTCAATGGACGCTTTTATACTTTACCGTGGACGTCCACGTCCACGATAAACTCTTTAGTTTCATTCATAAATATACCATAGATTATAGACTAATTATGAATGAAACCATAAAGTTGACCGTTTTATTTTCACCCGACATCAATGAATGCAAATATTAATAGGCGAGAAATAGGTATTTTGGTAACTTAATCATCTACACTTAAAATTACACAACTACTAGAAGTTAGCCAAACGATTTGCCGAGATCGCTAGGACATAATAAGCTGCAACTTGCAACATATAAGACCGTAGCCAATATCATAAAATTGAAAAACAGCCGGAACCACAGACAAACCTAACGACAGCCCGTCTTTGCGCTAGCTTCGCGGATGGTTGCCCGCGCCATGAAATGTTGTAACGAGCCATCTGCTAACGATTGAGTTATGCCGTAATTGAACAATTACAGTGTCGTTGGCAAATAAAATAAAGAAAATGATGCGTATGAATTGGCAGATTTGCGAAAGTGAACACGAAGAAAGTGAGACTAGCTTTTTCTTAAGGCAATAGATGATATTTTTATGTGTTTGGAAATTGGAAAGTTGTACATTCTTCACCAAAAAGATGGTTAGGTACTTTGTTTCAGCGTTTCTTTACTTGCTTGATATCAACTTTCAAACAGGCAGGTACTGTCTGGTGGTAAAATAGATGTTATCTGCCTTCTTAAAAATATGCACTTAATAACTATTATGAAAGTAGATCATACGGGTCACAAGGCGATAACTAAAGCAGCGCATAACCAATGCATTGAGTGAAAATTTACTTCATCATGTAGGCGATTTCGGAACGCGACCATTTATCGTGATAGTTGGGTAGAGTTGCTATTTTAGGTGAAAAAGTGACACGAAATTTTAACGCGGGAACCCTTAGAAAACAGACCAAATGACGGAAAAAGAGGTCACCGATGTAACTGTTGGTTTACACCCAAAATGAGGTGGGAGCCTAGTTTTGGTAAACCTTGCAAAAACATTGTCTTTTGTTGCCTGTCCTATCATGTAAATAAACTCGTTTTGAAGACGTTAATAATTTTAACACTTTTCTCTAAGATTACAATAATTTGTGAGTTTATTTAAGTATACAGTATATAGTAGTAAGATACAACAACATTTTAAGATGATGATTATTATTGTGTCATCATCCTCCTAGCGTTATCCCAGTAGGTACAGTTGCATCCTGAAAGATGCCTGGGGTCCGCTACCTAATCCCAAGATTTGGCGTAGGCACTAGTTTTTTTACGAAAGCGACTGCCATCTGACCTTTCAACCCCGAGGGGAAACTAGACCTTATTGGGATTAGGCTTTGTCATGTGAGTGGGCAACTTGACTGTTAGAAGTTCTCAAGCCGCCCGAAGGCCTCCAACTTGGCTTAACGACAGCTGCCATAGACAGCAACCGGGATCAACGGCTTAACGCGCCTTCCAAAGCACGGGAGCGCTCAGTTAGTAACCACTCAAAGCGGTCACCCATCCAAGTCCTGACTGCTGCCCACTGATGCTGATGATTATTATTGTGTAATACTAGAGAAAAGTGTGATTAAGTAATGTCTACAAGTCAATGTCTTTGTTTAATGTTAGGACACGTTGTTTGCGCTGCTGGTTCTTTATAATTAAATAAACATTGATTTATAAGAAAACTTTCATTTATTCAGCAATTTGTGATATAATTTAGAATTTTACATAGTTTGCTTAGGTCTGTCATATTTCAAGTAAAGATAGAACGTAGTATTTTAAATATTTGACATTTACAACTCGCAAATGGAAAAGGTTGCATATATAACGCTCGAACACACGTAAGGATGAATTAGACTGCACAATTTGCAACTAGATTACCTGTTTATTTTAGTATAATCAATAGCTGCATGCTAATGCGTTTAAAACCGCAAGACACGGTACACTAATTGATACAAATCTCCCATTGTTTACGAACTGATAAGCAGTTCCCGCGCTCATGTAAAAAACTGGTGAACTGGGGCATACTTACCTCTATAGTATTTTGCTGTACGACATACTGTGTCATCGGCTTATGATCATTTAGGTTCACTTTTTAAACTGTTGGCTGCTATTTTAGGATCGAATCATTGATTTAGTGTTTCCTGGACGGACATCAAAATGGGCACTTCACTTCACTCTTTAAAAAATGGTTTTCCATCAAATTTATGATGATTTCGCCAATCAATACTTGTTCAAAAACGTTGTTCGGTAACGACGCCATGACAATAGGCAATTGGTTTTGTACGGTAGTGGATTCAGCCCGTCGTCGCGAAGAGCACGTGTGTTCACCAACGCGTCGACGGGCAAAATCCTGGATGTAGCAATACAAATCTTATAATAAGTGACTGTGTAAGCGGTGTTCTTTAAAATGTGATTGTATGAAAACTTTGAGAGGTTCCTATGGGTTGACAGGTGCCAGCGCCATGTTTAACGTTGACTGGTCTATATCGTAATTTGGTTCAACCCGCGCTTACTTATAAAATCATTGCTTAGAAAATGTTTGTGAATATTCAACGGGCCGCTAAGTAGTACGTTTTATGCTACGCACCATGAACCGTTAGTATCGACTGTCTATTATTAAATTTGCGCCACAAAACAACGGCGCGTATCGCAGTTTTCGAACGTCAATTAGACAGGGCGCTGTCAACGGTGCGTCAGTTAGGCTAGCGGGCCGTAATCATACGTACAGTACAACCAAGCTCGGATTTTGATCGTCGTCGCCGCGTTGGTGAGCACACGTGCCCGGGGCGACGGCGAGCAGAATCCATTTACCGTACAAAACCTTATCTACTGTCATGGCCTACGAAGCTGGAGGTCCCGGGTTCGAATCCCGGCCGGGGCATTTATTTGTGTGATCGGCACGAATATTTGTTCTTGGGTCTTGGATGTTTTCTATGTATTAAAGTATCTATTTATCTATATATAAGTATTGTATATCGTCGCTTAGTACCCATAATACAAGCTGTGCTTAGTTTGGGACTAGGTTGATTTGTGTAAGATTGTCCACAAATATTTATATTTATTTATGGCGTCGTTACCGAACAACGTCATTGAACACGTGACATTGGCGAAATCATTATAAATTTGATGGAAGCCATTTTTTAAAGAATTGATTGATTCAACCAAGCTCGAACCAAGCGCTTTTCATCATCTTTTATAATGCGCCAGCTAAGGTTTTGAATTCCCTGTCGGCGTCTGTATTTCCGAGTTCATATAACCTGGACCTTTTTAAGGCACGAGTGAATAGGCATCTTCTTGGCGAGCTCGCTTCATCGTCGGCCTCATCTTTGCCCCCTGGGTAGATGCTAGCCAAGAGTAATCCCATTCTTAAGTAAAAAACTAGGCGTATGTTCTACGCGTTTCTATGACGGCTGGTGATATGACGACCGGAATCATTTGTCGGTATTTTGGCATTATTCGAAACAAGGGATGTCGAGTCCGTTGGCCCCTGCTTACCTGTAAGTCATTGTTTCTTAGCAGTTTCTATAAACAATGTAAGTATGAAGGATTGTTATACGTCTGTAATTGGGTTTTAAGCAATTTTATAAGGACTTCAAAAAACGTCAAGTCTCGAAGGATTAGGTTAGAAAACATAACGATACCTACCGGACGGACAGTTTCGGGCACCTGACGCTTACTCAGGCCTAAACCATGCCAGGAAAAAACGTCAATACGTGGAGCCTGAAATTCGTAATATACTTATACGTATAATTTGGAGGTCAGGTCAGACGTACGCAGGCAACACTGTATTCGTTTGTTGTTTCGTGTTGTGTTGTTGTTGTGTGTGAATATCAAAAACCAGAGAAGATAAGAACAAGACCACAGAACAATAAATAGGTTTTAATGTTCTGTGAACAAGACCACCAAAGACGAGCTTACATGACTCGCTCTTTCTCTTATTCTATAGAATATCTATCTGTAGTGAGGTTGCTCAGGATTTTCCGAAAGAAGGGTAACTATTGGAGATTCCACAGACTTCCTAACATACAATTAACTACATTTTAGAAACAAATGCTACTCAAAACGTACCAGGTTGAAAAACGAAGTACCGATGTCATCTTATTTAATAGCTTCATGTTTTATACGTAACGAAGCTATTACGAAGATAAGCAACTAGTTGAGGAATTTGCGCGTTTTATTTTCTAGAAATAATCAAGTCTAATCAAGGCAGAGAAGTCCGGTGGGTTACTTAATTATAAACTCTATTTTGTACTAACTGCGATACACTTTACATTGATGTTTATCATGCAACTTTGTAAGATCGGAATAGTTTTTTTACATAACTGCATTTAATTACAAGTTTCCTCATGTCTTTACTAAAAAGTGACCATTTTTAATTAATTTACTTAATTGAAAACTATATCGTGATGTATACCTGACTATAATGGCTCATTTTTAAGTCGATTATAATGCTTTTCTTGTGGCTACGAGTCGTCGTTGAATGGTTGTTGTTGTGGCTATATTGTTGTGTAGGTATCTGCACGAGATACACAATATGGTCAATAAATGTGAACTGCATACTCTTAAGTCTTTGGCAATAGAGTTCATGTTTAGTTATTTTGATCCCGTTATGTGCTGCTATGGATTCTTGGACAGCAAGAATAGGATATGATATGACCACAGAAATATATATATCAAGATATATTTCTGTGGATATGATGATCCTCAGCATTGAGGGAGCGATGACGTGGTCGACTGTCGAACTTCGTCGAACTAAGTACCCGCCGTAAACAATGAAGGTTAAAGAAAATGAATGTAAACAAAGCAACGTGCCAACCTTCCCGTGAAAAACAAATTAACGTATAACGGAACCGTTTTTTTGGTCGTGACATTGACAGTGAGATAACCTACGTATTATAACGTTTTTTTTACCATTTTCACTGTTTGCACTTCTAGCCAATTTTCGCATATAATCGTCACAGTGTTTGACACATTAATTCCAATAACTGATGACCCTTAATTTTTTTTTGTTGAGCTGAGTATTGGGCAGTTTATTATTGTTGAGCTAAGTACTAGTTAACCAAAACTTCTACTTGTATAAAAATCGATTTTCTCGATTTTAATCAAGTTGAACGAAGGGACGAAGCCACCTCCGCTTGCATGCACACATTGCACAGCTGAGAAAAGGGTGGTCACCTCTGTATTTGAATATAACATTTTATATATTTCCGCGTGTTGCTCAGCAAGCACCAGTTACCCACCACACTACCCTAACTGATGAATGAAGCAGATCTACATCATCCTTTTTTTAACCTGACTGCGTGGATTTATAGGGAGTATAAAGCGTAGTGCGCGTTTGGACCACAGAACAATTTAATGTTCTGTGGTTTGGACAGTGGCCTGGGGAAAATCGAGCGGAAACCTCCGCGACACGACCCATTGAATTGACAATATTTCATATTTTCCAAAAGTATTAATTCGAAAACCATTTCGGTAAAAACGTGTGAAGTACACAAAAAACATTTTTTTAGATTTTTTCTCCGTTAATTTTGGAAAAAATCGCAAATTACTGTAAACCGAAAGTTGACGTCATCTTCCTCGCTGTATTCAGGGAGACCTTAGTACAGAGTACAGACAATCGCTGCTCTGGAGTGGCTCTGGATTCTTGTTGGGAAGATGACGTCATATTTTACTTACGCCCTTTTGGAATGACCTACTTTTCAACGTGTTTTTTTTTGTATGAAATAATGAGTTAAATTGAAAAAGAAAAAATACGGGTGGCTTAAATTTTTACCTATTTTCTAACTAGTTCATAAAATAAAGTAGTTAAAAATATGAAATGTTGTCAAGTTTGCGCGTGAGATTGGTTGAGTGGCTTCAAATGAATCTGAGGTGTCAGTGGAATCGAGCTACTGGGAGTTTCACTAAACCTAGCCTAACTGAGAAGCAGTGGCGGCGCGTGAAAAATATTCTTTGGGAAGCCGGAAATAATTTGCCTTTCTTATTCTTCTTGAGCCGTAGTAAAAGAACTGGACTGGCTGAAAATTAGGCAATCCGGTGGGAATCGAGTTGTATGGACGCAGTGGCGGCACTGCTGAGAAGAGTCCTGAACGGTGAGAGGACCTGGGTCGGACTGACTCTACACTGAAAAAACGTCTGGGTTAAAAATAACAAAAATACTGTCAAAAATAACCCACCGAGTTTGTCAATATAGCACCTGCAAACTTTGCAGCTAAAATTAAATAAGTCAACGTTGTTGTTCTCACTTATCAAATAGTAACCGATACACTTGGTTAAAAATTGTTAAAGTTAAATTGGCTGCAATTAGCCAATTTTTACTTTGTAATCAGAGAAAACTAACCCAGTTATTTAGTATTTTTAAACGATTTATTCGGTAACTACATGTTTAAAATTAAATAATGCAGTTGTCAGCTAATACCAGGCCCCTATACCACAAAACTTTACAAGCGTACAATTCGACAAAATTGTACGATTTTCCATAGAAAAAGTTGACAAATTTGTCGAATTGTACGCTTGTAAAGTTTTGTGGTACAGGCCCCAGAAGGTTGCGTGTTCAAATCACGTCGGGGTCACCAATGTAGAAGAGAAATGTGCTCCTATATAGGAATAATATACAGTGTTAATATATACATGAAAGGGATATCTACAAACAATATACATATATACAATAGATAGGAGACACAGGAAGAAACAACAATAGAGAGATCTCTCAGGGACCGAAGTCCAATGAGAGTTGGTTGGAAGTTCTATATACGCAACTGACTTAAGAAACTTCGATAGCGCGATGCAGAACATGTCAGATTTGACCGTTGCCTAGGAAGGATTATATTTACTAAAGCAACTTGTTTGTTTCTTAGTGATTCACGCAGTTATTTGCAACAAAACAACATATCTAATATTAAGCAAGTCGTGCAAGGTCTGTCATTAAATAATGCACTAGTTAAACAATGACAGTGTAAAATTCGTTATTTCTAACTGAGTCGGGTAAAGATTATCTTTACCGAGATCTTCATTCGGAAATTAATAAGTGTTTTGTTACAATAACCAAAAACGTTTAACAGAATTTGCTTGTTTATAAATCATTTACTAAGCATTTTTTCGCATTTTAATTAAATCTTGGTTGTATGTAACTAACTATTTTTTAACCGAGCCAAATTGGTTTTTTCAGTGTACCCGGTATGCGGCGGTACCGGGACGAATAGGGACTATATGTGTCTGTGTTGTCGCGATCACGCGGTGGACGTCCCTGTCGGCGGGAATGCCTTACGAGTTCACTTGGCATTTAAACAATAACGAAAAGAATGCGCGATTTGCAACTGTCTAGACACAGTTTACATTATCTCTCATTTCTCTCAATATTCGGACCTACATTGTTAATTTCTGATCATTTTCTTGAGCGGTTGGCAACCCTATCGTCTCCACTCTTGCGCACAGGAATGTCGGTATTGCGAAAACGACATGTGTCCCTTGCCGTGTAGGCTGAGTTTTAGTATTCTGTTAGACGAAGCAACATTCTAAGTTAAAGGTGGTTAAAGATAAAACAGTAGGCCTAGCACGTGTTTCGCTCGAGAGGATGTCGGCGTATCTCGAGCTATCCGTCACTTTCAAACAGCGCCAATCAGAAAAAGACGCGTATCTCGAGATAAGTCGAGATACTCTCGAGCGCAACATGTGCTACGGGTGCACATTGTCTATGTGTGCGTCAGCTTATGTGTCACAACCACAACAAGGGCCAACCGGCACTTGTGAGATAAAATTACTATAAAGCCGAAAGTAATATAAAATTATTTTTTAAATTGATTACCTATGCCATAGCATGATTATTGATTATACAAATGTTATCGGCCAAAGATCTCCAAAAAACACGAATCATCATAAATTATTCAGTCATAACTTTCCGAGACTATAATACCCTATAATAATTGCGTCTAATTTCATATTAGAGCCCAGTAATTAGGCACTAGTTATTAATCGCCCAGCTAACAATTATATGTAATCTACAAGTAGATTAACTCGCTTGCCTTGGCTAGTTTTCGACCGGTGCGGATATTGGATCTTAACAGCGGTATCGGATTTCTAGGATGTGAGGTAATATGGTGATCGTATATTGGTTGGTAAAATACGGTTTTAAGATTAAATTCTTTTGTAAGTGATATTTTACACGAAGATTGTGAAAATATCAAATTTACTGTAATTGAAACGGCCCTTCTAAATATTTATCGTTAATTAATAATTGTTATGGCGACAGTTTATTATTGCAAATGTTAGCTATACAATTTAATGATTATGATTATGATTACAATCCATACTAATATTTTAAATGCCAAGTGTGTTTGGCTGTTCACTTTTAAACAGATGATCCGATTTAGATGAAATTTGGTATGGAGATAGATTGAGTCCCGGGGAAGTGCATAGGATACTTTTTATCCTGTAATCATTCCTTAAGGGTGTGGAAATTTGTATGGAAGAGCGATGACTAGGTAAGCGCCTGATATAAAAAAAATAGCAAATAAATTCAATCGCGATGAACGAGTTCAACGCAGACGAAGTTGCGGGCAAAAGCTATTTATTAATAATTCATGTATTCGTAGGTACCTAATATTTAATTTTATGGAGTTAATAATTCCTCATATCATTCATAAGATCAATTAGATTCATCAATTATAAGAGGATTGCCTCCGACAAATCTGAGGATGCGATACTAAAGAGTTAGTGATTTTTCACTTCTGTCATCGCCATGATTGTCATTTCATTTCATTTATTTCGTGATTACATTTAGTGCGTGTCATCGCGAGCAAACCGGTGTAATCCTAATAAGGTCTAGTTTTCCCGCTGGGTTGGAAGACTTGGAAGGTCAGATGGCAGTCGCTTTCGTAAAACCAGTTCCTACGCCAAATCATAGGATAAGGTGTCAAAGCGGAGACCATGCTCCTTAGGACACCCGTAAGAACGCTATAGGAGAATGATGACTCACTTCCATTAAGGCCCATCTCTCACGGCGCTACTCCCAAGCGATTAGAGTTTCGTACGCGTATCATACGCGTCGCGATAATTTATACGGAGTTTTTTTTGTAACAGAACTGGGGATTTTTGCACCAGTTTGTACAAACACATAAAATTCCCACAGGTACATCCATTTATCTGTCGATATTGACAGATTTATCGATCGATAATAATTTACAAAACTTCTATCGTTTAAAATACTATACGAACCGTCAACAAAGAGCTTCCTGTAAGCTTTGAATGAAGCTAAAGCTCTGGCAATTCAAAGCTTACTTACCCGCTATGTTGTAAATGGACCAGCCTGTCTGGCCAACCGGTGTAGGTATGTTAAGGCAAGGCCATTTCATGAATCGACGAAAATATTGAAGTTTGAGCTTCCTATGTGAAGAAATAAGAATTACACTATACAAAAATTACTGTAGAGTGGAAAAGAAATACAATAACCGATTTTTTTACAATAGCCTATTTAGTGTCCCATTGCTGGGCAAACGCCTCCCCTCTTTTTCGCCAATCGTCTCGGTCGTGTGCCAGCACCTGCCATTCAGTACAATATGTGGCAAGGTCGTCCCGCCATCTCCTTTTCAGTCTACCTCTGCCTCGGTAGCCATTCTGGACACATTGTGGCTAATTTGGCCCATCGCTGGTGCATTCGGCAGACATGCCCAGCCCAGTCCCACTTTAGCTTTGCGGCCTTAACACCCACATCTACGATGCCAGTTCTGGAATGCAGCTCCGTGTTCCTGATCCTGTCATATAACCGAATAAAATATTGAAAAATGCTGTGTTAAATCTGTAATAAAAATCTAAATAATATAGTAAAAATAAACTTTCATGCTGATTAATTCGTAATTTTCAACGACTGTGATATGTTTTTTTTTACAAAAAGTATAGCTTTTTTATTGTTCTAACACAATAACCGGATAGATTTTTGATAAGTATGTACGCGCGGAGTTCCGTTGAGAGCGGGATGGCTAATTGTAAACTCACGCGTGTTAGAGCGGGACATTTGCAATGGGACTGCCTGGCCTTAATGAATGAAAGGGTCAGATTATACTAGTCGTGAACCCAAAGACGGGAACGAAACGCATTGTCAATAAACTTGTCCGATATCAGAGCCTACGATGCCGATGGAGGGCGCTTCCTGAGTGCAAACCGGTTCACATGGCTATTCTAAGGAATCACGTAGACGTAGGTGTGTTTAATATGTATACGGCCCTTAGAACCTTGCCGCTTTGAAATGAAATCTTCGCTTCAATGAATGAGGTTTAGTGTTAATTAGATGCTTTAGTGTGACAAGGAAATAAAATTTTACATGACGTTTCCATATTAAGACTGAAACGGGTGGAGATATACTATATATAAAGCCTATGCTACTGCAATCCACATTTTTCAATGAGGTCTGCAATTACGAAATAGGTGACTTGGAACTTGGAACCTCATACCCCGGAAAGTAATTAGTAAACTTAGTTCCAAAATAATATAAAAGCCCGCTAAAACTATGTACCAACCGGTATTTAATCTGATGTTATAGTACATTACTTACCAAGGGCGATAAAACAAAGAATGTCTCAGAACGCAGGTATTTTACAATATGCGATCTGAGGCTTTCTTTATTATCGCCCGTGGTAAGTACAAAATTGTATGTCACCCCCTGGCCAGGAAGTGGGTATTTTGCGTAATGGCCACTATAGAGCGTGCGATAATGGCCACTTTATGGCCAGGTGTGACATAAAATATTTTAACCCTTAGCAATTATAGCTCTACTTATAGGTGCTTACCTAGTTACGCCTATTGGGCGGCCGCTCGTATGCTAGTTTGCCACCGACGTGGTATTAAAAAATAAGTAACCACACCACGTTCCATTTACAATCGGTATTATCAAGATGTATACTCATATTTATTCATTTTCTCTGTTAATTGAAGACAAGACGGTTCACATTCGACGAATAGCCAGATGATCGCACGAACAAGGAAAGTAATAACTTAAGCATGGACAATGGGCAGATATCATCTACGAGTTACGACTAACTTTTCAATTTAAACTCTCCGATTTATTTACAGAGGTGTGTTCCCAAGCTCTCAAGATTTCAGGTCACGAGAAAGTAAAATACACAAAAAAGTAGTGTGACAGGTTTCTCCCGCCAAAACTGAGAGCATTGACCGATTGACATTCGATTGGGCTCAGCGCGACACCGTACCATCGACAACATGATGAAATTGCATTTTTTTTAGGTTGCTTATGTTGGCAGTTACGATTGCCGAATTTACATTTAAATCGAAATGTTGCATTATTTATAAGGCGGGAAGTACTTTTATGAGTTGGTTTTAGTTTTATTAACGCGGGTGCTTGAAAATTCGGTGCAGCATTTTTTATGTGAGAAAGCTTTAACAGTGAAGTGTTTCAGCAGGAACACGACAGTATTGCCTTGCCAAGTAGGTGACTAGGTCGTGAGTAGTGAGTAGGTAACAAAAATTGAAAAGTACCTAAATAAATTAAACAAATCTCCTTAATGAAAGATCAGAGGTAAAAAAAAGTTAAAAACTTCGACGGTCACGATACTTCAATGGGTCGACAATTTCCCTTTAAATTACTGTGCTCGAAATAGACTCACTGTAATGTAAGTACTCGTATTTTGGGTATGGACTTTTGGTATAGTTTCTTTTTATTTTAACCGGAACAACATCATTTAAGTAGTGTAGGCTATTTTATAATGTTACAAAATGTGACATAGTGTCGATTTGATGAATGAAAGACCCATACACCATACACCCATAGATCTTTACATGTCAATATCATGTCACGAATTGTATTGTCTGCCAATAAGGGCGGTGTCTACATATCGGCACGTTAGAAGAATTCTATAACAATTTATTCCGTATGAGGTCATTGTTCGTTAAGTTCATGTGTCGGGTAATTTTAAAGAATGGTATGAAGATGTACAGTAATTTCATTAGTTAATTGCGCTTTAGGAACGGCAAACTAGGCAAGATGACTGCGACCAAATACAATTAGAGCAAAACAAAAAAGAAAAAGCGGGGGACAGACGGACGGACATGGCGAAGCTATAAGGGTTCCTTGTTTACTACGGAACCCTAAAAATGAGAGGCAAAGTACAATACAGTTGCCGAGCATTGAAAACGCTCTAAACTTTAGACAGCAGATTAGTGTCAACTACTTTAGAGTCTAAAATAATTAACACTAATCTGCAGTTTTGTTCGTAAAATACATAATATTTGCTTATGCAATTTAAATGTCTAAGCGATATCATTACCAGTAACCACCTGGTTAAATAAATCAATAATACGAAAGTAAAAATCAATAAGCAAATTCTATTTTCTATTTGTAACTGAACCCGTTGTTAGAGTAGGCATTTAAATAAATGACGATCACTTTATGCTATCTCAACCGATTTATAATAGTAAAAAGGAAGCTTAACTTATTGAATAGAAAGGTGAAATTTGGACGTTGCTTTATACGAGGTTACTTGTTAATGTGTTGCTCAAACAGCGGTTTCGGTAAAGAATGCCGATTATTCCGGTACCGGGAGACATAATAATGCCGTTAGAAATATGCACAATTGACAATATTTCATAATTTCCAAAAGTCTTAATTCGAAAACCATTT
The DNA here is from genome assembly GCA_951800055.1 of Cenopis cana. Taxonomy (NCBI): domain Eukaryota; kingdom Metazoa; phylum Arthropoda; class Insecta; order Lepidoptera; family Tortricidae; genus Cenopis; species Cenopis cana. The sequence goes on along the minus strand of OX637492.1, from coordinate 1,398,957 downwards.
CGGTAAAAACGTGTGAAGTACACAAAAAACATTTTAGATTTTTTTCTCCGTTAATTTTGGAAAAAATCGCAAATTACTGTAAACCGAAAGTTGACGTCATCTTCCTCGCTGTATTCAGGGAGACCTTAGTACAGAGTACCTACAGACAATCGCTGCCCTCGAATGGCTCTGGATTCTTGTTGGGAAGATGACGTCATATTTTACTTACGCCCTTTTGGAATGACCTACTTTTCAACGTGTTTTTTTTTGTATGAAATAATGAGTTAAATTGAAAAAGAAAAAATACGGGTGGCTTAAATTTTTACCTATTTTCTAACTAGTTCATAAAATAAAGTAGTTTAAAATATGAAATGTTGTCAATTCCACATTATCTGTATTTATTTTAAGTAAACTTTTCATACAGTTTCAGGATTTATAAAACCTGGTTGAATGGGAATAAAGAGTCATATCGGGCCAATGAGTGTAGAGTAGGTACAGGTTTTAGCCCCATTTTTATACATACAAGAATCCTGTGCAAGTATATTTTAAATTGACATTTTTTTAAACTATAATTGCATCAATAAATTGCTCTGAATAATTCGATTCAAACCATGTAATATAAAACTGACGATTTAAAAGTGCTTGTTGCGAGGCCTATTTGAATAAAGAATATTTTGAGTTTGAGTTTAACTAATTTGTAGATTTATTTGTAATGACTTCAAGGAACACAACTTTTAAGTCACTTTAACTTAACATGAAAAGATATCGTGTGAAGGAATACCGGTGATTACTGGTTACTTACATCCTTTATCTTAATGACTCACTTTTATGTCATCATTGCCAACTTACGAGACAAAATCCGGTTATTTTTATGGCTATAAACAGGTGGCACTAGGAAGAGTAAAGTAGTAAAAAGGTAATGAAATGTAGCAAAAGTTTTATTTCTTTACCCCGTCGTCTACCAGTCCCTGGTATCCCAGGGCAGATAACAAAAGAATGGCATTGTTTATTTTTTTTCGCCGGGAGACGACGGCTTAACCAAGAGATCACGTCAGATGTTTTAAAGGAAAAATCTAAAGATTTTGAATTATACTTCAGAAAATCTACTGTAACAAAATAGAAATAGAAATATTTATTTGCCATTAAATGACTTTTATTTACCAACTTATAGATATGTACAAAGAAAACCTACTATAGACTGAAAAAGAAACAAAGTATTAACACAATAACCGAACAAAATATTGAAAAATGCCTTGGTAAACTATCATGCTGATTTTTTCGTAATTTTCAACGACAGTGATCCATTTTTTACACAATGGATAGCTTTTTTGCAGTTCTAACACAATAACCGGATAGATTTTTGATAAGTAATTATTCCAAAAACCAATCAAAATGTACTATATGAGTTCCGTAGAGAGCGGGATGGTTAATTGCAAACTCACCCGTGTTAGAGCGGGACGTTTGCCAGCACTGCCTCGCCATAATGACATGTCGACCTAACTGATAGTGCTGATAGTGTAGTCAAAGGTACGAACCGCTTTGCTTTCGGCGTCAGTAATTTGCGTACCGGCATCTTCCGGGTAAGTTATAAAAAAAATACCCCAGTAAGGTAAGGCCGAAATCAGCACGAGATCGTGTCAATCAATGGTTACGTCGAGTGTCGTAACTGCAATAGCACCACGTTCGGATAATATTACAGACAATTGGTATGGTTAGATTTGTTTTCGATATTTTTAAATTTCACCTCGTTTCATTAAACACCCAGTTTCTTTATGAACCGATATACAAAAGGAGGTTTCCTTAATTCGTCGGAACCTTTTTTTATGCATGTTTACAGATTTAATATAAATGTTTAGAATCGTTTTCAACTCATTCCCATTATTTGCGATTCAATGATCGAAAAAGTAAAATAAAATTGAGAGCCAGAAATAGGTAGTATCTGTTGTTGATATACGTTATTAATGTTAATAGGGCATATTTGTAAATATAAATTCATATCCCTTACCATAGACCAATAAGAAGTCAAGACCGATATCTCTTTGTAAGGCTCCCAAAAGTTATAAATATGTTGGTAGGTGACGCTACAAGGCTCGTTAGAAATAATTAAGTGTTGAAATCGACGAAATAGCGTATTCTATTTAAATCATTCGTCATTTTCATTAATTTCTTGTATTAAAATAGAAAATTATCATAACGTTACATACAAAAAATCAAATTTCAATATTTTCTAAAATTCAAGTCGCCGGCCATTGCCGACTCGCTGACTCCAATAATATTGTTCAAAATCAAAGCATTTTACTTCATGTTGAAGCACGCTGTTAATAGAGAATTCCAGTAGATGGCGTACCACGGGTAGCAGTTCAACGCTGAGCCAAATTGCCAGACTACAAAACAAACTACAAATAAATTATGAATCGAATCAAAATATTTTTAAGGCTTTTTTCGAAAGTTTGAAACATCAAACTAATGTAAAGGCGAAAATGTAGGCCTGTATTAAAAAAAATTACATTTATACGAGAGCATGAAAGTAACTGAAGCTATTTGCGAGGACCACGAAGAATTCATATTAAATCATCTGCTCTTGGTAAAAATTTATGATTATTGCAAGGCATACAAAAAAAACTTTCTAGAGAACAAAATGAATAGTAAATTGAGAATATTAAAAAATATGTGAATTATTAATTTGTTTTATTGTCATTCCCGAATTCATTAATTGAAATGATATTTCTTTTATATCCTTAAAGAATAAAAGAATAATAAAAAACCGGCAAAGTGCGAGTCGGACTCGCGCACGAAGGGTTCCGTACCTATAAAAACAACCAAGACAACCAGTCTTAACTCGAATTTTTGACAGAGGCCGCCAAGGGTTACTATCATCCGCAGCGGTATGTAGTGCGCTGACAATTTATTTAAAAGCTAATTTGTAATTTATAATTTTATATTAAATTTTACCACTAGACCTGATGTCGAGGGTCTGATGATGCAGCCGGAAGAGAGCCACGGAACTGCCTAACGGAAAGTGATAAAGTAGTCGAGTTTGGGCTTGTTTGTTTTGCTGTCTCGGGTACTTACCACTGGACCTGATGTCGAGGGTCTGATGATGCAGCCGGAAGAGAGTCACTGGAACTGCCTAACGGAAAGTGATAAAGTAGTCGAGTTTGGGCTTGTTTGTTTTGCTGTCTCGGGTACTTACCACTGGACCTGATGTCGAGGGTCTGATGATGCAGCCGGAAGAGAGCCACGGAACTGCCTAACGGAAAGTGATAAAGTAGTCGAGTTTGGGCTTGTTTGTTTTGTTGTCTTGAGTACTTACCCCTGGACCTGATGTCGAGGGTCTGATGATGCAGCCGGAAGAGAGGCACTGGAACTGCCTAACGGAAAGTGATAAAGTAGTCGAGTTTGGGCTTGTTTGTTTTGTTGTCTTGAGTACTTACCCCTGGACCTGATGTCGAGGGTCTGTGATGCAGCTGAAAGAGAGCCACTGGAACTGCCTAACGGAAAGTGATATAGTAGACGAGTTTGGACTTGTTTGTTTTGTTGTCTTGAGTACTTACCACTGGACCTGATGTCGAGGGTCTGATGATGCAGCTGGAATAGAGCCACTGGAACTGCCTTACGGAAAGTGATAAAGTAGTCGAGTTTGGGCTTGTTTGTTTTGTTGTCTTGAGTACTTACCACTGGACCTGATGTCGAGGGTCTGATGATGCAGCCGGAATAGAGCCACTGGAACTGCCTAACGGAAACTGATAAAGTAGTCGAGTTTAGGCTTGTTTGTTTTGTTGTCTTGAGTACTTCTGATGTCGAGGGTCTGATGATGCAGCCGGAGGAGAGCCACGGAACTGCCTAACGGAAAGTAATAAAGTAGTAGAGTTTGGGCTTGTTTGTTTTGTTGTCTTGAGTACTTACCACTGGACCTGATGTCGAGGGTCTGATGATGCAGCCGGAAGAGAGCCACGGAACTGCCTAACGGAAAGTGATAAAGTAGTCGAGTTTGGGCTTGTTTGTTTTGTTGTCTTGAGTACTTACCCCTGGACCTGATGTCGAGGGTCTGATGATGCAGCCGGAAGAGAAGCACTGGAACTGCCTAACGGAAAGTGATAAAGTAGTCGAGTTTGAGCTTGTTTGTTTTGTTGCCCGGGTACTTACCACTGGACCTGATGTCGAGGGTCTGATGATGCAGCCGGAAGAGAGCCACTGGAACTGCCTAACGGAAAGTGATAAAGTAGTGGAGTTTGGGCTTGTTTGTTTTGTTTTGTTGTCTTGAGTACTTACCACTGGACCTGATGTCGAGGGTCTGATGATGCAGCCGGAATAGAGCCACTGGAACTGCCTAACGGAAAGTGATATAGTAGACGAGTTTGGACTTGTTTGTTTTGTTGTCGACATCAGGTCCAGTGGTAAGTACTCAAGACAACAAAACAAACAAGTCCAAACTCGACTACTATATCACTTTCCGTTAGGCAGTTCCAGTGCCTCTCTTCCGGTTGCATCATCAGACCCTCGACATGAGGTCCAGTGGTAAGTACTCCAGTCAACAAAACAAACAAGCCCAAACTGGACCCCTTTATCACTTTCCGTTAGGCAGTTCCAGTGCCTCTCTTCCGGTTTCATCATCAGACCCTCGACATCAGGTCCAGTGGTAAGTACCCGGGCAACAAAACAAACAAGCTCAAACTCGACTACTTTATCACTTTCCGTTAGGCAGTTCCAGTGCTTCTCTTCCGGCTGCATCATCAGACCCTCGACATCAGGTCCAGGGGTAAGTACTCAAGACAACAAAACAAATGTACTATATGCCTAATTAACACATTAACGGTAACTTCACCGTTACGCCCTGCAACATGTGATGCACGTAATTGAGTAATTTAGCAAGTAAGCAATAACTATCTATAAGTACCGTATGTTTAGATGAACGTTGTTCTTTCCCTAATACTTTACCGAGAATACAACATCTCCGGTGTTACTATGTCTGGTTTCACTTAAAACCTCCATTCATCCCTCGACCGACTCTCAACATATCTCATGGCGACCCATACCAGCGAACCAAGGAAAATGAAGAAACTTCGAATCAGAAACGAAGAATGAAGACGGCAAATTAAAATAATTGAAGAATGAAGACGGAAAATTAAAATAATTAGAACGAAGAGACTGCGGAAATTAAATGAAGACCAATATTTAAATGAAGACACATTTTGAAGAATTTATTTTTGAAGAAAGAAGAGGAAACATTATGAAGAAACAAGTAAATCTTAAAGAAGACTAACAAGAGAGAAGAGCGTTGTCCAGGGTATCCCGGCTCGCACAGCAAGAGGTGTCCAGGGTTTTCCCGGCCCATTTCAAGAGGTGTCCAGGGATATCCCGGCCCATGTTCCGGGGAGTCCAGGGTTAGCCCGGCCCATGATCGAGACCAGCAGCAGCCCCGATGCCACGAGCTCGCCAGCGTCACGTGCCCGCCCGCTCTTGCGCAACGCAACGTCGTCGTCGTCGTGCAGCGTCAGCATGACCTACCTACCGGTGCGCGTTAACCGCTTCTAATGTAAGTTTTTATGTATATTGTATTATAATGTAATTGATTTACTTTGTGAAGATTAATATTAATTTTAGCCATTTCGCAGTATAGCCATATGTATTATGTTACGAGAACTAGAGAATTTACGGGATCAATTGAATAAGCTTAGAGAAAATATTGTCAAGTTAGGCCCAGAGAGGCGACAGAAAGAAATCGGTAAAAAGAAATTAGAGGAATCGAAAGCATTAATTAGCCGAGCTGCGAATATTGTGTCTCAGTTAGAAGAACAAGCAATAAATTATTCTCCTTCGGATATACAGTTTAGTAATACGTTAGTTTACGAAATTAAGGATATTTACGCTAAGATTAAGACATTACTGGCATTTGTAGACACGCAAACTCAAACGGACGATAAAATGGCTAAATCAGGGTTCGATATCATAACGGCTATCGCCTTGTTACCTATCATGACAGGACGAGAAGACGATACGAAACAGTTAATCGATGGTATTTTAATGTATAGTTCCTTGATCGATACTGATTCTCAAACAACCCTTATAGATTTTGTTTTGAAAACGCGACTTTCGTCCAGTGCCAAACTTCGATTACTAAATACGTACAGTAGCGCAGACGATTTAGTAACCGATATGCGTAAATTTTTATTGCCCAAAAAGTCAGCCGAATCCATACAAGCTCAGTTGTATAGAGCTAGGCAGGGACGTCGATCTATAGAGATGTTTGGAGCTGAGATAGAGGACCTTTTCGTCAATTTAACCATATCTCAAGCCGATGGTGACGACAGTAGGTATAAAATACTACGTCCAATGAATGAGAAGTCAGCTATCAAGCGCTTTGCTGATGGACTCTCAGATCCTAAGTTGAGTACTATTATAAGTTCTAGGCAGTTTACGTCACTGCCAGAAGCCATCAGGACAGCGATTGATGAGCAAACCTCATCACCAAAAGTTGACCAGGTTATGTTTTACGGACGTTCCCAGCCTCGTCATAATTACAGGAACAATAGGGGTCATAGTTCCAATTATAGAGGGAATTTAAATAACAGTAGGAATACATACAAAACGCAGTATTATTCCAATTCTAATAATAGACGTGTTTCGCAACCCGACCCGGTGCAACGTCCTCGGCAGTATTTTGCGCGCTCAGCACGCGGCGGACAGCGACCGCGCGTGTCACCGCGCCCCGCGCCCGCACGTGTCCAGCATATACGCGATGACACTGCACTGCCTACGCCGACAAATACAAATAATGCCGATGGTCGTGAAATGCAGTTTTTTCGTGAATAACACGAATGAAGGCATATTTAGTTATAATAATTTTAGTACAGTCACTTGTAGAATAGATAATACGAATAAATTAAATCTTTTAGTGGACAGCGGTGCCAGTTTATGTGTTCTCAAGTATGAATGTTTACAAAATAGACTAGACCTTCTTAGGCAATTACAGAGAGATAGAATTACCATAAAAGGAATATGTGGAGATTTAGTGTCTGAGGGATTTATTTACTTAACGCTACATTTTAATGATTTTATTTGCGAAGAAAAGTTTTATGTATTTAAGAACTTGTCTTGTTTTGCCGATGGAATTTTAGGCCAAACATTTTTTAAGCATTATAACGCAACTATAAGTTATAAAGACGATATTTTGACTTTAGAAAACCAAGGACAATCCACTTTGATACCGATTGAAGGCAATAAGTACAATTATGTACATAGCGTTCCTCCACGCTGTGAAATTATCACGCGCGTACCCGCACCACTACGTGAAGACTGCGTAGTATTGGCGGAAGAAATACAAACTGGTGTTTACATAGCAGGTGTTATTTCGAAACCAGAAAAAGGACGAATCCCACTACGAATACTCAATACGACGGATGAGACAGTTAATCTAGACTTATCACGTTTACAGGTACACAGTTTAACTAGCTTTGATATTTGCAACTTTGACTCAGGGAAAATTAGTGTAAATAGGGTTACCACATTGCTAACATTATTAAATTTACATACTTACTTAAATAAAGAAGAGCAGTTGAGTATAGAACAAATTTGTGCCAAATATGCGGATGTTTTTCATCTGCCCGGCGACAAGCTCAGCACTACTAACTTGCTACAGCACAAGATTAAATTAAAAGATAACGTAAGTCCGGTATATGTAAAGCCATATAGGATACCACACGCTTTACGCAAGGAACTCAACACTCAAATACAAAATATGATTGATAACGATATTATTGAAGAGGCTACTTCAGAGTGGTCCAGCCCTGTTCTGCTTGTTCCAAAAAAGTGTGACAAATCAGGAGAAAAGAAATGGAGATTAGTTGTGGACTACAGGCAGTTAAATAACAGAATTCAAGATGACAAGTTCCCTTTGCCTAATATAACTGAAATTTTAGATTCTCTCGCAGGTAGCATATATTTTTCAAAGCTTGACCTTTCTCAAGGTTATTATCAACTTGCTTTAGACAAAGATTCCCGTAAATACACAGCTTTCACAACCGATAAAATGTATCAAATGAAGAGATGCCCGATGGGACTGAGAACGAGTCCAAGTGTCTTCTCCAGACTCATGACCATAGCCATGTCAGGATTAAATTATAAACAGTGTTTCATATATTTAGATGATTGCATTGTAATAGGAAATTCCATGTCAACACATAACCAGAACCTCACTCGAGTTTTACAAAGATTACGGAACACCAACCTAAAGCTTAATCCCTTGAAGTGTGAATTTTTACGTAAGGATATTATGTATTTAGGTCATAAAATTACATCGCAAGGAGTAGAACCTGATCCAGGAAAAGTAGAGACATTAAATAAATACCCAAGACCGACAAACACAGACGAGGTCAAGAGGTTTGTTGCATTTGCCAATTATTACAGACGATTTATCCCTAACTTCGCGAACATCGCTTATCCTTTGAACCAAATGTCAAAGAAAAATGCAATTTTTAATTGGACTCCAGAGTGTGAAACGGCATTTTTAACATTAAAACAAGTTCTTACGAGCCCACACGTTTTAGATTATCCAGATTTTTCTAGAGATAACGTTTTCACCTTGCACACAGATGCATGTAAAACTGGACTAGGCGCTGTATTGTCAAATACGAACGGAAAAGTAATCGCATATGCTAGCCGCAATTTGAAGCCAGCAGAAACTCGATACCCAATTATAGAGTTAGAACTCTTAGCCATTGTATGGGCTACAAAGCATTTTAGACCGTATCTATATGGTAGAAGGTTTAAAATTGTAACTGACCATAAACCATTAATTTATCTCTTCGGAATGACTGATCCTTCGAGTAGATTAACCAAATTCAGATTAGATTTAGAAGAATTTACTTTTGATATTGAGTATATCCCGGGACGACACAATGCAGCTGCAGACGCATTGAGCCGTTTACCGCGGAATATCGAAGATTTAAAAAATATCAGGGAACACGTTGTATCAGTCATGACGAGAGCGCAATCACGTAAGTTACGCGCTCCACAAACTAGCGATAAAAACAATGTAGTACCAGATGTACCCGCAACCCCTAGGCTTGATCAACCTAGAGTTGTGGATATCATCAAAGCACCCAAGGATTGTATAGAACTTGTAATAAGCGCAAATTACAAGTTTACCCGGACAAGTCAGAATGAATTTATAAGCGAAAAAGGAAATTTTGTGTACGTACCAAGCAAATCATGCATTTATCTAATCACCCGATCGTTATCTACCGTAGGCGTGTTAGCGAGGGAATTAGAAGTATTTTGCAAAAGGTTAAATATAAATGAAGTTATTATAATAAAAAATAAAGAAAATGAAATGGAAGTGAATGCATTCTTAGCCGATTATAAATGTGATATTCCTAGGATCCTAGTAGCAAAAGGTGTCATGAGAATATATGACAGAAAAGAAATTAGAGTAATTTTAAACGACTTTCACCTTTTACCCACCAGTGGCCACGCGGGGGTAAACAGGATGCTTAATAATATTAAACGATATTATTACTGGCCGAAAATGAGCCATGATGTATACGAATTCGTTAAGAAATGTGCACATTGTCAGTATAACAAATATACTAACAGATATACTAAAGAGCCAATGACTATAACTACAACCCCAAATACATCGTTTGAACGTATTTCTTTAGATATATTAGGTCCTTTAGACGTAGATAATTATAACTATAAATACGTATTAACAATTCAGTGTGAACTAACTAAGTTCGTCGAGGCATACCCCTTGGAAAGAAAAGATACTGAATCTGTAAGTAGAGTGTTTGTAAATAATTTTATTTTAAGATACGGAGTACCGAAAGATATAATAACGGATCAAGGTACCGAATTTATGTCTAGTGTATTCGCCGAAATCTGTACATTATTAGGAATAAATAAGTTACACTCGACAGCCTATCATCATGAAACAATAGGCGCACTTGAAAACACGCACAAGAGTCTAGGAGCGTATCTCAGGATTCAATGTAGCAATAATAGCACCGACTGGAGCAGTTGGCTAAGCTATTGGTGTTTTTCATACAACACTACTGTACATACAGAGACACAATATGCGCCATTCGAACTAGTTTTTGGCAAACCGTGTAAATTGCCAAGTAATCTAGATTCTTCTTCTGTCGACCCTCTCTATAACTATGAAAGTTATCCTAAAGAGTTTAAGTATAGGCTACAGAAAGCACAGTTAGACGCTAAAAATAATTTATTGTCATGTAAAACTACTAGAAAATTAACGTATGATAAGAAAACTTATCCTGTAAAATATAAACCAGGTGACTTAGTACTTTTAAAGAACCAAGTAGGAAACAAACTAGATCCTATTTATACAGGACCTTATGAGGTCATAGAGGATATGTCACCAAATGTTAAGATTTTAAAAAATAATCAGGTATACATTACTCATAAGAATAATACTAAATTGTATTTTAATTAGTTTCAAACATTAAAAATATATATTATTGTGAAAATCGATTGATTTTTAGATATAATTTATTAACCTAACCTATGTATACTTGCTTGAACATAATAATTAAGTTTTATCCATTAAAAAAAATGTTAAACGCAATTACGTCTGTCACATTTTTTTTTTCTTGTTTGCGGGGGTGAAGATTAGCTTTTCAGGGGAGGTGTACTATATGCCTAATTAACACATTAACGGTAACTTCACCGTTACGCCCTGCAACATGTGATGCACGTAATTGAGTAATTTAGCAAGTAAGCAATAACTATCTATAAGTACCGTATGTTTAGATGAACGTTGTTCTTTCCCTAATACTTTACCGAGAATACAACATCTCCGGTGTTACTATGTCTGGTTTCACTTAAAACCTCCATTCATCCCTCGACCGACTCTCAACATATCTCACAAACAAGCCCAAACTCGACTACTTTATTACTTTCCGTTAGGCAGTTCCAGTGGCTCTCTTCCGGCTTCATCATCAGACCCTCAACATCAGGTCCAGTGGTAAGTACTCAAGACAACAAAACAAACAAGCCCAAGCTCGACTACTTTATTACTTTCCGTTAGGCAGTTCCAGTGCCTCTCTTCCGGTTGCATCATCAGACCCTCAACATCAGGTCCAGTGGTAAGTACTCAAGACAACAAAACAAACAAGCCCAAGCTCGACTACTTTATTACTTTCCGTTAGGCAGTTCCAGTGGCTCTCTTCCGGCTTCATCATCAGACCCTCAACATCAGGTCCAGTGGTAAGTACTCAAGACAACAAAACAAACAAGCCCAAGCTCGACTACTTTATTACTTTCCGTTAGGCAGTTCCAGTGGCTCTCTTCCGGCTGCATCATCAGACCCTCGACATCAGTTCCAGTGGTAAGTACTCAAGTCAACAAAACAAACAAACCCAAACTCGACCCCCTTATCACTTTCCGTTAGGCAGTTCCAGTGCCTCTCTTCCGGTTGCATCATCAGACCCTCAACATCGGTTCAGTGGTAAGTACTCAAGACAACAAAACAAACAAGCCCAAACTCGACTACTTTATTACTTTCCGTTAGGCAGTTCCGTGGCTCTCTTCCGGCTGCATCATCAGATCCTCGACATCAGGTCCAGTGGTAAGTACTCAAGACAACAAAACAAACAAGCCCAAACTCGACTACTTTATCAGTTTCCGTTAGGCAGTTCCAGTGACTCTCTTCCGGCTGCATCATCAGACCCTCGACATCAGGTCCAGTGGTAAGTACTCAAGACAACAAAACAAACAAGCCCAAACTCGACTACTTTATCAGTTTCCGTTAGGCAGTTCCAGTGCCTCTCTTCCGGTTGCATCATCAGACCCTCAACATCGGTCCAGTGGTAAGTACTCAAGACAACAAAACAAACAAGCCCAAACTCGACTACTTTATTACTTTCCGTTAGGCAGTTCCGTGGCTCTCTTCCGGCTGCATCATCAGACCCTCGACATCAGGTCCAGTGGTAAGTACTCAAGACAACAAAACAAACAAGCCCAAACTCGACTACTTTATCAGTTTCCGTTAGGCAGTTCCAGTGACTCTCTTCCGGCTGCATCATCAGACCCTCGACATCAGGTCCAGTGGTAAGTACTCAAGACAACAAAACAAACAAGTCCAAACTCGACTACTTTATCACTTTCCGTTAGGCAGTTCCAGGGACTCTCTTCCGGCTGCATCATCAGACCCTCGACATCAGGTCCAGTGGTAAGTACTCAAGACAATACAACAAACGAGCCCAATCTCGACTACCGTAGCACTTTCCGTTAGGAAGTTCCAGTGACTCTCTTCCGGCTGCATCATCAGACCCTCGACATCAGGTCCAGTGGTAAGTACTCAAGACAATACAACAAACGAGCCCAATCTCGACTACCGTAACACTTTCCGTTAGGAAGTTCCAGTGGCTGTCTTCCGTTCCGGCGGCATCATATAAATTGCTTCTAATCTAAATATTATAAAAGCTTGGTCACACCTAGGGTTGCTAACCGTCCCGCCTCAGGCGGGACGTCCCGTTTCCAGCACCCTAACAGGATGCGTCCCGCAAGGGATGCGTGCGGGACGCCGGTTGTCCCGTTTTCAGGCCTCGGCAGAATTATAAGAACTGGAGCGAACATTTTGTTTCATTTCAGCAAAGGCAAATTCGATAAATAAAAATAAGTAATTTGTATCCTCGTATAGGATAATTTTAGCTCCGAAATCGTCGAGTAACATTTTTTAGCGAAGTCCCGCAATTCTATTACAAATGTCCCGCAAATCGGAGCACATTAGTTGGCAACTAGGGCTCGCGGTCGTGTCCGGGTTTCGTGTACACGTGTTCGGTATCCGTTTCCGTACTACACGTACACGGGTTTCTGACCCGTTCTACACGTGTAGTCGTGTACACGTGTAATTAAGATCCGTGTATCCGTGTACCCGTGTACCCGTGTACACGGCGGAACGGGCCTTAAATACACGCGCGCCTAACCCGTCCTTCAACTACAATTACAGCGACAAAACCGGCCAAGTGTGAGTCAGATTTCGCACATTTAGGGTTCCGTACCAACCGCATAATTAAATTGGTTTTGTTTTCGCGCCCCACTAGTACCGTATGGGATCTCCTCTTATAACATTTAGCAATAAGTTTTGACTATTTGTATAGCTTTTGGCCACCAAGATGCTTCATCATCATCATCAAATTGGAAGACTGTAGCTCCAACGATTTAGCTGTAAAACCACTGTGATAGACTACGGACTAACGGACGGACGGACGCGTGAGTGACAGCAATAGGGTTCCGTTTTGACCCTTCGGGTACGGAACCCTAAAAATGACAAAGTACAGCATAGCTGACGAGTACTGAAAACGATCCATAGGTACTGAGTACTGACTGACAGCAAAATGTGACGTCACACTTTCGTAGCCTCGTACTACCGTTGTATGGAAACAAGGGGAATTTGCCATTTTGGTCGTAAAATATTGCGTTTATGTAGATACATAGTTGCCAAGTTGCCATACAATTTCATTTTTATTGAATTCTATTGGTAACATTCTATTTACATTTCAGACTTAAAAAAAAAAATTTTTTAAGTTTTTTTACGGATTTTTGTAGTCCGATTTGTTTTGTGAAGCCACACTGTGTTATAAATTGTAACATGAGTCATCTACCCTATTGTGACCAAATATAAATAGATATATTATACTAAAATTCAGCTCAATTGGGTGTCAAGAGTGGTATTAATTCAGTTAAATTAGTTAACAGACGCACAATTCACATTTTCTGAATTTATCGTTTCTTTATACGCGACCTTGAAATTGGATTAATTTTACTTATTAAATATAACACTTAAGATAACGCCGCCGCATCTAGTATAGTCAACGTGGACCCAGTGGTAAATAATAACAAAAGGCAGAATAATAAACAATCGGCAACAAAGTCAACTGCGAGATGCAGGTGTTCGAATCTTTATTGCCCTTAGTGACCAACTGCCTAGCATGCATGGTATTTATTATAGGATTGTTTGCACTTACTGTTGGTCAATTCTTTTCGATAGTGAGCTCCATTGTTCTCATTAGGTGCAAGTAGGTAATAAAAGTAAATCGAAATAAAAATAAAGTACAGTAGAATCCGCTTATAGCGACTCCGCATATAACATTTGACCGCTTTTAACGACTGCTAAAAGAAAATCAGTCCATTTAGTGCTACGTTCTGTTAGTGCCAGTGTTAGGCACTCAAGAATAAAATCATTATTTGAATAAGAATTCGTAAGAATTAAATCAGATTGATTTTATTCCCGATTATTCAAATAATTTTGACGGGAATAATTCTTACGTGAGAGAACGTGGGGTTAACTTATTCTTAGTCAAATAAATTTAATCATGATTTATTATTTTAAATAATACTCTACGAATGCAGTCTAGGTACCCGGGGCAAATATGACTTATTAGGTAGATATAGGGTAGTAGGTACTAACTGCTTTACATTATACTTGACGTACATCTAATTAAATCTTACAAGACCACTATGAACTATGACATAATTTTGGTAATCGAATTATTTTTAATTTGATAGTGAACAAATACAAAATAATAATTTGGTACAATTGAGCTGACCTCATCTGATGATGGGCCCAGATGGTGGATTGCGGAACTCTTGAATGGCTACTTGTATTGTATACCCCTCGCGTTTGGGCACAGCACATTGCTTTGTTTTGATAAGATAAGTTCATCACCAACCTCCCTAAAGCTCGAAACGCACTGACAGCGGTAGCGGAGCGGGGCGTCGCGGTGCGGAGGCGGTACCGGTTGTAATATTCGAACTAATATGAAAGGGTCCGCACAGAAAACCGGCCGGGAAAAAAGCGTAGCGGTGGCGGCGCGGAGCCGGTACCGACGCGGAGGCGGCGAACCGCCTGCACAGGCAGGCGAGCGCGTGGCGGTGGCGGGGCGGGGCGGTAAAGCGGTGTGACGTTGTATTACACAGCTGTCAGTGTACCGGCGCGCACCGGCGGTGGCGGCGCGGCGCGGTGTGGAGGCGTGCTCAGAGCGGTGACAGGAGTTGTATTTTTTTACAACTTTAGTTTACGTTTTAATCGTTTCTGCAATGCGTAGCAATGAAAAATATACTAAACTTGTTAAACCGGACCCGGGCCTTTATAATACGCAGGAAAAAGATTACTGTAATGCAATAAAAAAGGAGTTATTAAGTGAGAAAATGGGCAATATAACGCCACCTCCGCGCCGCAATCCCGCGCGGATACCAATCGGTTCTTTGGTGCGACGTCCTCCGGGCCGCTTTCGCTTTACGGCAGTACTGCCTCCGCCCCGGACCGCGCCGCGCCGCGCTCTGTGCGTTTCGAGTTTAAAGCTCGAAACGCACTGACAGCGGTAGCGGAGCGGGTCGTCTTGGTGCGGAGGCGGTACCGCTTGTAATATTCGAACTAATATAAAAAGGCCCGCACAGAATACCGGCCGAGAAAAAAGCGTGGCGGTGGCGGCGCGGTACCGGTACCGGCTTGGAGGTGGCGAACTGCCTGCACAGACAGGCGAGCGCGTTGCGGTGGCGGGGCGGGGCGGTGCAGGCGGTTCACCGTCTTCGCTCCGGTACCGGTACCGACCCGCCACCGCCACGCTTTTTCCCGGCCGGTATTCTGTGCGGACTCTTTCATATTAGTTTGAATATTACAACCGCTACCGCCTTCGCACCGCAACGCCAAGCTCCGCTACCGCTGTCAGTGCGTTTTGAGCTTTAGTCTTTAGTATTTAGCATACTATCTTTTTTACACCTAGGAAAAGCTAAATAGGGCAAAAGAGATAGCAAATAATGGCAGGCAAAAAAAACCCATGGCTTGCCTACGCTTATCGCTAGATTCTTAGTAAGTCTCAGCAATTCAGCATGAATAGTACTTATTGTCCGGCGTGTTTGCCGCGTTTGAGACCGCCATTCATTAGCAATAAGTGCAATAACATTAACAATAGGATTAAGTCGTGGCGGTTCATTTCTTTGTAAACACCTGAAGCAGGCGGTGCATTAAACAATCTAGAATACGTATCCTATCCTATGTTATCGTCTCGTCTAATAAGTTATCGAAAATACCATGTTCATCAGACCATCGTCGGAAAGTGTAATGTAGGTAGTTGCTTATAGGATTCGTCAAAAACAACCAACATACGTTAATACGCAAAAATATGTAGGAGGCTATACGAAGTACAGTAGTAGGAAGAAATGTACTTACTCAGGAATCGTCATGGTGGGTGATTTTTGATGTATGGATAACAAATGTCTCCCTATGGCTCCTGTTGACCCACCATGGCACGAAAACTCGTTATTTGCCCGGTCATTGCACAAAGAGCAAAACCCTTTGTCACTAACTCGTGGCAAACTTCCAAACTCGTTTTCATTTTAACAATAAAGTTTATAAAAATAAATTGACAGCAAACAACAAACGAACGCAAACAACACAACAAAAGCTATTAATAAAACAAAACGGTACGATTAACGTAAAGAGACTTTAGTATCCAACTGACCAAGTGGCGAACTGTAGTCTAACTAAAGTTCTATGAGATACTTTATAAATTTTAGGCTTAGATATTTTTCATCGTTTATCGTCAAAATACTTTATAGTGCCGCGCGGCAACAAAACAATGGGATAATCCTACCTGCAAGATTGTTTGTTGTATTTTTGCCGATGTATTGTGCTAATTACAAAGAGATAAGGCCAAAACCACCAATGCATGTTGTAAAAATAACACGCTCTATTGAGTATTGGGCCTGAATGAAACACCTACACTTTGTTTATTAACTTCATGTCCTAATTGTCAGTTTTTTTTTGGCCATTTAAAACTCATATTGTTATGAATTCTAAGTATAAATTATTGTAAATTTTCTTTACGCTATTCAAAATAAAACACAGTTTATTTATCAGCGCTATTGACAATACATCGGAGCGGTAGCGAATTGATCTATCAAGCTACCCAATGTTAGAGGGTTTTCGGATTACTCATAGATGCTTCAGGTCTCGATATTATACTGGTTTGTTCAACCAACAAAGTTGCCTACCTCCGCGCTCCAAAGGAAAATATGACATACCTAGCCGTTTGTGGTAATTTAACTAAGCATG
This sequence comes from Cenopis cana, assembly GCA_951800055.1. Classification (NCBI taxonomy): domain Eukaryota; kingdom Metazoa; phylum Arthropoda; class Insecta; order Lepidoptera; family Tortricidae; genus Cenopis; species Cenopis cana. The sequence continues at coordinate 1,381,901 of OX637492.1, read as the reverse complement.
AGTATCTAAAAACTACATCAATGATAAACTTAAAATTATTTAAACTGTCCGAGTTGTACCAAATTAGTCCATTCAAAAAGCGACTTTACTGTAAAAGCAAGAAGGTTCAACAGCGCCGCAAATCAGCGCGCGGGAATCTAATGGCAGTTTTATAAAAAAGTCGGACATCTTAAACAATTTCATCTTATACCTATCAGTGAAGTCAACGGTTACTAAGATGTTTTTCGTGTTAAATTTAATGTCAAAATATATAAATTTATTGAAACAAAAGTGTGTTACTTACCTATTATTAACATTACCAATCAATAAAAATCAAAATAATCGTAATCTATCACATATTCAATAATTTCTCTGCATAGCACGAATCTTCGCTACACGTGAACGAAGGGTCGAACCGGCGTGTAAATAAGATCCGTGATTTCGTGTATTCGTGTACCCGTGTACACGGGTACCCGTGTACCCGTGTACACGTTTCACGGATCCCGGCGGGTTCGTGTAGTTCGGGTTCTTAGCACCGCCGGGCTTAAGAACACGGGTACCCGTGTCAACGTGTACACGTGTATCGGGAGCTCTATTGGCAACCCTAGTCACACCGCTTGCGCGACGCAAGCGGGACTAGACGCTGCGCTGCGCGCCAAAATGTATGAAACCGTCCCGCTCGCGTCGCGCAACCTGTGTGACGTCGCTAACCTGTTAGCATACGTTCCGGCGCGCAGCGGTCGCGTCGCGCGGACGTCGCGCAACGCGGTGTGCTCTCACACTCGTGTTTTAATGACCCTCATCATGTACAGTCAAGGACACCAATATGTATCCACTTTTTCACCTTATTTCATTGAAATAAGGTCCAAAAGTGTATACATGTTTATGCCCTTGACTGTACCAGTTGCATAAACTTTTATTGTTTTGTTTGCAGTCGTGGGATCTAATTCTTCCATTATGAAATTCTTTATTATGAAACTTGTTTTATCTTTTTAGTGCAGTCGTTTTTAAGGGTTCCGTAGTAAACAAGGACCCCTTATTTTAATTTTTATAATACCTATAGATACATGTCACGTCCACCCCACGGTAACACTCAATGGTTTCATTCATAATTAGCCTGAAGTATATTGTCTATAGCCTATTCAAAGATGAAACCATAGAGTTTTACCGTGCGCCGTGGCTGTCGACGATAAAGTATAAAATCGACCATTATATTAACCAAACGCGTATCCTGCCAGCAGAGCGATACCAGGCTATAATAGAACGAGGTATCATTCGTTCTGCTCTGAGCGTCTACTCCAAACATCGAGATCCGAAATTCGTATCTTGCTGTCCTCTTCACTCTCGTGTTATACACCATAAGAGTGAAAGGGACGGCATTATACGAAGTTCGGATTTCGATGTTCGGTGTACATGAGTGCTACCACGAACCACAAAGTTTTCTCTCTCAGTCGCACTTAAGTGCAAACTTGCAAGTGCGACGGAGAGGGAAAATTTCGAATGCCGTTCGCGGTAGCAGCCCAGGCCCTGGGGGGCTACTACCGCGAACCACAAACGGAATTGTTCCTCTCAGTCGCTCTTACAAATCTGTACATAAGTGCGACAGAGAGGGAGAACTTCGTTTAAGGTTTGCGGTAACTCCCGCTGCTCTTGAAAAAGCCACCGCGCGATCGCGGCTGTAACGCGCAGCTGTGATGTTAAATCTCACAACCATTCAATTGTGATCTATCCAAATTAATTAGCAGGGGGGGGCGGCGGCAACTGGCACGGCTTAATCAAAAACTGGTACCTATTTACCCACGGTTTTTGAACATATCAAGCTATATGGCTGTTTGGGTGTAGATAAAATAATTAATTTATAAAATATGTAATTGAACGCGACCGGCTCATACGCGCCTGTGACAGAGCAACCTAATTTTGCGAAGCTTTAAATCAAAGAACCTGTCATCAATATTAAATGAGTGTATGATATTCATTACATGAGACTTTCGAGAAAAAATTATTTTTTTAATCAACCCTGACTCTGCCTACGAATCTGTTCATCGGTCCCGGGTGGAACACGAATATTTGTTACTGGGTCTTGGATGCCTTCTATGTACACATTTAAGTATCTAAATATACATAAGTACTTATGTATATCGTCGCTTAGTAGGTACCCATACCCATAGTACAAGATTAGCTTAGTTTGGGACTATCTCGATATGTGTAAGATTGTCCACAAATATTCATTATTATATTATTATTGGTATAGATAGCTAAAAATTAAATAAAAGAGAAGGACGCTAAGTACAGAAAAAAATAAAAACCCAAAAGTCAGAAGACAGGATTTGAACCCGAATACTCAGGCTTTGAAGTCAAATACCTGAACCACTCGACCAAAACAAAACGGATCCGCGCGCCGAAATTTGGCATTTAATCTTAGAACAGACTACTGTACTGCCCGTTTCACCGCTAGTTCAAGGTCATACGATTACAGATTGAAAACAACGCCATCTGTAATAATAAGTTGAACTACGAGGTACCAGCGACGATAATAAGTTTTAAGCGAGATCAGTAGCAATGTACAGAGTTAGCGTTCTTAGCTTTCTATATTCTTTGCCCTTACTTATATGTGCACTTATCATGTTTTTTTCATAATTATCCTTCATTCATTATCAAATACTTGCTACTCGTATCAAGCTGAAACTTTTGCGTATTACAATTAAATTGACCAACCAACTGTAAATAAAGACGCAAAACCTTTACAAGCTAATCAAAGGTCAATTTCTCCCACGCCAACCTAAACCTTCACCCGATGGATTAAAGGTCACAATCCATCGATTGGTTATTGTAATAGCACTGTAACTGCCACCTGTATTGCAAATTGAATCTTATCAGGTGATGATAGAGTGTTGTATGGATTGTAACGGAATGAGCCCGCATTCCGGCGTGCCAGTTAGCTGACATTTACTTATGCCGGTATAATAAACGCTTATACAGCCTGGGTCGCTATGTATATAACTGTGAAGGAACTAAAGGCATATCAATTTGGATTGTATTAAAAAAACATTTAATTCAGACCATTCTGATCATTTTGTCAGTTGGAGTACCTAATCTTACGAAGTGCCTATGTGTGGACATCGAATAAAATAAAAACGAATTCATGTAAATTAAATAAGGTACTAAAGAAATAAAGACCTTAGAAAGAAATGCATGCTTTTACCTATAACTACTAAGTATCTTTCGTTCTCTCAACGTGGTTTCAGGTCACAAAATTGCATCACCAATTGCTGAAAAAAAAACAGCTTTGTTCTAGTAACTTTATACATTCAGAGCTTGCGTTAAATCCGGCATATCTGACTTGTTTATGACGATGGCCCAATAAATAATACAAGTTTGTGACGTCAAGCGCTGAACGCAACTTTGTAAAAAAAAATTTTTTTTTCAACCTTAAAGAACCAGTTGCTGATAGTACGTTCGGGTTTTAAATGTAGACTAAAATTTCTATAATATGAGACTAGAATTGTCTCTATACCCAATACTTTCCGAGATAAATCACTTCAAACTTGGAGAAGTTCGAAAAAATTATGAACTTTGAAGATCAAAGAAAACAAAAGATAAGAGAAGAGGTGTAGAACGTTAAGCGTCAATAATAAACGGTCTCAGATTAGCATTGTCGCCAGTATCGAGTACAGATCGATGCCAATTGTTGGTCGGCCATTCACCGTGACGACGTCAAGGTTGCTTTCTCATTCAGAGATTTGGTTATCTCGAGATCCCAAACTAATAATGTTAGTCAATTAACGTTTAATGGGCATCGGGTCGATCTGATCCTCGTGTGGTTAATAATACACAACGGTGACAAGTTAACGCAAGCTTAGCGTAATTTATAAACTATGACAAAACTAGGTACCTATAGGTCTGTAATTTCGGTAAACGAATGAAAGTATATGAAGTTTGATAGTAACGGAAGTATTTTGCTTTTACTGTGTGAAGTAGAATTTACTTAAGAGGCTGTCAAGACCTAATTTTGTTGAAATTGATGTTATTTAAGCAGTTTTTTAAGAAAAACCATTTGTTCTAGCACATCAAAAAAAAAATGTTAATATTCATCATATTTCAAAGACCGTGTACGGACTCGATACATAATTGGACGAAATCGGCTCGATAGAAAATAATTGCAAAGATTGGTCTTATATTCATCATTAAACGGTTCTATGTCTTTATTTTTATTACGTATGGGTCTGCAATTAAAAACATAAAGTCAACATATTCATACCTAAACCGCCAACGAGCCATATTTCACAAATAATCCACACTTTTTTTTAATTCAATATTATTGTAGTGTTTATTTACTATTCTACGCGCAGAGCTTCCGTAAAGAGCGGGATGGTTAATTGGAAACTCACGCGTGTTAGAGCGGGACTTTTTATAGGTGTTGTCAGCCCCTTAAGGGAAAAAAGGAAAAAGGGAAAAAAGAGTGGTGTTTGAAACTAAAATCCAAAAACTACATTTAAAATCTATGATAACTATATTAGATTTAAGGATGATTCACGCTAGACCGTTCCGTGTCCGGGCCAGCCTGTTTTCTAGTACAAGAAATCGCCGGCCGTCGCGCGTCCTGTATCAGAAAACGGGCCGGCCCTAAAGCGGGTATTACACTGTCCTGAATTCAGGACACTTAGAAGGGTTCCGACCTATACGTTAGAGCGAGATGCTTCAACTCCCCTCCACTAGTTAGGACGCCTGATTCAGGACAGTGTAATACCCGCTTAACACGGAACGGTCTACTGTGAATCATCCTTTTGTCCATTAGGAACACGGGGAAATAGAGTTAGATTGTTTTCAATGAAAGTAAGTAGGTAATGATGATAGGATGAACCTATACAAACTAGGACTTTACATGACATAAAACATAACTCGACATTATCCTCCTAGTGTGTTTTTGGCTATATACCCTAAAGAGGCCGAGGTCCGATTTGCCACCTAATTCCAAGATTTAGTGTAGGAATCAGTTTTACGAAAGCAACTGCATTCTGACCTTCCAACTCAGAAAAAAAACTAACTCATACTCTCCAAGTATTAGGTATATTTAATGAAATATAGGTCTCTTTCCGCAAACACGGACATCTCCGGATTTGCTCACCGCATTGATTCCATGTTTTGATGTATAATTTGTAGGAAATCGACAATTATACTGCGACATGCCAAGAGTGCCGTTAAATATCATTTATTAACCAAGGCAAATTAGTGTTTAGCATACAGGGTCAAATTATGGAACTAGTTTGAAAATATGTAGTTATATAAATTCACATATAACAACTGGTTATATTTGGACCTTGCTAAATGCTAAAACAACATTCCATCGATCCTTTGTCTCGTGCAAAGCTATATTAATAAATGATTATAATAAGTCGCATGACATGTTCTACATAATATATATTACTCATATGTAGAACATCAAATGCAGACATACTATATATACTTCTCTGAAGTTACTTAAGAGGGATGAATTCTTCAATTTTTCGTTTATCATAAAGTTTTTCCAAATTGTTTCATTGGTATCTACCTATCAGATAATTTTTCAACGGACTTTATAAAGATAAAAATATTTATTGTGCAGATAAGTCTGTACAATTTCATATAGGTAACTGGATCACTGTGTTTATAAACAAAACGTGTAAAATAATATGAAAACTGAATTTTGCGCTGTTCCGTTGTCTTATCTTCAACCTTCAGGTTCAAGTAATAAAACAACGAGGTATGCGTTAAGCTAACGTTTAAAAAATTCATTAACTTGCCACTCAAATGTAGTTCTTAATACGTACGGTCCAACCATTCGGTGTTTCGTATATTCATCACTGCACTCACGATCCTCATACCCCACTGCCTCATTCATTAGAATTACCTCACACGCCTTGCACGATCGTCACGAAAATGTATATTTAATCAAATTGAGTATTTCCATCAATATTCAGTGTTACTGCTGCATACATACATAGACTCCTATTAGTAATTTCCGTGACTAGGAGTCTGAAAAGCTGTGTCATTAGCATATATTTTTATTTGTAATGTGGACAGTTTTTACGTGTCACATTACAGTTTTATTCAAAGCGTTAGGCGCCCATTAGACCGTAGGTTTTGCCATGGCAAAACCATGGCAGAAACCTATCGTCTAACTAGGGTAGTGACTGATGGTTGATTGACGAATATTTAGATATTTTGATTTTCCATCATGCAACCATCTCCATCAGTCAAGCTTGCCATGGCAAAACCTAATGGGCGCCATACAAACATTCCAGACTAAAACTATAATCTACAAATAACCTGTCTTGCTTCATTTTAATATATTTATTTATGTGTTACGGAACAGCGATACCTATCATTCTGTTCATCATCATAGTAATTCTGTTTATTTGGTTTTTATGTGATAACAATACATGTGATAGACAAAATGACTAACGATTCGTCGCGAAATTCAGCGCCGCGTCAATCAAAATCCAATTTATCCAATAAGCGTGTTCTCCCACGGAATCGTTAAGGTTGTATAATTGTATATACAATTCATGGTCGTCCGCATTTCGAGCCTACCGCGGACCGAAAACGCACACTCCGCCTCTCTTTCACACTTGTATATTCAGACAAAGAGGGAGAGTAGATTACTTTGTTTTTGGTTCGCTGTAGGCCCTCTGAGCCTCATGTTATAAGGTAGGAAGAGGCGTGGAATTTATGTGGAGTTAGTTCGAAAAGGTCGGCGGCGCGGTGCCGATGTCCATTGGGCAGGAAGGAGTAAAATGTCAATTAGAATTTAGTATGCTTGCTTAACTTCCGTAAGTGATGTGTGATTAGATAGTCTGAATGTTACATTACCGTCTATTGCGTCTGATACGATATTACTTTGATTTTGACGCTGAAATATGGAATAAGAGCATAATTCAGCGTCATTCATCATCATCATTGGCCCGTAACATCTATAAAAGATGATTTAAGCAGCATCCATTAAATTCCGGCACTTGCGTACATAGCTAGTAAGGCCAATACGAAAGCGGCAGGCACATCCGCATATATGGCAGCGAAATATCATGCTCGACGCTGTAGGAGGTGCAGCAGCGCGCTGGTGTCTCGGCTCTCGTTTATGGGACAAGAGATCGAACCATGCGCTATCATGTAGCACCACGCCTTCACCCAGTGCCTTCTTCCAAATCTCACGGTCTGCAGCATACTTCTCCCAGTTTGTCGGGTTGTCCTTGAAGGACAGCATGTCACGTTTTGCACAGTCCTTAAAACGTAACAAGAGGCGCAGCGCAAGCTATTTCACTAAGGAGAGTTTTACGTGGCAAACGAGGGGGCGCCATCCTTTGCACGTGTCCCAGCCAGCACAGACGCCATTTCAACGTCATTATCAAAGTAATATCGTATCATAGACGCACTATAGTTCATTACTTACCCAAGGGCGGTAAAAAAATGCATCAGATCGCAGGTATCTGACTATATCTCATTAATATGCGAGCTGAGGATTTCTTTATTACTGCCCGTGGTAGCACGTATGCAGCATGACTGTACAAAAATACAGGGAAAGGTAGCTAACTATTGTAGGTGTGGTGTACCTACGATCCAGCTGCATGCTTTTAACCCAGTTTCATATGCAAATCTTCGTATAATTCGTCTTAAATTACATGTTTATTAATTTGAGCACAATGGTTGACCTGGATATCGTAGCAAACAGCTGAATGTAGTTATACTTAATAATTACTTACAGAACTGTTTGTAGTTGAGATCTTTATCGGTCTTCCAGCCCAGATTGCAAATCGTTCCTTGCTGGGATGAGACCGGACCGATTTGTATTAAACCTGTTAATGAAAATGCACCCACCAATACAATTAAAATATAATTTAATTTAATTCGTTTTAATTTTAATTTTAGTTTTTTTTTTTTTTTTTTAATTTAGTTTAGTTTTCGATACCTAACTTGTATTTGCTGTAACTCATATTTGCCTTAGGTGACCTGTATGTATTCTACTTAAAATGAATATCAGTTTGTAATGTTATAATAATAAAACATAAAAACGAATCTGATAAAAAATATTAAAATCTAAATTAATTTTGTATTAAGCAAACGCAAACTACATTTTTTTAAGGGGAAATATCCGAGCAGGATTCGAACCTGCGACCTTCTGGCATACACGGCCAATTGCTCTAGCCTCACGCAGAGTCACGCTCGGCCCCCAAAATTATTTCAAAATCCTAGATTAGAAATTTGTAATTAAAATCTAATCCCAAAACGTCGGTAGCTCGTTTTAACGTTATCTCTTACCTACTTTGACTGATACAAAATATCAAATAACCTTGTCCATGATACGAGAGAGAGGTAATGCAACATTGCAAAACAATTGTGACAAATGAGATCTCGGCTATTCTTCATTTTAATTCAATAGACTTAATTAAAATCCCACATTGTCTATCACGTATCAATTATGGTTTCAACACGGCAACATCATGACGCCTTGTCTCCTTCCATCGGAGATCCAGACACAGCTTGCTACCATCCTAGGGTGACACCAACAGTAATGGACAAGGCCCAATGATGTACATTAACTCTTATGTAAAAGAAAATAAGAGTCATTCATTTTTTATAGAACAATCAATTTATAACCGTATGATCTTTAAATAAGGGTTGAAGTGTCCATTATTGGTGCTTGTGCTTAAAGTGTTCATAATTGGTGGTGTCACCCTAAACTGGTCGAAATTTCTTTTACTCGAACCAAACAAGCGCATTTTCATTTAATAGAAACTTTTTTTACAAACCCTTAAGTTCTTAGTTCTTAGATACATCTGTAAACCAATTAAATCTGCTAGAAAAGTAGGTTAGGTTAAGTTAGAACTGCGATACTTTTGAAAAAAAAAAAATGTTTTCCATGAAATGAAAATTCAGCGAAAAAGTACATTCAATGAAACTTCTGTTTGCAAAGCAAAGTACTCTTTTATTGACTTCTTGTTATATTTATATTATTTAGTATATTGTTTATGGTTTTTACCGCAACCTTCATTAGTACTTAGTGAGGTGTAGGTAGGTACATTCGGCAGTTATTTGGGTCATTGTCAGATTTAGGTGCGCGTCTTTTCGGTGGACATGTCAAAAGTTAAGGGCTACATAGCATAATTTTCGATTGATCTGATAATCCGCATAATCTGTAATTCCGTGTCTATAAATCCATGTAATAAATACGTAAATTACATGCACACAAGCCGTTAACTATTGTCCACCGAATGGACAACTTTTGTTTTTCCTACTGACAATGACCCATTTATGCCATGCAGATAAAACGTCACGTCTGGAAGTACCTACCTACTGTATTTGTGCAAGTAGCTATGTATGCGGGCTAGAGAGAGAAGCCTTGACAAATATGTTAGTCATTTATGTAAGTAGCCGATGAAAGTTTGTTAAAAGCTTTTTAAAAGCAAGACGCTGCAAATTTGTGAACATTTCTCTGAATTCAATGTTTTCACGTAAAATTACGATTCATTATCGAGCGTGGTGAGCAAAGTCACTTTAGGTACACTTGATATTACTGTACATTGTTGTAGAGGCTAGTAAGCCAGAGATGGGCGAATGAGTTGGCGGGCCGAGTCGTGGATGAGGCCCTCAAAGATACGAGTCCAACCAAGTACCTAAGTATTGCAATGCAGGTGTAATTAAGTCTAGTGCGATGGCTTCCCTAATCTTAATCCAACGTACTGCGAACACTCACCTTAAGTATCTACATACATATTAGGGTCTATACTCTTTTGTGTAATAGGTCATGTAGATTGTAGTGTGTGCGTAGTGTAAGTACCGCTTACACAAATAAAGCAAGAAAAATTATTCCCATCTGCTAAAAAAGCGTATGTATCACCTGCCTTATCCCAAAAAGGTTTTGTAGTCCCTCTGTGTTGGAAGGTCAGATGGAAGTCGCTTCAGTAAAACTAATCCCTATGACAAATCTTCGAATTAAATAGGTATTAAAGCGGATCCTAAAATTCCTAAAGCTCCTTTAGGGCACAACTGGAAAAACCCTAGAAGATCTTTAGGACATTGAAATAAAATAGTTTTCAATGGCCTGTAGCTAAAGTTATTCACTATACCTGCATAGCTCCCTACTGTAAACGATCACCATATTGAAATGGTGCGAATTATCATAATTTTCTCAACGCCTTAAATGAAACTGGGCTCATTGGAATCGATACGTGCCGGCGCGTACGCATGGAAATGTGACGCGCGACGCAAACGCAAATAGAGACTGTTTGCATGCCCGCTTGTCGAAAGTACGCCCGTACTGTGACTAGGTTTAAGTATAGTGTGTGTATACTGTGCCTGTCTTAAAGAGGCCTTACAAATTATATAATGTTATGTATGTGACAATGAAGGGCAACCTTCCACTGTCACTAAAGCGAAAACTCGTCGATATGTGTATTTTGCCTGTCCTAACCTACGGTGCGCAAACATGGTCTTCCAGAAATCCAAACTGAAGGTTTGCTAACGTGCTATGGAGCGTAGTATTTTAGGTGTTAAAAGGACGGACCGTGTCCGAAACACTACGCTACGCGCCAAAACACGCATAGCTGACGTGGGTACCAAAACAGCCAGGCTCAAGTGAGACTGGACCGGCCACGTCTGTCGCATGCACCCGGATAGGTGGGCTAATGCAGCTACCAAGTGGGTGCCACATGACGGACGACGCAGACGGAGCAGGCCCAGACGGAAATGGCGGGATGATCTGGCCGTATTTGTCTCCAGCTGGGAGGAAGAGGCTCTGGACAGGGACGTCTGGACAAAATGGGGAGAGGCCTTTGCCCCAGCAGTGGGACACATGACAGGCTATAAAAAAATGTGACAAGAGTATTACAATAAACTGATTAAATGATACCACGCTTATATTTTGTGTAGTAGAATTTAAGCGAGAAAAAAACAGTAGAAGTTTGAAAAAGGTCCGTTTTGAGGGCCAAAAGTCCTGAAATCTGATGCTAAGCGATCAAAGCTTCATTAAAATGCAACATGCAACCCATAGTACGCCTGCCTGTACTGTATTATATAGTTATTAAGCCTTCACGCCTTGTCGATCTAGCCATAAACACTCCAGTTAAATTAGCTAACATGAAGTAATCAAACTTAATGAGCTCTGAGAGTAATCGAAAGTAAAACTTCATTTTTCATAATTAGCTCTTACATAAGAGTCTATAACTGTTATTGAAAAACTTTCAGTTTGGCTCAGTTGCTTGTGAAACATGTATTGAGTTTAACTTTATATTGATAAATACTGGCACACGAATGTATTGCCAAAAGTATATTACCCGACGACGGTAAAGCCAAAAGGAAGGACTATGATTTTCTATGTCTATGTGTATGTATCATCATCATCATATCAGCCGAAAGACGTCCACTGCTGGACATAGGCCTCCCCCAAAGAGTGCCACAATGACCGGTCCTGCGCCACCAGCCTCCAGCGGACTCCCGCGACCTTTACCAGGTCATTAGTCCACCTTGTGGGGGGTCTACCCACGCTGCGTCTTCCGGTCCGTGGTCGCCACTCGAGAACCTTACAGCCCTAACGGCCATCGGTTCTACGTGCAATTCGAAGGGCAATATCGGTTACTTTGGTTCTGCTACGGATGGGCTCATTTCTGATGCGATCACGCAGAGAAACTCGTAGCGTAGCATATCCCTTTCTTCCCTGATTCAGTTTTTAATAGGTATATAACAAACGTCACTAGGAACATCTAACACAGAACAAGAACGCAATCTCGGCTAAGATAATGCTTTAGATATATCGTACACAAACATCGATGATATGATACGATGATATGAAATATGCATGTCTCGGTTAATACCTACACTAGAAGTGTTAATTAGAGATTACGGCCGCATTAACCGGTGAGTAATACACGATTATACACATGCGATATGAGAGCATTCATTTCATATTGTCACGCAACGATAATTTGTGATTTATTTTTGATTTAGATGTTATAATTGTGTGTTAATGCTTTTATGTCACACCTGGCCATAAAGCGGCAATTACCGCACGCTCCGCGCGCGGGAAATTCCACTTCCTGGCCAGGGGGTGACATAAAATTTTGTACTTAACACGGGCGGTAATAAAGAAAGCCACAGATCGCATATTTATCGCCCTTGCCTTCGGCTCGGGCGTCAAATACCTGCGATCTGAGACATTCTTTGTTTTACCGCCCTTGTTAAGTAATGTACTATTATGTCACACCTGGCCATAAAGCGGCAATTACCGCACGCTCCGCGCGCGGGAAATCCCACTTCCTGCCCAGGGGGTGACATAAAATTTTGTACTTAACACGGGCGGTAATAAAGAAAGCCTCAGATCGCATATTTATCGCCCTTGCCTACGGCTCGGGCGTCAAATACCTGCGATCTGAGACATTCTTTGTTTTACCGCCCTTGTTAAGTAAGCAGATGCTTTTGTGCGTGAGCGTAGGAGCTATGAGTTCACGTTATCTATGTGTTCGTATGTGTCACAACTACAACAATGATCAACCCGTGCTTGTGATATAAAAGTACTATAATATGTATAAAAAAACCGGCCAAGTGCGTGTCGGGCCACGTAGTTAGGGCTTTATAGGACAACACCAATATTTTTTTCATTAAAGCATGAGGCTTGGCACACTTGTTACTTAGGTGGACTAGAGTTGAAAACGCCCGGGAGACAAGGTCGGACGCGATGCTGGTGGGGAGGGGGAGGGGGGGAACTTTCGCTCCGGCCCGCGTTCTTTCAGTCCTCATATTATCTTATTTATAGAGACTAGGGCATGTTTGGTATCATTTTCGGACAAATTGAGGATAGCCGATCGTTTTCTGGGACATAAATAACATATTTTCATAGAAAAAAAATGAAATACAGGCAAAAGTTTTAAAAAGTCAAGTTAAAAAAAAATCTTTCTGCACCGATTACGTGAAAACTAGCAACAACTTTGGCATGAAAAAATACCTTTAAATAGCCACATTTATGTAGATTCCAAAAATATACCACTTGTTAGACCAATATAAAACACAACTTAGTAAAAAAAAGAAAACAGGTGACCCGTCAAAATTTTACTTCATAACAAAAACGGACCTCTAAAGCAAATTTTATAATTCTTTGAAAATGTAACACAACTATAGCATAATTAGATACTAAGTAGTTTGTAGCTGTGTTTACGTTGGTTAGCATGTAAGTTACACTTTAAATTGTGAATAATCTAACCGTTTGATCATTTCAATAGACTGGTCACTGGTTCAAAATAAAACTAACATGTTACAGATCTAATCCTTAATGTTACTCGTTATTATTCATAGTACTCGTGAAATACGTATACGTATAATATTTTTGTATAACATTTGTCGTCACAAGCACACATTTATGTACTTCAATTTTTGTTGGAGACACCTGCATCTAGCAGCGCATTTTTTTTTGCATTTGCACCAAATCATTTCCAGGCAGACTTCGGCAGCTACTGGCAAGATAGTCCATATAGGTTCCCATCTGTGATTTACTTTCGTCCATCCCCAATCAGATGGACTAGGGATATTTTGGATCGGTAACATTTGACCCCATATATGAACTGCTTGCAAAACCACCCGCAGGAAATGTTGGTGCAGTGCAGCATTAGATAGTGGAATATGTTCTAACTGGCGATCTTTTTTTGTGAACAGCTGCTTACGGTATTCGTTTACTGTCGAAACTTAGCTGGATCTGAAACAATAATCTTAAATATGCACAACCACCCTCGAAGTGACTCATGGTTTTATGAAAAAAGTAAATATTACTTATCATACATGACGACAACAAACTTTTCAACAATCGCCATTGCATCTTTAATTCTGCCATCGTATGCTGCCAGGAAACCTCTGTGACATTAAGGAATGTATTCCAGGTTTCGAAAGCACTCTTTTTTCCTTTTCCGTTGAAAAACGAAACTGTGTTACAACCTGTGAAGGGACAGGGGAGCACTTTTAGCTGTCGCAAGTGTTCTACAAACACCTGAGCTAGAGGTACTGTGGGTACACAATGGTACTGGGAAACACCAGCAGTACCTTTTCTGTCAAGAAATAGCTAACGCGTTCGGTAAAAAACAGTCATAATTGTGTACGTTATGACTGGTTACAATTATTCAAATATATTTTCTTTCACAGGGCCTCAAAAAACAAAAGTGCTCCCTCTGTTCCATGCCTTCACAGGTCGTGACACAGTTTCTTTTTTCAACGGAAAAGCAAAAAGAGTGCTTGTAAGCCTGGATACGTTCCCTAATGTCACAGAAGGTTTCCTGGCAGCATACGACACAAGACACAAGATGCAATGGCGACTGTGGAAAAGTTTTTTGTCGTCATTTATGATAGGTAATATTTACTTTTTTCATAAAACCATCAGTCATTTAGAGGGTGGTTGTGCATATTTAAGATTATTGTTTCAGATCCAGCTCAGTTTAGACAGTAAACGAATGCCGTAAGCAGCTGTTCACAAAAAAAGATCGCCAGTTAGAACATATTCCACTATCCAATGCTGCACTGCACCAACATTTCCTGCGGGCGGTTTTGCAAGCAGTTCATATATGGGATCAAATGTTACCGATCCTAAATATCCCCAGTCCATCTGATTGGGGATGGACGAAAGTAAATCACAGATGGGAATCTATATGGACTAGCTTGCCAGTAGCTGCCGAAGCCTGCTTGGAAATGATTCGGTGCAAATGCAAAAAAAAATGCGCTGCTAGATGCAGGTGTCTCCAACAAAAATTGAAGTACATAAATGTGTGCTTGTGACGACAAATGTTATACAAAAATATTATATGTATACGTATTTCACGAGTACTATGAATAATAACGAGTAACATTAAGGATTAGATCTGTAACTTGTTAGTTTTATTTTGAACCAGTGACCAATCTATTGAAATGTTTGATCATTTCAATAGATTGGTCACTGGTTCACAATTTAAAGTGTAACTTACATGCTAACCAACGTAAACACAGCTACAAACTACTTAGTATACAATTATGCTATAGTTGTGTTACATTTTCAAAGAATTATAAAATTTGCTTCAGAGGTCCGTTTTTGTTATGAAGTAAAATTTTGACGGGTCACCTGTTTTCTTTTTTTTTACTAAGTTGTGTTTTATATTGGTCTAACAAGTGGTATATTTTTGGAATCTACATAAATGTGGCTTTTTAAACATATTTTTTTCATGCCCGAATTGTTGCCTGTTTTCACGTAATCGATGTAGATAGATTTTTTTTAACTTTACTTTTTAGAACTTCTACCTGTATTTCATATTTTTTCTATGAAAATATGTTATTTATGTCCCAGAAAATGATTGGTCGTCCTCAATTTATCCGAAAACGTTACCAAACATGCCCTAGTCTCGATAAAGAAGATAATATGAGTACTGAAAGAACGGGGATCGGAACGAACATGAAGTAAAATTTTGACGGGTCACCTGTTTTCCTTTTTTTTACTAAGTTGTGTTTTATATTGGTCTAACAAATGATATGTTTTCAGAATCTACATAAATGTGGCTATTTAAAGGTATTTTTTCATGCCAAAGTTGTTGCTAGTTTTCACGTAATCGGTGCAGAAAGATTTTTTTTTAACTTGACTTTTTAAAACTTTTGCCTGTATTTCATTTTTTTTCTATGAAAATATGTTATTTATGTCCCAGAAAACGATCGGCCATCCTCAATTTGTCCGAAAATGATACCAAACATGCCCTAGTCTCTATAAATAAGATAATATGAGGACTGAAAGAACGCGGGCCGGAGCGGAAGTTCCCCCCCTCCCCCTCCCCACCAGCATCGCGTCCGACCTTGTCTCCCGGGCGTTTTCAACTCTAGTCCACCTAAGTAACAAGTGTGCCAAGCCTCATGCTTTAATGAAAAAAATATTGGTTCCCATACATTGATGTCCTATAAAGCCCTCACTAACGCGCAAGGTAGGTTTCCGTACGTATTGATATGTATACTCATGCCAAATTACAGCTTTCTGGTACTAACGGTTACTGAGAAAAACGGGGGACAGACGGACGGACGGACATTTCGAAACTATAAGGGTTCCTTTACTACGGAACCCTAAAAAGAGGTCGTCGAACGTCGAAGTGGCTTGTCGAAATATTTACCATCATACAGCTCATTAGCAGAACGCTCGTAAACCTACAAGCAGCCATTGTCTGCGTTTCCCATAAACCGTAGCGCCGCTCGTTTTGCTTACCTACTCGTGAAAATTCCGGGAATGAGAAAGTCGAAACTAGTTCGCAGGGTATTTGCATCTAAAGTTCAAATTTAAAACAGAATAATTGTACGAATATGTTAAATTGTCGTTTTGATGTCTGTTGTAAATTATAATAAACATAATCCGACCCAGTTCAGGCCTAGCTCAGTTTCTTGATGGACCTTGTCAGCTAGACTTAGTGCCAGTTGCACCAACGTACGAACACAGACCGGTCATCGTCAAATATGGCGCCGGCAGCTGTCATCCGATTGAAACTTGTCAAACTTTTCATACAATCAGAATTGACGAACACCGCTTACGATTACAGACGGTTTGGTGCAGCCCAGCCTTAGTGAACCAGCGATAAAACTCCCTGTAGCTCGATTCCACTGACACATCAGATTCGGTTGTAGCCTGAGCGGCAACCAATCTCACTGGAGCGCAAACTCATAGATTATTCCAGTGTTTTAACCGCCCGCGTGGTCGTGTCGGAGGTTTCCCCTGGATTTTCTCCAGGCCACGCTACAACTGCGTACTCGCTATCGCTTTATTTGGCCCGGCTTTAAAAAAAGAGTTTTCAGTATGTCAAAAAGCTAGTCTCTATCTAACGGCTCAAGCCTTCAAGGATCGGCTGAGCTCTTACTCACAACGCTACTTTTTTGGCCTGTGTCAATTGATGTAAATAATATCAACACTCCGCTTTGTATGCCAACTGGTCTTTAAGAAAATTGCCAGTGACACACCAAGTCACGGGATTGGGAAGTGTTCCATTGGACCAATTTTAGTACGCAGAACAATTGAACAAATAATTAATTACCTACTTAATAATCTAAAATGCACAATTGGTCAATAGTCAATGTGACAGCAACTTTGTGACAAGGACCTCCTCAAGGACTGCTATGACAGAGTTAATACTATCTCAGAGTGCACTAGTGCCTGGACCATAATATTGTACAACTTGTTTAAATGTTATTCTATGTATGAGTATAACAAAATTACTATTGCTGTTAGCCGTAATGTGCAGACACTGTATTACGCCAGTTGTTTTGGTTCGTACAATAATCTAAATATGCAATTTAACGTCCGTGTTGCAGATAAGATACGTAAATGCCCACCCACACCGAAGCGCAGCTGAATTGACGTGAGAAACTAACGTTTGTAATTCGTTGGTGAAATTGTACTCTGTGAGAATGGAATTCTGAGAATCGTGGACCTTCTAACGAATTGTTGTAACAGATGTTGCAGGGTCATATTTCCCGACAAATATAATCCATTATCCTCATTATGTATGAAATATGAAATGAACGTAAGCTCTCTTAGTGTAATTTTATTTTATGTTGACGCCGGAGATTCTTTACGTCTCTAAATACTCAAATTGTACTTCGGTGAGTTTGCTCAGGAGAGCAAGAGCTCATACCGCCTTCTCAATTCTTCCAATGGACATACAAATGTACGGAAGGTTACCATCCTTACCTGGTTGTAATTCCTCTTAGGTACTCGAACCAAGCGCTTTTCGTCATCTTTTATGGGCACTGCTAAGGTTTGGAATTCCCTGCCGTCGTCTGTATTTCCGAGTTCATATAATCTGGACCTATTTAAGGCGAGAGTGAATAGGCATTTTCAGGGAGAGCTCGCTTCACGTCGGCCTCATCTCTGCCCACTGGCTAGATGCTGGCCAAGAGCAATCCCATTATTAATTAAAAAATACTCAACTGTAACCGAACAGTATTTATTATTATTTGGGGGTAGTGGCTATTCCCGGCCTGCTTAGCCCTCGTATCACTGCGACTATTGTGATCGCCACACGTACGACAATTCTCGGTCAAGTCCTGCAAATTCAAGGAATTTGATGATTTTAACAGTGGGCGCGAACTCTCACACAGCCGATGAATGGCACTTTTACGATACGATTGTATACTTGAAATCTTTACATTACTTATTTGTTCAGTAGCTTTAGTATAAGTTTTTTCGAAACATTAACTAATTCGAACGCGTTTGCGTTTTGTCTCAAAATGTATGAAAGTGGTTATGAAAACGTGAACAGCGCCTCTGGTGGAAACTAAAACAGCGAGTATAACATTTGTTGCTAACCGATGAACGCGTGTATTTCAAACTCCGTAAGAGCGTTTTCATACATTTTGAGACTACTGTTATGATTACACTCCTGGTTTTTGGTTTTCACGTGTAGGCATACACTACGTCCAAATACATATTAATCATTGTGTTTGGGCTTTTAATTATAAGTTAGTACACTTTCTTTATCCAATCCTACTCCGAAATGCTATAAAACAAAATTTCGCCGCATTTGATTCGGCCGAAATACCCAGAAAGCAACTGCATCGCGACCGTGAGATCAGCTGTTGCAACCGACAAACTCGGCGCATTACTCGCATTGCGCACAATCTAGCATGCTTACTAAATGGCTTCACAATTTCACATTGAGTTAAATAAATAATACCTACTAGTGGCTCTGTGAGTTGTAGACCTAACAACTGTTAATAAGGTTCCGTACCCGAAGGGTCCAAACAGGAAATATTGTAATGCAAGCTGAATTTTCATTGTTCAACGTTCGAAAATGTGCGTATAATATTGATGTGAAAATGTCATATCATATCATATTCCATAAATGTTAAGATCTTCTTCTTCTTCGTCGTTTCCTCAAGGCTGAGGGTCGTGACCACCATAGGAGCAGTTCTTCACCACCGTTCTCCAAACCCCTCTATTTTGGGCTAGTTGTATTGCTCCCTGGATGTTGACGCCAGTGGCATCGCGGATTGCGTCTGTCCATCGTGTTGGTGCTCTGCCTCTGCTCCTCTTTCCTTCAACGCAGCCAATCGCTATCAACTTCTCCAGACTGGACGGATCCTGGCGGGCTATGTGGCCAAAGAATGTCATCAGACTCTGGTAGCATATTGTTTTGGAAAGCCGGGTGGTACCAAGCTCCTCAAGTATCGATGCATTTGTGCGGCGTTCCGTCCAAATGTTAAGATAGGAATAGGCTAATACATTATTCAATTATTTGATACATTTAGATGCAGGTTTTTAAAACGATCTCATTGTTTTGTTTTAATTCGTTTAGATAAATCATAGTTAGGATTCAGTTGTGTCTCAGAAATAAAGTATGATAGTACCTACATACCTATTACGAGTACATGGTTGTGTTCAAAAGCTTTTAGGTAGTTAGCATGTATATCGAATGAACGGCCATAACGCTGGCGTATCAGTTCCAAGTTACATAAAAAGGCAGGAAAAGCGAGATTCAATAAGGAAACCAGGCACCATCGATCTACCGAGTGCGGTCGATGTTGCGTAATGCGTTACGTGTCGTATAGATACGGGTGTGATGTACTTTCTTAACCACAACGTTTA
Source organism: Cenopis cana (assembly GCA_951800055.1). Taxonomy (NCBI): domain Eukaryota; kingdom Metazoa; phylum Arthropoda; class Insecta; order Lepidoptera; family Tortricidae; genus Cenopis; species Cenopis cana. Next base: position 1,362,334 of record OX637492.1, on the reverse strand, counting down.
GGATAATGTGGGATTTGAACCCACACCCAAGAAAACGCAAGAACAAGAAAGATCCGCTTCTTAGGCTGGGTTGCACCAAACCGTCTGTAATCGTAGGCGGTGTTCGTCAAATCTGATTGTATGGAAAGTTTGACAAGTTCCTATGGGATGACAGCTGCCGGCGCCATATTTGACGATGACCGGTCTGTGTTCGTACGTTGGTGCAACTGGCACTTACTCACTGTTAGTGTGGGTGAAGGTCTAAAAGTGGTAGACCATGGGGCCGATTTTTGAGTATCGAACGCTCGACTCTTCACTCGACATCTGTCAAAAAACTATGATGTTTCATCTGTGAAAAAACCTATGATGTTTTGACAGATATCGAGTGAAAAGTAGAGCGTTCGACACTGAAAAATCGGCCCTCAGTTTTTTTTTTCTGACTTCAACTAGCCGTTTTAGAGCCGAATACGAGTGTTATTTTTTACGTTTTTATCCCCCATGGCTTCGCTATTTGGGAAATTGCATTTAAAAAAACGTCTAAGTGTCTGAACGGCTAAAATAAATTCATGAGAATCGGACATCCGCGCGGATAAATACGAAAGCATTTTTGACCGAGCTGAAACGGGGACGCTTCGCGCTCGCTCGGTCAAACAGAGCTTATTTATTTTAGGTCGAGAGGCCTATAGAAATATTTTATCAATTTATTTGGTATATAATGTATGAATAATAATTAATAAATGAAAGTTATTATTGTTAAAGTAGTAAGTAATTGTTTATTTGCTAGAATAAGTACAAGAGATGTTAACATTATATGGTGAGTCACAGTATTCAGCCTTAAACGGCATGCAAATATTATAACTATAGCCTATTCATTACACATATTATGTACACATTACAAATAACAAAATCAATTAAATTATAAAATTTCAATTAAAATTAAATTATAGAACAATGTTGTAACTACCTACATATTAATTTGTAGTGACATAGTGTCAAATAAGGGTCGCGTGCTCAAAGCCGATACTCATACTCTTTATTAAGTCGCGTAAGAGGTTTTTTGAAAATAGATCCATGCGTAAACCTACAAACGCAGTTAATTCGTATAGGTAACTCTAAGGATCGTCACTAAAACCTTCCCTATTTGTATTTGAAAGTAAATGTAATCTGGTTATTTATTTATTAATCTATTCAGCTCTGTTACGCTCTGCTGTATAATCTTCTGTATTACGCCTTACGCCACCTCTGTCCCGAGTTATTGAAACCCAGGGATTTTAACTTAAGTTTTTTTGTATATTTCAGGTGGAGACAGGTCGTGAAGAGTTGAAGAAGGAGCGAGAGATCATGCAGCTGGTAGCGGGGCTACAGTTGGGTCCTGATGAGTTGGACCGAAGGGAGGTGCCGCCACATCTCCTCAGAGCGAGACACGCACCTAGGTAAGACTCTTGATACAATTATACAGGGTGTCCTAGAAGTCGACGTCGTCCCTTCGAAGGCTGATAGACCAGCTCATGACATGACTCACCAGAATAACGTAACATAACCTTAGTAAAAAGTCTTTAGTTTTCGAGATATTTGAGTATTTTACTATTATGAAAACTGCATGAAATGAGCAATTTTTTAAAGTAACTACCTACCCAGGTTAGTGTGGTGTATATCTCGAAAACTAAAGATTTTTTACTAAGGTTATGTTAGGTTATTCTGCTGAGTCATGAGCTGGCCCCTATACCACAAAACTGTACAAGTCTACAATTCGACAAAATTGTACAATTCTCCATAGAAAAAGTTGACAAATTTGTCGAATTGTATGCTTGTAAAGTTTTGTGGTACAGGCCCCTGGTCTATCAGTCTTCGAAGGGACAACGTCGACTTCTGGGACACACTATATACTGCGCCAGCTATGGCAATCCGGAACATTGGTTAGTATCGGTTAGTGACACAAGCTGACTATCGAGGCAATAGATGTTTGGCTGGTTGGAAAGTATTTGAAGAGGTGTATATACATATTACTTTGATATAGGTAAGTATGTCCTGTGTCTGATTATCCAAGGTTTTCAAGTTGCGTGTCACGAGTAGTGCATACATTGCATTCATTTAGCCAAAGCCAGCTGATGCCATTACTTTCATAATGCTCATTCTATTCTGTTAATTTCAAATAAGGAGTATTTGTATTGTACTGTAAGTTCAAGAAATTCCTTCAGAAGGTTTTCTGGTTTTTGTACCAAATAGTAAATTAACAGATAAAGATCGGCACAGGATATCAGACCGCGAGAAATCCGAACAACCTTCGAACAACGATTTAGCAGATTTCAATCAGACTTTTACGCTCGATCGGCTCGTGTAATTATTTTGAAAACAAATTGGCAATGCTTACAAATTCGAGCGGTTGAAGTAAGATATTTTCACTCTGCTTACGGTGTAAAGCTGTTATTAAAGCCTGACCAGGAATATATGATCATGCCATGCGCCATGTTGCGGAATTTCATTGGAACTAATTTCTTACACTGGCAATAATTTTAATGATATTGTCAGCACGTCAGTGCAGTGTCACTGTTGCGGTTTATTTGAATATTAGTTACGTGTTAAATATTTAATAGTAAATGAGAAAAAAATACCAAAACAATTCATAGCCAAGAGCGGAATATTATCAATGTGATGAAATGATATTATTCAGCTGCAAAACAATTCGTAATTTATGTCAGAGCTGACAGGTAAACAAGACAAAATGTCATAATAGTCTGTTGCCATATAAATCAGAATAATAGCGCCCTCTTGACAATGATCATATATTATTAGACTTTACAATACAATACAAATTATACATCCAAGACTCATGGCCAAATAATATTGATGTTCAACACACAAATAAACAGGGTCACTATCAACGTATCAACTAGGCTGAAGTGGTCGTCAACATTTTACATTATCTTTTGGGCGAAGGAAAATATATAAAACGTCGGCAACGTGTTTCTGATTCTTCTGGAGTCGCGAGTGTCCATAGGCAACGGTATCTGCTTACCAACAGAAAGACCGTAAGCTCGTTTGGCACCGTCGTTGTATAAGAAATTAATGGCGTTCCCTTGTTTTGCAAAACAATTTTTTTCGTAGAATGTATTGTTTCGCAGAATTTTTATTACATCATCATCATCATCATCATCAGCCTATATACGCCCCACTGCTGGGCACAGGCCTCCTCTCATAGATGAGAGGGATTGGGCAGTAGTTTCATTACATAGAAACTGTTATTTCAGAAAGAACTTTTTAAGTACAACAAAATTGCCATTGTGCAGAACCTAATTAGATCTACCAGAAAAGTAGAAAAGTTAGGATAAGTTAGAACTGCGACCCTTTTGAAAAAAAAAATGTTTGGTATGAAATGAAAATTCTGCGAAACATTTATGAAACTTCTGTTTGCGAAACAAATTACAACCCAGGGGGCACTTATATCAGGGGGCAATTTTTCTTGTTTGAAAAAGTGAATTGGTGCACTTTTCAAACATTAAAAAGTGCCCCCTGATATAAGCCCCCTTCCCCTGTCTCCGCATGCATAAAACACTGCTTGTGGATTGCATTCGCGTCTAGATTTGAAGGGATTATCCGCTGATAATCACAAAGTATGGCCTTGAGACAGACCCTTCGATACCTGTTATGAGGTAAACTTGTCGGAATGCGGCCTTGTCGGTATTCTGTTAACCGTAACGGTAATCCAAACATGTCAAAAATGATCTCAATAAGTTGGTCTCAAAGGTTACCTGGAAGAGAAAGCTATTTAGACAATACCGCCTGTTACTCGTGGCCCACCTGCGCCTGCGTACCGCGTGCGGTATATAAGGTTAAGCAACGTGGGCAGCGGTCAGGACTTGGATGGGTGACCACTTTGAGTGGTTACTAACTGAGCGCTCTCGTGCATTGGAAGGCACGTTAAGCCGTTGATCCCGGCTGCTGTCTATGGTAGCACAGTCGTTAAGCCAAGTTGGAGACCTTCAGGGCGGCTTGAGAACTTCTAACAGTCAAGTTGCCCATTCACTTGACTAAGCCTAATCCCAATAAGGTCTAGTTTCCCTTCGGGGTTGGAAGGTCAGATGACAGTCGCTTTCATAAAAACTAGTGCCTACGCCAAATCTTGGGATTAGGTAGCGGGGTAACTGTACTGGGGTAATGCTAGGAGGATGATGACCGCCTGTTGTCTCTACCTACATGTTGCCGTCTTGTTCCTGTGTGTACCTATCCGATTCATATTTGTGCGAGGTGTGTAGTAAAGACATGTTTATTGGATCGAAAATGTGCGAAATTACTTCAATATTGGGCGTATCGTTTGACCATCTTGTCTAAAATGCCCCATCCTAACAACAATTAACATATAATTATTTCAAATTCCAGATAACACAACCACTTGCGACACCTACCGGCGGATCGAAGAACTTTCTACAGGATAGGCGGCGTGCATGCGCGTGCGTCCCGGAAACGGCACTTACCTCGACGTGGTTCCAACGCCAACGTGTGCCGCTCCCCTGAACCTTATTCTCGAGCAGTAAGGTCGAAACTGCTTTGTACAATGCTGAGTTACGGCGATTGCCAAATCGAATCGATGGCCATAATCGTATCGATTGGCACGAATGTACCTATAACGTAGTTTAGCGAATAGAAAATACTGATCTATTTTTTATATTGTTTTTGAATCGATGTCGCTCAAATGTGTGCAAAGTAGCAGTCATGAAAATCGCACCATTCGAAGTTAGGTCTATATCATCCTAAAGTAAGTTGGTGTCATTTTAAAGGTGCGATGTATACTTGTCAAATTTAAAGCGCCACTTATTAAAAAATATTAGGATAAATGGTCAAGTTCACTTAGGTACATACTAAATTATAAGAAACATTTTTGGTCATTCTTACACAAATCAAGCAAACTAAGCAAAGCTACGAGAGGAAATTGTATCGAAAATCGACATGGCAAATCATCAGTATCTGGCCACATGAGAAAATGTTATACTAGCCACTAATTTCGTGTGCGCCTTTTACAAAATAGGTACATGAATTCCCAAATTCGTAAGTCATCATAAATTGCGTGCAATGCCTGAAGTTTCTGGAGCCACTTTCATAAAATGTTAGAATAATGAAATGTACAAAATAGAAAAGGGATGTGCATGGTGCATACTGTATTGTAAATACTGGTTCTTTAGACATGGCTAATTTGTAAACGAATACGTGTTGAATGTTCTATTTAATATGATGTACAATTTAATATGACCCGTCGTCTGCCAGTCCCTGGGATCCCAGGGCAGATAACAAAAGAATGGCATTGTATTTTTTTTTTCGCCGGGAGAGGACGGCTTAAACGATAATAATAATACATGTCGATGATGATATGATTTAATATAAATAAATAAATATTTGTGGATAATCTTACACAAATCAACCTAGTCCCAAACTAAGCAAGCCCAAGCTAAGGTGTAATCGCGACGGCCTCGCATCTTAGGCGACTTCCTGATTTGTCGGTGCGGAGGCAGTATGATATGAGAAAAGTGTCAAATGTCAGTGTCAGCTGTCAGTCGACGCGATACCATTTTTTACTACGCCCCTACATTTAAATGAGTGCTTCCTGACTGGCGCGGGATGCGCGGTAGCGGGACGATGCGAAGGCTTTTTGCTTTTTTAAAACTATATTATATTAACTTGTTTACATGTTTGGCCATGTCTAAACATAATTAATTTAGTACATACTAAATAATATGACATTCTGTAATAATTGTAATGTCGTTGTGAATCGCATTTGTTATTCTTTAACACATACACAACGATATAAGTATATAATAGGTTATTTTTTAAATATATAAAACAGACCATTATACACTGTAAACTGTAAAGGTATTATTAATGGGTCATATATGTGTCGATTATAAAAAAAGTCCAAGTCTGTAAAAATAGCAAAAAAAATATTTTGAAGCAGTTGTATTAGGACTTAGAAGTTTTGGAACCTCCTTGAGCGTAACGTTTGCTTGTGTCAGGAGGTTTGTTTATTTCTTTCATTATCTTATTTTAATGTAGTATAGTACTTTTATCTCGCGAGCGCGGGTTGGCCATTGTTGTAGCTGTTACACATACGAACACATAGACAACGCGAACTCATATCTCCTACGCTGTCGCACACATAGACAATGTGCATGTATAGCTCAACATGGCTCATCCGCGCTCGTGAAACAAAAGTATTTTATAACAAAATGTAATTACAATACTTATTTTTTATGAGCGTCGATTATTTTACTATTGAGGCATACTGTTCAATAAAACTATATGTTACCACTTCCCAGGATGGACTTTGGCAAAGATTTATCGACAAATATGAATGGAGTCTGGCACGCGGCGAATTTTGTGTTATCTACATAGTTGTTCAAACTGAATGCTCTCACAGTCAAGTGTACAATTATTAAGCCATAAGTACAAATCTGAGTGACATATGTATACCTGTACCTTATCTTGTTTAAGTCTATGTATTTATTTTGTACAACTCTTTAAAAAAAATTGTATTCTGTAGTGGCGCCCATCTTAGAAACCCAAATATTGTTACAGACCCGGGAAGATGTGTCACAGCAGGGGGCATATTATATCCGGAGGCACTTATATCAGGGGGCATTTTTTATTATTTGAAAAAGTGAAAAAGGGCACTCTTCAAACAATAAAAAATGCCTAAATTTATGTATTGATGAGACTTAATTTTGTCCCTTTAAGAATGTATGTCTGTATTCTGTAACTGTGTTTTCTCGCCGTGTGTCAGACAGCCTCATTTTTATAGTGTTGTAAATAAATTCTCAAATAATTCTAATAAAATAATTAAATTAGTGCCTCTGCATTATTTCGTCATTAGGCTATGAGTGCCATCAACGTTATTCGTTGGTTTTAAAATTAATTAAAATATATTTTTTAATGTCTTGTTACGTTTCTCAATGTATAAACATTCCATTGTATATAAGTAGAAATGTTTTAGTAATTAATTTTTAATCTTTTCAACGATTAGACAACGATGTATTCCGATCCATATTAAATATAAATTTAATTTAATAAATAGTCGTTTATAATATGATTTTCATTTCATTTAACTATTCAAAACAGAGAGAATGTTGAAAATGGCCTGAATGGCTACGGGAAACGGATGGTACGGCCGTTCGCCTTTTGTTTTGCTCGACTTGTTTCAGTTTAACTGTTTGTTACTTGACCATTTTCAGTTTAACTGATTAGTTTCTTGACATTTTATCAATGTTACTATCTAGAACAGGACTGTTGTGACCTAATGACATATTAAGATATTTTGTTTCAAACATCACTCCAAATCGACCATTTTCGAGATAAAAATTGCTTTATCGCGCTTAAATTCTACTACACACAATTAAATCAAAAAAGGACAATGTTACTATCTAACACTTTAATGCAATCATCGTATCTTTTAATCATTTTATTGGTATTAACAATACTTTTGTCAAAAAATGAAATCATAACAATTTAAAACTTGTAAGGCCTCTTAAATACATAGGAAACATCCAAGACCCAGGAACAAACATTCGTGTTCATCACTTCATCAGAGAAATAAATGCCCTGACCGGGATTCGAACCCGGGACCTCCAGCTTCGTAGGCAACGTCACTAACAGTAACAACTAAGCTAAAGCGGGCGTCAAATGTATGATTGTATGTATATAGTCACAGTGTTCGGTATACTTATCGACCGACTTAACGACCAATGAAGTCTGCCTTCAGGTTAGTCACGAGACTCACGAGTCACGACTGAGTCTAGAAAAAGACATTTTTAAGATGTATGAACAGCGCCATCTTACGGGAAATGTAGAAACTATCAACTATTTAAATACTGTCAAAGGAAGGTGCAGCGCAGCCGCAGTGCGCACAAGTAAAAGTAGATGAACCTAAAGAGAAACGAGGCTAATCGTTTCCATCGTATCCCACAGATGGCAGCTTCATCGTGTGTATTGAGTATTTATAATAGAGCTGAGCGTTTTTTTCAATAAGCGTTTCGTAAAACGCTTTCGCTTACAGTAACGGAATAACAGTTTCTTATGAGAACAAAAAACAGTTTTTATAAAAACGACCACCAAAGCTGCAATGCAACGCAACAATGAAACTGCACTACATGAAAATAGAAACGAAACTCATAACTGACAACTCAAACTATAACCTATAACTGTTTCATTGATGTAGCGATCGAAACGACGAAACGAAACAAAACTTAGCTTTGTTCGAGTGGGCGCGCTTTGTGTCAAAAAAGTTTTGTATTGATGATTGACAAAAATGCGCTCTATTCGCAAGGCTTAATTTTGAAAATACATTAAAAAATGTTTCTTTCGTTCGTTTCGTTTTGTCGGGCGCCGCAGTGAAAAAAACTAGTTACTTTTGAAACTGTTTCTTGAAACTGTTCCCAGATAATGAAAAGCTGTTACGTTTCGTTACACTTAAAAGTCGCAACGACCCAGCTCTAATTTATAACAATAGAGGTACTTTTATCTCACACGCGCGGATGAGCCATGGTTGAGTGTTGAGTTACATGTACCTACATTGTCTATGTGTGCGTCAGCGTAGGAGCTATGAATTCACGTTGTGTAGGAGTCGTTTTCAAAAAATGTGTACATAGTTAAGGGCTTAATGAAAACAAAATTACGATCGCGTCCTTTGTGTAACGAACGTTAGCCATACAAAATATATGAGTCATCGTTACACAAAGGAATCAATAGTTAAGTTTTGTTTTAATTAAAGCCCTTAACTATGTACAATTTTTTTGAAAAAGACTCTAAGATGTGTTCTTTATGTGTCACTACCTACTAGTGCAACAATAGCCTCTACCCGCGTTGAAATACCTATAAGTGAGAATCATTTTGTTATGGCGCGCCATTTGGTAGCGCTTTTCTGGTTATACCAGAAAAGCCAGACCCCTTTTGCATCTTTGGCGATTTGGCGTAGGCACCAGTTTGGCAGGTGTAGGAAAATTAGATCTTGTTGAGACTAGACCGGTTCCCTCACGATATTTTCCTTCACTGAAAAGCTTCTGTTAAATATCAAATGATATTTCGTTGATCATTTTTTTTTAAATACCAGTTGGACGCGTTTGATGCCTACGCCAAATCTATAGTAGGTATAAGGTGTCAGACATATTTTTGTCTGTATGGACGAAATTAGAAGGAAAAGTCACGTAAAGTCCAACTTGATCTTTGTGTGACCGTCACGTAAGTGAAGGTAAGTTTACTTTTATTTGTATCCGTTATACTTAATTTCGGCGTTGCCATTGCATAAGGCGTAAGTCAATTTTGTTGGAAAACATACACCGAATATCGACACGAAACTTTAGTTTTTCTAAAAGGAATACTTATTTCTGAGTTTATTTTGCCGAAGGAGCGATGATGACGTAGTATATAGTTTAAACTAGCGACCCGCCCCGGCTTCTTATACATATAAACCTTCCCCTTGAATCACTCTATCTATTACAAAAAACCGCATCAAAATCCGTTGCGTAGTTTTAAAGATCTAAGCATACAACGGGACAGGCAGCAGGAAGCGACTTTGCTTTATTACACGACTGCCCAAAAAAAGGAGTGTACCTAATGTTTTTATATTACTATGTAGTGAAGCAGTAGCAAGTTATTGTATTAAGTTTTGAAAAGGCAAGGAATGGTGCTACATTAACCCGCAATGGTCATAACTGTGGATTGTTCCTTATGCGAGTTATATCCCTTAAAACTGAAAATTGTCACAACTGTTCTAGGTCTCCCTTACATCAAACCGTAATAGGTAGTACAAGATCGCAGGGTCTTTTGAAATAAACTAAAAATTGACACAATCATCCTAGGTCTCCCCTACTACCAACCGTAATTGTACAAGACCGCAGCGTCTTTTGAAATAAACTAAAAATTTACACAATCATCCTAGGTCTCCCTACTACCAACCGTAATTGTACAAGACCACAGGGTCTTTTGAAATATCTTGATAAATTAAAATACCTAAACGACTAAATTAACTAGTTAACTGTCTAAATAACCTACTAAATCCTCTGTCATTTTTTATTGAAAGCTAAACACGCACAGTTAAGTAAGAGGTCGGCAAATATTAGCTGTTAATATGTTGAAAGTACTGACATAGGTAAATTACTTTGAATTTGACACTTACATATGCTCTGATTCCATTGAATTTTCTTCTTTAACACTATTTTAATAGAGTTTCTATTACATATACAATGTCTTAACATCGTATGTTTGTATTAGTAACTCTATTACGATCGCGTTAAAGTCGAATATTCAAACTCAAAGTACTCGTACTTGTATATGTATTATTTATGTAATTAACATAAGTGATATAACCATTTAATTCTATGCTTTATAGTTGATATAGTTGCATTACGCAAGGCTCATTATTTTTCTTCTTTCTATGCATAGTTGGTCTCGGTAGTTTAAGAATGAAATTAGTTTTCGTAAACCACAAAGTTACTTAGCGGATGTGCCGTAGACAGACCATTATAAAGGGTAGCATTTAACGAACCACCAAATTAATTGCCGAATGATGCCCTAAAAAATTACATTTGATTACCAAAAATACTAGATTCGCACCAAATTTTCAACTCCATTTAAATATAAAGTGCAACTCGAAGAAGTAACATGTCGATAACCTATTAAATTAAATTGTTACCAAATAAATAATTTCTACCCAAAAATACTTAATGATCACCTAATTTCAAACACCAAATTTCATATAATTCGCATCCAAATATAACTGGGATCGTAATCCTATTAAAATTAATTACACCCAAATAATTCTTTCGATACCCAGACAGAAATACTACATGATCACCTAATTTCAAGCGTCATTTGTTTCATCAAATTAATATCTAGTCTATAATACCGGATCTACGCAATGTAAGAAACGCAAGCGTCATGTTTCGGATTCATCGAGCGACATGTGTCGGACCGACACGCGACATGTTCGGGCTCATCGAGCGACATGTTTCGGACTCACACGCGACATGTTTCGGATCCAGCGACATGTCTCGGACCCATCGAGCGACATGTGGGTGTCATCGAGCGACATGTTTCGGACTCACACGCGACATGTTTCGGATCGAGCGACATGTCTCGGACCCATCGAGCGACATGTTGGGGTCATCGAGCGACATGTTTCGGACTCACACGCGACATGTTTCGGATCCAGCGACATGTCTCGGACCCATCGAGCGACATGTTGGGGTCATCAAGCGACATGTTTCGGACTCACACGCGACATGTTTCGGATCCAGCGACATGTCTTGGACCCATCGAGCGACATGTTGGAGTCATCGAGCGACATGTGTCGGACGGACACGCGACATGTTCGGGCTCATCGAGCGACATGTTTCGGACTCACACGCGACATGTTCGGGCTCATCGAGCGACATGTTTCGGACTCACACGCGACATGTTTCGGATCCAGCGACATGTCTCGGACCCATCGAGCGACATGTTGGGGTCATCGAGCGACATGTTTCGGACTCACACGCGACATGTTTCGGATCCAGGGACATGTCTCGGACCCATCGAGCGACATGTTGGGGTCATCGAGCGACATGTTTCGGACTCACACGCGACATGTTTCGGATCCAGCGACATGTCTCGGACCCATCGAGCGACATGTTGGAGTCATCGAGCGACATGTGTCGGACCGACACGCGACATGTTCGGGCTCATCGAGCGACATGTTTCGGACTCACACGCGACATGTTTCGGATTCAGCGACATGTCTCGGACCCATCGAGCGACATGTTGGGGTCATCGAGCGACATGTTTCGGACTAACACGCGACATGTTCGGGCTCATCAAGCGACATGTTTCGGACGCATCCAGCGACATGTTTCGGATCCAGCGACATGTCTCGGACCCATCGAGCGACATGTTGGGGTCATCGAGCGACATTTTGGGGTCATCGAGCGACATGTTTCGGACTCACACGCGACATGTTTCGGATTCAGCGACATGTCTCGGACCCATCGAGCGACATTTTGGGGTCATCGAGCGACATGTTTCGGACTCACACGCGACATGTTCGGGCTCATCAAGCGACATGTTTCGGACGCATCCAGCGACATGTTTCGGATCCAGCGACATGTCTCGGACCCATCGAGCGACATGTTGGGGTCATCGAGCGACATTTTGGGGTCATCGAGCGACATGTTTCGGACTCACACGCGACATGTTCGGGCTCATCAAGCGACATGTTTCGGACGCATCCAGCGACATGTTTCGGATCCAGCGACATGTCTCGGACCCATCGAGCGACATGTTGGGGTCATCGAGCGACATGTTTCGGACTCACACGCGACATGTTTCGGACTCACACGCGACATGTTTCGGATCCAGCGACATGTCTCGGACCCATCGAGCGACATGTTGGAGTCATCGAGCGACATGTGTCGGACCGACACGCGACATGTTCGGGCTCATCGAGCGACATGTTTCGGACTCACACGCGACATGTTTCGGATTCAGCGACATGTCTCGGACCCATCGAGCGACATGTTGGGGTCATCGAGCGACATGTTTCGGACTAACACGCGACATGTTCGGGCTCATCAAGCGACATGTTTCGGACGCATCCAGCGACATGTTTCGGATCCAGCGACATGTCTCGGACCCATCGAGCGACATGTTGGGGTCATCGAGCGACATGTTTCGGACTCACACGCGACATGTTTCGGATCCAGCGACATGTCTCGGACCCATCGAGCGACATGTTGGGGTCATCGAGCGACATGTTTCGGACTCACAAGTGACATGTTTCGGATCCAGCGACATGTCTTGGACCCATCGAGCGACATGTTGGGGTCATCGAGCGACATGTTTCGGACTCACACGCGACATGTTTCGGATCCAGCGACATGTCTCTGACCCATCGAGCGACATGTTGGGGTCATCGAGCGACATGTTTCGGACTCACACGCGACATGTTTCGGATCCAGCGACATGTCTCTGACCCATCGAGCGACATGTTGGGGTCATCGAGCGACATGTTTCGGACTCACACGCGACGTTGTGGTTACCGAGTGACATGTTTTGAACTAACACGCGACATGTTCGGGCTCATCAAGCGACAAGTTTCGGATCAGCGACATGTCTCGGACCCATCGAGCGACATGTTGGGGTCATCGAGCGACATGTTTCGGACTAACACGCGACATGTTCGGGCTCATCAAGCGACATGTTTCGGATCCAGCGACATGTCTCGGACCCATCGAGCGACATGTTGGGGTCATCGAGCGACATGTTGGGGTCATCGAGCGACATTTTGGGGTCATCGAGCGACATGTTTCGGACTCACACGCGACATGTTCGGGCTCATCAAGCGACATGTTTCGGACTCACACGCGACATGTTCTGGCTCATCCAACGACATGTTTCGGACTCAACAGGTGGTGGTTCTGGCGCTTCGCCGGCCGCTACCGCGGCACGCTCGCTTCGCTCGCTCGGCTCGCGCGTTGTATATATATATATATATATATAACACATTTTGAGACCGAAATATGTCGCTTGATGAGCCCGAACATGTCGCGTGTTAGTCCGAAACATGACGCTCGATGACCCCAACATGTCGCTCGATGGGTCCGAGACATGTCGCTGGATCCGAAACATGTCACTGGATGCGTCCGAAACATGTCGCTTGATGAGCCCGAACATGTCGCGTGTGAGTCCGAAACATGTCGCTCGATGACCCCAACATGTCGCTCGATGACCCCAACATGTCGCTCGATGGGTCCGAGACATGTCGCTGGATCCGAAACATGTCGCGTGTGAGTCCGAAACATGTCGCTCGATGACCCCAACATGTCGCTCGATGGGTCCGAGACATGTCGCTGGATCCGTAACATGTCGCGTGTGAGTCCGAAACATGTCGCTCGATGACCACAACATGTCGCTCGATGGGTCCGAGACATGTCGCTGGATCCGAAACATGTCGCGTGTGAGTCCGAAACATGTCGCTCGATGACCCCAACATGTCGCTCGATGAGTCCGAGACATGTCGCTGGATCCGAAACATGTCGCTGGATGCGTCCGAAACATGTCGCTTGATGAGCCCGAACATGTCGCGTGTTAGTCCGAAACATGTCGCTCGATGACTCCAGCATGTCGCTCGATGGGTCCGAGACATGTCGCTGGATCCGAAACATGTCGTTGTGTGAGTCCGAAACATGTCGCTCGATGACCCCAACATGTCGCTCGATGGGTCCGAGACATGTCGCTGGATCCGAAACATGTCGCGTGTGAGTCCGAAACATGTCGCTCGATGACCCCAACATGTCACTCGATGGGTCCGAGACATGTCGCTGGATCCGAAACATGTCGCGTGTGAGTCCGAAACATGTCGCTCGATGACCCCAACATGTCGCTCGATGGGTCCGAGACATGTCGCTGGATCCGAAACATGTCGCGTGTGAGTCCGAAACATGTCGCTCGATGAGCCCGAACATGTCGCGTGTCGGTCCGACACATATCGCTCGATGACTCCAACATGTCGCTCGATGGGTCCGAGACATGTCGCTGGATCCGAAACATGTCGCGTGTGAGTCCGAAACATGTCGCTCGATGACCCCAACATGTCGCTCGATGGGTCCGAGACATGTCGCTGGATCCGAAACATGTCGCTGGATGCGTCCGAAACATGTCGCTTGACGAGCCCGAACATGTCGCGTGTTAGTCCGAAACATGTCGCTCGATGACCCCAACATGTCACTCGATGGGTCCGAGACATGTCGCTGGATCCGAAACATGTCGCGTGTGAGTCCGAAACATGTCGCTCGATGACCCCAACATGTCGCTCGATGGGTCCGAGACATGTCGCTGTATCCGTAACATGTCGCGTGTGAGTCCGAAACATGTCGCTCGATGACCACAACATGTCGCTCGATGGGTCCGACACATGTCGCTGGATCCGAAACATGTCGCGTGTGAGTCCGAAACATGTCGCTCGATGACCCCAACATGTCGCTCGATGGGTCCGAGACATGTCGCTGGATCCGAAACATGTCGCGTGTGAGTCCGAAACATGTCGCTCGATGACCCCAACATGTCGCTCGATGGGTCCGAGACATGTCGCTGGATCCGAAACATGTCGCGTGTGAGTCCGAAACATGTCGCTCGATGATCCCAACATGTCGCTCGATGGGTCCGAGACATGTCGCTGGATCCGAAACATGTCGCGTGTGAGTCCGAAACATGTCGCTCGATGAGCCCGAACATGTCGCGTGTCGGTCCGACACATGTCGCTCGATGACCCCAACATGTCGCTCGATGGGTCCGAGACATGTCGCTGGATCCGAAACATGTCGCGTGTGAGTCCGAAACATGTCGCTCGATGACCCCAACATGTCGCTCGATGGGTCCGAGACATGTCGCTGGATCCGAAACATGTCGCGTGTGAGTCCGAAACATGTCGCTCGATGACCCCAACATGTCGCTCGATGGGTCCGAGACATGTCGCTGGATCCGAAACATGTCGCGTGTGAGTCCGAAACATGTCGCTCGATGAGCCCGAACATGTCGCGTGTCGGTCCGACACATGTCGCTCGATGACTCCAACATGTCGCTCGATGGGTCCGAGACATGTCGCTGGATCCGAAACATGTCGCGTGTGAGTCCGAAACATGTCGCTCGATGACCCCAACATGTCGCTCGATGGGTCAGAGACATGTCGCTGGATCCGAAACATGTCGCGTGTGAGTCCGAAACATGTCGCTCGATGACCCCAACATGTCGCTCGATGGGTCCGAGACATGTCGCTGGATCCGAAACATGTCGCGTGTGAGTCCGAAACATGTCGCTCGATGACCCCAACATGTCGCTTGATGGGTCCGAGACATGTCGCTGGATCCGAAACATGTCGCGTGAGAGTCCGAAACATGTCGCTCGATGACCCCAACATGTCGCTCGATGGGTCCGAGACATGTCGCTGGATCCGAAACATGTCGCTGGATGCGTCCGAAACATGTCGCTTGACGAGCCCGAACATGTCGCGTGTTAGTCCGAAACATGTCGCTCGATGACTCCAACATGTCGCTCGATGGGTCCGAGACATGTCGCTGGATCCGAATCATGTCGTTGTGTGAGTCCGAAACATGTCGCCCGATGACCCCAACATGTCGCTCGATAGGTCCGAGACATGTCGCTGGATCCGAAACATGTCGCGTTTGAGTCCGAAACATGTCGCTCGATGACCCCAACATGTCGCTCGATGGGTCCGAGACATGTCGCTGGATCCGAAACATGTCGCGTGTGAGTCCGAAACATGTCGCTCGATGATCCCAACATGTCGCTCGATGGGTCCGAGACATGTCGCTGGATCCGAAACATGTCGCGTGTGAGTCCGAAACATGTCGCTCGATGAGCCCGAACATGTCGCGTGTCGGTCCGACACATGTCGCTCGATGACCCCAACATGTCGCTCGATGGGTCCGAGACATGTCGCTGGATCCGAAACATGTCGCGTGTGAGTCCGAAACATGTCGCTCGATGAGCCCGAACATGTCGCGTGTCGGTCCGACACATGTCGCTCGATGACCCCAACATGTCGCTCGATGGGTCCGAGACATGTCGCTGGATCCGAAACATGTCGCGTGTGAGTCCGAAACATGTCGCTCGATGACCCCAACATGTCGCTCGATGGGTCCGAGACATGTCGCTGGATCCGAAACATGTCGCGTGTGAGTCCAAAACATGTCACTCGGTAACCACAACGTCGCGTGTGAGTCCGAAACATGTCGCTCAATAATTAATTTGAATGTATTAACTACAATATAGCTTGTAATGTGTATAATATTTGGACGTAATTCTAATAACAAATGATGCACGAGATTTGGTGGTAGTTTAGTATTTTTGGTGGTACTTGAGAATTTTTTGATGCGATTATAAAATTTCAGGGAACGCAATAAGTAAAATAGCTGCTACTGCTGGAATAATAGGTATGAGTGGTTAGGTGATCTGAAATTGATGGTCGATACATTTTTTTGAGTGTTCAGCCTTATTTTAGGGTTCGAAAATTTGGTGATATCAAAAGTTATTTAGGTGATCATTTTATTTGTTCCCCATTATAAAGATCTCTGACTGTGCACAGTTTTTAGGGTTCTGGTTGGTAAGAAGGGTTGAACCTTCATAGGGTGATTCTGTGCATCTGTCACACTACATACACTGAATGTGTTGAACATCAAATAAATCATTACTAAGTACGAGCTCAGTTAAATATAGGTATAGGTTTATTATTCAAGAGGTGAGGTACAGTGAGTACGTAAGTGGTAACATAGGTACAGGAATAAAAAAAGATTGACGTTTTTACGTCACGGTTCATATAGGTTTCTGTAACCACAAAATTTCATGAGAATCGGTTGAGAAATTCGATCTGTAGCTCCAGTATAAGTTTTTTCAAAACATTAACTAATTCGAACGCGTTTGCGTTTTGTCTCAAAATGTATGAAAACGCTCTCACCGAGTTTGAAATACGGACGTTCATCGGTTAGCAACTAATGTTATGCTCGCTGTTTTAGTTTCCACTAGTGACCACCAGAGGCGCTGTTCATGTTTTCATACCACTTTCATATATTTTGAGATAAAACGCAAACGCTTTCGAATTAGTTAATGTTTCGAAAAAACTTATACTAGAGCTACTGTAGAGGAGAATAGGACATACGAAAGCATTTTTGCACAAGCTGTAAAAGGAGACACTTCGCCAGCTCGGTTAAAAATGTTTAGCTGACCACTCTACCTCTCCCTTTTCTTACAACGTCTCCCGTATCCGTAGATTGACTGTGACCGTTGCGATTCGACATAAGTACCTACCTACTTCTTTCTTCTTTATGTGTCTACTCAAAACTGTGTTCCATCTGGACGCAGTACGATTCTGTTTTGAAATAAAAGATAACCAAGATGCGAGCTTGCGATATTAATTGCTGTATCTATCAAAAACTCGGATAACGGATATGCGTTGGTTCGAAATTGACCATTTGGTGAACGGATTAAAGTCGTGTTTAGGACGTGATCGTTGAAAGGTGAGTGGACCTCGGCAGGCGACGTCGACGTGCGTTATGGACTATGGTGGATTCACTGTGTTGACAGCAGATGGGGCACATTTAGGTCCCTTCCTCTAAACAATCCTAATTAATGAATTAAATAGTTCCATATCAGCAATCGTAATTAATGAATTCAACAGTTCCATATTGCTTTAGTCTTAATACACTGTGGCGGATATTTGCAGAAATAGCGGCGCACGCGCTTTCGGACTTGCCGGTCGCTG
Organism: Cenopis cana; assembly: GCA_951800055.1. Lineage (NCBI taxonomy): Eukaryota > Metazoa > Arthropoda > Insecta > Lepidoptera > Tortricidae > Cenopis > Cenopis cana. The sequence continues at coordinate 1,344,066 of OX637492.1, read as the reverse complement.
ACACATTGGAGAGTAAACGTTTTATTCAATCCATCTTAAAAAAAAATAACGGGTTGCACTCCGGGAGTGCCGGCGGAAGTGAAAACTCAATAAAGAAAGTAAATAACAAAGATATCCATATCCGTATCGGTATCGGTATAGCTATCGGTATCGGTATCAGTATCCGTATCGGTATCCGTATCCGTATTCATATTCATATCCATACTCATGTTCATATTCGCATAATCCATTTAGATATATATACATATGTCCCGAGTATCATTGTGTCTTATCTAAGACCAGCTGAGTTTAGCTGAGTTGACCCCTCCTAACATCGCAATCACGATACTAGGAGGGGTCAACTAGCTGGTCTTACAATCTGTCGCGAGTTTAACAATTTTTCCCCAGTAGGTACAAAAGTGCTCAGCGCCGCTATAGAAGTTTTAAAGAAGTTTTCACTTCAAAAAATAGTGTAAAGCTTTCAGTAAAAAAACTTAAGTAGCTAGCTTTGTAGGGCGTAGTTTCTGAGCGAATGAGTGTGAAATAACAATGTTTAGTACTGTCGCAAATCCTTAACCTTCCCTTGGTGAAAACACTAGAAACCGAAACGTATAGTATGAATATTTTGCCAGATTCAAACTCTGCAGTCTTGATCTATTTAGGAGACTGGGAGTTCTGTGAAAAGAATCCCGGGAAAAACAAATTTTCTCGCGAACTAGAGTGTGTTTGTGGTACGCGTACTCTCTACCGTACCGTACGCCTGATGGTACGCGATTACCGTTGCCCATAAACACCTGCAACACCAGATGTTCAAAAGTGCCTTGCCGGCCTTTCAGATGGGAGTACGCTCTATTCTTGAAGGTTTGAAGGTTTGATCTTTGGTTGGATCGGTCTGAAAATTCCTCTAAATAAACTGTAAAAATTACTATTAAGTACAGTCATATTCATTAAAATAATAATCCTGATCTTAACATAAACGAAATTAAACTTTCAGTTTTTTTCGCATTCGAATGAATATCTTAGACTTAAAAATTACTTTATGTCACACCTGGCCATAAAGTGGACATTATCGCACACTCCGCGCGCGAAAAAATCCACTTCCTGGCCAGGGGGTGACATAAAATTTTGTACTTACCACGGGCGATAATAAAGAAAGCCTCAGATCGCATATTTATCGCCCTTGCCTTCGGCTCGGGCGTAAAATACCTGCGATCTGAGACATTCTTTGTTTTATCGCCCTTGGTAAGTAATGTACTATTACGACAATTTTTGTCCACCTTCATAATTGGTGAAAGTGACTCCCTCAAAAGTCCTTATTTATTAACATTATTTACCGACTAATCCTACACTGCAGTAAATTCAGAATGAAGTATACAAGTTTCACGTTATTACAACGGAATACGGTTTAAAAGTGTAAATATATTTACGTCGTTGTACGTCCATCTTGAGTCGCAAATCTTACGATGCACCGTTCAGTTGACCACAGTCCGGCGCGCAAGACGCATCCTCCACAAGCCGCAATAAAAAAAAGAAAATCTTATCTATGCTCGTGCGGGAGCTAGTGATGTGCATGTGTATAAAAACTTTTTCGGTTTATTTGTTTTAAAACTTAACGGTGTTTTATGTTCACTGTATTTGGATAAAGGATATAATCGAAGCGGATCTTATACATCGCTGCTTGCACACGGATTACCATGGTGAGTTTTAGTGTTAATAACTCCATATAAAGAAAAGTTAACGTGGTTCGTAATTTACTGGCGCAAAAAAAAAAAACGGTTTACAGTTTTTGTTGAGGTCCAGTTTGAGTGAGTGGATCAGAGGTGTGCCTGTGTTTGATTAATATTTGGATGCTGTTTGCATGGCATGGTCTGATTATTTTTTTTATTTATTAGGACATTAGTATCGTGACATTCGTGATGCGATTCTGTATATAATAACTTATTATTAATGAGACTATGCATAAATATATCAGCAATGTACCTATGATAAAATAATATTCTGGTGTATATTAGGGACTATTGCTGCTTGATGAAATCTAAACGAACCGAGTTAGGGATCGTCCTAATCCAACGCGACTACGCGATTATCGCAAGTTCGCGCGAATTTTACTCGCGCGACTTGCGATCAAACATATTGAACGCGAACAGGGTGTCCTAATTGATCGCGCGATTGTCAATTAGGACACCAGCGCGGTAATCACGTAACGTTTTCGACCGTTAGTACGATAGATTTACACGTCAAATCCCATACTAAAACTGACATTAAACAATAAATATAAATTAAATACGTACCAACTGTAGTACATATCGTTACGTGATTACCCCGCTGTTCGCATTCAATATGTTTGATCGCAAGTTATTCGCGCGAGTAAAATTCGCGCGATCTTGCGATAATCGCATAGTCGCGTTGTATTAGGACTTAGGACGATCCCTTATTCGGTAAAGATGATCGACTAATGGCCGGGCTATTGGGTAAAACTACGGACGCCTGCATATAGGTCTTATTGTTATAATTATTTTAATTTATTTAGGAAAATAACGGTCATGTGAAAGTCAAAGTCATGAAAGTGTCATGATGATTTTCCTTGTCAGGCAGCACGATGTCATAATGACATTTCCTGTGACAAGGTTCCATGGTGGGTCACCATTTAGTTGGTTCCATAGTACATGCTTATGTTGGAGAATTAAGATCTCGCTATATATTTACGTATTCCTGAGGGGATTAATTTGAGACTGTTACTTGCATTTCACTGGCTTTAGCCGGTTTTACTTTAGGATCACGTAAACAAGCAAATTAACTTACTTTTATGGGTAAACTCATTCGCATCATCCTTTCACGTCAAGCTTATAACCTAACCGGAGCAAAAAATCTTCGCTAACATTATCTTATGCAACGTATATGCAACAGTTACGAGCACCCTGTATATGTCTCTGTAAGCGATCCTATTAACGATGTGAGGTAAACGTGCCTGTGTTTGACACTTTATACTACGTCGGTGACAAACAAACGGCCTGATGGTAGGCGGTCACCGCCGCCTAGGGACTGACCTAATGTGGACCTAATACATGGCAATTTCAATCTCAAGTCATGATGACAGAGATTGGGCACTAACGTGTCGAGCACTGGGACATTTAATTAATGTCGATCGCTAGCGAAAAGGTGCCTTTTAACTCAAATTATGACAAAAGTTGACAATTCTAATAAACTGATTAAAGAATCGGTATGAATTTAGATAGTAACGAAGATTACAGCGGAAAAAACAGATTTTGTTTAAAATTTATTGATTTGGAGTGACGATTGACGCTTGAAGCGATATATCTTATTGGAAATCGAAAAAAATCATATTAAGTCTATAATATTAGAGCCCAATAGTCCTCTCTGGATAGTAACGAATGAAAATGACAAGATATAAATCGTACCAAAAAGAACCTAAATATTTGAGCTTTTCTTACTGACTTGCAAAGAGATATGTTGGTAATGTTGGTACAATGCAAATACATTTACTGTTTACTATGTTCGTTATGTTGGTAGTGCAGAAAGTTATAGCAACTGCGTTATGTTATTATACTCTGTGCTCTTGTACTTGTCAATGACTGTTCGATTTTATTTTTGCCCTATGGCTGTCTAAAGTTAAACATATAATTTTAATATACAATTTGCCATTAGAAATCCGCATTTCATTTAAATAATATCAAGAAATCATCCTTTAACATCGAAAAGGAACCTTTTGTTCGAGAACAAAAATAATACCAACAGAATAATATCTTGGCCATTTCGCGCTTAATTTGGAAACCTGGTTGAAATCTGGTTTCCTACGGGACATGCTTTGCCTAGTGTAGGAACCATGCATAACACTGGAATTATTATTAGGAAATCTTTGCAGATTCTAAATGCATATTTCGGCTACTTAGAATGTAAACTCAGGTGAGACTAAGGTCAATCGCTGTTCAGTCATACATAAAAAAGAATAGAATATGTAAAGAAATTAAATAAATGTTTTATGTTTTTATGTTATGTTTTTTACAATATAGACAGTTGTCATTCATTACTTCTAAATGTTGTATTTGAAAATTTTGGCGTCACTAAGCGACTGTTGACTTTCCAACCCAGAGGGGAATTGACCTCTGCTATTCCATTATATTTTTGTACTTTCTTTATCGCGGATACGATAAGAGATGACTTTTTCTTTTGTTGTCTTCATCATAGTCATCATCATATCAGCCGTAAGACGTCCACTGATCACTGATGTACGTAGGCAACTGCCAAAGACTGCCACGATGACTCCCCAAGTCCCCATAACCTTCACCATCGATACCGAGAAAAAACTTTTCTTTAGGCTAGTTTTTGTCAAATAATTTTGGACAGGAAAATCTTTTCTCATTTCATAACCTTAAATATATGACAAGCCTCAATCAACGTATCACTGTCACGAATTTGTCAAAAAAGCGAATTTGTTCTCATTATCATGCGTATAAAGCGTAAACTACCTACTGCAAGTAAGTTTACTAAGACGACATATCTCACGAAGACGCGTTAATTTGACTATTGTAAAGGTTACGTCACGCTACACCTTTTCTCTCAGTGACAGAAAATAACAAACATTCCTACTGATAGTAAAATTAGTAAAGTATACGAACCAATGTGACAACATTTCATATCTTTATTTTACTAAACGGTTAAAACTCACGTATTAACTGTCACTCCCGAAACCCCGAACCCCCGAACTCCCGAAGAGTTCGAAACATGTCGCCCGAAGTGACAATTAATACGTGAGTTTTAACCGTTTAGTAAAATAAAGTTGTCTCACGAAAGTTTAAATTCAAACATTTCATATTTTTAACTACTTTATTTTATGAACTAGTTAGAAAATAGGTAATAATTTAAGCCACCCGTATTTTTAGGGTTCCGTACCAAAAAGGTAAAAAAGGAACCCTATTGGTTTCACTTTGTCTGTCTGTCTGTCTGTCTGTCTGTCTGTCTGTCTGTCTGTCTGTCACATCGCTAAATATCTCAGGAACTACTTATCCTATCGATTTGAAATTTGGAATAGTTATAAACAAGGGTAACCCAGATACATAGAAGATGGTTTTTTAAATTATTTTATTTTATTTTCTGTGAATAATGACAGATAAAAGGGGGTTCAAAATTTTAAAGTCTGGCAACTATGTCAAGTGGGGTATCATATGAAAGGGCTTGACTTGTACATTCCAAAACAATTTTTAGTTTTTTTTTTTCGTTGGGGAAATTTCGATTTACGAGGGAAAATGTAAAAAAAAATACCATTCCCCCCCCCTTATCTCCGAAGTTTACGAAGAAAAAAATTTGAAATTATTACACAACATTAATATGCATGTATATTTTACAGGAAAATTATAGCCATAGCTCTATCTAGTTTTTCTTTTTTTTAATCATCAAAAAACTCTTCTATACTAAGTTTGTAATTTAATCACCTTTGTATATATTTTTGTTTTATATTTAAATTTACAAAATTACGTTGAAAATACCTTCTTTCAAATAAAAAAACAATTATTGAAATCGGTTGATGTGATAAAGAATTATCCTTGAAAAACCAACATACGTACTAAGTTATTCAGTCGCGCAAATTAGTAACACAATGCGCCGATAGATGGTGCTGTCATGTTTTTTTAAGATTGTTCCTGAATTAATGGGGTCGGGACGGGTACACAACTACATATTCAAGAACTGTGTACGGAACCCTCGGTGCGCGAGTCGGACTCGCACTTGACCGGTTTTTTATTTCTTTTTCAATTTAACTCATTATTTCATTAAAAAAAAACACGTTGAAAAGTAGGTCATTCCAAAAGGGCGTAAGTAAAATATGACGTCATCTTCCCAACAAGAATCCAGAGCCACTCCAGAGCAGCGATTGTCTGTACTCTGTACTAAGGTCTCCCTGAATACAGCGAGGAAGATGACGTCAACTTTCGGTTTACAGTAATTTGCGATTTTTTCCAAATTTAACGGAGAAAAAAGTCTAAAAAAATGTTTTTTGTGTACTTCACACGTTTTTACCGAAATGGTTTTCGAATTAAGACTTTTGGAAATTATGAAATATTGTCGATTCCTAATCGTTTTTACATCTGGCCTTATGATTACCTAAATACCTATGAATTAGAATAATAGTTCTTGGACGTTAAGCTTTTTATTATACGGCGATGTATTTGTGCGCGAACTAGTATTTGTTTATAGAGCGTTCAATCCACAAAAGCAACTAGATACAATGAGAAAGAGATTTTTGTATGGATTAAACAATCTATATTAATAAGTAATATTTTTATTGTTTTTTTTTTGTATTCCATATTAATCATCATCATCATCATTATTTTATTTTTCATCATCATCGGATGATGATATATACAAGTCCCACTGCTGGGCACAGGCCTCCTTCATAGATGAGGGGGATTGGGCATTGATTAATCAATGTTTGTTATTTATATACATCATAAACTTATATTTAGAAATCATAAACGCCAATAAAAGCAAAGGTTAATATTCCCTGTTAAAATAAATTGGCTATCGTAAATCAAGTTAAAAGTTAATCAAAACTGTCAGTTTAGTAATATCTAGTTACTGATGATGCACAAAGTGTTGTACTCGTAGTAGTCATTGTAATCAATAACGTCTAACTATAAACATGTTCAATTACAGTTAACAGATACATTAATTCTACCTTTACCATAATCTTTACCGTCTAAACTTGTCTAGAAAATATAAATTGCCCATTCATTAAGTAAATTAAGTTCCATGCAAGATTATTAAGCGTAATGTAGGTGACAACTTATTTATTAACGATGTTTAATATTACTTAGATGCTTTTTTTAAGAACCAGTTTTGCAATAATTACGTAACAGTAAAATAAATTAAATTAAATGATACCACTCTCGTTTTCTATCGATTCTTTGTTTATTAACCTTGCCTTCATGAATTATTGAAATGAAGTGAAAGTATAAAATTAGCCACCGCGTTTCGCCAGTGTATGGTCCCCGGTAACGTTATACTCGCAAAATTGATTAAGTTTTCCATTTATCATATGACTGCAGTTAAATATTATTATTATTATTACAACTTTGAATTTCTTCGCGGATGTATGTATTCAAAGTTGTATGTGAAGTCCCCAACCCGCTCTGGGCCAGCGTGGGGACTACTGCCCAATCCCTCTCATCTATGAGAGGAGGCCTGTGCCCAGCAGTGGGACGTATATAGGCTGATGATGATGATGATGATTATTATTACTATTGGGAGCCTATTGTGTCCCACTGTTGGGCAAAGGCCTCCCCCCTCCGTTTCCAGCTCTCCCGATCTTGAGCTGCCTCCGGCCACTCCTTTAAAAAGGAGTCTAACTCGTCTCGCCATCGCCGGCGAGGTCTGCCTCGTCTCCGTTGCGAGCTGTCGGGCTGCCAGTCAGTGGCGATCTTGCAGTTAAATATAAAAAACAAAAAAAATTAAACATTGAACCGATATAGATAATGTATGAACAGGCAACCGAAGCAAGCGATAGGCGCCTCGCCTACTAGTAGTATTTGATTTGAACAATCCGGTCGTTTGTAGGTACGTAAAGTTCTTCATAAAACGCAGTTTAAAAATTCAACTTTAATATGAAATGAACACTTGTTTAAGAGTGTAAACGGCCGGTGCAATCTTACTTTTCAAGTGACACACGTCTGTGAATCGCGCCCTAGTTTGAGATGAGAGAAGACATACATTCAGAGTGTCAGTATGACTTGCCGAATGTCGTCGGCGAAAACGAAATGGTTTCCGCGCCAACAGATACTATAAATAATTTATTATAATCACATTATATTGAAGCGAACGTCTTCGAGAAACTCTTCGACGAATACCCATTTTGACGTTCCTATATAAACGTACGAATCATTTATATTCATAATATACACGATGACTTTTAATTGAAAAATATTAATGACCAACTAAAGTAGATTCGATTAGGCGAGGTCTCGTGCAATTATATCGTTGCTTAATTGTTTAAATTAATGAAAATGTAAAATACTAACTATCTACTAAAAGTATGGTTGTCCTATAGGTATTTCTTCAATTGTATGCGTGCACATGTCCGCTTTCTGTGCTTTTTTTCACTACTTGAAGTTCGCTTGTCCATAAGGTAAACTCCCCAATGCTCGACACCTTATTGTTTTGTTATCTGACTAACACCATTTCAGATTTTCTGGACAAGGGTATCCAAGTTGACGTCATTTACTTTGATTTTCGGAAGGCCTTCGACCGCGTGGATAACGATGTGCTACTACATAAACTTGACTGCATTGGCTTCTCCCCCCCTTTACTTAGATTTTTTGCCAGCTATCTGCGCGGTCGGCAACAATATGTCCAACACGGCCACTTTGTTTAAGATCCGTATCATACTCGATCTGGTGTTAGTCAGGGTTCAATCCTGGGACCTTTACTATTTGGGGTTATGGTTAATGACCTAGAATCTGTTATATTTAACGCGCAATGTCTTCTCTATGTTGACGACTTAAAATTGGTGTACGGAGTGAAGCAGGTCGCCGATTGCGAGTCGCTCAAAGAGGATATTGCGGCTGTGTTCAGGTGGAGTGTGGATAACAAGCTTCGCTTTAACGTGGCTAAGTGTTGTGTCTGCACTTTCAGTCGTGCTTCTGCCCCTATTCATGCACAATACTTGCTTGGTTCCGAGCCAATTAACAGGGTCTTCTCCGTGAAGGATCTGGGGGTAGTATTTGATACGGGTCTTTCTTTCCATGACCATATAAGGGATCTCGCCACCAGCTGTTTCCGTAGATTAGGTTTTGTTATGCGTAATGCTAGAGCTTTTTATGATCCAGTGGCTATAAAATTATTGTACAACGCTCTGGTGCGAAGCAAGCTCGAAGCATCTGCTATAATATGGAATCCTTACGAATCTACTTATATACTACTTTTAGAAAAGGTTCAAAAAACATTTCTAAGATTTCTATATAAAAAAATTTATGTGTATTACCCATACCTATATCCCACGAAATTTCTTCTTGGAACTTTGTCTTTCCACTCTTTGGAGGTGCGGCGCAATTGCTGCTTACTCAATTTTGTTTGCCGTGTTTTACGGGGGGAGTCAGATTGTCTAGAACTGGTTAGACAATTTGTAAGATTACAAGTCCCAGAAGTCCCACAAATGGCTCTTAGACCTCGTACGCGCCCGCTTTTAGCAGTGCCTCCGGCTCGCACTGTGTCGCACAGGAACTCGCCGCACCTCCGTGCTCTGACGCTGCTGAATGCCCTCTTGGTATCAACACCCGAGTGTGATTTGCTTGCGTGGCGATGGATGGCTGTGTGTAGGGAGTGTCTGAAGTTCTGTGAGATGAAGGATGATAGGCCTTCCAGTGTACCTATGTAGTTGATTATTGTTATTAGTATTGTTTTGTTTCTGTAATATTTCGTTTCACAGTGTATTAGATTAAGTACCTAAATCTGTAATGCTCTAATGCTGTGTAATATATTTAATTAAATAAATAAATAAAATAAAAAATAAATTATTATTAATAATGGGATTGCTCTTGGCCAGCATCTAGCCAGGGGGCAAAGATGAGGCCAACGGTGAAGCGAGCTCACCCAGAAAATGCCTATATTCACTCTTGCCTAGATAGCCTTGACTCTTGCCTAAGATGACATATCTGTCACTACGAAATAGTATTGAAAGTGCAATGTCTTGGATTAGTATCGCGACTGACATTAACCTTTTTTGTTTTTTGATTGGGACATTTACCTTAAATTTTCCTATTTTTTTATTTATATGCTGTTTATTATCCGGATGCACACATCAAGGACTAAGTTTTATATTTTTGCCAATTAAATTAATTAATGACGTATTATAATTTAGTTTAATTCACCTTGGGGTGGTTCCACCTCTTACTAAAGATATACATATAGAATACATAATTTTATGACTAAATTTAGTGCATTAGTTACATCTAGAAGCTCTAAAGGACATGGACAGAAACGTTTTTGTTTTATAAATTTTATAATTTAAGGATGATTCACGCTAGACCCTTCCGTGTCCAGAAATGTGACGTGAAACGTGTTTCTGGGCATTTTCACTTTTTAAAGTGCACCCCCTACTTTTTTTTCGGATCTCGGTGATTTTGGGGTATTCAAACTCAGAATCACGAACTACTATCCATTTCTGCGAAGAAAAAAAGTGTCCCGCCAAAAAAAGTCAGTTTTGTGACGCTTTTTTCATACAGTTTATATGGCTCGTCACAAAACTGACACAGAAAATTTGTATGGAAAATCAAGGATTCTTCATCTGAATCAATAGTACTCGTGATTCTGACCCAAAATCACCGAGATCCGAAAAAAAAAGTAGGGGGTGCAATTTAAAGTGAAAATGCCCACCTACAGAAATCGATGGACGCGTGACGGCCGTCGATTTCGAAAACGGGCCGGCCGGCGGCCTGTAGCTCTAGTATAAGATTTTTCGAAACATTAACTAATTCGAACGCGTTTGCGTTTTGTCTCAAAATGTATTAGTTCGAAAAAACTTATACTAGAGCTACAGGACACGGAACTGTCTAGCGTGAATCATCCTTTATACACCTAAGTTACATAGAAAGGAAATATAAGCAAGTATTTACCTACTTACTTATATAAGAAAAAGTACTTAGAAGCAATCTTCGTTATTTAAATTACCCTATAGGTAGCTGTGATATGACGTCACTTTCAAAATAGTACTTAAAAAATCTACAAAAAAAACATCATACAGTACGATTACTCAACTTTGAGATCGAATCAAAGACTTCTATCTTGGTTGCCGAAAGAGCTCAACGCTCTGTTCTAAAGGTGATGCTGAGGAAACCATACAGGTACCCAACAAACAGCCTTTATGCAGAAGCTCTTGTCCTCACAGTTCGTCAGCTTTTCATTTATAAAGTTTGCATTACGGTTCACAGAAATAGCTTAAAAATGGAAAATTACGCCAACCTGTTAACGAAGAGAGTTTTTGTGCTTCCTAAACCTAGAGTTAATACTACTTTCGGCAGACGCTTTGGCGATGTCCTTGGTATCACACTTTATAACATTGCTGTAAGGCAACAACATACAATTATACATAGCTCAGTTAGTGAGACCAAAAAGTTAATCTATAAGTGGCTAACCTCGCTGAGTTACATAGAGACTGAGACCTTACTCTTAAAATTAGTATAAGATTAGTAATTGTACCAAAAATTTAAAGTTAGTTCTTTAAGATACGCTTCCAATAATTACATTATAACTAGAATTGTTAATCATAGTTACTAAGTTAACTTTGTATTAAACTTGCGCATGACATTTAAATATTTAGCTGGTCTCCCGCGATACAGGCCTAGCCTAGTGCGGGGACTCCTGGAATCTCTGTATAAACAGAATGTCATGCACCAAATGCCTGTTTTGTAATTCTTTTTGTATCTCTTTCTTTTCTGTGCAATAAATACTTTTTATCTTTTTTATCTTTATCTTTGAATAAAATATCCAGTGGAATTACACTGAGCGAAAAAAAATACTAATTATTAGTAAGTTTTAGTGAATCCCAGGACAAGGAGATTATATACTAACGGTTACAAAACAGTTTTTGATAATAGTAGTTATTTACTAATACCAAAAAAATTGTCCTTGTAACTACTAATTACTACTAAACTTTTTCGCACAGTGTAAGAGCATGTATCAGTGTCAAAATTTAAGTAAGTAATAAATAATAATAGCCTTAAGCCTTTATTTTCTTTTGACAAGTCATTCAATGTTTCATTGTAAATGTAACGAAGTTTAACACACTTTAGCCACACTCGTTATGTTTGACACTCGTCTCCTTAGCTCGTGTTGGGTCAACAGTGTCCGAGAATATTCTTGGAAATCCGTCATTCAGCGCGAAAGTTAATCTTCGTCGAGGCAGGTAATTAAATCTGCATTTAAAGCATTTTCGGTGCTTAAATATGGAATTGAGATGATAAATATACATATATAAGTGAGGTAACTGTAATAGAGCTATATATATGTAATTTTGTTTGCTATAGTGGCGTCATCATACATGTTACTACGCTTTTATAATGAGACTGTGAATGAGAGAATATTTAAAATGTGGTTAAAATAAGTAAGAATAAGTATGTATTAATTAAGGTGTCCCCTTCTTTTACAGAAAAATGTTTCGTAGAATGAATTGTTTCGCAGAATTTTCGTTTCACAGAAACTTTTTTTTTTCAGAAACCGGTAGCTTTTTAGGTACAGTTAAAGTGCAATTTTGTTGAACCCAATTAGATCTACTAGAAAAGTAGGTTAGGTTAGGTTAGAACTGCGACCCTTTTGTAAAAAAAAATTTTCTATGAACTGAAAATTCTGCAAAACAATACGTCTATGAAACTTCTGTCTGCGAAACAAAGTACAACCATTAATTAAAGTACATACTGCTTGGCCTACACTTCATAATTCTACCTTACGTATGTATGACGCAAGATGACTTTTAGATTAGTCGTATGTGTGTATCTTTTGTTTACAACATACATTCATCTAATAAATATATAGTCCTCCTCATCGATTTTGATGAAGGCGACCCTGACAAAACTTAAGAGTATTTGCCCTATTGTAAGCTCTAATATGGCTGGCTAGGCCGAACTTGCTCTTGAATACTCTACTGCATGCGTGACAGTAGAGCTGGCCAGACAGACGTGTTATACATATGTACGTATGTATCTCTTTTCTTAATTGGCGGAATTAAGTAATATCGGAAACTCAAAAGTAAAAATATAAGAAAAATCAAAATTCAAACATTTATTCTGCAAATAGGCCACAAGGGCACTTTTACATGTCAATTTACAATTTACTCGTAATAAAGTCTGTCAATAAAAGCATATGCTAGGTACATTTTTCATGAGAAAAATTAATTTATAATTTAAGAAATAATGACAATAAGAATATAATAAATGTTTCATGTCAAAATACTAATTATCTATTACAAATATTACAATATCAGTATAATTAGAGATGTATAAGGTCTCAGTCTGAATAATAAAATTTAATATAGTATCCCAAAGATGTAAATGGTCTCTGAGCGTCAAAATATTAATAATAATAAAGACTCGGTGTATCCCTTGCATTTCATGAAATTGTCAAAAGGGCCTCTACGTGTTGGCTATGTGGTACTCGATGGTACTTCGGTACCTCGGTACTTCGGCTCCGCGCACGCCTCCCAAAGGTCCGGGACACCATTGTCCCGTGAACGGGAATGACTATTCTAACGTGCTAAACATGGTATATATCCCGTTATTAATTGGAATTTTAATAAATGGCCTGTTTTCTAATGATATGTAATATATCTCTCACATACTCTGCTATGTCTCCAGTAATAAATACACATTCATTTCATGTCGCGCCGCCGTTAATTGCTCCAAATCTACGTTACCAAATTCTAACAGAGAATTTTACTGAATACCTTTTTAGAAATTTGTTCGCGTATCATCTATCAGAACCGAACCGTGTGTGCGCACGCGACGTTTAAAACATTTTATAAACGTTTCATATGATTGCAAGTAGGTTAGTGTGGAAAATGATTTACGTTCCGTTAAAATGGTTGGACGAACTTGCTCTCATTGTGATTGGTTGTAGATACTATCGATGGGGAAAGTTACGTCTTAATTTAAGTTCGTTTTACTTACATGGCTGTTTTACTGTAAAGTCCCAATGCACGCACGATGCTTTGCTGAAGTTCACAGAAATTATCGGTAATTTTACAATGTTTCTCATGTTTAGCTTGGCGTACACTGAGCGAAAAAAAATACTAATTATTAGTAAGTTTTAGTGAATCCCAAGACAAGGAGATGATATACTAACGGTTACAAAACAGTTTAGTAGTAATTAGTAGTTACAAGGACAATTTTTTTGGTATTAGTAAATAACTACTATTATCAAAAACTGTTTTGTAACCGTTAGTATATAATCTCCTTGTCCTGGGATTCACTAAAACTTACTAATAATTAGTATTTTTTTTTTCGCTCAGTGTATAGGATGGAATTTCTGTATAGTGAAATAAATATAAAAAAATCAGTGCATTATATTTCAGTGGCTTTCATAATTCGAGTTTTTACGCCAAATCTTGGGATTACTTAAGTGTTAAGCGGACCCAGGCTCCTTAGAACACACTCGGTCTCTGTCTGTCTATTAGGTACTATAGTGGCGTACGGATCAAGAAAAGGGAAAATACGGCGTTTAATGAACAAAAGATTTCCTTTGGCAGGATTGATATCTATAGTCTAAAGATGCATTTACGAAGTAGAGCCCCCCGGATTTTTCACGTGGTAAGAAATGGGGGGGGGGGGGGTCCAAACATAGCAGCCGACCTGTACATTTCAAACTAAGCTAACTCCTTTCTTATATCTACTAAGGCAAGTTTGGTATCATTTTCGTATAAAAGGAATACACCGACATCATTTCTGATCGTACATTTTACTATTTTGGAACAATTTTCTGACTAAAATCGCAAATTTATACATTTTTAATTTTTACTTTTTGATTCAGCGCTCTGATATTGGATGTAAAAAGTTGATTTAAATAATGAAATAAATACTATAAGAAAGCTCGTTTTATGCAGATTCTAAATATATAAATATTAATATAGCTCTGTTTACAAAATTATGACAAAAAAAATATCATGGGTCGCAAGATGGCTGCGCGGGCGGATCGGTAAGTACCGAAATACGTTACTAGCTACTGGGTACAGTCACCGAATTGAAATGTTTTCCACTTTTAAGAGTAAAAATAACTAATAGAGAATCTTACCTGACTATAACGACGTGTCGACTAACTCGACGTGTTGACTAATAATAACAATGATAGTTCCTCTAAGTTATTTTCAGGTTTTAAAACGATGACTGTGATAAAAATTACACTGTAATATTTTATGGATTTTAGTTTCAGTGTGCATGCGCTTAGGGCAGCCTATCAAGCAGGTCACTTGTGGGGACAAACTTTAAATGACACACAATATATACCAGTGGCGGCGCGTCAAAAATATTCTTAGGGAAGCCGGAAATAGTTTGCCTTTCTTATTCTTCATGAGCCGTACTAAAAGAACTGGTGTGGCTGAAAATTAGGCAAGCCGGTGGGAATCGAGTTGTATGGACGCTCCGCCACTGATATATACCTTCCCTAACAGACGAGTGGATAAAAGGAGGAACAGTGGCAGCCCGTATGGACAACCCAACACAGAATCTGGAATGCGGCACGAGAACTTAGCTGCAAGAGCAGCTGCAGAGGCCACTGTCCTTGAAAGCGAGAATGAATGCCATGCACGCTGCTTCAAGACCTGTGGGTAGTCGCAAATGCGATTACTGATGGTTTTAAATGTGTGTCCAGTGTGGACCAGGGGTTTCAGCAAAGATGACGTCGAGGAGGCCGAAGGAGAGTACAATATCTTTATCAGTTTATACTGGTCCTGGGTTTAAAAAATCATAACTAACTTCAAAAAAGATGAGGTCCTGTGTTCGACTGTAAATATTTTTTAGATATGTTCACAAATATCTTTGCTAGTTTAAGACCGATTAGCGTTTTTTTTTTGGTTTGGAAGGGGCTGCCTCAATGATGTTTTCTTTTAAATTTGGTCAAGATCTGATAATGGGATCCATGAGAAAATGGACACTCTTCAATTTACAAAGGTATCTCCGCGGTATATGAATGCTAATTATTACTTACAAGGTGGACCAATATCATGTTTTTATTATTATTAATAAGGCAGCACTTTTAGGGAGACCCAATATTATTTTGGACAGGATCCGTTAATGTTAGTTGGCATTTTTTTTTAATTTAGCCGTTATCCATATAATTCATGGAGTTCGATTTTGTACTATCGTTTGTAGGGGCCTATCTTTAGAAGTAATCAAACGATTTTAAAAATTCTTTCTGTAATAGAAACCTACATTAGTCCTTAATAACATAAGCTAAGACTTTTTGTAAATCGTTAACTCGTACGAAGCAGGGCGGCTCTCTAAAATTTGATAAATTATTACGTGAAATTTTAGGGCGAAATTGATATATTTCATTGTTTTTTTAATATTTTAAGACGTGAATTGACATGAAATATGTTTTTATTGAGTTAATAAACCCACCACTACCATTCCAAGAGCACAAACTATGTTTTTTAATTAATTTGATTTTTTGTTCTATCTTTTATTTCTTAATTAGGGTTCCGTACCAAAAAGGTAAAAAAGGAACCCTATTGGTTTCACTTTGTCTGTCTGTCTGTCTGTCTGTCTGTCTGTCTGTCTGTCTGTCTGTCTGTCTGTCTGTCACATCGCTAAATATCTCAGGAACTACTTATCCTATCGATTTGAAATTTGGAATAGTTATAAACAAGGGTAACCCAGATACATAGAAGATGGTTTTTTAAATTATTTTATTTTATTTTCTGTGAATAATGACAGATAAAAGGGGGTTCAAAATTTTAAAGTCTGGCAACTATGTCAAGTGGGGTATCATATGAAAGGGCTTGACTTGTACATTCCAAAACAATTTTTATTTTTTTTTTTTCGTTGGGGAAATTTCGATTTACGAGGGAAAATGTAAAAAAAAATACCATTCCCCCCCCCTTATCTCCGAAGTTTACGAAGAAAAAAATTTGAAATTATTACACAACATTAATATGCATGTATATTTTACAGGAAAATTATAGCCATAGCTCTATCTAGTTTTTCTTTTTTTTAATCATCAAAAAACTCTTCTATACCTACTAAGTTTGTAATTTAATCACCTTTGTATATATTTTTGTTTTATATTTAAATTTACAAAATTACGTTGAAAATACCTTCTTTCAAATAAAAAAACAATTATTGAAATCGGTTGATGTGATAAAGAATTATCCTTGAAAAACCAACATACGTACTAAGTTATTCAGTCGCGCAAATTAGTAACACAATGCGCCGATAGATGGTGCTGTCATGTTTTTTTAAGATTGTTCCTGAATTAATGGGGTCGGGACGGGTACACAACTACATATTCAAGAACTGTGTACGGAACCCTCGGTGCGCGAGTCGGACTCGCACTTGACCGGTTTTTTTTTTAATACTTCCACAGTAGGTATATTTTTAAATATAATATTAACAGGGTTTTCTGAAGACCAATTTTTTTTCAAAATGTGGAGGTGTTTTTTAAAGTAATGGCCATTTTTCTGTTTTCAGTATGAATGAAAAATTACCTATTTTTTGTTAATTTTCGAAAATTTTGTATGGAATGGTCAAAAAATAGTTCCAGAATTGAATTTAGCATCCTTGATTTACTCGAAATTGACACCCAACTTGACCCAGTAGCTTAACTGGCGCAGATATCAAGATTAACCTGGACTCATCCCCCCTCAAAAATTTGACATAAAAAATTTCGAGGGCTCTACTTCGAAAATCCATCTCTGGGTCCTAAAGGACCTACCCTGATACAGGAAATCTTTTGTTCACGAAATGCCGTATAAGTCCTCTTACCGAGGCCACTACTACAGGCAGTTTTCTCAATCAAGAATACAATATTAATACAGTGATTTTTAATCAAGTCACGAGTGTTCTAATAACCTAATTTAAAAAGGAAACCACATGCTGCAAAACAATTGAAAATCGCTGAAAACAAAATCGATTGTCAAAACCAACAACCTTCAATTGTTTTCAAACAAAGTAAAATTTCTCCATATGACTTGCGTTATTTAACATCATGATCTCTATTCCCTGTATTTAAGGCTTGTAATATTTTTTACGGTTTGCCAAGTCACGTAGCTGTCATTTTAAGCACGTTTGGTCAAGGATGGTGTAGCCGCATTCCGTTTAAGTTCATGACATAATGACTCCGCTTTATTCGCTTGTCTCAGTTTTATTGTCAGTTGTATCAGCGAAAGTGGTTAAAAAGTCATGTTAACAGGAATAGAAAACGACAGTGAGATTTATTTGTTTGTGTAATTGACATTGATTTAATGGCTTTTGTTTATGTGGATGCTGGAAATAATATTGAGCTGATATGACAAAAATTCTCCTTGTGGTATATATATAGTGGCTTATGTGTATAATGTAAAACTGGTAAAGGTATTTGAACGCAAATGGCTCTACTCAATCAATTGCTTAAAGGTTAACTGGAAGAGATGCCTTACAGGGATAAATTTGCCTTTGTATTTTTGCCTGAGGCTTGTGTTTACAGGAATCGAAGGACCCTCGAATTAAAAGTCGTTTACCGGTCGGCGACTATGATTTCAAAATTAGAATTAGTGTACCTAATTTTGAAAACATTACATTCCATTGTCCACTATTCCCTATGAATTTCTACTTTCCCGTAAACATAGAAATCTGTGCGCAATATATCAGTTCCTAGACACTGCTCTAATCAACTTAGCCACGGTACATGTTAAATCCCACTCTACGTAGAGCTATCGCATCGTCCGCTTTCTAGAGCAGATTAATACTTTCCGCTAGATCTCCCCGCTCTATGGTATGTCACTCGTAATATCTATAACGTTGTCGGTTTTATACTTTCAATATTATGTGGAAATGTAATCCTCCTAGCTTTTTACTTATGTTAAATTGATACCAGTATCACGACTGCTGGGCAAAGACACGCGGATAATTGGATATCTAGTGAAGGAACAGAATATAATAAAATACAAATATAAACGACTAGAACTAAACTAAACTTACCTTAATCTAATGCGTTAAGCGAGGAACGAGCCAGCTTTACACTGAGCGAAAAAAAAATACTAATTATTAGTAAGTTTTAGTGAATCCCAGGACAAGTAGATTATATATACTAACGGTTACAAAACAGTTTTTGATAATAGTAGTTATTTACTAATACCAAAAAAAATGTCCTTGTAACTACTAATTACTACTAAACTGTTTTGTAACCGTTAGTATATAATCTCCTTGTCTTGGGATTCACTAAAACTTACTAATAATTAGTATTTTTTTTCGCTCAGTGTACGGTCACCAGAAGATCGAATAACCATGTGAGAGATTTTTTGGAAAAGTTTTACTGCCCCCGGTTCACTAGGTTCAAGCCCGGCTTGGGCCTATGTGACCGATGTGTATATGTGACGATGCCGTGGCACCTTGGGCCCCAAGGTGTCCACGGTGCCGCAAATACGTGGCTATCACCTAGAGATGCATATTATCTAGTACAATGTAATTTTTTTTTGTGGACTGCTTGTGCTTAGTTAATTTGTTTTATGAATAAATGATTGAATATATGTAATTTACAATGTTGTTAATGTAGCAGTACGTTCAGTAGATAGTTGACCCCTGCGTCATAACTCGGCGATCTCTGATTAGGGGCACGGTCCAAAGATGGAACGCTGCGCTTACGGCGTCCAACTCAGACTACCTATACATACACTTGGGTATTCCCGCCGGCGGGGACGTACACCGCGCGGTCGCGACAACACAGACTCGCATAAGTCCCTATCTATTTGTTCCGGTACCGCCACATACCGGGTAGAGTTGGTCCGTCACGGGGTCCTAAGGCTGCGTCACGGGGGTGACACGCGAAGGAAAGCAAGCGCTGTGGGTAAGTGTAAGTATGTGTGCGTGCGCTGTCGGTACACGCGTCAATTGTTTGAGCGAGTGCGTAGCGCGTGGCATGGGCGAATCGCAAGCCGCGACGGTAACCCGATCGTAACCCGGCTTGTCATCCTGGCCTGTCAGGGACGAGGTAACTGACCTCGGTGCGGGGGGTTCGTGTCCGTTCTGTATGTAATACTATTATACTATTCAGTCGGGCCTAGTTGAATTAGTTTTATGATGGACTCTTCTCAGCTATAGCCTAGATTTAGTGAACCAGCGACAAAAGTTTCAGTATAGCTCGATTCCAGTCGTCTTGGTTGAAGCCGCTCAACCAATCTCACTGGAGCGCAAACTCTTAGTATTCCATTGGTCAGCCCGCGTGGTCGTGTCGGAGGTTTCCCCTAGATTTTCCCCAGGCTACTCTCCAACCGCGCACTCCTATCGCTTTTTTGGGCCCGTTATTTAAAAAAAGATAGTTGACATCGTTAACGCTGTGTCATGTCATAAGAGCGAACTAAGTAGGTACTTAGGTAGTCATAACACATAAGTCATTAGGTCATAATAAGTTACTACATACCCCATTACTTTAAAATACATACCATACCACATAAGGAAGACTGTGAGTGTGAAGGCTACCTGTACTTAAACACTGAGTTAGAAACCGTCCAACCAACTTAATTGATAGCGGAACAAGTAGATATACTTACCTACTTATCAATAACTAAGGTTAAATTACCATAATACCTAATTGCTAAACGGATACCAATTTCCAACATTACCAATTAAATACACAATTGACAATATTTCATAATTTCCAAAAGTCTTAATTCGAAAACCATTTCGGTAAAAACGTGTGAAGTACACAAAAAAACATGTTTTTAGATTTTTTTCTCCGTTGATTTTGGAAAAAATCGCAAATTACTGTAAACCGAAAGTTGACGTCATCTTCCTCGCTGTATTCAGGGAGACCTTAGTACAGAGTACAGACAATCGCTGCTCTGGAGTGGCTCTGGATTCTTGTTGGGAAGATGCCGTCATATTTTACTTGCGCCCTTTTGGAATGACCTACTTTTCAACGTGTTTTTTTTGTATGAAATAATGAGTTAAATTGAAAAAGAAAAAATACGGGTGGCTTAAATTTTTACCTATTTTCTAACTAGTTCATAAAGTAAAGTAGTTAAAAATATGAAATGTTGTCAATTGATTCCCAGAGGACGTCCCCATGTGGTGTTGGATTAATACAGCTCCGCCATTTATTCCCGTGGGTGTAAAGCCCCGTTTATCGTTTAACCATCGGGTGCATCGGCATTCAGCATGTACCTATTGAAACTATTCGAAACAGCCACCAAACGTCTCTATGCACGGAACTCCCATAACCCCATATTTGTACTATGGTAACGTAGATTACCTACCTTACGTTAAGTAACCCATATATAAAGTAATACTGTATTTCATATCCGCGATCTGTATCGAGTACTGTGTTCATCAACATCAACACACAGTACGTAAACACCATAAAGATATACTTTCTAGCACTTCATCGTTGAGAAATAAGATCGAAACTTCTTTATGTTTGTTCTGAGTAGGGAAATCAATTTGATCTAGGATATAAAGCTAGTAAAGGTACATACCTTATATATATACGTATTATCTTATCATCATTCGTGTAAACACAAGCTCTGCGTACTTACTTAATAATGTAATACCTATGTTAAAGTCGCGTACCTACTTATAGAGCAAAGCGACTACGACCTGTGTTTTTATTATAGGTACCCAGGTACCAGTGGCGGCGCGTCAAAAATATTCTTAGGGTAGCCGGAAATAATTTGCCTTTCTTATACTTCATGAGCCGTAGTAAAAGAACTGCACGGGCTGAAAATTAGGTAAGCCGGTGGGAATCGAGTTGTATGGACGCTCCGCCACTGCCAGGTACTAAGTAAGTACCTATTTTTAGTTGAAAAATCAAGAGATACTTAGAGTGTATAAATAAATAGTTGTGGACAATCTTACACAAATCGACCTAGTCCAAAACTAAGCGAAGCTTGTAGCTACTATAGGTACCTAAAAGGCG
This sequence comes from Cenopis cana, assembly GCA_951800055.1. Classification (NCBI taxonomy): domain Eukaryota; kingdom Metazoa; phylum Arthropoda; class Insecta; order Lepidoptera; family Tortricidae; genus Cenopis; species Cenopis cana. The sequence continues at coordinate 1,322,487 of OX637492.1, read as the reverse complement.
GCGATAAACATACTTGTATAGATAAATAGATACTTACATAGTACATACATAGAAGCAACTCAGGAACAAATATTATCGTGCTCATCACACAAATAAATGCCCTGACCGGGATTCGAGCCCGGGACCTCCAGCTTCGTAGGCAGGGTCACTTCACTACTAACAGGCTAAAGTGGTCGTCAACCTTATTCTTCACATAGGACATACGACGCAATCAATGGCACTTCTAGATACAAATCAAAATCTACTAGCATCTCTAAAAAAGAAAACTTGACAGTTAGTCATTTTCTCAAAAAATATTCTTACTCGCATCGCAATATTCTTACTACAGTGACAATAATAAAATTAAATGAAATGAAATGAGATTATATATAGGTATTATATAATTTATGTATATAGTATGGCTGCGGTCTTCTAAGTAATTCGACATTTTCACCGGTATAAATATGAACGAAATGAATTGCGCAGTGCCTACCTTAAAATCTATATCTAAATTTAAGGCGCTACACTGAGAAATTTGGAGACTTTGAAACGCTGTCCTGCCCAGACTAGCAAACAGTAGGGGCTGATTTTCAGATATATGATTCTTGACTATATGATTGTGGTACTGACAATAGCGAAACATGATTGCTTAAAATTTTCTCGATAGAAAATAAATCCAAAGTCGTGTCTTTTTTTCCTCAGCCTACTAAAACAACGCATTATTAAAAGACACGATTAAGTTAATATGATGGTATTTTACCTCATCTAGGTACTGACAAGAGGAAATTTAATAAACATGCACACAGTCAGATATTTAACGAGATTTGTCTAAAAAGTCATTCTCGGAGAGGGTTGCATCCCGTTTTGTCGTGAGCGAAAAACAAAGGGTGTCTCTTTCAATCGATATTATATCGCCTTAAATAATGGGTCACTACTCACTCATCACAATGAATAGCATCAATTATGCATGCATAGAAAATTTTAAGCAATCATGTTTCGCTATTGTCAGTTAGCGAAACATGATTGCTTAAAATTTTCTCGATAGAAAATAAATCCAAAGTCGTGTCTTTTTTTCCTCAGCCTACTAAAACAACGCATTATTAAAAGACACGATTAAGTTAATATGATGGTATTTTACCTCATCTAGGTACTGACAAGAGGAAATTTAATAAACATGCACACAGTCAGATATTTAACGAGATTTGTCTAAAAAGTCATTCTCGGAGAGGGTTGCATCCCGTTTTGTCGTGAGCGAAAAACAAAGGGTGTCTCTTTCAATCGATATTATATCGCCTTAAATAATGGGTCACTACTCACTCATCACAATGAATAGCATCAATTATGCATTACCTACTTACTCATCGCTAGTATCGCTGCTAAACTAGATCACACTTAACGCAATTATCTACCGCTACTTCTAATCCATCTTCTAAATACTGTTTCGACTAAAGACTGGCATCATGAACATACATTTTAGACATTTTAGCCTCTTTATTTATAAAAATAACTTACCTCTTCTAAATTAAATGTATTTTATGTCACACCTGGCCATAAAGTGGCCATTATCGCACGCTCCGCGCGCAAAAAAACCCACTTCCTGGCCAGGGGGTGACATAAAATTTTGTACATACCACGGGCGATAATAAAGAAAGCCTCAGATCGCATATTTATCAGTAAAATACCTGCGATCTGAGACATTCTTTGTTTTATCGCCCTTGGTAAGTAATGTACTATTATCCCTATCCCACAATAATAAATGTATGTATGTATGTAAGCAATTTATTGCAGTTTTTGTATAAGGTCTTAAGTAGGACTTTATTATGAAGAAGTAAGGTACACATATTTATGGATATAGATATATACGGTGCTGCCTGAAAAACCGGATCTCAGCTCCCAATAACGACCTTGGATCGGATTGGAAACTTAATGGCCCCCCCATATGCATAATTCATGCCATGAGTATATTTAGAAAGATATGAAAGTAGAAATTTGCATTGTTAGGTAAGCTTACATCAAACATGGTCAATGTCCCCTGAGGCTCGCATAAACTCACGCCGTTAAGGCCCTTAACCCATTATGACCTGAATTATTTTAGGGTTTCAGAAATTGATAATATTTTAATATATTGTTGTCTAAGGCCCCCTGAGTTGTTTTCGATTATTAAAAGTTAAATTGATTTATTAGTTTTGGAAATAACAATGGGTGCCATATGGCACTGCTAGGCCAATACGTAAGCTTAACATCTCTCTATTAAGTATGTATTAACTTTTTATTAGCTAAGTATTATTACAGTTTATTTATAAAATGATGAATATATTGAGGAACGTAGGAATTAATAAATAAAAAACGCATTTTTTTCACCACTTTATTTGAGGGTACATAGTTTTTTAGTCCTACACACGAACATGCACAGAGCCCTACGCCACATTTGTTGCATTGCAGTCTTGTCTGACTCTTACACAACTCCATAGCACATTTGCGACGGTATTCGCTGGGCACTAATAAGTGATTCCGACCATCATAGCGAATATCATCAGAGACCCTATTGCCTGTTTAAGAAGTCCTAGACGCTGAAGGTCGGCCGCCGCCTTGTGGTATATTTTGAACCGAGAAAAGTCTGTACGAAGCACCTCCTTCTTCGTCGCCCGAATCTTGATCAGAGTCGATTGCAGGTTCTGGAGGTTCAATGACTTATGTACAGCAAACGCGGCACGATCTTCTCATCTTCTTCTAGCAGGGCTAGTGCCTCATGAAGTACAACCCCTACCGAGAGAAATAAATACTTAAGTATTACCTATTCAGAAACCAAAAATACACACATTGTTTTGAACTTTCGCGATATTCACATATATTAGTAGTTAATAATGTTTATTTTACGAGATTAAGTCCCGTTTAACTACAAAAATACACACTCCACGCTTTATTGGAATATACTACAAAGGCCTAGAGGTGCCGTACGGCACCCATAAATTTTGACGTACCATAAAAAAAATACGCAAACAAAACTGAATTATATTACAATGTAATCTAGTCACACCAATACTAAGGGATACAAAAAACTGCATTTAAGTAATAAATTACACGAAATATAAATATTTTTACCCACTTACCGCAACGTGAAATCCATTTTCTGCAATAATTTTGAAACACTAACTTTGTGACTCTCGTGGCGATCTCAACAAGTACACCAGTTAAAACAAAGCATTGAAACAGATAGCTGCCTCGCTCTAGCACCGTATTGATAGCTAACCGTCGGGCTTTACTGTTCGTGGCGCGCGAATGGCGCGAATTTCTAAACGCCTTGAATTGGGTGTCAAACGGCACCGCTAGGTTATAATGGGTTGTAACTATTTAAACACGTACGATACGAGACTCAGTTTTATGAAGCAATTGGACTCGTTATCCGTAACCCGCACTGTAATAAACTCCCATGCGAGTCCGTAGGTACGTGTGTAAATATCTAAGGCTTTTTATTCAAAGATCTCCTGGTCCTCAATGGCCGGTTACACCCTCAGTCAGTTCCTAGTTCTATTATCACGGAAACATATGGGTACCTACCTAATTAATTGCCGGTTTTGCGGAAAAGCGGACACAATGCGATAATGGGCGGCATTTAGCATACGGCGACTTCCTGATTTGTCGGTGCGGAGGCAGTACGATATAAGAAAAGAAATGTCAGTGTCACACTTTGGAACGAAAAACCCCTCTCCATAGAAATAGGAATTTATTTTTTTAAGTGTATGTTTTTTTGATTGAAATTCAATCCTCTAGTTATCTTTAGGTCAAAAAATGAATATGGGCAAGTTTGGCTGAAAAACCGATGAGTTATAATTTTTGACGAAAATTTTGTATGGAGAGTATGCAAAAAAACGTAATATCTCAAAAAGTGCAAGGAAAACCGTAATATCCTACCGCATGAATTAAGTACTAATTATTTGTGATTTTTTGGCATACTTGTTATTTCCCGGACAGGTGCACTTTTTTTTTTAATCAAAAATTAAAATATTAACATTTGTATGTATTAAGCTTGGTAATAAGACGAAAAATGAACAAAAAATATTTATAATAAGGTACACAAATAAAAATAATACCAAAAATAAAGTAAAAGGAACAAAAACTAAATGCTAGAAATTACCTAATATACAAATAAACACTAATTATCAATAAACTAATCAATTTCTTCGGTTTCTGCGTCACTTATTTCATCATCCACTTCGGAATCGGAGTCTATCTCGGAAGCGTACATCATTTCCGATTGATTTTCTGATTCTGAATCGTATAGAAGGTTCAGGGTTTCAGTGAATAAGGTTTGTCTCTTCCTCTTGTGTAGTGTTGGCCTCATTGCAGTTAGTTTAGGATCTGAGGATAGCAGTAACATATTTAAAATGTCACGATTCGAATCCTGCCTACGCTTTTTTTGAGAATTGTGTTCCCGGAACCGTCTGAAATCTTTATTTCGGGCCTCAGATGCTTCTTCTGAAAGGCAACCGATCGGCAAAACTGCGTTGTGGGCAATAATGTCCGCTCCATGGACCAGTAATTTATGTACAGTTGCGGACATATGGTACCAGTTATAGAGTTCTACATATTTTTTTACCGTTTGGTGGGCATATTCTCTATATTTTTCCACATTTATAACTTCTCCCGAGGTAATTGCTTGCACGATTACTGCAAATCTTCTGATCAGTTCTTCATCTAGCCCTGTAATGCGTGCTGTTTTTTCCAGGTTTTTTCGTCATCTTCGTAATTTGTTCCCTCAATGTAGATGCTGCTTCTGGATTCTTGAGCACGAATTCAATAACTGCCGCAAAATCATCCCGGCCATCCTGTTTCAGACGTTCTGCAGCAGCATATGCCAGTTCATCAGCATCTTCGGCAAGTAATTCACTTAATCTTTTCTTCTTCTGCTTGGTTCCCAGATCTTCAAATGGCTTACGTTTTATTGTAGTCATTGTTCCGACCGATGACGTCGACGGTTCTTGATCGATTATATCAAATTGTTCTTCCGTGGGTGAATCAACTCGCAAAACTACGAAGCTTGGCCAATCTACATTTTGCATTAGCCAATCTTCATAAGTGTTTCTAAATTTCTTCGTATCTCTTCGGCATTTCTTCCATCTTTCCGAAGCAGCTCTTGAAAATCTTCGGCAAAATTCTTTGAGGGTATCGTACTCTTCTTCAGTTAGTTGTCCATCTATCCTGGAAACCACTGCTGTGAGCAAGGCTTCGTGGTCAAAAGGAGCCTCCTGGTTTTTCAAAATAACGTACAGGTCTAAGTTCGTCGCTAAACTCTCCATTACATATGCAGTTATGGTGTTAGCAGCTAAAACGTTCAAAACGTAATAAATAATGCAATGAAAGTGAACCCTTAAAAATACAATACTATCCTAATTGATATCCATTACGAGCACATTAGAGAAATTAGAAATATTACTTTTAGTACTCATTAGATAATTAGGACATTTATCTTATGATTACGAGCATTCTTCCCGATGTCAGTGACGCAGAAACCGAAGACATTAATTCGTTTATTGATAATTAGTGTTTATTTGTATATTAGGTAATTTCTAGCATTTAGTTTTTGTTCCTTTTACTTTATTTTTGGTATTATTTTTATTTGTGTACCTTATTATAAATATTTTTTGTTCATTTTTCGTCTTATTACCAAGCTTAATACATACAAATGTTAATATTTTAGTTTTTGATTTTTTTAAAAAAAAGTGCACCTGTCCGGGAAATAACAAGTATGCCAAAAAATCACAAATAATTAGTACTAAATTCATGCGGGAGGATATTACGGTTTTCCTTGCAGTTTTTGAGATATTACGTTTTTTTGCATACTCTCCATACAAAATTTTCGTCAAAAAATTATAACTCATCGGTTTTTCAGCCAAACTTGCCCATATTCATTTTTTGACCTAAAGATAACTAGAGGATTGAATTTCAATCAAAAAAACATACACTTAAAAAAATAAATTCCTATTTCTATGGAGAGGGGTTTTTCGTTCCACAGTGTGTCAGCTGTCAGCCGACTCGGTACCTTTTGTTACTGCGCCCCTACATTTAAATGAGTGCTTCCTGACTGGGCGGGATGCGCGGTAGCGATGCGAAGGCGGTACTGCTCCGCTTCTGCGCATGATATTACTACTGCGCAAAAGTAATACTGACAGTGTTCCGTCAAGTGAGAATCTTTGCGCCGTCAGTAAATTAATAATTAGTCCGTCAGTAAGTAAATTAGTAAATTAATAAAAAATCCTAGACATAATATTATATTGTACGCCTTTATGAGGCAGGATATGGAGAACATAAACCATGCTTAACACCTCTGTAACCCATAACCAGACAATAAATGATTTGTATTTGTATTTGTATTTGTAAATTTACTTCAAAGAAGAAAATGTCACATATCTATCCCGCCCCGCCAAGTTAGAAAGTCGCCTAAGGCTGGTTTTCCACTAGACCTCTGCTATGCTACGTTGCTATGGATGCGTTTGAAATCCACTAATCACATTCTTTTATACACATAGCATAGCTCTGGTGGAAAAGGGTTCAGCTAAGCTATCTATTTTATATGGAAAGATACGAGCTGCGGATGCGCGCTACGGATGCGCTCACGCTTCCCCCCTCCCCGCGCTGCCGCTCCCCGCGCCCGCTGTCGATACATCGCATAGCTCGAGCTGCGCATCTTCCTCGCACAGCTACATAGCGTAGCTTTAGTGGAGACGGTCGCATATCTCGTAGCGGATCCTCGCAGCATAGCTGCGTAGCATAGCTCCAGTGGAAAACCAGGCTAACACGGCATGGTGGTTGTTGTAGTCATTCGTTATTGCCTGCAACTGCAACTACAGTATAGGGGAGAGGGGGGCAGCTATCACTGGAGGCAGCTTAGAACAAATGCGTTCAAAGACGTATTTTTAGTGCGATTATGGTCCAAATCCATTTTTTGGGCTCGCAACACTGACCCCCACAACTGTCACTTGACAGATTTGACGTTTGCCAGAAAATGAACGAACCAGTAACATATTTTGATTTCGATGTCATCCGTTAGCGGTTTTGCTCCCCGTGTCTAAGGATTTTCAGGCTGTATTTGAAGGAAGCGGTAATTGAAACTTAATTTATTCGATAGTACAATCTATTAGCTTTAGTGACGAAGAATAAACAATGAGAATTTGCTATTGTTTTGGAAGATATATATATCGATGTTTATTTTTTTAAATTGGTGTTGGGGTAGTTTTGATAAAAAAATAGGAGGCAGTTTTGATTAGCAGTCTGTTCAAAACTACCCCGGCCATAAGGAATGTTCATATCTGCCCCGATATAAACTGACATGTAGGTAGGTGTAGGTACGTAAACTAAAATAATATCTTAGTTATTTTAGTAAACGCTCATTTACCTGAATTAATTAGTTTTGTACTGATTACGTTTAGTTTTGTTTGGTAAAATAATTATTAGAATTCTTTATATACAATATTACTATCTATAAAGGGGTTAGCAGGGTAAGGAAGGACGTTTGGCCCCTGTGAGGAATAGTGGAATTGGTAAATGTGAATTGTTTGTCGCCTCATAACTAGTAATCACTCCAACTTTCAGTAGTAGTTTTTTAGTAGGGTAGTTTTGAACAATAGTGTGTGCAAAACTGCCTCAAGGGGGCAGCTTTAGTAGGATTTCAATACTTTTCAAAGGTACCCCTCCTGAGGCACCTTTGAACACTACAAAAAACATTTCTGTACAAAACTACCCCCTCTTAGTTATAACTGCAAATTATACGTGTAAAATGTTAATACGACCATTTCTAGTGACTAACTGTACAAGTACAGGTAAAAAAAAACACGTATATCTCAACATTGTTGCCTTATAACTCAATATTTCAAATCTGCCCCAAGTAAATTCAAAGCTACCACCGCTAGGGGCAGTATTGAACATTATTCCTTGAGTTGCATAATTCTGAATTGTAACTTTGTCTTTACCTTTGTACATGTGCAAATGCATTAATTACATAGGTTAATAACATACGTTGTTGTGTAGAGGCTTAAAACTGGTTTTTATGGGTAATATTTTGAAATACGTCAATGAGTGCAAAAAATGTACCAGGCTGCCCCCCTCTCCCCTACATAATATAAGACAAAATATGAGACGCAAAAGTCAGACCCAGGTCGGGCCTAGCTGAGTATCTTGTTGGACTCTTCTCAGCTAGGCTAGGTTTAGTGAAACAGCGACAAAACTCCCAGTAGCTCGATTCCACTGACACACTTCAGTTCGGTTGATAACTTGATACCGCTCAACCAAGCTCATTGGAGCGCGAACTCATAGACTATTCCAGTGTTAAAACCGCCCGCGTGGTCGTGTCGGAGGTTTCCCCTGGACTTTCCCCAGACCATCCTCCAACCGCGCACTCCTATCGCTTTAATGGGCCCGGCCTATAAAGGCACAGTCAGGTTAAAAATACTACGGAACCCTAAAAAAGAGACTCATTCTAAAATTCTTCAAACAGTTATATTTTAGAAACCCTCGTCTTCCAATGTGAATCGAATCGACAATGATATATTTATGTCACACCTGGCCACAAAGCGGCAATTACCGCACGTTCCGCGCGCGGGAAATCCCACTTCCTGGCCAGGGGGTGACATAAAATGTTGTACTTATCACGGGTGGTAATAAAGAAAGCCTCAGATCGCATATTTATCGCCCTTGCCTTCGGCTCGGGCGTCAAATACTTCCAATCTGAGACATTATTTGTTTTACCGCCCTTGTTAAGTACTGTACTATTATGTCGATTGAATCACAAAATTCTCGTAACTAAAGTAAAAAGTCAAACGAATAGTTTAACGGACGTAAACATGTTTATATTTCTATCTCCGTCACGTTTCTTTAATAATTAGATATGTCGTAATTCGTACGAAAACCAAATAAGGAAGCTACATTAATGTTCTGTTACACATGCTTAAAATTAACACATATAAAGCATGCTATTAGTAGACATGGGGAAAAGCGTTACTTTTCGATCACCGTTATTGTTATTCCCGTTCCAAAAAAATCACATTGAAAAATCACCGTGACTTTGTCACTTCGGTTATTTCGTGTCACGACATTTGCGTATCGATCGTTCCCGCCAGTTACTGATATTTTTGTAACAACTGATGTTACTCTGTGACAGCGCACCGCAGTCACAGTCGCAGTTAGTAATAGCGGTCGCGAGGCACGACGCGACGCGTCGCTTACACACTGTTCCAGTGATATCGTCGCTAAGTAACAACGTTATTTTGTAACGTTGTTACTTCGTGACAAGTCACACTGTTACTTTTTAACGGCGGATCACCGTGATTTTTTCATCGTGAAGTTATTTATCACCCACCTCTAGCTATTAGGCATTACCACCCCTTTCTACCCGCACCTCACGTAGCATGGTCAAAATCGCCGCCATGTTTATTATGTCACAGCTATGGCTGTCCTCTCTCCATTTCCTAGATAAATTCGTATTCTGGAGACCAAGAGGAACATATCCATATCAGTTAGACGCCGTGTTGAAGAAAATCGTGAACACGGCGTGTTGACGAAAATTGAGAACGACTTTTGTTGGAACTGAAAGAGCCCTTGAGGCCTTCTTGGAAATATTGATTTTGAGGGTAGATTTTTTTTTTTTTTTTGGTAGAAACAAACAGTCGTATATAAAACATGAGACGAATATTAATGAAATACAAAATAGACCTATAGTTTCCTACATTTAAACGATAGAAATACATGGCTAATGCACATATACAAATGTATAACATACTCGTATTTAGTTAACTAATCAAACAGTTTTTAAAAGATCTTCAAGAGCTTCCAGACCAAACATAACCATGTATAAAAGTAAAGTAGTGGGTCAAAAGACACTTAAAACTGATGTTGGATCTGACTGGTCCATGGCCCTTAAGATCCTATTGTATGTATGTATGTATGTAAGCACTTTATTCCACACAATAACATAAGTACTACTTATGTATTCCCCAACGCAAATGTCCCGCTCTAACACGCGTGAGTTTATAATTAACCATCCCGCTCTCTACGCAAGCTCTGCGCGCAGTTTTGTAAATATTTAGCTATAGTCATTAAGCCAATCATTCTATCAAAGCAAACCCTGCGAATTTGTCTATAACTATTTACGATCTTTAATTGAGTACAAAAATAAAACGTTAAATATCAGTAATATATATTGAAAATACATTCCAGAAAGGGGTAACTTCGCGATTTTTCTCTATCGAGTGAAATTCATCAGGTCGTGTAACTGACTGCGATTTTGACTAGACAAGATCCTTATGTAACACATATATTTTTTTTTAGATTTTAAGACACTATATTCTATGTCTCAGATGGTTTTTAAAAACTCAAAAGTGGTAATACACGGCCTTAAACGCATTTTTCAGCGATTTACAAGTGCAGTTAAAAATATCCATGTCCATGAGTTTAGTAGATTTTAATAAAAATCCGTTCTACCTTATGTCGATGTCGGTGAGTTATGTTATACATATGTCTAAAAATGTACTGAGTTATGTTACCAAAATCTAACATTAGGTCTAACGATTGTTTCTAAAACCGGTCATTAGCTTTCGAGTCGGTATAGTAGACGCAGTCAAATACTTATATGCTGGTGCGGTGATGTTACGTCTATTTCACGCGTAGGGCATTGTCCGATGGTCTGTGGTGATGTCTCCTGGTGCGTTGTGCCGTGTTGAACCATGTCCAAACATATCTACACAATTTTCGACCCTATTCCTTAGATATATGTTCGAATACGTATACATGTTATTAGACGTGATACTGACAAGATTATTCGCTTGATTGACGCTTTAATAACATAGTATGTAACGCATTCTTTGTAACGCCAAGTTATGTGGTAGGTATTTGTGTAAGGAATGTGTGCATTCTTCATAGTTTGTAATAAATCAATCATGATTCAGTTATTTAATACACTTGTACATGGAAAGTAATGTAAACTTTATTACATTTGTTTCCTTTTATTTGAATCTATAAGTATTCGTAATAATTCATACTAGGTATAGTAAATTAGTCACAGATTATATAATAGTTCTTGTATGGTCAGATACAGTTGAACCTTCATTCATCATCTTCACAAACTTCTATGTTACGACATGCGACATAGGGGGTTACGACGGTTCTCTGCAGCTGACTGTACTATTTCCTTAACCAATTTATTAATTTACTTACATAACCAATTAATAGTTTTGCTGATAAACTATAAATAATAAAAAAGTAGCAAATATAAATGATATTGAGGTAGGTTACACTATGTAAATAACTGTTAAGTAATTTACATTAATGCATATAAAATAATATATGCATTAATTCAAGTAAGTAAGTATAAGCAAGTGTAAGTAAGTGTAAGTATTTTATTTTACTTAAATTAATGCATATAAAAGTAAAATTAACGAAAAAACCTAAACTGCCTAACTAGAACTGAGCATATTTACGATCAAAATTGAATCCTCTTCGTATGGTAATGAATGATTCCAGTACCTATTTAAAAAAAAACATTTATTCTTAAATTTAGGCACATTACATGCACCTATGAATTACAATATAATTATATTTGCCATTTCACCAATAAGTATCGAAGTGATTTGCGTGAGCGGCTATCATTTAACAATTACTTGAAATACAATGACCGTTAGAAAACATCTGGGTCGCTCGAGCTACGGTTTTCAAATCAACTTATACTTATACCTTACGCCACCTGTATGTACGTAGTTACGTACCTACGGTATGCTTTTAAATATAATTCCCAGCTGTGGCGGTTAGATATTAATTTTATCACTATGATTGAAAATTAACAAGTATGCCACATTTTCCCGTATTTTGATAAATTACTAAACTGGTAATTTAGTAGTAGCAGGTAGTCGAAAATCACTTAACTCCAAGAATGGATTTACATAAGAGGTTTGCGACTTTTGCCGACGATATAGTTCAAATTACCAGTTGGTGGAGGTGCTGGGATATTTGACATTCAAACTTTAAGTCTACATGTTTTTGGGATAAATAATATCTCCTTTGGAACTCAAATTATCTATACAACAAATTTTGATAATTATATAGTACGTATGTCAGATTGAGCAAATATCAGACTTTTTTGATGATTGTTATTTAGTTTAATTAGGTTAGTTTAGTTTTAATACAGTTTTTATATATAAATGTTCATTTACCAACACTAGTTAAATGAATAAATTGATCCAGGGAAGGTGTAAACTTCTTTCAATGTGTGTAAGAAAATTTACTTTCTTATAACATTAACACAGCTTTAGTTTTCTCGGGATGATTAAATATGTAACAAGAGTATTGAAAACGATGGTATTTATAATAGAATCCAAACTTTAATTATATCATGTCGCCTGGTACAGTTCGATGGATTATTTAAAATGTATATGATAAAATTTTAATTTAGATTATAGGTGGTTTATTCAGGTTTTTGTGTGCAAAACATCGAAACATACAAATCCTACATCCTACAAATAGTATAAATGCGAAAGTTAAGATGTTAGGATGTTTAGATGTTTGTTGTTCAATCACGCAAAAAGGATTGAGCACGCTAAAATATTATTATGAAACTTGGTAGGTATACAACGAGTTTATAGCCTGCGGGGTAATCACGTAACGATATGTACTACCGTTGGTACGTATTTAATGTCAGTTTTAGTATGGGATTTGACATTTAAATTTATCGTACTAACGGTCGAAAACGTTACGTGATTACCGCGCTGGACTTCATATTGAAATAATAATTTGTATCCTTTAAATCATCTCCCGAAGGGATGAACGAGGATTAGTTTAAGCGTTCGAGTGTTTCGGGCAAAAGCCAGTTCACACGTCTCTTATTTGTCTCTTACAAACTTAGTCCTATTCCCACGGCGAAATGAACCACTTAAAATCGTCCAAGTCTTTTGTATCTCCGCTACCGTAAAGGTAGGACTCTGAACTTATATCCACTTTCAACTTCTGCATGTATTTACGATCCACAATATAAAACAGTAAATTGTCATCTATCCTAATAGGTTCCAGCGCCCACTGGTATTGGAAATCATTAGAAGCTTCCGAACCGAAAACCTTCCTATTTCCATTATCATCAGCATTATCATCTACCTTGAGAAATAAGTTTTGCTGAGTATTCTTGATCTTGAAAAACACGTTGTTATTTTCCCAAATTGGATAGAATTCCCAACGAACTGCGCCACTAGTATTATCCTTGTCATCACACCACGCAAATTTATCCGCAACACTTTCAGCATTTGCGTTTAATTTGATAGTTTTAAAGTTTTTCTTTCCCATGATTTTAACGTAACTGCCTTTATAGATTAATTTGAAGGACACTGGAAAGTAATTGGTAACAATTTCGTTTGAATTATTCCACAACTTGTAAGCAAATTCCATTGTGTTTTTAACTCCATTGTCCAGTAATTTTCTGACGGTGCCAGCGATGGCAGATCCATTACCGCTCCCGTCCAAAGTTAAGCTGAGATTCACAGCGCTATCATAATTACCCGCTACGACTCTTTTACGTAATTCTTCACCCATTTCGGTTATGTTCGTGTATGCTCTATGACTGTTATCACCAAACAGCGTCAAGCCTTGTAGCGTTTCTGGCAGTTCATAACCGTGACAATAAAGTAAGCCTCTCTCATTTAATTCTTCACTAAGATTCTTAACATCTTGCTGCTTCTCTTCAAAGCCAAACACAACCACACTACCCCTTTCATAATTCACCATTCTTGCTATATCCTTAGCACAGCTTTTGTTTATAGGAGCTCCCATTAAAGTGACTAGTCCGACGCTGTTATCCTTAATGTAGCTAGCAGTGTTGCAATTTGTGTAGCTTATGACGGGGATCCTGTTGGGTATTTTCCTGTCCCTATCGGTTCCGTTGCTGACGAGCTGGTACTGATGGTTCACATTGTAGCAATTTGCGAAGCCGCTGGCCCCGGATTGAGACTCGATTTTGCCCTCGCCCCAGTAATCCACATGGTCAATTAGATTGCTCGCAGATAGCGGTAGTCTGACTAGGCTGTATTCGCCGATGTAGGGTACCTCGGAGTACGGGTATATGTGGTTGATATTAGTAGAGTAGTTTGGTCGTCTTGATAATTTCCAAACTGTTATTGAATGCATAGTTTTTTGTTTATAGAAGCAGGAAACGTAACAGCGATTCAAGCGATTAAACTAAATACAAATAAAATAAAATATGTTGTTGCGAACGCGAATGTTTCGGAACTAAATAGCATCAATCTATGAAATACAATGCAATTTAGTGGTCGACCAAATGTTTTTATTATGTTATTGTTATCACTTTCCCATAGTTATCGAACTGGAAATACAATATCAATGACCACAATTTTATCTCAACCAAAACCATTATCAATTACAAAAATAAGGCATGTATTACCGCTACGTTACGCTACTATTATTTACAATAACTTATGAATGTATATTTATTTGATACATTTAACAAGTATCAAGATAAATTCCCAAACTCATAGGTACAAAAGTAGAATATTATTAGGTTTCTATACCTACAGTTTATTTTTGTAAGCACAGAAATATATTAAGTAAGTCATGATATGTCACTATGCCATTCCTCACAGCTGTAGTTGCTATTCTATTATAAATATTCACACTTAGCTAGGTTTCTTTAAATTATCATCTCACGAAGAGGTCAGGAATCTGCTAAGAAGCAACTGATTATTAGACATGTGTAGTTCACGAATGAATGATTCAATTGAAGTACTTCACTTGGTGTCCTTCATTCATTCACTAGTTCAGTTCGGATCTATATACTTCAATAGTTCACTTAGTTCAGTACTTCAGTTCATGTGTCATCGTTTCAATAATCTATCTCATGACGGTTTTAAAAAAAATATTTTCTTAAAATTCAAAATAAATGTAAAATTTGAAATCCTTATCCCCGAATTAGTCGAAATCGAGTATATAGACAAATTTTTCGTAAAAAAAATATTTTTACTTAAATTATTCAAAATATATATAAAATTTGATATCATTATCCCCGAATTAGCCTTAGAATGACTGATCAATATGAATAGTTGAATCGGTTGAGCTACTGAACTAGTTAACTAAACTGAACTAGTGAACTAAACTGAACTAGTGAACTAAACTGAACTAGTGAACTAAATGAGTGATGTACTTCACAGTGAAGGATTGAAGTATATCACTCTTTTCTTTTTAGTGACACATTTTGCGCATGTCTACTGATTATCAAGACATTTGTTGGTTTTCAATAAAATGTGAAAGTATTGGGCATTGACCGACTGAATGGTATTGAGACATAAATGCAGTGTCCGATTAAAAACCGTTGCCAAGTTCATTATCACTGCTCTTTCAACTAAATAACAATATTAAGTTGATACACCGTGGATCCAATAATAAAACGATGCCTCTTACTTACCGAAAAATAATCTGAAATTGGCAACAGCGTTATAATGAAAGAATCGAATGGAGATTTACCTACATTGTATCCTTTTGTAAAAAGGAATAAAAAATATATAAGATTGAATATTACTCGCTACTCATTGCCGGTGGGACTACTCTACTCTACTGCCTTTTGATTTGATGACTAGGCGACTTCCTGATTTGTCGGTGCGGAGGCAGTACGATATGAGAAAAGTGTCAAATGTCAGTGTCAGCTGTCAGTCGACGCGATACCATTTTTTACTACGCCCCTACATTTAAATGAGTGCTTCCTGACTGGCGCGGGATGCGCGGTAGCGGGACGATGCGAAGGCGGTACTGCTACGCTTCTACGCATGATATTACTACTGCGCAAACGTTATACTGACAGTATTATGTCAAGTGAGAATCTTTGCGACGTCAGTAAGTCAAAGAAGAAAATGTCACATATCGATCCCGCCCCGCCAAGTCAGGAAGTCGCCTAACCCTGTCAGACAGTAAAGTCTGGAAAAAAACCACTGAAACAAACAAATTATAGATTCGTGCTATATGAGGTATACCTACCTGACAAAGTTTCTTTTCTGACTAATCACGTGAGCTTCTTTAATGGCTTATTAGCAACTTCCTCCAATTTGTCGCTGTATTTTTTATCAGCATTTTAGTCATCAGATCTTTCGCGTCTGCGGTTTCAAGTGGCATACCGGTAAAGTCAAGCCTGGAAATCTATCGCCCCATGACTTTCACTAGGAATTATAATATCGGTGAAATATTTTGATTATTAACATACTTTTACTCATCCGCTCAGAAATCGAAACTATCATTTCCTTTACAAGCTCGTATCTTACCGCTCCGCATATTTAGAATAAGAACTTTAAAGGCACCTGTTTAAAGTTCAATATCAAACCTACGTTGGTGGATTGTTGTGAGTTGGAGAAATAGTAAGTTTATGTTCGAATGCAAATCGGTGATGCTTGGGCCGGTTTAATATGAAATTAGACATAATAGTTATCTATTCGTTTCGCATTTGTTTCGTAATTTAGGTAATACCTAAAGAGAAATGTGATGGAGAAAATAACGAAAGGATAAGAAAATAGAGAATTGACAACATTTCAAATTTTCAAGTTGGCCATTTTATATCCTTGATCGATAGAAAATGAAATTTTAAGGTCCACGTGTTTTTTTATTTCTCCCGAAATCCTAATTTTCATTCAAAAATATCTAATATAAAAGTAGCGAATCGTAAGTGAATTATGACGTAATTTTCACGAATTACCAATGTTTGACAGCATTGCTCCTTAACAGTGGTAAGAATGACGTCACCGTTCCGTTTTATACGGTGGGTTTTATTTTGGCGATTTTCTTCAAATCTAGCGAAGAAAAAAATCTAAAAACTATTTTATTACGTTCAGTAGCTCTAGTATAAGTTTTTTCGAAACATTAACTAATTCGAACGCGTTTGCATTTTGTCTCAAAATGTATGAAAACGCTCTCACCGAGTTTTGAAATACGCGCGTTCATCGGTTAGCAACAAATGTTATACTCGCTGTTTTAGTTTCCACTAGTGACCACCAGAGGCGCTGTTCACGTTTTCATACCACTTTCATACATTTTGAGACAAAACGCAAACGCGTTCGAATTAGTTAATGTTTGGAAAAAACTTATACTAGAGCTACAGGTAACATATTTACCTTTTGAAATGTTGTCAATTGACAAAACTTGCATCAATTGTTACGTTCACGTCAAAAGAAAAAAGATACCTACATAAATATAGTCCTTTTATCTTACGCGGCTTCGCCATTGTTGTATGTAGTTGTGACATATACGAACACATAGACAAAGTGAACTCATAGCTCAAGACAGCTCAACACACAACCATGGCTCACCCGTGCTCGTGAGATAAGTACCCAGTACTCTACCTAGGAAGATGAATTCAGTGAATACAGCTGCATTTCAATGAGCATCAGGTGCGAAGTTAATTCGATCGGGTTACGAGTATACCTTACCTAAGTAAGTATACTTTTATATCATAAAAGTGTAAATAATATCAGGAATATTAATAGTAGATTGTTTGACAAGGGTCTAAAGTAAGCCATATTACCACGAGATAGATATTTTCCCGAACGCAGTGAGGGAAAATTGTTCGAGTGGTAATATTTAGGCCCGAGTTATACACTCTAGGCCCGAGTTATACACTCTACTTTTCACTTCAATTGCGAGAAAACACATATACACAAATTATCTACCTAAAATGAATAATTTAACTCTTGGCGAGCGTATGTCTAATTTGACAGCATGTTTTTTTTCTAAGGGCAGCACCATGCCTGTGCGTGATCGCTTTGCGTATTCGCCTCCCTTTCTTTTGCTATATTAAGGAAAGAGATGCAACATGCGCTTTTTTTTCTTTTAAGAGGCGAATTTGCTTTGACCATAGACACCGCTTAATCTTTAGAGAACTGAAAAACGTCTTTCCTGATTGGTCGATTTTAGTACAGCTGTATTCTGGTTGGTTGATATTTTTACCAAATATTTTTTATCTGTCCAATTACTGTTCTGTGATTGGTGGATTTAATAGGTGAAGTATTTTGATTGGTCAAATTAAAATGTTTTGTAAATCATAAATATGTATACACTTTTCGAGCATGAGAAGTGAAAACTTATTTATTATAAGTCCGCTTCTTCGTCCGCGTGGAACTTGTTCGCGATATAATTTAATTGCTAAGTATTATTTTATATCTGGCGCTTATTACCCAGTCATCGCTTTTCCATACTAAACTTCCCCCCCCTTAAGGGATGATTTCCAGGACAAAAAATATCCTGTCCTTTCCCGGTACTCAAGAAGAGGTAACCAGCGTGAAGAGGTAATAGACAGACTGACGCACTTTATTATGTATTAATATGGATGAACGATATGTATTAACGATGGCATTAAAGTTGAGAAATTTGAATGTCTAGCGCGCATTGAGCTTGATGCCAACCGCGATGAGATAAAAGCCCGACCACCTGCAGCAATTTCTTACAATTATATAAATGGTGTGCTCACATGTCCATAGTGTTCTCGCGTATTTGTAAACAAGATCTGTTATGAAATATAATATGAAATATGATATGTATATTGTGAAATAAATAAATCATATCATATCATATCATATCATATCATATGTTACTCACATACGAGCACATCAAAGGCAATTATTACGGAGATGATAGCAGTCGCCTTGGCCGAAATCGGCCGTGCTGTTTGTGGCTATTCGTGTTATTAATTGTATTATTTATGTGTGTTTATCGGCAAATCCGTTATTCGTGTACCTACTCTTGACTTTATTGGTATAATTTCCTTGCTGAAATAAATCAAGTAGGTACTGAATGAAGACAGTCAACCAACTTCTATAATTCCAAGTCTTTATGGAGAGAATTTTTGTATACTCGTAGGTAATTTAACTTATCGCGTTTACGTCAAAGAACGCATACTTACAAAATTGTAATATTGTGCTCTATAAGCAACAAGATCAGGGGTAAATATGATTGCTTATAATGTCAGACACATAGCATTTGTCTCTTAAAGTTTCATTCAATGGGACTTGCTGACATGTTAACAAAAGATGTAACTTAGTTTTATCACTACTACTATTGTTTCTACTTGATTTTCACACCACCTCATCAAACACCATTGAAACCATGCACTATTGAAACGGTCGGCCGTAAAATACAAAATCATAAAATATTCACGCCGGTTACCTCTTCTTGAGTACCGGGAAAGGACATAGGATATTTTTTGTCCTGGAAATCATATAACTGTATCATGGATATTTCATTAAAAGTTTGAATTGGTTTCATAAGTTAGGTTATTTTTTCAATATGGCGGTTTGTTTTCATTGTTAGCAAGTTCCATTGAATGACAATTTTACTGTCCAGTATGTAAGTGCGAGAGGGAGGAATGCTAAATGTCCGACATATTTATAAGCGATCATCTTAGCCCCTCTGACGGCATCGATATTTTAACACTTAATCATTAGCACTAGACTAGATAGATGGATAACATATATGCCAAAGCACGTCATATTGCATGCCACAATATACATAATTAAGATCATCGACAATGTAACATAGGAATCTGACTTTATATTACATAGTATGCACGCATCAATCACTCATATGTAAACCCATTGTACATCTAACCAGACGTCTATATATCAAAAGTAATTGCTATTATATTTAAATGGATCTATAATTTTGTTAGTTTCATAAGTTTGTGCCGGAACAACGATTATCAGGTAGTTAGAATGAGATTTCACACGCTAAGTTAATTACTTATTACTCTACTGTCAGTTGTTTTTTTTTTTGACTGGTTTTATATGCCGGGCCCATTAAAGCGATAGGAGCGCGGTTGGAGAGTGGCCTGGGGAAAATCCAGGGGGAATCTCCGACACGACCACGCGGGCGGTTTTGAACACTGGAATACTCCAAGAGTTTGCGCTCCAGTGAGATTGGTTGAGCGGCTTCAACCGAATCGGAGGTTTTAGTGCAATCGAGCTACTGGGAGTTTTGTCGCTGGTTCACTAAACCTGAGAAGAGTCCAGCAAGAAACTCAGCTAGGCCCGACCTGGGTCGGACTGACTCTACCTACCCGGAATGCGGCGGTACCGGGACGCTTTAAAAATGTAATGTATACACTTACACACCTTTCAAGAAGAGCCCCCTGTAGTCCCTCGGGAAAACCTCGGCATAGCTCATCTTTTTTTTTATACGACGACGGTGGCAAAAAAGCATACGATCCACCTGATGGCAAGCGGACGCCGCAGCCTATAGACGTTCGCAACTCCAAAAGAGTCCCGTGCGCGTTGCCGACCCTTTATAAAATTTGAGGATTCACTGTGTTGAAAGCAGAAGGGATAAAAGGTCCCTCGCTCTCAACACAGTGCATCCTCGGGAGCTCTGGCAACCTTGCTCACCTCCAGGAACACAACACTACATACTTGTATAGTATCTTATCTTATCTAGATGAGGGCCCTTGCGGATGCACTTCGACCCAATGGGATCTTTTGTGCAATTGCCCCCTCCTTTATACCTACTCCAAGCTGTTCTCCAATCTCTCCACAAACCGGATGATAGAGTTCAACGGGAGTACTCTGAATTCCTTTGGTTCTGGGTAACCATTGCCAAAGTCGTTCATTCTTTGTCTGGCGAGGTCGTGACATTCACTCTTGTATAGTAAATGATGTTATAATGGCTGGGCTGTGGTCTTCTGCAAGGCGGAGGTACTTCCCCACTTGGGCTGCACCAAATTCGATGATATTTTGCTGTGCCTGACCTCTCTAAGAATCAAGCCAATTTACATTCAGTGTCCTTGGCATAAACATTCTGTTACAGTTTTATTACTGATAAATTATCTTAGCACGAGATCGGCCTAATGTGGGTACAGTAATGGCATTAAAACCCGTTTGAGCATGGTATCGAGGTGAAGTTACTGCGGTGATGTCTGGGCCATTTTATGGTAACGGGTCCTCGTTGGGGGTAACTGTCGTTTTATTGGATTAACTGCAATCTAGATGACTTGGGCTTTGATGTGTATTTGGGTAACACGAGTAAAGTCTTTAGGACAAATCAAAAGTTAAGTGCTACAAAGCTTCATTTTGGATTGGTCTAGTAACCCGCAGAAACGGTGTCTCCGTTTCTATAAATCCATGAATAATAAAAGCATAACTTACATGCTCATAAGCCTTTAACGGTTACTTTTGCGTTTTCTTGGGTAAGTTGTGACATTCATCAAAGCGATCATCTTTATTGATTTTATATGTTATGGTAAGACGCAGTTTTGTGATCCTGGAGGTGACCAAGGGTGCCAGAGCTCCCGGGAATGCACTGTGTTGAGAGCGAGGGACCTAAATTTGTCTCTTCTGCTGTCAACACAGAAAGAATCCTCAAATTGAATAAAGGGTCGGCACCGCACTCGTGATAGCTTTGCAGTTGCGGGCGTGCTTACTTACAATCAGATGGACCGTATGCTTGTTTGTCACCGTCGTCATATAAAAACAGAAAATCTTTGAAAAATCATCATGATAAATAATTTATTAACCCATACCAACCCTATTCAATGTCGCTCTGCAAGGTCTGTCTAGTCTATTTCATTTCATTTCATTTATTTCCAATAACAATATACATTGTGTTTGAAATCTTACCTACTAATTGTCAGAATTATCTACAATGAATAATGAATACACAGATGTCAGTTTAAACATGAAAATAAATAATAATAATAATAAAAATCCAGTAAAACATTGATACAATATAAAAATCATAAAATTGTCACAATACTGCCAAACATACGAAACAAATTATGATTATTATTATTATTTTACAATGCAAAAAATTATTATTACTAATAAAAATACCAACTGTACCTTTTTTATATAATAAAGTCAAAATATAATGTGCCTTGTTTCAATAAATTCATTAGAATCTGTATTATCTATGTCTAATCATTATTGTTCTCTATAAATTAAAATAAAATTATGTCATAAACAAACTATTTTTGAAGACATTAATCATTATCACACTTTTCTCTTAAACATACTTTGTGAGCTTTTTTATGTACCTATAACAACAACATTTTAATTGATGATTATAGTGTAACGGATAATTCACGCTAGACCGTTCCGTGTCCGGGCGGGCCCGTTTTCTAAAGTACAAGAAATCGACGGCCGTCGCGCGTCCTGTAATAGAAAATGGGCCGGCCTGGACACGGAACGGTCTACTGTGAATCATCCTTAATCATAGAGAAAAGAGAGTTTGTTTACATGATATGACACGTAAGGATGAATAGGCTTTAAGCTCGAGAAATCTTGCTTGCCCAAAGAGTTAGGTATCGCAAGTAAACCAGGGCTGCTAAAACAGGCTTTCACTGCACGAACATCGCTCTTGATCCAGCGTGACGGGTGCAGAGAAACGTTGTTTTATGCGACACTTGTAAGTGGACAGTTGACATGGAGTAGGACGTGCGTTACCATTGTTAACTATACCTTTTTGTATTTCGTGGGTGTTTGTCATTTCTGCATTGCTCAGAGCGTTTCAACCGTAAGGCCTTGGTCTCCTATAAACACCATCGGCCGCTTACAGCGTCACGCCGTACGCTACGTCACAATGCTTACTATAGAGATGTACTGTTAGGCCCTGAGACACCTGTGAGAACATAGCAGTACATCTCTACAGTAAGCATTATGACGCAGCGTACGGCATGACGCTGTAAGCGGCCGATGGCGTTTATAGGAGACCAGGGCCTAAGACTGGGAATGCTGTATGGTAGTGAAACCTGGCCGGCTAAAAAGTACCACGAGCAGAAACTGCACACAGCAGAAATGCGAATGTTTCGGTGGTCAGCGGGAGTCACACTTAATGATAAGATCTTACAAATTGTTACCTCTACCATTTCAGAACAGTGTAAGTAGCTACTAGTCATGAAGTCTTAACACATCTAACTACGCATAGATGAAAACGCGAGCGTAGCGAGCGCGAAAATTTTCAAACATGATGCAGATGCGTAAAAGACTTCATACGCATCAAGTCATAAAAAAACGCGAGCGCAGCGAGCTCGAAATTTTTTGTCCTGTCAAGACGTATTTTGGCCTGTCAGGAAGTTCGAATTGCCGCCCCCCTGCCGCCCCTAAATCTGCCGCCCCCTAAACTTGCCGCCCGGGGCATGGACCCCGGCTTGCTCCCCCTATATCCGGCTCTGCGGGCACGTAATGCGAAGGCCGGAGAGTTCCATTGTCAAGAAATGCCTTTCCATGAATACCAAAAGAAGAGGACGGGAAGACCGTTAACCACATGGATGACAACTGTTTGACGTATCATCCTTTTCAAAATTGACCACAGAAACCTAAGGACATCGTAAATAATACGACCACCGAAGTCACGGCGGTTGAAACGCTCGGAGAAATATAAATAGTTTTTGCTTCTAATTTGGCCAGATATGTTACTCAGCTGATTACGTCAAGTAAACTTACGCGAGACTCTGTTTTGTTATATATAAAGTACCTACTATCCCATATACTTTCCAAACAATTTTGATGATTACAGACCAAACGGTGGAACCCACCCTAAGTTGATCTTTAATCTGGCTATTAAGGGAAGTAAAGTGGGGTAGTAACAGGACCTACTCCTGCAGACTAGCTAGCGGCGCGCCGGCGCCGGCGTCGGCCCGTTATATCGTGAGATTCAGTTCTGCAATCAAAATGAGATGACTCCGCAGCGGGACGCGTGACTAATTTGAACCTATCTCAGTGATTATCGTCAAGTGGTTCTGACGAACCGTAGTTTTTATAATTTTGTGCTTCTATATGGATACCTTACTACTCTATTGTGTCAAGTGTCAATCCACACAGAGCTCGAAAATTAAAATGAGACACACAGTGTTATTAAAGACTTTGAGAAATTTTAACCGTCACTTCAGTCAGTCAAAGCGAAATCATTTTCGTGACTTGACACTTGATTAGGATTTTATCTTCTACTAAGTAATTTCACTTATTTCAGTAGCTTAACACGTCTCAAAGAGCACACGCCACATATTTTCGCGTTTCAAGTTTGTTTCTCTTGTCGGATAAAGCACGATTTTTCTAATCCAAAAAAAACGAAGTATTGTCTAATATTTGGCAGACTTTAATCTTTGTCGTAAAATATTTTGTTTTGAACCTTCTGTGGCTTTATAGACCGGGCCCAATAAAAGGAGTGCGCTGGCCGGGGGATAATCCAGGAGAAAACCTCCGACACGACCGCGCAGGCGGTTTAAACACTGAAGTACTGTCATAAAATGGTATCATTGCATTAGTTGAGTATCACGTAAGGCATGCCTCGTTCATCGAACTCCGAAATAAGTAAACAGTAAGCACACGACACCTGTCACGAACAAGGCTTAGTAAAACAAAGCTTAAGCCGTTACTCTATTTGACTAGTCACGCTTAATGAGAATACACTATAGCTCCCTTTGGTTCTTTTGAATTTTGAACCTTATTTCTGTAACATCTAGATTAATTATGCTGTGAGACGATTTGATACCATACGGTTTTATTTCAACAAATAAGGGAGCCTAAATATTTGTTTAGAGATACGGCGTAAGAGGAACTTCTGCATTTTTACTGAGATTGTTTGAAGTAAAATTTCACACAGATGTCCATGTCTAGCTGTTTTGCATTGCTACCCAAGCTTGAATCATTAGTATAATTGACAATATTTCATAATTTCCAAAAGTCTTAATTCGAAAACCATTTCGGTAAAAACGTGTGGAGTACACAAAAAAAAATTTTTAGATTTTTTTCTCCGTTAATTTTGGAAAAAATCGCAAATTACTGTAAACCGAAAGTTGACGTCATCTTGCTCGCTGTATTCAGGGAGACCTTAGTACAGAGTACAGACACAATTTAAATCGCTGCTCTAGAGTGGCTCTGGATTATTTTTGGGAAGATGACGTCATATTTTACTTACGCCCTTTTGGAATGACCTACTTTTCAACGTGTTTTTTTTTGTATGAAATATTGAGTTGTATTGAAAAAGAAAAAATACGGGTGGCTTAAATTTTTACCTTTTTTCTAACTAGTTTATAAAATAAAGTAGTTAAAAATATGAAATGTTGTCACTACGCGCTCCTCCACAGCCCAGTACGTATATGCTTATCTTTTTTTTTTCTTTTTTTTAACCTGACTTGTTTTTTAGGCCAGGGTCAATAAAGCGAAAAGACATTGCACATAGATTAGTATGAGATTTGCTGTGGAGGGGCGCGTAGTCGTGGATGACACTCACTATAAGTAACCAAGTTCTCACTTCCTCTCTTCCGCTCTCTTACGATATTCATAATCATCCTCACAGTACATTTGTATCCTGAATCCTGTGTGAAGGGTGACTGGGGTCCGCCATCCAATTCCGCTCTCTTATGACCGTATCTTTATTAAAAAGGTCCTTAATCAGAATCAGAAATTTTATTTTTAATTAAATATTAATATTTTAGTTAATAACTTGTAGTAGCATTTCCCTGTTCTATTTTCATAAGTTTCAATATTTTTTCAACATTAACTTTCAATCGTTCTATTTTCAGTCCAACTAAACTTATTCATGATAATCGAAGTCTTGTAAATTCAAATAATAAATCACAGAATTTGAAACTCAGAATCTACGAGTGATCTCAATCCATATCAGCTCTAATAGAATCTGTTTCGGCTGTTTCACTGCCATATTTACACCTCGACATGTGACAGTTTTCTAATGCTTTCGCTAGCTTGAACGGCAGTATGAAAGAAAAGTGAATAAGAGTCTCCATAATACTATTACTTAGGGAAATTTCCCAGTCAAAGAGCCCTTGTGGCCTATTTGCAGAATAATTTTTTGATTGACTTGACCCAATGCTTGTCAATTTCAATCTTAAAACATAACAATAAAGGTAGGCGCTAGGAGTCAATTATTGGAAATTAAGGTGTCAAACATGGGCGTTTACCTTATTTTGTTTATGATGTAGTGACTGTGAAAGTGGAAGCGTTCAGAAACAAATATTTCTTCCAATAGGAATGCACTGAGGTTGTATTCTTCGGATGATAAAAGAATAACATAAATTTCGACAGTCTCGCTGTAAGAGAGAGCTTTACAACATTTTCATTCCTGAGTATATATGTGAATCATTTTAATGGATTACCTACTTATCAAATAAACATAAACATATGGCGTATTTGTAAGCAATTCTTCAACATTACAACGAAAATAATATTTAAAACACACGCAGCGTTGTGCAAATTTCAATATACAAAGCAGGCCAACCGTGTATAACCCAGAAAACATTAGATATGGTTTAGTTTTGAGTGTAAAGATGATTATTCTATTTATTTTAGTGTGAAG
This sequence comes from Cenopis cana, assembly GCA_951800055.1. NCBI lineage: Eukaryota > Metazoa > Arthropoda > Insecta > Lepidoptera > Tortricidae > Cenopis > Cenopis cana. The sequence continues at coordinate 1,296,189 of OX637492.1, read as the reverse complement.
TAACATCAGCAACCTACGTCCGGTGTAGGGTTTAGCAATAGGTTGATTACAGTGTTAATTATGTTCAAAATTTTCTAGCTAGGACATTAAACTATACCTAACTACTTATAAATATTTATTATTGTAATTTCAAACCACCGCACCATGCCGCAGGCGGATTTACTGGACGGGGTATTCTTTTTATAATTGGGGTTCCTTTATTTTTAGTATTATTTTATTTTATTTTATTATAGTGATAGTGTACCAATATAATTTGAATAACCCAAATTTAATTGTAATTTCATATCTTTCCATTATAATCGTTTAAAAGTTTACAATTTTTTCGAACTTCTTAACAAACGGAAAACATTGGGTCTACAGAGACAATTCTAGTCTCATATTGTAGCAAATTTAGTCTACTATTTTCAAAACGTTAAGGTACTATCAACAACTAGTTGTTTAGGGTTATAATCTTGTTTTTAGATTTTTGACAAAGTTGCGTAAGGCGCTCGAGGTCACAAATATTCATTGGGCCAACATAATAAACAAGTCTGCAAAAAATCAGAACTACCGGATTTGATACAAACTACCCCGTACTTTCAGGCGACAAGGTTACTGGATTATATGTAAAAATATTTAATAAAACGAGTCCAAGATGAGTAATAAGAGGACGTAAAAGAAAAAAACGAAAAATTACAATGAAATGGTACAAGTTTTTAGTTGAAGGAACATGTCTAAAACGTAAAATCAGAGCTTACTATGCGACTTATATCCAGGCAATTAAATCAAATCGTGTTTTGGGCCCAGGAAATATCTTCAAGTAGGTATTACTAAAAGAAAAAATCGTCTCCTTTTTTGTAGATTTCGAATAATAAATCAGAAAATTCCGAACGCTTCCTTCGCGCGGTGGATTTTGGGACGGTTTTCGCCTTAAAGTATAGGGCCGCGAACGCGCCGGTAGGGCGATTAGCGGTGCGACGGCGATCTTAGTAGGTACATCAAGTCGCCTAAGATGTTCTGAAATCTCGAGCCACTGCGGCCCGGAGTAAAAATACAGTTAGCTCACTATTACGTACAAGTAATGTCCACTAATTTAATTTCAGGCTGCGGGTCTATGATGGATTGCGTGACAATGGTGAGATAAATCATTCGGCTCTTTCTTACGCCGCTTGATAGAAAGTGACGGACGTTTTTATCTTGTTTATCACGTAATAACCGTGATTATAATGAGGAGCGTAAGTGAAATATAAGACGATTTTTGAGAAAATGCAAAAAAACACAACGACTGTGGCAAAAACCGGCCCACCTAATGGTAAGCGGACACCGCAGCGCATAGACGTCGTTGCCGACGATTTTTTCATAAAATTTGAGGATTCACTGTGTTGACAGCAGAAGGGATAAATTTAAGTCCCTCGCATTCAACACAGTGCATTCCCGGGAGCTCCGGCAACCTTGCTCACCTCCAGGAACAACACTGCATACCTGTAATGTTATTATGGTTGTGGTCTTCTGTATGGCGGAGGTATTTCCTCAGTTGGGCTGCACCAAATTCGAGCAAGATGACATTGTGCTGTGTCCTACCTCTCTCTTGACCACCACTCTTGCTGTGCCCTAGCTCTCTTTCTGTGTCCTACCTCTCTTGACCACCACTCTTGCTGTGCCCTAGCTCTCTTTCTGTGTCCTACCTCTCTTGACCACCACTCTTGCTGTGCCCTAGCTCTCTTTCTGTATCCTACCTCTCTTGACCACCACTCTTCCTGTGCCCTCGCACTCTTTCTGTGCCCTACCTCTCTTGCTGTGTCCTTCCTCTATTAAAACTATTTGGAAGAGTACCTCACAGGATACTCCCACAGGCGTGAATATTAGTCGTATGTTTATATTGCCCAGATTCACTTTCGCACTCAATCATAAACTCGATTGACACCGCCGCGCCGGTCGTAAATCTCTCATTAAATAGCATGCTTTGCTGTTTACGTTTAGTACGTGAAAACGGCCTGTTCACTTTAATGAGCAACAGTAAAAGTTAAATGTGTTAAGTCAGTTTAGATTTGTACTTTACTTTCTTCACTATATACCAGTACAATTTATGTAAACACATAATATGAATGGCCCGCAAAGTAAACGTTACTCACTACATATTCGAAGGAAAAATAAAAAAACTATAACTGTCCATAATAAAGCCTTAATAATGCCTCTCATTACATGAGTAAAACATATTAAAAATATATTATTAATTTAAAATATTTCATTTATTTTAGGGTTTCGGGTCAAAAAGGTACAATCAAGAGGAAACTTTATGGTGCGACTCTGTCCTTCTGTCTCTCTCTCATATCGCTAAATATTATTCGGAAACTAATGTCAATTTAAGTTCAAAATATTTGAAAATTTGTACTCCCTCTAAGCAAAATCAACTGGACTGTTATGCCTACATGAGAATATGACAACAAAACATTTCCCTACACTTTCATTTGGTGTCAAATGCGCAACTGCCTTCAAAAAGATATTACATATTAGTTAAATATCATGGAAATACTGTCTTTTTCTCCTAGGACGGTAAAATAGCCATAGCTTTTGTAATAACTAGCACAATAGGTTTTCAAGCTTAAACAGGTTTCTAGTTTTGAATTGTTTTGAATAGGTCATTGTGCGAAGTGCGTGCATTTTAAGTGCTCGGCCATTCAACGGTTAGGATGAAAGTTGAAATTTCTAACTTTTCACAATACTGTTTGTTTGTAATGTAATCATTTTATTTTGAATTTTAAATACAACGTTTTAAATTATTTCTTTGAACTAACTCTTTGGCGAACAAGTACGAAATACAATTTTTAGACTAGACCAGTTTTTAATTATCTTATTATCTAAATTATTACAATATTATTCATATACTAATATACTTATTAACTGCATTTTATGGAGACTGTATAAGACATGTCATTATAGATAAAAAAAAACCTTGACATTATATAATTAACTGGACGACATAAAAAATAATTTATCCAATCACTTAACCTTTACGCTAGCCGCTGTTATTTTCAGTTACCTAATTATAATTTTAAATAATCCCGAATAGAAAGAAGAGTACATAGTACAAGAATAGAAAGAAGTATACATAAGAATTAACCTTATGTATAATCTATTTTTTTCTTTTGCTGCCAAATTTAATCTAGTGGTCACAGGTTCGTACTTCGCACCCCGGATTTTACAGTCCGCATCAAAAGTAGCTACGCATATGAAGACGTCAAAAGTCTATATTACAAGGGAATAAGAACGTTTGAAATGAAATTTCATTTGATATAACAGTGGCTTTTGAATTATCTTTTTATTTATAGCATCAATCATAAAACACTCGATACACACACATCTGACCAGTAATTATTTTATTTCCATACTGTATGTAACCGTAATCCTATAATTATCCTAAACACAGTAATGTTCATTCATTGCGTAAAGGGCTCTCTAACAATCTAGTAAGAAACCGGTGGTAAACTGGTGTTTATTATTATGCTCAATTAAATTCTGAGGTTAACTTAGAATAGAATAGAAAAAACTTTATTTCGCATAATACATTTGCATTTAAACAACAAATAAGTATATTAGACTTAAGATTAAAGACTTAGCACTGAGTTATATTTATTATTATTATTAAATTTAAGAGTTATCCTCTTGTCGGTGGAGTATTTTCCATTTTTCCCTGTCGCACGCCAGCCCTTTGACTTCTTGATACGACACGACGCCAACTATTTCTCTTATTTGGTCCATGTAACTGCGCCTTGGTCTTCCCCTGCCTCGCCTTTCTTCTATCTTTCCTTCCAAAATGGTCTTGAAGAAGTTGTCGTGTCGTATCAAATGTCCAATCATTTTTCCCCTTCTATTGTTGATAGTGTTTAACAACGTTCTTTTCTCTTTCACTCTATGTAATACCTCCTCATTTGTTACTCTCTCGGTCCAACTAATTCCTTCCATTCGTCTCCAGCACCACATCTCAAATGCTTCCAGTCTCTCTCGATCTCTTTGTGTCATTGTCCACGTTTCACTGCCATAGAGAGCAACACTCCAGATATACACTTTAATTAGCAACTTTTTGCTCTTTCGTGACAGACTAGACTTGAGGAGCTGTTTCTTCTGATTGAAAGCCTTTTTTGCCATGGCTATTCTTGCGACAATGTCTGGTGTGCATCTGGAGTCTTTTGTAATCAGGCTGCCTAGGTATTTAAAACTATCTACTTGATCTATTGTAATATTGTTTATAACTATGGGTGGATGGTGTGAATTATGTTTTGAGGTAGTCAGAGTTTTAGTTTTCTTTATATTAATCTTTAGTCCTAATTCATTAAAAATTGTATTCATCGTCAAAATTAATTCCTTTAACTTATCTGGTGTTTCTGCAAATGCTGCGATATCGTCTGCGAACCGAATGAAATGTATTTTTTCCCCATTAATTTTGATACCCCCCTTGCCAGTTTCTATTATTTTTCTTATAGCATACTCTATGTATATATTGAAAATTAGTGGTGAAAGTGGACACCCTTGTCGGACACCTTGCCTAATTCTCGCACTTCCATTTTCGTCTCCTATCTCCACCCTTGCTTCCTGTTCCTTGTATAATTCATAAATAACTCTCCGGTCTCTAAAATCTATTCCTACTTCCTTCAAAATACTCATCATTTGCGCCCAGTTTACCTTGTCAAAGGCCTTCTCTAGGTCTATAAATGCGATATTTGTTTCAAGGCCAAGATCTAGGCGCCTGTCTACAACGAGTCGAAGAGCGAGTATTGCTTCCCTGGTACCTTTGTTTTCCCTAAATCCATATTGGTCTGGTCCTATATAATTTTCTGATAAGGGCCTGATCCTATTTTGAATTATTTTCAAAAGAATTTTGCTGGCCTGTGAAACTAAACTAAGCGTTCTGTGTTCTTCACATAGTAGGGTATTAGGTTTTTTAGGTATAGCAACAACTTTATTTACTTTAAAATCTTTCGGGATTTGGCCAGTCAAATGTATTTGTTTAATAATTAAGAATAATTCGTCAATAATTTGGTCACAATTTGCATACTTAATTAGTTCAATATACAGGTTATCAATACCCGCAGCTTTGCCATTTTGTATTTTGTTTATCGCTTTGTCAAATTCTTCTCTGAGTATTTCGGGTCCTAACTCATCCTCTGGTACCAGTTCTTCTCCCTCTATATCGACGTTTGCCATCTCTTAGATCTCTAGTTATATTTAGAAAACATAAAACATAATCCCTCTCATACATAGGTACATATACATACCTACTTATTTCAACCATGAAGGAATTAAGTACGGTGCTCGATGACCTCAGTAAAGCCTCCGAGTGAGTTCATGTCAAATGCACATGTATGTTATGTAGCACCAACTTCCGTTACAATCGGACACTTTATGGTAGAAGTTGTAGACAATTTTCAATACCTAGGATAGACAAAATTCTATAATTCTTCCTTTACTTTCCAAGCTGTTCGGCTCTGGAATTCTTTATCTACTGATTTGAGGCGTGCTAAATCTCTTGCTGTCTTCAAAAAACAGCTTAAAGATCACTATCTGTCTCTCCCATGACACATTTAGACTCGACTCCTTTAGACTTTGTGGCTGACTGTATATGTGTATATGTTTATGTTTAAAGAACTTTATTCTCATAAGAATACATATGATTCACTTACATGAGAACATTAAATATATAACCTAAGTTTATTATCTAAGTTTAAACGCGCAGCGTTTTTAAAATAAATGTAAACAATAAAATGGATGCAGGTAGATAAACATTCGGTACGCAATTTTTACGCAAACTAGTTTACTGTCGTGCGCGCAGGCACTGCTTAGAGATAAGAAGTTACTGTGACAGTGATGTACGCACAATAATGGATGCGGCATTAAGTAATTTATATATTAAGTTATATTTTTATTTTATCACTTTTATTATTATATCCTAAGTATGAATGGTATTTATTATTAATATTTATTATTCGATTGTAAGTGTACATATACTTTAATATATAATTTCTAGAAATAACAGTGTAACTTAAAGGCGAGAACCTAGCAGTTACTTATAGTTTAGTTAGTACGTATTAAATATCCAAGTAGTTTATAGGAGTTAACTGTGTGAGTATGTTTATGTATGTATGTATGTATGTTTATCTGTATATATTGTATTTATGTATGTATATTATTCTTAATTTAGTTGAATTGTTGTAATTATTAAGAGGTTTCATATATTATCTCTGCACCACCTACTATCAATCGTTATGATTAGACTTAATTTCCGCTACCCTAAGGTTGTCTGGAAGAAATCGCTCTTTAGCGATAAGACCGCCTGTTGTTTGCCTCTACTTACTGTGATTTTGTATTGTACCTTATCCTTTAATTGAGGTGTGCAATAAAGAGTATTTGTATTTGTATAGCCTGACCAGTTAGGTAGGTCCAACATTGAGAAATAGGTTAAGCTTTCCATACAAAACGAGAAATTAGTTTGTCACGTGATATCATTTTTTTTTTCAAATTATTCTAGTTTATACAAGTTTATTCTAGGAATGGGGGAATTTCGCGCAAATGGAAAGCCAATTTATAAATAAATAAATATTTGTGGACATCTTACACAAATCAACCTAGTCCCAAACTAAGCAAAGCTTGTACTATGGGTACTAAGCGACGATATACATACTTATATAGATAAATAGATACTTAAATACATAGAAAATATCCAAGACCCGAGAACAAATATTCGTGCTCATCACACAAATAAATGCCCCGGCCGGGATTCGAACCCGGGACCTCCAGCTTCGTAGGCAGGGTCAGTACCAACTAAGCTAAATCGGTCGTCTAATGTCTATGAATGTTTGTTACATAAGTTTCTTAAAATATCACGCCGTTAGCCTGCGAATGTCAAAATACGTTTTGTATGGGAAGAGAGTATTAGACCAGTGTGTGTTGCCAGTGAAGACATATGTATATGAGTATCTTTCGGCTGATATGATGGTGATGATGATATAAGTATTAATTAATTTTCATTGTCCTGTCAAACGCAACAAAAAAAAGGATTGGCCTTTACATTTCTAGAAAAGATTTTTATTTATAGATTTGTAAACAGTTGCCAAATACTGCATTCATTAGTGAATTAATTAGTGAATTCTTTGAGGAATTAGGTAAGCTAACTCGACCTTAACCGACTGCGCAAAATCAACCACACACTCATTAATATACGTGACTGCGCATTTCGATCGAAATGCATTTCCAATTGAACATTATTAACATTCAGTACCCATAGTTAAGACTACGGATTAAGTGCGAGGAGAGGGAAAGAAGGGCTCATGAAAAATGCTTATTAAGAGACCTTTTTTCGAATTTTTTAAGAGGAGGGGTAGGGCAAGCTCTCTCCATACACACTTTGTGCAGGATTTACTTCGTTTGTGTTTGCATTAAAGTTATGATTTTTGGTCAGTATGCTTATTTTTCTGATAGCTATTTCGTGATGTAATTTTTTTTTATTAATTTTTTTTTTTTAATTTTGTTTTTTTTTTTTGAAATATTTGAAAATTTTCACATCACGATCTTCGCATATCTAATATTTACAACCAAAAAAAAAATTATATTTGTTAGTGCCAAAACCGACGAATAAAACGTGCACAAAGTTTGTATGGGGAAGACCTTGCCCTACCCTGCGCTTTAAGGTGTTCCACTGCTGGGAAGGCCATTTATATTATGATATTGTTATATACATATGTATGACTATTTATGTATTTTTATATAATACGTATTTGAGCTAGTATAATTTATTAGTTGTTTTGTATCTGTTTCATGATAATTTTTGCAGCACCCACTGCATAAATATATTTTTTCCGCTACCCAAAGCTTTCTGGAAGAGATCGCTCTTTAGCGATTAAAAAAAATAAAAAAAATATATTGTATTTATTGTACACAAAAAGAATTGTTACACACAATTGCCATATACTAATACTAGTTGTACATAAGTATTATATACTAGGTCAGGACTTCCGTCAGGATAAGACCGTCTGTTGTCTACCTCTATCTACATGATGCTGTTTTGTTTCTGTATGTAACTCATTAATTATAATATTAGTATTTGTATTGTATTGTATTTAGAGCAGAATCGGGCCGGCGTTTAGAAAAGCGTCTAGGTCATCCAGTTACGACCATAGATTAAAAATAACTTGTATACTTAATTAATGTGTCTGTGAATAATTGGACAAAATAATTAATAAGCAAAACACGTTCAATATATCACTATCCGGTTCAGAAGTCTAGCCTTACTAATTAATGAGATAATTAGGTAAAACCTAATTAATGTATTCAGACGTTTCTGCTAGATTGTTTGCAAGTATGTTTTTATTAGCATCTTATATTGGAAGGAAAAACCGACAAGTGCGTGTCGGACTCTGTACATAGGGTTCCAAACTAACTGCAAAATAAAGTTGGTTTTATTTTAATAGGAAAATAAGGAAATTTTAGTAAAACAATATGATTATAATTAGATTTTAGTTTCTAGGTTACCTTTAATTTTAAACAATACCTACTACGATCTGCCAGAAAAATTAAAATCAGGTTAACACTAAAATATGATTCATCAATATATTAGTATTTTTCATCAAATATGCGCAATATAAAACATTTTCTCCAAATTAAATTCACAGTCAATTAAAAAAAAAGCTATAAAATTCTCCAGATTTTTTTTTGTAAAAAATGATCATTCCTTTTTCCCAATATTTTTTTTAACCTCTTTAACGCTTCAGTATAGATGTCAAGAGCTCTCGTGCCTACAACGCCACTGTCATGTATAGATAGATAAATGACAAAACTAATAATATAAAGGCGTCATACAAATAAGGTTAATTTCGCGTCTATTGCTATAAAAAGTTTGTCGTCTGAGACACGACTTACGCTATTTACTTTGGCGGTAACAGACAGACAGATACACTTTCGCATTTATAATACAACGTATTAGTACCTGTATGGATCATTTCAAACATCATAAAATCAAGAAATAGCTGCGAAAACTTTAGTGTTTTTATTATTGCAATATTCGAAAGTATCGCTATTTTTGCCATAATTTATACCTACGTTCAAAACATTTTATGTAAGGTCTCTTAATGGTCCAATTAGGTAAGTCTCACTTCGTTAATCTGCCCAATTGACTTGCATGAGGAGATAAGCTAGTGATACCAGTACCTATGACGGTTGCAAACAAGCGTACGTTCCACCTGATGGTAAGCGGACACCGCAGCCTATGGACGCTCGTAACTCCAAAAGAGTCACGTGCGCGTTGCCGACTCTTTATAAAATTTGAGGTTTCAGTGTGTTGACAGCGGAAGGGACAAAAGCTCCCTCGCTCTCAACACAGTGCATCCTCGGGAGCTCTGGCAACCTTGCTCACCTCCAGAAATACAACTTACCAACTAAGACAAATCATATGCCTAGTTCTATGGGAAATTGTGAATACTTAAGAGCCCACGTATGCACTTTTGCCAATATTTATCGACATCATCTATAGTGATTAAAATATCTATCCTTCAGTATATTAATCTTGAACTATTTTCCTCCAGTCTGTTAAAAATGAAAACACGACTTGAAAAAAAAATCTCGATACTTTTATTTTTCAAACATAACCCTTTTTTTCGATGTTTTTCGTTGGATCCTTCAAACCCTCCCATCTTTAATAATAATTTTTGGTTTTATAGTTGTAAAATGATAAGTTCTCAAACCTGATAAAAAAGATTATCCTTATAAATGTACACGTTCAGAATAAACATCAATATTTACGAAATACATGCGCTGAGCTTCCGTAGAGCGGGATGGTTAATTGAAAACTCACGCGTGTTAGAGCGGGACTTTTGCAATGCCATCTACGCCCTCTTAACACACCTCAGGTTCGGTTGAAGACGCTCAAGTAATCCGACTGGAGCGCAAACTCTTAAGAGTATATTCCAGTGTTAAAACCGCCCGCGTCAAAGAAGATATATACTAACGTAACAAGAAGCGACACCGAAGCATGTGTGCTGTAAACCCGTCTCGCGGCTATGTGTGCGTGTCCGGACGCGAGCGGGGGCGCGCGAGGGTGGCGCGGTGTGTGGAAATCACTCCTCGGACGGGCAAAGTATAGAATCGTAGCGTTCCAAGGTCACCGGCACTCGGTTCACACCGATCGTGGTGTCGGAGGTACCCCTAGATTTTCCCCAGGCCGCTCTCTAATAGCGCACTCCTATCGCTTTATTGGGCCCGGCCGATAAACCCACCAGTTAACCAAGCATAAGGAAAATTATTTAGGGATAGATGACGAAACTGTTGATGTAGGCAGAGACAGAGACTAGGAATTATATTAGACTGCCAATGCCTATACATTGTGGCGTAATTTTAAAATAATGGGCCTGCTGTAGCTAGTTTCACTATGGAGAGATCACTTTAGCATTTAATTCGTATGCCACTAAGACCTCTGCTTAAAACATAGCGCCATCTATGAACACAACGAAGAAGCTCCCAACAGATGGCGCTATGTGTTAAGCAGAGGTCTTAGTGGCATACGAATTAAATGGTAAAGTGATCTCTCCATAGTGAAACTAGCTACAGCAGGCCCATTATTTTAAAATTACGCCACAATGTATAGGCATTGGCAGTCTATATAATTCCTAGTCTCTGATGTAGGTAATGATGATACAGATCAAAGTGATTTATTTACATTTAGATTGCCTTAAATTTCTAATTTTCACTTGTATTGTAATGTTATGAGCTCTGGTGTTTAGACACGTTGATAATGAGCGTTGGTAATTGGATAATCAGCGATTGTTTGAAGGCCCACAGACAGGGAGCTCATTCATGAAATTAATCTTGATTTTGTCGTAGTACCAGGGCGATTGTATTTTAATTTTTACATTATACTAGTATTTTGTATCATCATCATCATCATCATCCTAGCGTTATCCCGGTACTGTTGCATCCTGAAGGATTCCTGGGGTCCGCTACCTAATCCCAAGATTTGGCGTAGGCACTAGTTTTTACGAAAGCGACTGCCATCTGACCTTCCAACCCCGAGGGGAAACTAGACCTTATTGTGATTAAGGCTTTGTCAAGTGAGTGGGCAACTTGACTGTTAGAAGTTCTCAAACCGCCCGAACTTGGCTTAACGACTGCTGCCATAGACAGCAACCGGGATCAACGGCTTAACGTGCCTTCCAAAGCACGGTAGGGCTCAGTTAGTAACCACTCAAAGCGGTCACCCATCCAAGTCCTGACCGCTGCCCACGTTGCTTAACCTTAGATACCGCAAGCGGTACGCACGCGCCGATGGGCCACGAGCGCTTCACTTAAGTATTTTATTTTATTTATCATACATCCCTTAAATCTAAAAATTGCATTTAAAATTGACGATATTAGACCGCAATTGCGGCCACACTTAATATAAAGAGGGCGCCGAGCATATTTAGCAAAAACAGCCTTCACCTCTCAATCTGTGGAGGTCACGATTCTCTACAAAAATATATAAAATATATGTAATTATTATCACAAAGAGTGTGTTTACAAGTTATCACTATTAGTAATCTATAATAAATTACACTTTAATAAATACAATACCGTAAAGTTGCACTAAAAATGAGAAGAACGCGTGTCGGCGTTTAGGCAAAATTGAATTGAAAAATCTATTATTTCGTTTCAAAATCACACTCAAACAAATCTCAAAAGTATTCACTATAAGTTATCACACTTTTCACATTTTTCCTCGCAAAGACCAATGAGAATTTCAAACGTAAATCTAAACTTTAGTGACTTTTCCATACATTTTCCCTGCCACCATACTTTCGAAAAATCGACAGATGGGCATTGGCCCTCGGTGAGAGCAGACGCATGCTCCTTTTTTCGCTTTGACAGCTCTGTTTTTGACATTTTGCCCGTATACGAATACAATATGTATACCACACACAAAGATTGTATTAATTGAAGTAGGGTAAATAAATATTGACGTGTGGCGTTTTAAGAACCTTTTAACATGGAATTTTTGGTATTAGCCTTTTATTTTTTAGAGAACATACAGTGTTTGGTCCCGAAAGTTTACTTATGCGTTCAAATTATAATGTTTTCCTTCACGAAAACGCATTCTAATCGCAAAAAGGTTGCCGATGCGTTTCATTACAATGGAAATTAATTTCAATGAATGGTCACCCTGACGGAACATCTTTATAACGTAATGACATTTGTCACTTACTTCAAATGAAAATTTGTGTGCATTTTTCTTTCTTTATATTTCAATAATTTTACGTATCTAATGTTGATATCGAACACCAAATACGCATTCACACACGCCTCTCGACAGTTTGCCAACAACGCATACTTATCTACTGGCATTTTTTGGACATATCGCGCGTCGTACCTATTAGCCTCGAGTACATCATGATTCATGATGACGGGAAAGGTGGAGGATAGACGAGCTCGGGCCAGCCAGGTGGATTGAAAAAATCTCCAAATTCGCCGGACTCCGAGAACACCAGGCGCTGCATGCAGCGCATCATCGGAACCACTGGCGAGCCATCTGCACTCCCCGCCAGAGACATAGCGGTCACGATCCTCAGCATTGAAGAACCCACTGATTGGATTGATTGGATTGGAATACTTATTGAAATTTGTGTGGATATTCACGCTTTCTCGTCAAATAGGAATACATTTAATGGCTAAATATATCTCAGAATTCTCAGATTTTTTATTCTCAGATGTCGTGATATAACTTCAGGAATCGTGGATTATCAATCTGCAGTGTCACACAACAAAGAAAGTAATAAGCAGCAGAAGATTGTACTGTCGAAGCCGCATGGTCATACTAATTATAGAATGAAAATATAAATGTGTTTTTTTATCTTAGTTATATCTCTAACGACGACGTATAATCAGAGTCTTATACAAAATATATGTATGTAGTCCTACTTATTTCTGCAGGTCTGTAAGTACGGTTTCTAATTTCTATTTGATTGTTTTTTATGGTTTGAAATTATTTGGTTCACTGCTTTGATTTTGGATATACGGATATACGTACTTTAGTATATACATTGTAGTCTTTGGATATTCGTAAGTACGTCACATCGGGTAGAGTCAGTCCGACCCAGGTCGGGCCTAGTAGAGTTTAGTGAACCAGCGACAAAACTCCCAGTAACTAGCTCGATTCCACTCACAACTCAGATTCGGTAGAAGCCGCGTAACCAATCTCACTGGAGCGCAAACTCTTAGAGTATCCCAGTGTTTAAACCTCCCGCGTGGTCATGTCGGAGGTTTCCCCTCGATTTTCCCCAGGCCACTTTCCAACCGCGCACTCCTATCGATTTATTGGGCCCGACCTATAAGGCCACAATCAGGTTGCCACAATAAAAACAAAAAAAAGTACGTCGCAATAATTGTTTGGACGTTACGTAAACGTAGTAAATAAAAGTAAGATTGCAATTTCAATTGCGTATATTATAAGTATTATAACTGTTACATTACAGCATGTATGCAGCATGTACATGGATTTAGCTATACGCAACCATTGTCTAAGTAGTGTTAAAAGTTCAGTAAAATTTACTCCACTAATTATTCTATTCAATTATCGTTCTTATAAGAAGGAACATGAGAGCTAATTTGTCATAACATAACTATGGACTCGTACATTCAACCATGCACACGATAGCGCGTCCGGCCGGGCAAGTTCCAATTACAGATAGTGACAATGATTTACTAAATCCTACTTGATCATATTTGTCCTACTTATTTCATTATCATTAGGTTTTAAGAATACTTAACAAACTTATTTCAAAATACTGCCATTGATTTTCATTAAGTTTCATTACATAATATTATATCGAAATAAAACAACCGCATCTTCGCTTAAGCTTAAGCCACACAGAGAGCGGGCGGGCGGTGGCGGCGGCGGCGCGGGCGCGGGCGGCGGCGGCGCGGGAGCTGCTTTTGGCGGTGGCGGCTGCCGACAAAGGCCGCTGCCGCCCGCGCCCGCGCCGCCGCCGCCCGCGCCCGCGCCGCCGCCGCCCGCGCCCGCGCCGCCGCCGCCCGCGCCCGCGCCGCCGCCGCCCGCGCCCGCGCCGCCGCCGCCCGCGCCCGCGCCGCCGCCGCCCGCCCGCTCTCTGTGTGGCTTGAGCTTTAAAACTCGCATTACCTATAAAAGCCGCTTTAGCTTAGTTGGTAGTGACCCTGCCTGCAGAAGGATTACACATTCTTAAGTTTTATTCACCATTTATTCAATTAAATATAATTTAACAACATAACAGCTTAAGCCATTGCATTGATACACTTAAATATAGGTATTTTAATCTATTTGTATATGAATAATTAGGAGCGTTTTACTAAAATCAAATCCCAATTTTCAGAAGTAAGGTTTTGGTGACAGATCAGAACTTGACTATTATTTTTACATTTTTGTCATGCCTTAATAAATCATGAAATATTGTAAATCAAAACTTTGTATTCCTTACAGAAATTGACAGAGCATTGTCATTGTACAGTGACAAGTTATGACAATTTCGATTTCTCTAAGGAGTTTTTAACTCTGATTAACTGGTGGCAATACACAACCGAAAATACCTATTAAAAAAAATGTAAGTCAATGACCCGGGCCAACAAAATGAAGTAGTGTGTGTGAAATATGTATGTGTGAGTTACTGGGGAAAATAATTTAAAAAAATAGAAATTTGACAGGCGCTGATAATTTACCCTGCACGACGCAGTCTTAAAGGGTAGCATTTAACGAACCGCTAAATTAGTTGCCGAATGATGCTCTAAAAAATTACATTGATTACCAAAAATACTAGATTCGCACCAAATTTTCAACTCCTTTTAAATATAAAGTGCAACTCAAAGAAGTAACATGTCGATAACCTATTAAATTAAATTGTTACCAAATAAATTAGTCACTACCCAAAAATACTTAATGATCACCTAATTTCAAACACCAAATTTCATATAATTTACATCCAAATATTACAGGGCTCGTAATCCTATTAAAATTATTTACCTACACCCAAATAATTCTTTCGATACCCAGAAATACTACATGATCACCAAATTTCAGGCGGCAATTGTTTTTTAATGTCCGACGCGCAAAGCAGTTCCAATCTAGTCTAACCTCATTGCTAGCACACTGATGCGGTTTTCCATACGGTCCGTCTCGCTCGCACCTCGCACCGCGTGCGAGCAAGACAGCGCTAAATGATTTTAAGAAGTTGAAGTTTGAAATAAAAATAGCTATTTTAATTTCAAACTAGTGGAGATTGGAACAGTATTGACGGATCTCCGCTGGCGCGGAGCTCCTATTTTGAGTTGTTTTGGCCCTTCGGGCCGATGCAAAACTAACATAACCTAAACCTACCTATACCTATTTCTACCTATTAACTTCCTTTAATTTTTCCATGAAAGTCTATCTATATTAATAAAGTAAACTCATTTGAGGACCTTTATCCATTTTCATAACAAACTAACAATTTAATAAATCAACAAAACTCATTTTCAAATAAAAGGTTTCAATCAAACGCGCTCACGTCAACGCATTAAAAAAAAAAAAACAACGGGTTGCACTCCGGGAGTGCCGGCAGAAGTGAAAACTCAATAAAGATAGTAAATGGGTCATTGTCAGATTTAGGTGCGCGTCTTTTCGGTGGACAGGACATGCCAAAAGTTAAGGGCTACAAAGCTTAATTTCGATTGATCTGATAACCCGCATAATCTGTAATTCCGTGTCTATAAATCCATATAATAAAAACGTAAATTACATGCAAACAAGCCGTTAACTATTGTCCACCGAATTGTCAGTCGGAAAAACAACTTTTGTTTTGTTTTTTTGTTTTGTTTTTCCGACTGACAATGACCCAAATAACAAAGATATTCATATCGGTATCGGTATCCGTATCTGTACTGTACTCATACTCATGATCATATTCGCATAATCCATTTACATAATATGTCCCGAGTATCATTGTGTCTTACGCATCTAAGACCAGGAACCTGTACCACAATACTTTACAAGCGTACAATTCGACAAATTTGTGAACTTTTTCTATGGAAAATTGTGCAATTTTGTCAAATTGTAGACTTGTAAAGTTTTGTGGTATAGGGGCCAGCTGAGTTTAGCTGAGTTGACACCTCCTAACATCGCAATCACGATTACTAGGAGCGGTCAACTAGCTGGTCTTAGAATCTTAGAATCTGTCGCGAGTTCAACAAATTTTCCCCAGTACAAAAATGCTCAGAGCCGCTAAAGAAGTTTTCACTTCAAAAATTGTAAGCAATACTACCTATTTCCCATTTTTATTTCTTTAGATTCGTTGAGTGTGCTCAGGAACTCCATGAGCTCATACCGCCTTCCCCCTTCTTCCATCAGATATCCAGACGACGTACGACTGGCTACTTTCATTACCTGGTCAAAATCATCTTTTTTTATAATGTTTACTGGTTTGGTATTCGAATGGCGTATGTAGGTACTTCCGAGTTCAAATAACCTGGACCTTTTTAAGGTACGAGTGAATCTTCTGGGTGAGCTCGCATAAGCGTCGGCCTCATTTTCAATTAAAAAAATATATATGACTGGTTAGAATTAGGCGTTTATTTAAGAAAATTTAATTTAGCTGTTTGCTCTAAGGAAGAACCCAAATTTGGTGTATTTTGAAAATTAATTTTATTTTTTAGGAAATATTATATTATTAATATCTATTCATTTAATGTGACTCGTTTACTTTCTTTGTCTATTCTAACAGAATCGTGCTCTATCAAGGTCATAGGGGCCCCATTACCCTAATGTGCCCAGCGCCTCAAATTGGTTAAAGACGGCCCGGCCCTGTGCGTTTCCGTTACTGTCACCCGGCGAGGTACCCTAAAAAAATTTTTTTTAAAGATTTTATTCTACCGTTTTCTCCGCGTCATCGATATGTATACTCATGCCAAATTACAGCTTTCTAGTACTAACGGTTACTGAGAAAAACGGGGGTCGGACGGACGGACGGACGGACATGGCGAAACTATAAGGGTTCCTTGTTTACTACGGAACCCTAAAAACTGAAAAAATCAAATTACCTGAATTTCCCGAAACGTGGGGTAATCTTCAGGGGATTTTTTTATTATTTGTTGGTATCCCGAAATCGAATTATAAACCGACTGAATGATGGGACATCAATTCTAAGCTGGCTTCTATGGTAGATTTATACTACGCGATTATATCGGTTTATATGTGAAATGTTTGGAGGTTATTTTTGAATTAATTTACATATTTTTCCTATTTCATCAAGTGTCTCATGATATTCGCTGGGTGCGAAGTAGGTGGTGGGGGAACCACGAATCGATCGCAGCGCGCACCGTGGCCAAAAAAGGAACTTGCCGCGGACCAACTGTCACTTTTTACTAGCGAAATTTACGTATCCGTGCATTTTAAGTAAAAATAAATAAACATGCGTTACGAAACCAGCTGCGTAGTTAACTGCAAGAAGAATGGCATAACAGTGATCATAAATTCTATAAATTTCCACAAGTAAGTTGGAAACGAGCACAACAAATGAAATGGATAATCGTTGTCAAGAGGAAAAGTAAGGAAGCTAACCTATATAAAGCATGATTTTTAATATTATATTTTGTATGCTGTAGGAAGTAACGGTTAAATTACTATAATTTATTTGTTGCTTTATTTCAGTGCCGATCGATCGCCATGGTACACAAAGCCACATGACAGGATTTGCAGTGCGCACTTCATTGGAGTTTTTATAACTAATTTAGCCATGTTTACCTGAAAATGCACAAAAAGTCTGCATTATTTACGACACTACAGTCATAAATGATCGTCTACAATGTATATGCAATGCTTTATTCAATTATATTTGTTTATTTCTTTACTTATTTTTCGTGAAGTCAGCCATGAGAAAGTCCGTGTGGTACACGTGAAATTTATTCATTTAGCCATTTTAGGCGTGCGATAGACATAAGCTTTACGTGATCGAATAGAATCTATGAAAATTACGATATTTCATTAAAATTGTTTGTTTGTTTTCCTTCTTTTCGTAATGATAACCAGCCACTGGATATTTTTAAGTCCGCCGTAATTGTGACCGCTAGTTGGCGCTGCCATCGCGCACCCAGCCAATAACTTATGATTTAGCTCAGTAACTTGGTACCGGTGAGATTTTAGAAATAAACACGGGTCCAAAATGCAAAGAAAATGTACTTACGCAAATTACGCATGGAATGTAACATCCGCCTTTTTTCGGTCGAGTTTGCTTTTACAGCCCAACACTGAACACACCATGTTTGCACTGAACACCCAAACACTAAGGATCTGATAATTGGTAAATTATTATTCATTTAAACCAAACTTATCATTAATTCTCCATTTATAAAATGCACTACCAAATATTGCCCATTTGTTTTGCAATCTTCTTGACACAAAACTTTGACACAAATACAAAAATTTTCGATCGGTGATAAGGACAAAACATCGCACTATTTTCTACTTCCTCTCATAGGAATCGCAATAAGGCTATCTTTCTCTTACAAAGCGTGTCAGGCCCTTGGTATTTTATCCATCACTCTTGGCCATTAGGTATTTTGAAGGGAACTGTCACCGTATTTAGGGACAATAAGAACTACTTTCCATGAGAATTTATTTGAAATATGATCTTTACGGAAATCGGTCAGTCTGGCTATCCGATATTGGACTTTGGAAACGCTTTTTTAGGGACAATAAGAGCTACTTTCCATGACAATTTATTTGAAATATGATCTTTATGGAAAATCTTAGGATTGTCTTAAAACAGTTAGAACCTTGGCTTTCTAAGAAGACCAGCTGGGGACCCCTCGTAACATAGCAATCACGATACTAGGAGGGGCCAACTAACCTGGTCTTGGAATTTATCGCGAGTTTATACATTTTTCCCCAGTACAAAAGTGCTCAGCGCCGCTAAAGAAGTTTTCACTTCAAAAAAAAACTTCTTGCAGTTAGTAAACCATCAGCAATAGGTAGTTAGAATGAAACAGCAATAGGTACCTTTCACTCTAACGACATATCAATAGGTTTTATGCTTCAGACAATTCTTTGTATTTGATTGAGTGAGATAGCGGTATACGTGTTATTATTTCACACATCCACATTGCGCGTTGCTTTTTAAATTAATTTTAAATTTTACTTTCTAATTTATAACATTTTGGAAATAACTGAAATATTTATAGTGCTAAAAACGATTAATTTGTAACTGTTTACTAAAATGTAGCATGCGATGTATATATAATATTTGGATGTAATTCTAATGAAAAAAGGTGCATGAGATTAGGTGGTAGTTTAGTGTTTTT
Organism: Cenopis cana; assembly: GCA_951800055.1. Classification (NCBI taxonomy): domain Eukaryota; kingdom Metazoa; phylum Arthropoda; class Insecta; order Lepidoptera; family Tortricidae; genus Cenopis; species Cenopis cana. The sequence continues at coordinate 1,276,890 of OX637492.1, read as the reverse complement.
GGTGGTACTTGACAATTTTTTTGATGCGATTATAAATTTATAGGAACGCAATAAGTAAAATAGGTGCAAGTGCTGCAAAAATAGGTAGAATTTTTTTGGTGACTCGGAATTGCTGATCGATAAATTTTTTTGAGTGTTCAACCTTATTTTAGGGTTCGAAAATTTGATGATATCAAAAGTTATTTAGGTGATCATTTTATTTGTTCCCGTTTTTAAATGATAAGCGATAACTATTAAGCATTAATTTTGTGAACAGATTGTAACAATATTAATCGAAGTAGAAACCTCAGAACATGCGAACGAATCTAGTCGCTAAACTAAGTGTTTATACTCGTAGTAGATTTAAATAAAATAGTGACTTGCTTAACATTATTTTAATAAAAAAAAATGACAGTGTACAATAGGTAGGTACGAGTGATCGGTACGAAGTCTGTCCGCAAGTGGGGCGCGGATCAGCTGTTCGCCCCCCGCGGTCTCGGTACCCCGCGCCGTTCCTTTCCCCGCCGTAGTCTATCACGCGATGCAGGCGTGAACATCCTCCGGGACGTTGAAAGCTTATAGGCTGCTTTCAAGGGGTTTCATTGGCTACCCGTATCCTGGTTTCCATTCTCATCGGAGATAGGTAGCAAGCACAGCTTATTGACGGCTCGCCTTATGACTCCTTTTGAAGTTTTTACATCGACGACCCTGGTCACGTCGTCGGTGCCTGGGTACAGTCGGCATACTCGTCCTAGACGCCACTGTAATGGCGCCAGATTATCCTCCTTCAGTATGACCAAGTCCCCGCAGGCGAGGTTCCTCTGGGGTGTGCGCCACTTGGTGCGCTGCTGCAACTCGGCAATGTACTCTCGGCTCCATCTCTCCCAGAAGTGTTGGCGTATTTTCTCGATGAGCTCGTATCTGTTGGGTCTGGCAGTAGTAATAGGCACGGTCGGAATGGACTTAAGCGGTCTCCCGACGAGAAAATGGCCTGGGGTCAGAGGAGAGGGATCAGTACAATTGGACGAGAGAGGAGAAAGCGGGCGTGAATTTAGAATAGCTTCAATTTGTGTGAACAACGTCGCCAACTCCTCAAACGTCAAGACAGCATTGCCAGCAACACGTTTTAGGTGATGCTTAGCTGATTTAATACCAGCCTCGAATATTCCACCGAAGTGGGGAGAATAAGCGGGGCTGAAGACAAATTTAATTCCTTCACTAGTTGCATATTCGAAGACTGATCGACGGCTGGATCTTAATACTCTACCCAATTCATTGTTAGCGCCTACAAAATTCCTACCGTTGTCGCAATAGATCTCATGTGGATAACCTCGGCGTGCAAGGAATCTTCGAAGGCAAAGAATAAAGGCTTGAGTACTCAGATCGCTTACCAGCTCCAGGTGAACTGCCTTCGTACTGAGGCAGACAAACAAGCACAAATAACATTTACTGGTACGACTACCACGGCCTTTCCGGCTCGCAATCAAGAACGGCCCAGCAAAGTCGACCCCGACAGAGTTGAAGGCGAATCCAGCAGCTGTCCGAGCCTCCGGCAAATGTCCCATGATTGGCTGAACAGTGGTTGCTCGTAAGCGAATGCATGTAACGCATCGTTTGACGATATTACGCGCTAAGTGCCTGCCTCCAATCGGCCAGTATTTGTCTCGGACTGATGCTAGACTCAACTGTGGTCCTGCATGAAATAATCTTATGTGCTCGTGTATCATAATTAGTTTACATAAATTATGTTTGGAATCTAAAATTATTTGATGAGCTTTATCATAATTATAGCACGAATTATTTAAGCGTCCGCCTACTCGAATGATTCCGTCTGTATCAATAAACGGCGTTAAATCTAACAATTTACTCCTTTTGGTTACACCTTTTCCTTGCTGAATATTTTTAATGTCTACCGAAAAGGATGCCAATTGAGAGAACTTAATTAACAAGTTGTGTGAATGATTTAATTCGCTTAAATTTAATGGACCAGATAACTTTAGTTTTGTTTTGTTGCAATTGTTGACAAAACGGAATACAAATGCGAAAATTCGGATTAATCTTGTCACATTTGAGTACCTAGAGAAATCAATGAATGGCTCAGCTTCGTTAACTAAGCCTGTAAATGATGGAGCAGGTACTTTTAGTTCAGGTAACCCTTGCGACGCGCATGAACCCTGCGGCCACTCCGACTCGCCCTTCTTGAGGAATGCAGGACCTTCCCACCATAAGCTAGAGGATGCGATGTTCCGTGGATCGACCCCTCGCGACGCGAGATCAGCTGGGTTCATGCTCGTCGGTACATGTCTCCACTGAAATCCGCAAGTTAATTCGTTAATCTCATTAACTCTGTTACATACGAATGTTTTTAGCATTTTTACATCAGTTTTTAGCCAGCCCAGGACTACTGTGGAATCTGTCCAGATAGTTTTGTTTACAATTTCAAAACGAAACGATTTTATTACCTTTGCACATAAGCGCGCTCCTAGTAAGGCTCCTAGTAGTTCCTTTCTGGGTATAGTGGTACATCCTAGTGGACAAACTCTAGCCTTTGCGCACAACAGCCTAACTGTAACTTCGTTATTTTCGTTTATTGAACGAATGTACACACACGCCGCATAAGCTGCCTGGGAGGCATCAACATAGCAATGAAGTTCTGTTATTATTGGTGCATCGCACATGACATTTCTCGTGATTTTTATATTTGATATTAAATGTAAATTATCTATGAAATTTAACCAAATACCTATAAGCTTATTTGGTAAAGGTTCATCCCAAGTTAGCTTTTCAACCCACAGTTGCTGTAAAAATATTTTTGCCTTTATAACAACAGCACATATAAGACCGAGTGGGTCGAAAATCGTACATGTCGTAGAAATTACTGATCGTTTTGTATGTTGTGAAGCCTGATCAATATTTGCTGAAAATAGAATTATGTCATTTTTTGGACAGTAACTCAATCCTAACACACTAGACTCCTTAGTCAAATCAACTATATCACTAATTGTTTCCTCATTAGTGAATGCTTGTGAACAATTGGTACGTATTTTTCTTAAGGGCAGGCATGCCGACTTTAAAACATTATTAACGTTTTTATAAATATATTGCAATTCACTTTCTGTCTCTGCTCCTGTATTGAGGTCATCTATATAAAAGTCATTTTTTATGACAGTCGATATCGTTTCATCATGGCAATCGTTGGCTAACTGTAAGAGACACCTCGTACTTATAAATGGAGCAGAAGCCATCCCATATGTTAAAGTATTCAGCTGCAATATTTTAATATCGCTACTGCGCTGGTCCTCATGACCAATTGAAGAAGGAGAAGAGTCCTTCCAGAGAATCAGTTGAAGATGACGTTGAGAGGGATGTAACGCAATTTGCCTGTACATTTTCTCAATGTCACCTAACAACACGAACCTATGTCCACGAAACCTTAACAAGATTGACATTAAATCGCTTTGTACCACTGGTCCTACAGCCTGGATATCGTTCAAGGACTTTCCAGATGAAGTTTTCGTTGAGGCATGGAAAACTACTCTCAACTTGGTCGTTTCACTTTTGTGACGCGTTACGCAAAAATGTGGTAAGTAATTTCCTGACTCTGGACGTTCAACTTCACTCAAATGACCTAAAGTCTCGTATTCATTGATAAATGCACTATACGACTCCTTAAGTTGCGGACGTTTATTTAATTTATTTTCTAAAGTGGCTAAACATTTCTTAGCTAAATAGAAAGAATCACCAAGAGTGGTCTCGGGTTCCTTCAACGGCATTGTCACGCAAAACCGGCCATTATCCAAACGAGTTGTTGTATCTACGAAATTATTTTCACAGAACTGTTCCTCCAAAGAGAAAGTTTTTTCATCGGACGGCAGTTCTTCAATCTGCCAGAACTTCTTAATCGTCCTATCTAAGTCGACTAGGCTGAAATTACAATAGACCTTTTGTTTAGGTTCACTACGAACTCCAACAGGGCCAGCGATCAACCACCCTAACTTTGATTCCTGCAAAGTAGGCATATTATTACCTAATTTTATTTGTTTTGTCTCAATTACGCTCCAAAATATGTCCGAACCTAGTAGAATGTCAATAGACGAGGGTTGAAAAAAATTCGGATCGGCTAGCTCAATATTGTTAGGTATGTTTAATTGTTGAGTATTTATCTCAAATCCTGGGAGTGTGCCTGTTATAGTAGGTACTAATAAACACGAAACCTGTGCACTAAACGGCGATAAACATGATTTTATCTTGACATCACAACTCCCTGAAATATCACATTTAATATTATTAAGTCCGCAAACACTGAGCCTCTTGTTACAATCCTTGCGTAACCCTAATTTGTTGCGAATATTTTCGGTTATAAATGAAGATTGACTTCCTGTATCTAACAATGCCCTAGCCATAATAGTGCAATTGTTTTCCTCGTTTACGAGTTGAACCCGCGCCGTGCACAATAACGTATGAGTCATCGTCACAGCTGATAAGGCGATGGGCCCGGGCCCGGGCGCAGTAGATGCGCTCGGCGAAACTTGTTCTAACAGTGCAGTAGTAGTAGCCGGCTGTCGATGCAGTAACGTGTTGTGCTTACCCCTGCAAATCTTACACGAACCCTTTAAACGACACTGGTAGGTATTGTGACCACTGCGTAAACAAATCGAGCAAAGTTTAAACTTACTAACTTCGCGCGCCCTATCGTCAATATCCATGTCCTTGAACTTGGGACATTCATAAACCAGGTGAGGTTGATTACATAACACGCACAGCTGATAACGCTTAGTGTTGTCCTCTGAGGAAGTAACAAAAGATCGCACAGTTTTATTATTGAAATGCGGCTTGTGTTCGTGTTTTTCCGGCCTGTTATAATGCGTTGTCTCTAAAATATCAGCTCGGTTACGTAAAAATGTATAAAAATCGTCTAGAGTAGGTAATTCTTTTAGATTATTCTTATGCTCCTCCCACTTTCTACTCGTGATGGAGTCTAACTTTGCTGACATGATAAATATCAATAATATATCCCACTGGTCCGTGGGGAGACCCAGAGCTTGCAAAGATCTGAGGTTTTTTGATATGTGATCGATTATAAATCGCAATGCCTTGAAAGATTCCTTTGTAATTGGATCCACGCTCATTAACGACTTGAGGTGATTGTTTATTAGAATATTTTTATTATTATACCTATCGCATAATATCTGCCATGCATTCTTGTAATTGTTTGCAGTAAATTCTAAAGATCTAATCACAACAGCGGCGCCACCCTCTAAACTGGATCGCAAGTAATGGAATTTATTTATAAGCGGTATTGAGTCATTGTTGTTTATAAGGGAGTCGAAAGTGTCTCGAAACTCCAACCACTTTAAATAATTTCCATCAAATTTTGCCAAATGTATAGTTGGAAGCTTGATTGAATTAAAGGGCGAATGCGAGCATGATCCCACGACACTCTCGTTCCCCTGTGAATTTTTATTGCAACTAGAACTTTCTATTAGCTCTTGCGATGTGGACAGAAGAGAAAAGAACTGAGATTCGAGCGCGTCCCGCTCGGTAATCTGTTCATCTATATTTGGTGAAAGCAACTCGATTTCAGATTGTAAGACATTAAATTCCGTTAACAACTCTTGAAATTTATCGACACGCATAGATAAATCTTTTATTTGTACAACTGTTAGTTTACTAGAACCAACTTGACTTAGAGTATTTACATAATCTTTAAACTTCGTTAATCTACCTTTAATAATGCTTCGCTTTTTAGTCAAATCCTTTAAAGCACCTTCCATGGCAAGACTTTAAAAATTGAAAAAACTAAGCGCGCAATGAATTAAGTAGAAGATACTTAGGCCAAACCTTTATAAGTGCTAATAGGCACCTCGATCCAACCGCCGATGTCCTCGCGGGGCCCGCGCTGGTCACAGCTCAGCAGACTAGAATCACCGGCAACGCCAGCAGGACACGATAAGTTACGGCTGAACGTGTAGGGGCTCGTTATTTCCACTGAAATAGTCGGCAAATAACTATGAATAAATTGGTTTGTTTTTTTTTTGTATGGAGGTAGATTTGAATTGGCTAATTAGCTTCGTAATTGAAGAAATGCTTTGTAATAAGCAGAAGAAATAGGTTTAAGCTAATTATTTTAAGAAATGTAGTGTTGAATAGTATAGAAGCTTGCTTGAAGTGCAATTTTAAATTAATCTGCTTAAATAGTACCGTTAAATAGAACAAAGGCAGTGCAATGCAACCGGCAAAAAAAACTTATAACGCAATAGCCGACGTGCAAATTAGGAAGATAATACGCGTATAGCTAGATACTATCTTAACACAATCGGAGCGGCGAGTTGCACACACAAATTTCAACAGGAACAAAGGATAAATTAGAAAGGATTAGGCCAATACTTCCCTCGGGCACCACTTTCAGAAGTCCAAAGTAGTCCAGCACTATTCACAATTCTCTTCGTCAGCCAGAGGTGAAGTCAGCATACGCGCCCAGCAAAATCCTTTGTCCTTCGTTTGTCCGTTGATATTTAAATAGGTACGGTACGAGTAACGGGTTTCCGAATAGTACTCGTTTCGTCCGAAGATTGGTAATATTAGTTACTCCTCGCAACTAATTTTCACGGTCGCCAGATGTTTATACTCGTAGTAGATTTAAATAAAATAGTGACTTGCTTAACATTATTTTAATAAAAAAAAATGACAGTGTACAATAGGTAGGTACGAGTGATCGGTACGAAGTCTGTCCGCAAGTGGGGCGCGGATCAGCTGTTCGCCCCCCGCGGTCTCGGTACCCCGCGCCGTTCCTTTCCCCGCCGTAGTCTATCACGCGATGCAGGCGTGAACACTAAGTGATTTCCTTATTTACATCAATGTAAGCTGATTCAGATAAGATGCTTTCACTTTCGCTTGTTATGCCATTTGCA